>CAKJTW010000047.1:6221785-7473571 GCA_917880005.1 Nanger dama
GGCCCGACATATGGCTAACACTTGTTAGCTAGTATATCCCTAGTGCCTAAAAGGATGCTGGTTACTATTAGATGCTGAGTAAGAAGCTCCATTTCTATTTTGCTCTGGTACCGAGAGCTTATGTAGACATAGATGATCCTATGTAGAGCCAAGTAGCAGGTGTTCTCCTGGGGTGTGTCAAGAGAACTCAGGCTTTATAGGCTCCAGCCTGATAGCTCAGATGGTAAAGAATCTGCCTGCAATGCAGGAGACCCTGGTTTGATTCCTGGGTCTGGAAGATCCGCTGGAGAAGGGATAGGCTACCCACTCCAGTCTTCTTGGGCTTCCCTTGTGGCTCAGCTGGTAAAGAATCTACCTGCAATGTGAGAGACCTGGATTTGATCCCTGGGTTTGGAAGATTCCCTAGACAAGGGAAAGGCTACCCACTCCAGTATTCTGGGCTGGAGAATTCCATGAACTGTATATAAATAGTCCATGGGGCCACAAAGAGTCGGACATGACTGAGCGACTTCCACTTTGACTTTCCTTTCTCCATCAGCTCCTAAACTGGGAGATGGGTGTTGGCTGGACTGCTTTTATTCCTTTTGGTCCACCTCATCTGTTGATAGTTTACTGTTTGATTTTAGGAACTTTAATGTGTGATATGTGCTTGCCAAGCATGCTTTCTAGAATATCTATAGTTTGAGAGAAATAATAAATACCAATCTGAAGGCAGACCTTGGTGGGGAAATCCAGCAGAGAAAACAAGGGGTCAGGTTCTGAGTCTTGACCAAGAAAGCTGCCCGATAGATCATTACTCTTGTAAAATGAACGTTTGAAATTAAGGTGTACATTGTGATTAAGGTCTTCCTTTAATCATCTCATTCCTCCCAGACTTACAGCCGCGACATTATTTTGCCCTGTATGGATAAATAACACTACACTTTTACATTGCAATTAGCACACTTGAATTCAAGGAAACTATTTTGAAATACAATTTGCACATTCTGATTAATTTTTAAAGGACTAGCGGTTTCTCAAGTCAGAGTTTGTAGCTACAATATGTTTGTGAAACTATTTGAGAGAAGAAATTAAAGGAATTTCTTACAAGAGGGAGACACAATTGGGAACAAGGTTATAAAAAAACATTAACTACCATTTTTACAAGGGGCCTAGTTGTCAGAGTAACAAAAATTCTTCAAAGTGTTTTATCCATTGGTTGATTTTGTGTGAAGAAAATTATTACTGAGGAGATGTAATGAAGTGTCTTCAGATGCAAAACTCAGAAATTGGGATGGATTCTAACCTGCATATTGAATCAATGGAGTCATTAAAAAGATTACAGTGATGGGGTGTACACATATTGATAAGAGAAAAATCTGAGCTTAATTTGAAAGCAGTGCCTTATATAAATGCTGCTGCTGCTAAGTCACTTCAGTCGTGTCCAACTCTGTGTGACCCCATAGACAGCAGCCCACCAGGCTCTCCTGTCCCTGGGATTCTCCAGGCAAGAACACTGGGATGGGTTGCCATTTCCTTCTCCAATGCCTGAAAGTGAGAAGTGAAAGTGAAATCGCTAAGTCGTGTCCGACTCTTCACAACCCCATGGACTGCAGCCCACCAGGCTCCTCCATCCATGGGATTTTCCGGGCAAGAGTACTGAGGCCTGCTCAACTCTTAACAGGGTGATTTAACTTAGTTCAGTCTTTCATGAGAGAAAAAATAGATCTTATGTTTTAAATGAGTAAGTGAAAACACCTTTATAGTGAATCAAAATTCAACTAGTTTCTTCTGCCTTGCAAAAATTACGTTTTAAGGTCAGTTTGCATGGAATACGTATAGATGATTGTTTCTGACCTTTTTACAAAAATATCATATTTACATTTTATAAATAATGAACATGAATAAGTTCAATCTGTGGCCATAAAAATCAGAAACTCAGAGTTTCTTCATTTTAGGTCCAGTCCCTTAAGGAAAGAGTGATGCATACAGCTCTTTCTGAATCCCAGAAAGGTTCAAGAATGTCCTGAGTGCTGGGTAAGGCTTTAAAGAAGTCACAGAATTGTTTGTTGTCTTCACTGTAGATGTGCTCTGCTCCTGGGGGTGATACAGATGGAGAAAATCAGAAAAAGCACTGTGTACACTTCTAGATTTAAATCCCTGGTGAGCACATCACCAAGGTGAGTTTGGGGTTCAATTCTGTGATCCATCTCAAAAGGATATATATTCATCCTTCTGCATTATATTGTCTTGTAATTCAACGATACATATTGCCTAAACTATTACATGAACAAGGTGATTTTGTAACTTAGAGCTGTTGTGATTTTAAGAACCATTATTAAGTGCCTACTAGACAGCAGGCATTGCAAGGTACTGGGCCTACAAGGTAGACCCTATCATTGACCTCTGGATGGGAACAAGGGGATTGTACACATTCAATAAGAGACTCCAAGCATTAGTGAAAAAAAAACAAGGATGCTGGCCTGATACCGAGAAACCAGAAAACAGCAGGAGAGGATCACTCTGTAGAATAAAGCAGAAGTTTCAATAGAAAACTATTTTAAAAGGAAAAAAAAAGAGTCAGTGTGAATAATAATTTAAAAGCCCAAATTTGCTGAAAGATTCTTCAACAAAGCAATTTTCCCTTGCCTATAAGAGAAATGAGTATTAGATTATAGTAAAACTGTAGAAATGCACAAGCCAGGTATATATATGAGATATATACATGAATAAGATAGATAAAATGTCACATTGTTTTAGTAAATATAATGCAGAATTGACACTTTTATTCAATCTTTTGTTTTCGCATCCAATTAAATTTAGTCCCACACAAGCTCATGCACATGTGTTCAGTGCCTAACACATTTCATGCACTGTGACTGACAGCAAAGAGAAGAAAGAGGAAAGAGTATACTATAATGATAAGATGTCCTGAAAAACTGGAGGTTAAGGCAAAGGAGAGATTACTTTGATCTCTGAGTCTTTGGGGATTTTCTTCCTAATCTTGCTCATTTAAACTAATTTATAAAAAATAACATAACACTTTTGTTGGTTTGTAACAGATTGATTAATTACAAATACCCTTTCCTTCTCTAACAGTGCTGTGGACTTGGCTAAGGAACTACTTGGTGGATGAAGTGATTAATTTTACAGAGTTTTACACTTATTTTACTTGAAATCTCAAACTAAATCACATCATTATTTCCCATCCTCAGCATTAACTAACTGCCCCCAAATGACTATGTAACTGGCTAATATCAACCACTGGCATGATTATAAACAAAAGTTAATTCTGATTTTCATTTTATTTTATAACTAAATCTTATTAAAATTTCCTCAGGCTTTTCTTACTTGTAAAGAATAAAGCACAAATCATATTTTCCATTTGGAATTGTTCTTATCACCTAGAAAAAAATCAATGCATCAAAATTAAATCTCAAAACTGCATTAACAGCATCTTTGAGGTCAGGTATTCTAATAGTCTCTGAGTGGAAAGCAAATTACTAAGGTATTATATGTGGACAATACAATTATTTTTACCACCTTTTACTTTATGGGAAACAGCAAAAAAATTAATTCAAACTCATGTAGGATTCAGTTAGAAAATGGAAGTGTGTTCATTTATATAACCTTAATATCACTAAATTTAATTATTTCCACTTGAGCACTAGTTTTAACTTGCAGACTTTGAACTAAAGTGTAGATATTTAAGACCTTTAGCAAAATAGTTAAAGAAAATATAAATTATTAGATTTAAGCAATTGCCCTCTGTAACAGTATACTAATTCCTTAAAGACATTGAAGTATTGTTTAATAGAATAGGAGAGCTGGAAGAAATTTTCAAAATCAATGACTCCAATCACATTCCTTTTAAAGAAAATGAGAGCCATAACAGCGAAATGATAGATATGATCCTCAATTTCACCTCACAAGAAGTATTCTCATATAACTTCCTTTGTTCCCCATTTTTTCCCCTCATATATTGGTCTCAGTATTTGGAACCTAAATTCTTGGGAAACTCTGTTGCTTGAGATGCCTAGCTAACATCAGCATATGTCCTACTCCATGAGGGCAGGAGCTTGTGTCTGTTCTTTTCTGCTGTGTCCCTTGGCACGCCCTTCTTTGTGTAGCTAAGGCAGTCTCAGGGCAGGTAAATGGGTTTGGAGAAGTGGGAACACATAGTGGATTCATTGTTGGGACACCAAAACTGTCTGGCATCATAGCATAAAAAAAGCTATCATGATTTAAACCAGATAATTCTTTGAAGATTGAACCATTTTTGATTTTTGAAGATTACATTGTTTTTCCTTAGTATGATGTGGCATAGATGGCTTATTGAATTTTTCATGTTCATATGCCCTCCTTAAATCAATTACAACACCTCTACGTTTGCCATGACATATGGCTGCTTAGTTAGAGACTGCATTTTCCCCTGTATACTTAGTCATTCAATCGTGTCCAGTTCTTTGTGACCCCATGGACTACAGCCTGCCAGGCTCTTCTGTTTATGTGGATTCTCCAGACAAGAATACTGGATTGGGTTACCATGTTACCTGAAGATAGATATGCCCATGGAATGAAGCCATCAGGATTGAGTGTGGAGGAGATTTTGCAGTCTGTTCCCAAAGCTTGAAAGGAAGTAAGTTATGTGCCACCTCCTCTTTCCCTCTCCTAAATGGATGAAATGTGGACACAGTGAAAGTGAATTCCCCTAATTGTGAAGAGAAAGACCATACTGAGTATGGGGGGGACCTTGAAATTAAACTTCCTTGATAGCCTCATGGAGTACAATTTTCATGTCCCCTGACCTACCTACTTTGTGTTAGTTGTTTAGTTATGTCTGACTCTTTGTGACCCCAAGGACTATAGCCCACCAGGCTACTCTGTCCATGGGATTCTCCAGGTAAGTATGCTAGAGTGGGTTGCCATTTCCTACTCGAGGGGATCTTCCCAACTCAAGGATCGAACCTGGGTCCTGTACATTGCAGACAGACTCTTTACTGTCTGAGCCACCAGGGAAGCCTACTAACTTTAACCAAAAGCCAAATAAACTTTCAATCTTGTTTAAACCGCTATCTAGTGTTTTCTGATAAAGCCCTTCAAACTTCATGACTTGTAACCTACAAATTAAGAATATATATATTCTTTATATATATATATATTCTTTATATATATATTCTTAATATATATACACATATATATTCTATATATGTGAATATATATATATTATTAGTATATATACACATATATATTCTATATATATACACACATATATATATTCTATATATGTGTGTATATATATTAAGAAATATATATATATTAGAATATATATGTGTATATATATTAAGAATATATATATTATATATATATTAGAATATATATGTGTATATATATTAAGAATATATATATATATTAGAATATATATGTGTATATATATTAAGAATATATATATTATATATATATATATATTAGAATATATATGTGTATGTATGTGTGTGTATATATATATATATCCTGGGAAATAGAATTTGTATGTGTGTGAGTGTGCACATTTTCAGAAGATTAACTTAAGTATAACACAAGTCTGTGTGTAGAAAAGCTGTATAACCACAGAAGAAATCTTTAACTCATACCTGGCAGGAACTGAAGAAAAGCTTCACAAAATAGGTTTAAAATTTCCTTTGCTTGCCTGTCTGGACTTTCTAGGTTTTCTAGATTCTTAAAAGCAAGCCATCTTTCAACTAGATGCTGAGTTCTAATACCTAAAAACTTACACATTATTAAAGACCTTGACCGTGAATGTGAAGTCGCTCAGTCGTGTTCGACTCTTTGCGACCCCATGGACTGTAGCCTACCAGGCTCCTCTATCCATGGGATTTTCCAGGCAATAGTATTGGAGTGGATTGCCATTTCCTTCTCTAAGAGATCTTCCCAACCCAGGGATCGAACCCGGGTCTTTTGGTATATTATTTAAATTAACTCAATTCAGGTTTATGCCATACCTATTGGAGGATCTTAGCTCTGAGATGTCTCTGATTTTGCTGGTCATCTTCTCTCTGGCATCCTCTTCTAAGATCCCATGCCTGTGGCTCTTGCAGGCACTTAGTAGCAATTTTTATTACAGAAGTATTTATATTAAAAACACACACGTGTAAGTGTGTAATTTATGTATTAACTTATAGTTGAACAGTGGAGTTACAATAGTGATACCGGTTTTTGTTATAGGTAAAATAAATTCCTGTTGATTAGCTTGCTCTCTTCAACATGTAGAAGGAAACAAATTTAGATTTCTTAAGAGCAAATGTCATTTAAGAAATTTGTAGGCTGAGTTGGAACTTTTATTTCCCCTTATGAGAGTTGCATGGTAAGGTAGTCCCCAAGTCAGAGAATATAGACGATCTCTTCTGAGAATATTATTCTTTTTCTTAAAAGTACTATGAACCTGCCCATGAAATTGGACCTGATATATGAACTTGAACAATTCATAGTTGCCTCACACAGTTAGGGGGACAGTTAAGTTACATAATAACAGGAAAACTTCTTAAGACACCATTTGTTATTTCAAACACACTTTCATTTTCTTTCTTTTTTTAGTTTCAGTTTTTATCATCAACTAATGAAAGTAAAACTTTTAAAACTTATTCCTCTAAATGTAGTATAAGCCAGTGAATTAAGTCTATGTGGGAATGAGTTATACTATTCACACTAAAATAAATATCTATATTGGTGGTGGTATTTAATCACTAAGTCATGTTCTACTTTTTGTGACCCCATGGACTGTAGCATGCCAGGCTCCTCTGTCTATGGGACTTTTCAGGTAAGAATACTGGAGTAAGTTCCTATTTCCTTCTCTAGGGGATCTTCCCAACCCAAAGATTGAATCTGCATCTCCTGAATTGGCAGGCAGATTTTTACAAGTGAGTGACCTGGAAAGCCCAATGATCTATGTTACTAATGGGGATAATAATAGATGACATAAAATGGAAACTTTTTAGGTGGATTATTTACCATCTGAGCCACTGGGGCAGTCCCACAACCATCATCACAAAATAATATCATTGCAGAGCTCCAATTAAGTCAGTTCAGTTCAGCTGCTCAGTCCTGTCAGATTATTTTTGACCCCATGGAGTGCAGCATGCCAGGCTTCCCTGTCCATCACCAACTCCCAGAGCTTGCACTAGCTCATGTCCATCAAGTCGGTGATACCATCCAACCATCTCAATCTTTGTCTTCCACTTCTCCTCCTGCCTTCGATCTTTTCTAGCATCAGGGTCTTTTCCAATGAGTCAGTTCTTTGCATCAGGTGGCCAAATTATTGGAGCTTCAGCATCAGTCCTTCCAATGAATATTCAGGGTTAATTTCCTGTAGGATAGACTGGTTGGATCTTCTTACATTCCAAGGGATTCTGAAGAGTCTTCTCCAGCACCACAGTTCAAAAGCATAAATTCTTTGGAACTCAGCTTTCCTTATAGTCCAACTCTCACATCCATACATGACTACTGGAAAAACCATAGCTGTGACTAGACAGATCTTTGTTGGCAAAGAAATGTCTTTGCTTTTTAATATGCTGTCTAGTTTGGTCATAACTTTTCTTCCAAGGAGCAAGTGTCCTTTAATTGCATGACTGCAGTCACCATCTGCAGTGATTTTGGAGCCCAACAAAATAAAGTCTGTCACTATTTCCATTGTTTCCCCATCTAATTTGATACGAAATGATGGGATCAGATGCCATGATCTTAGTTTTCTGAATGTTGAGTTTTAAGCCAACTTTTTCACTTTCTTTTTTCACTTTCATCAAGAAGCTCTTTAGTTATTCTTCACTTTCAGCCATAATGGTGGTATCATTTGCATATCTGAGGTTATTGACATTTCTCCCAGCTTGATTCTAGCTTGTGCTTCATCCAGCCCAGAATTTCACATGATGTACTCTGCATATAAGTTAAATAAATAGGATGACAATATATAGCCTTGACGTACTCCTTTCCCAGTTTAGAACCAGTCTGTTGTTCCAGGTCTGGTTCGAACTGTTGTTCTTGACATGCAATTACAATCCTGATTTTCCAATGAAGAAATTAAACATTATGAACCACAATCACAGACAACTAGCCAATCTGATCACATGGACCACAGTCTTGTCTAACTCAATGAAATCAAGTCATGTTGTGTGGGGCCACCCAAGACAAAAGGGTCATGGTGGAGAGATCTGACAGGATGTGGTCCACTGGAGAAGGGAATTGCAAACCACTTCAGTATTCTTGTCTTGAGAACCACATGAATAGTATGAAAAGGCAAAATGATAGGACACTGAAAGATGAACTCTTCAGGTCGATAGGTGCCCAATATGTTACTGGAGATCAGTGGAGAAATAACTCCAGAAATAATGAAGGGATGGAATTAAAGCAAAAACAACACCCAGTTGTGGATGGGACAGGTGATAGAAGCAGGATTCGATGTTGTAAAGAGCAATATTGTATAGAAACCTGGAATGTTAGGTCCATGAATCAAGACAAATTGGAAGTGGTCAAACAGGAGATGGCAAGAGTGAACATCAACATTCTAGGAATCAGCGAACTAAGATGGACTGGAACGGGTGAATTTAACTCATATGAACATTATATCTACTACTGCAGGAAGGAATCCCGTAGAAGAAATGGAGTAGCCATCATAGTCACTGAAAGAGTCTGAAATGCAGTACTTGGATGCAATCTCAAAAATGACAGAAGGATCTCTGTTTGTTTCCAAGGTAAACCAATCAATATCACCATAATCCAAGTCTATGCCCTGACAAGTAATGCTGAAAAACTGAAGTTGAACAGTTCTATGAAGACCTAAAGACCTTTTAGAACTAACACCGAAAAAAGATGTCCTTTTCATTATAGAGGACTGGAATGCAAAAGTAGGAAGTCAAGAAACACCTGGTTAGTTCAGTTCAGTCGCTCAGTCATGTCCGACTCTTTGCAACCCATGAATCACAGCACGCCAGGCCTCCCCTGTCCATCACCATCTCCCGGAGTTTGCTCAGACTCACGTTCATCGAGTCAGTGATGCCATCCAGCCATCTCATCCTCGATCGTTCCCTTCTCCTCCTGCCCCTAATCCCTCCTAGCATCACAGTCTTTTCCAATGAGTAAACTCTTCGCATGAGGTGGCCAAAGTACCAGAGTTCCAGCTTTAGCATCATTCCTTCCAAAGAAATCCCAGGGTTGATCTCCTTCAGAATGGAGTGGTTGGATCTCCTTGCAGTCCAAGGGACTCAAGAGTCTTCTCCAACACCACAGTTCAAAAGCATCAATTCTTTGCCTCTCAGCCTTCTTCACAGTCCAACTCTCACATCCATACACGACCACAGGAAAAACCATAGCCTTGACTGTATGGACCTTAGTCGGCAAAGTAATGTCTCTGCTTTTGAATATACTATCTAGGTTGGTCATAACTTTTCTTCCAAGGAGTACGTTTCTTTTAATTTCATGGCTGCAGTCACTACCTGCAGAGATTTAGGAGCCCAAAAAAGTAAAGTCTGACACTGTTTCCACTGTTTCTCCGTCTATTTCCCATGAAGTGATGGGACCGGATACCATGATCTTTGTTTTCTGAATGTTCTGAATCTTCTTTAGGCCAACTTTTTCACTCTCCACTTTCACTTTCATCAAGAGGCTTTATAGTTTCTCTTCACTTTCCGCCATAAAGGTGGTGCCAATGCATATCTGAGGTGGTTGATATTTCTCCTGGCAATCTTGATTCCAGCTGTGTTTCTTCCAGTCCAGCATTTCTCATGATGTACTCTGCATATAAGTTAAATAAGCAGGGTGACAGTATACAGCCTTGATGTATTCCTTTTCCTATTCGGAACCAGTCTGTTGTTCCATGTCCAGTTCTAACTGCTGCTTCCTGACATGCATACAGATTTCTCAAGAGGCAAGTCAGGTGGTCTGGTATTCCCACCTTTTTCTGAATTATCCACAGTTTATTGTGATCCACACAGTCAAAGGCTTTGGCATAGTCAAGAAAGCAGAAATAGATGTTTTTTCTGGAACTCTCTTGCTTTTTCCATGATCCAGCAGATGCTGGCAATTTGATCTCTGGTTCCTCTGCCTTTTCTAAAACCAGCTTGAACATCAGGAATTTCACAGTTCATGTATTTCTGAAGCCTGGCTTGGAGAGTTTTGAGCATTAATTTACTAGCCTGTGATATGAGTGAAATTGTGTGGTAGTCTGAGAATTCTTTGGCATTGCCTTCTTTGGAATTGGAATGAAAACTGACATTTTCCAGTCCTGTGGCCACTGCTGAGTTTTCCAGATTTGCTGGCATATTGAGGGCAGCACTTTCACAGCATCATCTTTTAGGATTTGAAACAGCTCAACTGGAATTCCATCACCTTCACTAGCTTTATTCATAGCTAGGATATCACAGATATCCAAGTCTATGCCCCAACCAGTAGTGCTGAAGAAGCTGAAGTTGAATGGTTTTATGAAGACCTACAAGACCTTTTAGAACTAACACCCCCAAAAAAATGTCCTTTTCATTATAGGGGACTGGAATACAAAAGTAGGAAGTCAAGAAACACCTGGAGTAACAGGCAAATTTGGCCTTGGAATGCGGAATGAAGCAGAACAAAGACTAATAGAGTTTTGCCAAGAAAATGCACTGATCATAGCAAACAGCCTCTTCCAACAACACAAGAGAAGACTCTACACTTGAACATCACTAGATGGTCAACACCAAAATCAGATTGATTATATTATCTGCAGCCAAAGATGGAGAAGCTCTATACAGTCAACAAAAACAAGACGAGGAACTGACTGTGGCTCAGATTATGAACTCATTACCAAATTCAGACTGAAATTGAAGAAAGTAGGGAAAACCACTAGACCATTTACTTATGATATAAAGCAAATCCCTTATGATTATACAGTGGAAGTGAGAAATAGATTTAAGGACTTAGATCTGATAGATAAAGTGCCTGATGAACTGTGGAATGAGGTTCATGACATTGTACAGGAGACAGGGATCAAGACCATCCATGGAAAAGAAATGCAAAAAAGCAAAATGGCTGTCTGGGGAGGCCTTACAAATAGCTGTGCAAAGAAGAGAGGTGAAAAGCAAAGGAGAAAAGGAAAGATATACCCATTTGAATGCAGAGTTACAGAGAATAGCAAGAAGAGGTAAGAAATCCTTTTTCAGCTATCAATGCAAAGAAGTAGAGGAAAACAACAGAATGGGAAAGACTAGAGATCTGTTCAGATCTGTTCAAGAAAATTAGAGATACCAAGGAAATATTTTATGGAAAGATGGGCTCGATAAAGGACAGAAATGATCTGGACCTAATAGAAGCAGAAGGTATTAAGAAGAAGTGGCAAGAATACACAGAAGTACTATAGAAAAAAGATCTTCATGACCCAGATAATCATGATGGTGTGATCACTCATCTAGAGCCAGACATCCTGGAATGTGAAGTCAAGTGGGCCTTGGAAAGCATCACTACGAACAAAGCTAGTGGAGGTGATGGAATTCCAGTTGAAACACCTGGAGTAACAGGCAAATTTGGCCTTGGAATGTGGAATGAAGCAGGGCAAAGACTAATAGAGTTTTGCCAAGAAAATGCACTGGTCATAGCAAACAGCCTCTTCCAACAACACAAGAGAAGACTCTACACTTGAACATCACTAGATGGTCAACACCAAAATCAGATTGATTATATTCTTTGCAGCCAATGGTGGAGAAGCTCTATACAGTCAACAAAAACAAGACCAGGAGCTAACTGTGGCTCCGATCATGAACTCCTTATTACCAAATTCAGACTTCAGTTGAAGAAAGTAGGGGAAACCGCTAGACCATTCAGGTATGACCTAAATAAATTCTCTTATGACTATACAATGGAAGTAAGAAATAGACTTAAAGGACTAGATCTGATAGACAGAGTGCCTGATGAACTATGGACAGAGGTTCATGACATTGTACAGGAGACAGGGATCAAGACCATCCCCAAGAAAAAGAAATGCAAAAGAGCAAAATGGCTGTCTGAGGACGCCTTGCAAATAGCTGGTAAAAGAAGGGAAGCAAAAAGCAAAGGAGAAAAAGAAAGATATACCCATTTGAATGCAGAGTTCTAAAAAATAGCAAGAAGAGATAAGAAAGACTTCCTCAACGATCAATGCAAAGAAATAGAGGAAAACAATAGAATGGGAAAGACTAGAGATCTCCTCAAGAAAATTAGAGATAACAAGGGAACATATTATGCAAAGATGGGCTCAATAAAGGACAGAAATGGTAGGGACCTAACAGAAGCAGGGATGTTAAGAAGAGGTGGTGAGAATACACAGAAGTACTGTATGAGAAAAGATCTTCACGACCCAAATAATCATGATAGTGTGATCACTCACCTAGAGCCAGACATCCTAGAACGTATAATCAAGTGGGCCTTAGGAAACATCACTACTAACAAAGCTAGTGGTGGTGATGGAATTCCAGTTGAGCTATTTCAAATCCTGAAAGATGATGCTGTGAAAGTACTGCACTCAATAAGCCAGCACATTTGGAAAACTCAGCAGTGGCCACAGAACTGGAAAATTTCAGTTTTCATTCTAATCCCAGAGAAAGGCAATGCTAAAGATTGCTCAAACTATTGCAGAATCGCACTCATCTCACAGGCTAGTAAAGTAATGCTCAAAATTCTCCAAGCCAGGCTTCAGCAATACATGAACTATGAACTTCCAGTTGTTCAAGCTGGTTTTAGAAAAGGCAGAGGAACCAGAGATCAAATGGCCAGCATCTGCTAGATCTTCAAAAAACGAGAGAATTTTAGAAAAACTAGTGCTTCTCCTTTATTGACTATGCCAAAGCCTTCGAGTGTGTGGAACAGAACAAACTGTGGAAAATTCTGAAAGAGATGGGAATAACAGAACACCTAACCTGCCTCTTGAGAAACCTATATGCAGGTCAGGAAGCAACAGTTAGAACTAGACATGGAACAGCAGATTGGTTACAAATATAAAAAAATACTTCCAAGCTGTATATTTTCAGCCTACTTATTTAACTTCTATGCAGAGTACATCATGAGAATCACTGGGCTGGATGAAACACAAGCTGGAATCAAGATTTCTGGGAGAAATATCAATAACCTCACATATGCAGATGACACTATTCTTATGGCAGAAAGTGAAGAAGAACTAAAGAGCCTCTTGGTGAAAGTGAAAGAGGAGAGTGAAAAAGTTAGCTTAAAGCTCAACATTCAGAATACTAAGATCATGGCATCCAATCCCATCACTTCATGGGAAATAGATGGGGAAACAGTGGAAACAGTGCCTGACTTTGTATTTCTGCACTCCAGAATCACTGCAGATGGTGTTTGCAGCCATGAAATTAAAAGACACTCCTTCAAAGGAAAGTTATGTCCAACCCAGACAAAATATTAAAAAGCTGGGACATTACTTTTCCAACAAAGTCCATCTTGTCAAGGCTATGGTTTTTCCAGTAGTCACGTATGGATGTGAGAGTTGGTCTATAAAGAAAGCTGAGTGCTGAAAAATTGATGCTTTTGAATGGTGGTGTTGGAGAAGGCTCTTAAGAGTACCTTGTACTGCAAGGAGATCCAATCAGTCCATCCTAAAAGAGAGCAGTGCTGGGTGTTCATTAGAAGGACTGATGTTGAAGCTGAAACTCCAATACTTTCACCACCTGATGTGAAGAGCTGACTCATTGGATAAGACCCTCATGCTAGGAAAGACTGAGGGCAGGAGGAGAAGGTGACGACAAAAGTGAGATGGTTGGTTGGCATCGCCGACTCAATGGCCATGGGTTTGGGTAGACTCCAAAAGTTGGTGATGGACAGGGAAGCCTGGCGTGCTGCGCTTCACAGGGTCACAAAGAGTCAGAAATGACTGAGCAACTGAACTGAACTGATCCCAAGGTGTGTCCCTAAGATCACGTAGTAATAAAGTCTTTGGTCTATATGAATCTACAGCCTATATCATTAACCACTGCAACATACTTTCTATAGTGCTTATATGCTTGGCAGTTTTGAAAATCTGTATATTCCTAAAATGTTTGAATTGAAGATGAGGAAAGTCTCAGGTTACTGGACAATGGCAGAGTTTTCAGTTTATTTTGCTGGAAGGCAATAGCAAGCATTTGCTGATCTTTCCTTCCACCTCTGAACACAAGCACGTTAGATTTTTAGAAAAGACCATGACAAATAACTGAATATAGTCTAGATCAATAAAGCAGCTGCTGTAAAACAGCCTTGGGCCACAGATTTCTGCTAAACTATCAACATCTAATGTCAGAGTGTTCTTTGAAGGATGAAAGTCAGACTGATGTTTGAAAGTAATTTGCTTTTTGTATGTCGGTGATTGAATTTGGGTCAGTTTTCCAAATTGTTTAATAAGACAATAGAAAATGTGATTACTCATATCTCTTGCAGAGCAGTGATAATTTACAGAATTCTGAAAATGCCTTAAGCGGGGAAAAGCATCTCGGTCAAATAATGACATATTTATATACAGTGTAAATTACATATAAACAAAGTGAGATAAGACTGTTTTAGGATTGATATCTAATCATTTATTTATTTATTTATTTTACTATATATGTGTGTAGGCGTGTTTGTGTGTAGTGTAGTGTGCTAGTCTCTGAGTCATGTCCAATGCTTTGCCACCCCATGGACTGTAGCCCACATCTTCCTCTGTCCATGGGATTCTCCTCTGGATTGGATTGCCATTCCCTTCTCCAGGGAATCTTCCTGACCCAGGGATTAAATCCATGTCATTTCTTTTATGGTAATATAAAGATTTTTATTTTATTACTATTTCTCTTATGGCAAATATAAAGAACTGAAAGAACATAATGATTATTTCCTTAATAGAGAGAAACACACAGTAGTTGAAAGCCAGGAGCCAAATTCTCCACTTGGCTGGATCTCTGCACTAGGAGATTATGATACATCATTTAGCCATTAGTTGCTCTTACATAAAAAGATTCCCTAGATATTTCTTAAGATCTCAAGTTCTAAAGTCTCTGAGATCTCTTTGGGTAATGTTTTTACTTGGTCCACTTGGAATAGCAAATGGAGTGCTTTCTAAGTTGTCCTTCATTTCAGTTAATTACAGAAACTATTTGTTTCTCTTTGTAAAGAAAGCAGATTCTGGATCAGAGTCATGTGTGTTCATCCCACAATAACCTCTGCTGCCCAGGGAAAGGGTAAGAACAGGAGGTTACTTCTGCTGTGTTCCAGAGTATATAGATAGTATACCACTTCATACTTTTTGCTTTTCTGACCTTTCTCTTCATGCCTTTTCATATGAGTGTGAAAGTGAAAGTCATTCAATTGTGTCCAACTCTTTGCAACCCCATGGACTAAACAGTCCATGGAATTCTCTAGGCCAGAAGACTAGCATTGGGTAGCCTTTCCCTACTCCAGGAGATCTTCCCAGCCAAGGGATTGAACCCAGGTCTCCTGCATTACAGGCAGATTCTTTACTAGCTGAGCCATAAGGGAAGCCCAAGAAGACTGGAGTAGGTAGCCTAACCTTTCTCCAGTGGATCTTCCTGACCCAGGAATTGAACCAGGGTCTCCTGAATTGCAGGTGGATTCTTTACCAACTGAGCTATCAGGGAAGCCCTTCGTATGGGTGATACTATTGTAAATCTGCAGACCAATGAATGAATGTATTAGCTGAGTTTTTACTCTTAGGTGGTGTGGCCTTAATAATGCATTTCTACATTATATTCTGGACTGAAACAGTGGACCTCTACTGTTGATGCAAGTGATGAGAATGAAAAATACTCAGAAATATCACTAGATTTTGAAAAAGAGTTCTGAATTAAGAATAATAAAATAAAAGGCACAAATAGTTCTTACTTCTGTAGCACTCTTAATGAGTGCATTGGAATAGTCCACAGAATATCAGTGTGCCTCAGAGCAGAAATGGTGGGCAAATCCATAATTCATTCCTGATTCATAATTCATTGTGGCCTCTAAGTACTGACTTCTACACTCACAGCCACCAAAGGGAATAACAGCTTCTTAGACACATTGTTGATTCCAGACCTGGGGTAAGAAATTTGAAGATGAGCCTAGGAAAGCTTATACCTAAAAGCAAAAAATGATACATTTTGTTAAAGGGAGCAAAGGGTTAGCACTTGACAATTATGTGATCATTTGAACAAAAAAATAATAATAAATACAGATAACTAAATGATGCTCAATATATAAACATCCCTAAGTTCATGATGCTTATCAGAGTTACAAGAGAAAGACAAAATGATACACAGCAAATGAATCATCAAAATTATTAGAAGTAACTAAGGCACCTACAAGTTACTCTGTCATCATTCATTCAAACTGTATTTCTGGGTACCCAAATAATTTCAGTCAAGAAGAGAATTTATTTTCTTTACAGATAAACTTAGGATAAATTGTTATAGGAATGGTAAAATTAGAAAATAACCAATTTACTGTACCTAATTAAATACTTGATTAAAGTGGTAATCACCAGTCAGTGAAAGCATTTGGTGAAAAGTTGATGGGAAACTTGTAATAAAAGGATCAGATATTTACTGAAACCTAAACCCACAAATCACCAGCTAAATGTGGGACCACAGATATTACCTGCTGCCTGATGTGATACTCATAGTACTACTCATGATCTAACACTCAGAGTAATACTTAGGAAGTACTTTCCCCAAATGTGGAACGTGCATCTAATCTAGAGTTGTAGGAAATGGGGATAAAGATTTTATAGACCAAGTTAAGTGAAAAAAAAATGGAAAAATCAGAAGGTGAAGATTTCCATAGGACAGCTGACTCATTTTCTACAACAAAGAGAAAAAAAATAAATTAGGGCAGGGAGAGGGCTGGAATGTCCACTTAGATCAAAGGACTTAAGAAACATAACCATCAAATACAATGTCTGGGCCTTATTTCAGATCTTTACTTGAGCTTACAATAAATTGTAAAAAGACCATGAAAATTTGTCTATGGGCTTATCTGATAATAGCAAAATTATTTTACTTTACTAAGATACAACAACAACAACATTATCATTACATTTTTTTAAAACATGTTTTCAGAGATAATGTGAAATACCTAAAGGTAAAGTGAAATAACTCTTGGGATTTACTTTAAACTATTTCATTAAGCACAGGATGATTCAAGTAGAGGATGTGGGGTGGGAGGTGGGAGGGGGCTTCGGCATTGGGAGATTGTGTTCACCTATGGCTGATTCGTGTCAATGTATGGCAAAACAAACACAGTATTATAATTAAAAAAATAAATAAATTTAATAAAAAAATAAAATTCTACATTATCAAAAGTTTATTAATAAAAACATTTTAAACCAGAAAAAAAGTATAGATTGATAGATAGTTATAAATAAAGGAAATGTGTCATTTGGATAATTGGATGATGTCACTATTGGAGATCATTTAACTAACAATTTAACTGTTCTTTACTTTTGTGGTATCTTATTGTAATAAAATTAAGCAGTGGTATGTTTCTTTGAGTTAGGAATCACATGAAAGTAAAAGTTTAATTGCTTTATAATAATCAACTCTCAGCTCAAGCATGCACATCCTTTATCTGTATCTCTTGAAAAAAATGGGATTCAGTTCAAAATGTAACATTCTGTGTCAAAAGTAGTTGATACAATGAACCATATACAACCAGAGGGCCGAAGATACTGAATATCACTTAATTTCATGCCTGTCTTAGACGATTAAAGCATAAAACTCCAAACTTAGAGAAATCTGTCTGCAGCACATCATTTCCCCTATAGTGTGGTATTTTTCTAAGTATCAGTAACTCAGGACTATGCGTTCTTTCAACTAAATTATAACTTTTTCCAGAGTTTCCCACAAGTCTCTGTGGATTAATTTTCTAGTTTTAGTGTTTTGCCATAACAAAGCAGCAGAGGCTAGGAGGCTTGAACAATAGAAACACAGTTCTGGAGAATGGAAGTCCAGGATAAAGGGTTTGCTTTCTTCCAAAGGCCTCTCCCGTTGGCTTGTAGGTGGCAGTCTCCTTCCTGTATCTTCGTAGGGTCTTTCCTCTGTGTCTGTGTGTATCCTGATCTCATAAGGACACTGATCCTTGGATAGGGCCCATCCTAGTGACCTCAGTTCAGTTCAGTTGTTCAGTCATGTTCAACTCTTTGTGACCCCATAGACTGCAGCATGCCAGGTTTCCCTGTCCATCACCAACTTCCAGAGCCTATACAAACTGATGTCCATCATGTCAGTGATGCCATCCAACCATCTCATCCTCATCGTCCCGTTCTCCTCCCACCTTCAATCTTTCCCAGCATCAGGGTCTTTTCCAATGAGTTGGTTCTTCAGCCTTCATAGGAAGCATATGAACAAAACTAGAGGAGGTGATGGAATTCCAGTTGAGCTGTTTCAAATCCTGAAAGATGATGCTGGGCTGCACTCAATATGCCAGCAAATCTGGAAAACTCATCAGTGGCCACAGGACTGGAAAAGGTCAATTTTCATTCTGATACCAAAGAAAGACAATGCCAAAAAATGCTCAAACTACCACACAATTGCCCTCATTTCACATGCTAGCAAAGTAATGCTCAAAATTCTTCAAGCCAGGCTTCAACAATACATGAACTGTGAACTTCCAGATGTTCAAGCTGGATTTAGAAAAGGCAGAGGAACCAGAAAACTGCCAAAATCCATCGGATCATCAAAAAAGCAAAAGAGTTCCAGAGAAACATCTACGTCTGGTTTATTGACTACACCAAAGTTTTTGACTGTATGGACCACAACATAGTGTGGAAAATTCTTAAAGAGACAGGAATATCAGAGCACCTGACCTGCCTCCTGAGACATCTGTATGCAGATCAAGGAGCAACAGTTAGAACTGGACATGGAACAATAAACTGGTTAAAAATTGGGAAAGGAGTAAGTCAAAGCTGCATATTGTCACCCTGCTTTTTTAACTTATATGCAGAGTACATCATGAAAAATGCTGGTAAAGTGACACCATGCTGGATGAAACACAAGCTGAAATCAAGATTGCTAGGAGAAATATCAATAACCTCAGATATGCAGATGACACCACCCTGTGGCAGAAAGCAAAGAACTAAAGAGCCTCTTGATGAAAGTGAAAGAGGAGAGTTAAAATGTTGGCTTAAAACTTAACGTTCAGAAAATGAACATCATGGCATTGGTCCCGTCACTTCACGGGAAATAGATGGGAAAACAATGGAAACAGTGATATACTTTGTTTTGGGGGGCTCCAAAATCTCTGCAGATGGTGATTGCAGCCATGAAATCAAAAGATCCTTGCTCCTTGGAAGAAAAGCTATGACCAACCTAGACAGCATATTAAAAAGCAGAGACATTACTTTACCAACAAAGGTCCGTCTAGTCAAAGCTAATGGTGTCACTTTACCTGAATTACCTCGTTTAAGGCTGTCCCTGCAAATAGAAACACATTCTCTTCTTTTGGCCATGCCACACTGTGGGCAGATGGGATCTTATTCCCTGACCTGGGGTCAAACTTGAGCCCCCTGAGGTGGAAGCATATGCTCTTTTTTAAAAAATATAAATTTATTTATTTTAATTAGAGGTTAATTACTTTACAATATTGTATTGGTTTTGCCATATGTCAACATGAATCCACCACATGTATACATATGTTCCCCATCCTGAACCCCTTGCCTCCTTCCTCAACGTACCATCCCTCTGGGTTGTCTCAGTGCACCAGCCCCAAGCATCCAGTATCATGTATCGAACCTGGACTGGTGATTCATTTCTTATATGATATTATACATGTTTCAATGCCATTCTCCCAAATCATCCCACTCTCTCCCTCTCCCACGGAGTCCAAAAGACTGTTCTATACATCTGTGTCTCTGCTGTCTCACATACAAGGTTATTGTTACCATCTTTCTAAATTCCATATATATGCATTAGTATACTGTATTGGTATTTTTCTTTCTGGCTTACTTCACTCTGTATAATAAGCTCCAGTTTCATCCACCTCATTAGAACTGATTCAAATGTATTATGCTTAATGGCTAAGTAATACTCCATTGTGTATATGTACCACAGCTTTCTTATCCATTCATCTGCTGATGGACATCTAGGTTGCTTCCATGTCCTGGCTATTATAAATAGTGCTGCGATGAACATTGGGATACATGTGTCTCTTTCAATTCTGGTTTCCTCGGTGTGTATGCCCAGCAGTGGGACTGCTGGCTCACAGGAAGTATATACTCTTAACTATTGGACCTTCCAAGGCATCCCTAGCATCACCTTCTGAGATACTGGGGTTAGGAGTTCATCATAGGAATAGGGGTGTAACTCAACACATAGCACCTCATTATGGCCAGAAATGAAAATTAAGGAAGACTTAAGAGAACTAAGATTTCCAAGATGAGAACTGAAGTTACCAGAAGGAAAAATAGGACCTAGCAAAGAAAATCACTACCTAAGAATAGAAGTGGCCTTTGAACCCAGCCTTGTATCTTAGTGTTCTGTATCTATAGAAAGAAGTGAAAATCAGCAGGCTGGATATGTAATATCTATTTCATATGAGAAAGATCATTTAAAACTTGGGAGATGATTATGATTTTATATTTAACTACCAAGTGATCAGCTCATGAAATAAATTAACTCTTGATCTTTTATAATTCCTCCATATCTTACTGTACCTTATCAATACTTTCTTGTAGTATTGTAGATTTTACCTGTTCTTGTGCTTTCATTGAAAGGTTTATGTTGTCATATCTCAGGAGTTTGGACAATTATTCCTCTAGCCCATCAGTGCTACCTGAGATACTTTCTTCAGCTATAATTTTGCTGGGAGATTAAAGGGAATGTTCCAGTAGTGGATATGTTATGTACTGTGAACAAGTCAAATTATTTTTTTCAAAGTGGGTAAAGTATAAATGATGTCTATTAATCACCTATAGAACTTGCTTTATTAAACCAAATTGACATAGACCATGATTCTGATTCAGGAACAAATTTGGTTAAGCCTCACTTTATTCTAGAATTGCCAGTGCCTGCATTTGATGAGACAAATGTGTGATGGACTTGCTAATTTGATGTTGAAGATTAATCAGGTATTCTGTGAAAGACTAATAAATATGTAAAAAGACAATAAGAAGTTAACTTTGAAAGCAAGGATTCCACCATTTTAGCAGGAATAAATCTGTCTTCATCAGTAGTAATCACTGAGATTAATATTATAATCAGTATACAAAAGACAGATTACTTCTGTCATTTTTTTAGCCCCTTCTTTATTCAAATAATATCTTGGGTCTGAAAAGAGAAACTACTTCTTGTGAGGAAACTGTTCATCCATGTTAGGAAAATTGACTCTTCCAGGACACTAAGGTATAATTTAGGAAGTGGTGATTTTTTCTGCATGAAATGTTACCCTCAGGTTCTTCAGTCGCTTACTCATCTCCTTACTATTAAGTGTGTGAAGTTAGGTCTCATTCACTTTTCCCCTTAATCTCAGTTTTTAAAACTAGTCCTGAAATAATTGTTTAATTTATTTAATAATTAAAAACATGTTTTCTAGAATATCCAATTTATATTTTTTAGCATTCGGAAATTAGCTAAATTAATTAGTTAAATATTTGCAACTGTTGTGTTAGTTTCAGGTATACAGCAAAGTGAATCAGTTATTCATATACATATGTCCACTCTTGTTTAGATATTTTCCCATATAGGTCATTACAGACTTTAGAGTTCCCTGTGTTATACAGTAGGTCCTTATTAGTTATCTATTTTATATGTAGTGGTGTGTTTATGTTAATCCCAGTTGATCAGCTTATCCCTTCTCCTTCTCTTACCCACTGGTCACAATGTTTGTTTTCTATATCTATAACTTTATTTTGTAGATAAGTTCATCTGTATCTTTTTTTTTTTTAAGATCCCACATAAAAGCAAAATTCCACATAAAAAGCAATACAGCCTCTGACTTACTTCACTGACTATAATAAATCATTATTTTTGTAACAATCCCTTCTATTAACAACCTTGATTGTCCTGTGCTAAGTCACTTTAGTTTCCAACTCTTTGCAACCCTGTGGACCATACCCTATCATGCTCCTCTGTCCATGGGACTCTGCAGGGGATCTTCCTGGTCCAGGGATCAAACTTGCATCTCTTATGTCTCCTGCGTTGGCAGGCGGGTTCTTTGCCACTAGTGCCACCTGGAAAGCCCTGCATGTCCTATACTCTTTCTCCATAATGGGCAATCATCTAACTCCCCATAGCTTCCACCTTTTTATCTTGGCTCTGCCGTCAGAAGCTACTGAGAATTCTAATCCATTCCCTGAATTAAAGTTGATTGTGTATTAATATCAAAGCCACTCATCATTTTCATTCTCCCCTTCTTCTCAAATCCTTTCTTCTTAAGAGAAGGCACTTTTGGGCTTCTAAAGGAGTCCTTATATAACACAGCTTCTGACTTTTCATCCTTTTAGTTTTTCTCTGAAGGTCTTCATATTTTTCATTGTCTTGTTCATATTAAATAAAGCATTTTTTCTCATCTGAACAATAATTTTTATTGACTCTTTTATTTCAATACCTTCCAACAGTTGCTTTACATTACTGCCTTATGCTGAGATTGAGGAAGACTGAAATCTTTAGGCCATCTTCATTTGAACACCATCTGGATAATATCCATTGATTTCTCCCTATTTTCTTAAAGTCTTCACTGAAGTCCCTTCTGTGATTATCAAGACTTCATGCTGGTGTGCAGAAAAATAAATCCTATATTTGGGATGTAAGAAGCTACATTTTATAGTGTCCAAGGCATTGGCAAATAGCAGAGAGACCTGGACAGTATTGTTAGGTAGTTAGACTAGGAAAAGGAGTCCAGGATGGCAGTGGCTAAGAGACAAGGAAGGGAAAAGCCCGCAAAAATAGAATAAAGAAAGGTCCCAGGGCCAAGTGAGGACCTCAGATAAAACAAACAGCCATCCTGGCCAGCCCAGTTTACACAAGGCAGCCTCAGGGGAGGAGAGAAAACGTAAAAAGAGGAGCCAAAATCAGGCCAGGGGGTTCTCTTCTCTTTGCGTCTTTTGGGTCGACCCACCCTCATACTTTAAGGATGTATTTTCCTTTGTTTTCTAAATAAAACTGAGCTGTAACACTGGTCCATTTGTCGCTTCAAATTTTTGTTGCAACAAGGCAACACTGAGAAAATTACAAACTCCCTGACAGTATCATTCTGACCTTAGGACAGGAAAAAGATCACAAACCAATAGGGTGATGTTGACAACTAGAGTGAGAAGTAGGTCGGCTTAAGACAAATGTGGTTCCTGACCTCTTAGTCTAGCAAATATTTCTTATATACCAGGAGATCTTTCTTCAAAACAGCATGTCATCTATTTAAGCTACAGGCCCTCTGCTTCCACGTTCAGATTGTAGAAATTCATGTTATTTCTTACAGAAAGAATGTGGAAAACACAGTGTTCTGACATTATTTTACAGCTATTCTTGTACATTTTAATTTTTGCTAAGTGCATTTTAAAATTAAATCTTCAGGACTCCAATAGAGTTTTCACAGTGATTCTACAGTCCATTATATTTTAAGCCCTCAGACTTTCTTCCTTGAACATTGAGAATATGGGATACAATAAATTATAGGTATTAGATTTCTGGCAAAATGCAGTTTAGGACACTGCTCATTTTAGCTCAAAGTGCAAAAAAAAATCAATCTTTTTGGTGTCATAAAGCTTATTGAAAACTGCTATTGTGCCATTAAAATTAATGTAATCACTTTCCTCTTTCTCCCTAAGTCACATTGCCCTTTTGCCCAACCCTTCAGGTCATCTCCCCTCAAAGACAATGAGTCCTTTCTGGTTATTCCACTTGAATTAAATACTGAAAGAAATGCTGTAAAGTGTTGCTTTTCGAATATTTTTTTTTTTTTACACAATAAGATTTAATTTTTACTTAAAATTACCAAATTTCCATTTGGATATTTCTCATATTCTGCACCATTTAAAATTTACTACTATAGAAATGTAGAGGGAAATGGGCTCCCTTTTGAAATATGCTTGAAAAAGGCATCAAACTTAAAATAATTTATGACAACTTTTTGATTGAAGACAAACCCCTTGGGGTTTTATGTTTTAGCATAGGCTTCGGAATTATCTGTAGTATATTAATATTTAAATATGAAGAATATGTGAAAGTGAAAGTCACTCAGTCAAGTCCGACTCTTTGTGACCCCATAAACTATACAGTCCATGGAATTCTCCAGGACAGAATACTGGAGTGGGTAGCCTTTCTCTTCTTCAAGGGATCTTCCCAAGCCAGGGATCGAATCCAGGTCTTTCACAATGTACTCAGTATTAATTTAAGCATTTGCTTAAGAAAATGTAGCCTTCCTATAATGTCCTAAAATTTATACTAAGTGTTCCTTTATTGATACATAAGTGACCAGCTTGTGGTTAACCTTGGTTAACTTCACTGACCTTTTTTTTTTTTTTTTTTTTGACCACATCCAAAGTCATGTGGGATCTTAGTTCCCCTGACCAGGGATTGAACCCATAGTCCCTGCAGTAGACGTGGGGAGTCTTAACCACTGGACTGCCAAGGAGATCCTCTCCACCAAACTTCTAACACTGAGAAGAAACTTGGGGGTCACTTGGTTCTTCAGGGAGGTTTGGGTGGATGGTAGTGTGAAATGAAAATGTCTCCCCCATATTAATAAACCTATCAATAAAGAAATGTCACAGCCATTGGTGATTTCTGGTCTCCAAATGTGAATGAGGGCTCCCAAAATCGTGATCCAGCAGATGCTGCCCTCCCCCACGGTGACTGCTGAGGAGCTGGAGGTGGGAGTGGTGACAGAAGCAGCCATCTGCCACATCTACCACTCCTTGAGGTAAACAAAAAACAGGATTTGACCCCAGAGAGCTGAGGTGCGTACAAAAGGAATGGGTTCAGTGAGCTCAGAGGCTTGTATTTTCCCATACATAGGATGCTAAATTCTCTACCTGATTTTTCTTACCTCACAATAATCTCTGATGCTCAGACTCCCTGCTCCCTCTTTTGCATACTTGTAGATACCCTAACCACCCCTCCTGCCTTCTTGGAGCAGTTTTCTCAGAGCTACTGAGATGCTGTCTCCTAGGCTGAGTACTTATTCCCACCAAGTAAAATAGCTCTCTACTTTCAGGTTGTGACTGTATTTTTAGTTGACAGTAGTCACTGAATAAGGCTCTTTGAACAGTGAGACAGTTGTATACCTAAACTCCAGGTTTTTGAACCAGCTTCAGAGGGCACCTGGGTTCTTTTCTTCTTCTCTCTTTCCTACAACCCACGTTCTGATAAAATACTTTTCAGCTACCCTCAAATTACTAAGCCCTTACAGTAGTGTGAATTTGTCCCAGGTCCCTGCTCAATCTGAGCAATGTCTACAAACTAATTACTCCTTGACTCTTAAATATTCAGGATTTTTTATCCTAAAATTGTTTTTATGGACATACATGCTATGGTTAAAATTGCAATTTAGTCTGATGTGACACTTCACAACTTACACACAATTCACTAAGTACTTTAAATCCCCCTCTTCCCTTCTCAGGTATGCACATACACTCTTGCTGCAGAAACCAGTACTCAAAAACCAAGCACCACACTCAGATTTATTATGCCAGTGGGCCCAGAGGAGTTAACACACCAAGCTCTGAGCCCCGAACAGAGGGGTTACAGAGTTTTTATAGACAGACTATAGTGGGCAACACTAGCTGTTAATAGGCTGGTTTAAACTAAGAGATTTCGTGTGCACAGAAACAGCAGTCAAGATGGGGGAGGGGGATGCCTGACCTTTGCATGAACAGGCATGATTAAGCAGGTTTGCAGGGGCTGGACAATTGCAAAGAGCAGGAGAAGGGTGAGTGAGATAAGCCCCAGTTCCTAGTATTCTAAGTCCTCACTTTCTGAGACTGTGGGACCTACATGATCCAGACTTTGCAAGGAGCAAGCTGAGTTACAGAGCCAGAATGGGCAGGAGGTTATGTAAAATTTTAACTTTTCCTTTTCACTCTCACATTCTATTTGGCAAAGAAAACCTATAATCTGTTTCCAAGCTTGATTTTGTGGTATGTCCTCCTTAATTTTCTTGCTACTCTCAAACAGAAACTGTTTTTATTCTCATGTAAAGAGAATATTCTTGGTACTTGCCAAATGGAACAAGTGGGGAAATAAAGAAAAGGTTTGCTGTTTGTAAAGTGAGTGCAGAGAAAAGAGAGTGAGCCGGGCAGTCAGGCAAGAAACGGGAAATTTATTAGAGGCCAACGAGAGGGTGACAGGCCCTTAAGGAGAACCAGCATCCTCCCTTTCTGACGGGGTCTTTCTTATACCTCCACCAATGAAGAAATCTCTGAAGGGATGGTTAACTTTTAGCCTGTCGTTGAGTCCTGTGGTCACGCAGCCAGAGGTCTGCAATCTGGTGGTCTCCTAGCTTTGAGAACGTAGGCGCCAGTGAGAAAACAGAATGTCATTTGGGCAATTTGGTTTGTCCCGAGGGTCACTGTGATTTTAGTTTTTTGTTTGCAAGGTCAACATAATGAGCCATCTTAACAATGAGCCCCCATGTAGACCCTGTCAACTTTCCCATGGACTCAGTGAGGAGAGAGTAGTAACTGCAACCCCCTTTTCTAATGCACTGTCGTAGCCTTTCTCTCTTTCCTTATATACCTGTTTTGTTCTCTCTCCTGTCAAATGACAAAACTAAGATGAGTTACTGAGGAATATGATGTCCTTTATTCAAAGGAAATCAGTCCAGGGACTGGGGGAGGACAGTACCTGCATGTAATGGAGCTCTCTTCTGAGTCAATATTATAGAAATTTGGAAGATACAACAGAGACACAGGGCATGATTGGCTTGGAGGTCAGCGATTTCCTTATAAGTCAAGCAAGTTCTATATTCTAGGGTAAGATAAGCTGCTGAAGCTGAGTTGGCAGATTGTGATTGGTGTATGCTGTTTCCTGGACTGCAAGGCGGCCTCCATAAGGGTAGGCTGACTTACATTTAGATTTGTGACATAGGCTGAGCCATGGAAATTCAAAGTTGCTCAGTTGTGTCTGACACTTTGCGACCCCATGGAGTATATACTCCATGGAATTCTTCAGGCCAGAATACCAGAGTGGGTAGTTTTCCCTTCTCCAGGGGATCTTCCTAACCCAGGGATGGAACCCAGGTTTCCTGCATTACAAGTGGATTCTTTACCAGCTGAGCCACAAGGAAAGCCCAAGAATTCTGGAATGGATAACCTATCCCTTCTCCAGCAGATCTTCCAGACCCAGGAATCAAACCAGGGTCTCCTGCATTGCAGGCAGATTCTGTACCAACTGAGCTATCAGGGAAGCCCACGGAGACAGCCTCTATTCTGTGGGTCCCTGCATATGAATTACCTTCCTTACCTACTGCTTGGTGCTAAGCTTGCACTGTTCCATCATATGCTGAGAGCGTAGCTTGCTGAGTAGGAAGCATAGGAAACTAGTGAAGCTGCCCTCTATTCTCCACCCCGGCCCCTCCCCAACAAACTGGAGCCTTCACACATGGAATTGGGGTGCAGGCAACACAAAATACAAACACACTTTTTAGGCTTTCCTATATCATCTCTTTTGCTTTTCCCGATTCATAAAATTGTACATGTAGTAAATGACTGCCTACCTTGAGGTCTCATTTTGATATGAGTGGTATTTTAAAATAATAGCATAAATGGCTAACGGAAGAAAGAACTATTAAGAGATTTGAATTCCAATTAACTGCCAGTGATTGCTTTGTAGCTCTGGGTCAACTGAATTGAGAATTTCAGAGATCAGTGTTTTCTGAGAGTGGCAAAGGACAGGGTCCAGGAGGCTTGCAAAGCTCCTCAATAGCTGTTGAGACCATCAGTTAAGCTTCGGTTATCTTGGAAATTTACTTAAGAAGCACACCTCATTTCCTAAAGTCAGAAAAGCAAGGGAGATTTTCTTCTCCTTTCTATGTTCATATTGAACTATTTTCTTCACTTTTCTCAGTTTATTTTGCCCTTTTTCTCTGTCTTCCTAATCATTTGATTAATAACAACCCTCAAAACAAAATAGCTGAGACTGTTTAATCAAAAAATTTGAACAGATTGAAGGAGTGTGGAGAAAGGAAAATGTTATATATCAATCATGGAAAAACCATTAAGTATATATAAAAGTAGCTGATGCTTAATGATGTGCCATTCAGTAAGAGAATTATTTATATTAATTTAAACTTTATAAAAATCGTGTATAACATTATCCTCATATTGTTGTTGTTAAGTCACTAAAGCGAAAGTCACTCAGTTGTGTCTGACTCTTTGTGTATAGTCCATGGAATTCTCCAGGCCAGAATACTGGAGAGGGTAGCCTTTCCCTTCTCCAGGGGATCTTCCCAGCCCAGGGATCAAACCCAGGTCTTCTGCATTACAGGTGAATTCTTTACGAGCTGAGCCACAAGGGAAACCCAAGAATACTGGAATGGGTAGCCTATCCCTTTTCCAAAGGATCTTCCCAACCCAAGAACAGAACCAAGGTCTCCTGGATTACAGGTGGATTCTTTGACAACTGAGATACCAGGGAAGCCTTAGTCACTAAGTCATGTCCAGTTCTTTCGTGACCCCGTGGACTGTAGCCCACCAGGCCCCTCCCTCTGTGAGATTTCCCGGGCAAGAAGACAAGAATGGGTTGTCATTTCCTTCTCCAGGGGATCTTCCTGATCCAGAGAGCGAACCTGCAGCTCCTGCACTGGCAGGCAGATTCTTTACCACTGAGTTACCTGGGAAGCTCATATTATCCTCGTGTTACACATAAAGAAACTAGAATTTGAAATTTTGCTAGTTTAGCTCTAAATCCTGTAATACTCACCAAAATACTATGTAAATGGTATGGAAATTACACGAGTATATGAATATGGCTTTTCCTTTAGAAAATGCAGTCTTGGCAATAAACACGGTGCTAGGAAAAAGAAAATGCAGGAAGTGTGTTTCTCCTGTTTTGTGTTCAGTAGCCTAAGGCAGAAGCTTTCCTTCTGCCTCTTCATTTACTTCTCCCAGTTTTAGGTGAGTGAGCCTTGAAAAGAGGGGTGCTTGGCTCAGCCACCCTTCATCCTCTGAGGCCCGGCCACCTTGGTGTGATCATGTGCCCTGGTTTGTTCTCAGCCTCAGTGCTGGGCTTTTCCAGCCTTCCTGAATGTGTGATCCTGTATCATGCTAGAGTGCAAAACCAGGGGACCACTTTCTCCAACAGCTCTATCAGTAACGAAGCTGACATTTTGATTTCCATATGGCTGTTTCCTCTGTCTTCACTCAGTACATGTCAAACTTTGAAAGTAGGAGAACAAGAATTTATTAGTCTTGTCAAATATCAACCTAGCACCAAAGGATGAATGATGTTTCAGAGTGATGAAACAAAACGTCAAAATGTTAAGGGACCAACTAAAAGGAGTCACCGATTCTGCTGAGTTAGAAGTGAACTTTGTAGAGTAGGTAGATTTTAGCTAAGTTTAGATATCAGCATAGGGGTTTTCCAGAAAAGCTGGGAAAATGGGGATTTTATGCAAATGAAACATCAGTTCAGGCATAGATCATGCTGTTGCACCTGGCACTTCAGGGATGTTGCGTGTTTTTTTTTTTTCAAATTAAAGGCTTGAGGCAAGCCAGCATCCAGCAAGTCTATTAGCACTGCTTTTTCAACAGCATTTTCTTACTTTGTGAGTGGGTCACATTTTGGTAATTCTTGCAATATTTCAAACTTATTCATTATTATTATTATTGTTATGGTCACCTGAAGTGAATAATCTTTGATGTTACTATTGTGATTGTTTTGGGGCACCCTGAACTATGCCCACACAAGACGGCAAACTTAATAGTTACATCTGTGTGTTTTGACGGCTCCATCAACCAGCAGTTTCCCTGTCTCTCTTCCTCTCCTTGAGCCTCTCTGTTCCCTGAGACACAAATGCTGTTTTAAAGTTGGGCCAGTTAATAATCATACAGTGGCCTCTATTTATTCCAGTAAGAAGTATGCTTTAAATCAAAACCTTGGAATGATTAAGCTTAGTGAGGAAGGCCAGAGAAAGATAAAACAGGCTGAAACCTAGGCCTCTTATGCCAAACATTCAGCTAGGTTGTGAATGTAGAGGAAAAGTTCTTGAAGGAAATTAAAATTGCTACTCTGCAAAACACACAAATAATCAGAAAGGGAAGCAATCTTGTTGTGAATTATGGAGCAAGGTTTACTAGTCTGAATAGAACATCAAACCAGCCACAACATTCTCTTAAGCCAGAGATTAACCCAGAGCAAGGCTCCCACTCTCTTCAATTCTGTGGAGGCTGAGAGAGGTGAGGAAATTGAAAGTTTGAAGCTAGCAGAAGGTGGGTCACATTGCTAAAGAAGGAGTAGTCTTGTTAACATAAAAGTGCAAAGTGAAGTGCCAAATGCTGATGGAAAAGCTGCAGCAAGTTATCCAGAAAGACCCAACTAAGATCACTAATAAATGTGAAAACAGATTTCCAGTGTAGATGAAGCAGTCTGTGGAAGAAAATACCACAGAGGATTTTCATAGCTGGAGAAGAGAAGCCAAAGCCTGGATTCAAAGGAAAGGTTGACTCTTATTAGGGGCTAACACCGCTGATGACTTTAACTTGAAGCCAGTGCTCATTTATCATTTTGGAAATCCTAGAGCCCTTGAGAATTCTACTGAAACTACTCTGCCTATTCTGTATAAGTAGGCTACAGTCCACGGGGTCGCAAAGAGTCGGACACGACTGAGTGACTTCACTCACTCACTCTGCCTATTCTGTATAAATAGGACAGCAAAGCTTGAATGGTAACACATCTGTTTACAACATGGTTACTAAATATTTTAACTCCACCACTGAGACCTACTACTCAGAAGAAAAAAAAAAAAAAGGTTTCCTTGAAAATATTTGTGCTCAAGCCCGTGGATCAAGGACTAATTTTGACTTTCAAGTTTTATTACTCAAGAAATACATTTTGTAAGACTGTAGCTGCCATGAATCATGATTCCTCTGATGGATCTGGGAAAAGTAAATTATAATAATTTTGGAAAAAATTCACCATTCTAGATGCCAGTAAGAACATTTGTGACTCGTGGGAAGAGGTCAATATATTAACATCAACACAAATTTGGAAGAAGCTAATTCCAGCCCTAATGGCTAATGTGGAGGGGTTTAAGGTTTCACTGGAGGAAGTGACTGCGAATATGGTAGAAACAGTAAGTGTCAGAAATGGAACCTGAAGATGAGACCGAATTGCTGAAATCTCACAATAAAACTTGAACAGATGGGCCGTTATTTATTACACATTGCCAGAGAAAGTGGTTTCTTGAGATGGAATCTATTTCTGGTGAAGATGCTGTGAAGATTGGGAATTCCCTGGTGGGTTAGTGGTTAGTACTCAACAGCACTTTTACTGTTGAGGCACGAGTTCGATTCCTAGTTGGGCAACTAAGATCCTGCAAACCACATAGTGTAGGAAAAAAAAAAAAAAGAAGAACGTGATGCTGTGAAGATTGTTCAAATGACAACAAAGGATTTAGAATATGACATAAAGTTAGTTGGTAAAGATGTTGTAGTGTTTGAGAGGATTGACTCCAATATTGAAAGAAGTTTTGCTATGGATTATAAATGCTATCCAACAGCATTACATGCTACAGATAAACTGTTCTATAAAAGAAGAGTCAGTCAATCATTGTGGCAAACTGCATTGTTTTCTTATTTCAAGAAATTGCTGCAACCACCCCACTACTGTGATCAATCAGCAGCTATCAAGATGTAGTCAAGACCCCCTAGTAGCAAATAGATCATGATTTACTAAAGGATCAGATGAAGTTTATGTGTTTAGCAATAAAGTATTTTTTTGTTATGACACATGCAATTTTTAAAGTTTCACATGTGACTCAGCAGTAAAGTATCCACCTGCCAATGCAAGAGGTGTGGATGATGGCTGGATGATGCAGCAAGGGCATTTGTATTTGTGCAACCAACTCCACAAAGGTCTATGATACAGGTAACTAACATACCTAGAGGAAGCTAAATCTGGCAACCATGTGAAAGTGGCCCCTAGCTGGGAACATGATCAAGCAGCCTCTTGAAGAGAGAGATGACAAAGGAGTAAAGGATTTATAGAAAGAATGAAGAGACACAATCAGGTTTAAGATGCATATCACATATATTCTAAGTTTCAGTGTCAGCTTAGGGAAATTTTCACAGCATTTGGCAAATAAGATGTTTATACAGTTTCAGTTGTGTCTTCTAATCATGTAGTTAGGGAATACAACATTTGCCTTTAGTAAAGTACCATGGGCTTTAGGGAAAAAAGAAAGTATAAAATTCAATAAATATATATAATTTTGCATTTATGCAAAAATAAGCCTAAAATATGATCCAAAACTTCCTTTATAATTATTGTAGACTGAATATCTTATAAACCTGTTCTGTATAGAATATGAAATAAATAATAATAGTACAAATAAATAAGGTAACACCAAAATTACTAGATAAAATTTATTTTTAAATACATGTAAATTCACAGATAAGGGAATAAATTACCAAGGGGGAGGGGTGAAGGAAAAAGAAAGAAAAAAAGCAAATAATGAAGGAGGAGGGGAAGAAGGAGAAACAAAAGGAAAAAGAAAGAAGGCTTAATTAGAGCAGATAACAAATGCTGAAGTCAGTAACTGGTTATTTTTGACCTTCCTATAAGTCTGGGGATTTGAGTTTTTAAAGTTCTCTTCCTGATTAGAAAGATAAAGATGAAAGAAAGATTGTGTTGTAAGACAATGCCATTCATAAGCTCAGATCTAAAAAGTTACAAAAACAATGAAGAAATTCACAGAGTATGGGTTACTAGGAAAACAGCAAAATTAGATTCCCAATGACTTCAAAAAGACATTAAAAATCTATCAATATATCAACATAAAGCACTGATAAGATTTGGCATGAAAGAAATTCTTCTGACCTATAGGCTGGTGGTAAAGCAGTAGGACCATAAATTCAAAGGTATACATGCTTTACATGAGGCTTTCTCAGCCGTGGCAATATTGACATTTTGAAGTGGGCCATTCTTTGTTGTGGGGGCTGGACATGTATTGAAAGATGTTTAGCAGCATCCCTGGCTTCTGTCCACTAAATACCAGTAGCTTTCCTTCTTCCTTTTGGTTGCAACATCCAAATGTTTCCAAATTTACCCATAGTTTCCTGGAAGGAAAATTCACCCCTGGTTGAAAACTGCTATTTTAATTTCAGCAATTGTACTCTCGGCAATTCTACTCCTAGACATTTATGGCAAAAACACATACATTTGTGTTAGGAAGCATGCATATAAATCAGAATAGCATTGTTCTAAAACAGAAAAATAGTTATAATTCTAGAAAACATATGAGTATTACATGATACATTAGCACAATAAAATATTATATAATTTCGATATCTAGTTCAGTTCAGTCACTCAGTCGTGTCCGACTGTTGGCGATCTCATGAACCGCAGCACTCAGGCCTTCCCTGTCCATCACCAACTCACGGAGTTCACTCAGACTCACGTCCATCGAGTCAGTGATGCCATCCAGCCATCTCATCCTCGGTCATCCCCTTTTCCTCCTGCCCTCAATCCCTCCCAGCATCAGAGTCTTTTCCAATGAGTCAACTCTTTGCATGAGGTGGCTAAAGTACTGGAGTTTCAACTTTAGCATCATTCCTTCCAAAGAACACCCAGGGCTGATCTCCTTTAGAATGGACTGATTGGATCTCCTTTCAGTTCAGGGGACTCTCAAGAGTCTTCTCCAACACCGCAGTTCAAAAGCATCAATTCTTTGGTGCTCAGCTTTCTTCACAGTCCAACTCTCTCATCTATACATGACCACTGGAAAAACCATAGCCTTGACTAAACGGACCTTTTTGGCCAAGTAATGTCTCTGCTTTTCAATATGCTATCTAGATTGGTCATAACTTTTCTTCCAAGGAGTAAGCATCTTTTAATTTCATGGCTGCAGTCACCATCTGCAGTGATTTTGGAGCCCAGGAAGATAAAGTCTGATATTGTTTCCACTCTTTCCCCATCTATTTCCCATGAAGTGATGGGACCAGACACCATGATCTTCATTTTCTGAATGTTGAGCTTTCATAACAGTAAAAATAAATAAATAAATAAATAAAAGGACAAAGTACTGTTAAGTGCAATAACTAAGCAACTGGCATACAATGTTTAAAAAATAAGAACAGCACATAAGAATACTTGAATTTGACCCTATGAAAAATCTGAAAAGATGCCAAACTCAAAAAATATATATTTCTGGGACTACCTACTTCCTAAAATATAATGAAAAGAAAGAGAACAAAAAGGAAAATATTTGAAATGGTGACTACTTCTTGAGGTAAGGATTAAGCAAAACGAACGGAAACAAAAGTCACATGATAAACTTCAAAAATATCAGTAACATTTGATTTCTTTAGCTTGGTAGTTAGGACATTGGTGTCTATTTTAATATTGCCTTTCACTTTATTTTTCATTCTTTTACATATTATTCAAATATGAAAATTTAATCATTATTCATATACAGATGATTTGATTTGCTGGCATTGTTCTTTTGTCTGCTGAAGATTTCTCTTTCTGGAAATATGCTCCCCCAACTTCTATTTATTTGTAGAATTGGTTATTCTTTTTCTTTTAATTATTTATTCTTATCACCACTGCAGCTATGCCTCTCCCGTGGGAACTAGTGGTTACAGCATTTTGCTCCCATTTCTATAGGGAGAGGCAGGGACCAAAGCCAACTGTGGAACTTGTATGAGTTTACTCCCGCAAAGGAGGAGATGTGGGTTCAATCCCTGGGAAGATCCCCTGGAGCAAGAAATGTTAACCCACTCCAGTATTTTTGCTTGGGAAATCTCATGGACAAAGGATACTGGCGGGCTACAGTTCATGGGTCACAAAAGTGAAAGTGAAAGTCGCTCAGTCGTGTCCAACATTTTGGGACCCTGTGGACTATACAATCTATGGAATTCTCCAGGCCAGAATACTGGAGAGGGTAGCCTTTCCTTCTCCAGGGGATCTTCCCAAACCCAGGGATCAAACCCAGTTCTCTCCAGCTGAACCACAAAGGAAGTCAGTCAGACATGACTTAGCGCTGCATGCACGTGCACACACACACACACACACACACACACACACACACACACGGCTTTGCTAGGATTTCCATAACAAATACCACATATTGTGTGACTTAAACAAAAGAAATTTATTTTCACATTGATCTGGAGGCTGACAGTCCAAGATCAAGATGTCAAAAATTTGGTTTTTGAGACCCCATGGATTGCAGCATGCTAGGCTTCACTGTCCTCCACCATCTCCTGGAGTTTGCTTAAACTCACATCCATTGAGGCAGTGATGTCATCCAAACATCTCGTCCTCTCTGCCTTCAGTCTTTCCCAGCATTAGGGTCTTTTCTAATGAGTCAGCATTTTTGCATCAGGTGGCCAAAGTATTGGAGCTTCAGCTTCAGCATCAGTCCATCAGTCCTTCCAATTAATATTCAGGGTTGATTTCCTTTAGGATGGACTGGTTTGATCTCCTAGTAGTCCAAGGGACTCTCAAGAGTCTTCTCCAACACCACAGTTCAAAAGCATCAATTCTTCAGCACTCAGCTTTCCTTATGGTCCAACTCTCACATCTGTAACTGACTACTGGAAAAACCATAGCTTTGACTATATGGACCTTTCTAAGGATACCAGTCATATAACAGAAGGGCCCAACCTAATGGCCTCATTTTAACTCACTCATTTCTGTAAAGGTTCTATCTATCAAGGCCCTCTCTTTCTATGGAATTAAGAGTTAGGGCTTTGGGAGAAAGGTTTTAAGAATTGGGAGAAGGATACCATTCATATGTGACAGTACTCATGACGTCTAAATCCAGTTAAAGTTCATTTTCAGGACTTTTGAACTCAAGCTGGAGTTCAGGGCTTTAAGCGTCATTATTCCAAGCCTGGGAGGATGGCATTTTGTAAGTGACTTAAACTATACCCTCCTTCGCTTAGACAAAGCTGGTCTATTTCTTAAAGGGAATAAAGAAGGCCTACAGAAGGAAGCAGAGAGAGAGAATGAGTTTTGTAACTTTCAAATCTATTTTCAGTCTTCTATGAGCTTCTTAAAATTTGGCTGCATGGGCTGAATAGAGATCCTTTATTACATAAATTGATCAACTTATAATTGTCTCATTTGCAGCCAAAGAATCATACACGACTCAAGGAGTCAGACACGACTGAGCAACTGAACAGAACTGAACTGGATCAAAGAATACTGAATAATGCTTTATTTTTGGTAAAGTTTCAGTGTCAAAATTATAAATTAAGTTTGAAAAACTTTGCTTGCAAAATAAGGAGTACATTTGGAAATAAAGTTACTTCTTTCTCTTATGTTTAAGAATAGTAAAATATTAATAGTTTCATATGATTTTATTTCTACTTTTGTTATTGTTCAGTTGCTGAGTCATGTCTCACTCTTTGCCACCGCATGGACTGCAGCACGTCAGCCTTCCCTGTCCTTCACTATCTCCTGGAGTTTGCTCAAACCCATGTCTGTTGAATTGGTGATGCCATCCAATTATATCATCCTCTGTCACCCCCATCTCCTCTTGTACTCAATCTTTCCACTTTGATTACTAATATGGTATTGATGGATTTTTTTTTTTTTAGTGATGATCTAATTTAACCCATCCTAGGCATACTTTTGATGATTATTCTGCTTAAAACATAAAATAACAACTCAGACGCTATCAGTATTAGGAGTAGAGGTAGCTGCAGCATTAATTCTTTTCTGAATTCTGTGACTATATCTGGTAGAGTTCACAATATGTCCATAAAAATAAGACCGTAAGTTACTCATTACCATCGCATATGGTTAACAGTAGCTGAATTAAAATTGACAAGATCTGACAATTTAAATTTATTAATATATGCTTTCTTAATACTTAATAGCAGAGCTGGATTGGCAGTGGGAATGAACAACTCTTAAGGGAAACAAACATCATAAATTTTTAAAAATAACATTTTAAAATAATTTAGAAATTATTTTTTTAAAATTTGTCAGCTAACACCTTAAATTGATTTCACTCTAATTGTATAGAATAAGCTCTTTGTGCTATCTTTGTCACTGTTGGATTAAAGACTTTTCTCTTTGACTGACAACAGATGAAAAGTAATCTGCATATGCTGTTGTGTGCAGCAAGGACCAAAGGGATCTAGTTATTTAGGTTACATTATACTGTGGGCTCTTTATGTTGATTGCTTTGAGGGAAATTTCTTGGAATAATTCTATAAAACGTTTCACTATTTCAGTAGCATTCTTACTCCACTCTCCTTATCCTATGTTTAGTTACTTTTGCCATTTCTATGAGACTTCTTTAGAACATAGTCATCTATTTTTGTGCAATAAATGTAACATTAACACAATAAGAAATCTTAAAAAGTAAATAGACCAGATCATATTTACAGAATTGATGTCCAGATTCATACAGAAAAAGAATATGCACTCCTTTTTAAAAATAACAGATTGAACATGTAGATTTATCTCTATTACCTCTTGAAATTCTCATAAAATGGCAGTAAGCTAATTGAGAAAGTATAATGTCCCCAAGTTAATGAAAATAGTATAAGAACCACAACATGCCAACAGAATTTGGTAGCTGGAAAGTACATTATATGATGGTAGCAGATTTATTAGATTAGAGAAAAAAATTTTAAAGCCAAAGTGATTCATGTCACAGAACCTAGATCAGTTTTAGGATCTGGAGACACAAGAATCTGTCAAGGGTGGTTAACAGTGGGACTGGTTGGAACTCTGTATAAGGAATGCTACTGTGCTGGGATACCTCTTGGTTGCGCTATATGTGCTTAGGTGCTCAGTCATGTCCAATTTTTGCAAAACCATGGACTGCAGCCTACCAGGCCCATCTGTCCATGGGGATTCTCCAGGCAAGAATACTGGAGTAGGGAGCCCAGCCTCTTGGTTAGCAGATTATATAATTGACCCTCTGCCAACTCAGCAGAAAATAAGAGATCAGTTCATAGCAACATGAATGAAAAATGATCTGAATGAGTGGAAACCAGGACTTACTGATTCTAGGAAAGGTGTAATAATTAAAAAAACCAACAAAACAGAATGAGGAAAATGAGGTTTGCACACTGAAATGTGAATGTTCTCTCGCCCCTCACCCTTGGCTCCCAGAATAATGGTGGATGGGCTTAAGCGTGCTTGGAAGAAACCTGAAAAAAATCCCTCTGCAGAGAAACTGAGCGGCTCTACAAATATAGTTCATGTGACTAGTATATTAACAAACAACAACAGAAAGTTAAAGAGTAATGGAGAGAACGAGCCTAAGTTTCACGGTAAATCAACAGCCTTACTGATGAGACAATACAAAAGAAAGTCAGTCCTTCGGGATGCATGGCAGAGAGCCACAGTCCTCTTCTGAATACCTCACGAAATGGTGCGTAGATTCCAATAATAATAACTAAGTGAGTGATATTCATCTCAGAACTTCAAGAAGTTCATTCATCTCTCTCCTAACTCCGTCACTGCAGCCGGTGCACAGAGACCATCTCCTCTGAATGAATATACCTCTTAACTCTGCAAAACAAGTGTTACATAATATGGTTGTAAGGTACTGTATAATCTGAACAAAGCTGCTTCCCTCCATTAACATCTGACTTTCCCCCGACTGTAGTTTTTTTCTGTACAGTGAAACCAAGGTTTGCTCAGAGATACTGAGAATCATAATAACTAGAACCATTAGGATTGTAATGGTCATCCTTCATGAGATTCTGTAAGGCAAAAAAAGAAAAAAGAGAAATAAATTCCTTCCAGGTAAACCCCTGAGCAATATGCCACGGAGTGCACAGTATTTCTTATTGCCATTTTTACCAAGGTCCTCAGAGATTTGAGGAAAGCCTGAAATAGAAATAATAATAATAATAAGCAAACAAAAATGGAAATCAGAAGTCTCTGTGCTAAGAGGAAATAAGAAACTCTGAAATAAACCTTAACATCTTAAAGATGAAAGATTTGACTGCCACACACACACACAAAAATAATAATTCTGCTTCAAAGGAGATTTGAAGAACAAGAAATATTTTTCCTGAAAAAAATAGTATATAATATATATACTATATATATATGGAGGAAATGGCTCCTCCATGGACAGAGGAGGCTGGAGGGCTACAGTCCCTGGGGTTGTAGAGTCAGACACGACTAAGCAACTAGCACACATGCCTCACCAAGTGGTTGCAGGTGAGAATGGTATCACTAGCAGCAGGGAGACCAGGGAAGACAGGGCTGGGGAACTCATTTCCACACCCTAACCAGCTCCTGCAAGGGCTGCTTAGCCTCTAGGGGTGGCCCAGGTACAGGCCCAGTAAGGGCGCCATCCCTGCTCCCAGCTCTGCATTCAGGCAGCCCAGGGTTCTTAGCTCCCTTCTAGGCTGTCCAGATAGGCAAATCCCTCCTTTGGACGGAGGGCTGATGAAACTGTGCAGCTGAGATCAGACTGGGAAATACTATTCCGTGATCCCAGTGACTCGCACAGCCCACCCAGATGCACTTGGTGGCTCGGGGAAGGGCCTCCATCACACAGGGAAACCAAAGGAGGTTTGCCATCACACAGGAGGCAAAGAACTTCTCAGCCGTCTGCGGGGCTAACCACCTAACCACTCCAGGCCCTGGGTCCTGTGAAAGTGTGCTTCATCTGGCAGAGACATCAACAGAAATCCAGCTAGGAGTCCAGAGAGACCAGAACTGCACTGAAAAGCCTCTGAAAATGGAACTGTGAGTAGACTTACCCCTTGTTTACAGATGAGAGAATTAACATCAGAGAGGCTTAGAGTTTTGACTGGGACAGTTATGCAATATCATTTCCAGGTTTTAGTACACTTTTAGCTGCTGCTAGTAACTCTTCTTTCCATTAAAGCTTAATATTTTTAATAAGAAATTTGAAGAGACACTCAATGCAGCTTCTGATAAATAGGGAATGAAATGTTGTTAGATAACAAATCAAATGCCTACAACGATTTTCAATTATTTAACCAAGGACAAAATAGAGAAACTAATCTGTTTAGAAGGTCTGGGAAAAATTTAAGGGGCAAGTAATACATAAAGATAAATGGAGTTGCCATGAAGAGACCGATGCAACTAGAGTATTTACAGCATTACTGAATCTACTAAAATATGAAGCAGCACAGCTTACATATCTTCTCTTATTTTTGTCACAGTTTAAGACTGCACTGAAAATTATATATAGCTACGTTTCCAATCACTAGTGAATATAATAATTAGCAATTAAAATTTATTCATAAATTGTTGTTTAGTCTCTAAGTCGTATCTGACTCTTTTGCAAATCCATGGACTGTAGCCAACCAGGTTTCCCTGTCCATAGCATTTTCTAGGCAAGAAAACTAAAGTGGGTTGCCATTTCTTTTTCCAGGGGATCTTCTTGACCCAGGAATCAAATCTGCATCTACCGCATTGACAGGTGGGTTTTTTTTTTTTTTAATCACTAAGCCACCAGGGAAGCCCATTCATAGGTTATTTATATCTTAATTAAAAATTTTGTATTTTTTCTTCTGTATAGATTAGTTTTTTTTCCTACTGTGTCTATTTCTGTAAGCTGAAAGACCCATCCAAGTCAATCTCACTAATGTTATGCTTAATGCTGATAGACTTTCTGTGTGGGATTAATAGTTAAGAGCATTCTATTTCTAAGAAGTATCTCCATCCTTCAATTACATAAACTTTTTAGCATATTTTACAACATTCATTCTTGAACTGATTAAACCCTTTGGTCCTTTATAAATGCAAATTTAACATTTCCTTTTGAAAGGAACTGTGAAATTCTAATAACTTTGTCTTCTCCTGTGTAAAAGAAATTAACAAAAATGCATATACATAAATCAGACAAATAAAAGTATATCAACAATCTTCATAGGTAATTAACATGAAAGGTAGCTTTTGCTGGGTGAAATAATCTGCCCATTTTCCCATAAAATATTTACAGTTGTTTGTGTGTTAGCACCAGTACTTACTGAATGAATTCTCCAGATTGTTTGCCATCTATAAATTAAGACATTGTTTTATTGCTATTCCCCCTTGCAGTAAACTTTCAGTTCCATATAACAGCATTAGAAACATTTCCCACTCCCTATAATATTTCTTAATTAAAGATGATTAATGTCACAGACTCCGGTATCCCATTTCAAAAGTTATACATGTTTAGAAGTACATTAATTACAATGTTAGCTTCAATAACTAAATATCAAACATCAATCTTTATTTCTAACTCAGAAACATCCATATTAGCATCACCTGGAGAGAGTTTTAGATCCTGATCTCCAGGTCACACACTAGTCCAAATAAATAGAAATCTTTAGTGATATAACAAAGATATTAGAATTTTTTAATCTCCAGAAAGTTAAAGTGTGCATGCGTGCTCAGTTTTATCTGAATCTCTGTGACTCCGGGGACTGTAGCCCGCCAGGCTCCTTTGTCCATGGAATTTCCCAGGTGAGAATACCGGAGTGTTGCCATTTCCTTCTCTAGGGCGATCTTCTTGACCAAGGGATGCAACTCACGTCTCCTGCATCTCCTTCATTGGCAGGCAGGTTCTTTACCACTGAGCCAACTGGGAAGCCCAAGTTAAAATGACATGCAGCCAATTCTAAGAACCAGTGTGTATGTATGTGAACAGGGTTGGTAAATATCGATGAACCTGAATTCTTCTCAAGCTCTATCATCACAGTTCTTCTGTAGTTTGGCAGCTGAGGAAAGGCCAACACTTACCATGGCTGAATCAAAATAAAACCATTAATCAAAACCGAAAGGAAGAAAGTCAAAGCTGTGAACAAATAGCGAATAAACCTGAAAATGGAGGTGCGGGACATTTCTGTAATACAGAAGAAGCCTATGCCGCTTGGAACATATTGAAAGCTATTGTGAATTTTCTCATGAGACAGATCCAATTTAGAATTGAATGGAAGCCAACTGATGAAGCAGGCTCACGTGCACAAAGAGACTAATATCACATCCCAGCAACAGGCAGACAGCGGGTATCTGATGTTTCCCTTGAAGTTTGGGGTCCATTGATTTTCAGGATTCTCCAGTGGAAAATCCCAGTTTGGTTTCTCCATTTTCTGACTTCCACAGTATGGTTTTCTCTTTTATGTTTGCACTCCAAAGTCCTCTGTTGTACATAAGTTACTGGCAAATGTGCATGAGTGATTAGCAGTGCAATTTTAATTGTTGTTGTTGTTCAGTCACTAAGTCATGTTTGACTCTTTGCAGCTTCATGGGCTGCAGCATGACAGGCTTCCCTGTCCTTCACTATCTCAGGGAATTTGCTGAAACTCATGTCCATTGAGTCTGTGATGCCATCCAACCGTCTCATCTTCTGTTACCCTCTTCCCCTCCTGCCCTCAGTCTTTCCCAACATCGGCATTTTTTTCCAATGAGTCAGCTCTTCACAACAGGTGGTCAAAGTATTGGAGCTTCGGCATCAATCCTTCCAATGAATATTAAGTGTTGATTTCCTTTAGGATGGATTGGTTGGATCTCCTTGCTGTCTAAGGGACTCTCGAGTCTTCTCCAGTACCACAGTTCAACAGCATCAATTCTTCAGCACCCTGCCTTCTTTATGATCCAACTCTCACATCCATACATGACTACAAGAAAACCCAAAACTTTGACTAGATGGACCTTCTAAAGGAAATCAGTCCTGAATATTCATTGGAAGGACTGATGCTGAAGCTGAAACTCCAGTACTTTGGCCACCTGATGCAAAGAGCTGACTCATTTGAAAAGACCCTGACACTGGGAAAGATTGCAGGTGGGAGGAGAAGTGGACAACAGAGGATGAGATGGCTACATGGCATCACCGACTCGATGGACAAGAGTTTGAGCAAGCTCTGAGAGTTAGTGATGGACAGGGAAGCCTGGTATGCTGCAGTCCATGGGGTCACAGAGAGTCAGACGTGACTGAATGACTGAACTGAAATGGTATGAACTTTGGTCGGCAAAGTGATGCAATTTTTAATTGACAGTAAATAAAACAGAGGAGAGGAAAGGAATGCATAAAAGTATTTGTCCAGTTAACGCTGCTCATATGTCCTATATTTTAAAATTCAAGTAAATTGCACATATTGAAAAATAAAAACCTTCGATCATTTAACATATTCTCAGCAACAAATAGTTACCCCAAAATTGTAACATAGTAACTTTGAAAAATATTGCCTCCATAACTATGTTTTACATATCCATAGTTTTGTTAATGTTTATATCCTGTGGATATCTTTGATTCCTTTTAAATTTAGGCCTTTCTCTACAGTGTCTATTCAGCGTATTTTTCCCCTTTTATTCAGCATTTATCTTTATCCTGTTTGATTGTATTCATGAGTGAATAAAAGGAGGAAAGAAAAACAGGAGCTAGGCAAAATTATGAGAGTGAGTTTAATAAGAGAAAGTTGACTTAGCACAAATGCACAGGACCTACTTATAACTTAAATAAGGGGCTTCCCTTGTGGTTCAGCTGGTAAAGAATCTGCCCACAATGCAGGAGACCTGAGTTCAGTCCCTGGGTTGGGAAGATCCCCTCGAGAAGGGAAAGGCTACCCACTCCAGTATTCTGGCCTGGAGAATTCCATGGACTGTACAATCCATGGGCTTGCAAAAAGAGTCAGACATGACTGAGTGACTTTCACTTTCACTTAAAATTTAAATGCCACTTCATTTTATAAATAAGTTAAAACAAAGATTTTAAGTTAGGTGCTTAAAAAGAATGCTGCGTGTGTGTGTGTGTGTGTGTGTGTGTGTGTGTGTGTGTGTGTGTATTCACATAATACCTTTATTATACATGTTTTTTTCTCTAGAATTGTTGATATTTCTAAGCCAAAGTAGGGTGTTTCAATGGATCATACAGCACTGTGATTTATTTATTTACTACGTCAACATTTGTTTCTTAGCATTTGTTTTTCTTGTTCCATTGCTAGGTCATGTCCAGCTCTTTGCAACCCCATGGATTGGCAGAATGCCAGGCTTCCTTGTCCTTTGCCATCTCCCAGAGTTTGATCAAACTCATGTCCATTGAGTCAGTGATGCCATGAACATTTAGTATGTGCAGAAATATTTTGTGGGCACTGAGAAGTCCACAGCAAAACAAGCTAAAAAATGACTGTCAAAGCCTGTTGATGCCCTCAAAGGGTTTACAATCCAGTGAGAAAAAAGAGAGAGGGGATCAAATAAAATTGACAGGAAATAAATAATATCTAAAAATAAATAACATCAAAGTGTCCTAGTAGGAGTATCATACTCTTGGGATACAACCTGGAGGATTGAAAAGCTCCCTCTTAGGAAATTGAAAGAAGTTCTAAAGTTTCTCCCAGTCGTGCAGTGGTAAAGAATCCACCTGCCAATGGAGGAGACGCAGGCTTGATCCCTGGGTCAGGAAGATTCCCTGGAGAAGGAAATGGCAACCCACTCCAGTATTCTTGCTTATAAAATCCTATAGATAGAGGACCCTGGTGAGCTACAGTTCATGGGGTCACAAAAGAATTGGATACAACTTAGCAAGTAAACAACAACTGAAAGTTGAATCATTTTGAAGAAAGGAAGTGGGAGGGATAGAAATGTGGAAAACTGAGGAACTTAGGAAACATTCAACTGAGAAAAACATAGAACTTTGGCTAGCATGAGACAGTAGGAAAATGAAGGTGAGGAAATAAGCCTGCTGAGGCTGTGTGAAGAGTGCCCAGCATATCCTGGAACATAGTAAGAAGTCAGTGACAAGGGACTGATGTCATCACACTGCTGTTACCACTAAGTTGCCTCAGTCGTGTCTGACTCTGTGTGACCCCCACAGACAGCAGCCCACCAGGCTCCCCCGTCCCTAGGATTCTCCAGGCAAGAACACTGGAGTGGGTTGCCATTTCCTTCTCCAATGCATGAAAGTGAAAAGTGGAAGTGAAGTCGCTCAGTCGTGTCCAACTCTTTGCGACCCCATGGACTGTAGCCTACCAGGCTCCTCTGTCCGTGGGATTTCCCAGGCAAGAGTACTAGAGTGGAGGTGCCATTGCCTTCTCCAGATGTAATCACACTAGTGTTCCAAAAATTCACTTTGCTCATATTCATATTCTCATATTACAACATGGTCAATGTTGTGACAAACTAGGTGTAATGGAGCAAGACTGAAGACATGAGACAAGTTAATGAGACCCATGCAGTAATGCAAGTGACATAAGTTAGTAGTAGGGTCATGTTAATATTTTATTAACCAATTTATATCACTGAGAGCCATCATAGTTTGGAAGTATAAACTTTTTAGCTATAGAATGATGCTATCTTACTCTCTGTTAAATAAAATGGATTCTTTATTAAACTTGTATTAAAATGGAAATCTTTATGCCAGCATTCATTAAAATAGCACAAGAGAAAAAGCAATTTGCAAGATTACAGGGATAAAAATAGAAATTGAGACTATGAGAACAAATGTTGATTGACTCCGGTGTTACTCAGTGTGACATGAATTTTTGCTTAAATTATTCATTGTACTTCCTAAACCAACCCTTGACTTCTACAGGAGATAGTATAATCATCATTCTAATGCCAGTATTTTAATGTTTCTAATCAATTTTAATTTCTCTCATATGATAAATTTTAACCTGAAAATGGGAAATCCAGGTGGTGCTCTAATATGCATTACATGAAAATATAGGAACTGTAGTCCTTAAGGAAAAAAAAAAAAGGGGATGTTGAATGATGTTGTATGCACTCTCTCCAGAGAAATAGAACCAAGATGACTGACAGACTGGTTGATTGATTTGTAATAAGAAATTAACTCACTGTATTGTGGAGGCTTGCAAGTCCAAAATCTGCAGAGCCAGTGCCTCACATTGCACCCAAAGTATGGAAGCTGCTGTAGAACCTGGAAAAACCCATATCTCAGTTTAAAGGCCACCAGGCAGAGGGGAGATTTTTTAGGTAGTGAAGAGTCAGCTTTTTGTTAGGCCTGAACTGATTGGATGAGGTCCAGTTACTTCATGCAGTGCCATCTGGTTTACTTAGTTTATTTAATCTGAAAGCATTCTCATGGAAATATCCAGAGGAATGGATTACCAAATATCTGGCTCCTAAGGGACTATTCAAGTGGACACATAAACTTGACCATCATAGATGATCTTATGAAGGATGCAGCTAAAAGAAAGAAAATTATGCATAAATTAAAAAAATAAAATCTAGTATCTTATTTTTATTTGTCCCCTAATTGTCAATTTCTTTTTATCACAAGATGACAGTTCTTTGTGTGGGAGAGAAAATTGAAGTCAACCTTACATTTATTTATATTGGATGAAATGCCTTATCTATCCATTTTTAAAAAAATGAAACTTAGATATAAGGAGATTTGTTTTGGCTTACTAATTGCAAAGCATCTAACTTTAGATATTAATGCTAACAATTAAGTGAGGTCACTATAAAAGAAGAAGATAATGGCATATTCCTACAAAAATTCAAGTTTTGTTTTACTTTTTACTAATCATAAAAGATAGTCTTTCTGAATAAGAATACCTTTTTTTCCTAAGTAGTAGGTGGAAGTCAGAATACGGAAATATTTCATATACATCTAAAATTTCAGTGTACTACTGTGTAAAATGGCTGCCATAACTGTTTTCCAACTGAAAGTATACTTTTAATTTTTAGAAGTAATGCAGATAAAAAACTGTCAATAAATTTTAAATAACTGGCATTGAAATTTAAAGTTATCAGGGCAAGACTATTATGACTTTTCAAGCAAAGGAATGAAAAAGGTAACAAGTCAGGTGCTTTGGACTGAACTGTCTCCATGCAAAATTCATAAGTTGAAGACCTAAATATCTATAAGCTACTGAGCCTATAAAGAAATGATTCAATACTTGTTCAAATGGGGAAAGAGCATTCTGTACAGTGTTAGAAGCAATTGCAAATGAACTTAGATGGGAACGTGCCTGGTGTTTTCACATAATAGTGGGCACCCAGTGTGGCTACAGCAGAGTGAATGCGCACACGTAAAAATGGGATAGTTAGAACTAAGGAATATGGCCAGAGAGGTAGCAGGAAGTCAAAACAATGAAGGCATTGTATGTAACAGTGAAGTCTCTAACTTTCACTCTGAGCAAAACGGGGGAGCCATTCAAGAATTTTGCACAGAGAAGTGTCCTAATCTGTCCTGATAATAACAGGATTACTATGGTTTCTGTATTACCATAAGACTAAACAGGGCTAAAGGCAGGAACAAGCAGCCGGCTGGGAGGTTATAATGACCCACTCAAGAGATGATCGTTGCTTGAGAGATGTGATGGCCTTCTTGTTGTGTCAGTTAGACTCAGTTACAGTCCTCACTTATCTAATTGATTATTATTCTAGGTGATCCTGTGAAGGGACTTTAGATATAATCAGAGCCCCTAATCAGTTGACTTTAAGTAAGGGAAGTTCTCCTGGATAATCTGGGTGGGCCTGACTTTATCACTTGGAGATCATTAAAAGTAGGGCTGAATTTTCTATGTAGATGTAGAAAAAGCTCTGTTGCTAAACAGCAGCTTTGGTCATGCCCCTGAATTCCAGCCTGCTTGTCATCTTTCTTTCTAGCTATCTTGCACTGCAAATTTCAGATTTGCTTAGCCAGTCCCCAGTCATGGAGGACATGTCTTTGAAATCTCTCTCAATATACACAAACATACACATATTCACTTTATATAAAACAAATCTATATTTATATGTATATATACACATATATGAAATGTTCCCTTGGTATCTCTAATTTATTTGAAGAGATCTCTAGTCTTTCCCATTCTGTTGTTTGCCTCTATTTCTTTCCATTGATCTCTGAGGAAGGCTTTCTTATCTCTTCTTGCTATTCTTTGGAACTCTGTATTCAGATGCTTATGTCTTTCCTTTTCTCCTTTGCTTTTCGTTCCTCTTCTTTTCACAGCTATTTGTAAAGCCTCCTCAAACAGCCATTGTGCTTTTTGCTTTCTTTTCCATGGGGATGGTCTTCATCCCTGTCTCCTGTACAATGTCACCAACCTCTGTCTGTAGTTCATCAGGCACTCTGTCGATCAGATCTAGTCCCTTATATCTATTTCTCTCTTCTACTGTATAATCATAAGGAATTTGATTTACGTCATACCTGAATGGTCTAGCGGTTTTCCCTACTTTCTTCAATTAAAGTCTGAATTTGGCAATAAAGAGTTCATGATCTGAGCCACAGTCAGCTCTTGGTCTTGTTTTTGTTGACTGTATAGAGCTTCTCCATCTTTGGCTAGAGATCTCTTCAAGAAAATTAGAGATACCAAGGGAACATTTCATGCAAAGATGGGCTTGATAAAGGACAGAAATGATATGGACCTAACAGAAGCAGAAGATATTAAGAAAAGGTGGCAAGAATATACAGAAGAACTGTACAAAAAGATCTTCACGACTAAGATAATCACGATGGTGTGATCATTCACCTAGACCAGAAATCCTGGAATGTGAAGTCAAGCGGACCTTAGAAAACATCTCTAGGAACAAAGCTAGTGAAGGAGATGGAATTCCAGTTGAGCTGTTTCAAATCCTGAAAGATGATGCTGTGAAAGTGCTGCACTCAATATGCCAGCAAATTTGGAAAACTCAGCAGTGGCCATAGGACTGGAAAAGGTCAGTTTTCATTCCAATCCCAAAAAAGGCAATGCCAAAGAATGCTCAAACTACTGCACAGTTTCACGCATCTCACATGCTAGTAAAGTAATGCTCAAAATTCTCCAAGCCAGGCTTCAGCAATACGTGAACTGTGAACTTCAAGAAGTTCAAGCTGGTTTTAGAAAAGGCAGAGGAACCAGAGATCAAATTGCCAACATCCGTTGGATCATGAAAAAAAGCAAGAGAGTTCCAGAAAAACATCTATTTCTGCTTTCTTGACTATGCCAAAGCCTTTGACTGTGTGGATCACAATCAACTGTGGAAAATTCTTCAAGAGATGGGAATACCAGAGCACCTAACCTGCCTCTTGAGAAACCTATATGCAGGTCAGGAAGCAATAGTTAGTACTGGACATGGAACAACAGACTGCTTCCAAATAGGAAAAGGAGTACGTCAAGGCTGTATATTGTCACCCTGCTTATTTAACTTCTATGCAGAGTACATCATGAGAATCGCTGGGCTGGAAGAAGCACAAGCTGGAATCAAGATTGCCGGGAGAAATATCAATCACCTCAGATATGCAGAAGACACCATCCTTATGGCAGAAAGTGAAGAGGAACTAAAAAACCTCTTGATGAAAGTGAAAGAGGAGAGTGAAAAAGTTGGCTTAAAGCTCAACATTCAGAAAACAAAGATCATGGCATCCGGTCCCATCACTTCATGGGAAATAGACGGGAAACAGTGGAAACAGTGTCAGACTTTATTTTGGGGGCTCCCAAATCACTGCAGATGGTGACTGCAGCCATGAAATTAAAAGACACTTACTCCTTGGAAGAAAAGTTATGACCAACCTAGATAGCATATTCAAAAGCAGAGGCATTACTCTGCCAATAAAGGTCCATCTAGTCAAGGCTATGGTTTTTCCAGTGGTCATTTAAGGATGTGAGAGTTGTACTGTGAAGAAAGCTGAGTGCCGGAGAATTGATGCTTTTGAACTGTGGTGTTGGAGAAGACTCTGGAGAGTCCCTTGGACTGCAAGGAGATCCAACCAGTCCATTCTGAAGGAGATCAGCCCTGGGATTTCTTTGGAAGGAATGATGCTAAAGCTGAAACTCCAGTACTTTGGCCACCTCATGCGAACAGTTGACTCACTGGAAAAGACTTTGATGCTGGGAGGGATTGGAGGCAGGAGGAGAAGGGAATGACAGAGGATGAGATGGCTGGATGGCCTCACTAACTCGATGGACGTGAGTCTGAGTGAACTCTGGGAATTGGTGATGGACAGGGAGGCCTGGCATGCTGCAATTCATGAGTCACAAAGAGTCGGGCATGACTGAGCAACTGAACTGAACTGAACTTAGCTGATACATATATATGCACATTCACTTTATATAAAAACAAATATATATTTATATGTGTATATGCACATATATGTAGTAATAACTGGTACAGGAGGTAAAAGGTGTTAAAACTGTGACTATAAGTCTCTAACTGGAGATCTGTATCTATACCACATAGCTATACATCTATATACCAAGTAAATGCATAATATTTTATCTAGATATTCTGTGATATGTCATTAGAATTTATTAATAAATCAGTATAGATCTGTACTATCATCTTGATGACTGTTTTGTTTTACTATATGGAAATTATTATTATTCAATTAAACTTGGCTTATTTCCTATTTCATAAGTATAAATAATTTTGATTTGAACTCTTATGTATGTGGACATGTGGGTGTTTATCACATTTAAAGATGATTTTCTAACTAATTTTGCAGTGATATCCCACTATGTAGCACTCCAAAAATAAAGTATTTCAGAAATTATCATTTTATTGTTAAATGAAATATAAGGTGATAATCTCCTAATACATTAGTTTGGTAAAATTGTGTCTTTAAGAGCTCTGGGTTCTTAAAGTATATGTTGTTGATTATGTTAAATGTAATTATGTTTTAAGTACTTAATCCATACTTAGATGCATGCAGGTCATAAAATCGCACTATAGGTGCTTTGTAAAATCATAAACAGAAAGACTCTGAACATTATATGCCAAATAATGAATTTTGCTTCCCAAAAAAACATTCTGGGATTAATCCAGAGTCCATTTTGTTTTAAAGAAAATGAAATGACCTTATTTTTCATTTGTTCATTCATGATTTATGCAATAATCCCTATATGATTTAATGGATTATTTCCAAGTGGATGGTATAAAGTTTTCTGCAAATGAAAATATTACACACTGAAAACAGGATAGCTGATGGGCTTTTGAAAATATAAACAAACTTGTGCCAGCACCGTGAACTCCACATCTCATTCTTAACTTATTGCTCTTTCTGTGTGCAAGGTGATTTTATGAATTCGGGGTATTTATGGTAAGATGGAGCCATTCTCTACATATTAAAGATTTCTGCAAGTTGACATTTCAGAAAAGGACAGATAATAAAGGAGGCCTGTGGTGGGGAGGGGGTGTTGTTCCTTGTTCTCACAGCTGTGAGGACTGTTATTAGTGAAAGACACTCTAAGAATATATTTCATTTATGACAAGCAATCTCTGTCAAATGATGGCATGTCAGCATTTGGTGATATTTAAAAAGAATGTCAGGTGCAGTAGAGGAAAGAATCACTAGTTTTAGTGGCTGGTTAAAACAATGCATTCCATTTGATTTCTGAATGTATTTGATTTCATCAAAACTAGAAGCTTCATTTCTTCTCATTCTCAAAGCATGTTTTCTCTATTTTGGGGTTGGGAAAGAAAAAAAAAAAAGTTTGGTGTCAATCTATACTTGCTTCTTCCTTGCATCTATTTGCAATTACAAGTACAGCAGAAATATTTTGAACTCGCAGTTGCTGTTTTACTGATCCGAAGCCCTCATGCAGGACTCCCTTTAGTCTGCAATATGTAGGATGGCAATCTTTTAGCTATTTCATGTGTGTAAAATCCTATATTTTTAAAACTCCCTAATATGAACTGTGTTTTCTTTCATGCTGAGGAAAACAGCTATACTTTTATCCTGATATAAAACAAACAAGTCAATTATACTCCAATTAAAAATAAATTAATAATACACCAAACCACTAAACATACAATGAGAAGAGGAATTCTCCTTGCCATCTACTAACTACACACTAGTGTTGCCTGATCTATGGTTTTGCATTCCACTATTTCAGTTACCTGTGTTCAACCATGGTTTGAATATAGTCAAAGGAAATTTTTAGAAATAAACAGTTCATAATCTTTAAGTTTTCCTGAGTGATAAAGTAATGAAATCTCACACCCTCACACTCTGACCTATCTTGAGATGCCCAGTCTTGGGTGCCGTTGGTTCCTGCCATCCAGCCATTTGTATGGTCATGGCTTGATGACCCAAGATCTTCTGAAGAAAATAATCCTTCTTCTCACGTCTTGTCAGAAGGTCAACAGTAGCCTAACCTCAAATCACAATATGCAATCATTCACCTGACTCCATCTCATCCCCTAGGCATTTTATCATCTCACATAATCACAGGAATAAAGAGGAGTGCTGTACAATATGGTATCTTGAAAGAAAGAAGGAGAGAGACCATATCCACATAACTTTTATTACAGTATATTGTTTATTCTAGTTACTATTAATCTCTTACTGTGCATCTTTGATAAATTAAACTCTATCATAGGTATGTATACATAGGGAAAAAAAGTATATTTAGGATTTGGTACTCTGTGGTTTCAATCATCTATTAGGGGTCTTGGACGTCTGTGGATAAGGTAGGAGGGCTGCTCTGTAAATTAGATAACTTGGGCATGTTACTGTGTGTGTGTGTGTGTGTGTGTGTGTGTGTGTGTGTGTGTGTGTGTGTGTGCACATTTACACATACCTGTTTTTCATTCTTTAATGGAGATACTATAGGACCTACCTCACTGATGTGGATTCAGTGAGTCAATGTGAAGTCCTTACAATATTGCCTGGTAGTAGTAAGTGTAGAGTAAATGCAGGCTTCTCTTACACATTATGTGCCAGTTGGAGTGCTATGCAGTATTTAAAGGTGGTACTGCAGGCTCTCATTATTGAAACTGATTTGATGAATTCATAGTAGCCAACAGGAAAATCCCATGGATAGAGGAGCCTGGTAGGCTGCAGTCCATGGGGTCGCTAAGAGTCGGACACAACTGGGAGACTTCACTTTCACTTTTCACTTTCACACACTGGAGAAGGAAATGGCAACCCACTCCAGTGTACTTGCCTGGAGAATCCGAGGGGCAGGGGAGCCTGGTGGGCTGCTATCTATGGGGTTGCATAAAGTCAGACACGACTGAAGCGACTTAGCAGTAGCAGCAACAGTACAAAATGAATTCCTTAAGCATAGAGCCTGCAATTTAAAAATGCTCTTGTTTAAAAAGTAATCATTTTATAAGAAAACTCATTTCAATAGGAGATTCCAGTGCCTACTTTATTTCTAGATAGATACATGACCTCGGGCAAGTCACTTATATTTATAACATCCCAGGCATTTGAACCTGTATTTGAAGCTAGTAAATTTGAACTAATTATAATTAGAGAAATTGAAGTCAGAAATCACACAGCTAATTGGTGATGAAATTTGAACTCTCTGTGCAGTGTTATTCAATTTTGCTGCATTAATGCAGTCAGCAAATATTTATTAGCAACCATGCTAAGCCAGTCAATCAATGTCAACATCTATAAACTGAGATTGGGTAGATACCTTATGTGATAGACTTTCAGACTCTCAAATCTTTCTGTGTGAAACAAAATTAAGGATCATTCTTAATTGACTCATTAAGTTTTTCAGAAGTGTGAATTAAACTTTGAGAAATTTTTTTAAGGCATGGAGAATTCAGAAGCTCTGGCATCTACTAGCTTGGGGGAAAGAAGGCAGTTTCTGTGAGTTCCAGAGTTTTCAGCTGAAGAACTGGGATAATACATAAATAGGCTATGATATATAAAAGAGCCAGTGTGATTTGGCTCTGCAAATTATAGCTTCTCACCATCTCTACCGCTGGAAGCTGGTGGATGTATAGAAAGATTAACACCAAGTTTGGATGTGAGAGTTAGACTGAAGAAAGCTGAGCACTGAAGAATTGATGCTTTTGAACTGTGGTGTTGGAGAAGACTCTGGAGAGTCCCTTGGACTGCAAGGAGATCCAACCAGTCCATTCTGAAGGAGATCAGCCCTGGGATTTCTTTGGAAGGAATGATGCTGAAGCTGAAATTCCAGTACTTTGGCCACCTCATGCGAAGAGTTGACTCATTGGAAAAGACTGTGATGCTGGGAGGGATTGGAGGCAGGAGGAGAAGGGGACGACCGAGGATGAGAAGATGGCTGGATGGCATCACTGACTCGATGGACCTGAGTCTGAGTGAACTCCAGGAATTGGTGATGAACAGGGAGGCCTGGTGTGCTGAGATTCATGGGGTCGCAAATAGCTGGACACGACTGAGCGACTGAACTGAACCGAACCGAACTGTAAGGTTGGGTTTGTAAGGTAGTCCCTCTTTAGATGTCAAAAGTTTCTCTGTCTAAACTACTTTGTAACATTGTCACTACTTTCCCTTCTTTTCAATAGCAAAATGTAGTGCTGTATGAGATCCAGTCCTCAAATTTTGCTAGAGGAAATGGAGAGAAGGATATCTACACAGAAAGTATACCCCAGTTCTTCTGAACTCTAGTTCCTGAGTTGGTGTGAGTGATACAGCATACTTACTTTCTCATACATTGCTAGGTGCTTTAACACAGATCATCTTGAAACAAATATCACTATATTGTCTTATATTTTTGAGGTTATGTGATGTCTTTGGATTTAATATTTTTATGTCTTACCTGAGCATTGATACCTTTATCACTCTGAAATATCCACATTAATCTCTAGTAACGACTTGACTTAAATTGGCTCTGCTTGATATTACTATAACTACAGAACTTGGGATTTCATAGCATACGTTTACCCTTTCACGTTTAATCTTTCCATTTCCTAATGTTTTAGGGGATTCTTCCAAATAATATGTATGATGAGGTTATAAAAAGATCTTTCATCACAATTCTATATTTTTAACTTTAAGGATTACTCTAATTATATCTAATGTGATTATTGATAAATTGGATCCATAACTACTGCACAATTTGCTTTCTCTTAGACCCTCATGTTTTCTTTCTTACATACTTTCGGGATATGTAACATTTCTAACATTCTATTTTTCTCTTTATTAATATGCTTTTTATACTTACAGATACTGTGGTCCAATATTGAATGTATTAGTTTATCCTAAATATTACTTCCTGCCTGACAGACTTATTCTAGTCTAGAATAAATCATGACTTTTACAAAATTCTTGACTGTGTTAGGACCTGTTTTGTTCACTCAGTAAGTTCGTGTCTGACTCTGTCACCTTGCAGCAGGCTAGGCTTCTCTGTCCTCCACTATTTTCCAGAGTTTGCTCAGATTTCATGTCCATGGAGTCAGTGATGCTATCTAACCATCTCATCCTCTGTCACTATCTTCTTTTGCCTTCAAGTTTTTCAGGGTCTTTTCCAGTAAGTCAGCTCTTCACATCAGGTGGCCAAAGTATTGGAGCTTTGGAGCTCCAGCTTCAGCACCAGTTCAGGGTTGATTTCCTTCAAGACTGACTGGTTTGATCTTGCAGTCCAAGAGACTCTTAAGAGTCTTTTCCAGTGCCGCAATTAAAAAAAATAATAAGTTCTTTGGCGCTCAGCCTTCTTTATGGTCCAACTCTCATATCTATACATGACTACTGAGGAAATCAGAGCTTTGACTATATAGACCTTTATCAGCAAAGTAATATCTCTGCTTTTTAATACACTGTCTAAGTTTGTCATACTTTTACTTCCAAGGAACAAGAGTCTTTTAATTTCATGGCTGCAATCACCATCTGCTGTGATTTTAGAACCCAGGAAAATAAAATCTTTCATTGTTTCCACTTTTACCCCTGCCACTTGCCATGAAGTGATGAGATCAGATGCCAGGATCTTAGTTTTTTGAATGTTGAGTTTTAAGCTAGCTTTTTCAGTCTCAACTTTCATACTCATCAAGAGAGTTTTTAGTTCCTCTTCACTTTCTGCCATTAGGTGGTATCATCTACATATCTCAGGTTGTTGATATTTCTCCCCACAACTTTGATTTTAGCTTGTGATTCATCCAGCCTGGTATTTTGCATGATGTACTCTGCATACAAGTTAAATAAGCAGGGTGACAGTATACAGCCCTATTGTACTCCTTTCCCTGAGAAAACTTTAACTATTTTAGCTATTTGACTATTCCTACCCTTTGTGTTTTATTGTTATGAATTTTAGTTCTTGTTTTTGTTATATGCCACATGCCAGTTTTTTTACTCTTTTGACAGACAGTTCTCTGGTCTGGTAGGGATTACAGTTGTCCTTTTTCTTCATAAAAATATCCTATAGTCCTGGGACTTCCCTGGTGGTCCATTAGTTAGGACTGCCTTCTAGTGCAGGAGGTGTGGGTTTGATCCCTGGTTCAGAGCTCTGATCCCACATGTCTCAGCCAAAAAACCAGAACATAAAACAGAAACGATATTGTAGCAAATTCAATAAAGACTTTAAAAATGGTCCACATAAAAAGTAGTCTATAGTTCTGGCACTATCATTTGATATGTTCTTATTTTTCCAACTTAAACTAAAAGCTTAGATTATTGATTTTATATATATTTCTTCCTTTCTAATCTTTAAAGTTTAGCTGCAACTTCCAAATACTTTTATTTGGGAATTTAAAATTATAAATTTTAATTATTCTTTTGGCATATTTATATTTTTCCTTTTGATTTTTCTTAGACTAATAGGTTCTTCTGAGGTGTCTTTACTTATTATTTTCTTTTTCTGCTGCTGCTAAGTCGCTTCAGTCGTGTCTGACTCTGTGTGACCGCATAGACGGCAGCCCCAGGCTTCGCTGTCCCTGGGATTCTCCAGGCAAGAACACTGGAGTGGGTTGCCATTTCCTTTTCCAATGCATGAAAGTGAAGAGTGAAAGTGAAGTTGCTCAGTCGTGTCCGATTCCTAGCAACCCCATGGACTGCAGCCCACCAGGCTCCTCTGTCCATGGGATTTTCCAGGTAAGGGTACTAAGGTCGGGGTGCCATTGCCTTCTCCTAGATAGCATTATTTCTACTATCATTTTGCAGTGAGCATGTTCCATATGATTTCAGTCCTCTGAAGTATATCGAGACATGTGTTACAGACTGGCATATAATCTATCTTAGGGAACATCTCTGTGCAGTAGGAAAAAGTATATTTTTTGATGGTTGGATATAGTTTTTTATAAATGTCAATCATGTCAAGTTAATTGACTGTGGTTTTCAAATATCCTATATATTTGTTGTTTTTTTCCTTGACTTGTTCCATCAGTCACTGAGAGGAGTATTAAAATCTTCAACCTCACTTATTGCTTTGTCTATTCTTGAATTCTGCCAGATTTTATTTAATGCATTTAAAGCTCTGTTCTGCGAAGAAATAAGCATTTTGAAGTTCACCTTGATAAACTGATGCTTTTGTCATGGAAAATTGTCCTTCTTTATTTCTTTACTTTTAAGCCTATCTTCAGTTCAGTCGCTCAGTTGTGTCCGACTCTTTGCGACCCTATGAATCGCAGCACGCCAGGCCTCCCTGTCCATCACCGTAATTATAGTCAAATCATTTTCTTGTTCTTGGTGTTTATATCCTTTATCTCATTTTTAAATAAAATATTTTTATTTAAATTAAAATTATATCTATATAGAATTTAGATATAATTCTAAAAGTAGAATTATATGTCACACAACTGCTGATGTGTCTCTATGATTCTTTCATCTTTTGAAACCCTTTATTTGAACTAGGTAGTATCTTTAAAGTATTGATCATGCACAATGTACCACTGAATTTTCCTTTTTAAATATCCACTTTGATAATCTCTCTTATCATTGCAGTGTTTATTCCGTTTATGAAAAACTTTCTTACCTCTACCTTAGATAGTTGGATTTTGAAATGATTACAGGAAATTTAGAGGTAAGAAATTTTTTCATAAACGGAATAAACACTGCAATGATAAGAAAGGAAGAAAAAGGTCCCCTGAAGACAGGTGAGCAGCTATTGCAGGGCCAGTAGAGAGGCAGGTAGGCCAGCTTCTCTTTTGCAAGCAGAGGGATAGCCTTCTTGCAAGAAATGCATGAGTTGACAAATAATATCTCCTCCTGTTGAAAGCTCCTACAACAAAACTTGAGCAAGGCTTAGTGATTGAGAGGCACGTGATTATCTTAGTGATAAAAAGATAATACCTTAGTGATAAAAATGTAGGTAACTCAGGACTTGGTTATAGCTCTGTTACAAGTTAAAACACATTAAACAGAATATGGCTCCACAATGGAGCTTTCAGCTTCCTAGTTCCCCAGAGTTGGTGTCAAGATTCAAGTAGAATACAATCATTGCTATACTTTTTGAAATTCTATATAAGCTGTAATATTCTGTTAGTGTTAATGGAACTTGAAGTGCCCTGTGAAAACAGTTGTAGCAATGTTATGTGTAAAATATATTAAATAAACTATGCAAACGTATTTTTCATTACATTTATTTTCAGTTTTCCCTTTTTTTTTTGCCTAGGGATGAACTTAAAAATAAGTTTGTTTCTTAATTAAGATGCTATGCATGAAACTCCTGAATAATTTAAGACAATTGTTCTTTTAAACGGTTGTTAATTATACCCTCCTGGCACAGTTATTGTATTATTACTACACTTAGGAAAAATATGCTGTGCTATTTGGTCTCGAAAATATTTCTGACATTTTAATGAACACACCACTTAGTTATATTTTATGGAGCTTTCCAGTGAACCACAAAGGATTAAAAAATGTCATTCAAGGGTTGTAGATAATTAAACTGACTCCATATAAGATGCTTCATATGGAAATGAAAATTATGTGTGAATTTTGTTAAGCTGGAAATGTGTTTTACTAAATGACTTTAGATTTGTTAATTGTAAGTACAAGATGAAGAGAATCAAGGGGATACCTTGTTCTCACCTCAGTTTGTTCCATTTGCATAAGCTATTTTATCTTTCAGTAGCCATTTTGATTTTTCATTCTGGCCTTTGAATAAATTAAGCACCATTTTAAATAAATAAATGTCAACTTTGAGGTACTATTAAATATATTTGTTATAATACACTTGATGGGAAATTGGTGCAAATCAGTCTCAGAAGAACTCATAGATCAGGGTTCCAGTCTGATGTTCATAGAAATAAATTTTAGATAGATATGGTTTTCAGAGGAGAAAAAGTAAGAATGCTTGTCAGTTCCAAAATGATGATTTTACTTGCTATTCTTCACAGTTGACCTTCCTCTACAGTGTCATGGTCCTCTAAGTATCTCTGCTACAATTATTACTTCTACATCTACAAATTGATTATTGTTCTATTTCCATGGATCATTAAAATTTTCTATTCCAGCAGATATCCCTGTAGTGAAGTTCCTGAGGGATTTCTGCTTGTTATTTTCCATTTCAACCATGTGCATTTTACATTTGCTATTAAAGATCTGAATAACGACATGTTCTCCAAGTGGCTGTTTAAGTTTGATTGTAATAAAACTCCTAAAAATTCTGTGAGCTTTTCACATCTGGTTGAAAACTCCAATGAGAATATGTCTAATGAAATCCCTGGAACAAGAAATTACAGATTATCTGTTTTTCCGAAGACATGATAAGCTAGTGAATGCGCACATTTTTGTTTGTTTGCTTTTTTTTCAGATAAACAATCAACTTTTCAATTCAGTAAATATTTCCAAATGAATTATTGCTTTTTCTATGTTAATTGATTAAGTATTTCCATTATATTAGCCATTTCTGTCTCTATAATATCATGACAAACATTATTTCAAAATGTACAGTATTAACATGATCATGGATACCTTTACTTAAAGCATGAAATTTTTCTATTCCAGCAGATATCCCTTTAATCAAGTTCATATTGACTACATGTTCATTATTTCATAATTCAAATATCTTTAACATATTTTATCAAACTTATACCACTTTTCTCTATTTAGAGAAAATAAAATTCTTAATATTTACTAAATTTTATCAAAGTAGTTAGTTAAAATGAAAAACTTTTGTAATGCAGTTCCATAAAAGTAATGTTTTCTAGCTATTGCTTTTGATGAGATTAGCAGTCTAAATCTGTGGAAAGGAACCAAAAGACAATGACAAACATGTGTTTTGCAGTATACCTAAAATGTGTTTATAAAGAGTTATACACTACTGCACATAAATTATGCACCCACTCCAGTAGCTTGTGTGTAAATTCAATGGACAGCAGAGCCTGGCAGGGTACAGTCCATGGGGTAGGAAAAAAATCAGACACGACTAAGCACACAGATATATTCTTAAAAAAATGATTATTTCTTACCTCAGAGTTTCCTAAATTTCAAGTTGGGCTAACAGAGTATTTTCTTCTAAATCTGAACTTTTTCCAGGGGAAGTTGCTAAAATATTATCATTAAGTTCAAATTCTTTGCCAGTTCTTGATATGAACACTGTTCTTAGAAACTTAAGAGTAAGAAAGAAACACTTTGTGTTTGCCCTTAGCAGGCTAGGAAATGCTTCAATAAAGATCACGAAATGTCAGTGACTTTATGGAAGACACATTTATTCTCTCTCACCATAGATGTCTTGCTGGGTCAGCAGGATCTACAGGCAGGCTGATCCAGAATCTACATGGCAACTGAGTCATATGCTGTAGTGTTGTTTCTCACCGCTGTAGGAGAGGAGGCCTCATGGAAACTAAAGCTTGGAAATTTTACCTCCTCTGGCAAGAACAGGTATGGGTCACTTTTGTTCGTATTTCATTGACCAGAACTAGTGACATGGGCGTGCTTAACTGAAAGGATGCCAGGAAATGCGTGCGTGAGTTTGGAGAGGATAAGATATTTGGCAAACATCACTGACCCTGCCGTTATTGACACCCTTGCTATCACAATATATGAACACAATTGCAAGTCCCCCAGGCAGAAGTCATACACTATGAAATAGAAACTGAAAACTTGAGAACAAATGATTTTTCTCCTATAGAATACCCAATACTTATTTCACATAAATAGTCTGAAAATTTAATAAAATAGGAAAAAAATTATTTTAGTTATAGAAATGACATATCAATTTGTTGTTTCCATTTTAAATGTGAGTTGCAACTTCCTGACGTAATATGCTCTTCGTTTTTCTTACCTCCTTCCTTTCTTCCTTTCTTTTGGAGAATTACATGGTCAGAGGATCCTGCTGGTCTACAGTCCACGAGGTCTCAAAAAGTCAGACACGACTAACTAACACTTTTACTTTCTCTTTCTTTTTCTTTTTCCCTTCCTGTCTTTTTCCATGATGTGGATTTAACAGAGCCTTTTAAATTTGAAATAGACAGAAATTAAACTAAAATTTACACATAATAAATATGTGTAGGAGGTCGGAAAGCCAATTATATACAAACAACATGCAAAGGTAAAAGAAAAGTACAAGAAAGGCAGATTTTGACTCATGTGAATTAGTCTTCTTTTTTTTTTCTTTTGTGAACACAATACCACATTCCTGGTAGCTTAAAAACAACAGAAACTTATTCTCTCTCAGTTCTAGAGACTGGATGTTTCCTTTACAGGCACTAAGAGAGAGTCCTGCTCTGTTTAGTCCAGCCCCTTGTGGAAAAAGGGAAGTGAAAGTCGCTCATCTGTGTCCTCATGTGAAAGTGAAAGCGAAGTCGCTCAGTCTTGTCTGGCTCTTTGTGACCCCATGGACTGTAGCCTACCAGGCTCCTCTGTCCATGGGATTTTCTAGGCAAGAGTACTGGAGGGGATTGCCATTTTCTTTTCCAGGGATCTTCCCAACCCAGGGATCGAACCTGGGTCTGCTGCACTGCAGGTGAATTCTTTACCAGCTCCGGCCAGCATTTCTTGGTTTGTGGGCCTATCACTCAGCCTTCAAGTCCAGCACCTTCAGATCTTTGTATGCCCTGTCTTTACCTCACCTTCTCATCTGCAGTATGTGTCAAATCTCCCTCTACTGTGCTCTTTTAAGCACCCTTGCTATGGCACTTAGAGTCCACCCAGATCACCCAAGATAATCTTGCCTTCTCAAAATTCAAAACTTAATCACATCTGATGCTTTTCATAAATTATTGATCGGTTGGGCTGCACTGACTCTTAGCTGCAGTATGTGAGATCTAATGTCCTGACTAGGAATCAAACACAGGACCCCTGCACTGGGAGCTTGTATTCTTGCCCACTGGGTCACTGGGGAAGTCCCTGAAATGATACTTTTGAATGTAAGGTAATGTTCACAAGTTCCACGTATGAGGACCTGATAGCCTTGGCAGTCATTATTTAGCTTACTGCACTGAGGGAAAAGTTTCTTCAATATGTGCCCTAAACCTAGAGAAATCTGAACAGACAAAAGTTGATTCACAAGGAGGATGTCTTTAAATTAAATAATCTAGGAAGAATGAAAGCCCAGCTGGCCTTATGCCTGGGGGCCCTTCAGCTTTCTTTGCAGTATCAGTGCAGGGGTATTGAGAAATCTATCTGATCGAAGGTAAGTATTAATGCCTTCCTAAGCTTGTTACTTTCCCAAATTCACTCTAGGCAGAAAGGGAGCTCACGGAGAATACCAGTAAATGGAAAATACTGTAAGTAACTGATGAAAATGGTGAAGATAGTATTACTTGATTCTTTATTTCCTCCGTGATGAGTGGTTTCATCTGGTTTCCAGACAAAAAGGAAAGAGAGATATGGAAGTCATGGCATTACTGAAGCATCATGGATTTTTAGTAAAAACTTTCAAAGGAGGCACACTTACTATTATTAATCTACCAGCTCTACAAAATAATGTTTTATGTTTATGTTGAGAGAAGGAGCCAGCAAGGCCTGGCCTTGTGACCCTACAACTTTATACTCTGTATACTCTCCCATTGGAAGGACTGGTGCTGAAGCTGAAACTCCATTACTTTGGCCACCAGATGTGAAGAACTGACTCATTGGAAAAGACCCTGAGAACGATTGAAGGCGAGAGGAGAAGGGAACGACAGAGGATAAGATGGTTGGATGGCATCACCGACACGATGGACATGAGTTTGAGCAAGCTCCGAAAGTTGGTGATGGGCAGGGAGGCCTGGTGTGCTGCAGTCCATGGGGTTGCAAAGTGTCCGACACGGCTGAGCAATGAACTGAACTGATAATCTCCCATGCAATTTCTTGTGGTCCTATTGTTTTAATGCCCATCCACGTGCTGCTTAAGTTTGATTACGTACCTCCAGCTATGCCGGTGGTGAAAATCTAGACACCATATAGCTATCTAATTGTCTACTGGTCATAGCAACCGGCGTGTGTTCCACAGGCACTTCAAACATCAGGGCTCTTTGTCTCTTTCATTCCACCTCAGTCTCACCCCCTTTAACATCAGCGCTTCCTCTTGACCTCTAAGTTCAGGCTTCACTGAGCAGTCAGTCTTCATCCCCATCTCTCTCCCTTACTTTGTTGGGTGAGTAAATTTAGGAATTTAGGTAGAAGTATCTTAACATGTTCAGCTGGATTCTAGAAAAGCCACACCCATCTGTGGCTCTGTCAGTTCTAATTCCAGTAGCAGCATCTGCCTCCTTCTCTAACCACTCCCCAAACTGAGGACACTCAAGTCTTTTAACTCAAGCAAAGAGAGTGGAAGCTCCATCTAAGTAAATTTCATTCAAATTATGGCTTAGATGAAAATAGAGCAGAGATAGGGAAGGTGAGTGGAGAGTAAGAAAAAGACGTGGTGACTGGTGGTGTACGTGTTACATGTGTATCAGACCATGCTGCTTTCTGACCCCAGTTTACAGGAGACAAGACTGTGCCTGATTCGTAGATGACACTCCTCCAGCCACTGTTGGGTGGATTTGCCACCAAAGAATATATGGCTATTAACAACAAATTCTGCAACTCTATGAGTCAAGATCCCATGCTATCTCTTCATTTGTATAAGAATGAGCTGTGCTAAACCTTGCTGTCTCTTTTCTGTCTTCATTATATATTTTGGCCAAACAGAAGGCATACTTTCACATTATCTCAGCTCCTTGCCACTTTGGAATCTTGGCACAGCCTAGTCTAATACATCTACAGCACGTACTATGCAGTGAATTAATTTGTTGATTGACTCTTTTTGTTCAAATGGTAGAAACCCCACTACCATAAATACTTAGTAAATTGGAAAATTCAAAGGCTAAGACTAGAGTATCATACATACCCACTGTTACTCTTGGGTATGTTCTTCTAGGGAGAGACATTTCAGGATTCACTTTACTCCTCACCCTGGCTTCTCTCTCTTGTGTGTTTGTGTATCTGTCTTTTCTGTTGCGTCTGACTCTTTGCAACCCTATGGACTATAGCCATCAGGGTCCTCTGTCCATGGGATTCTCCAGGTAAGAATGCTGGAGTGGGTTGCCATTTGCTACTCCAGGGGATCTTTCTGACCCAGGGCTGGAACCCATGTCTCTTATGTCTCCTGCATTGGCAGGCAGATTCTTTACCACTGCATCACCTGGGAAGCCCTTACTTTTCTCTTACTCCAGATTTTCTTCTTTTCTTTGAGAAGGAACATAAAACTGTTATGTGTCATGGATTTAGAACCACCAGGAAGGAAATGATTTATACACATTGGCTTAAGAAATCCCACAAAATACATCACTGTGTCAGTTTGGGTGAGGTGCTGCTCCAGGTGGAGTGAGTGGTAAAGAATCCATCTGCTAACATAAGAGATGGAAGAGATGCAGGTTTGATCCCTGGGTCAGGAAGATCCCCTGGAGGAAGGCATGGTGACCCGCTCTAGTTGCTTGCCTGGAGAATCCCATGGACAGAGGAGCCTGGTGGGCTACAGTCCATGGAGCTGGTATGAGTAAAGTGACTTAGCATGCATGCTGCCCATGGAACTCTCAACTGGCTACAGGACAGAGTCCTCACATGGGAAAAGCATCCTGTACAAAGCGTGACCCTTTCTACAGGGTCACTCCCTTCCTAGAAGCTAGGGGAGTCTTGTTAGAAAGGTAGCCCTCCATTTTATATATACCTCCATTTTTATTACCAACCTTTATAAAAATGCCTCCTAAATAGCTGACCATCCAGACACATCCTTGCCATCCCCATATTACATAATATCAACCCTTCCTTATTTCCAGGTCCTCCAATCAGGCTTACTCTGCATTTGGATTTGTGTTTTCTTTGTCTGGAATGACCATTCTCCTTCAAGCTCCCTTAACATAGAAAAGTTTGACTTAAACCTCAGGTCTTGGCTTCACTATCCTTTCCCCTAGAAATCATCCCTGCTGACCACTCCAAACCACACAGTGTGCTGCCTAAGTTGTCCCCCAGCATCTCTGCTCCCCCATCCCATTCTTTTTAACTGTCTCCCCATCTCGAGTGTTATGTGGTTTCAGGGCAATGGCTGTGTTTTGTTGCCAGGTAATACAGTGCCAGCATCATCCAGATGCTTAACAAAATATTAACTCACTTCCTAAAAAATGCTTCCTTGTTCTGTAATCTCCTTGTACCCCACTTTCACATTTCTGAAACAGAGATACGGGTTGAACCTTCTAATAGAGTCATTAGTGATCAAAGCAAGAAAATACACACAAAACACAGAGCAGTACCTGACCAGGGGTAAAAGGACAGTCTTGCTCATACTTTGAGAATATTTCATGGCCTACATGTACTTAGTTGCTCAGTCATGTCCAACTCTTTGCAAAAAACCCTTTGGACTAGAGCCTGCCAGGCTGCTCTGTCCATGTGGTTTTTCAGGCAAGAATACTAGAGTGGGTTGCATTTCCTTCTCCAGGGGATCTTTCCAACCCAGGGATCAAAACCGCATCTCCTGTGTCTCCTGCATCACAGGTAGATCTTTTCCTGCTGAGCCATTGGGAAAATCCTTAAAATATGGGAAATGCGTACTAGTATTATTACTGTGCATTGATGAGAGAAGTAAATAATGGTCCAGGTTACTCTGAATTTTATAACTTATGTAAGCTATTTTATTCATCATCAGATTATGTATATATGTTTGAAAAATAATATTATATTTATTTTGTATTTAAATAATGCTCAGTGTATTTTGGGGTTTTAGAACCATATGAATATCTTCTTGAATATGAATACATTCAGGAAATTACAATTACAGTGTCATTTATTATACCACACCATTAGTCTTGGACTAGTCTCTTCTGCCTCCCCCAATACTTCATTCATGTAGTCATTTATTTATGGAGAAAGCACTATGGAATACATCTTGTGTACAGGGCACCCAGCTAGGTGATAGTCTCATTTATATTAACTCTGGATCCCAATTCTTGTTACAATTATGTTGCACCCAGATCACTTCCATAGCATAGGATATTCCAGGAAGGTTAATTTACCCAACGCTATAGCTAAATCCTCTTATTTGCTGTATTATGGAAATAGTCACATCATTCAGTTCAGACCACATTGCAAGATTATGAATCTGATACCACAGTAGAGGAAATTTAACAACAAGCCTAAATAATACTACAGAAGGAGGAAAAAAAAAAAAGCTTTTACGAACTAGGTAAAAGAACATTGTATATCTGATACACAGACTTTTCAAATAGCTTGATTCTGTTATGTCTGATACAACAAGACAGAAGATTGATATAGTTTTCCTCTGTAAAATGATAGTCCACAAGAAATAAATTTTCATGAATCATATTCATACTTGAGTAAAATTTTCCTCATCTCTTCAAACTGCTGTTCATTGAACTCCAGGCTATAAAGGGATTTTCATCTGCTTTATCTTCTTGGCTTTTCCTGCTGTTTTTAATTAAAGTTTAAAGAATTAAATGAACCAGGGATGCTGGGGTTACACCACAATGAGAAAAGATCAGCCACCAAATCCACTGAGGTGTAATGGGTCACAGGCTGATTCTGAAATTATCATTCATGATGCTTCTTTTCTTTTTGTCCCCCCAGTCTAATGACTAAGCATTAATGTCCTTAAAAACTAGATAGATTATGGAGATCATAGTTACAGGTCAGTTTCACAGAGTAATACTATCTGGGAAAAGAAATGCTTTTAAAATACGTTAAAAAAGTATTTTGAGGCTAATTTATGCATCATCCCTCTCAATTTTGGCTCTCAATGAGTAATAAAATGTCAGTTTCTCACATAGCTTACGAGCATAAAATGGCAGCTTGGGAAATTTAAATGGATGTTCATATTTATAAAGCTAACATCTACGAAAACTGTAGTGCTGAATAGGGTTTTGGGCATTTTTGAACATTTAGTTCAGTAAAAGTACAATACAAATAGCTGGTGGACAGTGCTTTAACTGCAGGTGGGAGTGGTCAGGGGAGAAGGCAATGGCACCCGACTCCAGCACTCTTGCCTGGAAAACCCCATGGATGGGGGAGCCTGGTGGGCTGCAGTCCATGGGGTCGCTAAGAGTCGGACACGACTGAGCGACTTCACTTTCACTTTTCACTTTCACGCATTGGAGAAGGAAATGGCAGCCCATTCCAGTGTTCTTGCCTGCAGAATCCCAGGGACAGGGGAGCCTGGCGGGCTGCCGTCTGTGGGGTCGCACAGAGTCGGACACGACTGAAGCTACTTAGCAGCAGCAGCAGGAGTGGTCAGGTGTGAGCATAGCAGGAATATCTGTGGCCAGCAGGGGGAGCCACAGGCCCCTGACCGCCTAGACCCCATGCGTGGGACTTGCAGACCATGGCTTCTGCTTTTTAAACCTGGCCCCCTTTTTAAACTGAAGCACAGTTGCTATATAATATCATGTAAGTTACAAGCATATAACATGTGATTCACAATTTTAAAAGTCATATTCCATTTATGGTTATTATAAAATATTGGCTGTATTCCCCATGTTGTACAATCTCTCATTGTAGTTTATTTTATACCTAATAGTTTGCACCTTTTAATCCCCTACCCTGTACTGGTCACCACTAGCTTGTCCTCTGTATCTGTGAGACTACTTTTGTTGCTGTTGTATTCACTGATTTGTTGTATTTTAATTCCACAATAAGTGATGTGATGCAGTATTTGTCTTTCTCCATCTGACTTATTTCAATGAGCATAACACCCTCCAAGTCCGTGCATCCTGCTGCAAATGGCGCTTTGTCCCCTTGTGGACTTGCACCCACAGACTGGCTCTGCCTGGGCCCAGGCTGAGATGGGACGGTACGGAAATATCCCTGGAGATGGGCTCCAGGCTGCTGCAGAAACACAAGTGCAAGGGCAGAAGTCTGCCCCTGCTAGCCACAGGCTGTGCATCACCCCCACCATCCTTCCTGTGCCTGGAGGGTGACCTCACTGTGTAAGGCCAGAGCAGATGTAGGGTCGGCCTGACGCAGCAGATGTTAGGAGGGCCCCAGGGGAGGCAGGGGCAGCCGGGAGAAGGAGAGGAGGTGGCAGGGACTGATCAAAATAAACGCTGCCACTGGCTTTTATCCCTCCATCCTCAAAGCTAGTCCTTGGCTGGCCCCAGACCCAGCAGCACTGATATGACCACTTGCTTGTCCTCAGAGAGTAAGGACAGGCTTTCCATTGCTTGCTCCGCACACCGCCCACCCCCAACCCTGCTTTCATCTTCAAAAGACTAGTCCCTTCTTTCTGGGCCTCAGTTTCCCTAGATACAGAGGCAGTGACCAGGCTCCTCAACCCTGGCATCTGGATCACCTGTGGCAGTGAGCTTTTCTTCTGCCTGTTCTCTTTGGCTGCTTGGCAATGCCCTGTTTCAACCATTTTTTATTTCCATATTTCCCACAGGTAAGTTACCTGGAGTTTCCAGATCTTTTTGGAAACCTGCTGCTCCAGCCTTCTCTGAGCCCTTCAGTTTCAATCTTCACTCTGCTATGCCCCCTCAACACCTCAGCCCGACTCCTTATAGCTTTGCAGTAGTTTTGCAGCATGAAGAATGGAGTCTAGCGAACCTCCCTGTCTTGAAGACAGTATTCTTTCTGGGAAGGCACCCCTCTGCCCTTACCTGGAGACCTTGGCACCTTGTTTGGTCATTTGCATCTCACTTCTGCTTACACTGGATGCAGATCGCTGACATCCAAGTCCTCTGACTCCTCTGCCAGAGGGCTCTTTCCATGAGGGCAGGCCTGGGTCTCCTCCTCTGTGTGACCTGGCTCAAAGCAAGATGGGATGAGAAATAGCCACTCCAGTGGCCCTGGTTCTAACTGAACAATTTCTCCAGTGATGATTCCTATAAATCTGGAGAGGCCATGTCTTGCTCGGCACCCCAAACTGAGGAGGGTCTGAGCAGGAATCCAGAATCCCTCAAGCCCCTATGAGCTTCCAGACTTGAAATGATGTTTAAAAATAATTAGTGAAGTCTGAAGCCATTAACGAAAGAATCACTTTTCTCGATTCATTTCCATTATGTATTTACAGATGTGTTACTAAATGTGCAACTATGTAGCAACTACGCATTAATATATATGTAAAGATGTATGTGTGTCAGGGATGTATTACTATAGGACTGTCTCTGTTGCAGCTGCTATAACAAAATACCATACACTATGAGATAATAAACAACATCGATTTATATCCCACAGTTCTGGAGGCTAGAAGTCCAAGATCAAGGTCCAGAACATTCAGGTGCTGATCTGGGCCATTTTCCAGGTTGCAGACCCCTGCCATTTTACCTCTTCACAAGGCAGACAACAGAACCACTGAAGCAAACTTTCTACTGACATTGGAAGAGCAAGAATCCCATCCATGAGTGCTCCGCCCCATGATATCTAATTACCTCCCAAAGGGCCACCTCCTAATACCATCCCAGTAGGAGTTCAGTTCAGTTGCTCAGTCGTGTCCGACTCTGTGTGACCCCATGAACTGCAGCCCGCCAGGCCCCCCTGTCCATCACCAACTCCTGGAGCCTACTCAAACTCATGTCCAGTGAGTCAATGGTGCCATCCAACCATCTCATCCTCCATCATCCCCTTCTCCTCCTGCCCTCAATCTTTCCCAGCATCAGGGCTTTTCAGATGGGTCAGCTCTTCCCATCAGGTAGCCAAAGTACTGGAGTTTCAGTGTCAACATGAGTCCTTCCAAAGAACACCCAGGACTGATCTTCTTTAGGATGGACTGGTTGGATCTCCTTGCAGTCCAAGGGACTCTCAAGAGTCTTTTCCAACACCACAGTTCAAAATAATCAATTCTTCAGTGCTCAGCTTTCTTTATAGTCCAACTCTCACATCCATACATGACTACTGGAAGACCATAGCCTTGACTAGATGGACCTTTGTTGACAAAGTAATGTCTCTACTTTTTAATATGCTTGTCTAGGTTGGTCATAACTTTCCTTCCAAGGAGTAAGCACCTTTTAATTTCATGGCCTTAATCATCATCTGCAGTGATTTTAGAGCCCCCAAAATAAAATCTGCCACTTTTCCCACTGTTTCCCATCTATTTGTCATGAAGTATTGGGACCAGATGCTGTGATCTTAGTTTTCTGATTGTTGAGCTTTAAGCCAACATTTTCACTCTCCACTTTCACTTTCATCAAGAGGCTCTTTAGTTCTTCTTCACTTTCTGCCATAAGGGTGGTGTCATCTGCATATGTGACGTTATTGATATTTCTCCTGGCAGTCTTGATTCCAGCTTGTGCTTCATCCAGCCCAGGGTTTCTCATGATGTACTCTGCATAGAAGTTAAATAAGCAGGGTGACAGTATACAGCCTTGACGGACTCCTTTTCCTATTTGGAACCAGTCTGTTATTCCATGTCCACTTTTAACTGTTGCTTCCTGACCTGCATGTAAGTTTCTCAAGGGGCAGGTCAGGTGGTCTGGTATTCCCATCTCCTTCAGAATTTTCCACAGTTTATTGTGATCCACAGAGTCAAAGGCGTTGGCATAGTCAATGAAGCAGAAATAGATATTTTTCTGGAACTCTTTCACTTTTTCGATGATCCATCAGATGTTGCCAATTTGATTTCTGGTTCCTCTGCCTTTTCTAAAACCAGCTTGAATATCTGGAAGTTCACGGTTCACGTATTACTGAAGCCTGGCTTGGAGAATTTTGAGCATTACTTTACTAGCGTGTGAGATGAGTGTAATTGTGTGGTCTTTTGAGCATTCTTTGGTATTTACTTTCTTTGGGATTGGAGTTCAGCATATAAATTTAGGAGAACACAATCAATTATAAGGGCTTCCCTGGTGGCTCACGGAGAAGGCAATGGCACCCCACTCCAGTACTCTTGCCTGGAAAATCCCATGGATGGAGGAGCCTGGAAGGCTGCAGTCCATGGGGTTGGTGAGGGTCGGACACGACTGAGCCATTTCACTTTCACTTTCACTTTTATGCATGGAGAAGGAAATTGCAACCCACTCCAGTGTTCTTGCCTGGAGAATCCCAGGGACGGGGCATCCTGGTGGGCTGCCGTCTATGGGGTCACACAGTCGGACATGACTGAAGTGACTCAGCAGCAGCAGCAGCTGGTGGCTCAGATGGTAAAGCATCTGCCTGCAATGAGGGAGACCTTGGGTTCAATCCCTGGGTTGGGAAGATTCCCCTGGAGAAGGAAGTGGCAGCCCACTCCAGTACTCTTGCCTGGAAAATTAAAGGAACATGAAGATAAAATTCCTCTATTAGCATGTGTAGGGATTTTATCTCCTAGTTTTGTTTGTTGTTATTCAGTTGTTATGTCGTGTCTGACTCTGCAATCCCAGGGACCGCAGTATGCCAGGCTCCCTGGTCCTTCACTGTCTCTTGGAGTTTACTCATATTCATGTCTATTGAGTTGGTGATGCTATCTAACCATCTCATCCTCTGTCACCCCCTGCTTCTTCTGCTCTCAATCTTTCCCAGAATTAGTCATTGCTAATGAGTCGACTCTTCTCATCAGGTGGCCAAAATATTGGAGCTTCAGCATTAGTCCGTCCAATGAATATTCAGGGTTGATTTCCTATAGTATTAACTTGTTTGATCCCCTTACAGTCCAGGAGACTCTAAAGAGTCTTCTCCAGCACCACAGTTCAAAACATCAATTCTTCGGTGCTCAGCCTTCTTTATGGTTCAACTCTCACAGTTTATCTCCTAGTATAAAATACCTCCTGGATCTTTGATTTTTCTCTATCTCTTACATTGCCCTGTATTTTAAAACCATAAAAAGATATAATAAAGTATGTAAAGTTTTGAAAAGTCACAGCTTTACAAGCTGGTTGTGACACTTTCATTTTAGGCACACTGTTTACTGTACTCCTGTGTGCCCTTCATGCTGCAATAGTAATGCACAGAATATTATTTTGTTCTGAAGTTCAAGTAAATTTTTTGAAACAAGAAGAAAAAAATATAATCAATTTTAATAGATGTCTAATCTTTCACTTGGTGGTTTCATGAACAGTTTATGAAATGTTAAAATCTATTTTTATTTAGTGACTACTCTTTAGTTGATCAGGCATTTTATTGAGCAGGCACTGATTTAATCACAAAATTTATATTCAATTTAATTACCGTATCTAAATCAGAGAAGGTAATGGCATCCCACTCTGGCACTCTTGCCTAGAAAATCCCATGGACAGAGGAGCCTGGTAGGCTGCAGTCCATGGGGTCGCTAGGAGTCGGACATGACTGAGCAACTTCACTTTCACTTTTCACTTTCATGCACTGGAGAAGGAAATGGCAACCCACTCCAGTGTTCTTGCCTGGAGAATCCCAGGGATGGGGGAGCCTAGTGGGCTGCCATCTATGGGGTCACAGAGTTGGACACAATTGAAGCAACTTAGCATCAGCAATCTGGTATGTTTTCTTAGGCTTCAGGACTTCTTGCTTGCTTTTGGAGCATGATAGTTTCAATTTTTTTTTTTTTTTAAGGAATCAGAATAATGTTCTGTTTGTGTAGTGACTTATAAATATAGACCATGTCTACTTATGTTTCATCAGTTAAAAGGAAAATACTCTGAGTCAGGAAGGATATTTATTTTTGTTCCAATTATCAACATTAGCAAACAGAATCAGTTCACCATGCCAATTGTTGGCTTGCACCCATTTGCCCTCATCTCTGGCCACCAACTATTCCAGAACAGCAGGAAAAGTTCTGCTTGCATTTTTCTATGCCATTCAATTACAGTGGCCTAGAAAAGATGCAGACCCTTATAGACCAAGCTGTCATCAGTGGTTGTATCTGGGAAGTTATTTTGGAGATGAGATGGAAAGACAAGTGTTATTTCTATTTTTATTTGATCCATACTCTACTGTCTGCATCTTTTCAACAGACATATGCTCCTATGGAGAAGAAAAAAATGGGTTCCTCTACAGTGTCCCTACATGGCAGAGACCACTATGCTATCAGTCATAAAAGTAGCTTTTCCATGTATTCTTGGTCATTGATGATGCTCTTCAAACTACACCAATATGTTCTACACAGCACATTTTTACTAGTATGCTAATGATTCAGCTAGTAAACAGTCATTTACTGCACATCAGCAAAATACACCGTAATGCACTAAGTACCACAGAAAGCCATAGCAAGCCCATATATTTTTAATGGCACTCAAAACTTCCCATAGAAAAGTATGAAGACTGGAACACTTCTTTGTAATATTACTGACCAAATAAAGGTGCACTGACATCTCTGCTTTATCCCATTGTTGCCCTGAGCACAGCTGCATTAGGAACCAAACCCCTACCAGGTTCAAACATTATCTTAATGCAGTTATTTTACCTGGGGGAAAGAAAAATTAAAATAAAATCATTAACATTTATGGAGAGTGTTTTTTCCAATTATTTTATTTTAATTGGAGGATAACTACTTTGTAATATTGTAATGGGCTTTGCCATATAACAACATGAACTGGCCACAGGGATACGTGTATCCCCCATCCTGAATCCCCTTCCCACCTTCCTCCCCACCCTATCCCTCTGGGTTGTCCCAGAGCACCAGCTTTGGGCGCCCTGCTTCATGCATCAAACTTGCTCTGGTCATCTGTTTTTCATATGGTAATGCACATGTTTCAGTGTTATTCTCTCAAATCATGCCACCCTCGCCTTCTCCTACTAAGTCCCAAAGTCTGTTCCCTACATCTGTGTCTCTTTTGCTCCTCTGCACATAGGATCATCAGTACAGTCTTTATAAATGCCATTTATATGTATTAATATACAATATTTGTCTTTCTCTTTATGACTTACTTCATTCTGTATGATAGGCTCCAGGTTCATCCACCTCATTAGAACTGACTCAAGTGCATTCCTTTTTATAGCTGATTAATACTCCATTGTATATGTGTAGCACAACTTCCAAATCCATTCATCTGCTGATGGACATCTAGCTTGCTTCCATGTCCTAACTACTGTAAATAGGCTACAGTGAATCTTGGGTTACATGTGTCTCTTTCATTTCTGGTTTCCTCAGGGTGTATGTCCAGCAGTGGGATTGTCATATGACAATTCTATCGCCAGTTTTTAAGGAATCTCCGTGCTGTTCTCCATAGTGACTACCAGTTTGCATTCCCACCAACACTGTAGGAGGGGTCCCTTTTCTCCATGCCCCCTCCAGCATTTATTGTTTGTAGACTTTCTGAGGATGGCCATTCTGACTGGTGTGAGACAATACCTCATTGTGGTTTTGATTTGAGTTTCTCTAATAATGAATGAAGTTGGGTATATTTCACGTTTTTATGAGCCATCTGTATCTTTTTTGAGAATGTCCATTTAGGTCTTTTGCCCATTTTTTGATTGGGTTGTTCATTTTTCTGTTATTGAGCTGCATGAGGAGCTTGTATATTTTGAAAATTAATTATTTGTCAGCTATTTCATTGCCTATTATTATCTCCATTCTTAGCCTTATGAGGACTGTCTTATCATGTAATATATCAGATTTTAAAAGAATAGAACATATTCAAAAAAACATATTCACATTCCCTTAAAGCTACATATTTCCGTAATGTAGTATAAATACTCATGTATTTTGAAATTTTAAAATTCATGCAACTGCTTTAATCAAAAGCACATGTGTGTGTTTTAATAGGTGCAAATAGGATGAATCAGGATGTGGGCTTTGTGGGTTTTATCTTCTTCCTCTCACTGTTTTCCTCCACCTCACATAGCATTGAATTATAGAATCTGTCTCACATATAGGTTCATTGTTGTCATCTTTCTAAATTCCACATGTATGCATTAATATAATATATTGGTGTTTTTCTTTCTGACTTACTTCACTCTGTATAATCGGCTCCAGTTTCATCCACCTCATTAGAAATGATTCAGATGTATTCTTTTTAATGGCTGAGTAATGCTCCATTGTGTATATGTACCACAGCTTTCTGATCCATCCATCTGCTGATGGACATTGAGGTTGGTTCCATGTCCTGCCTATTATAAACACTGCTGCAATCAACACTGAGGTACATGTGTCTCTTTCAATTCTGGTTTCCTCCATGTGTATGCCCAGCAGTGGGATTGCTAGGTCATAAGGTAGTTCTATTTCCAGTTTTTTAAGGAATCTCCACACTGTTCTCCATAGTGGCTGTACTAGTTTGCATTCCCACAAACAGTGTAAGAGGGTTCCCTTTCCTCCACATCCTCTCCAGCATTTATTTTTTGTAGACTTTTGGATCGCAGCCATTCTGACTGGCATGAGACGGTACCTCATTGTGGTTTTGATTTGCATTTCTCTGATAATAAGTGATGTTGAGCATCTTTTCATATGTTTGTTAGCCATCTGTGTGTCTTCTTTGAGGAAATTTTTTTTAGTTCCTTGGCCCATGTTTTGATTGGATCATTTATTTTTCTGGTATTGAGCTGCATGAGCTGCTTGTATATTTTTGAGATTAATTCTTTGTCAGTTGCTTCATTTGCTATTATTTTCTCCCATTCTGAAGGCTGTCTTTTCACCTCGCTTATAGTTTCCTTCGTTGTGCAAAAGCTTTTAAGTTTAATTAGATCCAATTTGTTTATTTTTGCTTTTATTTCCATTACTCTGGGCGATGGGTTATAGAGGATCCTGCTGTGATTTATGTCAGAGAGTGTTTTCCCTATATTTTCCTCTAGGAGTTTTATAGTTTCTGGTCTTACATTTAGAAGTAAAGTGCTAGATATCAAAGCTAGAAAGAGAAATTGGGCATGACTGACTCTTTTGTCTAGCTATGTACTGACAGATGTCATCTTATTACACTTTGCTTTACTGAGCTTCAAAATATTGTGGTTTTTTTTTTACAAATTCAAAGTTTGTAGCAACGCTGTGTTTTCAGATGATAGGATTTTTAAAAATGTGTTAGAGGATAGTTGATTTACAATGTTGTGTTATGTTCAAGTGTACAGCAAAAAGAATCAGTTATGCATGTACATGTATCACCTCCTTTTAGATTATTTTCCCTATAGATCATCACAGAGTATTAAGTATGGCTCCCTGTGCTATAAGGTAGGTTCTTATTAGTTACCTATTGTATATATAAAGTGTGATCAAGCATGTGTACTCCATCGTATCTGACTCTTTGTGACTCTGGACTGTAGCCTGCCAGGCTTCTCTGTCCACAGGACTTCCTGGGCAAGAATATTGAAGGGGTTGACATTTCCTACTCCAGAGAATCTTCCCAACCCAGGGATGGAATCTGTGTCTCTTCTGTCCCCTGCATTGGCAGGCAGAGTTTTTACCACTGAGCTACCTGATGTGTGTATGTCAATCCCAATCTCCCAATTTATCCTTCCGCCGCTTCTCCCCAAGAAGATGGTTAGCATTTTTTGACAATAAATTATTTTTTAACTAAAGTATGTACATCATTTTAAACAAATTTCTATAGCACACTTAATAGCTTCCCTGGTGGCTCGGATGGTAAAGAATCTGCCGGCAATGTGGGAGACTAGGTTTTGATCCCTAAGTTGGGAAGATCCCCTGGAGGAGGGCATGGGAACTCACTCCCATATTCTCGCCTGGAGAATTTCCATGGACAGAGGAGCCTGGCAGGCTATGGTCCATGGGGTTGCAAAGAGTCAGACGTGACTGACTGAATAAGCACAGCACACAGTATAAACATAACTTTTATATATACTGAGAAATGAAAAATTTTGTGTGACTCATTTTGTTGGGATATTTGATTCCTTGCAGTGGCCTGGAACTGCTCCCACAAAATCTCTGAGGTATGCCACAGCTTGGTGTTAGACACACACATGTGATAATTTAATATGCCTGTTTAAAACTGTGAGAGAGGTATATTCAGATTGCAGTGAGAGTGCCCAGCTCCATCTGATGTATTCTCTGATGGTTGTCAGTTTACAAACTGTTAAAAGAAATAATGTCAGATATATGTTGGGCTCTTGATGGATGAGATCAGTGATGTAGAAAAGAAAGGAAAACGAAATTGTGTTAGTGCAGACCACATAGTTTGATGTTTGTGGAGAGCCACATGGAATCCTGTATCTGTAGAGTGTGAAGTTTAATTCTGAAAGTGGTGGTGGTGGAGTAATAGTTAAAGAACAAGGCAGTAAAGAGGACATGAAGAACCGTAGAGCCTGGACCTTACTTTTCAAGCTGTGGCAACAACTGAATTATGTTGAGACAATCAAGATAGTCAGTGTTTTCCATCCTGTAGTCAGAAGTTTGGAGAATGGGTTTAAGGAGAGCAGACTGAGAATCAATGAAGATTTTGCCTCATTCCAAGAAATAAGCAGTAGACAAGTGGGCTGCACTTGTTTTACTGAGAATGGAGAGGGGGAAGGATTCATAGATATTTGAAATCAACAGGATTTTCTGTTTAGTAAACTAGAGAGTGACAAAGCTAATTGTTTTCTTCTTTTTTAAAATTAACTTATAGTTGATTTAAAATGCTATGTTAGTTTCAAGTGTACAGCCAAATTCGGTTGTACACACACACACACACACACATACACACACACACACACACACACACACACACACACATACATCTAAGCCTGCACTCATTTGAGCCAACTTCACAAGTCTGTCTCTGGTGATCCTTCCCTCCTAAATAAATGCCTTACTGATTACAACTAGATCATGATTACATATGTACTGTAAATATTCTTTCATTTAATACAGGTAGTTATTATCTGATTATTTTAAATTGTTATATTTTTAATTGCCCACTAGCCTTAATATGTCAGAGAAGGCAATGGCAACCCACTCCAGTACTCTTGCCTGGAAAATCCCATGGACGGAGGAGCCTGGTAGGCTGCAGTCCATGGGGTCCCTGAGGGTCAGACACGACCTAGCAACTTCATTTTCACTTTCACTTTCTTGCATTGAAGAAGGAAATGGCAACCCACTCCATTGTTCTTCCCTGGAGAATCCCAGGGACAGGGGAGCCTGGAGGGCTGCCGTCTATGGCGTCACACAGAGTTGGGCACGACTGAAGAGATTTAGCAGCAGAAGCAGCCTTAAGATGTATTGTATGTCTATGAAAATGCCAAGTTCTTAAATCCCTAGATTGAAATGATAGGATCTGGAAAAGGAAACCTATTTCTGTCACCAACACTAAAATAAATCTAGGGTTAAATTTTCTGATCAGCCTTACATCCATGTCCTGAGTTGTGATTAGTGATCAGGATGGTGATGATGACGATCATTAATGTTAACTTTTCAAATACAGAATATATTTTTAAGTGTATAACATTTAATGACATTAACTGGGTTGAATGGTTGAAATATTTACCTAGTAGATTCATGTGTCCCAAACACATAGTAAATCAGAAAAAAAGTAGATTTTTTTCCACAGTGTACTTGGAGTATTTCTATCTCTGCTTTTGAAATATAAATGCATTATTTTCCTGTAAAAATACCATGTACACCAGATTTTTTGTTCATGATATATTTAAATGTCAGAGTCAAAATAACTTGAATTTAATTATTACTCTCAAATTGCACTAAATCATTAATTTGACATGTTCTATTAGTTGATACACTATTCAGTATTTTTTCATTAGTAAGACTTTTCATTACTATAAATTAGTACTAATTATAAGATAATTAATTAAGAAAAAGCCATATCAACCAAAAGAGTTAACAGTTCCTTACTAGCCACTGAGATATTATCTATTAAACTTATAAAACTAATTTATACTAGTTAAGAATGAGATTTCAATTTCAAACAATTATACTTTGCTTTTGGTGTGGGTTTAAACCTGATCAAAGTAATAAGACAATGTATTCTCACTATAAAGTTAGACATTAGCCAATGGTTCTTTATCTGTCTACTTAATATTAAAATAAATTGACTCAGATCATGTACTGGTGGATGGAAGAAGTAGGCTATGGCATACGTTAAGAGTCAGAAGAACTAGTTCAGGAAACAAATCATCCCACTTTATCTATACATGCTGAGAAATGGAAAACCCATAAAAATATGTCTCAGCGAGATGTAATGGCTTATGGTTGTCAGGGTTGGGTTCATGGCCTCTGAAGGTGAAGATTTCACTCTGGACCAAAGACACAGTCTCAGTCACTCAGAGCTTTGTATGGGAGAGATTTTATTAAATTGAAAGGATAGGGAAGCCTTCTGACATCAGCAGGGCGTAGAAAGAGTATCCACCCTAACTAGTTTGAGCACGGCATTATGTACTTTTCAGCTGGCTGCTGAAAACAGGTAAAAAGCAACTGGCTGCTGAAGGTTGTAAAAGTTCCAACAGACCCTTTCCCAGGGCATACATCTTGAGATCACTTTAGTACAAGATTAGCCAGAAGGAGCCAGTTCTAGTCAATGTGTCTCTGGGCAAGATATGCTGTTGCTGAGAAAACAGGTTCTAAGGCAAAATTTGTTACAATTATAATTATTAACATAGAGCCTAAGAAAAGCCTACTCATGAGTAAGATATATTATTGTGCTGTGTAATCATTAGCTCCAAACCTAAATAAAGGCCAGGTCTCAAGCAAGACACATTATTGCAGTATCAGTACAGGATGTGAAAGAAACATGTCCTAAGGCAAAGCAATGTATGAAATCTTGTTTGCCTCCTCCTGGGCCTTGGGCTGCCTATCAACTTGCATAAGCTTTACCTCTCAGCTAGAGCAGAAGAATTAGTATCAAGAGATTTGCAAAACAGCTCCATAACCCAAAGATTTACCCCAACATGAAAGAATGAATGTGAGAAACACAGAAGAGCTGAAGAAAGAGCTTCCTGTCCAAGCAAATTTCCACCAATACTGTCCTCAAATATCCAAAGATGGCCCAGACTGCTGTGGATGGATCCCGCATGAAGGCCAGAGTTCTGGTGGCAGGATCCATCTCCTGGACAGTATGGTGGTTTTAATGGTTCAGACCCTGTGGCCCAAGTGGCAAGGGGTATTGGAAGGCTATCTACCAGGATGAACCACCAGAAAAGCAGTTCAGACAATCATTTGTAAAGTGTGCAACTGATCTTCTCATCCATGTTTTTACCTTCTAAATTTGTCTACCTGTTTTAGTCTCCTGAACTTGATATTTATGTTTAAAAGTGTTAAAAGACTATATACATATATGAAAGTGAAGTGAAAGTGTTAGTTGCTCAGTTGTGTCCAACTCTTTGCAACCCCATGGATTGTGGCCTGGCAGGCTCCTATGTCCATGGAATACTCCAGGCAAGAATATTGGAGTGAGTTATCATTTCTTCTTCCAGGGGATCTTTCTGACCCAGGGATCAAACCCAGGTAAGCTGTATTACAGACAGATTACCATCTGAGCCACTAGGGAAGCCTGTGTGTATGTGTGTAATATATTTTGAAAATTACTAAATTGAGAGTATTGACTGTGAAGGAGGAGGCAAAAGATTTACATTGTCGTGAGAAGGAAAAAATAGTTTGATACACTGTGTTTACAGTTTTGTTCCTCAAGTTTATTATTAGTTTATTATTTCTTTTAAGCTTTAACAGTAAATAGTAAGATGAAAGTTGATGTACGATATTTCCTTTACATATTTCAAGTACCTTGTCCTTTAGAAACTAGCAGATTTAGAAACTGCATTTTTAAAAATTTCATATTGTGAATTGTTTTCTGAGTTGTCAGATATCTTGAGTATTTGCTTGAAAAGGCTATCTCTAATAAAAATCCCCAATTACAATGCTTATAAAAGATTAGTTTGATAATTTGGGCTGTGAAAGATATCTCAGATATATATTTTGAATGCATATTGTTTTCATTTAAGGAAAAGAAAGTTATCTGTTTTTAGGTTTACCAGTGGGCAAGAAAAACAAGGTAATCACAGAGGAGAAAAAAATTCTGGAGGTTGGAAAGTTTGGTGTATAAGTTGCATTGACAGTATCTCAACACCCATTTTCATAATTCAGTTCAGTCGCTCAGTCGTGTCCAACTCTTGGCGACCCCATGAATCGCAGCACGCCAGGCCTCCCTGTCCATCACCAAACTTCTGGAGTTCACTCAGACTCAAGTCCACCGAGTCAGTGATGCCATCCAGCCATCGCATCCTCTGTAGTCCCTTTCTCCTCCTGCCCCCAGTCCCTCCCAGCATCATAATTAGCTTGCTTGAAGAGTGGTTAAAAGATTCTGATGGTTCATTCTCACATGGTAGCATTTTGACAAGGCATTATCAGTTTGTTACCTGGTGACAAGACTGTGAAAACTACTAAAGGAGAAGTGAGAAACAAAGCCAAGCAGATGAAGATGCTGCTTCAGTCGCGTCCGACTCTGTGAGATCCCCAGACAGCGGCCCACCAGGCTCCCCGTCCCTGGGACTCTCCAGGCAAGAACACTGGAGTGGGCTGCCATTTCCTTCTCCAATGCATGAACGTGAAAAGTGAAAGTGAAGTCACTCAGTCGTGTCCAACTCCTAGCGACCCCATGGACTGCAGCCCACCAGGCTCCTCCGCCCATGGGATTTTCCAGGCAAGAGTACTGCAGTGGGTTAAATTAAGATGACCAGGTAACAGAGCTATACTCACCTGAATCAAATCAGGATGCACTGGAAATTTAATGAGCACTGATAAATTCAGTGTAAGTAATTTGATTCCAAAATATTAATTCTTGATCATATTTAATGGGAAAAATAATTAGTATTATACATGAAGAATTCAACATGGTATTACCAGCTGATTGTGCCTAGGCTGGTTTCTACCTGCACATATATTTTCTTTGGCTAGAGCATTGTTTATTTATTTTTAAGTGTGAGTGTTTTTAAATAAAGCATATGTTACCTACTTCAATGCGTTTCAAAATTTGAAAGCTACTCAGACTTCCCTGGAAGTCCAGTGTTTAAGATTCTGTGCTTCCAATGCTGGTCCCTGGTCAGAGAGCTAAGACCCCATATGTCATGCAGTGCTGCCAAAAATAAAATTTCTTTTTAATTTGACAGCTACTCACAATATAAGAAATGTATTTTATATTGTTGCACAGACTCCCCCAACACACATACACATGTACCAAGAAGCACACAGACAAATACAGAACAGTACTTATCCTCATTTCATCCATGGAATATATTCTGATGGTTTTTGTCTAATCTAGTCTACCCTGTCCTACCCTACTCAATTGTATTCTTTCATTTAAAAGGGCTGGCTGTGGCCCACTGAAATCAAACTGAAGTCTGAAAAATATGACCTCCTCTCTTATCCTTGGCATATGTCGACATTTTCATTACCTTTATTGCCCTCAAAAATATTTGCAGTTTTGAATCCCTAAATAAAGGAAAAAAATTTGCTCTAAAATCTGGAGAGAATAATTTTCAAAACTGGCCAGCTGAGCAGAGTGAGAGTAATAATGTTGCAGGGAGGAGAGGAATCTTAGATTCAGGAAGAGAAGATCAATATTTTAAATATCACTATTTACAATTAAGCACCATAATAGCCAGTAAAGCTTTCACTCTTGCTTTTAACTGCAAGAGCAGAAAAGCCCAACACAAAGTACATTGAACAGCAAGGGTATAAACTAAAAGCATACTGGATTAAGCAATAAAGATATTTATTGTCTCCTATGTCTAGTAGTCTAGAGGTTGGATGACTTTCTGCATGATGATTTGATGATGTTAACAAGCAACCATCTTTTTTTTTCCCATCTTAGCATTTTACTATTTTGCATATTTGATTAATCCCAAGGCTTGTTCTCCCTGCCAGATAACTGCCAGTGATAATGGCATGCTTTGTTGGTCACAGAACAAAAGAAAAAAATCTATCCTCTGGGCATGGAGTACATGCTTCAAGGATATATTGACTGGGTTGATTTAGATCATTTGCTCACCACTGGACTAATAGCAACCTTCAGGAGATTGCCATCAATTGATTGGCTTCAACTAATTCAGATATCCTCCTAGAAACTAGAATGACTTCATCTTCCCCTAGTCACAGACTTCCCTCATAGCTCAGTTGGTAAAGAATTTGCCTGCAATGCACGAGACCCCCATTTCAATTCCTGGGTCGGGAAGATGTCCTGGAGAAGGGATAGGCTACCCACTCCAGTATTCTTGCCTGGAGAATCCCATGAACAGAAGATCCTGGAGGGCTACAGTCCATGGGCTCACAGAGAGTCAGACACGACTGAGTCACTGACACCCACACCCACTCCAGTGTTATTGGGCTTCCCATGTGGCTCAGCAAGTAAAGAATCCACCCACAGTGTGGGAGACCTGAGTTTGATCTCTGGGTTGGGAAGATCCCCTGGAGAAGGGAAAGGCTACCCACTGCAGTATTCTGGCCTGGAGAATCCCATGGACTGTATATTCCATGGGGTTGCAAAGACTTTCATTTTCACACAGCTGAGGGAGTAGACTTTGCATCAAATCCAGGATTCTGCTGGAATGAGGAACAATGGAGGTGGGGACTAGATAGTAAGTGCTGGCAATGAATATCCATGTTTTGTTTGTTTTGTTTTAGCAGTTCTCTCTTTGGGACCATCTTGTTTCATGGCTTCCACATTCTTCGAGTGCCTATAGCTGAAGAGTTCAACTCTCTTGGTGAAGTTCACCTTTATCCTAGGATCTCGGATCCATACCATCCTTAACCATACACCAGAGGAGAGGCAAGCTAGCTTCATTTTATACCAAGTTTGCTTAACATTAAATATCTTCATTTGTGTAATTTTTCTAACCATTTAGAAACTACAGTCACAGTGATTGAGATTCATCTGTTTTACTACCAATTCCTTCCCCTATTTTATTTTTAATTCCCTTGTATCTTAGTATATCTGATGAAAATCATATATAATTTCTTTTTAATTTAAATTTATTTATTTTAATTGGATGCTAATTACTTTACAATATTGTATTGGTTTTGCCATACATCAACAAGAATCCACCATGGGTCTTATCATATTTAGGACTTCAGCCTTGTCTTTTGGGTCAATCTGATTGCCTAAGGGTTTGAGTCTTCCTCTGATACCAAATTTTTATTTACATAAGGCTATGTTTCCTATGAAAGACATCTCCTTGCTTATTTGGAGTCCTGAATATCTCCTGACCCTTGTTTTCCAGTTGCCATAGTTCTGGGTGCATTGTTGATTTCTGCTTAATTTATTTAATAATAACTGCTTCTGTTTAAATCTTCTTCATACATCTTGCCACAGTTTCTAAAAACTACTATCTGATACACTGGAATTCTTTTTATAATCTGTTTCAGATTTTTTCCAAAATTTATTGATGCTTTCTATAGTATTTAAATTATAGGTGATTGACAATGTTGTGTTAATTCTTCTGTACAGCAAAATGAATCAGTCACACATGCACATACAGTTGTTGCTGTCCTGTAGCATGCCAGGCTTCCGTATCCTTCATCTTCATGGTGAGCTTGCTCAGCCTCATATCCATTGGGTTGGTGATGCCAGGCAGCCATTTCATTCACTGCCATCCCCTTCTCCATCTGCCTTCAAACTTTCCCAGCATCAGGGGTTTATCTAATGAGTCAGCTCTTTGCATCACGTGGCCAAATTACTGGAGCTTCAACTTCAACATGTCCTTCCAATGAATACTTAGGGTTGATTTCCTTTAGGATTGACTGGTTTGATCTCCTTGCTGTCCAGGGGGCTCTCAAAAGTCTTGTCCAAAATCATAATTCAAAAGCATCAGTTCCTCAGTGCTTAGCCTTCTTTATGGTCCAACTCTCACATCCATACATGATTCCTGGAAAAATCATAGCTTTGACTATATGGACCTTTGTCTGCAAAGTAATGTCTCTGCTTTTAATATACTGTCTAGGTTTGTCATGATTTGTTCCCAAGGAGCAAGTGTCTTTTCATTTCATGGCTGCAGTTATCATCTGCAGTGATTTTAGAGCTCAAAAATAAAATCTGTCACTGTTTCCATTGTTTCTCCCATCTATTTGCCATGAAGTGATGGGACTGGATGCCGTGATCTTAATTTTTGAATGATGAGCCAGTGTTTGTTTTTTTTTCACTTTCCTCTTTTACTCCTCAAGAGACTTTTTAGTTCTTTATTTTTGCCACTAGAGTGGTAACATCTGCATATCTGAAGTTATGGCTATTTCTCCTGGCAATCTTGACTCTATCTTGTGTTTCATCTAGCCTGGCATTTCTCATGATGTACTCATGATGCATAGAAATTAAATAAGCAGGATGATAATAAACAGCCTTGACATACCCTTTTCCCAATATTGTACAAGTTACTTAATGGTATCTAATAATCTTGAGGCTGGGATTATAGTTCATTAATTTTTTTTTTTTTTTACCCCACTCACTGCTACAGAGTTTATCATTGAGACTGAAAGACATTCAATCAATATACATTCAATGAATGCATGAAGCAATAAGTCTATTGAGCCTTTATCTTCATTTAGCTCTGTACATATCTTTTGGTACCTGTAAGTCTCTTTCCACTATTCCTAACATCCTTCACTAACTCTGGACAACTCTACTGTTGAGAGTCCTGGTTGGTGAAAAAAATGCACTATACTGCTGGAGGAACCTGCGTAATATTTAAATGGTGCTGATGTATCCAACCCTGCTACTCTTTATTGAAGAATATCTGATACCTAAGTCATGAGCCTGGCAGAAATGAACAAGTAGAACCCTGTTATTCATGGAATTACCACTTTCTAAAGTACATGAAAGTATTACTTCTGGGACTTCCCTTGTGGTCCAGTGCTTAAGACTCTATGCTTCCAATGCAGGGGACTTCGGTCCAAGTCTCTGGTTGGGGAGCTATGATCCCACAGGCTGTGTGGCATAACCAAAAATTAAATTAAATTAAAAAATAAAATACAATTATTTATTAATATGGATGTTGGAAAATATCCTTTAAAATATTATTTCTGAGATCAGTTCTAGTCAGTACAATACTGAGTAACTTTCATAAATCAAATGGATTGAGGAACTTCCTTCAAGGCTAATTGACATGCTAACATGATATAGAGCTTGAAACAGTAAAAAAAAAAAAAGAAAGAAAGAAAGATAGGACTACAGATGTTACCTGAACTTGATCCCAAATCATATGTTTTAGATTAAATCACAGAAATATTTAACAGATCTTCATTGTATACCTAAAATACACAGAGTGGAACTGAGAAAAAAATTTACAAATTATGACCATTTTTAGGAGTAGTATGTGAATTAAAGCTACAAATTCATCTTCATGGAAGGATTTAAGTCTCTATGTGGACATTCAGGAAAGAGCCTGGAAAGATTTTGTTTACTTGTATAAATATTCAGAGTACACTTTAGCATTATACTTTTCATTCAATAGGGATGTAAGTGGAATCTCCTTTCTATAAATGTATCTTGCTTATTTTATTTTGATTTCTAACAGAAGGATAATTCTGTGACAGCAGACCTTTATGGGAGGCACAGCAGAGGAAAATACATTACAAGATTGACAGAGAGATCCTCATTTGAATAGGCAGTAGCACAAACTGGAAAATTGTTGAAAACAAAAACGTATGTTTAGAATTCATGTTTTCATGATCATATTTAGCTGATACTACCAAGACTGAAGAAAACATAGGTTAAAAAAATGCATTTTAGGTCCTCTGCCCATTTTCTGATTGAGTTTTCTTAATCAAGCTGCATGAGCTATCATTTCTCCAAACAAGACATACAGATGGCCAAAAGCACATGAAAAGATGCTCAACATCACTTATTATAAGATAAATGCAAATCAAAACTACAATGATGGTATCATCCACACTGGTCAGAATGGCCATCATCAAAAACTCTACAAGTAAGTGCTGGAGAGGATGTGGAGAAAAAGGAACCCTCCTACACTGTTGCTGGGAATGTAAATTGGTACAGTGGCTATGGAGAACAGTGTGGAGATTCCTTATAAAACTAAAAATACAACTACCAAATGACCCAGCAATCCCACTCCTGGGCACAAACTAGGTGGAAATCAAAACTGAAAAAGAAACATGCACCTCAATGTTCATTGCAACACTACTTGCAGGAGCAGGACATGGAAGCAACCTATATGTCCAGAAACAGAGCAATGGATAAAGAAGTGGACATATATACAATGGAATGTTATTTAGTTATAAAAAGGAGAGAAATTGTGCCATTTGCAAAGATATGGATGGATCTGTAGGCTGTCATATCAAGTTAAATAAGTCAGAAAGAGAAAAAAACATATTGTATAATATTACTTATATATGGAATGAGAGATACAGTACAGATGAACTTATTTGCAAAGCAGAAATAGAGACACAGATGTAGAGAACAAACATATGGATTTCAAGTGCAGGAAAAGGGGTGGGTGAATTGAGAGACTGGGATTGCCGTATAAACATTCAGTTCAGTTCAGTTCAGTTTAGTCACTCAGTCGTGTCCGATTCTTTGCGACCCCATGAATTGCAGCACGCCAGGCCTCCCCTGTCCATCACCATCTCCCGGAGTTCACTCAGACTCATGTTCATCGAGTCCGTGATGCCATCGAGCCATCTCATCCTCTGTTGTCCCCTTCTCCTCCTGCCCCCAATCCCTCCCAGCATCAGAGTCTTTTCCAATGAGTCAACTCTTCGCATGAGGTGGCCAAAGTACTGGAGTTTCAGCTTCAGCATCATTCCTTCCAAAGAAATCCCAGGGCTGATCTCCTTCAGAATGGACTGGTTGGATCTCCTTGCAGTCCAAGGGACGCTCAAGAGTCTTCTCTAACACCACAGTTCAAAAACATCAATTCTTTGGCACTCAGCCTTCTTCAAGTCCAACTCTCACATCCTTACATGACCACTGGAAAAACCATAGCCTTGACTAGATGGACCTTAGTCGGCAAAGTAATGTCTCTGCTTTTGAATATGCTATCTAGGTTGGTCATAACTTTTCTTCCAAGGAGTCAACGTCTTTTAATTTCATGGCTGCAATCACCATCTGCAGTGATTTTGGAGCCCCACAAAATAAAGTCTGACACTGTTTCCACTGTTTCCCCATCTATTTCCCATGAAGTGATGGGACTGGATGCCATGATCTTATGAAACAGATAACTAATGAGAACCTAGCGAATAGCACAGGGAACTCTGCTCAGTGCTGGCTGGAGACCGAAATGGGAAGGAAATCCAAAAAGAAGGGATATGGGTATATGTGTAGCTGATTCACTTTGCTGGACAGTAGAAACTAACACAGTATTATAAAGCAAATATACCCCCAAAATTAATTAAAACACATTTTACCTCTTAAAACAGTACTAGTTTGAGAGATTTAAATGCTCCCTTCTCCATCTCAAAAGATCTGAATATAAGTAATATTTTCATTAAATCTTGGCAGGTAATCAAACGCAACAAAATTTGTAACAACTAAATATTTTAAATAAAAGAATTTTAATTTCAAATGTTGTATCACCTGTAAGTATAGATATACCTATCAGTTCATAGTTCTGATTTATATTGGATTGGCCAAAATGTTCCTTTGGGTTTCCATAAATCTTATGAGCTTTTGGCCAAGCCAATATTATTAAAACACATTCACTCTGCCAGTGATGACAATACTCACAAAGGCGTGGACTTTATCTTTATAACCATTATCTTGCTTTGGAACCTTCCTATTTAAAACAAAATTTTCTTCTTTTCTCCTTCAACTACACTTCTCCATTAAGAATTAAGACATATTTCTAGCATTTTTATAATCAGAAATGCCAAACTTCTAATTTTAAGGCAGTTCAAAACCTGAATTTCATGTTAGAATATCAAGTATTAAAGAAGTTTTTATGTTGTGACATTACCATTCAATGCATTCATAATTGTATGTTTTGCTTTATTGTAGGTTCCAGCTTTAGAGAGAAAACTGTCATAATCCATCCTAATTAATTATCCAAAACCAACAGTCTACATTGTAACAAAGTAACTTTGGGGGAATGAAAACCTCAAGTCAAGGATGTTTTTAATAAAATATAGTATGATCAGAAAACTTCCTTCCTTGCTAAATATAAATACAAATGTTATAAATAATTTAAAATCAAATTAATTTATATATGTAACCAGAAATGGAATTTCATTTTACATTTACTTATTCATGCAGTAAAGAACAATGTGTATTGGAAATCAATATTGTGAGGAAAAAAAGAAAAATACCCAGATTGTGTTAATTTTGCACCTTCCATCGAATCAAAAGGGAAAGTATAGAATTAGGAGAGACAGTACAAGCAGTTAAGGTTAGCACCTTGACTCTGAATACATTCAGAATTGCTTTCTAATACTAGCTGTGTCATTCTGAACTGTCAGAAAGTTGGAAACATCTTGTAAACAGGTTGTGAGGATAAAATGAATTACTGTATCTAAAATTCTTAGACATTTAAAATATAAATATAGTTATTATTATTGTATTATTATTACCTACACAGTCTACAGAATAGCATCTATATCATATGCGTACAGAATTAATCAGGCGTACAGAATGAAAAAGCCACATTGAAAGGTTATTAGTAACTTTAACTTTTGGCATTCAGCAAAAAGCTTTTCTGCAGAGGAGTTTCATGTATTTAACTGAACTCTTGGAAAAGGAAAAAGGATATAAGCAAAACTGAAAGTAGTATATCCATTCATTATCCTGGTATAATATTTTATTTATTTTTTCTATAGAGGACTTCCCTGGTGGCTCAGATGGTAAAGCGTCTGTCTACAATGAGGGAGACTAAGGTTCAATCCTGGGTTGGGAAGATCCCCTGGAGAAGGAAATGGCAATCAACTCCAGGACCATTGCCTGGAAAATCCCATGGACAGAGGAGCCTGGTAGGCTACAGCCTATGGGGTCGCAAAGAGTCAGAAACGACTGAGCGACTTCACTTTCACTTTCACTTTTCTTTTCATAGATTTTTAAAATGTACTGCTCACATGCAATATGTCTTACAGAAGGTGAAAGTTAGTATTGTGTTTCTTGTTCTCTACTTTGTTTCTCTTTGGGTAGAAACTTCTTTAAGGGGAAAAATCACATATTACTTTTGTTTTGTAATATCTTAAAGTATGTAGTAAATATATATACATACAAAAATATAATAAAATTTAAAAATTGTAATCCTGAGTTTTAGAATGTCTTCAACATAGTATATTCTATATCACTATGAAATGGAAATCATTTTTAATTATGTGACAAAAAAAATCTTATAATATCTAGCTTCTGAAGTTATTTCTAAACCAGTTGGTTTTCCTTGAAAGGGAATACTGAAGCACCCTAGGATTAAAAAAAAACAAACTCTAACCTTTAAAAATATGTTTTAATCCTTGACTATTTGAGCCATTCTGATAAAACAAGAGAAAATTTAAACTAGCCAAAAGAGAAAAACAAAGCAACAAGAACAACTAAAACTTCTAATATCGGCTAAAGCAAAAGGTTCTAATTCATTGAAACTTATTTATTATATGCTTGAGAGAGTCTTTGAGCTGCAGGAAGCTGGGTATTAATACATGGACAAGCACAAGACAGACGAAGCAGATGCTGCATTAACCAAAACTCTCTGGAATTGGTGAGCAGCTGTGAAGTTTGATGGCCATTTTGGCACATAAAAGCAAGGACCAAAAATGATGCTACTCTAAGTTAAAAATGTGTATATATAGTGTGTATATATAGAAAATGTGTATATATAAGAAAGTAAATAATTTAAGGAGGAGAAAAAAAAAACTAAATTGCATAGTAAGTCCTGGCTAAAATCAAATTATAACCCCCTAACAATGGAGTAGTAGTCAATCACACTTTATGAGGATTAGGGTTTTCCCTAGGCAATAAACCCTAAATTCCAAGAGTCAATTGAAATGTAAATCACCTAGCAGTCATTTTAAAATCTAATATATCTTCATTAATCTAAAACTATAGCTAGCCAATGCAGGGACCATCTCAATCATAATTCAGAACTGTGCTGTTAATTCACAAATGACTTCTAAATTCTCGTCTGTCAAGAAATTTAAGACCCTGACAGCTCTAACATTCAGCATGTAGGCTGCATGCTATACCGGAAAGAGAAGCTGACAGAATCAGATTCTCTTGATATCATTATTTAATAGTAAAGCTTTGACCCTCAATTCCCCCAGCTCTATTGGAATATCTCTGGTTGTTATGTCCTTTGTCTTCCTCTCTTTCTTCTTGAACCCATACTTAACCAATCTTTCATTTCTATCACTCCATTGAAACAACTCATGCCCAAGTCATGAATAAACTCTATCATACTAAATCTGATGATCAGGGCACCGTCTGTATTTCACTCCATTGCCAGAAACATTTCATGGAGTAAAATTTATTTAACTTGACTTCCTAGAGTCCAACTCTCTTTCAGTAAATTAAACTCTTATTTTATTGGCTATTCTTTCCCAGTATCTATTTCAAATTGTCTTCTTCATTTTAAAATAACCAATACAAAGAAACTTATAGTGAAGGTAAAAATATATGTTGCTTTATATTTCAAGAACATGCAAGGATCTGAGTGGTTTTTTTTTTTAATTTTTTTTCTCAGGTTTTATTCTTTTTTTTAATACTTTATTCTACATTACAATACTGTATTTGTTTTGCCATACATTGACATGAATCAGCCACAGGTGTACACGATCTCCCAATGTCAAAGCCCCCTCCCACCTCCCACCCCATATCATCTCCCTGGATCATCCCGTGCACCAGCCCCAAGCATCCTGTATCCTGTATTGAACATAGACTGGCGCTTCGTTTCTTGCATGATAGTATACATCTTTCAATGCCATTCTATTGTTTGCAATTTAATCATTCAATTCAGTCGCTCAGTCATGTCCAAGTCTTTGCGACCCCATGGACTGCCGCACACCAGGCATCCCTGTCCATTACCAACACTTGGAGCTTGCTGAAACGCATGTCCATCAAGATGGTGATGCCATCCAATCATTTCATCCTCTGTCTTCCCCTTCTCCTCCACCTTCAATCTTTCCCAGCATCTGGCTCTTTTCCATTGAGTCAGTTCTTCACATCAGGTGACCAAAGTATTGGAGTTTCAGGAGTATTCAAGACTGATTTCCTTTAGAATTCACTGCTTTGATCACCTTGGAGTCCAAGAGACTCTCAAGAGTCTTCTCCAACACCGCAGTTCAAAAGCATCAATTCTTCAGTACTCAGCTTTCTTTATAGTCCAACTTTCACATCCATACGTGACTACTGGAAAAACCATAGCTTTGACTAGATGGAAATTGTTGGAAAAGTAATGTCTCTGCTTTTTAATATGCTGTCTAGGTTTATCACAGCTTTTCCTCCAAGAATTAAGTGCTTTTTAATTTCATGGCTGTGGTCACCATCTGCAGTGATTTTGGAGTGCCCCCACCAAAATAAAGTCTGTCACTATTTATATTGCTTCCCCATCTATTTTCCATGAAGTGATAGGACTGAAGCTACAATCTTAGTTTTGTGAATGTTGATTTTAAGTCAACTATTTCACTCTCTTCTTTCACTTTCATCAAGAGACTCTTTAGTTCCTCTTCATTTTCTGCCATAAGGGTGGTGCCATCTGCATATCTGAGGTTATTGATATTTCTTGTGGCATTCTTGATTTCAGCTTGTGCTTTATCCAGCCTGGCATTTCGCATGATGTACTCTGAATAGAAGTTAAATAAGCAAGGTGACAATATACAGCATTGACGTACTCCTTTCCAGATTTGGAACCAGTCTGTTGTTCCATGTCCAGTTCTAACTGTTGCTTATCGACCTGCATACAGATTTCTCAGAAGGAAGGTAAGGTGGCTTGGTATTCCCATCTCTTTTAGAATTTTCCAGTTTGTTGTGATCCACACACAGTCAAAGGCTTTGGCATAGTCAGTAAAATAAAATAAAGTCAATAAATAGTCAATGAAATAAAGCAGAAATAGATGTTTTTCTGGAACTCTGTTGCTTTTTCGATGATCCAGTGGATGCTGACAATTTGATCTCTGGTTCCATTGGCTTTTAAATCCAGCTTGAACATCTGAAAGTTCACAGTTCACATACAGTTGAAGCCTAGGTTGGGGGATTTTGAACATTACTTTGCTAGCGTCTGAAATACGTGCAATTGTGCAGTAGTTTGAACATTCTTTTTCATTGCCTTACTTTGGGATTGGAATGAAAACTGACGTTTTCGAGTTTTGGGGCCACTGTGGAGTTTTCCAAATTTGCTGGCAGGATGTGTGCAGCACTTTCACAGCATCATCTTTTAAGATTTTAAATAGTTCACCTGGAATTCTGTCAGCTCCACTATTTTGTTAATAGTAATTCTCCTTTAGCTTCACTTGACTTCACACTTCAGGATATATGGCTCAAGGTGAGTGACCATGCCATTGTGATTATCTGGGTTATTAAGTTCTTTTCTGTACAGTTTTACTGTGTATTCTAGCCACATCTTTTTCAAATTAATTAATTTATTTTCATTGGAGGATACTTACTTTACAATATTGTGATGACTTTTGCCAAAATCAACATGAACCAGCCACAGGTATACATGTGTCCCCTCCACTTTTTGTAGTTTGTATAGAACTTGTTTGTATAGTTCTTCTGTGTACTTTTGTCACCTCTTCTTAATATCTTCTGCTTCTCTTAGGTTCTTACTGTTTCTGTCCTTTATCATCCTGTATCCTTGCATGAGATGTTCCCTTGATATTCTTCAATTTTCTTGAGGACACCTCTAGTCTTTCCCATTCTATTATTTTCCTCTATTTCATTGTGTTGCTCATATAAGAAGACTTTATTATCTCTATGGGATCTTGTTGCTGCCTATGTGCACAGTAGACAGTATGATAGGGAGGAATCCTGATACTTAATTAATCTTTGGGTGCTTAATCATGTCCTACTCTTGGCAACCCCATGGACTGTAGCCCACAAGGCTTCTCTCTCCATGGGATTATCCTGACAAAAATATTGGGGTGAGTTGCCATTTTCTCCTGCAGGAGGTCTTCCTGACCCAGGGATCAAACTTGCAGCTTGCATTGGGTGGTGGATTCTTTACCTCTGATCCATGGATACTAGGAAGGCCCAATTTTATAAAGGAGGCTGTTGGCAAATCTGTTCACTGTTTTGTCCAAAGAAAGACAATATCTTTATCACTCTGTAATATATTGAATAAGCACATATGCAAGATTTGAGGGAGGTATTCTTCTTATCATCCTGAAATGGAAGAAAATCTACTAGGGGCAGGAGCGAGAAAGAATCTTTGGGATGGGAGACATCTCTGTCTCCTTTGATAGCTTACTTACACAAGCATGCTTGAAAATGCCATTTTGAGCATATTGGTCATCAATGCCTCTATATGTGTTTGTCTACATATGCAGTTGTCTCCCAACACATAAACTTAATACCTAGTTAAATGACGAAACTGTTATCTGCTTACTCTGATTTGACTTTGCCATTAAAATTAATCACCTTTGATGAGTCTCTGATTGCATATTGCACAATTCCATACTAATATGCACATTTTCTTCTTTGCAATTTTTCTTCTAAAGAAGTTACAAAGAATGAAGCCTCTAGTGAATATTCAAACACTAGAAAACACCAGTGGACATTATTAGGCAAATTTTGAATAATGTAACATTTGGATTGCCTAGCAAGTTTAATAACATTATAGAAAATTACTTGCTGAAAGTGTGGATTTACAGACATATTATTCTCACCAAATATATTAATTCTTGGAACACCACTCATAGAGATTTCAAAAAGCACACTGTGCACTTAAACTTATTAAAAATTGTTACTTGCAACAATGAATCATTGTTAGCATCATATAGAACCAAATACACATAATACAAGGTAGCTGCTATAAATCTGTGAGAAGCACTCACCATGCTTACAGCACTGGCCATGGTGCCTCCTTCTCACGTGCTTTTGACCCAGTTTATGCAAATGATGGCTTTAAACCTCACACCCATGTGTTAGTGTCTTCTGTTTCATCTTTCAATTTGATATTAGTAGATTTATTCATTTTATCTTTATGTTGATTGGAAAAATCTAATACTTACATAATTATAATTTTTTTCACATTTTTCCAATTCCTCAACTGTTTTGTCTTAATTTTTGTATTTGGAAAAAAACCATAAACTTCCTAAGAATTACTAAGAAAGAAGCCCTATACTGAAATGCTACCAGACACCAAGGCTGAAAAGTTTTCTCTTACATTTTCGTCTAGAACTTGCATAGTATTGAGGCTTGTAATTTATTTTATTTTTTTTTAATGCAACATATTTACTGTTGTACAGTTTTGGTGGTCAAAGTTCCAAATGGGTCTAATTGAGCTAAAATCTAAGTGTTATTAGGATTTCATTCCTTTGTGCTGTCTCTCGAGGAGAATCCATTTTCTTACCTTTTCTGGCTTCTCAAGGCTGCCCACCTTTCTCGGTTCATGGCTTACTTCCGTGTTCAAAGGTATCAATAGCAAGTACAGTCTTTCTCATGTTTTGTCCTTCTGATGTTAACTCTTCTGCTTCCATCTGCCAATGTAGGGAGGCTGGTGATTGCACTGGACTGACCCAGATACTCCAAAATAATTCCCTTATTTTAAGGTCAGCAGACAATTAAGATGATTTTAAGTTAATAATTGGGCATTCCTGGTGACTCAGACAGAAAAGAATCTGTGTGCAATGCAGGAGACCTGGGTTTGAACCATGGATCAGAAAGATCCCCTGGAGAAAGGAATGGCTATCCATTCCTGTATTCTTGCCTGGAGAATTCCATGAACAGAGGAGCTTAGTGGGCTACAGTCCATGAGGTCTCAAAGAGTGGGACCCAATTGAGTGAGTAATACTTTTACTTCCTAATTTTGTATGTAGCATGAGACAAGGGTTGATGTTCATTTCTTTCTATACAAATATCCGTATTTCAGTACCATATATATATATGTCAAACCAACCTATGTAAATCTTGGACTTACTAGGTGGCTAGAATCTGCCTGCCAATGCAGGAGACGTGGGGGACAGTTTTGATTCCTGGCTCGGAAAGGTCCCCTGGAAGAAGAAATGGCAATCCATCCCAGTATTCTTGCCTGGAAAATCCCATGGACAGAGGAACCTGGCAGACTACAGTCCACAGGGTTACAGACTTGAATACACCTTAGCAACTCAACAATCTTAAAAATCTTTTATTTTTTCATTACCACTATGCCTTTACTGAAAATTAATCGTCGTATACACATAAATTGATTTTTGGATTAAAAAGAGTTTTACTAGTCTATATGTTTATTGTTTCAGTAATTGCATACTCTATTGATTACCACAGCTTTAAAGGAAATTTTGAAATCAGTTTAAGTCTTCAAATTCTTGCTTTTGTTTTACAACTGCTTTGGTATTCTAAGTTGAGTTTTGATATAAATTTTAGAATCGATTTGGGCTTCCCAGGTTGCACTCATGTTAAAGAACCCACCTGCCAATGCAGGAGACATAGAGATGCGAGTTTGATCCCTGGGTCGGGTAGATCTTCTGGGAGGACATGGCAACACACTCCAGTATTCTTGCCTAGAGAATCCTATTGACAGAGGTGCCTGGTGGGTTACAGTCCATAGGGTCACAAAGAGTCAGACTGAAATAACTTAGTACACAAACAGAGTCAATTTGTTATTTCACCAAAAAAGTTCAAGTTTTTAGTGGTATTGAATTTTATTGATAGATCAATTTTCACAATGTTTATTCCTTAATGTATTGATTCTTGCAATTGATGAACATGGCCTATCTCTTTATTTTAGGTCTTCTTCAGTTTCTCTTAGCAGAGTTTTCTATTGTTCAAAGATTTACCACTATGATTGTTAAATATATTTCAAAGTATTTTATGCTCTTGAAGCCAATGTAAAACAGATGACTTAAGATTTTATTTTATAATGATTTGATTCTTCTACATAAAATCAATCAATTTTTATATATTAAACATCACATGATCTGCTAAATTCACATATGAGTTCTGTTAGACTTTTTTAAATATGTAAGATTCTTAAGATTTTCTGTCTAAGGGATTATATCATCTGCAAACAGACAAGATTTTGCTTCCTACTTTTCAATCGTTATAGCCTTTTCTTTCTTCTTTTCCCTTTTCAGCTTTATTACAATGGCTTGATCCTCTAGTGGGGTTTCCTGGGTGGTGCTAGTGGTAAAGAATCTGACTGCCGATGCAGGAGACATGAGTGTGGGTTTGATCCTTGGGTCAGGAAGATCCCCTGGAGAAAAAAAAATGGCAACCCACTCCAGTATTCTTGCCTGAGGAATCCCATGGACAGAGGAGCCTCGCAGGCTACTGTCCATGGGGTCATGAAGAGTTGGATGCCACCTCTAGCTTGATATTGAATAAAATGGGTGATATCAGACATCCTTGCCTGTTCAAAATCTCTGGGGAAGGAAAATGTTTAATAGTCATCATTGCATATTTTGTAAATGTCCTTTATCAGACTGTAGAAGTTGCTTTTTTCTCCTTGTTTGTTTATAACTTTAATAATGAATAGATGTGAAATTTTTTGAAAAGATTTCTGCATTCTCCGACTTTTGGCTTTCATGCTTTCTGATAAAATTTTGACACCTGTTTACTTTAGTGTTCCTTTATGTAATGTGATTTTTTCCCTGTTATTTTAGAGTTTTTATCTTTATAATTGAAATAATATCTTTATTTCAGCAGTTTGACTATGGGATACCTAGACAGGTATTTTCTTGCATTTATTCTAGCTAAGCTATCCAAATCTATAGACTCACTCCATTATTTTTCAGATATTTATCTCTGTCAAATTCTCTGTTTCATTTCCCTCTGGGTCTCCAAATACTCACAGGTCAGACCTTTCAGATATTGTTTCATATCTGAGGCTTTGTTCAACTTTTAAATGTTTTTGCTCTCTCTCTTTCCAGTTGCATTATTTCTGTCACTTTATCCTCAAAGTCACTAGCTTCTTTCCTCTGTCAGTTGCATTTTCTTTTGTTCAGACTATCAAGTTAATTTTTCTTTAAGTTTTGTTTTCAATTTCAAAACTTTCAGTTCCAACATTTTTATATACTTTATTTTCATATCTAGATGCATGCTTCTCTAATAAGAATTTTCATACTTTTATTTATTAGTGAAACATTTGCTTTTCTATCACTGAGCATAGTTATAAAATCTTTAAAATCCTTATTTGATAGTTTCAACATTTGGATCATTTCTAGGTTGATATCTGTTTGTCTTTTTCCTTGAGGATGGAGTAACTTCTCCTGAATCATGACAATCTGATCTTTTCTTTTTGTATCCTAGATATTATGAATGTATGTAGTAGAGACTGTGCATATAAATATTGATACAAATATATTTTATAAATTAAAGTTTTTATTTTTTTATAAAAATATAAATATTATTTATATTCCTATAAGGCTAACAATTTCATTTTAGCAGTTGATTAACTGGTTACATTTTGACAATAACTCCGTAAGACCTATTTAACTTATATGGAGAGTACATCATGAGAAATGCTGGGCTGGAGGAAGCATAAGCTAGAATCAAGGTTGCCGGGATAAATATCAATAACCTCAGATATGCAGATGACCCCACCCTTATGACAGAAAGTGAAGAAGAATAAAGAACCTCTTGATGAAACTGAAAGAGGAGAGTGGAAAAAAGTTGGTTTCAAAATCAACATTCAGAAAACTAAAATCATGGCATCCGATCCCATTACTTCATGGCAAATAGACAGGGAAACAGTGGAAACAGTGGCTGACTTTATATTTTTGAGCTCCAAAATCATTGTAGATGATGATTACAGCTTACTCCTTGGAAGGAAAGTTACAACAAACCTAGATAGCATATTAAAAAGCAGAGACATTACCTTGCCAACAAAGGTCTGTCTAGTCAAGGCTATGGTTTTTCCAGTGGTCATGTATGGATGTGAGAGTTGGACTATGAAGAAAGCTGATCACTGAAGAATTGATGCTTTTGAACTGTGGTGTTGGAGAAGACTCTTGAGAGTCCCTTGGACTGCAAGGAGATCCCACCAGTCCATCCTACAGGAGATCAGTCCTGGGTGTTCACTGAAAGGACTGATGGTGAAGCTGAAACTCCATTACTTTGGCTATCTAATGCAAAGAGCTGACTCACTGGAAAAGACCCCGATGGTGGGAAAGATTGAGGGCAGGAGGAGAAGGAGACGACAGAGAATGAGATGGTTGGATGGCATCACCGACTCAGTGGACACGGGTTTGGGTGAACTCCAGGAGTTGGTGATGGACAAGGAGACCTGGCGTGCTGCAGTTCACGGGGTCACAAAGAGTCGGACATGACTGAGCAACTGAACTGAACTGAAGGTCTATGATAGGCAGTAACTCACACTTCAATTTCATTTTTAGTTTTTTTCCAAGAATTGAACAGCTTGGTGTCTTGCCATTTATGTGGTGTGCACGTGTATGTTTGTGATCAACCATGTCCGACTCTTTGCAACCCCATATTCTGTAGACCTACAGGCTACTCTGTCCATGGTCTCCTCCAGGCTAGAATACTGGCATGGGTTGCCATTTCCTGCTCCAGGTGATCTTCTGGACCCGAAGATTGAACCCTGGTCTCTTGCATCTCTTGCATTGGCAGCCAGATTTTTTACTACTACTGTGCCACCTGGGAAGCTTAGGTGATAAGCATAGATGACATCAACTTATATGAAGAAAACTCTAAACATATTAAAATTAAATTTTCAGGGATGTTTCATAATTGAAAATCAACACAGAAAGATTAATTGTGCTTCCAGCAATCAGACTAGAAAAATAAATAAAAAGCATCCACATTGGAAGGGAAGGAGTCACTATTTGCACTACTTGTCACTATTTGCAGATGACATGGCATTATTCATGGCTCAGACATTGAAGAATCTGCCTGCAATGCAGGAGACCTGGGCTTGATCCTGGAGTGGGCACGATCCTCTGGAAAAGGGAATGGCTACCCACTCCAGTATTCTTGGGGCTACCATGAGGTTGCAGAGAGCTGGACATGACTGAGCAACTAACACTTTCACTCTTTTGCATAAGAAACCCTATAATTGCCACAAAAACATATTTGCACTAATAAATAAATTCAATAAATTTGCAACATACAAGATTAACACAAAAAAGGCTGTTCTTTTCCTATATCCCAATAATGAATTCTCAGAAAGAGAAATTAAAGAAATAATCCTATTTACAATCATATCAAGTAGGATAAAATACTTAGGAATAAATTTATCTAAGAAGGTAAAGGACCTATTCCTGAAAACTATAAAATGTTAATGAAGTAATTTGAAAATGATACAAAGAAATGGAAAGATAATTTATGTTCTTGGATTGGAAAAATTGATGTTGTTAATATGGCCATACTACCCAAAGTAACCTACAAATTCAGTACAATCTCTATCAGAATGTGCTGCGCTTATTCACTCAGTCAAGTCCGACTCTTTGTAACTGCATGGACTATAGCCCACCAGGTTCCTCTATCCATGGGGATTCTGCAGGCAAGAATGCTGGAGTGGGTTGCCATGTCCTCCTCTAGGAGATCTTTCCAACCCAAGGATCTTCACAACCCAGGTCTCCTGCATTTCAGGTGGATTCTTTACTATCAGAACCACCAGGGAAGCCCAAAAGTACTAGAGTGGGTAACTTATCCCTTCTCCAGGGGATCTACACACACCAGGAATACCCATGACGTTTTCATTTTACTAACATTCATATGAATCCACAGAAGACTTCAAATTGCCAAAGCAGTCTTGAGGAAAACAAAACTGGAGGCCTCATGCTCCCTGACTTCAGACCATACTGCAAAGCTACAGTCATCAGTATAGCAGGTTGATCATATTACTTTGCTGTTCAAAACACTCTAGTTAGTCCCCATTTCACTCAATGTAAAAGTCAAAGTCCTATGTTGATGTACAGTAGAAACCAACACAATATTTTAAAGCAATTGTCCTCCAATTCAAAATAAATTTTAAAAAGGTCAAAGTAAAAACTCTATATGATTTGTACTCAGTCCTAAATACCTATCTCTCTGATCTCATCACCCATAATTTCATCCTTGTTTTCCTACTTCACCCACTGGCTCCCTGCTGTATCTGACACACATCAAAACTTTCCTGACTCCTGGATTTGCCCTTGTTCTTCCTCCCATCATAGTTTCTGTCAGAGAATCCCACAACATGGTCTCTCACTTCTTTCAGGAATCTGCTCAAATATCCCCTTAGCAGTGCCTGATTCCCTTGTATAAATAGCAAACCCCTGTTTGCAAACTCTTGTTTCAGCACTTACTGCTACTTAAAATGCTATGTATTATACTGTTTATTGCTTGTCTGTTCAAAAGTAGAATAGCTGAGAAAAGAAAAGAAATGAAAGGCAAAGAAGAAAAGGAAAGATATACCCATCTGAATGCAGAGTTCCAAAGAATAGCAAGGAGACATAAGAAAGCCTTCCTCAGTGATCAATGCAAAGAAATAGAGGAAAACAATAGAATGGGAAAGACTAGAGATCTCTTAAGAAAATTAGAGATACCAAGGAAACATTTCATGGAAAGATGGGCACAATAAAGGAAAGAAATGGTATGAATCTAACAGAAGCAGATGATATTAATAAGAGGTGGCAATAATACACAGAGGAACGATACAAAAAATACCTTCATGTCCCAGATAGCCACAATGATGTGATCACTAACCTAGAGTCAGAGATCCTGGAATGTGAAGTCAAGTGGGACTTAGGAAGCATCATTACAAAGAAAGCTAGTGGAGGTGATGGAATTCCAGGTGAGCTATTTCAAATCCTAAAAGATGATGCTGTGAAAGTGCTGCACTCAACATGCCAGTAAATTTGGAAAACTCAGCAGTGACCACAGGATTGGAAAAGGTCAGTTTTCATTCCAGTCCCAAAGAAAGGCAATGGCAAAGAATGTTCAAACTTCTGCACAATTGCACTCATCTCACATGCTAGCAAAGTAATGCTCAAAATTCCCCAAGCCCTGCTTCAACTGTACACAAACTGTGACCATCCAGATGTTCAAGCTGGATTCAGAAAAGTCAGAGGAATCAGAGATCAAATCACCAACATCTGTTGGATCATTGAAAAAGCAAGAGAGTTCCAGAAAAACATCTATTTCTGCTTTATTGACTATGCCAAAGACTTTGACTGTGTGGATCACAACAAACTGGAAAATTCTGAAAGAGATTGGAATACCAGACCACCTTAACTGCCTCCTGAGAAATCTGTATGCAGGTCAAGAAGCAACAGTTAGAACTGGACATGGAACAACAGACTGCTTCCAGATCGGGAAAGGAGTACATCAAGGCTGTATATTGTCACCCTGCTTATTTAACTTCTATTCAGAGTACATCATGTGAAATGCTACTCTGGATGAAGCACAAGCTGGAATCAAGATTGCCAGGAGAAATATCAGTAACCTCAGATACACAGATGACACCATCCTTATGGCAGAAAATGAAGAGGAACTAAAGAGCCTCTTGATGAAAGTGAAAGAAGAGAGTGAAACAGTTGGCTTAAAACTCAATATTCACTATTGAAGAGAAGATGAAGAAGTAGAGAGAAATTTAAAGAGACACAGAGTTATAGAGTGGACTTTTGTACTCTGAGGGAGAGGGAAAGGGTGGGAGGGTTTGGGAGAATGGCAATGAAACATGTATATTTTCCTGTAAGAAACGAAGCGCCAATCTATGTTCAATGTAGGATGCAGGATGCATGGGGCTGATGCACAGGATGATTCAAGTAGAGGATGTGGGGTGGGAGGTGGGAGGGGGCTTCGGCATTGGGCGATTGTGTTCACCTATGGCTGATTCGTGCAATGTATGGCAAAACAAATACAGTATTGTAATTTAAAAAAAAACACTCAATATTCATAAAACTAAGATCATGGCATCCAGTCCCATCGCTTCATGGCAAATAGAGGGGAAACAATGGAAACAGTGACAAACTCTTTTTTGGGGGGAGGGTGATGCTCCAAAATCACTGCAGATGGTGACCACAGCCATGATATCAAAAGACACTTGCTCCTCGGAGGAAAAGCTATGATAAACCTAGACAGCATATTAAAAAGCAGAGGCATGAACACTGGGGTACATGTGTCTCTTTCAGTTCTGGTTTCCTCAGTGTGTATGCCCAGCAGGGGGATTTCTGGGTCATAAGGCAGTTCTATTTGCAATTTTTTAAGGAATCTCCACACTGTTTTCCATAGTGGCTGTACTAGTTTGCAGCACTGTTTATAATAGCCAGGACATGGAAACAACCTAGATGTCCATCAGCAGATGAATGGATAAGAAAGCTGTGGTACATATACACAATGGAGTATTACTCAGCCCTTAAAAAGGATAAATTTGACTCAGTTCTAATGAGGTGGATGAAACTGGAGCTGATTATACAGAGTGAAGTAAGCCAGAAAGAAAAACACCAATACAGTATACTGACACATATATATGGAACTTAGAAAGATAGTAATGATGACCCTCTATGTGAGACAACAAAAGAGACACAGAGGTATAGAACGGACTTTTGGACTCTGAGGGAGAGGGAGAGGGTGGGATGATTTGGGAGAATGGCATTGAAACATGTATACTATCATGTAAGATATGAAGCGCCAGTCTATGTTCAATACAGGATACAGGATGCTTGGGGCTGGTGCACGGGATGATCCAGGGAGATGATATGGGGTGGGAGGTGGGAGGGGGCTTCGGCATTGGGAGATCGTGTACACCTGTGGCTGATTCATGTCAATGTATGGCAAAACAAATATAGTACTGTAATGTAGAATAAAGTATTAAAAAATAAAAATAAATAAAAAGCAGAGGCATAACTTTGTCAACAAGTTCCATCTAGTCAAAGCTGTGGTTTTTTCAGTAGTCATGTATGGATGTGAAAGTTGGACTATAAAAAGCTGAGCACCAAAAAATTGATGCTTGTGAACTGTGGTGTCGGATAAGACTCTTGAAAATCCCTGAACTGCAAGGAGATTGAACTAGTGAATCTTAAAGGAAATGTGTGTGCATGTGTGTCAGTTGCTCAGTCGTGTACAACTCTGCGACCCCATGGACTGTAGCCCACCAGGCTCCTCTGTCCAAGGGATTCTCCAGGCAAGAGTACTGGAGTGGATTGCCTTGCCCTCCTTCAGACAATCTTCCCAACCTAAAGATCAAATCTCCATCTCCTGCATTAGCAATAGGTTCTTTACCACTAGCATCAGCTCGGAAGCCCTGTACACTAATGTGAAAATGAGCAAAAAGGGACCCGTTTGTCTTGAGCCCTGTTTCTAACGTTTTACTGAAATATTGTTACTTTTTCATAAAAGAACAAAAACATTTTCAACAGCAATATAAGTTTGTTAGTGGAGATCTTTCTACTTTAGATATAAGTGTCTGAGGTACTTAGAATTTCACAGTAATTATTTCTTCAAGGATTTTAAGTTTTATTTTTTAATCACATCGTCATTTCTTTTATCTACCAACTTGATTTTTTTTTAATAAGGAAAGGAGAGAAAAACCAAGAAACATGAGGAAAATACTTAGATTTCCTTGAATGTTTTGTTGCTGAAATTTTATAGGAAAAGTATTTCAGATGTTTATGAAGGATCATCAATCCTTTTCCACCAAAAAATTTTCATTGTGCCAGATATTATCCATATAGAGTATTTTGACACTAAAGTGGCTAAGTAGTATGGAGTAGAACAAAGATTTAAAAAACACATTTCCTGTTTTAGAATAAATTAAATATGAAAAGAATTTTTTAAAGCAGCAAAATTCAGTATCAACATGTCTTAATTTGTATGAGTTCTGTCCATCTGTGAAGAGGAAGCAGAATATAGGAACAGTTGCTTCTGGGTGCTTTATTTCCCCAGGCATGTCCCAGAGCGCTTGGAAGGGTGCCCAGTTTGTACTAGGAACTCCATGAATATTTGTAGAATATAAAAATGACTGTATAAAGGGTAATAGAGACACAAGAAAATTTTCTTTCTACCTCTTTCCTCTCTCTCCCCCTCCTCTTTTGACTGCACTACACATAAGTTTTATATATGTTTTATGAAACATTGAAAGTTTCATTATGAAAGTAGTAGTTTTAGTGTTGCTTACTCCTTAATCTTTACTAACAAGAGTGTCCCTAGTTTGCAAACAATATTTAATATTGTATTGTCAAGCTGGTAAAGGTGAATGCCACAGTGAAATGAGAGAAAAATTATATTTTTAATTCCCTAAGCACATATACTGAGATATCTTTTATACAATTATCCTTTCCAGGGATTATAAAATGATGAGTTTAAGATGGTTTTCTAAATGTTTACTATTAACACTGATGAAGGAAGATACATTTTATTATATATGATATAATGTAATATATGGAGAAGGCGATGAGACTCCACTCCAGTACTCTTGCCTGGAAAATCCCAGGGACAGAGGAGCCTGGTAGGCTGTGGTCCATGGGGTCGTGAAGAGTTGGACACGACTGAGTGACTTCCCTTTCACTTTTCACTTTCATGCATTGGAGAAGGAAATGGCAACCCACTCCAGTGTTCTTGCCTGGAGAGTCCTAGGGACGGGGGGAGCCTGGTGGGCTGCTATCTATGGGGTCACACAGAGTCGGACACGACTGAAGTGACTTAGCAGCAGCAATGTAATATAATCTGTATGTATATATTCATATCAGGGAAATATGTTATTGGAAAAGATCCTGATGCTGGGAAAGATTTAGGGCTGGAGGAGAAGGGGGCAACAGAGGATGAGATGCTTGGATGGCATCATCAACTCAATAGACATGAGTTTGAGCCAACTCCAGGAGATAGCAAAGGACAGGAAGCCTGGTGTGCTGCAGTTCATGGGGCTGCAAAGACTTGGACATGACTGAACGACTAAACAACGAATAACTATATATACAATATATATGTATTTGTGTGTGAACCTGTATATCTCTATCTATATCTATATCTGTACCTACCTACTTTTTTGATCATATTTTTCAAAGTGGACACTGATTGTTGCTGATATAGTTAGTTCCTTTTGATCACAGCTTGCCTGATTTGCTTTCAATTACTACAAACTTTTAGAACTTTGCACTTTCCTCCAACTATAGTAATTATTTTCTTTCTGAAACAGAATATGTCATGTTTAAAGCCAACATCTTTGAAATTGTTTTCATTTGTTGTTGTTAGATACACATTTCTTCTTGGAAAAAGGAAAATGTGTCATGACTAAACTACCTTAATTGAAGAGAAGGAGCGAGAAGGAAGAGCAAGAGAGAGAGAAAAGAAGATTTAAGATGTTCTAATCTCTAATCATTGGTTCACATAACCATAATGAACAATGAAAACTGTTCATTTTCTCTGAGTTTCTGTATTACACATCAAGTACAGCACCTGGATCCTATCTCAAGAGACAGTTTGTCACTGTATAATTGCCTTGCAGCATAGCACACTCAAACGATTCATTACACTGGTTTTCAGAAAGAAACAAAAATAGTCAAAGATTTCCTTCCATTTCCACCTTTGTAAGGAAATCAATGGTTGCCCTTCAGTGAAGCTGGAGATGGTTTGACTCTCACTGGACACAAGTGAGGACGTGTATACCTGTCCTTGTATGATCACCTTCTGACCGCTCATTCCACTGGAGCTGGAGAGTTACTCATTTAGGGGATCACAACATGGACAATAAGAAATCATCAACACCAAGTTTTAAAAATACTTTTAATGTACAGAGTTTATATGACACTCCAAGTTTGCATAGCTTTCATGGATTTCAAGTAGCATTGTTCTAATTATAAAACAAATTTGTAACCCATATAAAGGTCTAAATATATAAATGAAAAGTAAAATTACCCTCTGTAATTTCACACTGACTATTAATGAGAGCAGCAGAGTGCAAGAGTGCCCACACGGTGGACCCAGTGGCTGATCTAGGCAGAGAGGGTCAAAACTCAGTGAAGGCAGGGGGAGTTTGTAGAGGCTGGGTTGACAGGCACTGGAAAGGGAGGTTTTGGTAACTGGGTTCTAGGACTCCTGAACTCTGCCCTCCACATGTCCTACATTACACCTCTGAGTATTTCTCCCCAAGGCCAGGGCCTCAATCCTTATTACCTATTGTTAGCATAAAATTCTTTCTAGCAATTGTCTATTAGGGTAATTTGTCACATAATCTTTCATGACTATTAACAACTTTATTTTGTAATATAGTAATATAACAATATATTATATAATATAATAATATGGTATAATAATGTAAATTTACATGAAATTATTTATTAAGTGTCTTATTCAAGGATTTGTTTTCCATTTTTGATTTTCAACTTGTTTTCAATTTTGAAATAAAAGAATACTAAAATCAATATTTTGAACATAGGCATTTGTCTGAATGCTAGTAAATCAGGATAGATTACCATGTTAAATTACTAGGTTAATATTTTTAAAATTTCTTGATACATATTATCAGATATTTTTCTTACACCCTGTGGATATTAACAACCTGATCTATTTTACTCTAAAAAATATTAAAAACATTTGACAATAGCTTCTGAGTGTTCAATGAAAATAAATTCTTATCATTGTACTAATTTGACTACCTTTCTGATTAATGACGATAAACATTTTCCTATTTTTAACAATTATTTTTACTATTTAGGTACGTTGTTTAGGTAGAATTGCTATTTTTAAAAGGAAGATTCAGTGTTTTCATTGTTGATTGAAAATATCTTTACATATTAGCAGTATTAATCATTTCTTTCATCATTGCAAATAATTTTTATAAAGTAGGTTTCTAGTTCTTCTTTCTTTTATTTAGCTTCTGGTAATTAAAAAATTTTATTGCTGTAAAATTGACTTACAATGCTGTATTAATTCCAAGTGTAGAGCTAAGTGATTCATTTATACATATATATGTGTTCATTCTTTTTCAGATTTTTTAACCCACATAGGTCACTGCATAATATTGAGTAGGGTTCCCTATGGTATACAGTAGGTCAGATGATTATTTATCCCATATATAGTAGTGTGTGTATGTTAATCCCAAGATCCTAATCCATTACCCATCTCAACATTTCCCCTTTGGTAATGATAAGTTTGTTTTTGAAATCTCTTGAGTCTGTTTCTGTTTTTCAAATAAGTTCATTTGTATCATTTTTTTTCAGATTCCATATAGCATATGTGTCTTTCTCAGTATAACTTATTTACTCAGTATGACAGTCTCTAGGTCCCTCCATGCTGCTGCAAACAGCATTATTTTGCTCTTTTTATAGCTGAGTGATACTCCACCCTATATATATACCACATCTTTATCCATTCCACTCTCGTGCACATTATGTTGCTTCCTGTCTTGGCTATTGTAAATAGTGTTGCAATGAACACTGGGTTGCATCTCTCTTTTGAAATAGGGTTTTCTCCAGATATGTGCCCAGGAGTGGGATTGCTAGGTTATATGGTAGTTCTATTTTTCATTTTATAAGGAAAATTCATACTGTTCTCCATAGTGGTTGTACCAATTCATATTCTTACCAATAGTGTAGGAGTAGGAGGATTCCCATTTCTTTATACGCTCTCAAACATTTGTCGTTTGAAGACTAGATGTTAGTAGCTCTTCCTGGGCAGGAATTTTGTCTTTTATATCTACATTTCTATTGACTTTTTTTGTAATTTCTTCCTATTATTTAATACTTAAAATGCCACCCAATTTAGACTACAAGGTCCTTATTTTCTTCTAGTTCCACTTTGTATATCCTAAACTCTTTAGTTTGCCTCCACGTGACTGTACTTTTTCTATCACAGGTAATTCATTTTCTCGCTTTGTGTACTCACTGTAGCAGTAACAGTGCTGGAACAGCAATAAAAGCAGTGGTAGTTAGTGTGTATTTACTATGTACAAAGCACACTACTTGGTGAATTACTTGTTTGACTTTTCTGAATCCACCAATACACAGGGAAGTTTATTAGTACTATTTTACAAGTGAAAAAAAATGTGCTTACACTAGTTAGAACCATATGCTACAAGGACTAAGAATGAAACTCAAATTCCAGTTGTTCTCACCCTCCTAATGGCATAGTTTTATGTGAGACATTTTGAACACACATGCACATATCAGTGAATGAATACTTACTAGCCATTAAATGAATATTTTTAGAGCATAGGCTTCTCAAATTAGTACCAGTCAAGCAACTGGCAAGTGGCATATATGCACATGGATCACAGGAGCCTCTCACCAGATGTGCATGTCAGTCACTTAAGCAAGTCTGACACTCGTGAGACAGATGGTGAAATGACTATTTTTAATATATATTCTGGATTTTTAAGCTGCCATAATACTGTCTATTTTGTCAGTGCCACAATTGGCATATCTTGCTTGTCATTCATCTGACTTTAACAAATATAGAGAGATACTGTACACAATCCTACCTTAATTTTATGGTCACTCTTCAAGGTGGTTCAAAGTCTATCTACTTAAAAAGATAACTATCTGAGTAACTTATATCTTTTCTGACCACCTCACCATCAACCTAGCTAGGCTATACTATACTGAGGAATTGATGGATTCTATTCTGGTCTAAAAGGAGAAAGGGAAAGGTTATGGTGCATTAAAAGAGCATAAGTTTTGTGTCACAAAAACTTAAAGTCAGATTGTAGCTCTGAAACTACCTAACTGTGGAAATATAAACAAATTACTTAAATTCTCTCCTCCTTTGCTTCCTTATAAAATCAAAATAAATAATAACGTCTGCTTGTAGTATTGATTACAATGAATATATTAATTATGTCACTAATAATGGTGAGAGTAATAAAATAGTAAATACATTATATATACGGTAATGCATTATTTTATAATATATAAAATTTATACATAAATTATGACTGGCAGTATGCTGATGGCTAGATTCTATGCTAAGTATTTCAAATATATTGCTGTTGTTTAGCTGCTAAGTTGTGTCTGATTCTTTTACGACCACACGGACTGTATAGCCCACGAGTCTCCTCTCTCCATGGGATTTTCCAGGCAAGAACATTGGAGTAGGTTGCCATTTCCTTCTGCAGGGGGTCTTGCTGACCCAGGGATCGAGAGTGTCTACTACTTTTCAGGCACATTCTTTCCCACTAAGTCACCTGGGAAGCCCTTCAAATAGACTGTCTCTCACAGTATTTCCAACAGTTCTTCATGGTGAGTACTCTTAACAGCCCATTTTACAGATGAAGAAATTGCAGCTCATAATGCCTTAAAATCAGAGTCAATATTATATGAAGGTTTAGCTGAGAAACCAAAATTAAAATCCTGACCTGAAAGAGAGAAAGCTAAATTCTTCAACCTTCCATAGATCCTTTATTTTTTCTTGCTACATATTGTGCCTGTTTTATTCATGTTCAGCAGCTGCCACCATTCCTTATATCATTTGGCATTTTTCCCCTGAATCTATGATTCAGAATTGTACCAGAAGCCAAAGAAGACAAGTAAAAAGTATTTTTCATAGTATAGATTTTTGTTATATTTTTTCTTGAGAAACAAAAAGTTGGATTTTTTTTTTTTTTAAGAGAGAACATACATATTGTGATTTTAAATTTTCTGGAACCATAGGTAGTTTTTCAAATAATGTTATATTGGGTTGGCCAAAAATTTGTTTGGGTTTTTCTGTGCCAACTTCTTTGCCAACCCAATATAAAGTCTCCATATTTGTATCATGAACAAGTCCCGTTTGGGATTCCAATGACTCCTAAAAGTCTTTGAAAAAAATTAGCAACCTTTGCTGAAAAATAATAACCATCTTATTACATACTAGCTGGAAGCACTATTGACAAAGATTAAATTTCATAAAATGAAATTCACATTGAAAATTGTATAATGAAGAAAATAGCTTTATAGAATGAGTTAAAATATGATGTGCCAGTATGTGTCAATAAATAAGTCATTTCTTTCAATATGTTTAATTTATGTCTAGGACCATAGGATTGTTTTGGCAAAATCTGTAACAGTGTGTGCATAGAATTTTGTTCCTAAAAGCTGTCAGTCCCCAGGAATGTGAGTTCTTAAAATTTCTAGTTAGAAATTAAACTATAGGAATATAGCAGACTTTTACAATAACATCTGTCTAGAAACAAGTTTTCTAGGTTATGGACAATACAGTACATGAAAATATGCTGAACCTCATATTTGAATGTGGACATTTCATGTTTGTGCATTTTTAGGAGTTTATCTAACAATACTAGTTGTTGTTTCTCATATTTTCAAGTGTTATGAGCCCATAGTTTTAAACTTTACCCTGCTCTATCAACCACAGCCTAATTGCAGAACCATAAAATTTATGAACTGATCATTTCTTTCCTCATTAGAAGTTACTCCTTTTAAAGTTTTATGGTTCAATTTATAGTTTTATGGTGTCAAGTTACCATATATGTTCTGATAGAACCTGAATTTGCATGATGGCCATTATCCTGCAAATTTTCTATAACTTCCATACATGGAAATACCTTTGTTAAATACCAAGGACTTATCTTTTCATTAAAAAGGCAGATAAAAATTAGTGAGTCCTTGAAAATGTCCCCTGGAGTGGACAAAAAATGTCGTTATTGTATGAGGTATACTTGTTTATAAATTCATGATTCTAATTTGCTCGATATTATTCTTAGCACAACTTTTGAGGTTCTTGTCCATATCATTGGAGCTACTGATTTGGCACAATGTGAAATTATGAACTGCTGTGATTTGTTAAATTCATGTTGTGTCAGCAATTTGTATAATTGTGATTTCTCCTTGGTTCAAAACTTTAGCACCCATATCTCCACCTGATCTTGTTGGACACCAAACTTAATTTGTTTATGAATAATATTTTCTAGCAATGAATATAATATACAGTATGTAATGATGTAATTTAGGCTGATTATTTCTAATCCTTCATAAAAAGTATTTTCTATCCATTCTCACTGCCTTTATTTGGGCAAATACCTTGTGTTTTTCATAACTAAGCAATCTTTCTCCAGCTATATTAGCTATCTAATGCTATGTAATAAATCATCTGTAAATATTAGCAAATTACAACAATAAAATCATATTATTTCATGGGTTGGGAACCAGGGAGCTGCAAAACTGGGTGCCTTTGGCATATGGTGTCTCCTGAGATTGTAGTAAAGATGACAACCAGGGCTGTCATCCCATTTGAAGGTTGAACTGGTGGAGGGTTCCCTTTCAACATCACTCACATTGTGCTTCTCTTGATCTCAGTATTTTTTTAATTATTTTTGAGCGACTTTGGTTCCTCTCACATGAGTTCAGTTCAGTGAAGTTCAGTCGCTCACTTGTGTCTGACTGTTTGCAACCCCATGGACTGGAGCATGCTAGGCCTCCTTGTCCATCACCAACTCCCATAGTTTACTCAAACTCATATCCATATAGTTGGTAATGCCATCTGACAGTCTCATCTTCTGTGGTCCCCTTCTTCTGCCTTCAATCTTTCCCAACATCAGGGTCTTTTCCAGTGAGTCAGTTCTTCGCATCAGGTGGCCAAAGTATTGGAGTTTCAGCTTCAGCATCAGTCCTTCCAATCAATATTCAGGACTGATTGCCTTTAGGATAGACTAGTGTTGGATCACCGTGTAGACCAAGGGATTTTTCAAGAGTCTTCTCCAACACCACCATACAAAATCATCGATTCTTCCATGCTCAGCTTTCTTTACATTCCGAATCTCACATCAATACATGACTACTGATAAAAGCATAGCTTTGACTAAGTGGACCTTTGTTGGCAAAGTCATGTCTCTGCTTTTTAATATGCTGTCTAGGTTGGTCATAACTTTTCTTCCAAGGAGCAAGTGTCTTTTAATTTTCTGGATGTAGTCACCATCTGCAGTGATTTTGGAGCCCCTCAAAATAAAGTCTGTCACTGTTTCCATTGTTTCCCCATCTATTTGCCATGAAGTGAGGGGACCAGATGCCATGATCTTAGTTTTCTGAATGTTGAGTTTTAAGCCAACTTTTTCACTTTCCTCTTTCACTTTCATCAAGAAGCTCTTTAGTTCTTCTTCACTTTCTGCCATAAGGGTGGAATCATGTGCATATCTGACGTTATTGATATTTCTTCCAGCAATCTTGATTCTGGCTTGTGTTTCATCCAGCCCAGTATTTTTCATGATGTACTCTGGATACAATTTAAATAAGCAGGGTGACAATATACAGCCTTGATGTACTCCTTTCTCGATTTGGAACCAGTCTGTTGTTCCATGTCCAGTTTTAACTGTTGCTTCCTGATCTGCATACAGATTTCTCAAGAGTCAGGTCAGGTGGTCTGGTATTCCAATCTCTTGAAGAATTTTCCACAGTTTGTTATGAACCACAGAGTCAAATGCTTTGGCATAGTCAATAAAGCAGAGGTAGATGTTTTTCTGGAACTCTCTTGCATTTTTGATGTTTCAACGGATGTTGGTAATTTGATCTCTGGTTCCTCTGCCTTTTCTAAATCCAGCTTGAACATCTGGAATTTAATGGTTCATGTACTGTTGAAACCTGACTTAGAGAATTTCGACAGACCTCTCCAAAGACTGCCTGTCATGACATGACTGCTGGCTTCCCCCAGAATAAGTGATCCAATAAAAAGTGAGTGAACTCAGACTTGACACTGCAATGTTTGCATAAGTCAATCTCAGAAGTGATGTATAGTCACTTCAACTATATTCTATTCATTAAAAATGCATCACTTAATGCAGACCTCACTCAAGAGGAGGGAATTTATTCTTCATCTCTTGAAGCAAAGCATATTATTGTATTTGTCAGCACCTCTTTGGGCTTCCCAGGTAACTCATCACTAAAGAATCCAGAATCTGCCTGCAACGCAGGAGACTCCAATTCTATTCCTGCGTTGGGAAGTTCTCCTGGAGAAGGGATCAGCTACCTGCTCCAGTATTCTTGGGGCTTGCCAGGTGGCTCAGACAGTATAGAATCTGCCTGCAATGCAGGAGACCCCAGTTCAATTCCTGGGTTGGGAAGTTCCCCTGGAGAAGGGATCAACTACCCATTCCAGTATTCTTGTCCTTCCCAGATGGCTCAAACAGTAAAGAATCTGCCTGCAATGCAGGAGACCTGGATTCAGTCACTGGGTTGGGAAGATTCCCTGAAGGAGGGCATGGCAACCCACTCTAGTATCCTTCCCTGGAGAATATCCATGGACAGAGGAGCCTGGCAGGCTACAGTCCATGGGGTCACAAAGAGTCGGACACAACTGAGCGACTAAGCGCAGCACACAGCACAGTGCCTCTTTAAAACCACCATACCTATTCTGTATGTTATAGTCACAGTGATCATCTATAAAGGCTACTAGGTTGACCATTCCGAGGTATCTTGTTTTCCTAGTATATTGCATCTTACCTGTATTCAGCCTGTACCTGGAAAATTACATATCATTCAATCTAGAAAAGGAAAGAAACTTTAATTTTGTATTTCTTATGAAATTAGATGTTTGTGTATAAAAGAACCAACCACCACATTATTCAAGTACAGTATCATAGCAGGATATCTAGGAAAACACACACCTCTTCAGGGGGAGCTTTTATTCTGGCACTGTGTAGTAATGATACGTATTTAACTTCTTATTATCTGCCAGTCATTATTCTGAACACTTTAGGTACTTTATTTAGCTTAATTCTCAGATCAGCCCTAAGTAAGTGCTATCATATTTCTTATCTTATTTTAAAGTAAAACTAGGTTTAAAAGAGTTAAGCAAATTGCCCTGTCTTAGCTAATAAGGAGAGATATAAGGATTAAAATACTGTCTTATCTCTTAATCAAAAAGTTCTTCCTTCTTGAATAGTATCAAAGGATGTGCCCATGGCTTGATTCTCCATACATGAGAAGGGCTTTCTTTTATCACTGCTAGACTTGTACAACTCTTGATGAACTTGCATAAGTCATAGAGATTCTCAGTAAGTTGTCTTTTAGTGAGCCCTCATAGGTCACGGAGTTAAACACTCTTAAAACCACAATCTTACAAAAGTTAACAAAGGTGTCTATTGGGTTTGAGGAATAAAAAGAAAGCATAGAAATTAACTAACCCTAACAACAAGGGTGTGTGCTGCAATTCATGGAGTTGCAAAGAGTCTGACATGACTGAGTGACTGAACTGAACTGAACAACAAGGAAAAAGAATGAGATAAGTAATAAGAAGTCTTGAGTTTGAGCAAGCTTCAGGAGTCAGTGATGGACAGGGAAGCCTGGTGTGCTGCAGTCCATGAGGTCACAGAATCAGAAATGAATGAGCAACTGAACTGAATAAGAAGTCTAGAAAAAGAAAAGTTTTTCTTATGGTTGGGGATCATATAACATTAATAGTGTTAACTCTGTGGAATATCTTTCTTAACCTGGCATTGGGAATTTGACCATCTTTGCTTACAGATGTAAGGACTTAACATAGGATACAAACATCAAATGAATGTGTAAAACACATAGATGGGGGAATCTTATTTGAATCCTTCCTCATTTACATGAGTGTACATTTCACATCAGCTCTAAACTCTTTGATCTTGGAAATACTTGTTTATGTCTTATAAGCTGAACTTGAGATGTATTAAACAACTTGCTCAAAGGTTTCTTAGCTAAGATGTAGCAGACTCAGAAATAAAATCCTTGTTGTTGTTTTTTTTTTTAACTTCAAAGTCAATGTTATTTCACTGTATCAAACTTATCTTTCTAAAAATAAGATTAAAAGATTGTTATGTTCTCTCAGAAGAAGGATGGACCATGCTTGGACCCCAGATTTGATCTCGTTGGCAAGACTAATGATGCCACACATGCACCAAAAGGATATTGAAAAATTTATCACCTATATGACTAGGATTTCATAGAAGAACAAGGCTAGCCTCTAAAACTAGTCTGAACATGGCTTGACAGAGCAGGAAAAAAAGATTGGCTTAGAATTTTGATGGTGTTTGGGGCGTGAAGATGCAGTGAGCGTTCCCTCATGGGCATGACTTTTATGAATTTAAACTAACACAGTCACTAAAAGAGGGAGAGTACAAGATTTCTTATCTGCTTGCTAAGATGTTCATAAAAAGGGAAAGCATAAAGCTTCAAAGATGACAACACCCAAACTTCAAAATGGAATCAGACTATTATTAGTCACTCCTGATGTTTGATTGATGATTAGTATGTAGCATGTTTTATTTAATTGAGTAGAAACTTGTATAAGTATGTCATTATTGTGCTTTTCAAGCATATGGCCAGGGGCTGGTAAGAGAGGTAATAGTTCTGTTCAAGAGCCCAGCAATGTGGATTTTGGAAAGTGAGGTGAGTCACTATTGCTAATATGTGGAACACCAAATAGTGTAAAAAGTGTCTTGATGAGGTCTTATTTCATGCCTTAATATGTGCAGAGATATATGTAGCTTTAATGTATATTTTGAAGATGTCTAAGGCAAGAAATTCCTAGAATTCTTCACCCCAGAGTGGACAACCTTGGACAAGGAATTGTCCTCATGCTACTCGCCAGACCAGGCAGCTAGATTATTGACAAATGACCAAGAGTTAGTAAAAATGCGCAGTTGAAGCCGCCAATTGGCCAGAAGGTAGTACTGAGATGATTACCTAAAATTTGGTCAGTTGTGCTAACCTTTGTGCTTATCCTTTTTCAGGGTCATCCTGGATGAGATATATAAAGCAACAGCTCTCCAGTGAGCATGGTGGTGAACTCATCACTAGAGTATCAGGATTCTTATCTCCACTCACCCAGTTTATCCCAAGGGACTATCCAGGTATACAAGGGGCTAAGAGGTGGTGGCTTCTTCTGACCACATGGGGACCTTAATAGGTTGGGCCGTAGCATTACAGTTGTAGTTGTCTACTGTGAGTCACTATTCTTTCCAAGTTAAATTTCTAAACTGATCTGTTAAATGGAGAATTAGTGAGTATAATCACCCTTTTCCTAAATAGGTCTTGAATAATGGGTTTCAAATACTATTTTACTTTATTTTGAATTGTATTAACTATTTTTAATGGAAACCTATGGGGTAAGTAGGTCCATGGAGTGTGATTTGTCTAGTCAGTTTATAAATTGCCAAACACTGAATTTGATTTCAATTTATTACTCATTTCATCACAGTGTCCACATCTACTAGGCAATATTTTAGGGCTATGGATGCAGTGATCATGGGAATTTAAGCAAGACCATGGTTCCAGTGGTTATGGTGAGGCATAATTATTTGTCCTTTATTTTGTATTTAGGAACTCCTCAAGATTATATGGAGAATGCAATGTCAATCCACTCCAGTATTCTTGCCTGGAAAATCCCATGGGCAGAGGAACCTGGTAGGCTGCAGTCCATGGGGTCACTAAGAGTTGGACATGACTGAGCAACTTCACTTTCACTTTTCACTTTCATGCATTGGAGAAGGAAATGGCAACCCACTCCAGTGTTCTTGCCTGGAGAATCCCAGGGACGGGGGAGCCTGGTGGGCTGCTGTCAGTGGGGTCGCACAGAGTTGGACTCAACTGAAGTGACTTAGCAGCAGCAGCAAGAATATAGGTGGCACCTGTTTAAATGTAATGCAATCTCGGTATAACTGTAATTTGTGCCCCAATAGTGATTAAGCCATGAAGTCTTTCCAGTGGGTGTATTTCAGCAGATTTAACCTCTTAATTCAGAAACTATTTTGTTGATGTGCACAATTCAATCATTGCCCTTTCATTTTTTGTTGTAGAAATTATGTTAGCAAATTTTGGATTTCTGATTCAAACCATTTGTGGATCTCTGTTTCAAGTTTTTCGTTTGCTTTTAAATTTCTTCCTTCATTTATGCTGGTGTCTGCTTATATTTCCTCTCTCCTTCTCTCCTCTTTTACTTTACTTTGGTGGTTTCTGGATGAACTTTGAGGAGATTCCTTTTCTCCTGCTATTATTTATAAAGCCCTTCTTCCAGAGAGTCTCAAATCAATATCATCAGGTTTAAGTGTTTCCTCCATGGAAATATTTAACCCTTTGGTTGTGCCCCAGAGTTGCCATAGATGTCTCTCCCTAAAACACTGAGGACAAGGATGTTTTCTGAAATTAGAGGTATCAGCATCAGTAGCAGCAAAGGCAGTTTGTAAAATCTTAATAAGACATCAGCCTTTAGCAACATAGGCTTTGGTAATTCAAATCTTCACATGATTGCTCCTCAAACAGTGCTCTCTCCTTCCACAGGAACAACTATACAGTGGGTCTGTGTATTGGACAGAGCACTCTGAAACAGGCGCCAAGTCCTGGTGAAACACATAGGAAGGGTCTTTCCTTTGAGTCTGTTGTCAGTCTCCACTTATGTTGAAAGACAAGACACACAGATATGTCTGGGTATAGACACATGATCCAGAGCCACAATAAGGAGAACCCAACCCTATACTCCTTTCCCTAAATGTGAATTATTAAAAATCCCAACTTCAGCCAGTTAAATTTGGTAACAGGGGCTTGGTGGAACTCAGCAAATGCAGCGCAAAGCAGCAAACTCACAGCGCTTGGTCATCAGCAGACAGCAAAGCCAACAAGGAAAGAAAGAAAGACCACTGGTGGTGACTTGACTGCTGTTGTCTGGATAATCCTGCTCACAGTGCCAGCCACTGTGGCTGCTGTTAAGATAGAACATGGGCCTCCACTCAAAATTTGGTTCAGCTGTCAAAGCTAATGGTCCCTCCTCTAATCCCACCCACTCCCTGAAACAAATACACATGCACCAAGGAAACAGAAAAAAAAAGTTGCTTACTTACATAATGACGATCTAAAGATATAGCAGGGCAGTCCTCCCAATTGGTCCAAAATGATGTGAGAAAGAGAAAAGTGACTGGCTTGGGATGTTTATGATGTTTAGGGTGCGGGAACAAGATTGAAAGCTCCCGTGTCAGTAGAGATGTGTGTGACTTAAATTCCTATCAGCACCAGAGGAGAGAGCACCTAGGTTTTCTTGTCAATTTAGCCAGATGTGAGACAGAGGAGGAAGAGAGAGGAGTGAGAATTAAACACTGCTGACAATCAAATGCCAAAGACTGGAGTCAGACTTTGTATTACAGAGATAAAGGCATTCCCTCATTTTAAGAGTTTAGAGTACAGTGGTCCATACTGACCTGTAAGCATCATCATGGTGAGCTCACAGAGCCAGGGAACAATATGAGGTGTATGCAAGTGTTGACTAGAACTTGTCCATTTGGATACTGTTGCTAAATGACCAGCAAAGTCTTTATGGTAGACCTTTTGTGAAGGTGACAGCAACCTCTCTACCAAGCTGCCTGTTTTTACTGTGGTTTCTTCGCCTCCTTGCTTCATATGTAGACGGAGTCTATTTCCTTTATCCTTGAACCTGTGTTGGCTCGCTCCTGACCACTAGAAGGTGGAAGAAGTGACCACACGTTACTGCCAAGACTAGATATTTTCCCTCGCTAGAACTCAAAACTGTCATGCTGTACAGAAGTCTATTCTAGTCTATTGTAGGGTAAGAGGGCCTGTGAAGGAAAACAGGAACACTCAAGGTGACAGCTGGCATGCTTGACATGTGAGTGAGGCTTCTAGCCAAGATCTAGGCATCAGATTGCAGCCACATGAGTGAATCTGATTCCCAGATGGACAACTAACTCACAGAGGTATAAGAAATAATAAACTATGTCTGCTTTAAGCCACTAAGTTTAGATGGGCTGTGATGCAGAACAATAGCTAATTAATGCATTCTTTAAAATAAATTGTTGTAAGGAAGGAAAAGTACAGAAGACTTATGAGTGAGGGGTGGGTGGCTAAAGCCTGAGATTCCAGGGCCTGGAGGCGGGAGACAAAGCAAGAGGAGAAACATGGCAGTTGGAATGAGGAGTAGTATTTTGAAAATACCTTCATTTTCCTAAGAAATCTCCAGCAATATTTTGCATTGTTTTTCAACATTTCTCAAATCAAATCTATTTCTTGGATGTGAAAACATGCTGGAGTAGGTGCCAAACTGAGTAGAATTCAGATTGGGGAGTGACAGTTAAGAGCTGGCTCCCAAGAAGATGCATAGAATAATCTCATTAGCATGAAAAATAAAATCTGTGCCAGCAGATGTATAGAAAAGAAAAACAAAGAGAGCAATGTGCATTGTACCTTGAGAGTGGGTCTCTTTGCAGGATGACAAGAGGGTGGAATTGTGAGGAAATGAACATTGTATCTATCGATCTGTTTGTATTTCTGCAGAGTCTGGATTGTGTAAATTCAAGATGAATGAAGTTTCTAGTCAGAAAAAGAAAACAGCAGAGATGGCACATGGTAAATATTAGACACATCGTTTTGGTTGTATGGGAGCCGGGGGGCGGGGTGATGCCAGCATCCTTAAGAAATTCAGGGAGACTCCTCCAGACTGGAGTGTTGAGAGAGATGGTATCTAGTCTGTTAAGTAAAATGTCCTGAACATTGTATCTGGCACAGGGATTATGTCATTGGATTTAATCCTTAAGGCAAATCTATGCAGCAGGTAGTATCATCTCCCTGTTATGGATAAGACACATGACATTGGGAGGATGAAGCACTTGTTGAAGTGTCAGAACTGGGATTTGAACCTGATGTTTATTCTTCCCAGAGCCTGACATTAAATAGCTTCACTCTATGCTTCCTCATGAAATTTATGAATATTTCATGGATGAGGTCAGATATATTATAAAAGAACAATCAATGGTGGTAGATTAATTAGAGCTGCAAAGATCCATGTTAAAAGAGTAAATTACATGTGCTCTAACCTTAATTTATCATGTTAATTTACAGAGTTGCTTATTCTAATTAAAACTTCTTGAATTAATATGACTTACTTCATCATTTTACATTTTCCCTTCTTTTTCTTCTTTCATTAAAGGTTAACTACTAAGGTAAGTTTGGGTGCATTATACTATATAATAATTAATGTGTTTTTAAGTTTCTGATACTTTTTTTTTTTGCAAGAGTATGTTAAAAGAATGCAACAAAATACTGTCTGAGAATTTTCTTATGTATCAAGTCTGCATGCAATGCTTTCTCTTAACGTCTAGATGGCAGCAGAGGCATAATTATAAATATTTAGCACAGTATTGACAATTTGGTCATGAAAAACAAAAAGTTTAAAAAATTTTGAAGTCTGATGAAGAAATTACATAAGGTTAAAATTGACTAGTGGTTTATTTGTATATTAGAGTATGTTTGGTCATCATTTCATATTATTTATGGTATAAAACTTTAAACATAATTTCAGTTCAATAAATAAGTTGTATGTTTGTGTGTGTGTGTATGTGTGTGTGTGTGCGCGCGTTAGTGTTTCACTCTTTGCAACCCCGCCTGCAGGTTCCTTTGTCCATGGAATTCTCCAGGCAAGAATACTGGAGTGGGTGGCAATTTCATTCTCCAGGGGATCTTCCCAACCCAGGGACTGAACCCAGGTCTCCCACATTGCAGGCAGATTCTTTACTGTCAGCCATTGGGTTGGGGGGGCTCATAAATAAATTAATGATACTTTAATATATAATGCATTTACTGAACTAATTTTTTTCACTTTTATCAATCTCTAGATTTGTGAACACCTTTAAACTCTTGTAAGAAAAACATAAATAGGGTGAGTTTGAGTGACAAAAAGGCTTTTGAGGCCTTTTGAATTAAGAAATGCTAACATTCATTCTGCCCTCTTAGATATCTCAGAGTAACCCGCAATTACATTTAGGATATTAAAAGCATCAACTAACTCTAGTAGATGAATATCTTTAAAAGGTATTGTAAGATAGTCCCTCACTAATTACTCATTGATTGTACCATCTATTTAAGGCACTGTCAGATTGAATATAAAGGAGCAGGTAAAATGAGACAGCATATTAACATAAAGTACATATTCGAAACAGGTAATGTTGACTTTTGATTCAGTCTTGCTAAGAATAGACTGTTCCCTTCACATCCACTCAAGTGCTGCCTGCATGTCTGGCAGGCATGGTAGGTAGGCTCAAAATGAGATGATGGCTAACAAGGGGGAGATGTATGAAGGTGTGGGCAAGACATGGACAGTATCTCGAGTAGGGAAGTGACAGCCAGGAGTATTACCAGCTTGACTTGGAAGGGGCCAGTGGAGTGAGCTTTGGGACCCTGAGCCAGTAGCTGACACTGTGATTGAGGGCTGCTGGATAGCAGCTGAAGCTTTTAAGGAGGGCTGACACCTGAAGGCATCTAGAAGCCAGAGAGAGAGCAATGCCATATCTGCTCTCCTCCTGGCTGCAGACCCTCTGCTAAGACTTTCCTTTCACTGAAGCCAGCTTGAAGCTATTGCTAGGGGAAATCATTGATCAGAGTTCATAAATATCAGCTTCTATAGAACAGGACGAGGGTAGAAGTTGGATTAGAAGGGGTAAATAGAGAATATCCTGTATCACCACTGCATTAGTCTGGTAGGCCTGCCAAAACAGAAAACCTCAGACCAAGTTATTCATTACAACAGAAACTCTTGTCTCACAGCTCTGGAGGCTGGCAGTCCAAAATCAAGGTCTCATCAGGTTTGGTTCCTACTGAAGCCTCTCTTCTTGGCTTGTAATAGCTGCCTTGTGGCTGTGTCCTCCTGTTGGTCATCTCTCTGTGTTCTAATTACCTCTTTATTGGATTGGAGCCCATCCTGATGACATCATTTAACCTAATTCTTTAAAGACCTTATATTCAGTACAGTCACATTCTATGGTACTAGGGATTAGGACTTCAACACAGAATTTGGTGAGGTACAATTCACTTCATAACAACCACCAATTATGTGATGACATGAAAACAAAGGAATATTTTTGGTAGTTGTAGTGTTGAGAAGACTATAATTGTAACAGTAATAAAAACTGAGAAACAAAGATTATAAAAGTTGTGACTTAACCATCTTAATTTTCAAAGTCTTTGAACTTTAAAATATTTATAATTTATTTGTTATTACTAAATATCTATTACGTAAGCATTATATAGAAATGTCAAAACAAGGAAGGGTGATTACCACAAATAATATTAAATCACATAGAGAAAATACTGAATTCTTTGATTTCAATTAACCAGTATCTGTTCAAATGTGCTTCTAATTACAAATAGTTACAGTGGCATCAGAAGGCTCTGTACATTGATCTAAAATGTATTTTTCTGACCACGTTATGCTCAGAATGTACCCAGCAAAACTGTATCCTGGGCCAGGGCTTAAATCTCCATCAATATTGGGGTCTTCATATTCTCTCCACTGTCCCTTCTTTGAAACCTGTTACGCAAATATTTGACAAATAGAATTTTTACTTAGTAAAATGGTATAGTTTAATGTATTATCTCATTTCCATTAAAACAGGGGACAGAACCTTAAAGGAGACTGTCCAAAACTCTGATTTCAAAATACCAGTATTCTAAAAGACATATGCTGTGCTGTGCTGTTCTTAGTCACTCAGTTGTGTCTGACTTTTTGCAATCCCAGGGAAGGCAACCCACCAGGCTCCTCTGTCCATGGGGGATTCTCCAGGGAAGAATACTGGAGTGGGTTGCCATGCCCTCCTCCAGAGGATCTTCCCAACCCTGGGATCGAACCCAGGTCTCCTGCATCGCAGGTGGATCATTTATCATCTGAGCCACCAGGGAAGGCCAAGAATACTGGAGTGGGTAGATTATCCCTTCTCCAGGGGGAACTTCTCTACCCAGGAATCTAACTGAGGTCTCCCGCATTGCAGGTGTATTCTTTACCAGATGAGCTACCAGGGAAGCCCAAGAGACGTTATATGCCCTTTAAAAGAAAAAAAAAAAAAAAAAGCATTTTATGTGAATAAGATACAGTTAAAATAATGAAGTGTAGGGAATTGAATAAAATGCATATTTTTAGAGTTTCTCAAAGTATGTTTTTATATTTATGGTTCTAATAATACAGAAACTTTCATAACTTTGACTTAGTAAATGATCAAATAAAATCAGGCACATCAGCCATAAGTAGGCAATGGTGGAGGAAATGGGTTTTTCCTGGCTGTAATATTGTACTAGAACCTTCTGTCAGGTTCTTGTAATCCCAGGCAAGCACTATGGTTGGTTAACATAAGCAAGGCCCCTTTACGCTGTGCTAAAGAAGGCAGGGAGAGAGAGTACCTGACATCAGGGAACAGCTGCATGCTAAGAATTCAACAACAACAAAACATTTTACAAAAGAGCCACTTCTGACTTAGAAGACAATTAAAAAGGATCTTTGTTGAATTCAGGAATGTGACTTGGAAATAAAGCCCATTCTTTCTAGAAATGCACTGAATATCTCACTGATTGTAACATTTCTCAGGTCTCTTTCTGTCACCCGGCAACCGGACAGACATTGAAAACACTCTAGTGAGCTTAATATTGTCAATTCAGTGTAGCAAATTCAAATTTCAATAATAATAAACGCAGAATACACTAAAAAGTCAATCCTGAAATAATGGCCTCAGTTTTCTCATTAATTTAACTATCTCAGTCTGATCTTTCTGGGCAATAATATGACTGACATGTTAAAGGGAGGATGTGGAAGAAAGAGAAGGTAGTGTAAGTTTTCTCGTTCTAGTGAGAGCTGTAGTTTCTAATAGCTACACACACACACACACACACACTACATCCATTCGCAGTAACATATATTCACACAAACTCACACGATAAGCCATGCGTATAACAACCTCTGAATTCGTGTTCATATCTCATGGATCATAGTCCGTTGTTGTTCAATCGCTCAGTTGTCTGACTTTTGCAGCCCCGTGGACTGCAGCGTGCCAGGCTTCCCTGTCCTTCACCATCTTCTGGAGTTTTCTCAGACTCATGCCCATTGAGACCATGTGATAGCTTATGGTGAACGACACTGGATTCATGATATCTGAAGAAGAATATTTAGCTTCAAGACCAGTGAACAGGCTTGACCACTCAGGGCTCTTGTGTGGCATAAATTTTACTACAGTGAAAAGAGACAGAGAAAGCTCCTGACACAGACATAAGAAAGGGGCAGAGTGCCCCACTCGCTAGTCTTAGGAAGGGGGGCTATATACTTTTTTAACTGTTTCTTACAATAAATTTAAAGAATGTCTCAAGGTTGTAAAGATTTTACTAGACCCACTCCCACAATGTACATTTTAAGATAACAGGATTAGTCAGAGGGTTTTCAAGAAGGAGAAACTGTCCTTAATCAGGATACATTGTTGTTATATAATCCTTAATATAGAGTTTAAGCTGAGTTGTTTTGTTGTGTAATCATCAGGTCCAGGCTTAAAGAAAAAAGCAGTTTTATGTGACTAAGGGATTTAGAAGAAAACATTTGTCTTTTTCTCCTCCTTGAGACCTCCAGACCCCTATCTCCTCTTCAAGAGACCCAGACTCCTCTCTCCTCCTGGGGACCCCAGACTTCTTATCAGCCTGCCTAGAAATTTACTCTCTCACTGTTGTGAAATCTGAAGTCACAAAGCACACCTCGGAGGACACTCAAGACAGTGGAGTACAGTTTATTACGCCAGCAGGTCCAAGGGATATCGGTTTCCAAAAGGACCCTGATGATTATAGAAGACACAGCTTTATATCTCCTGCTACATGAGTGGTTACATGTCAGCTACATTACTCAGTTTTTCAGCTACATTACTCAGCTTTGCAATATACAAGTGCAGAAAGAATTAACAATTAGAATTGTAAGGGGCTATATGTCAAAGGGATATCACTAACATTAATCTAACAAGAGCAAACTGACCTCAGCTTCCAATCTCTGTTTGTTATCTGTGAGGAGAGGGTCTCCAAGGAGACCAAGTTTTTCTTTAACTGTGGTTCCCTCATTCCTGAGCAAAGTTCAGGCCTAGCTCACATCCTGCCTTAAGATGACTGACAGGTTTCATGATGGGGTTTCTCTTGTTCCCCCACTCCAGCAGCCCCAACATCACATGATGCCATCCATGATGTCCTCTGTTGTTCCCTTCTCCCGGATCACAGTCTAGTTACAGTCAATTTCACTTCAAAGTTTTTGCCTAGAACTGCATGAACACTTACTTCGAAGCAGAGGAACACTCTGAATCTTCTTGTAGCTTCTCCAGGGACAGATACGACAGGTCACAAAGAGGGCTAGTCTCTACTCCTTTGGCGTCTGAAGTAACCTCCATAGACGGACCCACTAGTCCATAGCATCAGTGCTAGCAAAGGATAAGTCAGGAATATTTACTCCTGGAGCTTGACCAACCACCTCTTCCCTTTGGTGCAGAAGTGACATGTAAACATCTGAGAAAGCTGCTTAGTAATTTTGTTATGATGTATTTGAGAGAAATATTTAATAGTAACAATACATTATATTTTTTATCTTATGAGAAAGAAAAATATGAACACACTATGAGCATTTGGGATCATTAGGCCTGTAAATGGGAATTTGACTAAACATTTCCTGCAATGAATTCATTTTTATAACATTTTATAAATTTTATATATATATATATATATATACAGTCAATGAAGTCGCTCAGTCCTGTCCGACTCTTTGTGACCCCATAGACCTTTGCCTACCAGGCTCCTCTGTCCATGGGATTTTCCAGGCAATAGTACTGGAGTGGATTGCCGTTTCCTTCTCCAAGGGATCTTCCCAACCCAGGGCTCGAACCCGGGTCTCCCACATTGTAGACAGACGCTTTACCATCTGAGCCACCAGGGAAGTCCATATATATATATATATATATATATATATATATATATAATTTAATGATAATGATATGATATAATGATATACCACAATTTAATGATATAATCATTAAACTTAATGATATAATCTTGAGCAAATACTTATTCTCTATATATAATTATTCTCTTACATCTAGAGATATTATCTGGATACAACTAAAAGGGCCACCAACATACACATATATGTCCCCCCATTTTGATACGGAAATGAAAAGGAAAAAAACCTTAAAATTCATGCTGATAATGTTTATGCTCCAAGAAAACATGGGACATAAGCCAGTGTGTGGGAAAGGCTTGCGTTTCCTCCATGAGTCTTCCCTCAGAGGGGCTACAGGAGGAGACAGCTCCACTGAGGTCCTCATATGATGATTAGGAACTTCTGCACAAGAAGAGACACGTGGTTACATTTTGCAGGTCAAATACAGGTGTGCCAAGATACAAAAAGGAAACGAATGTACTTAAACTGTACAAGACAGAAAAGCCATATACACATTAGGTGTGGATTTGAGTATTTCTATGCGTGCATGTCTATTAAAGATATACTATACACAGTCCAGCTTTAACTTTTAAACAATATGTCTATGATTCCTGTTTTCTCTCCATGCCTAATACTGTTCTTTTGAGAAAATTATGAACCTCTCAAGAAGAGAAATTCTATGCATTTTCTTTTTATAGCAGGTGTTTCTCAACATAGACTCTCTGCTGTATGTCTGTGTGCTAAGTTACTTCCGTCCTGTCTGACTCTTTGCAACCCTCTGGACTGTAACCCACCAGCCTCCTCCGTTCAAAGGATTCTCCAGGCAAGGATACTGGAATGGGTTACCATGCTCTCCTCCAGGAAAATCTTCCCAACCCAGGGATGGAACCTGCATCTCTTTACATCTCCTGCCTTGGCAGGCGAGTTCTTTACCACTAGCACTACCTGGGAATCCCTCTGTGTAAGACAGAGGGATTTGTATCTCCTAATCTACAAACCATTTGTTTCTTAGAGACTTCCATCCATTAGACCACAGCTAGTGCCAGATTGTTCCTACAGAGAAAGCAGTTTATGTGCATAATTTAAATAAGCCAATCCATTCTATGACAGGCGTGCAGTGCAATGGTGTGATGCTGTTTTCACAGACGTTACTCGTGTAAGCACTGAATATTGCGGTGTGCTGAACACAAATGGTCCTGATTTAGCCCTGGACTCCTAAAGAGCTTTTTCATGCCATATATAGGCAATGCAGATTAGAACTACTTGATGCCTGTTGTAGCTTTGGGAGAGTTGATAAGAATCTATTATTAATCTCATTACCTAGCATCAAAGAGTTCTAGACTACTGGAGTTGACTAATTAATATACTGCTGAGAAAGTAATTGCAATGTAGCAAGCACAACTGCAGGGTAATATTCATCTTTCATGCTCACAAGGAGAATCTGCAAAAAAATCTTTTTCTGTACAAGATTTATTATTTTTTTAATATTCTGGATGGATCTATAAAAGGCAGTAGGTATGTTTTAAACAATGGTGAATGCCTGTGCTCTCTAAAGTTATGGAGTCAAAATATTAGAACTTGAAAAGAATCAAATATCATGTATTTTGAATTTGTCAGTAATTTTTAATATCTTATCCTTTAAATGGAAGCATTTGAAGGGGGAGAAGAGAGGACCAAATAGTCTGGGCTGCCTGCCCCATCCATCCCAATACCCCCTCTCCTACTGCAGTATTTCAGCATTGACTTGCTTTATGTATCAGGATTCCACTTGAGCAGATGTTCGGATAACACTTTTGCTGCTAAAGAAATCTGATAGCCTTTGGTATCTTGTTTAAGAGCAGTGACTCTGGGGAGACATTATATTTGTTCAGTTGCTAAGTCATGTCCAACTCTGTGACCCCCAAGGACTGCAGCACGCCAGCCCTCCCTGTTCCTCACTATCTCCCAGAGTTTGTCTAACCAAGCTCATGTCCACTGAATCAGTATGCTCTCCAGCTGTCTCATCATGCCTGTTTGCAAACTCATCACTTTTGAGCCATCGGATAACCCCTTTCTCCGTAATTTCCTCAACTGAAAAATTGCAATAATAAAAGTGGCCCTTTCCCAGGGTTTTCAAGGTGATTCAGTCTGTTACTATGCATAAACTGCTAAGGAAATTGTCACATGATAAATGCTGTATGTTACGTCTCATCTAGAGCCTGGAATTGTACAGAAGCCTGGTCACAGTGGCGGGCATTAGGGATTCAAAGTGGTAAGCCTAATCTCAGACTAGACTAAGCAGGGGGAATGGCCTCCCTAAAGGCAAAATTTAAGGCCATTGGACAGTCTTGGCTGACAAATATTCTCCAATAAAAGACACCTGGGAACCTTATGTAACTGAAGGAGCTCAGCATCTGACAGGAAGTAAGTCTGAATGGGGGGTTGGAGGGTATTTTGGCGCTAACCACACAGAGTGATATTCAGCGGGTTGGCGCTCTCATCCTGGAGGCTGTGCTGGCATTTCAAGCATGTACTTGGCTTCAAAGGCTCAGAGCACCAGTTGACCAAAGGCCTGCTGTACCTGCCAAGTACAAAAGGTGCTTGTGCTTGAGCTACGTCGGCTCACAAGGTGTGTATCCGCCCATCCTGGGGCAAGCAGGGCCGGGGCCTGGAGAAGCCGGCTCACAGGAGCAGCGGATCGAGGGTGCCAAACCCTAAGGAGCATAATCATCCTTAAGCAAAGCAGGTGGGTGCATCCTGCCTTGATGGAGAACACCTGGCCAGGTGCCCCAGAGGCTGCTGGAAAGGAGCGAGCACTGGTTTCTGAAACCCAGGGCCCAGAGGACTGAAGGTTGTCATTTAGCATCTGATGTCTCAGACTCATTTTTGGGTGGACTTCCCTCTACCCTGGAAGCTCTGCATGAGTTTGGAGTCAGAACCTAGCTCAGAATCCTGGAAGGCCTTATGAAGCGGCTCTTTAGGCCCATGAGCATGGAGCAGGTTTAGGTTACCTGGTGGCCTGGAACAGATGTCGTGTCGGAGAAGCTGGGTCACCAAAGCGGGATCTTAGAGAATATTTCCCCTCCTGGCAAAATGCAAGGTTACTCTGCTACCTTTTCAGGCTTTGGGCCCTGCAGGCTTGCCAAAGTTTGCCAGATCAAAGACTCCTTGGAGCCCTGGTTCCAAGAGAGGCCAGGGCGCTGATCCCACAGGAAGTTCAAATGGGAACTGTCGGTCGTCAGTTTGCAGCTGCAGGCTCAGAATGGTTTTCAGGGTGCTGGGGCCCTTCACTGTGGAGGCTCTGTTGGTGTCTGGAGGCCGGACCCAGCTCTGCAGGCCTGGAAGACCTCGCTGCCAGAGGACTGTTAACCAGGTAAGTCCTGCGGAAGCACGGGCCGGCAGGGCAAGTGTGGGGAGACGCTGTGTTCCAGGGGCGGGCTTTGGGGAACAAGACGCTTGTGTAACCCCGAGCTCAAATTTGCCCCCTGGGGGGTATTCCTCTTAAGGCAAAACGCAAGGGAACTCTACCTCTTTGCCAGGACGGGGCCAACCTTTGCAACTTCGCGGAAGGGCCTGGATGCCAAAGGCCTCGGGGCCAGGTGCGTACTGCGCGTGTGTCTGTATTCGTTTTTTTGGTACCCAGGAACTTGGAACAGAGTAAGCATCAGAAGCTGAGCCTCTGACAGGTTTTTACTAGAAAAGCCATAAGCGTAATTGCAAAGCCTAACCTCCCCAAACACGCCGGGTTCCTCCACTGCCCTGGAAGGGCTGGGGTGGGTGTGCTGACCATGCTGTATTATCTGGGAGGCACTCAGGCAGCAAGTTCAAATGGGACTTAGGGCTCCAAATTTGTATCTGCCGCTTCAGAGTAATTTTTGGGAAAGGGTACCCTCCACCCTGCGGGCTGCGAAGGTGTGCGCCGTGACCACAGGCCTGGATGATGGCCATGTCCGCCGAGAACCGCCGAAGGGGCCATGTACTGCGCATGGGCGAGCTGTGCAGTTGCAAGAAGCCTAGGACCTACAACGCTGCAAAGGCTGGGAGATGCTGGGTCACGGGAGAAGAAGGCGGCATTTGCCTAATCACAGGATCTGGTTTTCCCAGGGGGACTATTCCTTCTGATGCCTTTGCAGGGTAGGGGCTGGCGTAACATGGTATTCCGTTAGATGCTTCTGGTTGTTGAGGTCTGGGACCTGATCAGGCAGCCAGTCCAAGTTAGGATGACCGTGGGCAATTTGTTACTTCTGCTTCCGAGTGATTTTAAGGGTGTGGGCTCCCTTACCCACCTTTTTTGTACCTTGACCTGTCCTCAGCCTCTTTGGTATATCATAATTTAATAATTTAAGCTTTAACTGCACCTTTACTAACTACCTGACCCATCCAGCTCACATCTCTATTTTATTTCCTTATCAAATAAGATACCTTGACTCGCACCTATACTGCCTCAAACAATCTCATTCTGACATTCCTTTTCAAATTCTAGCCCTGTTTCATTTTGCTTTTCTATTTAAATTCATAATCCCTTCAACCTTTCGGGCTTCCATTCCCAAATGCAGATCTCTAAGAAACACTGCCACCTGCTTCTTCTCAACTGCACCTCTGTATATCCACCTGACCCTCTAGCTATCATTAGAATCTCTAGAAATGAATGCAGCCTTCCAGTCTGTGCAATCCCATAGCAAGCCAAATTCTGATTCTAATATCTGGCTCGTATCTACACAGTTTCATGTGTACTATGGGGAAAATAATTTTTGACATACCATTTTATTCACTGAAATCTTAAAAAAACACAACCACATACAATAATGTTTTTCCATAACACCGTTGTTTAACAGAGGTTTCAATTACTTAAAAAAAAAAAAAATTGAGTCCAGTTGGAAACTTAACCTACTGAGCAGGTGTCAACCATACCTCCTGCTTACAATCACTGTCTTTGTCTTGAGAGCTTAAGTAGGTCTCTAAATTTCTATACTGGGCAGAAAATACCTATCTAAAATATTCAATATATATATTTTTTAAATTTACTGTCTGATACTGATTATGTAAAGTGTGGAACTGTAAAAGAAATAAGCTATATGTGTATTGTGTTTATGTGCTGTATGAATTTTTTATCAAATAAATGTGATGAGCATGAATCTTGAGTCTTTTATAGGGACAGGAAGCCTGGAAAGGACACAATCAGTTTTCTTAAAGTGAATATTTATTTTCCTTCTTTTACTCCTATAACACAGATATTCAGCATTCACTATTAACTTTTGTTTAGCAGCATTTTCTTCACAAAAGAATCATAATGAAAGAAAACCATTTAAAAAACTTCACACGCTCTTAAAGGTTCTGAGCAATTAGGCTAGGTAATTAGAAACATGATAAAAGAGAAGCTTGGGAAAAGGATTTAAACCCCTATTGAACATTTGTATCAAAAATGATTAAGGAATAGAGAAAATTAAAAGTATAGTTTATATCTGGTGGGCAAACGATAAAGCCAATTATTCTGGAACATGCTTATTTACCTAGATTTAGTTATTCATAATATGTAGGGAGATCAGATGTGCTGTAAGAAAAAGAAAAACAGTTGTTCCTTTTTATCTTGCAGGCAGTAAAACATGTCTGCACAGGGAAAGGATTTTTACCTTTTAATATTTTTACTTTTAGTTCATCAAACTATAAATTAAAGAGAAAATCAATGTGTTTCTGAATTTAACCAGGTCAAGTTATCTACTCTTCAAATCGGAAGATACGTTTGAAGAAAAGGGCAGTAGCTCTACATGCAGAGACTTTTCTGGAGCAGACAATACTGGCATTGCCAAAGAAAGCCATCCGCATTTCCTCAAATGAACAGAATTCTTCAGTGATGCCTTGTTTAGTGACTTGGCATAGTGGGTGTTCACAAACTTGGGATGAGCAGGAAAAAAAGAAAAAAACATCTAGAAAGATTTGTAAATGGAAAGATCACCTTGGAAGCCCTATCTGTAACCTAAAAGGAAGAAAACAAAACAAATACTCCTTGTTACAAAGAGGAGTGACATACTTTTCTAAGTTTTTTCCTAAAAATGTGAAAGACCTATAATGTTTAGATTTCTAAGACAGTGAAATCCAGTATGTCCGAAATAGTTTATGTTGTACTATTTTTTAGCACTTTCAAATTTCCTAGCTATTAATATAATTCTCCCTTTAAAAATGTGATATTGATATACTTTTTTTTAGCCATTTTTAAGGGTAAGCTCAGCTGCATTAAGTATATTCACATGTTTTTGCAATCATGACCACCATTCATCTCCAAAATCTTCCCATCTTCCCCAAGTAGAAACTCTGTGTCCCTTAAACATAGTTTCCATCCATCCCATCCACCCCACTCCCTGGATGACCCCCATTCTTCCTTCTGTCTCTATGATTTGAATTATTTTAAGAGCATTATAAAAAGTACTTTAATAACTGACTTATTTTATTTTGCATGTTCTCAAGGTTCATCCATATATATAAAGGCAGCATCCTGTTTTCCATAATTGCTGCACCATTTTGCATTTCCTTCATAGTGTGCAGGGTTCCAGTGTCTCTGCATCTTCACCAACACTTGCTTTTTATGTTTCTGTTGGTTTTAACAGCAGTCATCCTAGTGGGTATGAAGTGATATCTTGTGGTTATATGTCTCCTTTTTAGTAGGATTTACACTCAACAGCAACAATCTAAAAAGAATAGACTAAAACCAAGGTTATGATTCATTCTCTACCCTTTCTCACCCTAAGGTTTATATTTGCATATATTTATTTCTCGAGTTAGAATTCAGGAGATCTATGTAGTCATAAACAGAAATGGAGATTCCACTTGATAGTGAGCAAAACTAGCCTTGTTATTGGGGATTAAACATAGCTGACAGGTGTAGCTCTGACTGTGAAGTATTATGCTATGATCTATCATGGGCATTGTGGAAATTAATTTTCAAAAATACATGAATTTCTAACATAATATTCTTTCTCAATAGGGGCCTTTTAAATAAAATATCATAATTTTGACAATTATGAATCAAAAATATGTAGATTAACATGACTCGACATCAGGAAAGCATGTGGTATGTTTTATCTGAAAGGAGTCCTACATGAGTCCGTCTGTTTCATGAGCAAATTAGTCAAAAGATGAATGGCTTAATTTTTCTCCTTTCCTGCCTCAGGCTTATTTTAAATATTTCAGGTGGTCTAATGTAATTGGGCAATACAATGACATTTAATAGAATTTTATTTGCTTGATCACCATGCTTAGTGTTATTGACACATGATTTAAAAGTACAGAGAAAGATTTTTTCCCCCAATTGCATCAAAGATCACATTTACTTTTTTGTTTCCCAACTAAGTCCAGTCCTAATAATCTCCATTTTATAATTGCAGGTTAAAATTGATAAGTTCATAAATGTTGATTACTTAGCAAGTAATAAAATGATTTTTCTGATTTTGTTTGTATTTTGAATATTTGGAATAATCATTTAAAAAGTGTATTTGCAAATATTTTACACCAGTACCTTATTTTAGCAATTTAATTATTTTTACTCCCTGAAGTTACATAATTTTAAAATATATGGACTAGAATGAAACAAAGAATTTAATCAGATTAACCTATGTATTAATTCTGAAAATAAAATTGATCCCTAGAAAAAGAGAACTTTGTTAGGAGGCTCTCTGTTTAATCCATGCAAGGTTGAATTAAATTTCTTGGTGCTGCTACTGCTGCTGCTGCTAAGTCGCTTCAGTCGTGTCCAACTCTGTGCAACCCCACAGATGGCAGCCCATTGGGCTCCGCCATCCCTGGGATTCTCCAGGCAAGAACACTGGAGTGGGTTGCCATTTCCTTCTCCAATGCATGAAAGTGAAAAGTGAAAGTGAAAGTGAAGTCGTGTCTGACTCAGTGACCCCATGGACTGCAGCCTACCAGGCTCCTCCATCCATGGGAGTTTCCAGGCAAGAGTACTGGAGTGGGATGCCATTGCCTTCTCTGAATTTTTTGGTGAGGAGGTAGTAATTAGTGAGTTATTGGCTTTACATCAACCGCATCACCGTAGTCCCAATGCAAGAAAGACTACGTGAAGTAGTTTGTTTAGTTGCTAAGTCATGTCTGAGTCTTTTGTGACCCCATGGTCTGTAGCTCGCCAGGCTCCTCTACCCATGGGATTTCCCAGGTAAGAATACTGGAGTGGGTTACCATTTCCTATTGTAGATTTTTCTCAAAAGTATTGAGTATGTTTGTCCTCCTTAACTGGTGTACAAAAAACAGATAATTTTACTTCAATGTGTTTGTTGTCACTCCAGAAGAAAAGGAAGGTGGTATCAGTAACCTAAAACAAAACAGAAAAAAATACCATTATCTACAAGATTGTAGTTTCAGAAATTGGAAAAGGAAATGGGAAACCCCTGCAGTATTCTTGCCCGGAAAATTTCATGGACAGAGAGCCTGGCAGGTTACAGTCCATTGGGTGGCAAAGAGTTAGCCACAGCTGAGTGACAGAGCACATAGATTCAGAAATAATCCACACTTTGTGGATTATTCAGTCCCTGAACTTTACTGTTTCATTTCCACAAACCTTTCTATAGACCTCTTAGCACAGGGACATATTCTTGAACCATATGGACACAGATGGTCCTGAATGTGCTGCCTCACAACAGGATGGATGCCTGACCTCAGCGGCAGGCTTTCCATATGCTTCCTCTGAAGGATGCAGTGCTTCCTGGTCTCCTAGCACCTCGGGTAGTTCAGATGCTCTGAAATGAGTAGGCTGGGCTGGCCCCCTTCCTCCCTGATGGTAGCAGTGCTTCATGGGACTGAGCTTAGATACTTTGTTAGATCACACATCTCATTCACAAATTCTGAGGCCCACCAGTCAACATACAAGTACATTGCTCTGGGGAAACACAATTGTAAAATACCAGAAACAATACTTGTTCTATTTATTTTAAAACTTGATGATTCCAAGCCCAGTGTAAAAGATAAGTACTAGCATTCTGCAAAAGAAGCAGTGTGGCTCCTGTCATGCATACTTATGGAGAGTGACAGGCCCCAGTATGCAAAGAAGCCAAATCCATAGTTATGAACCCTAATTCTATGAAATTCACCTTAATATTCCATTCTGACCAAGTCTCTGGAGCTCACTATCTTAATCTTCACTGTGGTGGTAATAATAACTGAGAATTCAGAAAATCCTAGGGGAAATAAATAATCCTCCAAATGATAACTATTTAAATTATCCAACTTAGTACTACATTTTAAAGTGAAAAAGACAACTACACCATATTTTTTGTTTTCAATGTAATACCACATTTCTCCCAAACTTCAAGATAGCCATATTGACAACTAATTCAGATCTTTATCAGTGCACCAAACACTGAACTGTGTATGGAGTTTCAATTTATGAAGAATTTCATTAAGAATAATATCCAATATAGTGTGTTAGTTTTCTATTGCTCTGTGATTTTAGACAAATTGTTGCATGTCTCCTAACCTCAGCTTAGTTATTTGTAAAATGGGCTAATTATACTCATACATGAATTAGGATTTTATTAACTGTGTAGGGTAAGGGAGTCAGAGAAGGCAAGGTTTGGAAAAAGAATAAGACCGGCACTTTACAGGAACAGATCACCATTAATGAGGTGAGAAGGGGCAGCAGTCAGATTAGTGAGCTGCTGCGCTAACCCAAGAAAAGAGGAAGTATATATAGGCATGCATGTGGACATCTACTGTCTTAAGGGGGTCCATTCCTGGGATTTCTTTGGAAGGAATGATGCTAAAGCTGAAACTCCAGTACTTTGGCCACCTCATGTGAAGAGCTGACTCATTGGAAAAGACTCTGATGCTGGGAGGGATTGGGGGCGAGAGGAGAAGGGGACGACAGAGGATGAGATGGCTGGATGGCATCACCGACTCGATGGACGTGAGTCTGAGTGAACTTCGGGAGATGGTGATGGACAGGGAGGTCTGGGATGCTGCCATCATGGGGTTGCAAAGAGTCAGACACGACTGAGTGACTGAACTGAACTGAAGGGGGTCCATTCTTCTCCAAGGTTGTTCGGATTAGTTGTCTCTTAAAGGCTGGGGCAAAGAATTCTGGAGATCCGCCAGAGGCTGGAACCTGCTGGGAGCTGGGCATAATCAACCTTAATGTCCATTTTTTTCTTCAGATGAGAGAGTTCTTTGTTTTGCATAGAATGGTGGGTAGGACCTGAAGGGGAGTTTTAACTCCAGGTTATTTTGAGCCATGTAACTTTCCTTCAAACTGCAGGTAAAGATCAATTCAGAGTAAAACAAAAACTAATATACAATAAGCCAATGACATGTTGATGTTGAATATTTATTTTGCTAAGTTGCTTCAGTCGTGTCCGACTCCGTGCAACCCCATAGACAGCAGCCCACCAGGCTCCCCCCGTCCCTGGGGGATCAAAGTGAAAAGCGAAAGTGAAGTCGCTCCGTTGTGTCCGATTCATAGTGACCCCATGGACCGCAGCCTACCAGGCTTCTCCATCCATGGGATTTTCCAGGCTTACTTCATATAAAACAAGTGCCCATAGTAGGATTTTTAAAAATAAATATGAACTATATCATCATTTCTATCAAGGTAGACATAATATTTTATTTTATACATAAATGCACAAAGTATGGCTAAACTGTGAGGGACTGACTCTGGGTAGTAGGCACATTTGATTCCCATTAGGCCAAAGTGGAACCAGTATTTTTAGGGATTGGGAAGTGGAGGAGTATCTGCCACAAAGAAATATATTAAAAAATATTCTTGTGTCAAGATTTTTAATGGACTCCTCTGCTTAAACATGCTAAAATCTTATTAATTTATACATTTATTCATAATGTATTGACCCCCCAAATTCCATCCTCAGTGGTCCATGAAGATGCACATACATTAAGAACTCATGTTCTAAATGTATTCATTGAATCAAACTGATACTTAATACAGATGAATATTTGGGCCATGTTGTTTTAACTCCCTTTAGAATTGTTTTATCTGCCTTGATTATTTTCTAGCATTACTTAAAAAGAATAGGCATTGGAAGTAATACCAAAACACTAGTCAAAACAATAGTCAAAACATTGTTGTGTCTATATTAAGGATTTTTTTCCCTTCATTTATTTGAACAACATTTATTGAGCACCTATCCCATGATAGGTACAGTTCAAAGCTCTAGTGATATAGTGGTGAAAAAAATACAAAAATTCTCCTATTACAAAGCATACTTTCCAGTTGTTGTGGGATAGAAATAATAAATGATAACAAAAATAAGTGGCAGATAATACAGGGCAGTAAATCTTTTGGAGAAAGTAAATGAAGAATGAATGAAAATAAAGATCTTTGAAATTTTAGAGAAGTCAGCAAAAGTCTCCATGACAAGGTGACCTTTAATCAGAAATGTAAAGGGAGTGAAGGAGTATGCCATCTGGACATTCAACACAGGAGAATTTGAAGAAGAACCATCATTAAGTGCAAATGTCCTGAGGCACTGAAGTGCTTAGTGTGTTAAAGTGAAATTGTTTGTCACTCAGATGTGTCCAACTCTTTGTAATCCCATGGACCCCAAAAACCTGCTACGTTTCTCTGTCCATGGGAATCCTCCAGGAAAAAATATTGGAGTGGGTAGCCATTCCCTTTCCAGGGTATCTTCCCAACCCAGGGATCAGACCAGGTTCTCTGGCACTGCAGGAGGATTCTTTATCATCTGAGCCACCAGGAAAGTGGTGGCTTCCTAGTGTATTAAGTAAGTGTTAGTTGCTCAGTCGTGTCCAACTCTTTGTGACCCCATGGACTGTAACCTGTCAGGTTTCTCTGTCCATGGGATTCTCCAGGCAAGAACACTGGAGTGGGTTGCCATTTACTTCTCCAGGAGATCTTCCCCACCCAGAGATCGAACCTGAGTCTTCTGCATTGCAGGCAGATTCTTTGCCATCTGAGCCACCAGGGAGGACCAGCCAAAAAGTTACTGACAGGGTGTTGAGGGGGAGAAACTGGTTTGCTATAACTAGAAATCAGGAGGGAAAAAATGTTTAAATTTCAGTATTACTACTTATTATGAAATTTTAAGCAGGCCACTTTACACTTCTGCATTTTAAGTTTCTGTTATCTACTTCCCTATAAATACGGCCTCTTGATTCCTGGTGTAACATATAATAGAAGGCAGAAATAATTTGGCAGATTTAATCAGTTCATGAAATCAGTATGCCAGAGGCTGTTTCATCCGAAATCAGAGCTCAGGGAGAGTTTTTCAGGGAGAACCAGATTTTAAAAGACTCAAAGCACCAACAACTTCTCCAATCACCTCTAAGCTATTTTTCACCTCAAATGCAAGAGATGCTCATTGCCAAAGTGCCCTATCTCTCTCCCCTCCTTCACTTGACCAACTTTTAGAGAGTTTTATATTCTTGCTGTCCCTATGTCTGGCAAGCCTACCCACTCTAATGAGACTCTTCCTACTAAGGTCATTGTTGACCTATTTGTGACTAGATCTTGTTTTACTTAATCTCTCAACTGCATTAAAACAGAGGCTTTCTCATTGCAGGTACTCTGCTATGAAGTGATTTGTGTTCCCCGCAAAGTCCTATGTTTAATGCCTAAATCCCTAATGGAAACTGTTTGGAAATAGATCAGTGCCATTTTCTAGATTCCATATATATGCATTAATATACAATATTTGTTTGTCTCCTTCTGACTTATTTCACTTTGTCTAAGACTCTAGGTTTATTCACCTCACTAGAAATGACTCAAATCTGTTCTTTTTATGGCTGAATAACATTCTATCACATGTATATACCACAGTTTCTTTATCCATTCATCCATTGATGGACATCTAGGTATTCCAGCTATTGTAAATAGTGCTGCTATGAACATTGGGATACATGTGTCTTTTTCAGTTATGGTTTTCTCAGGGTATATGCCCAGTAGTAGAATTCCTGGATCACATGGTAGTTTTATTCCTAATTTTTAAAGGACTCTCCATACTGTTCTCCATAGTGGCTCTATCAGTTTACATTCCCACCAACAGTGCAAGAGGGTTACTGTTTATCCACATTACCTCCAGCATTTATTGTTTGTAGATTTTTTGCTGATGGGCATTCTGACTGGTGTGAGGCAGTACCTCATTGGTAGTTTCCATTTACATTTTTTCCAATAATGAGTAATGCTGAGCATCTTTTCAAGTGATTGTTGGCTATCTGTATGTCTTCTTTGGAGAAATGTCTATTTAGGTCTTCTTCTCCGTTTTTGATTGGGCTGTTTATTTTTCTGGTATTTCATTAGTGAGCTGGATGAGCTGCTTATATTTTTTAAAGATTAACCCCTTTTAGTTATCTTGTTTGCAATTATTTCCTCCCATTTTGAGGGTTGTCTTTTAATCCTGTTTATTGTTTCTTTTGCTGTGGAAAGCTTTTAAGTTTAATTAGGTCCCATTTGTTTATCTTTGGAATTTAGATGGATAGTAATGATGACCCTCTATGTGAGACAACAAAAGAGACTTAGAGGTATAGAATGGACTTTTGGACTCTGAGGGAGAGGGAGAGGGTGGGATGATTTGGGAGAATGGCATTGAAACATGTATACTATCTTGTAAGAACGAAGTGCCAATCTATGTTCAATACAGGATGCAGGATGCATGGGGCTGGTGCACGGGATGATTCAGGGAGAGGGTGGGAGGTGGGAGGGGCTTCAGCATTGGGAGATCGTGGACACCTGTGGCTGATTCATGTCAATGTATGGCAAAACAAATACAGTGTTGTAATGTAGAATAAAGTATTAAAAAAATAAAAAAAAGAAAAAAAAAAAATTAGGTCCCATTTGTTTATCTTTATTTCCATTACTCTAGGAGGTGGGTCAAAGAGGATCTTGCTGTAGTTTATGTCAAAGTGTGTACTGCCTCTGTTTTCCTCTAAGAGCTTTAAAGTTTCTTATCTTAGATGTAAATCTTCAGTCCGTTTTGATTTTATTTTTGTGTATGGTGTTAGAAAATGTTCTAGTTTCATTCTTTTACATGTAGCTATCCACTTTTCCCAGCACCACCTATTGAAGAGAATGCCGTTTCTCTATTGTATATTCTTGGCTCCTTTGCCCATAGGTGCTTGGGTTCATCTCTGCACTTTCTATCTTGTTCCATTGATCTATATGTCTGTTTTTGTACCAGTACCATGCTGTAGCTTTGTAGTATGTCTGAAATCAGGAACGTTGATTCCTTCAGGCCCATTTTTATTTTTCAAGATTGCTTTGGCTATTTGGGCTCTTTTGTGTTTCCATACAAAATGTTAAATATTTGTTCTAGTTTTATGAAAAATACCATTGGTAGTTTGATAAAGATTACATTGAATCTATACATTGTTTTGGGTAGTATAATCATTTTCACAATATCGATTCTTCTGATCTAAGAACATGGTATATCCCTCCATCTATTTGTGCCTGATTTATTTATTTGATGTCTTATAATTTTCTGCATCCTTTTATCTCTATAGGTAGATTTATTCCTAGGTATTTTATTCTTTCTATTTCAGTGGTGAATGGGATTGTTTCCTTCATTTCTCTTTCTGGTTTTTCATTGTTAGTATATAGGAATGCAAGGGAATTCTGTGTTTTATGTCCTGCAACTTTACTATATTTATTAATTAGTTCTAGTAATTTTCTGGTGGCATCTTTAGGGTTTTCTCTGTATAGTATCATTTCATCTGCAAACAGTGAGAGTTTTACTACTTCTTTTCCAATCTGGATTCTTTTTATTTCTTTTTCTTCTCTGATTGCTGTGGCTAGGACTTCCAAAGCTATGTTGAACAAGGTGGCAAGAGTGGCCACTCTTGCTTTACTTCTTTTTAGGCTGTAATTTTCTTCTGACCACTGAGAGACTGAATTTCCTCAAAGCTCACAGTCCTTTGGTTCTTCTCACTGTCTGCTTCTCCACAAATATGATCCATGATTATGGCTTTAATGGACATCTTGCTAATGTATTCATGTATATCTCTAATTTATAATTTCTTTGATATCCAAAACCATATACCCAACCACCTGCTGTGATTTATGCTTGTATTTCTTCATGATTTCCAAATTAATGTGTCCAAAACTGAACTCATGAATTTAGTTCATGATACAATTATTCTAGATAGAATTATACTGGCCATCTATAAAACTTTTTTACTTTTAACTATTTGGTATCAAATCTGCACCCAAATCCTGTAAATTTTACTGTCTATACACCATCCGTTAGTTCAGTTCAGTCACTCAGTCATGTCCAACTCTTTGCAACCCCATGGACTGCGGTACACCAGGCCTTCCTGTCCATTACCAATTCCCAGAGCTTACTTAAACTCATGTCCATTGAGTCAGTGATACCATTCAACCATCTCATCCTCTGTTGTCTCCTTCTCCTCCTGCCTTCAATTATGTCCAGCATCAGGGTCCTTTCAAATGAGTCAGTTCTTTGCATCTGGTGGCCAAAGTATTGGAGTTTCAGCTTCAGCATCAGTCCTTCCACTGAATAGTTAGGACTGATTTCCTTTAGGACTTTCTCTTTGCAGTCCAAGGAACTCTCAAAGAATCTTTTTCAATACCACAGTTCAAAAACATCAATTCTTCAGTGCTCAGCTTTCTTTATAGTCCAACTCTTACATCCATGTATGACTACTGGAAAAACAATAGCCTTGACTAGATGGACCTTTGTTGGTAAAGTAATGTCTCTGCTTATTAATTGCTGTCTAGGTTGTTCATAACTTTTCTTCCAAGGAGCAAGTGTCTTTTAATTTCATAGCTACAGTCACCATCGGCAGTGATTTTGAAGCCCCCCAAAATAAAGTCTGTCACTGTTTCCATTGTTTTCCCATCTATTTGCCATGAAGTGATGGGACCAGATGCCATGATCTTAGTTTTCTGAATGTTGAGTTTTAAGCCAACTTTTTCACTGTCGTTTTTCAGTTTCATCAAGAGGCTCTTTAGTTCTTCTTTGCTTTCTGCCATAAGGGTGGTGTCATCTGCATATCTGAGGTTATTGATATTTCTCCCAGCAGTCTTGATTCCAGCTTGTGTTTCATCCAGTCCAATGTACATTTATGATGTACTCTGCATATAAGTTAAGTAGACAAGGTGACAATACTTGACGTACTCCTTTTGTGATTTGGAACCAGTCTGTTGTTCCATATCCAGTTCTAACTGTTGCTTCTTGACCTGCATACAGATTTCTCAAGAGTCAGGTCAGGTGGTCTGGTATTCCAATCTCTTTTAGAATTTTCCGCAGTTTGTTGGGATCCACACAGTCAAAGGCTTTGGCAATAAAGCAGAAGTAGATACTTTTCTGGAACTCTCTTGCTTTTCAATAATCCAGTGGATGCTGGCAGTTTGATCTCTGGTTCCTCTGCCTTTTTTTTACTTCCAATGTATTCCTCTTCCCATCTGTATTGACCACTACCTACTCCTATTATTTCTCTAGTTGTGGTAACTTATTAACTGGTCACTCTGAAACTACTCTGCCTTTCTTTTCCACTGCATTCGAAGTAGTCAGCATTGAGACCAAAGCAGTTTTTATTCTCTTACCCTAAAAGCATTTCTTGTGGATGGCTTCTAAAGACTGTTCCCTGTTTTATATCACTTACCTTCTTGTGTTCTCCCTTGTATTCTTCTTTCTAGCCATACTGGCTTTATTTCTCTTCTTGGAACATGACTTGCAATATTTCATCATAGAGCCTTTTAAATATTACTCTTTTCCTTGGACTTTCACTCCCTCTTTCACCAGATTAATCTTCTCATTGAATATCTGCTCATTCCTCATTTTTCTTAAAATCTCTTGCTGACTACAAATGCTTACTGCAGTTCACTCAATTTCTCCCCCAATCACCTTGTCTTCAATATCGTTTACTACAACTGTTGCTTTCCATTTATTATGCATTTGTATGGGTTTTTGATCAATATTTGTATGCTCCAGTTGACTGTAAACTTCATAAAGGTAGGGAATACATCTGCATTTTGTTGTTGTTGTTGTTTAGCTTATGCTTGCTAGTATATACCCATCACTTCATGGCAAATAGAAGGGGAAAAGGTGGAAGCAATGACAGATTTCCCATTTGGGGGCTCTAAAATCACTGTGGTTAGTGACTGCAGCCATGAAATCAGAAGACTATTGCTTCTTGGCAGGAAAACTATGAAAGACCTACATGGTGTGTTGAAAAGCAAAGACATCACTTTGCCAACAAAGGTCCATATAGTCAAGGCTATGTATGGTCTTTTCATTGGTCACATACCATTGTGAGAGCTGGACTATAAAGAAAGCAGAGTGCTGAAGTGTTGATGCCTTCAAACTGTGATGCTAGAAAAGACTTTTTAGAGTTCCTTAGACAGCAAGGTGATCAAGCCAGTCAATCTTAAAGGAAATCAACCCTGAATACTCATTGGAAGGATTGATGCTGAAGCTGAAGCTCCAGTATTTTGGTCACCTGATGTGAACAGGCGACTCATGGAAAAGACCCTGATGCTGGGAAAGATTGAAGGCAGAAGGAGAAGAGAGCATCAGAGGATGAGCTGGCTGGATGGCATCACTGATACAAGGACATGATTTGGGCAAACTCCAGAAGATGGTGAGGGACAGGGAGGTTTGGCATGCTGCAGTCCATGGGATTGCAGAGTTAGATACAACTGGGCAACTGATTAACAAAAATTAAAAATATGCCTAGAACCTAAGTCAGTTCTTGTTACATGATAAATGCTCAATAAATACTACCTGAGTTTTGCATGAAAGAAACCTAAAACACCAGTGGGGTATGGTGGGTAAGTACTTGTCAGGGCAAAACAAAGAAACACACAAAAATCAGTTAAAACTTTAAACTGTTTTACTCTTTCCATAACCAATAGGAATATAGGAATATTTGAGTTTTCAGATCCCAAGTTGTCTTACTTCTGTGCACAAGTGGATTGTCTAAGCTTATTTCAGAGATGATAAGATCTATAGTCAAAAAGATGTGGGAAGGAGTAGTGATAGTTTTCAATTAATTGACTAAAAACAATAGATATGTAGTTATCTGGGCATCCATGAACTTCTGCCTTTAGACAAATTCAGACAAAATGAGATATTTCAGATAATTTTTAAGATTAATCTTTGCATTCAGTATCATTTCTGATATTGTTGCTTGGCAAAACCTCTTTGTATGTAGCTGCAAGGTCACAATCACATGAGATGCATTTACAAGTGATATTAAAACATTCTTTAATTTCCTGAAGAGTTGAAGTAATATCTGGGTAGCAGTTATAATCTTGATTGGTGGGAAAGTTAGGAGTATTACCTTATGATTATATATTCATATTAAATCAGGAGCTCCTCCCAGGAAAATGACTGTTGTTGTTATTGTGTACTCACTAAGTTGTGTCTAACTCTTTGCAACCCCATGGACTGTTGCCTTCCAGGCTCCTTCTGTTCATGGAATTTCTAAGGCAAGAATACTACAGTAGGTTTCCATTTCCTTCTCCAGGGGATCTTCCTGACCTAAGGGATTGAATCTGTGTCTCCTGCTTGACAGGTAGATTCTTTACCACTGAGCCACCTGGGAAGCCCCAAGGGCAAATAATACAACTTTTCCTTTCACCACCAATCTATAGCATGTGCCAGGCATTTTGCTAATATTTATTCTGATTCAACTCTTATTTTATGAATCCTATTGTATTTAAAATCAAGCTTGGGGACTTCCTTGATGATTAACTGATTAAGAGATTCCACATTTTCAATGCAAGGGTCCTGAGTTCAGTCCCTGGTCAGAGGGCTAAGATCCCACATGCAACATGATACAGCCAAATTTTTTTCTAATTTTAAGCTTAATATTAACCATAACATAATGCAGTGTCATTATCTGTTGTAGTAAAACACTTATGTGCATATGAGAGATATTCCACGTGCTTCCAATTTAAGTAGCATTTGGGAAACTGTTCATTTCTTGTACAGATGTATTTAATAACTGTACTAGTTAACCTATGAAAAATTTCATGGATTTCCTCAGGCAGTTGGTTTCATACAAAATTGCCTTGTGAAATACACTCCTTATCTAACCTTCCTGGTACCATCCAAAATAAGCTCTTTCAGAGCCAAGTTAAATCAGAAAATATCCTAAAAGACACCTATGAAACAATACATTCTTAGGTAACTTCTGCCTGAAATTTCAGTCATCTTGCCCTCTTGGATTAATGTTTTAATCATTTCATCCTTCTGTTGGTAAACGTGAAGTGTTTAGAGGCACTTTTGCATCTGCAGTTAGCCTCCCAGTCTTCACTGATCCTCTGCCTCACTTCTCTCTCCTGTCCCAGGTGACCCATAGGTTATAGCAAGTGCCAGGCTGTGAAAGTTGGAGTATTGCAGAAAACTCCCCTCTGATTTGCATCATCAAACATTCTAACTTTGGAAAATATGTGGAACTTTTGTTCTGCTCCCTGACTAACCCTCCTGTTCTCTTTCTGATTTTATTTTATGACCTAATTGTCACAAAACAAAAAGTGTATGAGACACCTCTGAAAAATCACCAAAAGATGGTTCTGTTAGTAATTCTTTATCTATGCTACTACTCTCATTCATCTTGCCTGCAATTAATTTTCTGTTGCTGGGGCTATCACATATGGTGTTCTAAGTGTCTAGCACAAAAGGAACTAATTCCTCTGGGGAATGTATATGATTAAAATATTATATTCTATCTTAATAAGAAAATTCAATTTCCTTATCAAAATATTTTTCCCGTTTTTAATGTTAGGTTAAAGTATAATTTTAATTTAGTCTTACTTAATTTGATTGCTAAAATGTAGTAAAAAAAAATTTCTGATTTAAGGTTATGAAATAGTATCCAGTATCCTCCATGGAACTTACCACAGACCTGTCTCCATGGGAGAGAGATGGAAGATTATTGCTTTGGATAAATTACCATTTCCAGTTTGCTCTTTTTCAAGTGATTAAAATAGAAAATAAGATCACTATTAATCATAGTTAGAGAAAGAACTAGACACAAATTATGGAAGGCAGAAAAGAAGAAGCGATCTTAATTAAGGCATCTATAGTATACTTGTATAAGCAGGAATGGCTGAAGGCAATGCCTTCTCATTTATTTATGCAACAAATCTTCATTGAGTTACACAATGTGTCAAGATCTGACTGTTACCACTCTTGGAAATGTTTTCAAGGAAAGATAACTGATTCTTGGCCTCCAGAAGCTAATATTCTTGTTGAAGAGGAAGGAAACAAGTATATATTTAATAGGACCTGGGAGAGTGGAAGTTTTAAGAGAAGACATGAGGCAGGGGAAGAAAACAGACTGGGGTGGTAATGGAGAGGGCTGCTCTTTCAGAAAGAGTAGAGAGCACATAACCTGATATTGGAGGATAAAACTGGATAAAATGAGAGTGACAGGGGTTGACATTGTGAGGAAAAAGAGTCCCTGTCAGAGAAAGCATCAAGTGAACATTCCCCAAAGAAATGAGTTTGGTATTTTGAGGATAGCCAGAAAACCAGTCATGGCCTGGTGGCAGGAAGCTGGACACGGAGACAGGAGATGAAGCTCTAAAGGAAAGGGGCCTGACCAGGGAGGGCTTTATCATTGTGGGAAATTAAAGTCTTTATTGAATTGGTGATGGTATTGCTTCTGGGGTGTGTGTGTGTGTGTGTGTGTGTGTGTATACATACATATATATATATGTATATATATAAATTATAGAGTCATTTAATGTGTGTGTGTGTATAAATTATAGAGTCATTTAATGTTGTTAATATTGCTTATTTTGGATATACATACATATTGTGAAATGATTACCATGATCAAATTAACTAACATATACACATATTCCTGGGGCTTCCCTCGTGGCTTAGAGGGTAAAGCATCTGCCTGCAATGCTGTAGACCCGGGTTCGATCCCTTGGTCGGGAAGATCCACTGGAGAAGGAAATGGCAACCCACTCCAGTACTGTTGCCTGGAAAACCCCATGAACGGAGGGAGCCTGGGGTCGCAAAGAGTCGGACACGACTGAGCGACTTCACTTTCCTTTCCGTTACACATATTCCTTCCTCTTAAGCCTCCTTCCCACCTCCCTCGCCCATCCTACCCCGCTAGGTCAGCACAGAGCACCGAGCTGAGCTCCTTGCGTTACCCAGTGGCTTGCCCCCAGCCATCTGTTTTACACATGGTGGTGTGTATATGTCAGTGCTATTCTCTCAGTTCGTCCCACCCTCTTCTTCCTCTGCTGTTTCCGCAAGTCCGTTCCCTACCTCTGCGTCTATTCATGTCGTGCAGAGAAATTCATAAGTACCATTTTTCTAGATTGCATATATATGCATTGTTGTTGTTCAGTCTCCCAGTTGTGTCCAACTCTGCGTGATCCCATGGACTGCAGCACACCAGGCCTCCCTGTCCCTCACAGTCTCCCAGAGTTTGCTCAAATTCATGTCCATTGCATTGGTGATGCCACCCAGTCATCTCACCCTCTGTTGCCCCCTTCTCCTCCTGCTCTCAAAGTTTCCCAGCATCAGGGTCTTTTCCAGTGGGTCGGCTGTTTGTATCAAGTAACCAAAATATTGGAGCTTGAGCTTCAGCACCAGTCCTTACAATAAGTATTCAGGGTTGATTTCCCTTAAATTAACTGATTTGATCTCCTTGCTGTCCAAGGGACTCTCAACTCTTCTCCAGCAGCACAGTTCAAAGGCATCAATTCTTTGGCACTTTATTGTCCAGCTCTCGCAAGCACACGTGACCACTGGAAAGACATAGCCTTGACTATATGGACCTTTGTCAGCAAAGTGATATCTTTGCTTTCCAACACACTGCCTAGGTTTGTCATATCTTTCCTGCCAAGAAGCAGTCATCTTCTGATTGCATAGCTGCAGTTGCCATCATCTAAATGGCCAGTGAATTTTAGAGCCCAAGAAGAGGAAATTTGTCACTGCTTCCACACTTTCCTTTCTATTTGCCATGAAGTGATGGGGCTGGATGACATGATCTTAGTTCTTTTTAATATTTAGTTTTAAGCCAGCTTTTTAACTCTTCCTTCTTCACCCTGACCAAGAGGTTCTTTAGTTCTTTAGAGGTTCTTGTGCAAACATAAATGCATTATGTTTTGGTGTTTTTTTTTGGCTGCAAGGCATGTGGGGGTCTCAGCTCCCCAGCCAGGGCTGGAACCTGCACTCCCAGCACTGGAAGATGAAGTTGTAGCCACTGGACCACCAGGGAAATCCCTCGATTTCTATTTTGAAAGCATATCCTTGACTATTGTGTGGGGGCAATGATTATCAAGGGATAAACATGAAAAGCAAATGAAGCAATACGCTTCTGAAGTTTATTGCCTTATTCTTGGGTCACGGTGGTACTTAGACTATATATTTAGCTGTGGTGAAGGTAAGAACAGGATAGATTAAGAATGCATTTGAAAGGCAGAACCTATAGCACTTAACATCTTTTCAGATGTGGAGTATAAGAGAAATAATGAGTCAGAAATGGCTCCTAGGTTTCATATTTGGGCCAGATGATGCCATTTACTAAGATGAAAAAGCTGGAAAAGATCAGCTTTGAGTGGGCAAATCTGAAATCATATTATAGATTTGTTAAGCTTAGATTATCTGTAGACCTTCCCAGGGTTTGCCTTGTGGCTCAGACAGTAAAGAATCTACCTGCAATGTAAGGGACTTGGATTTGACCCCTGGGTCAGGAAGATCCGCTGGAGAAGGGATAGGTTACCCACTCCAGTATTCTTGAGCTTCCCTTGTGGTTCAGCTGGTAAAGAATCCATCTGCAATTCAGGAGAGCTGGGTTCAGTCTTCTGGATTGGGGAGATCCCCTGGAGAAGGGACAGGCTACCCACTCCAGTATTCTGACCTGGAGAATTCCTGCATAGTCCATGGGGTTGCAAAGAGTCGTACACAACTGAGCGGTTTTCACTTTCTTTCACTTTTACATGTCTGGAGCACAGGTGAGAGGTGAAGATGGTGTGGTAATGAGGAAACCCTTAGGATCCTGATGGAATTTAAAAGAGGGGCTCATTATATGAATGCCAATGGGAAATGTGTGAACCAGTGTTTCTTAGTCTCAGTGCTACTGCCATTCTGAGTCCACTGACTCTTTGCTTTGGGGACTGTCCTGTGCGCTGAAGGATGTCGAGCAGCACCCGTGGCTTCTACCCTTCTATCTGTGGCTGAACTGAAAGCCAGTGGCACCTCTTCCTGTCTGGTTGCCACAACCAGAAGGGGTTTTCAGACATTTTCAAACATCCCCTGATAGGAAAAGTCACTGGCCAGTTGACAAGCATCAGTGTAAATAATAGCAAGAAGACCAGAAGAGGGATCAGAATGAGCCCTGGGCCACCCCTGTGCTTGAGAAAAGGAAAGGCAGTGAAGGAAACCTAGAAGTTGCAATAAATGAGATAATAGAACATGGTGGAGAGACTTGTAAGTTGAAAGGTGAAACAATTGAGTTTATCCTTTAGAATGAGATAATAGCTGTCCTCCCTGAGGCGTCCCTGGTGGCTCAGAGGTTAAAGCTGCTGCCCGCAGTGTGGGAGACCTGGGTTTGATCCCTGGGTCAGGAAGATCCCCTGGAGAAGGAAATGGCAACCCATTCCAGTATTCTTGCCTGGAGAATCCCATGGATGGAGGAGCTTGGTGGGCCCCAGTTCACAGGGTCACAAAGAATCGGACACGACTGAGCGACTTCACTTTCACTTTCAATAGCTGTCTTAATAAAGTATATATTCCTAATGGCACAGGAGCTAGTAGCATTTCTAGACCACCAAATGCTGTGATTCTTCTAAAATGAAAATTTCCTGCCCTGTTTAAATATTTCCCTTCTCTTTTGATACAAAAGCCAATCCTTACACTGGTCCCAAAGTTTCTATATGACTTGTGTCCCTCCTCCCTCACTCTTCCCTGGACTTCATTTTCCTAGGACCCCTAACTCACTCTGCTCCTCGGTGGCTGACATTCTGCTTTTGTGCGCGGTGCCCACACCCCAAATTCAGGGCGTTCAGTTCTGTTCAGTGGCTCAGTCGTGTCCAACTCTTTGTGACCCCATGAACTGCAGCGTGCCAGGCCTCCCCTGTCCATCACCAACTCCTGGAGTTTATCCAAACATGTCCATTGAGTCAGTGGTGCCATCCAACCATCTCATCCTCTGTCGTCCCCTTCTCCTCCTGCCTTCAATCTTTCCCAACATCAGGGTCTTTTCAAATGAGTCAGCTCTTTGCATCAGGTAGACAAAGTATTGGAGTTTCAGCTTCAACATCAGTCCTTCCAATGAACACCCAGGACTGATCTCCTTTAGGATTCAGGGCATTAGCCCTCACTATTCTTTCTGGTGAGTTGTTCCCTCCCACGTATCCATCCCCAGGACCCCCTTCACATCTTCCAGTTTCACTCAAGTGTCCTCTGTTGAGCTCACATCTTAAAACTGCCACTGTCCTCCTAACCCACTTTTTATCTCCCTTAAAAGCATCATAATGTTATCTAACTAGTTGAAATTTGGATCACTTAATTTTCTTATCAATATTTTTGTTTTTCCTCTAATCAACAAATGCATCACCTTTAATTGTTCAACAGACACATTTACTATTTATTATATATCAGCTCCTGTGCTCCAATGTGGGAATAAAGCAGCAGCCACACTTAGGAGAAATACAAGGCAGTCAGCATTACTAACAGGTGCTGGCATGGGGATCTGCCCAGGGAGCTGTCCAAGAACAGGCGTAGGGGAACATGTACATTAGACTGAAGGGTAGGGGAAAGCTTTCTGGAAGAAGTGGTCATTGAACTTTGTTGCAGAAATGATAAGAATTAAACTAGAACAGAATGGGCATACAGTATCTAAAAATATGATATAAATGAACTTATTTACAAAACAGAAATAGACTCACAGACATAGAAGACAAACTTAATGTTATTAAAGGGGAAAGTGGAAGGAGTTGGAGGGGGGATAAATCAGGAGTTTGGGATGAACAGGTACAATTGTATATTGTATATACAATTGATAACCAACAAGGACCAACAAGTATAGCACAGAGAACTATACTCAATATCTTATAATAACCAGTAATGGAAAAGAATATTAAAATGTGTGTGTATATACACACACACACTGACTATAGGTATAAGAGAATCACTTTGCTATATGCCTGAAACTAATACAACATTGTAAATTAACTGCATTGTTTTAGTTGCTAAGTCATGCCTGACTCTTTTGTGACCCAAAAGACTGTAGCCTACTAGGCTCCTCTGTCCATGGGATTTCCCAGGCAAGAATACTGGAGTTGGCTGCCATTTCCTTCTCCAGGGTTCTTCCTGACCCTGGAATTGAACCTGCCTCTCCTGCATTGGCAGGAGTGTTCTTTACCACTGAGCCACTTGGGAAGCCCTGCAAAAAATGAACTATCCTTCAATTAAAAACAAAATGGACATTTTGGAAAAAGAACAGCATGTGAACAGTGTAGAATATGGGATATTTAGGAATCTTTAAAAAGGTTGCATTATGTATTCAATAGCATGACCAGAAGTCAGGCATGTGCTCACAGAAAGACCTATACAAGCGAGACCTTGAGAGGTTTTTCAGCTAGAAAATGACAAGATCACATGATCGGATTTTAGCAACGTCAGCTTGACATATGTTGAAGGTTTGTCATCAAGGAGCCAGACAGGCAAGCTCAAGGGTGGCAGTGGAGCCATGAAACTTTTTTCCATTAGAGTGCAGACTGTAGAGTGAACAGAGTTGCACTGAGATGAACAAGGGAGTGTTACATATAGAAGGCTTTGAGTATTAAATTACAGTTAGCTAACAATGTGGTCATGTATGGATGTGAGAGTTGGACTGTGAAGAAGGCTGAGCGCCAAAGAATTGATGCCTTTGAACTGTGGTGTTGGAGAAGACTCTTGAGAGTCCCTTGGACTGCAAGGAGATCCAACCAATCCATTCTGAAGGAGATCAACCCTGGGATTTCTTTGGAAGGAATGATGCTAAAGCTGTAACTCCAGTACTTTGGCCACCTCATGCGAAGAGTTGACTCATTGGAAAAGACCCTGATGCTGGGAAGGATTGGGGGCAGGAGGAGAAGGGGACGACAGAGGATGAGATGGCTGGATGGCATCACTGACTCGACGGACTTGAGTCTGAGTGAACTCTGGAAGATGGTGATGGACAGAGAGGCCTGACATGCTGCGATTCATGGGGTTGCAAAGAGTCGGATATGACTGAGCAACTGAACTGAACAATTATTTTTATTTTCTTGAGGCACACGTTAGGTTGTTAGGAAACCAATGTTAAATGTCATTTGTTTCTTCCTTATATCTGCTATATTTTTTTGAAAAATTTTATCCTATGGGATAATTTGTGTGACTATATATGGAATGAAAAATGTTAAGGTTTTAAATATAACATGTCTAATGTTATAGTATAGTGTTAGTCATGCAGTTGTGTCTGACTCTTTGTGACCCATGGACTGTAGCCTGTCAGGCTCCAGGCAAGAATATGGGAGTGGGTAGCTGTTCGCTTCTCCAGGGTATCTTCCCAACCCAGGGGTTGATCCCAGGTCTCTCACATTGAAGGCAGATTCTTTATCATCTAAGCCACCAGGGAAGCCCACTGTTGTATGATAAGGTAGGTTTGATCCCTGTGTTGGGATGATCCCCTGGAGAAAGGAATGGCTACCTGCTCCAGAATTCTTGCCTGGAGAATTCCATGGACAGAACAGTTTTGTGGGCTACGGTCCACCCATTCAAGCACTCTTGGTGGCTCAGATGATAAAGAATCTGCCTGCAATGCAGGAGACCTGGGTTTGATCCCTGGATTGAGAAGATCCTCTAGAAAAGAAATGGCTACCCACTCCCATATTCTTGCCTGAAGAATTACATGGATAGAGGAGCCTGGTGGGCTAAAGTCCATGTGGTAGCAAAGACTTGGACACCACTGAGTAACTGACACTTTCACACAAGATGCAGGATAAACTAAGCATTTTTTTTTTTCCACCTTTAGACATCCCTTGAGAGTACAGGGTATAGATCACAAAAGTTAAATATTCAGAACACTAGGACACATAGTCTGTGTTCTCAAAAGAAATTCAGTGAAAGAGAGAAATCAAAATACGTATAAGGTGCTTATCTGTTTTGGTTCATAAATATGGTTTTGGACTTTTATGGAAAAGTACATTAATTGTCAAGAAAACTGACAGCTCTATTATCTTTTAAATAGGATCCCTCCAGCCCTTATTTAATGAAAGCTTTTCTGTTGATTCATGTAAATAGTGCCCTTTGATGAGCTTTGAGGTCTGTCAGTTTATGGAGTGCAGCCCTTAGATTAATGGGCAGGCTGGGAACCAGATGTGTGTTTTCAGGGCTGATAACTCAATTAAAATAGAGGTCGTGAGGGTGGAAGGAAGAGAGAGGGTCAGCTGGAGCCCGTGGGAGCAGGGCATGGCAGGGAGAAATCAGAGGCTATGTGTCCCCTTGGCAGATGTGTTAAGGGAACTAATCCATAGATAACTTTTATCAAATGATTTGAAACTCCTGAACCAGACGGGATTCAAGGAGATATTAATCTCCACAAAATTTCAGGGAGAGTCAGCTCTAAGTGTCAATCTCAACAGTAAAGCGCCGTTTTGAAAAATCCATTAAAGCATATGTATTAGTACAGTTATCAGAAGTCTCAGTTACGATTTTTAAATCATATCTGAAGTGTCTTTCTGCCTGGATATATTAATATTTGAATAACCCATCTATTTATTTACGTCTACCTGGCCTATATACTAGTGCAAAACTTCCTTACTGCTTACTATTCCTTTTGCCTATCCACCTGTCTTGTTATCTTGAAGAGCACTCAGGGTTAATCTTTCTAAAGCAGTGCTCTAATATGTCAATATTTTAAAAAATCTGAGAACTATCAACTGGTTACTAAATAAAGTCCAAATTGCTTTCTCCCAACCCCAGAATTTGTACAATTTGATCCCATCTTTCTTGCATGAATGTATCCATTTGATCAATATTTATTATGTACTCACTGTATGCCAGACATGCATCTAGGTTCTACAGATAAAACTGTAAATAAACAAGGCCCCCACTGTCATCAAATTCATATTCTAGTAGGAATAATTTAAAAAAAGGAAAATACATACACACATGTGTACACAGAAGATGAAAATTAGTCTGGAAAAAAGCAGTGTAAAAATATTTAGAGACTGTTATACTGTTGCATGTGAGGATTTATTTATTTATTTTTGTAAAAATAAAAGAGTAACTTTTGATTGTACACTTAAAGAGGTGAGAAATTAATTTTGACGTTTTGAGCAAAGACCATTCCAGGCAAAGGGAAAAGTAAACAATAATCTTGAAGAAATTCCATGCTTGGTAAATAGTGGGGCAAAGCCATTGACAAGGGGCAGAGTGAGCAAAGAGGCGCATAGTAAGTGATGTGGTCAGAGGTAGTAGGGAGGCCAGATTAGGTAGGATATAGGGTATCACAATGATAGGAATTTCAGGAATTTTAAAAGAAGAGAGACATGATATGGCTTATATTTAAAAGGACCATTCGAGCTCATGTGTTTGAATAGACAATGGAGTAAATTATATATGGATATAATGAATGTATCGATGATTTTATAGCCATTGAACTTGTGGGTCCACCAAGGGTGTAGGGATAACTATAAAGGGGACAGGGTCTGGGAACTGAATAAATTTTGGATATTCTACTAAGAAAGATAATGGAGGCAGCAGTGAAACTTTAGGAATGGCCACTGGTCAGGAGGAAAACTTTAAAGAAAGGGTTCCTGTAAGAAACGAAGCGCTAATCTATGTTTGGTGTAGGATGCAGGATGCATGGGGCTGATGCACAGGATGATTCAGGTAGAGGATGTGGGGTGGGAGGTGGGAGGGGGCTTCGGCATTGGGCGATTGTGTTCACCTATGGCTGATTCGTGTCAATGTATGGCAAAACAAATACAGTATTGTAATTAAAAAAAATAAATAAATTTAATTAAAAAAAAATAAAAAAATAAAGAAAAGGGTTATTTCATATAAAGAAAATGAACAGAGGTTGTTATTGTTGAGTTGCTAAGTTGTGTCTAAATCTTTGTGACTCCATGGAACACCACATGCCAGGCTACCCTATCCTCCACTATCTCCCTGAGTTTGCTCAAATTCATGTCCACTGAGTTGGTGATGCTATCTAACCATTTCAGTCTCTGTCACCACCTCCTTTTGCCTTCAGTCTTTCCCAGCATCAGGGTCTTTTCCAGTTAATCAGCTCTTTGCATCAGGTGGCCAGAGTAGATTCAGCATCAGTCCTTGCAATGAATATTCAAGGTCAATTTCCTTTGGGACTGATTGATTTGATATCCTCACAGTTCAAGGGACTCTCAAGAGTTTTCTCCAGAACCACAGTTTGAAAGCATCAGTTCTTCAGCACTCAGCCTTCTTTATGGTTCAGCATGACTACTGGAAAAAAACATAGCTTTGTTAGGTGGACCTTTGTCAGCAAAGTGATGTTTCTGCTTTTTAATATGCTCTCTACGTTTGCCATAACTTTCCTTCCAAGGAGCAAATGTCTTTAAATTTCATGGTTGCAGGTCATCATCCACAGTAATTTTGGAGCCTAAGAAAATAAAATCAGTCACCCCTTCTACTTTTCCCCATCTATTTGCCATGAAGTGATGGGACTGGATGGTGTGTTTAGTTTTTGCCCACATATAAGCAATATCATATGATATTTCCCTTTCTCTATCTGGCTTACTTCACTTAGTATGATACTCTCTGGGTCCATCCATGTTGCTGCAAATGGCCAGGAGCATTATTTCATTCTTTTTTTATGGATGAATAATATTCCATCATCTGTGTATGTATGTGTATATGTACATATAGGTGTGTGTGTGTGGATATGTATACACGCTACATTGTCTTTATCCATTCATCTGTTGATTGATATTTTAGTTGCTTCTACTATTGAAAATAGTGCTGCAGTGAACATAGGGGTGGATACATATTTTCAAATTAGTTTTCTCCAGATATATGCCCAGGATTGGGATTATTGGATCATAAGGCAACTCTTCTTTTAGTTTTCTAAGGAACCTCCATACAGTTTAGATTCCCATCAACAGTGTAGTTGAGTTCCTTTTTCCAAACACTCTCCAGCATTATTTGTGTACTTTTTAGATACCAATTTATTTATTTTTATTGAAGTATAGTTGATTTACAATGTGTTAATTTCTTCTGTGTAGCAAAATGCTTCAGTTTTATATACACACATTAAGTTTTAAATATTCTTTTTCCATTATGGTTTATCATAGGATATTGAATATAGTTGTGTTCTATACACTAGGACCTTGTTGTTTATCCATTTATAAAAGTTTACTTCTGCTAACCACAGCCTCCCGCTCCATCTCTCCCCTAAGCCCACTCCCTTTGGCATCTACTAGTCTGTTCCCTATGTCCACAATTCTGTTTCCTGTTTCAGTGATAGGATCCTTTGTGTCATATTTTAGATTACACATGTGAGTGTCATCATATGGTATCTGTTTTCCTCTATCTGACTTACCTCACTTAGTACAGTTCAGTTCATTTGCTCAGTCGTGTCTGACTTTTTGTGACCCCATGGACTATAGCACACCAGCAGGTTTCCCTGTCCATCACCAACTCCCGAAGCTTGTTCAAACCCATGTCCATCAAGTCAGTGGTGCCATCCAACCATCTCATCCTCTGTCATCCCCTTCTCCTCCTGCCTCAGTCTTTCCTAGCATCAGGTTCTTTTCCAGTGAGTCAGTTCTTTACATCAGGTGGCCAAAGTATTGGAGCTTCAGCTTCAGCATCAGTCCTTCCAATGAATATTCAGGATTGATTTCCTTTAGGATGGACTGATTGGATCTCCTTGCTGTCCAAGGGACTCTGAAGAGTCTTTTCAACAGCGCAGTTCAAAAACATCAATTCTTTGGTGCTCGGCTTTCTTTATGGTCCAACTTTCACATCCATACATGACTACTGGAAAAACCATACTTTTGACTATATGGACATCTGTCAGTAAAGTAATGTCTCTGCTTTTTAATATGCTGTCTAGGTTTTCCATAGCTTTTCTTCCAGGGAGCTAGCATCTTTTAATTTCATGGCTGCAGTCACCATCTATAGTGATTTTAGAGTCCAGGAAAATAAAGTGTGTTACTGTTTCCATTGTTTTCCTATCTACTTGCCATGAAGTGATGGGGCTGGATGCCATCACTTAGTACATTAATACCTAAGTCCATCCATGTTGCTTCAAATGGCATTATTTTGTTCTTTTATGGTTGAGTAATATTGTACTGTGTATATGTACCACATTTTCTTTATGCATTTATGTGTCTTTGGACATTTAGGTTGTGTCCATGTGTTGAATAGTATGAATAATACTGCTGTGAACAGGGATGCATGCATCTTGAATTACCTTTTCTGTCAGATATATACTTAGGAGTTGGATTGTTGGATCATATGGTAACTCTATTTTTAGTTTTCTGAAGAATCTCCATGTTGTTTTTCACAGTGACCACACTAACTTACATTCCCACGAACAGTGTAAGAGGATTCCTTTTTTCTCTACATGCTGTTCAGCATTTTTTATTTGTAGACTTTTTAATGATGGCCATTCTGACTGTTAATGAGGTTGTACCTCTTTGTAGTTTTTACTTGTATTTCCCCAGTAACTACCGATGTTGAACATCTTTTCACGTGCCCAATGGCCATCTGAATTGCCTAAACATCATTTAGGTCTATTTAGAAATGTATTTTCAGTTGGGTGGCTTGTTTTCTGTTGTTGAGTTCTTTGAGCTACATATATGTTTTGTAAATTCAGCCTTAAGCAGTCACATGGTTTGCAAATATTTTATTCCATTCTATAGGTTATCTTTTATTTCATTTATGGTTTTCTTTGCTGTACAACAGAGAAGGCAATGGCAACCCCACTCCAGTACTCTTGCCTGGAAAATCCTACCAGGCTCCAGCCCAGGTGGATCCAGGGTAATTCGAAGGTGGGGACGGAGTAGGAGTCCTAGGAAAAACTTATTGAATTACAGATAGTGAGGGACTAAGATTTTAGCAGACAAAAAGAGGCCAAATAACTTGGTTAACATAGGGTACCAATCACCACCTACGTAGGCCGCAGGCGTCTTCCCGTTCTCCCAAAGGAGAGGAGGCACTGAGGCCCCCGGGCCAATCTTAGAAGCCCAGGCAAAGTTAGTAGGCTTGGTGGGTCCTATGCACCAGATGGGAATTCGGCCAGAAAATAGTAAGAGAGAGAGAAGGGGCTGAATAACTTGGCTTACCTGGGGTACCAATAAAATTCCAGACAAGGAATTTGCACCATCTGAATGGCGGGCACCCACGCTCCAGATGGGAATTCAGCCAGAAAATTGGGGAGCAGAAAGGAACGACATGAGGGAATCAGTCTTTCTGGAACTGATCCGATTTCTTTATTTTTCAGGTTTGTTTATATACCTTTTGTTACACATAGGGATGAATACAGAGTCACGCAGGGGTCAGCAGACCTGACCCTTGTCACAATCAGGTGTTTCATATAAAATTATACAAAGGTCTTATGAGTTTTTACATCATCTTCTGACCATGAGGTCCGCTGACATTTTATGGCCCTTTCTGATAATGGTCAGTTAACCAGAAAGCTTATTTTCCAGGAGTGATTTTTTCAGGCACCACCCTCCAAATAAAGTTGCATTCCTATAGGGTGAGGGTGTAGTGAGTTACAATCAAGAAAGGAATTTACTTAACCTAAGGTTTAACGTGATTAGTCTTAAAGGTTAATACTTATTTCTCTTATATGCTTAAAGGTTAACACTTATTTCTCCTATATGCTAATTTTATTTATTATAAGGGTAGGGAATATGAAGACTTAGCAGCAAACATCAGTCCAACGAATGAAAACCCTTCACTAATGTTCCCTTTACAATCTATTTAGTCTTAAGATAGTGATAAGGTTACATTTTTGCATAGCAAGGACACAGTGATTTATAACAAAGTACAGTAGTCTATAACAAAGAGGAAATTCATTAACTCAAAAAGTCTAACATTGCTAACATCAAAAACTACTATATTTCCTTTTCTATATTCCAAATACATTGATTAATATATTCTCAGGTGCCTAAGAATATGAAGGCCTGGAGGCAATCAAATGAGAAAAGCCCTATGCTAATACCCCAAACTCTGTGCTGTTTATGGTTGAGAGGTTGTCACACAAGCTAGTCTGTCAGCAGAGAGGTTTGACTTGAGCCACCCTTGTCACACCTACGGCAGGGAATTAGCAGTAATTATTGGCATGACAAATGAAAAAACCCTTACCAATATAATTCCTAATCAACCCACTAATACTATACTAATAATCTTCTAACTTCTCAAAAGAGTCTGTATTTAGGAAGTTTTAAAGCATCCCATGCCTCTCACAGCTGGGAGGCTGTAAACAATCACATGCGGCTGGACAACCTGATCAGGCAGGCTAGAGAACCTTCAGAGTCTGTAAGCTGAAACACTCTTGTCACGCCCAGGAATTTTTATTAACTGGGGCTGCAAGTTAACTCCTTTTCTGAGAGAAATGGTTATGGAGGAGAGCTCCCTGTAAAGTACTCTGGTTTTGGGGTAGATGCTTGGGAACAGGGGATCTCCTGAGGCTTGATCATGCCTTTGTATATGCCAAGCTTCTTTTTTCTCATGACCTTTGCCATGGGCAGAGTTCCTCACACTGGCCCCCAACAAAATCCCATGGATGGAGGAGCCTGGTAGGCTGCAGTCCATGGGGTCATGAAGAGTCAGACACAACTGAGCGACTTCACTTTCACTTTTCACTTTCATACATTGGAGAAGGAAATGGCAACCCACTTCAGTGTTCTTGCCTGGTCAGGGATGGGGGACCTGGAGGGCTTCTGTCTATGGAGTAGCACAGAATCGGACACGGCTGAAGCGACTTAGCTGCAGCAGCAGCAGTTGCTATACAAAGGTTCAATTCCTGGCTCAGGAAGATCTGCTGGAGAAGGGATCGGCTACCCTCTCCAGTATTCTTGGGCTTCCCTTGTGGTTTTTTCAGCAGTAAGAATCTGCATGCAATGCAGGAGACCTGGGTTTGATCCCTGGATTGGGAAGATCTCTTGGAAAGTGGAAAGGCTACCCACTCCTATATTCTAGCCTGGAGAATTCCATGGACTCTATAGTCCATGGGGTCACAAAGAGTCAGACACAACTGAGTGTCTTTCACTTTCACTTGCTGTACAGAAGTTTGCTAAGTTTGATTAGGTCCCATTTGTTTGTTTTAGTGTTTGTTTCTATTGCTTTGGATACTGACCTAAGAAAACATTGCTACAGTTTATTTCACAGAATATTTTGCCTGTGATCTCCTCCAGGAGTTTTATGGTGCCATGTCTTATACTTCAGTCTTTGACCCATGTTGAGTTTGTTTTTGTGTATGTTGAGAGAGTGTGTTCTAACTTCATTGACTGACAAGTGGCTCCAGCTTTCCCAGCACCGCTTGATGAAGAGCTTGTTTTGTTAACATATTCTTGCCTCCTTTTTTCTCTCCCTATATTTAATTCTTGTTCTATCTTGGGATATAGTTGATTTGCCATATTGTGTCCCACACAGTGATTCAGTAGTATATATACCTATATCCGTTATTTTTAGATTCTTTTCCAGTATAAGTAATTACAAAATATTGAGTAGAGTTCCCTGTGCTAGAGGGTCAGTGCTTGTTGATTATGTATTTTAATCCCATGGATGGAGGAGTCTGGTGGGCTGCAGTCCATGGGGTCGCACAGAGTCAGACATGACTGAAGTGACTTAGCAGCAGTATGTATATGTTAATGCAAAACTCCTAGTTTAGCCCTCCCCACCTTTCCCCTTCAGAATCCATAAGTTTGTTTTCAAAATTTGTGAGTCTGTTACTAGTTTGTAAATAAGTTCATTTATATCATTATTTTTGATTTCACATATAAGTGATATCATAATATGGTATTTTTCTTTCTCTGTCTGACTTATTTCACTTTGTATGATCATCTCTAGGTCCATCTGTTGCTACATATGGCATTATTTCATGACTTTTTAATGACTGAGTAACATTTCATTGTATATATACCACCTCTTTATGCATTCACTTATTGATGCTTGTTTAGGTTGCTTCTAGGACTTGACTATTGTCAGTTCAGTTCAGTTGCTCAGTCATGTCCGACTCTGCGACCCCATGAATCACAGCACGCCAGGCCTCCCTGTCCATCACCAACTCCCAGAGTTCACTCAGACTCATGTCCATCCAGTCAGTGATGCCATCCAGCCATCTCATCCTCTGTCATCCCCTTCTCCTCCTGCCCCCAACCCCTCACAGCATCAAAGTCTTTTCCAGTGAGTCAACTCTTCATATGAGGTGCCCAGTGTACTGGAGTTTCAGCTTTAGCATCATTCCTTCCAAAGAAATCCCAGGGCTGATCTCCTTCACAATGGACTGGTTGGATCTCCTTGCAGTCCAAGGGACTCTCAAGAGTCTTCTCCAACACCACAGTTCAAAAGCATCAATTCTTCGGTGCTCAGCTTTCTTCACAGTCCAACTCTCACATCCATACATGACCACAGGAAAAAACATAGCCTTGACTAGACGGACCTTAATTGACAAAGTAATATCTCTGCTTTTGAATATACTATCTAGGTTGGTCATAACTTTTCTTCCAAGGACTAAGCGTCTTTTAATTTCATGGCTGCAGTCACCATCTGCAGTGATTTTGGAGCCCCACAAAATAAAGTCTGACACTGTTTCCACTGTTTCCCCATCTATTTCCCATGAAGTGATGGGACCGGATGCCATGATCTTCATTTTCTGAATGTTGAGTGTTAAGCCAACTTTTTCACTCTCCACTTACACTTTCATCAAGAGGCTTTTAGTTCTTCTTCACTTTCTGCCATAAGGGTGGTATCATCTGCATATCTGAGGTTCTTGATATTTCTCCCAGCAATCTTGATTCCAGCTTCTGTTTCTTCCAGTCCAGCATTTTTCATGATGTACTCTGCATAAAAGTTAAATAAGCAGGGTGACAATATACAGCCTTGATGTACTCCTTTTCCTATTTGGAACCAGTCTGTTGTTCCATGTTCAGTTCTAAATATTGCTTCCTGACCTGAATACAGATTTCTCAAGAGGCAGGTCAAGTGGTCTGGTATTCCCATCTCTTTCAGAATATTCCAGTTTATTGTGATCCACACAGTCAAAGGCTTTGGCATAGTCAATAATGCAGAAATAGATGTTTTTTCTGTAACGCTCTTGGTTTTGCCAAAATCCATCAGATGTTGGCAATTTGATCTCTAGTTCCTCTGCCTTTTCTAAAACCAGCTTGAACATCAGGAAGTTTATGATTCACATATTGTTGAAGCCTGGCTTGGAGAATTTTGAGCATTACTTTACTAGCATGTGAGATGAGTGCAATTGTGTGGTAGTTTGAGCATTCTTTGGCTTTGCCTTCTTTTGGGATTGGAATGAAAACTGACCTTTTCCAGTCCTGTGGCTACTGCTGAGTTTTCCAATTGTGCTGGCATATTGAGTGCAGCACTTTCACAGCATCATCTTTCAGCATTTGAAATAGCTCACCTGGAATTCCATCACCTGCACTAGTTTTGTTCATAGTGATGCTTTCTAAGGCCCACTTGACTTCACTTTCCAGGATGTCTGGCCCTAGATGAATGATCACACCATCATGATTATCTGGGTCATGAAGATTTTTTTGTACAGTTCTTCTGTGTATTCTTGCCACCTCTTCTTAATATCTTCTGCTTCTGTTAGGTCCATACCTTTCTTTCCTTTATTGAGCCCATCTTTACATGAAATATTCCCTTGGTGTCTAAATTTCTTGAACACATCTCTAGTCGTTCCCATTTTGTTCTTTTCCTCTATTTCTTTGCATTGATTGCTGAAGAAGGCCTTTTTATCTCTTCTTGCTATTCTCTGGAACTCTGCATTCAAATGCTTCAGTTCAGTTCAGTTCAGTTCAGTTCCGTCGCTCAGTCGTGTCCCAACTCTGCAACCCCATGAATCACAGCACGCCAGGCCTCCCTATTCATCACCATCTCTCGGAGTTCACTCAGACTTTTCTCCTTTGCTTTTTGCTTCTCTTCTTTTCACAGCTATTTGTAAGGCCTCCCCAGACAGCCATTTTACTTTTTGCATTTCTTTTCCATGGGGATGGTCTTGATCCCTGTTTCCTGTAGAATGTCATGAACCGCATTCCATAGTTCATCAGGCACTCTATCTATCAGATCTAGGCCCTTAAATCTATTTCTCACTTCCACTGTATAATCATAAGGGATTTGATTTAGGTCATATCTGAATGGTCTAGTGGTTTTCCCTACTTCCTTCAATTTAAGTCTATTGTCAGTAGTGCTGAAATGAATTTTTTTATTTGAGTACAGTTGGTTTACAATATTGTGTTTAGTTTCTGCCAAGCAGCAGAATGAATTAGTTATGCCTGTACACATATTCCCTCTTTTAGATTTCCTTATTTAGGCCACTGCCTAGCACCAAGAAGAATTCCCTATACTATATAGTATATCCTCATTAGTTATCTATTTTATACTTAGTAGTGAATTTATTTTGGGCTTCCCTGGTTGCTCAGACAGTAAAGCATCTGCTTTCAATGTGGGAGACCTGGATTCGATCCCTGGGTCGGGAAAATCCCCTGGAGAAGGAAATGGCAACCCACTCCAGTATTCTTGCCTTGAAAATTCCATGGACTGAGGAGACTTGTAGGTTACAATCCACAGGGTTGCAAAGAGTCAGACACGACTGTGCAATTTCACTTTCACTTTCAATCTCCTAATTCATCCTCCTCTTGTTCCCTGTTGCTATCAAGATATTTGTTCTCTATATCTATCTATCTATTCTGCTTTGCAAATAGGAACACCTATACTATTGATTCCACACATATGCATTAATATACGATATTTATCTTTTTCAGACTTCTTCACTCTGTATGATAGGCTGTAGATCCATCTACATGTATGCAGATTACTCAGTTTCATCCCTTTTTGTATATGAGTAGTATTCCATTGTGTATATGTATCATATCTTTTTACCTAGTTCTCTGTTGACAGGCATTTAGGTTGATTCCACATCCTGGCTATTATAATAGTGCTGCAGTGAACATCGGGGTGCATATATCTTTTTATTTTTTCTGAGTGAATGTCCACTGGAACTGCTGGGTCATATGGTAGTTTTGTTTATAGGTTTTTAAGGATCCTGTTCTCCAGAATGGGTATAACAATTTACATTCCCACCAACATTGTAAGAGGGTTCCCTTTTCTTCACACCTTCTCCAGTATTTATTGTTTGTAGATATTTTGATGATGGCCATTCTGACTGGTGTGAGGTGATATCTCATTGTAGCTTTGATTTGAATTTCTCTAATAATAATTAGTAATGTTTAGCACCTTTCCATGTATTTGTTGGCCACCTGTATGTCTTCTTTGGAGAAATGTCTTTGTGTCTTCTCATTTATTTATTTATTTATATTGAGCTGCAAGAGCTGTCTGTATATTTTGGAGATTTATCCTTTTACATTGCTTCATTTGCAAATATTTTCTCCCAGTTTGAGGGTTTTCTTTTCATCTTATGATTTCCTTTGCTATGCAAATGTTTTATTTTTTGTTTGTTTGTTTAATTGGGTCCATTTGTTTGTTTTTATTTTCTTCAGTCTGGGAAGTGGATCAAAAATGATCTTGCTGAGGTTTATGTCAAAAAGTGTCTGCCTGCATTTTCCTCTTAAGAGTTTTATAGTGTCTGATCTTACATTTATGTCTTTAACCCTTATGAGTTTATTTTTGTGTTTGGTGTTAGGAAGTGTTCTAATTCCATTCTTTTACTTGTAGCAGTCCAGTTTTCCCAGTGCCATGTTTTGAAGAGATTGTCTTTTCTCCATTGTATAGTCTTGCTTCCTTTGCTATAATTAACGTAACCGTAGGTGCATAAGTTTATCTTTGGGCTTTCTATTCTGTTTCATTGATCTATATTTCTGTTTTTGTGCCAGCATTATACTTTCCTGATTCCTGTATCTCTGTAATATGGTCTGAAGTCAGAGAGCCTGATTCCTCCAGCTCCATTTTTGTTAAGATTGCTTTGGCTATTCAGAGTCTTGTGTTTCCATACAAATCATAAAATCTTTGTTCTCATTCTGTGAAAAATATCATTGGTAACTTGATAGAATTTCATTGAATTTGTAGATTCCTTTGGATGGTATAGTCATTTTCACAATATTGATTTTTCCATTCCAAAACATGGTATAACTCTCCATCTATGTTGTCTTTGATTTCTTTCATCATCTTAAACTTTTCTGTGTGCAGATCTTTTGTCTCCTTAGGTAGATCTAGTCCTCAGCATTTTATTCTTTTTGTTGCAGTAAATGAGATTCCTTCCTTAATTTCTCTTTCTGATCTCTCATTGTTAGTGTATAGGAATATAAAATATTTCATTAATTTTTATATATTACCATATTACCAAATTCATTGATTACCTCTAATAGTTTTTTGGTGCATCTTCAGGATTTCCGATGTATAGTATAATGTTATCTGCAAACAGTGAGAGTTTTACCTCTTCTTTTCCAATTTGGATTCCTTTAAAAAAAAAAAAAAAACTTTTCTCTGATTGCCATGACTAGGACTTCCAAATCCATGGTGATTAGAAGTGACCCAAGTCGACAACCTTGTATTGTGCCTGATCTGAGAGAAAATGCTTTTTGTTTCACCATTGAAAATGGTGTTTGCTCTGGGTTTGTCATTTATGGCCTTTATTATGTTGATGTAGGTTCCCTCTGCCCACTTTCTAGACAGTTTTTGTCAAAAGTGTGTCATTTGAATTCTGTCAAAATATTTTTCTGCATCTATTGAGATGTTAATATGGTTTTTATTTTTCAGTTTGTTAATATGTATCATATTTTTAAAATTTGCATATTTGAAGAACCTGTGAATCTTTTCAATAAATCCTACTTGATAATGGTATATATTCTCTTAAGCTGTGGTTGCATTGGTTTGCTTGTATTTTCTTGGGGGATTTTTTTGCCTATGTTCATAAGTGACATTGGCTTGGAAGTTTCTTTTATTGTGATACAGTTGTCTCATTTTGGTATCAGGATGATGGTAGTTTCATTGAATGAGTTTGGGAGTTTCCTCCCTCTGTAGTTTTTTGGAACAGTTTGAGAAGGTTAGATATTCAGTTCAGTTCAGTAGCTCAGTCTTGTCCGACTCTTTACGACCCCATGAATTGCAGCACGCCAGGCCTCCCTGTCCATCACCAACTCCCAGAGTCCACCCAAACCCATGTCCATTGAGTTGGTGATGCCATCCAACCATTTCATCCTCTGTCGTCCCCTTCTCCTCCCGCCCTCAATCTTTCCCAGCATCAGGGGCTTTTCAAATGAGTCAGCTCTCTGCATCAGGTGGCCAAAGTATTGGAGTTTCAGCTTCAACATCAGTCCTACCAATGAACACCCAGAACTGATCTCCTTTAGGATGGACTGGTTGAATCTCCTTGCAGTCTAAGGGACTCTGAAGAGTCTTTTTCAACACTGCAGTTCAAAAACATCAATTCTTCGGCACTCAGCTTTTTTTAATCCAACTCTCACATCCATACATGACAATTGGAAAAACCATATCTTTGACTATATAGACCTTTGTTGGTAAAGTAATGTCTCTGCTTTTTAATATGCTGTCTAGGTTGGTCATAACTTTTCTTCCAAGGAGCAAGGATCTTTTAATTTCATGGAGGCTGTCACCATCTGCAGTGATTTTAGAGCCCCCAAAATAAAGTCTCACTATTTCCACTGTTTCCCTGTCTATTTGCCATGAAGTGATGGGTCCACATGCCATGAACTTAGTTTTCTGAATGTTGAGTTTTAAGTCAACATTTTCACTCGCCTCTTTCAGTTTCATCAAGAGGCACTTTATTTCTTCTTGGCTATCTGCCATAAGGGTGTGTCATCTTCATATCTGAGGTTATTGATATTTCTCCTGCCAATCTTGATTCCAATTTGTGCTACCTCCAGTCTAGCATTTCTCATGATTACTCTGCATGTAAGTTAAATACGCAAGGTGTCAATATACAGCCTTGACATACTCCTTTGATGGTTTGGAACTAGTCTCTTGTTCCATATCAAGTTCTAACTGTTGCTTCCTGACCTGCATACAGATTTCTCAGGAGACAGGTCAGGTCATCTGGTATTCCCATTTCTTGAGTGTTCCACAGTTTGTTGTGATCCACACAGTCAAAGGCTTTGGCATAGTCAATAATGTAGAAGTAGATTTTTTTTTTTTCTGGAACTCTCTTGATTTTTTTTGATGATCCAAAGGATGTTGACAATTTGATCTCTGGTTCCTCTGCCTTTTCTGAATTCAGCTTGAATATCTGGAAGTTCACGGTTCACATATTGCTGAATCCTGGCTTGGAGAATGTTGAGTAGTACTTCACTAGCATGTGAGATGACTGCAATTATGCAATAATTTGAGCATTGTTTGGCATTGCTTTTCTTTGGGATTGGAATGAAAACTACCTTTTCTAGTCCTGTGGCCACTGCTGAGTTTTCCAAATTTGCTGTCTTATTGAGTGCAGTACTTTCACAGCATCATCTTTCAGGATTTGAAATATCTCAACTGGAATTCCATCACCTCCACTAGCTTTCTTCATAGTGATGTTTCCTAAGGCCCACTTGACTTCACATTCCAGGATGTCTGGCTCTAGATGAGTGATCACACCATCATGATTATCTGGGTCATGAAGATCTTTTTGTACAGTTCTTCTGTGTATTCTTGCCACCTCTTCTTAATATCTTCTGCTTCTGTTGTGTCCATACCATTTCTGTCCTTTATTGAGCCTATCTTTGCATGAAATGTTCCCTTCATATCTCTAATTTTCTTAAAGAAATATCTAGTCTTTCCCATTCTCTTGTTTTTGTTCTATTTCTTTGCATTGATAACCGAGGAAGACTTTCTTTCACTCCTTGCTCTTCTTTGGAACTCTGCATTCAAATGGGTATATCTTTCCTTTTATCCTTTGCCTTTTGCATCTCTTCTTTTCATAGCTGTTGGTAAGGCCTCGTATCACAACCATTTGCCTGCTTCCACTTCTTTTTCTTTTGGATAGTCTTAATCACTGCCTCTTGTACAATGTCATGAACCTCTGTCCATAGTTCTGTAAGCACTCTATCAGGTCTAGTTCCTTGAATCTATCTGTCACTTCCACTATATAGTTGTAGGATATTTGATTTTTGTCATACTTGCACGGTCTAGCGGTTTTCCCTACTTTCTTCAATTTAAGCATGAATTTGGCAATAAGGAGTTCATGATCTGAGCCACAGTCAGCTTCTGATCTTGTTTTTGCTGACTGTATAGAGCTTCTCCATCTTTGGCTGCAAATATATAATCAATCTGATTTCATAATTGACCATCTGGTGATGTCCATCTGTAGAGTCTTCTCTTGTGTTGTTGGAAGAGGCTGTTTGCTATGACCAGTGTTTGTTTTTTTTTTTTTTTTTCCACCAACTATATTAGCCTTTGCCCTGCTTCATTCTGTACTCCAAGGCCAAATTTGCCCATTACTCCAGGTATTTCTTGACTTCATACTTTTGTATTCCAGTCCCCTGTAATGAAAAGGACATCTTTTTTGGGTGTTAGTTCTAGAAGGTCTTCTAGGTCTTAGAATCATTCAACTTCAGCATCTTCAGCTTTATTGGTTGGGGCATAGACTTGGATAACTGTGATATTGAATGGTTTGCTTTGGAAATGAACAGAGATCATTCTGTTATTTTTGAGATTGCATCCAAGTACTGTATTTCAGACTCTTTTTTGACCATGGTGACTAATCCATTTCTTCTTAAAGATTCCTGCCCACAGTAGTAGATACAATGGTCATGGTCACCTGAGTTAAATTCACCCATTCCAGTCCATTTTAGTTCGCTGATTCCTAAAATGTTGATTATCACTCTTGCCATCTCCTGTTTGACCACTTCCAAATTGTCTTGATACATGGACATAACATTCCAGGTTTCTATGCAATATTGCTCTTTACAGCATCGTACTTTACTTCCATCACCAGTCACATCCATAACTGGGTGTTGTTTTAGCTCTGACTGTCTTTTCATTCTTTCTGGAGTTAGTTTTCCACTGAGAATTTGTGTTGGGTACATAAATATTTACAATTATTATATTTTCTCCTAGGATTGATCCCTTGATTATTATGTAGTGTCCTCCTTTACTCTTGTAACATTATTTTCTTTCTAGTCTGTTTTGTCTGATATGAGTATTACTACTTCAGCTCTCTTCTGATATCCATTTGCATAGAATATATTTTTCCCTCACCTTAGGGCTGAGATCGGTCTCTTGTAGACAGCCTACATATGAGTCTTGTTTTTGTATCCATTCAACAAGTCTCTGTCTTTTGGTTGTAGCATTTCATCTATTTACATTTAAGATGATTATCAATATGCATGTTCCTATTACCAATTTAGAGAAGAGCGAAAAAAACTAGCTTAAAACTTAACATTCTGAAAACAACGTCTTGGCATCCAGTCCTGTCACTTCATGAGAAATAGATGGGGAAAAATGGAAACAGTGGCAGATTTTATTTTCTTTGGTTCTGAAATCACTTCAGATGGTAATTGCCGCCACGAAATTAAAAATGCTTGTTCCTTGGAAGAAAAGCTATGACAAACCTAGACAGTGTATTAAAAAGCAGACACATCAATTTACTGACAATGGTCTATATAGTAAGAGCTTTGGTTTTTGCAGTAGTCATATACATATGTGAGATTCAGACCATAAAGAAGACTGATAGCCAAAGAAGAGATGCTTTAGAACTGTGGTGTTGGAGAAGGCTCCTGATAGTCCCTTGGACAGTAAGGAGATCAAACCAGTCAATCCTAAAGGAAATCATCCCTGAATATTCATTGGAGGGACTGATGCTGAAGCTAAAGCTCCAGTGCTTTGGCCACCTGATGCAGACAGTCTACTCATTCTAAAAGACCCTGATGTTGGAAAGATTGAAGGCAGGAAGAGAAGGGGATGAAAGAGGAGGATGAGATGATTTGATGGCACCACTGACTCAGTGTATGTGATCTGAGCAAACTCCAGGAGATGGTGTAGGACAGAGAAGCCTGGCCTGCTGTAGTCCATGGGGTCTCAAATAGTTGGACACGATTTAGTGACTAAAAACAGTTATCAATTTCTTATTTGTTTTGGGTTCATTTTTGTAGTTTTTTTTAATTTATTTATTTTAATTGGAGGATAATTACTTTACAATATTGTAATTTTTTTTGCCATACATTGACATGAATCAGCCATGAGTGTACATATGTCCCCCATCCTGAACCCCTTTCCCACCTCCCTCCCTATCCCATCCCTCAGGGTCATCCCAGTGCACCAGCCCTGAGCAAATCTGTCTCATGTGTCAAACCTGGAGTAGCGATCTATTTCAGCTCTTATTTTTCATTTAGCATTTGTGTATCTGCCTCCTTTGTAAAAGATTCAGTTCAGTTCAATCGCTCAGTTGTGTCTGACTCTTAGTGACCCCGTGAATTGCAGCACATGAGGCCTCCCTTCTATCACCATCTCCCCGGAGTTCACTCAAACTCACATCCATCGAGTCAGTGATGGCCATTGAGCCATCTCATCCTCTGTTGTCCCCTTCTCCTCCTGCCTCCAATCCCTCCCAGCATCAGAGTCTTTTCCAATGAGTCAGCTCTTCACATAAGGTGCCCAAAGTACTGGAGTTTCAGCTTTAGCATCATTCCTTCCAAAGAACACCCTGACTGTAGTTGTCTGGCTTTATTTCTGGGTACTCTCTTCTGTTGCATTAATACATGTCTGTTTTTATGCTAGTAGCATGCTGTAGCATTGTAATATTGTCTGAAGTCTGGGAGGATTGTGCTTCTTGCTTTCTTCTTTTTTCCCCCTTGAATTGCTTTCACATTTCTTGGCCTTTTATGGTTCCATATAAATTTTAGTTATTTGTTCTAGTTCTGTGAAAAATGTTATGGGTAGTTTGATATGAATAACATTAAATCAGTAGATTGGATAGTATGGCAATTTTAGCAATATTAATCCTTCAAGATGGTCTTTCAGGTGACATGGTGGTAAAGAATTCACCTGCCAGTGCAAGAGATACAGGTTCAATCCCTGGGCCAGGAAGATTCCCTGGAGTAGGAAATGGCAATCCGCTAAAGTATTCTTTCCTGGAATATTCCATGGACAGAATCCTGGCAGGCGACAGTCCATGGGGTTGCAAAGAGTTGGACATGACTGAGTGACTAAGCATGTACACACAGTTCTTCAAGAGCATGGAATGTTTTTCTCATTTCTTTAAGTTATCTTCAGCCTCATTTATTAATGCTTATAGTTCTTAACATATAACTCTTTCATCCTTTTTGTCAGGTTTATTCCTGTGTATTTTGTTTTGGGGAATATGATTTTAAAAGATGCTGTTTTTCTAATTCCCTTTCTGATATTTTGTTGTTAGTGTAAAGAAATGCAATCTATTTCTGTATGTTAATCTTGTATCCTGCAACCTTGTTGAATTTATCAGTTCTGGTACTTTCTGCATGGAATCTTTAGTTTTTCTATATATAATATCATGTCATCTGCATATAATGACAATTTTACCTCTTCCTTTCTAAGTTGGATACCTTTTATTTCTTGTCCAATTTTTGTGGCTGGGACTTCTGATACTATGTTGAAAAGAAATGAGAGTGAACATCCTTGTCTTTTTCTAGATTTTAGTGGGAATGTTTTGAGTTTTTCATCATTTAGTATTTTATTGGCTGTGAGTTTGATATAAATGTCTTTTATTATATTGAGTTATATTGGGGTACATTCTATACCCCTTTTGGTAAGAGTTTTTATCATGAATAGGTGTTGAATTTTGTCAAATGCTTATGCATCTATTTGGATGATCATGCCATTTTTTCCCTTTTGTTTATGTGTTATGTCACATTGATTGATTTGCATATGTTGACCCATCCTTATGAACTTTGGATGAGTCCCACTTGATATATAATCTTTTGATGTGTTTCTGGATTTGTTGGCTAATATTTTGTCAAGAATTTTTGGATCTATATTCACCAAAGATATTAGCCTGTTATTTTCTTTTATAGTTATATATTCCTCTGGTTTCTGCTTTCAGAGTGATTGTGGCTTCATAAAAAGTCTTTGGGAGTGTTCCCCCTTCTTCAATTTTTTGGAAGGTTTGAAAAGACTCAGTATAAGTTATTTGTATATTTGGCAGAATTCGTCTGTGAAGCCATATTACTTTTGTTGTTCACTCAGTAAGTCATGTCCAACTCTTTGCAATCTCCTTGCTGTCAAAGAGACTCTCAAGAGACTTCTCCAACACCACAGTTCAAAAGCTTTAATTCTTCAGTGCTCAGCCTTCTTTATGGCCCAACTCTCACATCCATACTTGACTACTTGAAAAACCATCTTTGACTAGATGGACCTTTGTCAGAAAAATAATGCCTCTACTTTTAATATGCTGTCTATATTTGTCATAGCTTTTCTTCCAAGGAGTAAGCATCTTTTAATTTCATGGCTGCAGTCACTGTCTGGAATGATTTTGGGGCCTAAGAAAATAAAATCTGTCACTGTTTCATTGTTTCCCCATCTATTTGCAATGAATTGATGGACCAGATGCCTTGACCTTAGTTTTTGAATGTCAAGTTTTAAACTGGCTTCATAATTCTCCTCTTGCAGCTTCAAGAGGCTCTTTAGTTCTTCTTTGCTTTCTGCCATTTGAATGGTATCATCTGCATATCTGAGGTTGTTGATATGTATCCTGGCAGTCTTGATTCCAGCTTGTGATTCATCCAGCCAGGCATGGACCTGCACTTTTGTGTGTAGGGAGTTTTGAACTACAGATTATATCTCACTCCTTGTGATCAATCTGTTCAAATAATGTAATTTTCTTTATTAAATTTTAGTGTGCTTGCTGTATGTTTCTAGAAACTTGTCCATTTCGTTTAGGCCATCAGCTGTGTTAGCATATATTTATAGTGTTATAAACGTTCATAGTATTCTCTTATGATTTTCTGTATATCAGTTGTTATGTATCTTTTTCATTTTATTTGTGTTCTCTCTCTTTTCTTCTTGGTATATTTGTATACTTTTTGATAATGGCCATTTGGACCATCCTGAGGTGAGGTAGAGAGACTGTGAATAAGGTAATCATTGGAGTGAAGGTCAAAACATTCAGAGGCAGTGGGTTAGAAAAACTACTTATATGTTGATTGAAAACTTATCAAAGCTATGAGAGTGATTGTGGAGATTATGTTAGAAGCTACAGTCTTGAAGGAACAAAGGGAGTGAACTGAAGTCTCTACATGATGCAGAAAAAAAAGGATAGTGGGTGAGATAATCTAATAGACCTCAAATCTACAGTGTTTTTTTATGTTTTTAAGTGAGTGTGTGTAAGGTTGGGAGAAATGATGTGAATGAAGCAAGGACACCTTCATCACCTTCAGGCCTGGTAGGATAAGGGATAGAGACGAGAAAATTGGAGAGAGCTGCAAGGGAAGTCTGGATTTCAGGGAGGAGTCCAGTATCAGAAGTGTATATTGACAGGAACAATAAAAAAGACCTGGGATATTTTTCTAATAATAAAAAAGACCTGGGATATTATAGAGTGCGGGGTGAAAGGGTTTAGGGATCAAGAGATAAACATCTGATAAGACATGAAGGTAGATGAGGACAGTTGTATTTTTGTGATGACTGATACAGTCAGGAATTGATTGAGTGAAGTGGTGGCTGCGTGGCACAGGAGCAGGTGAAAGTTTTTAGGGATCAGGAGATAAACATCTGATAAGACGTGAAGGTAGTTGAGGACAATTGTATTTTTCATGATGACTGATACAGTCAGGAATTGATTGAGTGTATGATGCAGAAGTGGTGGCTGTGTGGCACAGGAGCAGCCAAGAGGAGCTACCTCATGTCCAAAGTAAGAGATGGTGGCTGAGAGGAGCTAACCGCTGTCCAAGGTAAGGAGCAGCAAGTGCACTTTGCTGGAGCAGCCATGAAGAGGTACTCCACGTCCAAGGTAAGAGAAACCCAAGTAAGACGGTAGGCACTGAGAGAGGGCATCAGAGGGCAGACAGACTGAAACCACAATCACAGACAACTAGCCAGTCTGATCACGTGGACCACAGCTTTGTCTAACTCAGTGAAACTAAGCCATGCCGTGTGGGGCCACCCAAGATGGGTAGGTCATGGTGGAGAGGTCTGACAGAATGTGGTCCACTGGAGAAGGGAATGGCAAACCACTTCAGTATTCTTTCCTTGAGAACCCCATGAATAGTATGAAAAGGCAAAAAGATAGGATACTGCAAGATGAACTCCCCAGGTTGGTAGGTGTCCAATATGCTGCTGGAGATCAGTGGAGAAGTAACTCCAGAAAGGATGAAGGGATGGAGCCAAAGCAAAAACAACACCCAGTTGTGGATGGGAGTGGTGACAGAAGCAAGGTCCAATGCCATAAAGAACAGTATTGCATAGGAACCTGGAATGTTAGATCCATGAATCAAGGAAAATTGGAAGTGGTCAAACAAGAGATGGCTAGAGTGAACATCAATTTTCTAGGAATCAGTGAACTAAAATGGACTGGAATGGGTGAATTTAACTCAGATGACCATTATATCTACTACTGGGGACAGGAATCCCTTAGAAGAAATGGAGTAGTCATCATAGTCAACAAGAGAGTCCAAAATGCAGTACTTGGATGCATTCTGAAAAATGACAGAATGATCTGTTCGTTTCCAAGGCAAATCATTCAATATCGCAGTAATCCAAGTCTATGCCTCGACCAGTAACGCTGAAGAAGCTTAAGTTGAATGATTCCAGGAAGACCTACAAGACCTTTTAGAACTAACACCCCCAAAAGATGTCCTTTTCATTATAGGGGGCTGGAATGCAAAAGTAGGAAGTCGAGAAATACTTGGAGTAACGGGCAAATTTGGCCTTGGAGTACAGAATGAAGCAGGGCAAAGGCTAATAGCATTTAGCCAAGAGAACTCACTGGTCATAGCAAACAGTCTCTTCCAACAACACAAGAGAAGACTACATATGGACATCACCAGATGGTCAATTCTGAAATCAGATTGATTATATTCTTTTTAGACAAAGATGGAGAAGCTCTATACAGTCAGCAAAAACAAGACCAGGAGCTGACTGTGGCTCAGATCGTGAACTCCTTATTACCAAATTCAGACTTAAATTGAAAAAAGTAGGGAAAACCGCTAGACCATTCAGGTATGACCTAAATCAAATCCCTTATGATTATACAGGGGAAGTGAGAAATGGATTTAAGGGACTAGATCTCATAGGTGCCTGATCAACTGTGGATGCACGTTTGTGACATTGTAAAGGAGAGAGGGATTAAGACTGTCCCCAAGAAAAGAAATGAAAAAAAAAAAATGGCTCTCTGAGGAGGCCTTACAAATAGCTATGAAAAGAAGAGACGTAAAAAGCAAAGGAGAAAAGGAAAGATATACCTTTTTGAATGCAGAGTTACAAAGAATACCAAGGAGAGATAAGAAAGCCTTCCTCATTGAGGAAGGACTGGAAAATGTCAGTTTTCATTTCAATCACTAAGAAAGGCAATGCCAAAGAGTACTCAAACTACTGCAGAATTGCACTCAACTCACATGATAGTAAAGTAATGCTCAAAATTCTCCAAGCCAGGGTTCAGCAATATGTGAACCATGAACTTCCAGATGTTCTAGCTGGTTTTAGAAAAGGCAGAAGAACAAGAGATCAAATTGCCAACATCTGCTGGATCATCAAAAAGTAAGAGAGTTCCATAACAATATCTATTTCTGCTTTATTGACTATGGCAAAGCCTTTGACTGTATGGATCACAATAAACTGTGGAAAAATCTGAAAGAGATGAGAAAATCTGACCTGCCTCTTGAGAAATCTGTATGTAGGTCAGGAAGCCACAGTTAGAACTGGGCATGGAACAACAGACTGGTTCCAAATAGGAAAAGGAGTATGTCAAGGCTGTATATTGTCACCCTGCTTATTTAACTTATACGCAGAGTATATCATGAGAAACATTGGGCTGGATGAAGCAAAAGCTGGAATCAAAATTGCCAGGAGAAATATCAATAACCTCAGATATGCAGATGACACCAACTCCAGTGTTCTTGCCTGGAGAATCTCAGGGACGGTAGAGCCTGGTGGGCTGCTGTCTATGGGATCACACAGAGTCAGACATGACTGAAGCGACTTAGCAGCAAGCAGCATGCAGATGACACCACCCTTATAGCAAAAACTGAAGAACTAAAGAGCCTCTTGATGAAAGTGAAAGAGGAGAGTGAAAAAGTTGGCTTAAAGCTCAACATTCACAAAACAAAGATCATGGCATCTGGTCCCATCACTTCATGGCAAATAGATGGGGAAACAATAAAAACAGGGGCTGACTTTATTTTTCTGGCCTCTAAAATCACTGCAGATGGTGATTGCAGCCATGGAATTAAAAGAAGCTTACCTCTTGGAAGAAAAATTATGACCAACCTAGACAGCCTATTAAAAAGCAGAGACATTACTTTGACAACAAAGGTCTGTCTATCAGGGCTATGGGTTTTCCAGTAATCATGTATGGATGTGAGCGTTGGAGTGTAAAGAAAGCTGAGAGCCAAAGAATTGATGCTTTTGAACTGTGGTGTTGGAGAAGACTCTTGAGAGTCCCTTGGACTGCAAGGAGATCGGGAGATCAGTCCTGGGTGTTCATCAGAGACTGATGTTGCAGCTGAAACTCCAATACTTTGGCCACCTGATGCGAAGAGGTGACTCATTTGAAAAGACCCTGATGCTGTGAAAGATTGAGAGAAGGAGAAGGGCACTACAGGAGATGAGATTTTTGGATGGCATCACCGATTCAATGAACATGAGTTTGAGTAAACTGCAGGAGTTGGTGATGGACAGGGAGGCCCGGCATGCTGCAGTCCATGGGTTGCAAAGAGTTCAACACAACTGAGCGAGTGAACTAACTATGATGCAGTCAGTGCTCAGAATCTCTAAGGCAGGTAGTACTGAAGAGACTGTGAAGTGAAGGAAGTGAAGGGAGGGTGGATTGCACAAAGGCACAGATATGAGGATATGGATGAAGAAGTCATGGATCTTTGGAAGCCATTTCAGAGGCTGTGTACTCTAGCTACAACCACAACCTATAGCTCATTTCAAATTATTGTTCTTTCCAATACCTTGTTCTGACCTATAATGGGTAACATTGGGAATCCTGGCACTTCTCAGAAGCCAGTGGAAGGTATGGCTTTTTTATATTTGAAAACTTAGGATGGCATTTTAAATTTTTTAAAACTTTAAACTTTTTACTCTAGAATAGCTGATTAACAATGTTGTGATAGTTTCAGGTGCATAGCAGAGCAACTCAGCCATACATTAAAATACTGGTGGCTCAGACGATAAAGCATCTGCCTGCAATGCAGGAGACCTGGGTTCAGTCTCCGGGTTGGAAAGATCCCTGGAGAAGGAAATGGCACCCCACTCCAGTATTCTTGCCTGGAGAGTCCCATGGACAGAGGAGCCTGGTGGGCTACAGTCCACGGGGTGGCAAAGAGTCGGACACGACTTCACTGTCACTTTCATTCTCCCCCAAACATCCCTTTGATCCAGGCTGCCATATAACATTGAGCAGGGTTCCCTGCCACATAGCACTGAGCAAGGACCTATACAGGTAGGTCCTTGTTGATTACCCTTTTAAAATACAGCAGTTGTCCCTGGGTATCCCAGACACCCTAACTATCCTTTCCGCCTACCTGAAGAAGAGCAATCTTAGCAAGAGCACTGAGGCTTTAGCGGTCTCCTCTTCACTCCTACTTTTGAAGGCATAGAATTTAGAAAGCAGGTGGCACAATGATGCTAAGACAAATGATGTCCTGGGGCTGTTTTCTTTTCAATATCTTTCTCACTGTTGCCTATTGTACATATTATCTTTTTCTCTTTCTCTGTTTCAGTAGTTTCACTCCTTTTCTGTTTTTATTTTATTTTTGCTATATGGAAAGTCATGTATACACTTTTGAAAAGGTGACTTTCTTCATCCCACTTTTCTTTATGTCCAGGCAGTATCAGTTTTCTCTTCTTCCTTTCTAGAGTATCAAATAGCGTTATCACTCTTCCAGAGATCCCTGGGAATTGTGGTTTATTTGAAAGAAAAGGAAACAAGCAGATAAAAGAGAATTAGAAATTTCAGTGATGTTAGGGATTTGCCTTCTGAGACTTATTTCTCTTATCAGTAATTAATTACAGCTTTGCTGAACATCTCATCAGATGTTGTACACAAAGGACATAGCTGAGATTTATCATCTAGCAAGCACATATACAATGTTATCTGTTGTGAGCTCCACTCTGACATAGGCACTCTTCATTTTCATGTTTTTTGTTTGTTTGTTTAAGTTCTACCTCTGTTTATTGCTACCAACCCATTTGCGTTTCCCTCCACCCCTCTTATGCGTGTGTGTGCCCAGGCATGTGACCCCATGGACTGCAGCCCACCAGGCTCCTCTGTCCATGGAATTTTTCAGGCAAGAATTCTGGAGTCTGCATTTTCAATAAATAATCTTTTCTCACTTTGCAGCTGCACACCTGCATCAAGGCAATGCTCTTATCCTCAGATGAGCTATCAGAATAGGATCATGATGTGTCACTGCATATAGTATTCTATTTATACCTCTGTAGTCTCCAATACATTCCTCATGTATTCAATAAGTATTCATGAATGAATGAATGTTGACTTTTAAAATATTGGTAAAATTATTACATTAAGGAGTGAACATAGTTTAGGAACAAAATAGGTAGTGGAAAGATAAACGTGAGGTTATTTCCTAGACCACACTAAAAACAAAAACCTAGAATGTCATAAAAAATGCAGAATTCTTAAAAATTAAGGGAAAAAGTCAAAAGGCAGACTATAGCCAATTAGGAATTCTAGAGAATAATTTAAAAATTAGAAGGAATTAATTAAAAGAAGTAAAGACATGAGTATTTAGAATTAAGATAGTCAGATATTGAGCAGGAATAAATAATAAAGTGAGGCTTATTTTTATTTTTGTGAAATTTCTGAACTCCAGAGATAAAGTTGAAATTCTCAATGAGGCCATCAAGAAAAACAGCAATAACTGTTACTTAACAGAGTATAAAAATCAGAGAGGCACCAGGTTTCATATCACTAAAATGGATTCTTAAGAAACTCATTAAAAAGACTTTAAAATTTTTTAAAAATATTTTAAAGCTAGAATTCTATATCCTGACAATGCTGTTTGTAAAGATTTCTTATCAATTAAGTGTACAAGTATAGAAGGCAAAGAATTTTAACCAGGCCAATAACAAAAAATATATTGAACTACTCTGCAAGTAAAAGCAGAGATTCTCAAACTATTAGAGAAAGTAATAATAAAATATCATTTTTGTAACAGTTGGCTTAAGATAAATAGCTTTTCTCAAACACCAATAGAAAAAATGTACATGGTTCTAAATTTTTTTTTTTTGGAAAGCAAGATGAAAATAACTAAAAAGGTTTAAAATACCTCAGTCCTTCAAGAATTAAGAGAGAGAGAGAGAGTGTGTGTGTGTACACACACATATACCCAAGGACATAAATTGCAAAATTCTTGATAGCAACATAAAATGGGAAAAATAATGGCTGAATAAATGATTGTATATCTATACTGTTGTGGATTCATTAAAAAAAATGATGTATTGAATTGTATATACTAACACACTTGGAGGGATTTTCATAAGTCATATTGCATAAACTTGCAATATGAAATTTATAGTATAGTGGGTTTTTATAAAGGGGGAATTAAAACATGCGCTTGTATGTGTACATATGCATAAGATACATCTTTCTATATATTAAGCGTACAAGCAGTGGCTTGTATTTGCTTTTTGTGTATTAATTTTAGAAACTATAGGAGAATAAACACCATTTTTTTTTACAGTTCATGATGAAAGAAATTGATTAATAGATTTAGGCAAGGAACATCAGCGGTTACTAAAATTATTTGATGTAAGACTAATAGTAAACTTAATATTTTCAGGGCACCAAAACATCATTCCACAAATAGCTGCCTGTCTATAAGGGAAAAAATTATGTAAGGGGAAGTTAAGGTTGTCACAGCTTCAGTGTGATCATTTTAGAAAAACCATTCAGATAACCGAGCATTATGTACATAATGACATGATGCTATAGATTAGGAGCATATGTGATATTCTTTTTTCTTTCTAAAACAATTAAGTTTAAAATGAACACTTTAAAATTAAAAGTTCACAGCTTAATTAATGTTTCCAGTTCTAGATAGCCATGCATAACTAACATCTAGAAACAAAATAGACCACTGTCTCTACCACAGAATCTGCCCCACCTCCCAATTTCACTAATTCCTCCTTTCCTAAATTTATCACCCTTCTGACTTCCATTGCCAGCTATAAAGTAACCTTTCGATCATATTTAACCTGAATCTGATTCATCTCATAGATCTACATACTTTCTAAAGAATATACATTAAATTCGCCATATACAGAATACAAAAATGAACTTATTAAATTATAACATGAGTAAACTACCTGATGAATCCAGAATTGGTACCTTCTAAAGGACAACTTACCAGCTTTCTGGAGTGAGAGCTGGAAGTGGAGAAAAGCAATTATTAAAATTTAAGAGATATAAAAATTACTGTACATTAAATTTATGGTTTTATTTGATCACAACTGGAACAAAATAGCTGTAAAAGACTATAAGGGAAGTTTGGGAAATTTGAATTTTAATTATTTATGATAGTAAGGAACTATTTTTAATCTTGTTGGTAGTGAAAATTATAGTTTGACCATGTAGAATAATATTTTTGTGTTATATGTTAAAATATTTAGAAATGAAATATTGTAGTATATGTAAAATGTTTAAAAATATTTCATAAAATATAGAGGAATAAGTGTAATAAATTATCGCTGTTGCCCAATCTAGATTATAGGTATATAAGCATTAACTATATTATTTGTTCTTCCTTCTATGTGATGGAAAATTGCTATAATATAAAGTATAAAAAGAAACATCAGGGCACACATATATTACATAGGTAATATCTACTGTACAATGAGAAGGTATAATTTAAGTATTACTCCAGTTTTATCAGCATTATATATTTTAAATGTTAACATCAGTTTAGTTCAGTCGCTCAGTTGTGTCCGACTCTTTGCTACCCCATGCAACACAGCGTGCCAGGCCCCCCTGTCCATCACCAGCTCCCGGAGTCCATGCAAACTCATGCCCATTGAGTCTGTGATGCCATCCAACCATCTCATCCTCTGTCGTCCCCTTCTCCTCCTGCCCTCAATCTTTCCCAGCATCAGGGTCTTTTCAAATGAGTCAGCTCTCCACATCAGGTGACCAAAGTATTGGAGCTTCAGCTTCAATATCAATCCTTCCAATGAACACGAGGACTGATCTCCTTTACAATGGACTGGCTGGATCCTCTGCAGTCCAAGGGACTCTTCTCCAACACCACAGTTCAAAATCATCAATTTTTCGGCACTCAGATTTCTTTATAGTCCAGCTCTAGCATCCATACATGACTACTGGAAAAACCATAGCCTTGACTAGACAGACCTTGGCTGACAAAGTAAAGTCTCTGCTTTTTAATATGCTGTCTAGGTTGGTCATAACTTTCCTTCAAAGGAGTAAGTGTCTTTTAATTACATGGCTCTAATCACTGGCTGTGGTGATTTTGGAGCCCCCAAAATAAAGTCAGCCACTGTTTCCTCTGTTTCCCCATCTATTGGCCATGATGGGATGGGACCAGATGCCATGATCTTAGTTTTCTGAATGTTGATCTCTGGGTCCTCTGCCTTTTCTAAAACCAGCTTGAATATCTGGAAGTTCACGGTTCACATAATGCTGAAGCCTGGCTTGGAGAATTTTAAGCATTACTTTACTAGCCTGTGAGATGAGTGCAATTGTGTGGTAGTTTGAGTATTCTTTAGCATTGCCTTTTTGGGGATTGGAATGAAAACTGACATTTTCCAGTCCTGTGGTTACTGCTGAGTTTTCCAAGTTTGCTGGCATATTGAGTGCAGCACTTTCACAGCATCATCTTTCAGGATTTGAAATATCTCAACTGGAATTCCATAACCTCCACTAGCTTTCTTCGTAGTGATGCTTCCTAAGGCCCACTTGACTTCACATTCCAGGATGTCTGGCTCTAGGTGAGTGATCACACCATTGTCATTATCTGGGTCATGAAGATCTGTTTTGTACAGTTCTTCTGTGTATTCTTGCCACCTCTTCTTAATATCTTCTGCTTCTGTTAGGTCCCTACTATTTCTGTCCTTTATTGAGCCCATCTTTGCATGAAATATTCCCTTGGTATCTCTAATTTTCTTAAAGAAATATCTAGTCTTTCCCATTCTATTGTTTTCCTCTATTTCTTTTCATTGATCACTGAGGAAGGCTTTCTTTTCTCTCCTTGCTTTTCTTTGGAACTCTGCATTCAGATGCTAATATCTTTCATTTTCTCCTTTGCTTTTCGCTTTTCTTCTTTTCACAGCTATTTGTAAGCCTTCCTCAGACAGCCATTTTGCCTTTTTGCATTTCTTTTTCTTGGGGATGGTCTTGATCCCTGTCTCCTGTACAGTGTCATGAACCTCTGTCCATAGTTCATCAAGCACTGGGTCTATCAGATCTAGTCCCTGAAATCTATTTCTCACTTCCACTGTATAATCATAAGGGATTTGATTTAGGTCATATCTGAGTGGTCTAGTGGTTTTCCCCACTTTGTTCAATTTAAGTCTGAATTTGGCAATAAGGAGTTCCTGATGTGAGCCTTAGTCATGGGTTTGAGCAAACTCATGGAGATACCGAAGGACAGGGAAGCCTGGCATGCTGCTGTTCACGAGGCTGTAGTCAAACATGACTTGGCAATTGAATAACAACAACAACAATGTTTTAATCAGAGACACTTTTTTCACCTGACTTTATATGTCTATTTTATTGATGTTGTTAACAATCTAAATCTTTCTAGACTTAAATCCAAATTTCCTTACAAAGGAATTCACACTAATGGATATATTTGTTTCAATTTCACTATTACTGGAACTCAATAGGTTTTTTTCTTCAAGCTTCCATTTTCCTGTGCTCTGTAGAAAATCAATATGAAGTTAAGAAGAAACTCTTAGATAAAATTACAAGAGGTTAACTATGCCTTATGCATTTATAGTGATGGTAAGTAAGCTTTTACTTTTTAATTTAAAAATGTAAATTTTTGAAAAGATTGCTTTATATCTGTATATTTTATTACAGTTTCTTTTTCATGTTTAACATGGCAGTTAACAGAAAAGTATCTCCTTTAACAAGAATACCTAACAAATATATGATTAAGTACCAAACATAATCACAAACAATAAAACCAAAAACTGGCAAATTCCAGAAGTACTACCAGCTATACTTTCAAATATTTAGGATACTATTGAACTGCATCTGAGAAAATTATTGTAAAATCTGTTCTTTGAGAGTGTAGGTCATTTATGGACTAAAGATGGTATAAATGCTAATTATTTAGTTCTTTTAGAGTAAAATCCTTAAAGTGCAAGCACATTTATGACTTTGCTATGATTTTCATAATTTGTGAGGCTTTCAGTCTGAGTTAAACTAAATATTATTGATAGTTCACTAGTTAATACAGTATGTACTTAGTTTTCTGTTATAAAAATATTACAAAGATTTTATATAGAGCTGTAGTGCAGTTTGAACTAGAGAAACAAAATGATTTAAAACATATAGTTAAGCAATTTAGTATCTTAGATCATTTTATCTCAGTTAGAATCAATTCAAACTCAGAGAATAAGTACAATTTATTGATTTGTTTATTTAAGATACACACAGTTCCTTTGAAATTTCAATGCTCTTAATTGCATCTCTGACTTGTATTTGGTTGCCTGTTATGGAGAGTTCTCCTTGACCTGCTGCTTGTTCTTTTTAGCAAATGGTGAAGAATTTCAGTTAACTCTTTCTTTGCAAGAAAATAGAACATTTGTTTCTCTGCACTTGTATATCTGGGATCAGAAAAGAAGTCTTGGCAAAAAATCTACTGACAAAGTTATGTTTCTCCATCTTCCATTCAGAATCTCTATTCATTGGTTTATTTAAATATAAGAATCAACATATTTACATAATAATATGACAAATTCCTGAAGACAGATATGATATATATTATGGAACATTTAATCCCAGGTAACAGAGTCAAATGCAGTCTGTACCTTGTGATAGAGCACTGTCATATATCATTTTCCTAGACATTGGTTAGCATAGTTTGCTATAAGATTTCATTTACAATGAATGAATATGTTTTCCATGTAGAATCACAAGATATGTACAAACAAATACATATTTTATTTGGATTTAGAAATTTGTAAGTTAGTAAAGATCCTCCTCTTCTATGCAGCCTCTATGCATAAAAGTAATAGATTATTTTGGTGAAATAATTCATTCCATTCTACATTTTGTTGATACTGCTAGGTAGTTCAGATCTTCTGTTTAGTATTGCAGTGCTTAATGTAATGAAACAATGTTCCTGCCTACAAGAAACTATATTCTAATAGAAATATTAGAATTAGTCTGAAAATAACAAGGAGCCATACTAGGACAGTGGTCATGTATAGATGTGAGAGTTGGACTATAAAGAAAGCTGAGAGCTAAAGCATTGATGCTTTTGACTGTGGTGATGGAGAAGACTCTTGAGAGTCCCTTGGACTGCAGGGAAATCCAACCAGTCATCCTAAAGGAGATCAGTCCTGGGTTTTCATTGGAAGGACTGATGTTAAAGCTGAAACTCCAATAATTTGGCCATCTGATGTGGAGAACTGACTCATTTGCAAAGTCCCTGATGCTAGGAAAGATTGAGGGCAGGAGGAGAAGGGCACGACAGAGGATGAGATGGTTGGGTGGCATCATAGACTTGATGAACATGGGTTTGGGTAGACTCTGGGAGTTGGTGATGAACAGGGAGGCCTGGCATGCTGTGGTTCATGGCGTCACAAAGAATCAGACATGACTGAGCGATTGAACTGAACTGATACTAGGACAAGAACAAGGTCACTGCTCTAAGACATGTAAAAATACAGTATTTCAGACTTGGAACAAAAGCGTAAACTCTTCTTGCTTGATGAGGGTACATGCAGCTGTAGAAAACCTATAGTTTTATTTTTTATTTTTATTGGAATATAGTTGCTTTACAATACTATGTTAGTTTCTGCTGTATAGGAAAGTGAATCAGCCGCACGTATGCATATATGCTCTCTTCCTTGAATGTCCTTCCCCTTTAGGTCACCACAGAACACTGAGTAGTGTTTCCTGAGCTAGCCAGTATGTTGTCACAAGCTATCCATCTGATAGATAAAACCTATAGTTTCAAATGGAGGCCTGTACATAGGCCAAAATTGTTCTAAATGTACCCTGAGAAATTTACAACTAAAATAGTAGCTTAGAATTTCAAAGTAAGTTTGTCACCTAAGAAAGAAATCAATAAAAACATATAAGAAAAAAATTAGTTCCTTATAACTCTAGACCTTTATGACAATGCAAAAATAATAGTCTCCAGTAAGGTATTGATTCTAATTAATTGCTTAACATTAAAAAGAGAGGGGTGGGGAAACCTGCCAAAATCCTTAAACAGACCTGGAATTGAAAGCTGTTTCCAGCCTTGCCTTGAGAAACAGCAAGAGAGGAAAATAATAGCCACCAGGGAGGTGTGTCCTCCTTTTGGAGCCAAGGAGATTCAGCTCTTCTTTTCTCCTGCCATGGACACACTAGACGAGTACTACCTCAACTCCCATATTCTGGCTTTCATTTTACAGCAGCACAGTATAAATGTATATTTAATGGACATGATCAGCACTGAGTGCAATATAACTAGTTGACATTATGATTTATGGATATATCTTTTGAAGTTATTTTAAATAGATTTCTAAGAGCTAGATATACTCTAGAATTATTGAAAAAAAGTGGAGCTTCTAATCTTGAGTGCTAGCCTCTTAAAATTTTTTTTTTTGTAATTTCCTTTTATATTGGAATATAGTTGACTAACAATGTTGTGTTAGTCTCAGGTATACAGCAAAGTGATTCTGTTATACATGTATCTATTCTTTTTCAAATTATTTTCCCATTTAGGTTATTAAATAATTTTAATTTGAATTCCACATGCTATAAAATAGGTCCTTGTTGGTTATCTAGTCTCAATATATAACTGTGTAGATGTCAATCCCAAATTCCCAATTTATCCCTTGGCACCACCTTTCCCCTTTGGTAATCATGTTTATTTTCTTAAGTCTGTGAGCCCTTTCTATTTTGTCAATCAGTTCATCTGCACCTTTTTTTTTTTTTTTTGATTCCACATAAAAGTGATATATGGTTCTTGTTTTCTTCTGTTTGGCTTACTTCCTTTAGTATGGAAATCTCCACGTCCATCCCTGTTGCTGCAAATGGCATTCATTCTTTTTAATGACTGAGTACTATTCCGCTGGATATACATACCACATCTTTATCCATTCCTTTGTTGATGGACACTTAAGTTGCTTCCGTGTCTTGACTAATGTAAACAGTTTTGCAGCAAACATTGAGCTTGCATGTATCCTTTTGCATTATGGTTTTCTCTGGATATATGTTAAGCAGTAAGATTTCTGGAACATATGGTAGATCTGGCTTTAGCTTTTTAAGGAGACTGCATACTCTGGGCTTCCCACCTAGTGCTAGGGGAAAAGAAGCCATCTGCTAATGCAGGAGACATAAGAGACACAGATTTGATCCCTGGATTGGGAGCATCTCCTGGAGGAGAACATGGCAACACACTCTGGTGTACTTGCCTGGAGAATCCCATGGACAGAGGACCTGGCAGGCTACGAACAATAAGGTCACAAAGAGTTAGACACGACTGACGCAACTTGACAGCTTGAACGCACACTCTTCTCCATACTGGTTGTATAAATTTACATCCCACTAACAGTGCCGAAGGGTTTCCTTTTTCTACTTTCTCTCCAGAATTTATTGGCCTTAGACTTTTAAATTATGGCCACTCTGACTGATGTGAGGTGTTAGCTAATTGTAGTTTTTATTTCCTTTTCCTGATAATTAGCAATGTTGATCATCTGTTCATGTGCCTCTTGGCCATCTGTATGTCTTCTTTGGAAAAATATCTGCTTATTTTTTCTGACCAGTTTTGATTGGGTTGTTTGTTTTGATATAGGGCTACATGCTGCTGCTAACTCGCTTCAGTCTACATGAGCTATTTATAAATTTTGAAGATTAATCCTTTGTTCATTACACTGTTTGCAAATATTTTCTCCCATTCTGTGGGTTGTCTTTTGCTTTGTTAATATTTTCTTTGTTGTCCAAAAGATTTTGATTTAAGTAGGTTCCATTTGATTTTGTTTTTATTTCCAGTACTCCAGGAGGCAGAGAAAGATATTCTGCAATTTATGTCAAAGTGTTCTGCCTGTATTTTGCATTAAGAGTTTTATAGCATCAAGTCTTGCATCTAGGTCTTTAATCCATTTTTAGTTTATTTTTTGTATATGATATTAAAAAATGTTCTAATTTCATTCTTTCACAGTATCATGCAGCTGTCTGATTTTCCCTGCAACATTTCCTGAAGAAAATCTGTTTTCTCCATTGTATAGTGTTGCCTCCTTTGTCACAGCTATGGCTGTGTGCTTAATTTCTAGATTTTCTGTCCTGTCCCATTGCTCTATATTTCTGTTTTTGTCCCAGTACCATAATCTTTTGATGACTGTAGCTTTTAGTATTATCTGAAGTGTGGGAGTTTGATTCCTCCAGCTCTATTTTTCTTCTTCAAGATTGCTTTCTGGGGACTTTTGTAACTCTATACAGATTTTTAAATTTTGTTCTAGTTCTGTGAAGAAAAAAAAAAAATGGTATTGGTAATTTTATCTGTAGATGGCCAGGGGTCATCTAGTCATTTTGACAATGTTGACACTTCCAATCCAAGAACATAGTGTTTCTTTCCATCTGTTTGTGTCTTCATGATTTCTTTCATCAGCATCTGATAGTTTTCAGAGCAGAGGTCTTTTTGTCTCCTTAGGCAGATAGAGGCCTAGGTATTTTACTCTTTGATGCAGTGATAAAAGGGATTGTTTTCTTAATTTCTCTTTCTAATCTTTCTGTGTTAGTGTACAGAAATGCAGGAAATTTGTGTATTGATTTTGTATCCTGCAACTTTACTGAATTCATTAATATGCTCTAGTAGTTTTTTGGTAGGATCTTCACAATTTTGTTAGTATCATGTCATCTGCAAACAGTGACAGTTCGTTCTTAAGTTATTTCCTTAAGGGCTTGTATCAACAGTGAATTGTCCCTCTCAATGCCATTTCTGTCTTGACTTTGTAAGTTAGGAAACATAATTTGTGCAAGGTCTGGAAATTCTGTTCTCTTACTTTGCCCAGATAATTTTTGGACCTTGATTTGTTAACTAGTGGTATAAAATACTCAAGAAATCTCTACCTAGGATGATTTACTCAGCTAAAAAGTCCCTCTCCCTTAGAGAAAAGTCAAATTATATTTGATTTAGCTTTTTTTCCCTCCAACTGTGTAGAAGAAAACCTCTGTTGTATAAATAAAACTTGTGAAGACATTACTGTGAATGGTTAGGATTTTTCTGAATTAGTTTAAACTGAAACTAGAATCTTTTCAGGCAGTGCAACATGAAAATCTGTGTATTTATGATGCAATCAATGAAATATTTTTCAGGTTAACTCTTGGCTGAAGCTATTTCTTTATATTTAGGGGACAAGTTTTGCTTTGGTATGATTGATTAAGTTTTAGCTCATGTTTACTTTTGAAATTATTTAGTTAATTGAAAAAATGTATCTGATGCACGAGTAACTCAGGCCCATTCTGGGAGGTAAAAGAAGAATTAGTTCATGCACTTATCCATTCATTCATTTGTGGATATACTTTTTTATATTCAATAATACATAAATTCTTAATAAGTTACAGGCACTATCCTAAGGGTTGATGCTGCTAAGTCACTTCAGTTTTGTCCGACTCTGTGCGACCCCATAGACGGCAGCCCACCAGGCTCCTCTGTCCCTGGGATTCTCCAGGCAAGAGTACCGGAGTGGTTTGCCATTTCCTTCTCCTTCCTAAGGGCCGATCTTACAATATTGAATGAAAGTGTTCTCAAGTCTCATGGGTTTAGAAGCTTACATAAGTGAATAAAGTTGAATGAATTAATAATAGTTCATATCATTTTTCTCTATGAAAGTATTTAGGGACCAACGGTGTTAAATATAATACAATGAATGGCTGAGAATTTCATCTCTTGCATTTTGAAATTAGCATTGTTTTTTAAAAGTGAAAGAGAAAAGAATGTTACATAACCAAAGCAGAGTGACCCTTTGTTAGTTAACCTAGCTTATAATGGACTAGCCAAATTAGAGGCCCAAGAGTACTGTTAAATTTAAGAACTAAGATTCCAGCTGCCAATACTCTATCAAGAATCCAGATGGTGCTTTTGGAAGAACACATTTCCAGTAATTTGGCATCATTTAATTCCATCATTAGTGAAGAGAGAGCTTCATAAATTGAGTGGATTGTGTTATACCAAGAGTTTTAATCTATTTATTTTTATCATACTGAAACTATAAAAAATAGGAATATGTATATTTAAGATGAGATAACTTTGTTAGAAACGTTATTATGTGTTAGTCTTGAAATGACTTCCTTTGAAACTTACTGAATTTCATGAAGGCAAATGTTTCATCATATTGATCACTGTGTTCAGAATTTTGAGCTCTTTTTTTCATTGCTGTTCAACATAGCCAAATAGTCTTTCAAGTGGGTGATCCAGTCCTAGGAATATGGGAGCACTGACTGAATCTGTACAATTTGGGGTAAAGTCAGTGCAGTCCTGTTGTGATCCTATCCAAGCATCGCTCATTGATCTCCCTTATTTTGTTCTCTTTGAAACGCCTGAAGCTCTGAATTCCAGCTGGAATTTCTACTCATTTCAAGCTGACTTGATGTTCACAGTGTTCTTCAGAATGTCAAAGGGCTCCCACAAATCTCTAGCTGCCTGTTTTTCATTACTCACTGTTTACTTAATTTTTATTGAAGGATTCCAAACTCCAGAAACTCGATTTTCAGTCCACTGTGATACGTTTTTTTCTGTGAGTCTCTGTTACTAGTTGAACAATTTTTGTCATGCATCTAAATAATTCTCTAAGAACTATGTCAATAAATGGCTTGAATGAAGACATAGACAAATCATGGTGAGCTCACCTAGTGCCAGAGAACACTAAGAAGGGAAGATTATTGGCAGAATATGTCAGAACACTTGCAACTTTCACAGGAAGCAGACTCTGAGATGGAGATCAGTCTGTCAGTGATTTATTAGTGAATGTTTCTGTGGGCTTCCCAGGTGGTGCTAGTGGTAAAGAACCTGCTTGCCAATGCAGAAGACCTAAGGAACACAGGTTTGATCCCTGCATTGGGAAGATCCCCTGGAGAAGAGCACGGCAACCCATTCCTGTATTCTTGATTGGAGAATCCTACGGGCAGAGGAGCCTGGCTGGCTATAGTCCTTAGGGTGGCAAAGAGTCAAACACGAATGAAGTGACTTAGCAAGTATGCATGCACCTGCGATAATACCAGGGTAGAGAAGAGATGGAAGCGGGAGTGAGCTAAGGGAAAAAAATCTGTCATGAACTCTTTTTATTAATTTTTAAAGTCAATATAATAGAGCCTTTTATTCAATCACATCACCAACTCAATGGACATGAGTTTGAGAAAGCTCCAGGAGTTGGTGATAGACAGGGAAGCCTGGAGTGCTGCAGTCCATGGGGTCACAAAGAGTTGGGCGTGACTGAGTGATTAAACTGAACTGAACTGATTCAGTCACAGTGGATTTGTATATTTACTAAAGGTGGGAAACTCTTAAAACTCTCCTGGTATTTTTTTTTTTTTAATTGGGGTATAGTTGCTTTATAATGTTGTGTTAGTTTCTGCTGTACAAGGAAGTGAGTCTGCTATACGTTTACATATATGTCCTCCCTCCCGAGTCTCCCTCCCACCCTCCATCCTACCCATCTAGGTCACACACTGAGTGCTGCGCTGAACTCCCTATGCTATTCAGAAGCTTCCCACTAACTGTTTTACACAAGGTAGTGTATATATGTCAATGCTACTCTCCCAATTCATCCCCACCTCCCTTCCCTTCTCCCCCATGTCCACCTGCTTCTTTATTTCTGCCTTGCAGATAGGTTCATCAGTACTGTTTTTCTAGATCCCACAAGTATGCATTAATGTATGATACTAGTTTTTCTGACTTCCCTCTGTATGACAGTCTCTAGGTCCATTCACATCTCTACAAATGACCGAATTTCATTATTTTTAAAGGCTAAGTCATATTCCATTGTATATGTGCACCATCTTTTCTAAATGTCTGTTGATGGACATTTAGGTTGCTTCTGGCTATTGTAAATAGGGCTGCAGTGAGCACTGGGATACATATGTCTTTCTATTGCAGTATAATTGCTTTACAATGTTGTGTTGGTTTCTGCTGTACAACGAAGTGAATCAGCTATAAGTATACATATATCCTTTCCTTTTGGATTTCTTTGCCATTTAGATCACCAGAGAGCATTGATTAGAGGTCCCTGTGCTGTACAGCAGCTTTTCATTAATTACCTATTTTATGCATAGTAGTGTATACATGTCAGTCCCAACCCCTTAATCCATCCCACCCCATTGTCCTGCCTTGGTAACCATCACTTTGTTCTCTACATCTGTGTCATGAACTCTTGATGGAGGCTTCTGTTGGTTCCACAAAGAGCTTGTGAAGTGGGAAGCACATTTTAAGAATTGTACTCCATGGGGGCGAGGGACCCAGGGGTTCACATCCCTGTGTCTGGCCAGTCATTGAATGTGACTTGACTGTTGCCCAGTGGCCGAGAGCTGAAGCCTTTCTTAAGCAGCATTCCTAGCAATTCTTAGTCCTCAGGGATGATCTGGTTGATGCCTGGTAGCATCTGTTCCAAACACTCCTTAGACAATATTATCCAGTGAGATATTCCATTGTACTATCACCGACTGAGAGTATGCAATAGTGCTCAGAGGGTAAGGAGAAATACATATCAGCATTATTTCACAGATTTGTTTCATGTGTATGTTTATATGCATGTGTGTGTATGTGTATATATTATTATGTATATTATATATATATAAATCATATTAACTATCACATAATTGTGATTAATATGTTCACATGAGCTTATAACTTCATAATCTTGAATGAACAAGTACATATTTAAGTGGCTATAAGCACTTCATTACTAGTCTTATAAAACTTTAAAGTTTCCTCTTTGTTGCCATTTTTCTTTATTTCTTTTTAAATTTTCTAAAACAATGTTGAAATTACCAACCAGAAATTCTGTGACATTTCTATTGTATGAAACTTTAAAAGTTATATGTAAGCTGCCATGCTCATTTAACAGTGGATTCCAACAATCTTTCAAGTTGATATTTAGACCACCATTGGTCTCAGTTATTTCTAATTTAGTGGCAGTCATTTTTTTAACATGATCTGAGTTAGCAAGGAATGAGCTGGACTAAGATTAGCAATTCACTTAAGACTGGCCACCAAATAGTAAACAGATGGTAACAGCTTTGAATCAATATAAATCTGAGCTAGAAATCAAATAATGACTATAAGGTAGATATTTCTGTGCTTTTATTGAATTCAGTTAATGCCTGTTGCTTTCTAGGTACATGTTTAAGATATATTTTTTAAGTTTGGAAAATTATTAATGAAACATTAAAATGTGTTTATTTTGTTTATATATAGATATGTGTGCAGTTATATCATAAAATATATATTATGCATATATATATTATAGCCACAACTTAATTTTTAGAGAAGCTAAAAATAATGATTTTAGAATATGAAACATATATTTTTGAAATTTTGCTCTTCTTAGTGAACTTTTAAATTATTAGTCAGTCTACATCATGTGATTTTAGTATGGGTGAAATTAATGATGTTAGCTTATTTTGGCTCAGGATTCACAGAGTCTACATATAAACTACTTAATGTGGCTCTAGCATGTTTTTTCCATTTGGACAAGGACATTATTTTCCTGTTCATTGCTATGCATTCAACACCTAACCCAGTGCTTGTTCAGTTGTAAGCTCAATAAATATTTGTTAAATAAATGAATAGATATATGTGTGACATTTATTAAACTTGTCAATTTACACTGAATATTTCTTTACATTCTTTTTAATAATACAAAATTGACTGAAGTAACATTTGACTCTAGGATGTAGACAGAGGTGAGTGTATTAGGACTATATATTCTCTTGCAAAACTTATTTAGTGCTGGACAAATTATAAAACAAATTTGTTTGAAATGAATTTATATATGTTATGGCACAAATAGGTGCACTCTTTTCCTGGGTTTAAATAAATGTTGAAAATTAGTAAATATCTTTGAATCATTTAAAGGCATTATATTTCTTTAATATTTAAAGTACTGTGTTACACATTAAAGGACACAGCACAATGTCATTGGCGGTGTTCTTCATAATTCTTTTAAAACGTACTAAATGATATTCTATCTGCATCATTAGGTTACTGTACAACACTGTCCTTTGAGAATATGGTTTTGCTATCATTTCTAGTTGTAATTACTTCCCCAAAAACTGTATGGGCTTATTGAAATGATTTGATGTGTGAAGGTTGAGAAGACAATGCCTATGAACACTGTAAATAACTGCAGCTTGATCGCATGGTGTGTTTATTTCACATAGGCTCACTCTTACAAAGTGCCATATCTCTGAGTATGATTTTTTTAAACCTCTCCAGCATTTATAGTTTCTTCATAAAAGTCTGAAGTTTGAGATTCTTGTAACTAAAAGTTTCTCAGCCTCAACTCTTTTGCCATTTTGAACCAGATAATTCTTTTCTTTATGGGGGCACATGGTGTTTTAGGATGTCTAGAAACATTTACTGGATGCCAATAGCATCCTCCACCTCAGCTGTGAAAATCAAACATGTCTCCAGATATTGTCGACTGTTGCATGATGGCAAAGTCACCCCAGATTGGAAGCTACTGCATGACTTTATCTTTAGTGCCTATGTGAGTGTGTGTATAGTATGATTTTCAGGGGAATATTAGTGTTTCCAAATTTTGCCAGGCTCAGAATTAAGAATAAAATGTGCAATGTTGCCCGATCTAAAGAGAGGTGCCCCAGAGCTACCCAAAATGGAGACCAGGCACCCTGCCCAAGGGCTTTCTTGGAGAAATAACCAGCTCTGCTTCACCACACATCACCCCAGTCATCCTCCCCCATATGCTGGGAACAGGAGAAGAGAATGGTCAGGCGGGTGATGTCTGCACTGATAGGAGTGCAGAGTTTGTTGCAAAAGGCTTACTCAGGAAACTGCTGTGGGAAAACCCATGAGAGCTTTTGGACTATCCATTCGTACATGGGGAAGAAATTAGTATAGGATAATAAGATATCCCTGGTGGCTCAGATGGTAAAGAATCTGCGTGCAGTGTAGGAGACCCGGGTTTGGATCCTGGGGTCAGTAAGAACCCCTGGAGAAAGGAATGGCAACCCACCCCAGTATTCTTGCCTGGAGAATTTCATGGACAGAGGAGCCTGGTGGGCCACAGCCCATGGGGTCACAAAGAGTTTGAAACAGTTGAGCAGTTAACACACATGCACACACATATACAATAGGATAAATAGTCAAGGGGCTTGACCAGGCACTGGTTTGACTGTTTGACTGTTTGACTGTTATGCGGAAGAGTTATTTGAAGAGTCTAATCTAGTGTTTTTGTCTCTTTGCTAGTTTATTTCGGGATGTGTTTGTATGGTTTTCTTCTCTTCTGTGTGAATACCAAAGAGTTATCTTTCTTGATCAAGGAGTAATAGGTGTATGTTTAACTTTACAGGAAACTGCTAGAGATTTTTCCAGAAGACATTAAAGCCTGACTTGGTGATATCACTGTCTTCTCTTCGTAAGACACTGACATCACCTTGTAAAGCTTTGGTTTCCTTCTCTCCTCTGCCTCTAGACACTGGAACAAGTAAAGCTGTAATGATGGTAGAAGAATATCTGCATGTTTAAAATCAGGTATAAGATTGGAAGTGTTAAAATAGCTCGGACCAAGTTCAGTTAACAAAACTGATCAAAAGTTAGTAAAATTTGTCACAAACAACATTATAGTACAGGAAATCAAGATTTGACAAACCAAGGTATTCAGTTCAGTCACTCAGTTGTGTCTGACTCTTTGCAACCCTATGAATCGCAGCATGCCAGGCATCTCTGTCCATCACCATCTCCCAGAGTTCACTCAAACTCATGTCCATCGATCCGGTGATGCCATGCAGCCATCTTATCCTCTGTCGTCCCCTTCTCCTCCTGCCCCCAATCCTTCCCAGCATCAGAGTCTTTTCCAATGAGTCAACTCTTCGCATGAGGTAGTCAAAGGTATTAGGGAAAAATAAAGACTCTTCTATATTTATGCCTTAAGAGTTGAACCTATGAGATAAACTTGTTTACACAGATACACACATGCATATATACTAGTGTATTTGTGACAAAACTCAAACATACAGTCAACATTCATAAATGCAGAATTAAAATGTGTGTTGTTGTTTTTTTTTTAACAGATATTAGCTTTGGAGCTGCCATTTCTTCTCATGGGGTAAAACCAGAAATAAACAAAACCCCACCTGACAGGCATGGCTCTTAAAATAATTTTGTCACTTTAGGGTTAAAATTATTATTAATTTTTTAGATGAAGTTAACTCTAATGTTCAACCACAACCAATTTAAGATTATTTTTCTTTCTCTTTTTTTCTTCTCTGCCCAGAGTGAAGTAAGTGAAGTGTTCAGCGCATCTGCATAGTTCTGGTATCAATAAAGGGGCATCCCTTTGGTCCATGGAGGCCAAGGGCTGTGGTCACTCCCGTTTGTATTATTGTGCTTAAGTTTTCGGTGCCAACCTGATTCTGTGTACTGCTTAAGTCTCTGCAAGCTGGAACATTGCAGGTAACTGAACTCTCAGGGAGCCCAGAGTTGCTTCCTAATAATAACCTTGACCAATACTTCATAGCATCACTGGCAGCTCAGCTCAGCTCTGTCCTCCCCGTGGTTCCCTGACTTTAACCTGTTTATGCAGAACTTCTGATAGAGTGCTGTGCTATGCTTAGTCACTCAATCATGTCCGACTCTGCAACCCCATGGACTGTAGCCTGCCAGACTCCTCTGTCCATGAGGATTCTCCAGGCCAGAATACTGGAGTGGTTAGCCTTTCCATTCTCCAGGGTATCTTCCCAACCTAGGAATCAAACCCAGGTCTCCCACGTTGCAGGCGGATTGTATACCATCTGAGCTACAGGGAAGCCTGATAGAGAGTGCAGCATTGGATAAAGTTTTGATTTTCCAAAATTTTAACCCAGGTCTTTGTAGCCATGCTTTAATTTAACAAATAGCAGGTGACAACATTTTTTTTAACAGTTATTGCTAGTGGTATTTGCAATTTTTCTCTCATTTGATCCCCACTTGATAAATCCCTTATATATACAACTTCTTTACGCATTTTAACCAAATAGTCATACAGACATTTTTGGGATCCATTAAAGTACTATTCCATTACTTGAACTTTCCCCCAAAGTTTTGTTAAATCTGTCTTCCAGTCAGCACCTAATTTTGCAATGAAAGAGCATTTAGAAAATGGATTTTACAAAAATCAAGGTAAGTGATGCATATAATACACTAAAGTAAGAAAATTATAACATTTATATATGAGAATTACAGCACTATGAAAAGAAAAGTAATATCTTCTTTATCATGCTACTGTTTTCCCTGAAAGAAATGATGTTTTTAAGAAATGAAGTATTAGATATAGGAAATGAGGTTAGGACATGATGACTGTAATCATTTTATATTCTTGAGGCACTTATGATAATGTAATAATCAACATATAGTCAGCATTCATAATGTTAACTATTCATGAAAACAACTTTGGCATCTGTCCAATTGTAAATGTAATTAGTTTGCTACTGTCCTTTAAATACAAACTAAAATCCATGTTACGATATTTTCTTGAGGAAAAAAAATGTATTTTAAGTTTTTCAAAAGATAATAATCAACTCGAATTTTCTTTCAACTAAGGTATATATCAAATGTTATACTTATAAATATTAAAAATAGATTTGTTAATTTTTCAGTCATTTAATAATATCTTTGTGCTTGCTTCAACAGTACATATACTATTAATAAAATTGGAACAATGCAGAGAAGATTAGCATGGCTTTTGCAAAAATGATATTCTGTCCTTTTAAGGAAAACAATGCTTCCTTGTAATTAGTAAAATTAAATAATTTAACATATGTTAGAAAAGTCTGATTTAAAAATTATAAGAATATATAAATCAGTTATCTCTCGATAATATTTTGCTTCTTACAGTACACAGGCATACCTTGAAGATGTTGTGGGCTGGGTTCCAGACTCTTGTAATATAGTGAATATGGCAGTAAAGTGAGTCATACACATTTTTTGTTTCCTAGTGCATAGAAGAGTTATGTTTACACCATGCAGTTGTCTGTTGTATACAGTAGCATTATGTATAAAGAAACAATGTACATATTTTAATTAAAAAGAATTTATTGCTAAAAACTGAACCATCTGAGCCTTCAGCAAGTCCTCATGGTACTATCAAAGATCACTGATCACCGTAACAGTAATAATAAAAGGCTGAAATACTGAGAGAATTACCAAATATGATACGGAGACAATAAGTAAATGCTGTTGGGAAAATGGCGCTGATAGACTTGCTCAACACAGGATTGCCACAGATCTTCAGTTTGTAAACTGCAGTGTCTATGAGGCATAGTTAAGTAAAGTGCAATAAAACAAGATATTCCTGCAATGTTCTTTTCCATAGTTTTGATTAGCTGAAAACACTAATTGCTGGCTTATTTATATCAGTGTTTGCTGTATAATTGTTGTGACTTCTGTATATGTTTGAAAATTTAAACCAAAATATTTGGAAACCATTTTTGTTTACATTGAGGGAATAATCTGAGTCATTTTTGCTGTGTAATGATATTACCATTAACTTATCAGTTTATTTTTTTAATGTATATCATTTATTTGTATAGTTATTTCTTAAAAAATAGATATTTCAAATACACCAAAATTATTGAAAATCATAATATGCCCCAATGGGCCACCTAGGTTTCAAAGGTTAATGTTTTGCCGTATATGCCTTAAATTCTTTTTTTAAAAATTATTATTTAATTTTTTTAATACTTTATTCTGCATTACAATACTGTATTGGTTTTGCCATACATTGACATGAATCAGCCACAGGTGTACACGATCTCCCAATGCCGAAGCCCCCTCCCACCTCCCACCCCATATCATTTTAAAACAGCACAGGTTCATTGTTTTGGTGGTGAAGTATCTGGGTATGATTTAGTTGGGTTTTCTGTTTCACAGTTTTACAGATCTTTTATCATGGGCATGTTGGTTAGGGCTGTGGTGAAATCTGAGAAAGGTTCCACTTCTAAGTCCATAGGGCTGTTGGCAGGATTCGGTTCCTTAAGGACGGTCATCCTGAAATCTGAAATCTGTGGTTGCCTGCTGGAAGCCACATTCAGTTCCATATTGCTTGGACCTTCTTGTAGAGCTCCTTAAATGCTGGTAAGGGTGAGAGTTAACAGAGAGAATTTTTCTAGTAAGATGAAAGTCGTGAGTTATGATCTTAACCTGTATTTCTCTTTGCACCAGTTTCATACTATTTTGATTAGTGCGGTTTGTAGGATAGTCTGAAGTCAGGGAGCCTGATTTCCTTCAGTTCCATTTTTTCCTTTCTCTTATTGCTTTGGCTATTTGGGGTCACTTTTCTTTCCATGCATACATAATTCTTTTCTGTTCTAGTTCTGGGCAAAATACCATTGGTAATTTGATAAGGACTGCATTGAATCTTTAGATTGCCTTGGGTAGTATAGTTATTTTGACAGTATTGAGTCTTCCAGTCAAAGAAGTCAAAGAACATGGTATATTTTTCCAGCTGTAACATACCATCAGCTTTGTCATATTCTTGGTTTAGAAACAAGTCATGGGTCCCACCTATGCTTAAGGAGAGGGGATTGCACAGGGCTTGAGTACTAGGAGATGAGGAAAATTGAAAGCCATGTAACAAACTATCTCTCAAGCCCAGTTGATATTTATTTTTCATTGGTTTTAGAGAATAGCCTTACTGTGTAATAGAAGGAATTTCATAGAATTGTTATGTTTATGTAAAGCTAACTTCAGCTCCCACAGTACATGGTTTGATGTCCATGAGTATTCACTGATTGGTCTATGAGTTTAGCTGCACAGAATCTCATATCTCATCTACTTTCTGGTTAAAAGGGAAAAAGGATAACTTGCTTTGACTAATAATGACTCCATGTCATGTATTGGCAGAGGGATCTTAGTATTATTTAATCAGTATGGATATTGCAAAATTTGTCTTTTTACATCTGACTAGAAGGAGTCATCCTGTTAAGACCAGAAGAAATAGGAGTAGGAGAAGAGGTGGCAAGAATATGCAGAACTATACAAAAAGATCATGACCCAGATAACCATGATGATGTGATAAGTCACCTAGAGCCAGACATCCTGGAATCCGAAGTCAAGTGGGCCTTAGGAAGCATCACTACGAACAATGCTAGTGGAGGTGATGGAATTCCAGTTGAGTTCTTTCAAATCATAAAAGATGATGCTGTGAAAGTGCTATACTCAGTATGCCAGCAAATTTGGAAAACTCAGCAGTGGCCACAGAACTGGGAAGAGATCAGTTTTCATTCTAATCCCAAAGAAAGGCAATGCCTAAGAATGTTGAAACTATTGCACAATTGCATTAGTCTCACACACTAGCAAAGTAATGTTCAAAATTCTCCAAGCCAGGCTTCAAAAGTACATGAACTGTGAACTTCCAGATGTTCAAGGTGGATTTAGAAAAGGTAAAGGAATGAGAGATCAAATTGCCAACATCTGTTGGATCATTGAAAAAGCAAGAGAGTTCCATAAAAAACAAACAGACAAACAAAAAACATCTACTTCTCTTTTATTGACTACACCTAAGCCTTCCTTTGACTGTGTGGATTACAACAAACTGTGGAATATTTTTAAAGAGATGGAAATATCAGACTACCTTACCTGCCTCCTGATAAATTTGCATGCAGGTCAAGAAGCAGCAGTTGGAACTGGACATGGAACAACAGACTGGTTCCAGATTGGGAAAGGAGTACCTCAAGGATGTATATTGTCACCCTGCTTATTTAACTTATATGCAGAGAACATCATCTGAAATGCTGGGCTAGATGAAGCACAAGGTGGAATCAAGATTTATGGGAGAAATAGCAATAACCTCAGATATGCAGAGGATACCACCTTTATTAAGGCAGAAAATGAAGAAGAACTAAAGAGCCTCTTGATAAAAATAAAAGAGGAGAGTGAAAATTTGGCTTAAAGCTCAACATTCAGAAAACTAAGATCATGGCATCCGGTCCCATCACTTCATGGCAAATAGATGGGGAAACAATGAAAACAGCGAGAGACTTTATTTTGGGGGCTCCAAAATCACTGCAGATGGTGATTGCAGCCATGGAATTAAAAGATGCTTGCTCCTTGGAGGAAAAGCTATGAGAAACCTAGACAGCATATTAAAAGCAGAAACATTACTTTGCCAACAAAGGTCCACCTAGTCAAAGCTATGATTTTTCCAGTAGTCATGTTGGGATGTGAGATTTGGACTATAAAGCTGAGTGCCAAAGAATCGATGCTTTTGAATTGTGGTGTTGGAAAAGACTCTTGAGATTCCCTTGGACTGCAAGGAGATCCATCCAGTCCATCATAAAGGAAATCAGTCCTGAATATTCATTGGAAACACTGATGTTGAAGCTGAAACTTCAATACTTTGGCCACCTGATGTGAAGAACTGACTTATTCAAAAGACTCTGATGCTGGGAACAATTGGAGTCAGGAGGAGAAGGGGACAACAAAGGATGAGATGGTTAGGTGGTATCACAGACTCAATAACATGGGTCTGAGCAAGCTCCGGGAGTTGGTGATTGACTGGAAAATCTGACATGCTGCAATTAATGGGGTCGCACAGAGTTGGACACGACTGAGTGACTGAACTGAACTCAGAAGGAGTCAAAATTGTGTTTGTACATGGATAAGTAAACAAATAAAATATAAATAGCTGCCTAGCTGTGGCAATAAAAATGTTGGGTAGGATGAAAGAAGGGACTAAAAAAAAACAAAGAGAAACACAGAACTTGTTAATTAGTGACATATTTGAGGGTTCAAGGCCTTTAAAACCTAAGGGTTCTTCTAATCTCCCATCATTTGTAAAATCTCTTATACACGTTTTATATGATATTCAAGATTAAACTGCAAAAGACCATATAAGTTTATTTTTAAATCTGTTGGAGATATTCGGTAAACAATATTTGTGGGAAATGAGAAAAGTGGGAATACATTTAAATCTAGCAGGAAGAAAAGAGTAGCGTGTATGTGGTGAGATGGCAGAAAGTGAGGCAGAAGTAATAGAAAGTTCCCAAATTTCATGGAAATCACAAGAAAGCCTTGGGCATTCCGTAGGAGACATCCCAAAAGATGAAGTAACTTGGATGAGTCAAGCTCAAATTTACACTGATTCGATAGTTTGAGGGTGGGGATATTTGAATATCTGTTTTATAATGAAACTTAATCTCAAGGAAGATAATGATTTACCTAAGATTTCCCCAGTTACTTAGTGGTTACAGGAGTAGGATTCAGACTTACTCAACCCCACTCCAGTACTCTTGCCTGGAAAATCCCATGGACGGAGTGGCCTGGAAGGCTGCAGTCCCTGGGGTTGCTGAGGGTCGGACACGACTGAGCGACTTCACTTTCACTTTTTACTTTCCTGCACTGGAGAAGGAAACGGCAGCCCACTCCAGTGTTCTTGCCTGGAGAATCTCAGGGATGAGGGAACCTGGTGGGCTGCCGTCTATGGGGTCACACAGAGTTGGACACGACTGAAGTGACTTAGCAGCAGCAGCAAGTATAACTACATCAAATGTAATTTCCACTGCAATCTGGATGGGTGCCCCAGATGGAGGGAACTGGAAACAACTGTAACAGTTTGAGGAAGGTTGTGTCTAAATCTCTTATTGTGTATGTGTTACTCATGAACAATCAAAATAAAAATGGTAGTGACTCAAGCAGTAAATACTTTTGAGGACCAAGCCTTGTTCACAGGGAAGATACAATAACTTAGTATGTGCATACATTTAAAAATAATTACTATAGGCATACTATTAATACAAGAAAGAAGCTAGGTAAAAATAAAGGGATTGCTTGGGCAAAATTCTGGCTTAGCTTTCTGTAGAATTCATTTCTCTCTTCTTTACAGATGGTGGGTGGGGTGGGAAAATAGTGTTTCTGTTAAATTCTCCTAATTGTATTACTTATGGGATGAATTCTAGTATTTTAAAAAGGAAAATTGTTAAAAGTCTTTGTTTTCAGTCTTCTTTCCCATAATTCTAAATGTTAGAGTGTTCCTTTGCGTATCTCAGAATGTTTATTTGAATAAGATAAAGTTAATCATATTAAACTGAAGGTTTATAAGATACAGAAATAATTTATTTAGATTAAAATAAGCCATCCCATTGGATGAAGCCAGACTATCTCACCAAAAGGGTTTAGCAAGAACTGTGCATGCTTTTTTGGACAGTATAGGGTAGCCCTGGGAAAAGAAGTTCAACTGGGACTATCAGAGTCCACAAGTACTTCTCTATTTTAAAAAGGCCATGCTGATGCAGTAATTTATTATTGTTGCTTTAAAAGAAGAGCTTCTTATATAGGACTGATTTAGACCCTATAACTGTTACAAACAAATGTAGACCAATGTGAAAAAAAATGTTTATTTCTGAAGTATAAGGTAGAACTTTGAAAATTTTCAACTCATTTTTAAAAATGGTATTTCTACCTCTGCTTCTAGAAACAAATATTATTTTGGTAAAAATGAAATGAAAGTTACTATAAAACCTAGGTGTGAAAAAGTGACAAAGCTCAAACAGTTCAAAGGCTAATTTTGGCATATGATATAAGGCTGTAATATTAGAATGAATGCTTTAATAATTGTATTCAAATATTTAATAGCATAAAATTGAACATTGAATGATGTAATTCTCATATATAAGTCATAAATGTATTATATGTTTTATGTCAGGAGAAATTGTGAAATACTATTATGCATTTCTCTTTAGCTCTGTCACAAACTTTTGGCAAATGATATGTAATTATTTTAATAACGGAAAATTTTAAAGATATCTATTTTCCCAAAATAAACTGTTAGCAAATGGTGTGCTTGTAAAAATAAGAACTTTGAACACCTTTTGAGCAATTAAATTAAATGACTTATTAATTCAGAAGAAAAACTTACATAAATGTGAACTGGTATGTGGAGAATAATTAAATTGTAATTCCAAAAGGTTAATGTAGCGATTTACTTGTCCTGATTTTTTAATTTAGATAATAGTGCAGATTTTTGCAATATGGCAAATCAATGCATGATTTATTTTCCAGTATATATGAGAATTGCACATCTGTGCTAAGGTTTTTTTTTTCTATGTTACTCTACAAGTATTTGATATTAATTATTTTACCATAAGCATGCCAAAGTGTATTAGCATTTATTGGGGTTTTAAAAGTTTTAAACTATTGTGAGTGCAGTAAAAATAAATTTATATATACATTTGACTGATGAATGTCCTTGTAAAAGAGCAAACAGTGAATTTATTATGCTCAACAATGTAACAGATATTTAATTTTCCTTATCCCTCAAAGTCCTACTTTATTTGGGGCACAATTTTTCAGGCAAATTTTGTTCATTCTTTGGCTTACTTTGCATTTTCTTCTTTTTCCAAATTGACAATAGTATTAATTAGGTTCCTAAAAAGAAATGAAAATTAAAATATCAGCTCAAGTGATAAATAAAATTATATTTACCATATTAAATAAATTTTCATAATCAAAATTAAAACTTATAATGTGTTACCATATTAAAATCACTATACTTCAATTCCCTTTGTGTTACTGTCATTACCCTATAGTTGAGATTGCTAAGTAACTTCTGGTTTATTCGGTCTGTTTCTAAAAGGTAAGCATACTATTTAAATTTGTACACTGCCATTTGTTGTTGTTCAGTCACTCACTCGGTCGTGACCGACTTATGCAACCTTATGAATGGCAGCACGCCAGGTTTCCCTGTCCTTCAGCACGTCGTCCTCTATTGTCCCCTTTCCCTCCTGCCCTCAGTTTTTCCCAGCATCAAGGTATTTTCTGATGAGTCAGCTCTTTGCATCAGATGGACAAAGTATTGGCGCTTTAGCTTCAGCATCAGTCCTCCCAGTGAATATTCAGGGTTCATTTCCTAGTACCTGCTTTTGCTTCCAGCCCCTCAGAAGTGGCAGTTGGGCTTTTGTTCTTTATTGTGATGTTCATAATTTGCCTCAACTGCGTATGCACCCAGTTATTCTTAGTCCCTAATTTTGTTGCTGAAGGAGATGGTTGTCCAGATACAAGCACTATAACAAAGGCTCCCAGGTCCCAGCCTGTCTCATTCCCCCACTGATGGATTCTACACTCCGTCTTTCTTAAAGCATAAGGGTACCTAAAATATCTTTTTCTGAAACTTCCTCTGGATAGGGGCCACAGCTCTAGCTCACCCTAGAAGTGCAGACGCACCTCATTGACTCTTCCAACGACTTGCAGGTACCTGGGCCACCCTCTGCTGGAGTGGAGCAGCCTCCTTGAGCCATCATGAGTCTTACTTGAATCTTTTGGAGCCTAGAAAACACAACCAAAAGCTTAAACAAACAAGGACCAAAAGGAGAAGCACAGCTACTAAAAGACATATAAAAGAAAGAACCAGTATATCTTTGGGAGGCTTTCCTTAACTGTTAACTAGACAGTTAGGTTAACTTAACTGTTAACCTAAAATTGTGAAGCAGTTCAGCTTGGGTGTATGTTTCTTTCATATTAATGTACCTATCCCGTCACATTGATCCAGGTGCAGCAAGAAGTATTACTTATTGTACAAACTGCACTGTGTTCTGCCAGATTGTGAACAAGAGCTAGATGATCATCAAGAACTACATTAGCCAAAGAAACAAGAGAAGGCTTGAGTCATGTCCTGTCTATTCCATCACAAAACAAAGCTGTCTTGTGAGATCTCTCAGTGCTGCTTTATGATGGCAAAAGCCTCCCCGTGGGGCTGCCAGTCCTGTGGTCAGCCCTGCCCCTGCTAGGATCATTGCTAGTGTTCTTGGGGTTTGGTGGTGAGCCAGAATGGCTCTCTTATATATAAAAATACTTATCACTATGGTGCACTCTCCTATTAAGTGGACATTATTAATGCATTGATAGGCCATAGCTTGGTTGAGAAAGGATGGGGCCTAGTCATAATTCTGTAATATATGATGGTTTAGGTGTCTACAGAGGAGAACAGACCCTTCAGGGACACAGACATGAATGTCTCTCTCATGATTGCTAAGAGTGGACAGTTTCTTAAGGATATGAATGTTGTTAACTATTGTTAGTAATTAAACAGTTAGAGGACAGCAGATGTTATGTTGAAAATTAAGTGTATAAAGCTCTGCAACATTTTTAATAAGATGCTCATATGTGATCCTGCTGACATCATCAGAGAGTCACACTTGGTAGGCGAGATTGGTTTGCCTGGCCTGGAATCCCCCAGGTGTATTGAATTGGACTGACTGGGAGGAGGAGACATTTCCTTCTCACCACTCACATTCCCCTTCCATGTTGTTTAGGGAGACTGGGCCATAGTTTGAAACAAGTTGTAGGTACAGCTTATCCCTATATAAGAGGCTAATATATCTCATGTAATTATACCTCAGGGGGTTCTCAGGGCAAGTGAAATAAATACTATTTGTACAAATTAATAGAGTATGTCCCACACCACAGGTGTATGAGGGAGTCAAGTTCAAGCATAGAAATAGCGCCCTGGAAAGTTCAAGTGTGACTAGCAGAGGTCAAGGAGGTGGCAACTGTCCCCACTTTAGATCGTTAATTACCATTGAACCTGGTAGGTCCAGGGGAAATGCAATAGCCAGCTGTGACGGTGATGGCATACCCATTCTTTTTTTAATTTGTTTTTTACTTTACAATATTTTATTGGTTTTGCCATACATCAACATGAATCCACCACAGGTATACACATGTTCCCCATCCTAAACCCCCTCCCCCCTTCCTCCCTCCCCATACCATCTCTCTTTGCCAGTCCAACATTCTTTTAAACATTTCCCTTCAGATAAGATTCTGGAAATACTGTGTATTTTCTTGCCATCGTCCCCTAGTTACAGGGACTAGTAAGGTGGACAAAGTCAACAGAGCATTTCTGTGGTAGAGTGTTCTCCTTAAACCCAGTGTGGGAAAAAGCTCCTTTTCTGGTGATGGTGGCTAAGCAAACCAGAAGAATCCAAGCGGGAGTACAATAGCAAGAATGGCAGGTAGAAGTCCAACCGCCCACCTCATTTTACTTATCTGTTAATAGCACCTGTCTTTTGGATAGGTATCTCGAATTTTTCTGCTGGCTTACTGGTATATTGTTTTGTTGCAACCTGCAGGTTCTTTGGAGATAACGCTTTTAGTCTGGACAAATGTACCCAACTAGATGTCCCTTGCAGTGTGACAGAGTGGGGGTGGCTGAAATTGCTTTATAGGTGCCTTCCATTTTGCGAGTAGCTGGTCTTCAGGGGACCCCTCTTTCCAGGTTTAAAGAATAACTTGATCCCCAGAATAATAAAGCTTATCTTTATTTCATATGGATAAACTTCAGAAACAATCTTAGAGTGTCTATTAACGCAATTTAAAATTTACAAAAGGAGCTATCTGGAAAATCTTAGTACACACAGAATTTGATATCCACTGAAACAATGTTTTTGTCTCTAAAGTACCTTCATATTTACCAAATATAGCCAAATTTAAATTACTTTGTTAGTAGATTAAACATGATTTCAATAAACTTGGGTCAATTACTTATATAAATGTAATTGGTCATATAAGTTCTTTTAAATTGGCTGTCATGGTATTTTTTATAAGGAATCTCAGACTAAACTTTAAAAGGGCTGATCAGGGCCAAGAAAGCAAAGCCAGGGGCTTACCACAGATTTTGCTTTGAAGATTTGGATGAATTCCTCTCTTTTTGAGGTCTCTGAAAAATACTGTGAAATTCTTACACCTCTTAGGAGATGGCTTTTCTTTGTTGTTACTCAGTTGCCTAGTTGTGTCCAACTCTTTGCAACCCCATGGACTACAGCACACCAGGCCTCCCTGGCCCTCACCATCTCCCAAAGTTTGCTCAAGTTCATCTCATTGCACTGGTGATGCCATCTAGCCTTTCATACTTATCCAGTAAAGCTGCTGGTAATATGAGTTTCCAATTTCTGGAGGAAGCCAGTAGTGGGAAAAGATAGAGATTTAAGTTGTACTTAGGTATGGACATTGACCAAACTGCTCTAAATTATAAGGAAACTCCTTCTTTCAAGTCAGTTATATCTGGACAACACAGATTAAAAGCATAGACAAAAGTGAAAAATTATAACCATATCCATCAGTTTACTCAACCTGTGTAATTAACAGTTTTATAAAGCCATCAGTTTTACCCAGCTCAGTGGTTATGACAATTACCAAAAACCTGTATTTTTCAAAAAGCCCTTTCTATAAATCTTCCTAAAGATGAAGCATCAGGTTATCTGTCTGTGAATGACAAAAGATTTAGAAGGGCACAGTTAAACATCTGATTACAATGCAATTGACAAAGAAACATCATTACACTAGCTAGAATTATTACTGATAACATTTTATCAGGATATAGCAGGTTTTTAGGAATTCCATATAATTTTTATACCTGTATTAATAAAATTCACCCATTTGATAGTAAGGAGATTTAGTACTCTTTTGACGTTGATTCCCATGTCATTTAACTCGCCAAGTGAACCCAGTTAGTTTAGAATTTCTCTTTGGGATATTCCAGGGACCATTTGCAGCACCCTGACACTAGCTGAAGGTTAAAGTAATTTAAATTAGAATTTTATATTTGAGAAGTCTGTCAAAAAACTGTGGGCTTTTTAAAGATTTAAGATAGGAGGATCATTTATAACCTCACCAAGATGCAACTGCTTTCATTTTTTGTTTTCCATCCCTGATCACAGGCACATATTATTCTATACTGAAATAATAGCAATCATTGCTAAAAGATAATTCATTTATATCTACATTAATATTGTATAATTATTTTTCATAGTTCTGTGTAGCTATAATTGTTATCATAACTGTTGCCATATATTTTATTAAGTTGGGATACTAGGATTTACTTCCATTCCTATTTGTTGGATCACTGTGCTGTTTCAAGTATTATTTCCTTACACTTAAGAGAAAATAGTAGAATTCAGTTTTGTCTTCATTTAGACTTTCGTTTCTGTTGAGTTACCTGCACAGCAGGTTTCCATAATTGAGATAACTAAGAGCGAGCATCTTGAGTGGTAGCTTGATAGCTATCACTGGGGTAATTCAAAGAAGGCTGCAAAGAAGCTCACCAGTTCTGCAGCAGTCTTTGTCAGTATTCAGGGTTTATCATGATTTGCTTTGATTCCTAGTCAAAATGAACAACCACTTGTTATATTTCATTAGTTATATTATTCTTGAGCAAAATATGCTTACAGCCTTTGTTCATTTACCTGCTAAGGACTTGATACTTTCTTACAAATAACACTTTGAAGACACTCTTTAGAAAATGCAATTCTGAATTTTCTGTCAAATTTACATACATACGTTTTTGTCATCTAATTTGCTTTTTAATTTTAGCTACAGAGGTTTAAATTTGTTTGTATAAATTGGGACAAAAACTCAATCAAACCAAAACAGCAACAAAGTGAAACAACTTATGTTATCTAAACTCCATGTAATAGACAAGGCAACTCAGAGTTTGGAGTGTTGTATGAATAACCTGTTATGTTACTTTAATTTTAATTTGATAACTGAATATATAACATAACATCAATAGCAATTTATTATTAGTGACAAAGTTTTTGTAGCCCATTTAATTTTCCTTTATCTTCTGACAAAGCTATAATTTGAAATTGAGCAAAAATCTTAAAATCAAATCAATTCAAGGAAAACTAACCTCTAACATTTTTTCTAATTACAAAAATATTTTATTAACATTTAAAATGACAGGAATTTGAAAGTAAGTAAATTTCAACTGTAATCTCATCATCCAGAAATAATTTGTGCTACAGTGAACTGTATTCTTTGTCTTTTTTCAAGTGTATGTGTAACTATATATAAATTTCAAAAAATTTTTGATTATACCATTTTGCATTATACTAAAAATAAAAATCATACATTGACATGATACAGTATTGTGGGGTGGGAGGTGGGAGGGGGCTTCGGCATTGGGAGATTGTGTTCACCTATGGCTGATTTGTGTCAATGTATGGCAAAACAAATACAGTATTGTAATTAAAAAAATAAATTTAATTTAAAAAATAAAAATAAAAATAAAAATGTTTTAAAGCATCTGATCAGATATGATCATAGGTCTATGTGAAACAATATTTATTCATGTAGCCAAAGTGATAATAAAAGATTCAAGGGAAAATAGGGAAAAGATTATTTAAAGGCAAAGAAATTTGCAATCTGCTGTCAGAAGCAGCATTCCAAGAAAACTGTTTTTGTTTGTTTGTTTGTTTTTAAGAAAGAGAAACCAGCTCACAGCATTTCAGACTGAGATGTTGGGCACAGCCATCTGGAACTGAGATGCTGAAAGCAGTTCTTCTGTACAGGGTACACTGAGTTGGGGTGTTGACTCAGTAGTTCTGTGCTGGGGGCTCTAATTAGGTACACTAGGTGCAAGGCCTCCACACACAGCTCCCTATAGCATACTACCCACAAGAGCATATGGACCCACTAAAATAGGCCATCAGCTTTGGTTGTTTCTCATCAAAAAGAATCATCACAATTCTTAGGGATTTGCCAAGTTCCATTTAAAGCAAACATCAGAAACAGCACTTCAAAAATTAAGAGGATAAATCTGTTTCAAAGGGATTGTATATCAACTTGGTGTGGTCTGTAATGAGCAGTACATGCCTACGGTCTGGAGTCAGACACTGGCTTGAGAAACTCCTAATGACTCCAAAGAACCTTCAGTAAGAAGTACACCTTCAAACATAATAGATTTCTCCAATCAATAAACTTCATTAACCAGGTTATTCCTTTATCGCCACAAAAGACACTAGAATACTTCTTTGTGCTTTAGCATTGATTTAAAGAGTTTGAATGCCTGTGTGTGTGTGTTAGTTGCTCAGCCGTGTCCAGTTCTTTGCAACCCCATGGCTGTAAGCTGCCACGCTCCTCTGTGCACAGAATTCACCAGGCAAGAATGCTGGAGTTCATTGCCATTCCCTTCTCCAGGGGATCTTCCTGACCAAGGGGCTGAATCTGGATCTCTTGGATTACAGACAGGTTCTTTACCATCTGAGTCACCAGGGAATGACATTAAATTTCTCATTGTGCTGTTAGTGTTGATTTAAAAACAGTTTGATTGCCTATCTGAATCAAAATTATCCTCTTCAAAATGATCTTCCAGAAACTAGAGCTTCTTTGCTATCTACAGACTTGCTCCCAATTTCTATTTCAGGAGATTCTTCCACAAGATCTCCTTCACCGTATTCAGTAGTCCACAGTTCTAGTAAATTTATCACAATCAGGCTGTCTTCTGAAATCATCATAGTCTTTCTTTAGGCAGCTCCTGAAATAAAATATTCAACACAACAAACAATACATATGTATCAAACTCTTGGAAGCTAAAGTGACTTTTAATATGTTAAACTATTTAAGTATTTTCAACTAAGTCACTAAACCTATATTTTAATCAAGTGTGTCTAAGATGCCAATGATTATTGCTGAAGAAGACAAGGCTGTAGGCATAAGAAACAACAGATTATATCTGCAATTTTGGAATAAACTGTTTGAACATATAAAAAATATTGACATGTAAAAGAAAAGAATAGTATTAAAATCCACAAGGGAAAAGCAACAAAAAGCATACAAATGGATTCCCACAAGGTTATCAGCTGATTTTTTTAGAAGAAATTCTGCAGGCTAGAAGGCAGTGATATGATATATTTAAAGTGATGAAAGGGAAAAACCTACAACTGAAAATACTCTGCCAACAAAACTCTCATTAAGATTTGATGGAGAATTCAAAAGCTTTACAGACAAAAGCTAAGAGAATTCAGCACCACAAACCCAGTATTACAACAAATCTTAAAAGAAACTCTGTAGCCAGGAAAAAAAAAAAAAAAGGCTACAACTAGAAACAAGAAAATTATGAATGGGAAGGCACAGTGTAAAGGCAAACATACAGTAAATGTAGTAAATCATCTACACATAAATATTGTATCAAATTTAACAAGCATGAGAAGAGCAAACAAATGCAGGATTTAGGAAATTTATTTAATATTAAGAGAACGGCAACTTAATCTTGTATGTATAGAGAGACTGCTATATCAAAGCATGATAGTAACTGCAAACCAAAAGTCTACCACATATAAATACACAGGAGAGAAAGGAGTCCAAACAACAGTAAAAATAGTTATCAAATAACAAGTTAACAAAAGAAAAAGACATATAAAAACAAGTACAAAACAAAACAAAAACGCAATAGGAACGTAGATTCTTGTAATTACCTTAAATGTGAATGGATTAAATGCCCCAGCCAAAGGACAGAGACGGTTGAATGGATACAAAAACAAGATCCGTATAGATATGTCTATAAAGAGACCCACTTCAGATCTAGGGACACATACAGAATGAAAGTGAGGGGACAAAAAATGTTTTCCATGCAATCTGAAATCAAAAGAGACTTGGAGTAGCAATACTAATAGCAAGCAAAATGGAGTTTAAAATAAGACTGTATCAAAGACAAAGCCATTACATGATTATCAAGGGACAATCCAAGAAAAAAAAATAACATCAATTGTAAATATTATGCAGTTAGCATTGGGGCATTTGCCTTGTATATTGAGGTGCTAACAGCCATAACAGGGATACCAGACCACCTTACCTGCCTCCTGAGAAACCTGTATGTAGGTCAAGAAGCAACAGTTAGAACCAGGCATGGAACAATGGACTGGATCAAAATTGGGAAAGGAGTGTGTCAAGGCTGTTTATTGTCACCCTGCTTGAAATTAAAGTGAAAGTGAAAGTCACTCAATTTTTTCTGACTCTTTGCAACCCCATGGACTGTAGCCTGCGAAGCTCCTCGGTCTATGGAATTCTCCAGGCCACAATACTGGGTTGGGTAGCCATTCCCTTCTTCAGGATAACTCCCCAACTTCTCCATGGGATCTTCCCAACCCAGGGATTGAACCCAGACCTTCCACATTGCAGGTGAGTTCTTGACTGACTGAGCCATGAGGGAAGCCCAAGAATACTGGAGTGGGTAGCCTATCCCTTCTCCAGGGGATCTTCCAGACCCAGGAATTGAACCAGGGTCTCCTGCATTGCAGGCATATTCTTTATCAGCTGAGATATCAGGGAAGCTCCCCTGCTGAATGCCAGATTGAATGAAGCACAAGCTGGAATCAAGATTGCTGGGAGAAATATCAATAACCTCAGATAAGCAGATGACACCAGCCCTCAAGGCAGAAAGCGAAGAGGAACTAACAGCTTCTTGACGAAAATGAAAGAGGAGAGTGAAAACGTTGGCTTAAAACTCAACATTCAAAAAACTAAGGCCATGGCATATGGTCCCATCAATTCATGGCAAATAGATGGGGAAACAGTGGAAACAGTGACATAATTTATTTTCTTGGGCTCCAGAATCACTGAGGATGGTGACTGCAGCCATGAAATTAAAAGCACTTGTAAGAAAAGCTATGACAAACCTAGACAGCATATTCAAAAGCAGAGACATTACTTTGCTGACAAAGGTCCATCTAGTCACTGTATGAAAGTGAGAGTTGGTCTATAAAGAAACTTGAGAACCAAAGAATTGGTACTTTTGAACTGTGGTGTTGGAGAAGACTCTTGAGATTTCCTTGGACTGCTAGGAGATCAAACCAGTCAATCCTAAAAGAAATCAATCCTGAATATTCGTTGGAAGGACTGATGCTGAAGCTGAAATTCCAATACTCTGGCCACCTGATGTGAAGTGCTGACTCATTGGAAGAGACCCTGATGCTGGGAAAGATTTGAGGCAGGAGGAGAAGGGAATGACAGAGGATGAGATAGTTGGATGGCATCACTGACTCAATGGACATGAGTTTGAGCAAGCTTCCGGTGATGGTGAAGGACAGGGAAGCCTGGTGTGCTGCAATCGACGAGGTCGCAAAGAATCAGGCATGACTGAGTGACTGAACAATGACAGCCATAAAGAAAGCAACAGTAACATAGGAGTACCCCAGTTTGATACCCCAATCAAAAGGGCAGATCATTTCAGAGAGAAAAGTAATAAGGAAACGCAGGCCTCAAATGACACATTAGAGAACATGGACTTTATATTTCTAGAGGCTTCTGTCTGAAGGCAGCAGAATTCATTCTTTTCAAGTGCTTGTAGAACACTCTCCAAGATACATCTCATGATGGACCACAAAGCAAGCCTTGTTAAATTTCAGAAACTTGAAATCACATCGGGCATCTTTTCAGACCACAACACTATGATATTAAATATTGACTACCAGAAAAAAACTGTAAAAAGCCACAAGCAGATAGATAATAAACAGTATGCTACTAAACAATGCATAGATAATCTACAAGGACCTACAGGGAATTCTGCTCAACATGCTGTAATAACGTATGCATATATGTGAAAAAGGATATATATATGTGTATATATATATATATATATATATACACACATATACATATGTATGTATAACTAAATCACTTTGCTGTATACTTGAAACCAAGACAGCATTGTAAATCAACTATACTCCATTATAAAGTAAAAAGAATCCAAATTTATTCTTCCATTACCCTTCTTTAGTTAAAACCAACTTATACAGTTAAATGTAATCCAACTGTATAAAATCCTATCAGTGTACAAATTTATTTTCACAATGTTCTAGTTCCATAAACTTACAGTTTCTGGTATCCATATTATTTTGTGCTGTCTTTATAGTTTTTGCTCCCTTGAAACACTGTTGCTTTCAAACAGGGGAAGGAGCCAAGGCCGCTTTGCTTCTGCCTCAAGCCCCTGGTGGTCTAGTGGCTGGGATTCCTGGTTTTCATCCAAGCTATTGTTTTTGTTGTTGTTTAGTTGATCTATCCTATCTGCCTCTTTTGAGACCCATGCTCTGTCCATGGGATTTCCCAGTCATGAATACCAGAGTGGGTTGTCCTTTCCTTCTCCAGGGGATCTTCCTACCCTAGTGATCAAACCCAAATCCCCTGCATTGCCAGGTGGATTCTTGACCGCTGAACCACTGGGTCTCCCCTTTCATCCAGGCTACGCAGGTTCAATTCCTGGTCAGGAAATTGAGATCTCTCTTCAGGATCCCTCACTGCTGTCTCTCTGAGATCATATTTGTCACTTTTCAAAGTGAGCCACTGCTGGCCAGAGGGAGCATTACCTCACACGCTGAGAGGGCTGGTGCTATAGCTGCCTAACATCCACTCTCTTGGAAGTAGAAGACAAAAGTAGGAGAGGACAGAGAGGGGAGAAGTGAAGAGATATCAGGAGAGGGAAAAGGACAAAGGGAGGGAAGATTAGTGCCTGAATGAGGATCCTGTGGCTCCCTGGAGCTGGGAAGGCAGACTTACAAAATGTGGTGAGGCTGAAACAAGAGGTTCCAGCAGCTGCTTGTCACCCACGGGGAAGCTGCATTCAGTGGTCACAGAGGTTCCCAGGTCCTCTTCTGAGAAGGGGACAATAGCCCTTCACTGATGCTACAAAGTATGTTATCTTCCAGGGTAGCTGGGCTCCTTAATAGAAATTGATACGAAACCAGACAAGAAATTCAGGCAAGGTTTTACTGACACTCCTGCTGCAGAGAAGAAAGCTAAAACAAGTAAATGCTCTCTTTCTCACTCCCTATGGGGAGGGAGGGGTGTTCCTTATGTGAGATGAGGATAGGGGTGCACCCAGGGGTCAGGCCAAGGGGTGGTGTAGTGGTCTGCCCACCCCCTTGGTGGTGCTGTGTGCAGGGGGCATGTGCAGTCCCTTGCTTTTGTATCCAGCTCCCCAGAAGTGTCAGTTGGGTTTTTGGTCTTTTTGTATTTTGTTCATAATTTTCCCCAACTGTACATGCACACAGCTGTTTTTAGTCCCTTATAGTTTTGTTGCATTTTGTTGCTAGAGGAGACATTTGTCTAGGTGCAAGCAGTGCAACAAAGGGCACTAGGCTCTAGTTTGCGTCAGTGCTGAAAAAGAGAACAAACATTTAAAAAAAAAAAAGGCAGAAGCAAGCTTATGTTCACTTCAAAGCTATATGTTTTAAAACAAAATACTGCAGTGTGTTTTCACTAGGGAACTCTTGTGTTCCCTACTTCATTTTAGTAATGAAGAGAAGAGTTGCCATCTGGCCATTTAAAATGTATGGAGTTTGTGCTTCTATATATACATGACAGCATATGGAAAGGGAGGCTTGTGATTAAGTACATATTCCTAGAAATACTTAGATAATTTATTCCTTTCAGAATGTGTACTGTCTGCCTTATCAAACACTACTTCTAAATTCTAAAAAGTATAAGGAAGATATAGAGTCATAGTTCAAAAATGTGCTTCTCAAAATTTAGCCTGCTAAATAGATGCTTTTTAAAATAACTAAACATGAATGCAGCTCAATATATATATTTTAAAAGAATCCCAGTCAGAAATGGGCAGGGTTCAGGATGGTGGGACACATGTACACCCATGACTGATTCATGTAGATGTATGACAAACACACTACATATTGTAAAGTAATTAACCTCCAATTAAAATAAGTTAATTTCTAAAAAAATTTAAGAATAGCAGACAACCTAAACAGACATTTCTCCAAAGAACACATACAGGTGGCCAAAAAACACATGAAAAGATGTCCATATCACCAGTAATTAGACAAATTCAAATCAAAGCTACAATGAGGTATTACTTCACACCAGTCAGAATAGCCATCATCAAAAGCATCTATAAACATGTTGGAGTTGGACAAAAGCATCTATAAACATGCTGGAGTCGGTTGCAAAGAGTCAGGCAAGACTGAGCGACTGAACTGAACTGAAACATGCTGGAGAGCCAGTGGATGAAAATAATCCTCATGCACTATTGCTAGGAGTGTAAACTGATATAGCCACTATGGAAAGCAGCATGGAGGTTCCTTAAAAACTAAAAATAGAACTACCATATGACCCAACAGTCCCACTACTGGGCATGTGCCCAGAGAAAACCATAATTCAGAAAGATACATGCACCTCAATTTTCATCAGTTCATTTCAGTCGCTCAGTCGTGTCTGACTCTGCGACCCCATGAATTGCAGCACGCCAGGCCTCCCTGTCCATCACCAACTCCCGGAGTTCACTCAGGCTCAAGTCCATTGAGTTGGGTGATGCCATCCAGCCATCTCATCCTCTGTCGTACCTTTCTCCTCCTGCCCACAATCCTTCCCAGCGTCAGAGTCTTTTCCAATGAGTCAACTCTTCGCATGAGGTGGCCAAAAGTACTAGAGTTTCAGCTTTAGCATCATTCCTTCCAAAGAACACCCAGGACTGATCTCCTTCAGAATGGACTAGTTGGATCTCCTTGCAGTCCAAGAGACTCAAGAGTCTTCACTAACACCACAGTTCAAAAGCATCAATTCTTCGATGCTCAGCTTTCTTCACAGTGCAACTCTCACATCCATACATGACCACTGGAAAAACCATAGCCTTGACTAGACGGACCTTTGTTGGCAAAGTAATGTCTCTGTTTTTCAATATGCTATCTAGGTTGGTAATAACTTTCCTTCCAAGGAGTAAGCATCTTTAATTTCATGGCTGCAGTCACCATCTGCTCTGCATAGTGCTATTTACAATAGACAAGACATGGAAGCAACTTAAGTGTCCACTGACAGAAGAATGGATAAAGAAGATGTGGTGTATGTATATAAAATGCAGTATTACTCAGCCATAAGAAATGAATGAAATTGAGTCATTTGTAGAGGTATGGATGGACCTAGAGTCTGTAACAGAGAGTGACTCAGAAAGAGAAAAATCAATACTATATATTAATGTATATATGTGGAATCTAGAAAAATGGTATAAGCGAGGTTATCTGCAAAGCAGAAACAGAGACACAGATGTAGAGGACAAATGTATGGATACCAAGGGCTAATGGGCAGTGGAACAAATTAGGATATTGGTATCGAAGCATTTACAGTATTGATACATGTATAAAATAGGTAAGTAATGAGAACATACTGTATAACACAGGGAAATCTACTTAATGCACTGTGGTGACCTTAAGGAAAAGGAAGTCAAAAGGGAGAGCATGCATATATATATGTGTGTATATATATATATATATATATATACATACATGTATGTATGTGTATGTCTGTGTGTGTGTGTGTGTGTGTGTATATATATATATATATATATATATATGCAGGCTCCCCTGGTGGCTCAGAAGGTAAGAAATCTGCCTGCAATACAGGAGTTCTGGGTTCCATCCCTGGGTCAAGTAGATCCCCTGGAGAAGGGAACAGCTACCCACACTTCAGTATTCTTGCCTTGAGAATTCCATGGACAGAGGAGCCTGGCAGACTGCAGTCTATGGGGGTAGCGAGGGGTCGGACATGACTGAGCAACTTTCACCCACTTCATATATATATATATGACTGACTTATGTTGCTGTACAGCAGAAACGAACACATTGTAAAGCAACTATAATCCAGTAAAATAAATTAAAAAAATAAACTTGTACCCATTTTTAACCTCTCCTATGCCAAGACCTACTGTTAGTAAATTAAAATTTTGAAAGGTATTATTATCCTAAAAGATGATGCTGTGAAAGTGCTGTACTCAATATGCCAGTAAATTTGGAAAACTCAGCAGTGGCCATAGGACTGAAAAAGGTCAGTTTTCATTCCAATCCCAAAGAAAGGCAATGCCAAAGAATGTTCAGACTACCGCATGATTGTACTCATATCACACACTAGCAAAGTAATGATCAAAATTCTCCAATCCAGACTCCAATAGTATGTGTACCATGAACTTCCAGATGTTCCACCTGGATAATGAAAAGGGAGAGGAACCAGAGATCAAATTGCCAATATCCATTGAATCATTGAAAAAGTAAAAAAAGTTCCAGAAAAAAATCTACTTCTGCTTTTTTGACTACACCAACGCCTTTGACTGTGTGGATCACAACAAACTGTGGAAAATTCTTACAGTGATGGAAATAACAGACCACCTTACCTGTCTCCCGAGAAATCTGTATGCAGGTCAAAAAGCAACAGTTAGAACTAGACATAGAACAATGGACTAGTTCCAATTTGGGAAAGGAATATGGCAAGGATGTATATTGTCACCCTGCTTATTTAACTTATATGAAGAGTACATCGTGTGTAATGCTGGGCTGGATGAAGCACAAACTGGAATCAAGGTTGCAGGGAGAAGTATCAATAACCTCAGATATGCCACCCTTACGGCAGAAAGCAAAGAAGAACCAAAGAGCCTCTTCATGAAAGTGAATGAGGAGAGTGAAAAAGTTGGCTTAAAACTGAACATTCAAAAATGAAGATCATGGCATCTGGTCCCATCACTTCATGGGAAATTGATGGGGAAATAATGGAAATAGTGTTAGAATTTATTTTCTTGGGCTCCAAAATCACTGGAGATGGTGACTGCAATCATGAAATTAAAAGACGCTTGCTCCTTGGAAGAAAAGTTATGACCAACCTAGACAGCATATTAAAAAGCAGAGGCATTACTTTGCCAACACAGGTCCATCTAGTCAAAGCAATAGTTTTTCCAGTATTCATGTATGGATGTGAGAGTTGGGCTATAAAGAAAGCTGAGTGCCAAAGAACTGATGCTTTTAAACTGTGGTGTTGGAGAAGACTCTTGAGAGTCCCTTGGACTGCAAGATCAAACCAGTCAATCCTAAAGAATATCAGTCCTGAATATTCATTGGAAGGACTGATGCTGAAGCTGAAACTCCAATACTTTGGCCACCGATGTGAAGAGCTGACTCATTGGAAGAGACCCTGATGCTGGGAGGGATTGGGGGCAGGAGGAGAAGGGGACGACTAGAGGATGAGATGGACAGGGAAGCCTGGCATGCTGCAGTCCATGGGGTCTCAAAGAGTGAGACTGAGCGACTGAACTGATAAAATAGGTAGTAGATGCAAGTCTTCAGTGAATATTTTAAAGCAGAAACATAGGGTGGGGAAATGATTTAATAGGCCAAAAGAAGTAGCAACTAAAATATAGGAAAAATAAATGTTGAAAGGAGAAACTATTCATCCCACAGAAGCCATAAAAAACAAAAACATAAACCAAAAACATTGACCTTATAACTGATAGGCTGGATAAAGCAAAAGACTGGAGAATATACTGAAATGTATGAAACAACTCTTTCCCCTTTCAGCTCTGCACATGTCAAATAAGAGGGATTTATTCTTTAGAGGAGTTATATTGGAAGGAGAAAACTTGAAAACCTGAAAGGTCAGATCTTCCCTCTCACCCCAGATATATTAATAGATCACTTATATCCTTCTTAGTCTGCCAAACAGCCTCCTCAAATACCAATAAGCAAATCTGAAAAAAAAATTGTTTTAACGGATATAACACAAGAAACAGTGGGAAAATTTTTAAACCCTCAAGGTAATACAACACAATTACATTCATTAAAAAAGCAATGGCCATATGCTGTATGAAAGGGCCTATAACAGTAAAAGAAATTCTTTGAAATTAAAAGTATGGTAGGTAATTTCTAGAATATATATTAAAAATTAGGTCAGAAAATGCACAGAGAACTATAGTTAGCATCTGTAATAACTTAATAAGGAAAAGAATCTTAAAAATTATATGTATTTGTATATATTTATGAATTTATATATAAATAAATATAAATATTCATATATATAAATATTTATAAGTAAATATTTATAATATATATAAATACACATACACACACACACATATATATATATATATATTTGGAGAGGGAAATAGAAGTCCACCCCGGTATTTTTGGCTAGGAAATCCCATGGACAAAGGAGCCTGGTGGGCTAGAGTCTGGGGGACCACAGAGAGTCAGAAGCAACTGAGCACATATTTACATATAACTGAATCACTTTGCTGTACACCTGAGACTAAGACAACATTGTAAGTCAACTATATATCAATTTTTTAAAAAGGGAAATACAGTAAAAGAAAAATCACACAAAGAGAAGGAAAATGTAAAAGACTGAAATTAGGAAGAAAATATTCAAAACATTAATACGGAGGATCCAACATTTCTCTTCTAGCTATTTCAGATAGAAACATTTTTATACAAAATATGGTATTTTAGATTATTCCTGAATGAAAGTGTCTCCAGATTAAAGTATATAGCAAGTGCCCAGTAGAGTGAATTAAAAGAGACTTGCTCTAAGGACACAATATTCCACAATTCAGAACGTGATAGATAACAACCAAGAGGATTAAACTCAGAAACAAAAATTGCAAATACATATTAGTGAAACTCATAATGACTCTAGCCTTTTTCCCAATAATACTGAAAAGTAAAAACAGAATGATATCGTTAAGGAAATGCATTTTAGCTAAAAATCTGTTTCTAACTAGACGACCAATCTAGTGTGAGGAGGAAATGATATGAAATGAATAAAAGAAGTATTGCCTTATACTTCATCTCCAGGGAGACTACTGGAGAATGTCAGACCCACACTAGAGCTTTATTCTGGGTAATACCACTTCCCACTCTCTGCAAAGCTTTACTTTAATTCTTTCTTTTTCTTTATTCAACTATTTAATTTCTCTTTCGGCACTGATACTTATTTTAAAATGGCTTGACTCCATAGGCAAATTTGATTCACATATTATGTCCCCAGGACTATTCACTAAAGAAAGTACTTAGATCAACCATTTAGAGAATTTTTTACTCATGATGGGCATCAGATAGACTCATATATATATTCACAGTGGACAACATCAAATTTAAAGAAAAACAAACAAACAAACACCATGATACTTAAAGTACCCTTACCCTGTTTCCATGATCACAGGAGATTTTAGACAAAAATGTAGTTTTGTCTGTGACCTATAGAAACAGGTATTACAGTCAGCTTTATAATAATACATTTGTTTATAAGTTAATAAATTGAAATCCTTGCTTATAAATATGTGAATAAAAATAAACTTATGAATCATTGATAATTTTTCCAACTATTTTCTAAATTTTTACTATAAAATTTTTTTCAAATGACTAGTTTTAACTCATTGAATTTACATTTTTATCATTCCCTATTCACTAAAAAGCATAGACATTACTTTTCCAACAAAGGTCCATCTAGTCAAAGTTGGTTTTTCCAGTAGTCATGAATGGATGTGAGAGCTGGACTGTAAAGAAAACTGAGCACCAAAGAATTGATGCTTTTAAATGTGTTGGAGAAGACTCTTGAGAGTCCCTTGGATGGCAAGGAGATCCAACCAGTCCATCCTAAAAGAAATCAGTCCTGAATATGCATTGGAAGGACTGATGCTGAAGCTGAAACTCCAATACTTTGGCCACCAGATGCGAAGAACTGACTCATTGCAAAAGACCCTGATTCTGCAAAACAGGAGGAGAAGGGGGCAGCAGCAGATGAGATGGATGGCATCACTGAGTTGATAGACATGAGTCTGAGCAAACTTCAGGAGTTGGTGATGGACAGGGAAGCCTGGCATGCTGCAATCCGTGGGGTTGCAGAGTAGGACCAGACTGAGCGACTGAGCTGAATTGATTCACTAAATCCATAGGGTATATCAATCATATTAAATTCAGTTGAATAGGTTTCTTTTAGAGATCTAAATTAGCTTGTAGAGTCAAATATACCCATTCCTTTTTCAAAATAAGTTTCAGGTGTACAGCCTTAAAATTCAACACAAATATATACTACAAAGTAATCATCATCACAAGTATTGTTACCATTCACTGTTGTACATTTTACTCCCTTCACCTACTTTGTTCAGCCCCCAACCCTCTTGCCTATCTGATGATCACTAATTGGCTCAATGTATCTATGAATTTGTTTTGTTTAATTTTGTTTGTTCATTGGTTTTTGTTTTGTTTTTTAATTTCATTTTTTTGTTGTTGTTGTTTTTAACTTTATTTTACTTTACACTTGGCATAATACCCACAAGGTCCATCCCTATTGTTCCAAATGGCAGAATTTTACTTGTTATGGCTGAATAGTATTCCACTGAATATATTTTAACCACATCTTCTTTAATTATCCATCCATCAATGTGTGCTTTTTTTTAACATATTTTTATATTCTAAATGATGCTGTAATGGACATAAAGATACATATATCTTTTAAATTGTGTTTTCAGAAGTGAAATATCTGGTCATGTGGTAGATCTGAATGTAAAACCTGAAACCATAAAATTCCTAGAAGAAAACATAGGGGGTAGCCTCATTAACATTAGTCTTAGCAGTGTATCTGACTCCAAAGACAGAGGAAACAAAAGCAAAAATAAGCAAATAGGACTGTATCAAACTAAAGAGCTTCTTTTCAGCAAAGGAAACCAGTATAAAAATGAAAAGTCAACCTACTGAATGAGAGTAGATATTTCCAGATTATGTATTTGATAAAAGGTTAATATCCAGATTATACAGAAAAATAAAATTCAACAACAGCAACAAAGAAAATCCACTTAAACAGACCCAGAGGAATGGTATGGGGAGGGAGGTGGGAGGGAGTTTCAGGATGGGGAACACGTGAACACCCATGGCGGATTCTTGTTGATGTAGGCAAAACTAATACAATATTGTAAAATAAGTAGCCTCCAATTAAAAAACAAAAAAACAAAAACCATGGGCATCCAGATAGACATCTTTCCAAAGAAAATGTACAGGTGATCAACAGGTACATGAAAAACTTTCAATGTCACTAATTATTAGGGAAATGCAAATCAAAAAAACAATGTGATTCCACCTCACACTTGTTTAAATGGCTATTTTCACAAAGAAAATAAGAAATGGTGCAAAGATATAGAGAGAAAGGAATCCTGGTACATGGTTGGTGGGGATGTAACTTGATACAATGTGGAATATCCTAAAAATTTATGAAAAAAGATGTCCTTTTTATTATAGAGGACTGGAATACAAAAGAAGGAAGTCAAGAAACACATGGAGTAAAAGGCAAATTTGGTCTTGGAATACAGAATGAAGCAGGGCAAAGGCTAATAGAACTTTGCCAAGAAAATGTGCTGGTCATAGCAAACACCGTCTTCCAACAACACAAGAGAAGACTCTACACATGGACATCAACAGATGGTCAACACAGAAATCAGATTGATTATATTCTTTGCAGCCAAAGATGGAGAAGCTCTATACAGTCAGTAAAAACAAGACCAGGAGCTGACTGTGGCTCAGATCATGAGCTCCTTATTGCCAAATTCAGACTTAAATTGAAGAAAGTAGGGAAAACCACTAGACAATTCAGGTATGACCTAAATCAAATCCCTTATGATTATACAGTGGAAGTGAGAAATAGATTTAAGGGCCTAGATCTGATAGATAGGGTGCCTGATGAACTATGGAATGCAGTTCATGACATTCTACAGGAAACAGGGATCAAGACCATCCCCATGGAAAAGAAATGCAAAAAAGCAAAATGGCTGTCTGGGGAGGCCTTACAAATAGCTGTGAAAAGAAGAGAAGCGAAAGCAAAGGAGAAAAGGAAAGTAATAAGCATGTGAATGCAGAGTTCCAAAGAATAGCAAGAAGAGATAAGAAAGCCTTCCTCAGCGATCAATGCAAAGAAATAGAGAAAAGCAACAGAATGGGAAAGAATAAGGATCTCTTCAAGAAAATGAAAGATTCCAAGGGAATATTTCATGCAAAGATGGGCTCAATAAAGGACAAAAATGGTCTGGACCTAACAGAAGCAGAAGATATTAAGAAGAGGTGGCAAGAATACACAAGAGAACTGTACAAAAAATATCTTCATGACCAAGATAATCATGATGGTATGATCACTCACCTAGAGCTAGACATCCTGGAATGTGAAGTCAAATGTGATGCCTTAGAAAGCATCACTATGAATAAAGCTAGTGGAGGTGATGGAATTCCAGTTGAGCTATTTCAAATCCTGAAAGATGATGCTGTGAAAGTGCTGCACTCAATATGCCAGCAAATTTGGAAAACTCAATAGTGGCCACAGGACTGGAAAAGGTCAATTTTCATTCCAACCCCAAAGAAAGGTACTGCCAAAGAATGCTCAAACTACCACACAATTGCACTCATCTCACATGCTATTAAAGTAATGCTCAAAATTCTCCAGGCCAGGCTTCATCAATATATGAACCGTGAACTTCCAGATCTTCAATCTGGTTTTAGAAAAGGCAGAGGAACCCGAGATCAAATTGCCAACATCTGCTGGATCATGGAAAAAGCAAGAGAGTTCCAGAAAAACATCTGCTTTATTGACTATTCCAAAGCCTTTGACTGTGTGGATCACAATAAACTGTGGAAAATTCTTCAAGAGATGGGAATACCAGACCACCTGACCTGCCTTTGAGAAACCTGTATTCAGGTCAGGATGCAACAGTTAGAACTGGACATGGAACAACAGACTGGTTCCAAATAGGAAAAGGAGTACGTCAAGGCTGTATATTGTCACCCTGCTTATTTAACTTATATGCAGAATACATCATGAGAAATCCTGGACTGGAAGAAACACAAGCTGAAATCAAGATTGCTGAGAGAAATATCAATCACCTCAGATATGCAGAAGACACCACCCTTATGGCAGAAAGTGAAGAGGAACTAAAAAGCCTCTTGATGAAAGTGAAAGAGGAGAGTGATAAAGTTGGCTTAAAGCTCAACATTCAGAAAACGAAGATCATGGCATCTGGCCCCATCACTTCATGGGAAATAGATGGGGAAACAGTGTCAGACTTTATTTTTGGGGGCTCCAAAATCCATGCAGTTCGTGACTGCAGCCATGAAATTAGAAGACGCTTACTCCTTGGAAGAAAAGTTATGACCAACCTAGATAGCATATTGAAAGCAGAGACATTACTTTGCCAACGAAGGTCTGTTTAGTCAAGGCTATGGTTTTTCCAGTAGTCATGTATGGATGTGAGAGTTGAACTGTGAAGAAAGCTGAGCGCTGAAGTATTTATGCTTTTGAATTCTGGTGTTGGAGTAGACTCTTGAGAGTCCCTTGGACTGCAAGGAGATCCAACCAGTCCATTCTGAAGGAGATCAGCCCTGGGATTTCTTTGGAAGGAATGATGCTAAAGCTGAAACTCCAGTACTTTGGACAAAAAAGAGAGAAATCAGGATGCGACTGACACTCCCTAGAGAGCTATGAAGGAGGAAATGTTCTCCCTCTCTGGGAAGTCTCCTTACCAGAAGGGACATCAGCCTCGACAGAGGAACAGCTTTTGAGCCACAGAAGAGAGGAGAGCAACCAGTCTGTGACAGCCAAAATGGAGAAAAACCTGCAGAGAATGGTAATTGCCTCTGCTCTGCACTCCCCAACTTGAGACACATGCTCACTGGTGCAGGAGGGGCCTCAATGCAGAGTCTCAGACTTCATAGCTCAGACTCAAGGAGAAGACTGGTGTTGCCAGCAAGAAACAGACCGAAAGGGTTGAAGTCTGGTGTGACCACAACCAAATGTGCAGGCAGAGGAAGTCTAGTTGACTTTATTTATTTATTTATTTATTTATTTTTCAGTCTAGTTGACTTTAGAGACCAGGTGCCATTGTTTGGAGGATGCATGAGGGGGTAGGGGCAGGACCCTCCATTGCAACATTTTTCCCCAAGCTGGCTCCTAGGCAACAGGATACCACCTGCCTTAACTTTGGTAGCAGGTGCCAGCCACTGCCATGGATTCCAGAAGCAGTCATAATCCACTGCCATTGTGGGCTCCAGGGATGCACACAAGCTGCTACCACCACTGAGAACTCTGGAAGTGGGCACCCAGCCACCACATCTGCACACCTGCAACAAGGGTAACATGGCCAGCATACAGCAAAGAAACAGGCAGGGGGCATTCACACTGAAAACAGCCTTCACACCAAAAATATTAAACCCACACATGCTACACCCATGCTCAATCCCTGGTTCAGGAAGATACCCTGTGAGGGCACAGCAGCCCAATCCAGTGTTCTTGCCTGGAGAATTCCACGGGCAGAGGAGTTTGGCAGGCTACCGTCCATAGGGTCACAAAAAGATGGACACATTTGAGTAATATTTTCACTTTCATTTTCTTTCCATACATGTTAGAGATGCTGCCACATATACATAATCCTCAAAGACCACAGTAGACAGTTGTTTCTCCTAAACTTATAGAGTAAGAGAAATAAAATGAAGAAGCAGAGGAACCACTCTCAGTTAAAAGACCAAGAGATTTCCCCTGAGATAACAATTAACAGACCTCTTCAATCTAATAGGCACTGATTTCACAAAAGAGATAATGAAAATACTGAAGGAATTAAGAAAATCTATTGACAGAAAGGCAGACTACTATAAAAAGAACTATCTATGTAAATTATAAAGAGGAGTCAGAAAAATTAGGAAACTAATTTGTCAAAGTGAAAACTGAGCTAAAAGCAATGAATAACAGAATGAATCATGTAGAAGCATGAATAAGTGATCTGAAAGATATAATTGTGGAAATAACCCAATTAGAACAGCAGGCAGGAAATCAGATTTAAAAAATGAAAAGCAATGTAGGAGACCTATGGAATAATATAAAACATGTAAATCTACTCATAATAAGGACCCCAGAAGACAAAGAGAAAAGGAGATCAAAAATGTATTTGAAGAAACTATGGCTGAAAAACATCCCCAAACTAAAGAAAAAGGTTGAAACCTAGGTACAGAAAGCACAGAGGGTCTCAAATAAGACAAATTCAAACAGACCTACACCGAGACATATTTTAATTAAAATGAAAAAACTTAGAGGATTCCCAAGGCAACAAGAGGAAAATAAAGAGTTAATTACAAGGTAACTCTCATAAGTTATCAGCTGATTTCTCTATAGAAAGGCTGCAGGCCAGAAGGAAGTAGAAAGATATATTTAAAATCCCAAAAGGGAAAAAATATGCAACCTAGAATACTCTCTATGTATTCTATGTAGCAATATTTATTATCAGTTAGAATAGGAGAGAGAAAAAGAATTTCTCAGACAAGCAGAAACTAAAAGAATTCAGCAGTACTAAACCTATCCTAAAAGAAATACTAAAAGATTTTCTCTAAACTGAAAAGAAGAATCTATAGGAAAGATAAAATCACACTTGAAAGTAAATCATTAGATAAGCTCATACACAGATTTTAAAACTCAGTATATTTTTTGTGAAAACAATGATAACCACAATGAGTGGCAAAAGTATATACATGAAGATGTGAAGGAGGACATCAAAACCATAAAATGTGGGGAAGGAGAGTAAGAAAATGTCAATTCTATTATGTTTTAAAGTATTTCTAGAAGGTGTTTATGTGTATATGATTATCAGTCTAAAGCAAGTTGCTATAGGAAGGGGATAGACTACTTGAAAAACAGGGTAACCAGAAATCAAAAACATAAAGATTCACAGAAAACACAAAAAGAAAATACAAGCAGGAGATAAAAAGAAATCATCAGACCACAAAAAGAAAAACTGAAAGGCACAAAGAAGAAACACAGAGTCAACAGGAAAACAAGGTTTAAAATGGCAATATACACATACCTATCAATAATTACCTGAAATGTCAATGGGCTAATACTCTAAGTCTCCTGTAAATGTGTTATCATACTTTCATAATTTAAAAGAAAAAAAATGTCAATGGGCTAAATGCTCCAATCAAAACACAAACAGTAGCAGATGGGATTAAAAAGAAAAAAAAAAAGAGAGCCTATAATATACCTCCTCCAGAGACCAACTTAAAGACAAAGACACACACACAAAATGTATGGGAATATATAAAGATATTTCATGTAAACAGAAATGACAAAAATGACAAGAAAGCAAGAGTCACAATATTCATATCAGACAAAACAGACTTTAAAACAAAGGGCACAGAAAAAGGTAAAGATGACATTATATAATGATAAAATAATAGAAGAGATTTTTATACTCATTAAGATATATGCCCCTAATATAGGGTCACCCAAATACATAAAATAACAGATGAAAAGGGAAAAATTGACAGGAAAACAATAATAGAAGAAGAATTTAACATCTTACTCACATTGATGGACAGATTTTCTAGACAGAAAATCAATAAGGCAAGAGAGATCATATGATAAAATAGGACAGTTAGACAATTTATTGGATTTTATGAACAAAAACTCAGAATATACATTCTTTTCAATTGCACATGAAACATCCCCTAGGATTGATGACATACCAGGGAACAAAAGAAGCCCTAGCAGATTTAAGAGTATAGAAATTATCTCAAGCATCTTTTCTGGACATGATGACATGAAACTAGAAATAACCACAAAAATAAATGAAGAGGGGTGGAAATGATTACATGGACACTGAGAAACATCCTAGTTAAAAAAAAAAAGCATCAATGATAAAATCAAAAAGGAAATTTAAAATAACCTTGAGGCAAATAACAATGAAAACACACATATACAATATCTATAGGCTGCACTGAAAACATTCTTGGAGGGAAGTTTATAGTGATACAGACTTTCTTCAAGAGGAAAGAAAAATTTCAAACAACCTAACCTACTACTTAAAAGAATTAGACTAAGAAAGAAAGAAAAATCAGCAGAAGGAAGGAATAATAAAGATCAGAGAAAAAGATTTTTTAAAAGGAGGGGGGGAAAAATCAATAAAACCAAGAACTGGTTCTTTGAAAGAACAAAGAAAATTGACATACCTCTGGCCAGGCTCACCACATATAAAATAGAGAGAACCCAAATAAAATAAGAAGTGAAAAAGGAGATGTAACAACAAATATTGCAGAAATAGACAACCCAGAAGAAATGGACAAGTTTCTAGAAACATGCTGCTGCTGCTGCTAAGTCACTTCAGTCATGGCCGACTCTGTGCGACTCCATAGACGGCAGCTCACCAGGCTCCCCCATCCCTGGGATTCTCTAGGCAAGAATACTGGAGTGGGTTGCCATTTTCTTCTCCAATGCATGAAAGTGAAAAGTGAAAGTGAAGTTGCTCAGTCGTGTCCAACTCTTAGCGACCCCATGGACTACAGCCTACCAGGCTCCTCCATCCATGGGATTTTCCAGGCAAGAGTACCAGAGTGGGGTGCCATTGCCTTAGAGCCCAACAAAATTGAATCAAGAAATAGATAATTTGAACAAACCAAACATCAGAAGTGAAATAGAATCTATTTTTAAAAAATGCAAACTCCTTACAAACAAAAGTTCAGTACCATGTGGTTTCACAGGCAAATTCTACCAAACATAAAAAGAACACACACTGATGCTTCTCAAACTTTTCAAAAACACTGGAATACTCCCAACAAGATTCTATGAACCCACCATCAGCCTGACTCCAAAACCAGACAAAGACACCACTAAAAAAAGAAAATTACAGGCCAATATCTTTAATGGATATAGGTGCAAAAATTCTCAACAAAATATTATCAAGCCAATTCTGACAACACATAAAAAGATTATATACCACAACCAAGCTGTATTTATCCCAAGTCACAAGGATAGTTCACATATGCAAATCAATGTCATACACATCAAAAATAGACAAAAGACACATGATCATCTTAACTGATACAGAAAAAGCATTTGAGAAAATTTAACATCCATTTATAATGACTCTTATCAAAGTTGGTATAGAGGTAATTTATTTCAACGTCATAAAAACTATGACAAGCCCACAGCCAATATAATATTCAACAGTGAAAAGATGAAATCCTTCCTGCTAAAATCTAGAACAATGCCAGGGTCGCTACTCTCCCTCTTCTATTCAACATAGTGTTGCAAGTCTTAGCCACAGTAGTCAGAGAGGAAAGAGAAGTAAATGGCATTCAAACTGGAAGGGAAGAGGCAAAATTATCATTAAATGCAGATGACATGATACTACATATAGAAAACCCTAAAGACTCTATGCAAAACTACAAAAACTGATAAATTTAGCAAGGTAGCAGGATTCAAGATTAAAATATATAAATTGGTTGCATTTGTTTATACTAACAATGAAATATCCCAAAGGAAAAGTTAAAAAACACAAAAATCTTTTTAAAATTGCACCCCTCCCAAACTAAAATATTTGGGAATAAACCTGACCAAGAAGATGAAAGACATACACTGAGAACTATAAAATTTTAATAAAAGAAATTGATGGTGATTCAAAGAAATGGAACAATATAACATGGATTGATAGAATTAATATTGTTAAAATGGCCATACTACCCAAAGCAAACTACAGATTTAGTGAAATTCCTATTAACTTACCCATGACATTTTTCACAGAACTAGAATAATCCTAAAATTTAAATGGAACCATAAAATACCTAGAAATGAATACAATATTGTAAATCAACTGTATAATCACAAAAACTTGATTTATGTCATACCTGAATGGCCTAGTGATTTTCCCTACTTTCTTCAGTTTAAGTTTGAATTTTGCAATAAGGAACTCATAATCTGAGCCACAGTCAGCTTCAGGTCTCATGATCTGAGCCACAGTCGATCTCTGTGGCTGTATAAAGCTTCTCCATCAATAGATGCAAAGAATATAATCAGTCTGATTTCAGTGTTGAGCATCTGGTAATATCCATATGTAGAGTCATCTCTTGTGTTTTTGGAAGAGAGTGTTCGCTATAACTGTGTTCTCTTGGCAAAACTCTTAGCTTTTGCCCTGCTTCATTTTGTATTCCAAGTCTAAACTTGCCTGTTACTGCAGGTATCTCTTGACTTCCTTCTTCTGCCTTCCAGTCTGCTATGATGAAAAGGACATCTTTTTTGTTATTAGCCCTAGAAGGCCTTGCATGTCTTCATAGAACCATTCAACTTTAGCTTCTTTGGCATAAGTTGTTGGGGCATAGACTTAGACTACTGTGATATTGAATCGTTTGACTTGGAAGCAAATTGAGATCATTCTGTTGTTTTTGAGATTGCACCCAAATACTGTACTTCAGACTCTTTTGTTACTATGAACGCTACTCCATTTCTTTTAAGGGATTCTTGCCCACTGTAGTAGATATAATGGTCATCTGAATTAAATTCACCGATCCCTATCCATTTTAGTTTGCTGATTCCTAAGATGTCTATGTGGAGGTGACAAACAGATTCAAGGGATTACACCTGGTAGATAGAGTGCCTGAAGAACTATGGACAGAAATTCATAACATTATGAAAGAGATGGTGTCCAAAACCATACCCAAGGAAAAGAAATGCAAGAAGGCAAAATGTTTGTCTGAGGTGACCTTACACATAGCTGAGAAGAGAGAAGCCAAAGGCACAGTAGAAAGAGAAAGATATATCCAACTGAATGAAGAGTCCAGAGATTAGCAAGGAGAGATAAGAAAGTCTTTTTAAGTGAACAATGCAAAGAAATAGAGGAAAACAATAGAATGGGAAAGAGTAGAGATCTCCTCAAGAAAACCAGAGATACCAAGGGAACATTTCATGCAAAGATGGGATCAATAAAGGATGGAAATGGTATGGACCTAACAGAAGCAGAAGATATTAAGAAGTGGTGGCAAGAATATACAGAAGAACTCTACAAAACAGATTTTAATGACCTGAAAACCACAATGATGTGATCACTCACCTAGAGCCAGACACCCTGGGTTGTAAAGTCAAGTGGGCCTTAGGAAGCATCACTATGAACAAAGCTAGTGGAGGTGATGGAATTCCAGCTGAGCTATTTCAAATCCTAAAAGATGATGCTGTGAAAGTGTTGCACTTAATATGCCATAAAATTTGAAAACTCCAGTGGCCACAGGACTGGAAAAGGTCAATCTTCATTCCAATCCCAAAGAAAGGCAATGCCGAAGAGTGTTCAAACTACCATAGAATTGTGCTTATTTCACACTTTAGTGAGGTAATGTTCAAAATCCTTCAAGCTAGTCTTTAGCAGTACATGAGCCAAGAACCTCCAGAAGTACAAGCTGGATGTCAAAAGGAAGAGGAACCAGAAATCAAATTGCTAACATCTGGATCATAGAAAAAGCAAAGGAATTCCAGAAAAACATCTACTGATTCATTGGCTAGCCTTTAGTCAGAGGCTAAAGCCTTTGACTGTGTGGATCACAACAAACTGCAAAATTCTTAAAAAAGAGATGAGAATACCAGGCCACCTGCCTCCTGAGAAACCCATATCCAGGTCACGAAGCAACAGTTAGAAACAAACATGAAACAGCAAACTGCTTCAAAACTGGGAAAGGAATATGTCAAGGCTGTATATTGTCACCCTGCTTATTTAACTTATATGAAGAATGCATCATGCAAAATTCCTGTCTGAATGAAGCACAAGCTGACATCAAGATTACCGGGAGAAATATCAACAATCTCAGATATGCAGATGATACCATTCTAATGGCAGAAAGCAAAGAGGAACTGAAAGCTTCTTAATGAGGGTGAAAAGAGTGAGAAATGTGGCTTAAAACTCAATATTCAGAACACAAAGGTCATGGTTCCCATCAGTTCATGGCAAACAGAAGGGGAAACATGGAAACAATGACAGATTTTATTTTCTTGGGCTCTTAAATCACTTTTGACAGTGACTACAGCCATGAAATTAAAAGATTCTTGCTCCTTTGAAGGAAAGTTATGACAAGCTTAAACAATGTATTAAAAATCAGAGACATCGCTTTTATGACAAAGATTCTTTACAGTCAAAGCTATGGCTTTTCCAGTAGTTGGTACGGATGTGACAGTTGGAACAGAAGGCTGAGCACAAGGAATTGATGCTTTCAAACTGTGGTGCTGAAGAAGACTCTTGAGAGTCTTTTGGACAGCAAGGAAATCAAACTAATCAACCATAAAGGAAATGAACCCTGAATATTCATTGGAAGGACTAATACTGAAGCTTCAATGCTTTGGCCACCTGATGTGAAGAGTTGACTCATTGGAACAAACCCTGATTCTGGGAAAAATTGAAGGCAGGAAAAAGGGGGTGACAGAGGACAAGATGGTTGGATGGTATCACTGACTCAATGGACTTGAGATTGTGCAGACTCAGGGAGATAGTGAAGGATAGGGAAACCTGGAGTGCTGCAGTTCATGTGATCCTAACGAGTTGGGCATGACTTAGTCAACATCAACTGCACTTCAGTAAAGGAATTATTTTTCAAAAATAATTTATGTACAGTTGAGTTTGTACTGAGATGTACAAACCAAACAATACTTTTTTTCACTATCTAAATGACTGTGTTGTATTCCACACTTACTAGTGGTAAGTGAGGCAATTAATTTCTTTCTGTAATGTGATGAAATATTTATCAGATTTTTAAAATTTATAATTTGATATTTCTTCTCTCATTAAAAATACACATATTTTTGTACTTAATTCTTATTTATACTTTTGTATATGTCATTATATGTGACACTTGAATTGAATTTTAATTTTTTCAATTGGAATATAGTTGCTTTGGGGCTTCCCTGGTGGCTCAGAGTTAAAGAATCTGCATATCAATGCAAGAGATGTGGGTTCGATCCCTAGGTCAGGAAGATCCCCTGGAGAAGGAAATGGAAACGCAATTTAGTATTTTTGCCTGAGAAATCCCACGAACAGAGTAGCCTGGCATGCTACAGTCCATGCGGTCTCAAAGAGTTGGACACAACTTTGCGACTAAACAACAACAAATAGTTGCTTTACAATGTTGTATTAGTTTCTGCTGTATGGCAAAACAAATCAGCCACATGTATACATATATCCCCTCTTCCTTGGATTTCCTTTGCATTTAAGTCATCACAGAGCACTGAGTAGAGTTCTCTGTGTCACACAGCAGGTCCTCATTAGTTATCTATTTTGTACATAGTGTAGCCATGAAATTAAAAGATGCTTATTCCTTGACAGCATATTAAAAAGCAGAGACATTACTTTGCCAACAAAGGTCTGTCTAGTTAAAGCTATGGTTTTTCCAGTAGTCTTGTATGGATGTGAGAGTTGGACTGTGAAGAAAGCTGAGCACCGAAGAATTGATGCTTTTGAACTGTGGTGTTGGAGAAGACTCTTGAGAGTCCCTTGGACTGCAAGGAGATCCAACCAGTCCATCCTAAAGGAGATCAGTCCTGGGTGTTCATTGGAAGGACTAATGTTGAAGCTGAAACTCCAACACTTTGGCCACCTAATGTGAAGAGCTGACTCATTTGAAAAGCCCTTGATGCTGGGAAAGATTGAAGGCAGAAGGAGAAGGGGTGACAGAGGATGAGAAGGTTGGATGGCATCACTGACGTGATGGACACGAGTTTGAGTAAACTCTGGGAGTTGGTGATGGACAGCGAGGCCTGGTGTGATGTGGTTCGTGGGGTCACAAAGAGTCAGACACAACTGAGCGACTGAACTGAACTGAAGTGTATATATGTCAGCCCCACTCTCCCAATCCATCCCACCCGGCCCTCTTGGCATCCATGCATTTGTTTTCTACATCTGTTTGTCTATTTTTGCTTATCAAACACATTAATCTATACCATTTTTTTCTAGATTCCACATATATACATTAATATATGTGAACTGAATTTTAAAAGAGAAACAGGAGGCAGTGAAGTTAAGAAGAAAGGAGATGGTACTACAGGCAGGGCTGTGTTTAAGGGCACAGAGGTATGAGACAGAACACTGTACCTGAAGAACTGTATGTGAAATTGTGTACAAGCACATGTCTTTGTCTTTTGAAATAAAAGGCTTTACTTAGCCTCCCAGGCCTCCTCTCATTCTCAAAAGGCTGGCTCGAGTTAATGATTAGGAAATGTGAAGATGTAGAAACAAAAAATAACTGTTGGGCTGGTAAATTGGTAACAATTTAGAGTATAATTCTGCCACACATCAGAATCATGAAATGCCTAGTTCCTAGATAAAGGCTTGACATACATTCCTAAATTGTTTTTCCAGGAAGCAGAACCCTACCAGAACTGCTGACCACAATCACACAGACCCTAGACTGACTGAAACCAGAAGGTTAATGATGCTTGAAACTTCACCTGGATATCAACCAATCTGAGAATTGTATGCAAGCTGATCATACAACCTACAGTTCCCTCCCTCTTTAAAACCTCTTCCCTGAAAGCTATTGGGGAGTTTGGGCTTTTCAGCATGAGATGCCCATGAACTTGCTTGGTACTTGCATAAACACTTTACATTCCTGCACCATAACCATGTGTCAGTTGATTGACTTTACTGCACACAGGTGGGCTAACAAAGGTAGAAATTTGGTTCAGTAACGTATATAGCTCCAAATTGCTGGAGCATAGCATTTATCTTTAGTTTTAAAGTTTCATTTCTGCAGTTGCAGACTCATTATTGTATCAGAAGTTTCAAATATTTTAAACAATGGCATTATAAGCCCCTAAAACTTCTTTGGTGTGGTGCTCAGTCACTCAGTCGTGTCCAACAGTTTGTGACCCCATGACTGCAGCATGCCAGACTTCCCTGTTCTTTACTGTCTCCCAGAGTTTGCTCACATTCCTGTCCATTGAGTTGGTAATACTATCTTAGTTATAATTTATAATTTTATTTATAATTTTATCAATCATTCTTTGTTATCTGCTGTACACACAGTTGAGTGCTTAACTCAATTCAGATAATGTAAAGCCTTTGATCCGAAAAATGCATCAAGACAAAGCCTGGGATAATAAATCCATAGTGAATCTAAAAACATTAATTTTTTACGGATATTGTTAACTTTTATCTGTGTTTCTTCTGCTGGCAAAGTTTTGCTTTAAAAAAAAACTGCAATATATGAACTTGAGTTATTTTTTTTCCCTCTGATTTTTCCTGAGAACTTTCTTAAGTGTAACTTTTTTTCATTTCAGTTTTGGTCTTGTGCCCAGATGCTAACTGTAAAAGTTAAACAAATCAATACAAGGCTTTCTTTGAATAGTCTAACTTGGAGTTATCATGAAGGAAATAACTAAGATAAGAGCTACTTCCTTGCCCTCAAAAAAAAAAAAATTTTTTTTTGATTCTGACTTCTGCTTTTTCAGTGTTTTATATATTATGTATAGAACCTACTCAGATTTTTTTTTTCAAAGAGTGAAGCTATAGGACTTCATTAAAATTTAACTGATTTGCCCCATTAGATATTAAAATTGACCATGCCTCTTTCTCTTCATCTTCTTTATTTCTCCATTCCATGTGTTTTGACCTTGAGTTCACTTTTAAAGATACTTCTGTCAGAGATTCAGAGTACATCAAAAAATGGGTTAAAATTTTTAATAGCAATCTCATCACAAATGAATTTCACATTATTCTATCAAGAGCTAAATGAAAAAATAAAACTTTGATGTTCATAGTAGGAAAGATAAGAGTTTTATATTCCAGTGGGCTCCTGCAGAACATGCTTAAATGAATGCATTTGTAATATGAAGCATAACTTCATCTGTGTTCTGCACAACTGCATCTTGGCTATAGATGATTGCACTGTGGGACGTGAGAAGGAATTTTGAAATGAGCAGCCTGTTTCCTGCAGATAAGTTTATATGGCCTCCTTTCATCATGAAAATAAGTTAAGATAACAGCTATCCTATAAACAAAACACAAAATTTCAAATCTACTCTTGGTTCAAATGGCTTTCAGTCTGGATTCAGGATGATCACAATGCACCGTGTGAATCTGCACTTCACTAAGCTCAGGCAAACTACTCAGAATGTTGTTGTTTTTTTCCCCCTAGGAAAGATTTTATTTTATTATTTTTTTTTTAAGTATAAATTTATTTATTTTAATTGGAGGTTAATTACTTTACAATATTATATTGGTTTTGCCATACATCAACATGAATCCACCACAAAGGAAGATCTATAACTTGTAGTATGGTTTCAAATGGTTTTATAATTTGGCATATGCACATAAACACTTAAATAGTTGATGCTGATATAGATGTCAATATGTGAAAGTCACTCTGTCATGTCCCACTCTTTATGACTCCATGGACTGTAGTCTGTGGAATTCTCTAGGCCAGACTACTGGAGTGGGTAGCCTTTCCCTTCTCCAGGGGATCTTCCCAACTCAGGGACTGAACCCAGGTTTCCTACATTGCAGGTGGATTCTTTACCTCCTGAGCCACAAGGGAAGCCCAAGAATATCAGAGTGGGTAGCCTATCCCTCTCCCAGCAGATCTTCCTGACCCAGAAATTGAACTGGGGTCTCCTGCATTGCAGGCAGATTTTTTTACCAACTAAGCGATCAGGGAAGCCCTGTAGCTATCAGGATGTCAAAATAATGAAAGTCAAAATATTCAGTTTGAGAAGGTACACAAAATACTTTCCCATCCAACAGTTTTCATGATTAAAACAGTTATGTTGTGTAGTTTTAACAATAACAGAATATGTGTGTGAGAGATGGAGAGGGAAAAGCCCAGAGCTAAGAGTCAGTTCCACTGTCCTTATACTGTAATCAGTCCCACTTATGCACCTAACCTCTTTCTATTCTTAATCATTATGCCCTAATACAGTCATGCCCAGAAAAGTCTTCTTTCTTAAAAAAATCAGAGTAAAAGAGAAGTTGTTATTGGGGCAGAATATTGTCTTGATATGGCAGTCTCCATGACTCAGGCACCATGATTAACTTCCTCTTCAGAACCTTTCTTCCTGATACTGTTGCTGAACACCTGCCTAAATGTCTGATCTTTGAGGTTCTGATTTCCTGAGACCTGGCCCTGCTATAGTCATCTTCTGCCTGTAGTTTCCTGGTGGGAAAATGACAAGTCAGAATGACCCTTTATCCCTTAATGTTCGTTCTGCTGTTGCTTTTCTGCCATACATCGTCTCCCACAAATTTAGACCTCCTGGATCCTAAGACTTATAGACATTTTAACCAGCTCTTTCTCTGAATGTAAAGACTAATGGATACTTCTCTTTAGTTGCAGTCATTCCAAATCAATTTGGATTTTCTCTACAGCGTTACTAATCCTACTGCTGCTGCTAAGTCACTTCAGTCGTGTCCAACTCTGTGCGACCCCATAGATGGCAGCTCACCAGGCTCTGCCGCCCCTGAGATTCTCCAGGCAAGAACACTGGAGTGGGTTGCCATTTCCTTCTCCAATCCTACAGTCCTCCACATTTTATCTACTTTAGCACATCAAGTGATTAAGAGTTCACTATACTTTTAGGCAACTCATTCCTGTTTTGAATAGTGCCTCATTACTATAGCACATTAATGACTGGATCTATGTAGATGGGCCAGTTGTTACGTTAAATAGTTACATTCCACGTGTTTTCATCCATAGTCAATTTTTATATATATCCATCCTATTATACATATTTAAATGTACATGAAATCCGCTTAGACTTCTCATAAACTGATGTTCTGGAAATTTTGATGAATACCAGGTTTTAGAAGAAAAGTGAGCACACTGAAGGGAAAAGATGACTAGAAGTTGGAAAGAGTTCAGGAGAGGTGAGCATAGACGCAGGATCAGAAGGTCAGAGTGCCTGGTGGTGGGGGACAGTGCGAGGCTGTGGGTGAATCACCTAGGTATAGCTCTGTGGCACTGCCCACATACTGAGGACAGAGAGAGCTATATGATGAAACCAAAAGATTGGAGTCACCAGAGTCACACAAGTACCATGAGGATTTATTTTGCAAAAACAGGCTTTTAAAAGTGATACTATGTCCTGAACTGGTCAGAGAGATCATATATTTTGTGTCAAGGATAATCCAACACCACTACTTGGACAACTCAAGTGTAATTCCTGCTACACAGCTTAGTTGGTTTTTGGGTATATGTGTATGCATGCATGTTTGTTTTTAATTAAAATGGCAGGACTACACAAGTAGATGTTTCAGTAGCATCAGCCATCAGATCATGTCCTTACTTCTGAATTAAGACTAGGACGGCCCCGTTGTCTGACAGAGGATTAATGTGGGATTGTGAGCAGTGGCATTCATAGAAGACAGTCAGCAAGAGCAATAGTGGCGCAAATTGCAAAGGTGAATCCTTGCTTATCCTGCCTCCAGCTGCTTAGCACCCAAGACCAAAGGAGAAGGGCTGAGGCCCTAGTTCAGGGAGAGATGAGTTTTTTATTCAGCACACACACATTTTCTTTCTCCAAACCACATCCCTCTTCTGCTCGAAATCTTGCAACAATTACCATTTCACTCAAACTATTAATAAAAGCCAACATTGTTCAAATATCCTACCTGAGCTGATCCTAATTACCTCTTTGCCTTTATTCTATCTGCTCCTCGCTCACTGAATCTGATTTCCAGTCCTCCTCCAAGTCTTTTCTCAATTTCTCCCTCCTCATTGAAACCTATCCTGACTCCCTTCTTTAAAATTGCTTTCACTCTACTCCCAGTTCTCCAAACCCCCTTACCTTGGTTTACCTTTTTTTTTTGTACTTATCAATTTATAAAATACTTTCTTATTGGTTTTCTGACTCCTCCTAGATTGTTAGCTCCAAGACATTTAATGATGTATCCTTCAGACCTTGAACATTGTAAAGAAAAAGCATTTGTTGAATAAATGATTGAAAAAGAGCTAATGTTATTTGCCTTTTTGGTGGCAATATGGGATGTCACACCTTTTATTAAAGTCCTTGAGTGGTAAGAGGAACTGCAAACACTGGGCAAGCAGCTTCAGCTGTGGTAGTCGTAGCCTTTAAAACAGAGTCCAGAGATTCCAGGTCAAGTGAGTAGTTGGCCATAGGGAACAGCAGATCTGGAAAGTAAAAGTGCGTTAGGAAGAAAAAAAAGTCAGTCAAGAGAGGCTGAGGTGGGGAAACAGTCTGTTCAGTTGACATGCAGCAAAATTTACTTATCTATTGTGTTTATACTGTTTGTCTCATTGCATAAAAATAAAAGCTTTATTAAGACAGGAATTATCACTTATATTTTTCACTAATATATTCCAGCACTAAGAACTGTGTACTTCAGAGGTTAGGTTCATTATGTATCTTATAAATTAAGACAAATGCCGTTTCACTAATGGAAATTATATTTTTAATATTTTTGCTCACATCTGTAAATACTGTTACTAAAAGATATAAGCTCATCAAGTTATTGTCATGTGTTAAAGAGAAGAAAAGTTTTTCTCTTCTGATTTAATATAAACGGCTTCATTAGAGAGAACAGATGATTGGACAAAATTAGAAGATGTTTAAATATTGTATCTACCCCAAATCCCACTCCAGTACTCTTGCCTGGAAAACCCCATGGATGGAGGAGCCTTATAGGCTACAGTCCATGGGGTCACGAAGAGTTGGACACAACTGAGCAACTTCACTTTCACTTTTCACTTTCATGCATTGGAGAAGGAAAAGGCAACTCACTCCAGTGTTCTTGCCTGGAGAATCCCAGGGATGGGGAAGCCTGGTGGGCTGCCGTCTATGGGGTTGCACAGAGTTGGACATGACTGAAGCGACTTAGCAGCAGCAGCTACCCCAAATATTATACCTTTATATAATTTATTTGCATATATGATTATATATAATCAAAAAATGATGCTTTTGAACTGTGGTGTTGGAGAATACTCTTGAGAGTTCCTTGGACTGCAAGGAGATCAAATCAGTCAATCCGAAAGGAAATCAGTCCTGAATTGGAAGGACTGATGCTGAAGTTGAAGATCCACTATTTTGGCTACCTGATGCGAAGAACTGACTCACTGGAAAAGACCCTGATGCTGGGAAAGATTGAAGGCAGGAGGAGAAGGGGACGACAGAGGATGAGATGGTTGGATGGCATCACCAACTCAATGGACATGAGTTTGAGTAAGCTCTAGGAGTTGATAATGGACAGGGAAGCCTGGCGTGCTGCAGTCCATGGGGTCATAAAGAGTCAGACATGACTGAGTGACTGAACTGAACTACTCGAGGTAGAATAATTTAGCAAAAATGCTAAATATAAGAACAAAGATCTCCATTTTTTGTCTTTAAATAACTGAAACTGTTACACATGAAAAAGGAGAAAAGGAAAAAAAATTATATTCCAGGCCCTAGGAGAGAAATTATGAGTAATTAATGTAGCCAAAAAGATACCAACTCTGCATGCTAGTGCCACAGTAGTTCACCACAGCACACAAAAGTTCTGATTGTCCATCCCCAGAAACTCAGGGAAAAGAAGGCTTTTGGATTTCAAATGTTAAGCTGTTAAAGAAATTCTAAACAGAGGCACTATAGAATACCCTTTAAATTAATATCATTTTAGGGGAAAATTATCTTTGTATGTGTATCTTTGGCACATACAAAGATTAGTCAAGAGAAACCTCCTGCTGGGCGGAACAAGATGGTGGATTAGAAACATCTTGAGCATACCTCCTCTTATGATCACATCAAAATCACAACTCACTAGATTGGAATCTATTAAAAAACAACAACTTAATGTCCAAAGAGACAAAGAAGTCACAGCAAGATGGTGGTGGTAGGAGGTGTGCTCATGATACAGTCAAATTCCATACAACCTGAGTGAGTGATCCTCAACTAGAGAACAATTATATCACAGAATTTCCCCTGAAGGAGTCAGAGTTCTGAGCCCCATATCAGGCTCCCCAGACTAAAGGTCCAGCATCAGGAGGAAGACCCCAGAGCATTTGGCTTTGAAGGCAGCAGAGCTTGATTACAGGGACTCCACAGGACTGGGGAAAACAGAGACCCCACTCTTAGAGGGCACACACAAGGTCTCACACTGGGACCCAGGGCAAAAGCAGTAACTAGGAACTTGCGCCAGACCTGCCTGCTGGTCTTGGAGGGTCTCTTGGGGAAGTGGAGGGCATCTGTAGCTCACCCTGGGGACATGAACACTGGTGGCAGTGGCAGAGATATCAAGAATGTCATCTGCAGGAATTCTTATTGAAGGTAGACATCTTGCTTGGGTCATAAGCACCAAGACCCAGCCACACCCAATAGCCTGCAGGCTCCAGTGATGGGACATCTCAGACCAAACAAGTCATAGAGGGGGAACATAGCCCCACCTATCAGCAGGCAGGCTGCTTAAAGACTTCCTGACCCCACAGTCACCTCTAGATACAGACCATGCCTGCCAGAGTGTCAAGACCCAGCTCTACCCACCAGCGGGCAGGCACCACAAGCAAGAAAACTATAATCCTGCAGCCTGTGAAACAGTCCATCAATTCAGGTCAAAACCTACCCTGGGGCCAGGGAACAGCAAGACACTGGCCCTTGCATGACAAGAGGAGACTGTACTGCTGGGACACATAGGACATCCTCAATAGCAGGCCACATCTCCAAGGCTGAGAAGTGTATCTAAACTACTACATAGATAAAAATACAAATAGATATTTAAACAAAATGAGACAGCAAAGGAATATTCTCTAGGTGAAGGAATGAGATAAAACCCTTAAAGAACGTTTGAGTGAAGTGGAGATAATCTACCCAAAAGATTCAGAGTAATGGTCATAAAGATTATCCAAGAACTTGGAAGTAGATTGGAGGCACAAAAAGAAAAGTTACAAGAAGTTTTTTAACAAAGAACAACCAGAGTTGAAGAATACAATAACTGACATGAAAAAATACACTAGAAGGAATAGATAGCACAATAAATGAGGCAGAAGGATGAACTAGTGAGCTTGAAGACAGAGTCGTGGAAATTACTGCTGCAGAACAGAATAATGATAGAAGAATGTAAAGAAATGAAGATACTTTAAGAGACTTCTAGACAACATCAAATACAGAAAAATTCACATAATAGTGGCCCCAGAAGAGAGAAAGGACTTGAGAAAATATCTGAAGATATATTAGATGAAAACTTCCCTAATATGGGAAAGAAAACTCTCACCCACATCCAGGAAACACAAAGAATCCCATCCTAGGAGGACAATGCCAAGACACACAGTAATCAAGTGAACAAATATTAAGGATAAAGAGAAAATATTAAAAGCAACAAGGGAAAAGCAACAGAAAACATACTAGAGAGTCCCCATAAAACTAAGCAGATTTTTCAGCAGAAACTTTGTAGGCTAGAGGGACTGACACAATATATTTCAAGTGATGAAAGGAGAAAAAAAAAAAAAAACCACAACAAACCTACAACTAGGAACATTATATTCAGCAAAGCTCTTGTTCAGATTTGATGGTGAAATCAAAAGCTTCACAGGCAAGCAAAAGTGCCAAGAATTCAGCACCATTGAACCAGTTTTACAACAAATACTAAAGAAATTTCTTTAGGCAGAAAACAAAAGGTCACAACTAGAAACAAGAAACTTACAAAATGGGAAAGCTCACCAGTAAAGGCAAACATACAGTAAAGGCAGGATCCACACAAAAATATATTAAAACAAGTGACCATGAGAGGAGGAGAATGCAAGTGCATATGAAATTAAGAGATCAGCAAATTAAAACAATCACAAATATATAGACTGCTAAACCAAAAGCTCATGAAACCAAAAATCTATAATAGATATACACACAAAAAAGAAAAAGGAATTCCAGCACAACAATAAAGATAGCAAATCACAAAGAGAATAAAAACGGAAAGAAAGAAAAAAAGTCCAATATAGCTAGTGAATCACTTTTTTTTTTTTTTTTGTAATTGGGGTCTAGTTGCTTTATATTGTATTAGTTCTTTCTGTACAATGAAATGAATCAGATACATGTATACATATATTCTCTCCCTCTTGGCTCTCCATCCCACCCCCTCATCCCACTTGTCTAGGTCACCACAGAGCGCTGACTTAGATCAGTTCTGTCTGCTATATAGGAGGTTCCCACTAGCTGTCTATTTTGCACATGGTTGTGTATGTGTGTGTGTACATATATATATATATATATATATGTACACACACACACGTCAGTCCCACTCTCCCAATTCCTTTCTCCCCTTGGCACCCATACTTTTGTTCTCTATGTCTGTGTCTCTTTTCCTGCCCTATATAGGTTTACCTTTTTCTAGAATGCACATATATATGTTAATATAGCATGTTTTTCTCTTTCTGACTTATTTCACTCTCTATGACAGTCTCTAGGTCCATCCACATCTCTACCAATGACCAAAATTCATTGGTTTTCACAGCTTAGTAATATTCCACTGTATATATTTACCACATCTTTATCCATCCGTCAATGGACATTTAGGTTGCTTCCATGTCTTATCTGTTGTAGTGTTGCAGTGAACATTTGGAAGCATGTATCTTTTGAATTGGGGTTTATTCACAATATATGCCCAATGGTGGGATTGCTGGGTCATACAGTTTCTTTTTAGTTTTTTAAGGAACATCCATACTATTCTCCTTAGTGGCTATATCAATTTGTATTTCTACCAGCAGTGCAACAGGGTGCCCTTTTCTCCAAATCCTCTCCAGCATTTGTTTGTAGTAAACCCATGCACCTATGGTTCATTAATTTATGACAAAGGAGGCAAGAATATACAATGAAGACAGTCTCTTCAGTAAGTGGTGCTGGGAAAACTGGACAGCTACAAGTAAAATTCAATGAAATTAGAAAATTTTAAAATTCAATGAAATTAGAAAATTAAAAAATTCAAATGAAATTAGAACACTATAAAACTCTTAGAGGAAAATATAGGCAGAATACTCTTTGACATAAATCACAGCAAGATCTTTTTGATCCACCTCCTAGAGTAATGAAAATATAAACAAATGGGACCTAATCAAACTTAAAATCTTTTGCATAGCAAAGGAAACCAAACAAGATGAAAAGACAATCCTCATAAAGGGAGAAAATATTTGATTGATCAAAAATTCACTGAGATTTTTCCATACCATATTATGGAAAAACCTGAATGAATTTTTGGCCAATTCAATATTTGCAAATGAAGCAACTAATAAGAGATTAATTTCCAAAATATAAAAACAGCTCAAGCATCAATATGAAAAATAAAACAACTCACTCAAAACATGGACAAATACTTTAACAGAGTATCTGTTCAAGGAAGACATACAGATGAATACATGAAAAGAAGCTCAACATCACTGATTATTAGATAAATGCAAATCAAAACTACAATGAGGTACCACCTCATACCAGTCAAAATAGCACTTATACATTGAGCATGCCTACTTCCTTCTGCTCATATCCTTGGACAAGGTGCTACACTAGCTTCCCAACTATCTAACCAATTGGGTCTGAATTCAAAGAACCTGGAGCAACCCTGAGGTCCATAGGCTAACATAAGAATCAGTTCAATTCAATTCAGTCGCTCAGTTGTGTCTGACTCTGTGACCCCATGAATCGCAGCACGCCAGGGTTCCCTGTCCATCACCAACTCCCGGAGTTCTCTCAGACTCACATCCATTGAGTCAGTGATGTCATCCAGCCATCTCATCCTCTGTCATCCCCTTCTCCTCCTGCCCACAATCCCTCCTAGCATCAGAGTGTTTTCCAATGAGTTAACTCTTCGCATGAGGTGGCCAAAGTACTGGAGTTTCAACTTCAGCATCATTCCCTTCAAAGAAATCCCAGAGCTGATCTCCTTCAGAATGGACTGGTTGGACCTCCTTGCAGCCCAAGGGACTCTCAAGAGTCTTCTCCAACACCACAGTTCAAAAGCATCAGTTCTTTGGCACTCAGCCTTCTTCACAGTCCAACTCTCACATCCATACATGACCACTGGAAAAACCATAGCCTTGACTATATGGACCTTAGTCGGCAAAGTAATGTCTCTGCTTTTCAATATGCTATCTAGGTTGGTCATAAGTTTTCTTCCAAGGAATAACTGTCTTTTAGTTTCATGGCTGCAGTCACCATCTGCAGTGATTTTGGAACCCAAAAATAAAGTCTGACAGTTTCCACTGTTTCCCCATCTATTTCCCATGAAGTGATGGGACCGGATGCCATGATCTTCGTTTTCTGAATGTTGAGCTTTAAGCCAACTTTTTCACTCTCCTCTTTCATTTTCATCAAGAGGCTTTTTAGTTCTTCTTCACTTTCTGCCATAAGGTTGGTGTCATCTGCATATCTGAGGTTATTGACATTTCTCCCGGCAATCTTGATTCCAGCTTGTGTTTCTTCCAGCCCCGCATTTCTCATGATGTACTCTGCATCTAAGTTAAATAAGCAGGGTGACAATATACAGCCTTGACATACTCCTTTTCCTATTTGGAACCAGTCTGTTGTTCCATGTCCAGTTCTAACTGTTGCTTTCTGACCTGCATATAGGTTTCTCAAGAGGCAAGCCAGGTGCTCTGGTATTCCCATCTCTTTCAGAATGTTCCACAGTTTATTGTGTTCCACACAGTCAAAGGCTTTGGCATAGTCAATAAAGCATAAGAATAGGATTCCCTCAATAACAAACATAATAAAAAGTGAAGTGAAGTTTACTCAGTCATGTCTGACTCTTTGTGACCCCATGGACTAATAGCTCGCCAGCTTCCCCTGTCTATGGGATCCTCCAGGCAAGAATACTGAAGTGGGTAGCCATTTCCTTCTCCAGGGGATCTTCCCGACCCGGGAATAGAACTGGGGTCTCCTACATTACAGCCAGGTCCTTCACCATCTAAGCCACCAGGTAAGCCCAGGATAAACATAATAAACTACCATCTAATTAAGCACCCATTCTTTCAGTCCTCTATTAAGATATTGGACATGCATTTTTATTTGCTTTGGAAGACTTTCTGAGGGTAAAGTTACTCAAGGTCACACAAAGCCCACTTGGAATCTAGAACCCATATTCTTTCTGTAGCACTGCTTATGAATAAGGGCCTGTCCATCTGGTTCTCCAGGTGAATATATCAGTTTCCTCTTTCAGGGACTATAGTCCTATACTCTATGTAGGCATTCTAGACAGAAGTTCTGACACTCTGTGTATGTCTTATTAGCCCACTACCTGCAATGGTTGGACATGACTCATGGAGTCAGTAACTGGCTAGAGTCCTGCTCCTTCAGGGATGAGTTTCTGGTAACCAAGCCATTCACTGAGCAATGACTAGACCAGTACTGCTGGCCCCACCCACCTCTGAAGCTCTGGGGTGAAGTTAGTTCACGTACCCTATGCACCTTCAATGTTTTCTCCACAATAAATGCTGATGAGAATGTTTGGACGGTCACCTACTGTGGACTAGCTTTACATTAAGCACTTAAAATTTTTCATTCAACTTGAGTGGTACTCACCCACTGTGGACCCTCAGGCTGCCTGTCATCCAAGTCTGCATAATATCATGACCAAAAGCATGAAGAAATATTCCCTTGGTATGTTAACAGAGTTGAAAAACCTTGTGCAAAAGATATATCAGGAAACAACAAACGTGAGATGTACATAGACTCTGAGTTCCTACAGAATCATGGATTTTTGGTTATAGTTGACACTGTCAGCAAGAATTCACTTGACACAGTTTTTTGTAAAAGCACATCAGTGGTGATAGAAAAAACAGAGATTGGTAAAGTTGAGACTCACAATTAGTCTCAATTAATCACAATTAGGTGGGAGCAATTTAACCTATAGGTGCTATACCATACATCGGTTCTTTACAATGTGCTTGAAAGTCACCTGGGATTCTACTTGTTACAATATGGATTCTACTCAGTCCATCTGAGCTAAGGCCTGAGGCTCTGCATTTCCAATAAGCTACCCTAACATGCTGAAAGCCACTGCATTTTGCACAGCAAGTCCACAGATCTGATCGACACAGGTTTAAAAAGGAAATAATATAATTGAGTTACTTGGACCTAAGTCATACCTGTAGGTAGCATTAGAACCTCCCCAGCCAAGGTGTATGGTCTTACCAGAAAAGTAATAATTCATGGAGGAAAAAACTAGGCCAAAAATGAGTTTCAGAGCATGAGGGAGATGAGCCTGGCAGTGAGGGGTCTGGAAACACAGATAAAAATCAAGAGAGGGGAAGAATGGGCAGCGGTCATAGAAACAGCAATGATTGTGTTCAACTGAGTAAATCACCCTTGTGTTTGAAAAGCAGAGAAGAAGATAGCCTGGAGTGTTTGAGGTCAGGCTTGGGAATATCAGACCCAGAACACTGGACTCATTGGCACAGAAAAGGCAAACTGAAAAGTCTTAATAAGAAGCAATGGAAAGAAATTATCACAGGCAAATCAATGCTGACAAAGTGAACAGGGTACAGCTATCCAGAATGCAACCAGGAAGATTCCCAGATGCGGGAAGTGAGCTTACCTGCTCACCTTTAGCTTTCAGAAGGCATGGAGCAAAGGAAGTCAAAGTTTCCTTGTCCCAGAGGAAACAGTGTGTCCAGCAAAGAATTTAGGAAGGGATGAAGTGTAGGAGCTGGAAAATTCAGCAAAGGCTAAGCTTTGCTACCCAGGACAAATCTTCCCTAAAATCACCTCATACTGAACTAATGAAGGCCCATAGTCCTTTCTACCTGCGTGGTGCAGAATCAACACTGTGAGTTAAGTGGCTCTAGCTGTGAAAATTGGCAAACAGTATGAGGTCGGAGGCACACTGAATCTCACTGTGAGGTCCCAAATCAGTAGTATCAGCATCACCTGAAACCTGTAGGAAATGCAAATTCTCAACTGCACTTCAAACCTATCAATCAGAACCTGGGGGTAGCACCCTGCAGCCCAGGTTCCAACAAGTTCTCCTGGCAGTACTGCTGCAGGCTCACTTCAGTAGTTTACTGAAAGCACAATGGAGAGACAGGCCCAGTGTGGCTAAGGACAGGCATGATATATAGCTTGACAAGGCGCTTTTAAAGAGCTGGTGAAGACTAAAGCCTGTTTGCAAGGAGAATAAAATCCAGTAGAGATACTGTAAAATATAGTCAAACATAGCCCCATGATCAACAATAAACAAATTGGATAAATGTGTGAATGCTAAGTCCTTCAGTCAGGTCCAATTCTTTGCAACCTTATAGACTGAAGCATGCCAGGCTCCTTTGTCCATGGGATTCTCCAGGCAAGTGGGTTTGCCGTGCCTTCCTCCGGGGGATCATCCTGACCCAGGGATCGAACCTGTGTCTCTTATGTCTCCTGCACTGGGAGGCAGGTTCTTTACCACTAGTGTCACCTGGAATGTCTGGATGAAAGTAAATTCTAGTAAAAAAAAAAATGAACATTTAATAATGGGCATTCATAATCGTTGCCTCTTAAACTTTTATTTCCCAACCACATAAATGTGTCTACTGGTAAGGACACCACTTGGAATTTTCAATAATCTGTATGTCTCTTTCAAGCATATATCTTTAGCACAGTCGGAGACACCATCTTAGGTAGGTAGCTCTTTTGGCAGGGTGGTCATTAATATAAATTATTTAACAGAGTATCCAGAAAAACTGCTAAAAATCCTGAGCCCAAAACATATGTTTTCAGAAAGTTACATGGAAATAGCAATGTGAAAAAGAAAAAAAAAGAGAGAAAAGATACCTGCCAAAGACTTAGTTCTAATCAAGGAAGCCTGGGAGAGATGCTAGGTCAAAATATTAAAATGACTCTGGCTCTGCAGTTGTAGGGTCATGTCAGCTTAAGGTTGAAATTCTCAGGAAATTGGTGAGATCTGGAAAAGAAAAATGGAAGAGAAAAGTGTAGTCTTGGTATTAAGTAGAGCTATAAAATGGGCTTCTCAGGTAGCAACAGTGGTAAACAACCTGTGTGCTAAGGCAGGAGATGTAATAGATGTGGGTTTGATCCCTAGGTTGGAAAAGATCCCCTGGAGGAGGGCATGATAATGCACTCCAGTATTCTTGTGTGGAGAATCCCATGGACAGAGGAGCCTGGCAGGCTACGTACTGTCTATAGGATCACCAAGAGTCAGACATAACTAAGCAACTTAACCTTCATGCACACAGAGGTATAAAAAAAAATAAATAACAAGCAGTCATAAGGGTTAAGACTTCAAAGACTCATCTATACATTTATATATGACTAAGAAGCTGGAATATTTTTAAGAAATTGGCACTTTCACACTATAAGCAAGATGAAATGTAGACGTTATGGCCGGAATGAGAAGATGCACAAAGACAAATGTATTGATACCAGACTCCAGTACTCTTGCCTGGAAAATCCCATGGATGGAGGAGCCTGGTAGGCTGCAGTCCATGCTAAGGGTTGGACACGGCTGAGCGATTTCCCTTTCACTTTTCACTTTCATGCATTGGAGAAGGAAATGTTCTTGCCTGGAGAATCCCAGGGACAGGGGAGCCTGGTGGGCTGCCGTCTATGGGGTCACACAGAGTCAGACACGACTGAAGTGACTTAGCAGCAGCAGCAGCTGTAATATATTTAAACATTTTACTAATCCAGTAAGCACTAGGCTGAAGAAGGCTTTTGGGCATCATTTCTACTCATGTATTATGACATAAAAGTAAACGCTCACTCTTTGCCCTCCAGGCACACCACACACAAACACACATGTGCACTCATCTAACTTCTAAAGTTAATATCCCAAAGGCGTCTCCAAATTTAACATCATGTTTAACTGGGGCATCGCTCAGTGCAGAGAAGTGGAAGGAAAGACTGAGAGCTCTCCTCCCTGGAGGTCATGTGGGATTTGACTCCTGGAGCCACACAGTATTGTCCCAGATAGTATTGAGCATAGTCCTGGAGGGCATCATGCCTTAGAGAAATAATTTAAGTGATTGTTATTAAACAGTTGCTGATTAGCATAAACAGCTCTGTATTCTCTAAGCCAAATACTTTCTCCGTAGTCAAGAGTAAATTGTACCATGTTTAGATAGATGTAAAGTATCACATTTTGAGAAAAATGCATGTAAAAGAGCTATATCTTGCCTGGGAAATCCCATGGACAGAGGAGCATGGTGGGCTACAGTCCATGGGGTCTCAAAGGATCAGACATGACTGAGTGACTGAGCAGCACAGCTGTCAAAAGATGCATGATTTTCAGAGCTGGATTTGAGGATTTGGTATTACAAGACCCCTGTGGCTGAAGGGTCAAAGAGAAGACAGCCTATTTCCATGAGGCTCTTTATCTTTCTGAAATTAGGAGCCCTTGATAATTCACAGAAATGTTTAAAGGGTAGTTTTAAAAATTAATTATCTGGAAGTGCTTGTTGTTGAGAGAGCATCATAGGTTTTGATTAAAGTTTCAAGGAGCAGTAACAGAAAGTCCCCTAAATGGTGGTCTGTCTTGATGACTGTAGAGAGTCTGGCTAGTCCTTTATCAAACTCATTTTCTCTGGGAAAGGTTATTACCCAACTAGAATACATTCCCCTACCTCTCTCCCAGTTGGGTAGGGCTATGTAGCTGAGTTGTAGCTAACAGAATGAGAATGGAGTAGCGTTTGGCCGCTTCCAACCTTGGCCCATGAAAACCTCTCATATGATTCTGCACACTCTTTCCCTCACCTTCCCATAAATGCTGAAGGTATAGGAGAGAATGCTAACATTCAGGGATGTCAGAGCCACACTTGAAAGGAGCCAGAATGGAAACTCACCCACAACGATGCACTGTAATGTGAGCTAAACATTTCTAATGTGTTAGGTCTCTAATGTTTGGGGATGGTTTGCATAGGTATTAGCCTAATACATGAAATTCATTCTCCATTGACACATGCCATATGTGCATAAATGTGTATTAATATATAGTAAAACCACTTGTTTGCTTGCTGAATCACTAAGTCGTGTCCAACTCTTTGCAACCCCTATGGACTGTAGCCCACCAGGCTCCTCTGTCCATGGGGTTGCCCAGGCAAGAATACTGGAATGACTGCCATTTCCTTCTTCAGAGGGTCTTTCTAACTCAAAGATCAAATCTGTGTTTCCTGCACTGGTAGATGGGTTCCTTACCACTAAGCCACCTGGGAAGCCCCAGTGAAACAAGTGATCACAAAAATTAAAAAAAAAAAATGTTACCTGACACTTGCTAGTCAAATCTCTAACACAAAAATTATATAAAATTAAAGCATATGTTAGGGGTAGATATATTCTGTAGCAGATTGGGGTGAAGAAAGAAGAAAGTGAAGTTGCTCAGTCATGTCTGACTCTTTGCAACCCCATGGACTGTAACCTACCAGACTTCTCTGTCCATGGGATTTTCCAGGCAAGAATACTGGAGTGGGTTGCCATTTCCTTCTCCAGGGGATCTTCTCGACCCAGGGATCGAACCCAGGTCTCCCGCATTGTAGGCAGACACTTTACCCTCTGAGCCACCAGGGAATATATGCTGTAGCAGATTGGGGTGAAGAAATGCTCTATTGCCCTGAAAAAACAAAGCTAAACTTTAAGAAGAATGCACACTTTAAAACTTTGTAAACAAGATTTAGGTGGCATCTCAATAGTGATTGAAGGGCTTGGGAGCTTGGGTTGTATAGAAATTTGGCCTGCAAGCATCCTTCATCCTCCACGTGCCTATCAGTTGTTAGAACTTAGGATTTATGTGCCAAAAGGACAAAGACACCTAAAGGATCTTTAGAAAAATCCTAAGGTACAATTCTCATAGAGAAGTTTAGGAATTTATATGGCACCCTCTTCAAAGAGTAAAATTTGAATTTTACTCCAGAGACTATTGACACCAAATAATCTCTGTCATCTGACTCTTTGGTGCTTGCTTGACACAATGTGGCAGTTATGGTAATGACATTAGAAGATTTCTGTTATGGGACAATGCTTAGCACCGAGAATGGTTTCTCATTCTTGCTTCAGTAACCAGATGTGGAAGACAGTCTGTACGATTTAGGAACTGCTGAGTGTAGAATATTGTCATAGAGCAAGTATGTTAAAAAGCTTTATGTGCTGGTCCAAGTTGTAACTCTGGAAATATCTATTCTATCTCAGATTAGAAAGCCTTGATTTTCCAGATGGAAAAGATGAGCCTTATCTACAGGAAAATTACAATTTTATTCCTGACTCTAGCATAAACTGCACTGATATAATAAATATTTGACTTGGTCTTACTATTCAGTATTTAAGTATATTTTCTTATTGTGATTGTGATGGCTTTCTTTGAGGGAAGTTTCCAAGTCTTTGCAAAAGGACAAATAAGAAGACCAAATACTTCCTTTACGGTTTCTGGAGAGGACATGTGACTTAATGTTTTGCTATTGAACCACTGAAGCAAAGACTGTGGTGATGATGGAATTCGGATGTCTGGCCACCAGTTCAGCACTCCTGTGATGATGTGAGTTCTGATGTCAGCAGCTCTAAAGCCTCAGAACAGCCCTGATTTTTGTTTCTTCTTTTAAGATATACAGTTACTGTTGTTTATAAGTAGGATGTAACAGACACAACTGATTGAAATAACAATATGATTGAGAATTCTCCTGTGGTTCAGTGGTTAGGACTCTGCACTTTCACTGCCAGAGTCTCAGGTTTGATGCTTATTTGGGAAGTGAAGATCCCACAAGAACACTCGGTCACTTGGATATATTCTAGTACCCCATTCCTGTTAAGTACATATTTGTAAGGGAAACAATTATTTTAAAAGTGTGTTATTTTAATTCAAAGCTGAATATCCAAAAATTGGCATCAGAGTTTTCACAGCATATGATAAGAAGGCTGTGTATTAAACTACCTTTTCCTTTTGCTATAATATATCCTTTGAAAGCTTCACAGTTCTTGAGGGACAAGTCTTACAAATAGTTCTTGAACCTTCAGAAAACATCATATACTTTCATCTTACACCTCTGATCAGAAAGAAATGTCTTTTCTAGAACTGTGTTGTTTTAATAATACACTGTGTGATTTTGGGGGAAAAATGCAACATTAATAGCTGCAAAGTACTATAGAAGTTATTATGTGTATTTGAAAACTTTCTGCAAGTATATTTCAGAAACAAAGGTCTCAATATAATCACTTGATGGGTTTTGTTCTTTTAATAAATTGCCAAAGTGTATTGTTATAAAATATTAAATAAGAATAGGGGATATGAAGGGCTTTATGTTTTATCATTCAGTAAATCTCATTTATAATTCTCAAGAATTCTTCAAACATAATAAAGGATTTTTAATAGATGAGCTTTATATTTACAGACAGAAAGATGTGTTTATGCCAAAATTGCCTTCCTACAGTCCTTATAGTTTAAATATACCTGCACTCTATGGGGTGCAAAAATCAGTCTCTCCCCCAAACAGTCCTCAAAGAGTTGTTTTTCTTTAAGTAACTACACATAAATAAAGTTGTCATATATAACCCTCAGGTAAGGTATTCAATATTTCAGAAATATTTATGTAATCTAAATTAATATGCACTACATATACTATTAGGCAAAATAAAATGTGTTTTTATAAAAATAATATAAAATTAAGAAAAATGTTCAGGTGTATTTGTCTATTAGCATCTAGAATGTATCTGGCCCTGAATTAGAAGTCAATAATACAAAATAAAATCATTATGTCTTTTACCTAAAAGAATCTAGAGTCTATACATTCTAGGAGTAAGAAAAGGAAGTTCATATATGCCAATAAAATGGACAACTTGGGAGAAATGGACAAATACTTAGAAAAGTGTAACATTCTAAAACTGAACAAGGAAGAAATAAAAAAGTATGAAAAGACCAATCACAAGTATGGAAATTAAAACTGTAATCAAAAATCTAAAGCCCAGGACCAAATGGCTTCACAAGTGAATTTTACCAAAAATTTAGAGAAGAGCTAACACCTATCCTACTTGAACTTTTCCAGAAAATTGCAGAGGAAGAAAAATTCCAAAACTCATTCTATGAGGCCACTACAGTTCTGATGTCAAAACCAGACAAATATGCCACCAAAAAAGAAAGCTACAGGCCAATATCACTAATAAACATAGATGCAAAAATCCTCAACAAAATTCTAGCCAAGCACACATCATGATCAAGTAGGCTTTATTTCAAGGTTGTAATGATTCTTTATTATTCACAAATTGATCAATGTGATACACCATATTAACAAACTGAAAGATAAAAAACATATTATTATTTCAATAAATGCAGAGAAAGCCTTTGAGAAAATTCAACACCCACTGGTAGCTCAGCTGGTAGAGAATCCGCCTGCAATGTAGGAAACCACAGTTTGATTCCTGGGACAAGAATATCTGCTAGAGAAGGGACAGGCTACCCACTCTAGTGTTTTGGGGCTTCCCTTGTGGCTCAGCTGGTAAAGAATTGCCTGCAGTGCAGGAAACCTGGGTTTGATTCCTAGGTTGGGAAGATCTCCTGGAGAAGGGGACAGCTACTCACTCCAGTATTCTGGTCTGGAGAATTTCATGGACTGTATAGTCCATGGAGTTGCAAAGAGTTGGACACAACTGAGCAACTTTCACTTATGATAAAACTCTCCAGAAAGTAGGCGTAGAAGGAACATACTTCAACATAAAAGCTATATAAAACAAACCCACAGCAAACATTATCCTCAATGGTGAAAAATTGAAAGTATTTCTTCTAAAATCAGGAACAAGACAAGGGTGCCAACTCTCACCACTACTATTCAGGCACTATACAAAACCCAACTTTGTCACTCTCCTCTTTCACTTTCATCGAGAGGCTCTTTAGTTCTTCGCTTTCTGTCATAAGGGTGATGTCATCTGCGTATCTAAGGTTATTGTTATTTCTTCAGCAATCTTGATTCCAGCCTGTGCTTTTTCAGCCCAGCATTTCATATGATGTACTCTGCATATAAGGTAAATAAGCAGGGTGTCAATATACAGCCTTGACGTACTCATTTCCCAATTTGGAACCAGTCTGTTGTTCCATGTCCAGTTCTAACTGTTGCTTCTTGACCTGCATACAGATTTCTCAGGAGGCAGGTAAGGTGGTCTGGTATTCTCATCTCTTTTAAAGATGTTCAGTGTCACTAATTAATAGAGAAATGCAAAGCAAAGCCACAATGAAGTATTGTCTCACAACGATTAGAATGGCCAACATCAAAAAGTCTACAAACAATAAATGCTGGAAAGGGTGTGAATAAAATGGTTAGACTCCTCTTATAGTGTTGGTGGGCATGCAAACTAGTACAACCACTATGGAGAACAGTGTGGAGATTGCTTTAAAAACTGGGACTAGAACTGCCATATGACCCAGCAATCCCTCTGCTGGACATTCACACCAAGGAAACTAGAACTGAAAGAGACATATTACCCCAATATTCTTTGCAGCACTATTTACAATAGCTAGGACATGGAAACAACCTAAATGTCCATCATCAGATGAATGAATAAGAAAGTTGTGATACAGATAAACAATGAAATATTACTCAGCTATAAAGAGGAGCACATCTGAGTCAGTTCTAATGAGGTGGATGAAACTGGAGCCTATTATACAGAGTGAAGTAAGTCAGAAAGAGAAAGACAAATATTATATATTAATGCATATTCATGGAATTTAGAAAAGACAGTACTGATGATATTACATTCAGAGCAGCAAAAGAGACACAAAGAACAGACTTTTGGTCTCAGTGGGAGAGGGTGAGGGTGGGATTATTTGAGAGAATACCATTTAAACTGTATATTACCATATGTAAAACAGATGACCAGTGCAAGTTCAATGCATGAAGCAGGGCACCCAAAGCTGGTGTTCTGAGACAACCCTGAGGGATAGAGTCGGGAGGGTGCTGGGAGGGGGGCTCAGGATGGGGGGTACACATGTATACCTGTGGCTGATTCATGTTGATGTATGGAAAAAACCATCACAATATTGTAAAGTAATTATTCTCCAATTAAAATAAATTAAAAAAATAAAAAGTCATGATAATCCAGTTTTAATCCTGACTCTTTTTATCAATTAAAAAAGAAAATCCACACATAATACAATAAATAAGATATATGCTGTGTCAATATCTGTCTTTGTGCATTTTTTGGGAGTGTGAGTACATGTGTATCAGTGAGAGACAGAGACCTGAATTTAAAGGCTTTCCCTGGTGGTCCAGTGGTTAAGACGCCATGCTCCCTCAGCAGGAGGCACAGGTTCAATCCCTAGTCAGGGGACTAAAGTCTGGAATGCTACAAGGCAGGGCCAAAAAATAAAGAAACAGAGAGACAGAAAGCGTAAGTTTAATAAAACATAGGAGCATCCTCATCTTGCTTTAAGAGTTTGAGGAAGTTTTCCCAGAAGTAGTGAATCTTGAATTTGTTTGGGAGACAAGAAAAAGTGAATATTACAAATATGGACAAATATGGAAATAGAGAAAACAATCACAAGAAAATAAAATATTGGAATGTGGTGCCAAAAAAGGCTTTGGAGACAGAAGTCAGATCATGAAGAATCAGAAAAGCAGAGGGGACTGTCATACAGAGTGAAGTAAGTCAGAAAGAGAAAAACAAATATCATGTATTAATGCATATATGTGGAATCTAGAAAAATGGTATAGATGATCTTATTTGCAAAACAAGACATGGAGAACAAACATATGGATACCGAGGGGGACATGGGGGTGGATAAATTGGGAGCTTGGGGTTGACATATATACACTATTGATACTATGTATAAAATTGATAACTAATCAGAACCTACTGTATAGCACAGGGAACTCTATTCAGTGCTCTGTGGTGACCTAAATGGCAATAAAATCCAAAAAGAGGGAATGTCTGTAAATGGATAGCTGACTCACTTTGCTGTACAGCAGAATTAATGCAACATTGTAAATCAACTATACTTGGATAAAAAAAAAAATTAATAATAAAAGCAGAGGGATTTTATCTTACAGTTAAGATAAAATAAATCTTATTTTATCTTACAGTTAAGATAAAATAAAAGTAAGCATGGATAGCTTACTTTTTCTAAACTTTGCATATAAAGTACATTTCTTTAAAATACAGCCTACATTCTGCGATGCAACCATTTGTCAGAGTCCCAAGACTGAAATCCCTAAGCAAACAATTCTCTCTCCTCTGAACGACCATGACAGCTCCCTCTCTGTCTCCCTGCTTTCATTCTGTGCCTTTACAAGTCAGCTTGCCATTCACAATCAATGTCCTCTTCACACTTGTCACAGATTGGTTATTCCTCTGGTCAAAAACCTTCAGTTAAGACTGGGACAGACATACATACGCTACCATGTGTAAGATAGACTGTTAGTGGGACGCTGCAATGTAGCACAGGGAGCTCAGCTGGGTGCTCCGCGATGACCTGGATGGGTGGGATGAGGGGGTGGGAGGAGGGAGATCCGAGGGACACATGTATACATAGAGTTGACTCATGCTGTTGCAGAGCAGAATCCAACACAACATTGTAAAGCAACTGTACCTCAATTAAAACCAAACCAGAACAAAAATCTCCAGTGATCTCTCTTTCTGACACACAGTAAAAGTGGAATTCCAGAACAGGCCTTGGAGTTAAATGACCAGGCTCCCAGTAGCCTCCTCAAGCTTCTTGACTCCTGCTCTTCTCCATAGTGGCCCCGGCTACTGCCAGAGCATCTAAAGGCAGTTTCCATCCACAGAATTATGCTGGCGTCCCTTCTGCTTGGCATGCTCCTTTGCCAGAAGCCTTATAGGTCCCTATGCTTCCTCCAGACTCTGTCAGCTCCCATCCTCAGAGCCCCCTTCCCTGCCCACCTCTTCTAGAAGAGGATCCTCTTGAATGCTCTGGATGATCTCCATTTTTTTCCTTTATAATGTTTTTAACTTCCTGAAATATTGAGTATATATAAATTATATATCAATAATATTTATAATTTAACAATATATTGCACATCTTTCTCTGTAGAAAGTCAGCACCATGAGATCTGGTATGTTAATTTTATTGTTCAGATCCAAGCATGAAGAAAAGTGTTTGAGGCATAGTAATAGAAAATCATTAAATATTTTACTGAATGAATAAATTTTATTGTTGATTCTATGATATGAATTTTATTTAAATATTTAATATGTATAATATTTATAATATTTAGCATATATAATATTTAACATATATATCTCAATGAAATGAAATGATCACAATTCAAACATCATTCTATTAAACCATATTTTAATTCACATCATGTCATTATTATAACACAAGGGACTCTTACTAAGTGTAAGCAATATTCGTATGGAAAATAATCTGTTTTCCTGGTTTATATTGCTTTTATAAATATGTTATAGGCAAGGACATTCATGTTTTGAGTATTAACTGATGGAGATATATCATAAATAGGATAGGAGAGGGTGAGATGTATGGAAAGAGTAACAGGGAGACTTACATACCGTATGTAAAATAGATGGTCAAGGAGAATTTGCTGTTTGGGTCAGGAAATTCAAACAGGGGCTCTGTATCAATCTAGAGGGGTAGGATGGAGTGAGAGATGGGAGGGAGGTTCATAGGGAGGTTCCCCTCCCTCTGGCATGGCTGATGCATGTCGAGGTTTGACAGAAAACAACAAAATTCCGTAAAGCAATTATCCTTCAATAAAAACATAAAATAAACAAGGATAAAATTTCAGTCTTTTGAAATGGAATTAAATTTCTTTTGTAAATATATTCATCCAAATTTTTGCTTTTAGAAGACTTAAGGTGTAATATTAGCATATAACATTGTTAGGACATAAGTACTTCTAATTTAGCCATCCTAATTACAAACAATAGTTAATAATAATGGAGAACAGCCCTTGAGTTCGTTCACTGAGTGACATTCACTCAGAGCTCATCTCAGTGATAGTAAATGATGTACTTGAAAAACTTAAATGTCTGAACTTGAAAGATGATTAAGTAATTTCACTTAATTCTTCCATGTGTTGAGCTGTGCTTTGTATCATTGCTGTTGATGGTGGCGGTACAGTCGCTCAGTCGTGTCCGACTCTTGCAACCCCATAGACTGTAGCCCACCAGGCTCCTCTGTCCATGGAATTTCCCAGACCAGACTAGTAGAGTGGGTAACCATGTCCTTGCTGTTATTTTTCCCTTTATTCTGATCAGTTCCCTTTCAAGTGGATTGAATACTAGTTTATCTTTGATTGGCCCATTATTAAAAGATTTTATCTATGTTTAATAAAATCTACAGATGTTTCTACAGATATCTATTGGTTACAGTTTCCTACTTTATATTGAAAAATATTTTGTTGTAATAAAGTATAGCCTTCAGATATGAGTACATATTTTCTATCCTGTTTCTCTCTGAATACATCAGTGGCTGACCTGTACTGGATTTAATTGAGATTAAATTAGATATCAATTTTTTTTCAACTTCTCTATGTTTAATGTTTGCAACAAATGATTCCCTAAGTGGAAATCATCCATCTGCATTTGTAATCAGAATATTTTCAGGGAAGTATAAATTTTATAGAAATGTTTCTATTTTGATTTTACATAATGATAATTAAGACCTTTGGAGAGCTTTCTGTGTTAGTGTGCTCAGGTAGGTCTTCACAGAATTCTCATTTTGTAGATGACAGAATCAAAATAGAGAACTGAGCAGACAAATAACTTAGTAGAAGAATCTTGATATGAAGCCTGTTATGAACTTTGGCAGCATGATCTCAAAGCCTAAGGTTTTAACCACAACTCACAATTCGTGTCCTACTTGGGGGAAATGAACCAGTCAGGCACTAATACCACAGGGATATTTAAGGGAGAAAAAAAAATAGAGTGATGGGAGTTTCTGAAAATAAATATGTACTTTTCACTGGTAATCACTGTGTAACAAAATGATATCCAAAAGTTACTGGATATAGTAATGCCAATTAGCAGGCAGAGAGGGTTCCAGATATATTCATTTTAGAGCTAACTAATAGGAAATAAGATCAAAGCTAATATAATGATTTACAGTAGCATGGTCTATTAAATAGAGATTGTCAATAGACTTCTAAACAGTCTCTCCACCTAACTCTTAGTTTTTTCTATCCATTTTAAACAGAGAAGCAAGGGGACTTCCCTGGTGGTCCAGCAGTTGAAAGTCCATCTTCCAAGGCAGGCAACATGGGTTTGATCCCTGGGCAGGGAACTAAGTTCCCACCTGCTGCAGGGCATCTAAGCCTGTGCATCACAGCTACTGAGCCTCACACTATAGACCTGTGCATCACAATGAGACAAGCATGTGAGACTCAAGGCAGAACCCATGCACCACACGAAGACCAGCACAACCAAAACCAAAGACAAAAGAGCAGCAACAGTGATCTTGAAGGATATAAATCTTTAAGATTTATTTAAAAACCCTTCAGCAACTTTCTACTGCACTTGGACTAAAATCCACATTTCTTAACCTAGAACACAAGGCCCTATCCACCTATCTGTACCCCAAACTTACTCCTGCTGTGGACTTCCTTCTATGTTTCAACTCTATGGACTTCTGCCAACATAGCAAGGAGGGATTTGAACTTGATACTCCATCTTCCTAGTGTGCTTTCCCCTTGCTTTTGCTAACTTCTACTCAACATGCAAATTTGACTTTAAATACAGATTTCCTGAATGAAGGTCCACCTGAGTCTTCCGAAGCACAGTTTTACCTTACATAGACTACCAGAATTTGTAAGTACATGTTGACTTGTATCTTTCTTTGTTTAATTTCTTTCTTAAAGAATGTAAGCTTGTATAGCATAGCGTTTAAGTGTGTAAGCTTACATGTGTAAGCTTGCAGAGGTCACCACACTCAATAACACTGTAAGCACTTCAACTCTTTCATTTCATCTTTCGTTTTACAAGTCTTTCTAAACTGGGTCTGCATGCATCAGTAAATAGAATAACTGAACACACCGTAACCTCTCTCTGGCTTCCCTGATAGCTCAGTTGGTAAAGAATCCACCCACAATGCAGGAGAATTCGATTTGATTCTTGGATTGGGAAGATCCACTGGAGAAGGGATAGGCTACCCACTCCAGTATTCTTGGGCTTCCCTTGTGGCTCAGCTGGTAAAGAATCTGCCTGCAATGCAGGAGACCTGAGTTTGATCCCTGGATTAGGGAAGACCCCTTGGAGAAGGGAAAGACTACCCACTCTAGTATTCTGGCCAGGAGAATTCTATGAACTGTAGTCTATGGAGTTGCAAAGAGTCAGACAGGACTGAGCAACTTTCACCATTCTCTCACGATTCACAATCTATGCTTCAATATGGCGCTAAAAGTAGTTTTTAAGCAGTGAATAAAGAAGTCACTTCAACCACTGACTAGAAAAACTGTCACCATCAATATTATTTGGGATTTTGTTAAACAACTAACAGATAAATGGCCTGTATTTACAACCTTCTGAATCACTGTCTCTAGGGGCTAAAGACTGGAAATCTATATTTCAGCTAAGACCTTTGGATGAATCTTATGAATACTAATGTTTGAGAAGCACTGCTCTAAACAAATTTTTTATGAGCTTACTTATTTATTAATTAAGCCCTGCCCATAATGGGTTTCACCTATAATGTTAAGTCATGGTCCATAAACTTCAGAGTGAAGATAACTTTTCAATAAGTTAACATCCAGAAGCCTTTTATTATCTGGCCTCTGTTGCTGCTACTGCTGCTGCTAAGTCGCTTCAGCCGTGTCCGACTCTGTGTGACCCCATAGATGGCAGCCCACCAGGCTCCCCCATCCCTGGGATTCTCCTGGCAAGAACACTGGAGTGGGTTGCCATTTCCTTCTCCCATGCATGAAAGTGAAAAATCAAAGTGAAGTTGCTCAGTCGTGTTCGACTTGTAGCAACCCCATGGACTCCAGCCCACCAGGCTCTTCTATCCATGGGATTTTCCAGGTAAGAGTACTGGAGTGGGGTGCCATCTGGCCTCTATCCATACCAAAATGAATGAGAGAACTGGTAAAATGTAAGGAAAAACAATTATTTTGCATAATTTCTTCATGTTGCCAGTTGATAGCATCTTTATCATTTCTGCATGAGCTCTGTCTTGTTGCCAAGCTCTGATTTTTTCTTTCTTCTAGTAGTTTTCTAGGTGGTTAAATTATGAACAGACAAACTAATGCTTTTTCAGAGTTTTATTGCTGAAAACTACTTATAGTCATGCTTGCTTTGTTGATTTTAGTTGTTCCTGTTAATTATTTGGCACCATAATTCAGAACTTAGAAAACAATATGGACAATTGAAGCCAGAAATATAACACAAATTCTTTAGTATTATAACACTAGGCTCTCAAATGGGTTCTATTGGAATAATCAAATGATAATTCCTCTAATAACTGTGTTTGGGGATTGAAGGTTTTCCAAATGGATGTTTTTCTATGAAATAAATTATTTCACCCTGCCTCTCCTTGGAAGGAATGAACAAAGAAAGGAAGGAAGGGAAAGAAAGAATGACTGAATGAAATGAAGGAAGGAAAGAAAGGATCAAAGAAATGCAAAAACGTTTCATATTCTTTATGAGCTGGTTAGTGAGGTGCAGCCATAAACCATAAAAGGAGACCGAGAGGCTCAGGAAAAAGCCAATTTTATAATACACGGGGCTACTAAAGATAAGAAGGATAACATGATGCCATGCAGGGCCTTGAAGGAAAACCGCCAGGATGGCCAGGAGGCAGAGATAAGGTGTAGGGTAGGCTGGCTGAGGCCTTTATCGAACATTCACAGGAAAGGCAAGGCAGCGCAGGGCAGGGCAGGACAGGGAAGACAGTTTAAGATCTGGCTGTTTAAATAATTTTGGAGGGCATTTGAGAAGGGTGGGCCCTAATTGTTTGAAGCCTGGCCCTGGGGTATTTAAGGCAGAGAAATGTAGCTTCCTGGGGGCAAGGGCCAGACAGAGGGGTAGGAGAGGCAAGGCTTTAGACTGGTTAGTTTGTATATCAAAGGTATGTTCCTGTCTGAGCACTTCATTATCTCTGAAAAAGTGAAAGCGTTGGTTGTATTCTTTGTGACCCCTTGAACTGTAGTCTGACAGGCTCTTCTGTCCATGAGATTTTTCCAGGCAAGAATGCTGGAGTGGGTTGCCATTCCCTTCTCCATGGGATCTTCCTGACCCAGGGATAGAATCTGGGTTCCTGCATTGCTGGCAGATTCTTCACCATCTGAGTCACCAGGGAAGAACTTGCAGGGGCAGTCTCTCCTCAGGAAGAATTTTTGAGTTATCAAACCATTATAGCGCACTGAAAATTAAGACCATTTATGATAGAGTAAGTGTGTGTATCTTAAGTAAGTGGATATCCATCCACTCATATATCCCAATGCCTATTCCTTTGTTTTAGTTTTTATTGAATTTGTTACAGTACTGCTTCTGTTTTATGTTTCTGCTGTGAGGCATGTGGAATCTTAGCTCCCTGACCAGGTATCAAACCCACACTCCTTGCATTGGAAGGCAAAGTCATAACCACTAGAGAGACAGGATTAAAAACATCTATGTTTTTGCATGATATCAATTACAGACATAATATAAAAATGCTTCATTACACAAAAGGAAGAAAGGAAATAATAAAAGCCACAAATCAATAGAATAGATTTTTTATGTTAAAATGGTATAAAGTATACATAATGGGATTTATGAAAAGTAATTTTCAAAGGAAGAAGCATACATCTAAGTACACTAAGCACCAGCTATGTAAAAATAAAATATACATAGTTCCTATAATCAGTTTCTCAAATTTATTAGGAAAATTCAATATTTGCTATACATTACAATATAAATATGTGTTAGAGCAAGGATTTTGAACTTCTTTAGTCCACAGAATTTTTAATAGATTTACAGACCTCATTAACCACTTAACGAAACACATTCAATTCCTCCTCATCCTCTATCACTTCTATCCTAGCCCCTGTATAAGTACAAATATCAGGACAATTGAGAAAAGGGTCACATTTATGACACACCAGAGAAGTCCATCTGTAAGCAAAAATCTATAGCGAAATTTTAACTGATGAAAGAAACAGAAATCATAAATTCAAGAAGATCCCCCAATCATTCTCCATTAGCAAGCTGTTCTCTGAATCCATTCAAATATAATTTATTAACTTTTGGAAAAGTAGATTATGAAACAAGCTAAATTCTATAATTGTATCCTATACATATATAAATAATAATTAATATTTCCAAAGAGATAATCACTCAAAAAATGATACATATATATATATATTTATTTATATATAAAATAATGACATAATACTAGTTTAATACCATGGGGCTAATAAAGGTGAACACAGTATCTTTACACGGTATTCTTTACCTTTAGAGTAGAAATAAAGAAGGGATAAGATGTCAGTTCGGACTAATACTAATCAAGTGTCATTGTTAATATTAAATTCTGTGTATTTGGCCTCTAAATTATTTTCTTATGGATAATTTTGCTTTCAAAGTACATTTTATAATGCCATTTTAATATTTAAATTCTACCTCATTTTCCATAGTTTAATGTTGCTTTCTCCATATTAGGCGAGGAAGTTTCAGCTGAAAGTATGGAAATGGGAAGAACTTTGACCCTCACATTTTTTCCTGCTGTTCCTTCTTAGGTCCCATTGTTGTGGTTGTTACATCTAACTCTTTTGCAACCCCATGGACTGTAGCCCAGAGGCTCCTCTGTCCATGGGATTTTGCAGGAAGAATACTGGAATGGGTTGCCATTTCCTTCTCCAGGGGATCTTCCCAACCCAGAGACTGAACCTATCTCTCTTACATTGGCAGGCAGATTCTTTACCACTGAGCCACCAGGGAAGGCCCTGAGGACCCATTATCATCCAGTAATAAGGAGATTTCTTTCAAAGATTCATGTTCTTTACCTTTCTTCTGCCTATAAACTCCAAGTAAAACATGGAACATTTATAATGTACCAAAAACGAAGAATGTAAAAGACGCTGTGAAGAAATCTCCTATCTTATTTGTGAATTCCTTCAACTGCAACTGAGACAGGTTCAGGCCTGGGATCCTTTGCTGAAGTGCTTACACCTAGACAAACATCTCCTTAAAAAAAAAAAAAAAAAAAAAGCCATATCAAGGGTTTGGGTCCTTGGTTTAAAAAAAAAAAAAGGGGGGTGGAGTTCTAGGTTAAAAAAAAAAAAAAGAAGTGTCCCCAACCTTTTTGCACCAGGGACCAGTTTCAAAGAAGACAATTTTCCACAGAAGAGATGTCAGGGGAATGGATTCAGGATGATTCAAGCATATTACATGCCTTGTGCATTTTATTTCTATTATTATTACATCAGTTCCTCCTCAGATCATCAGATCCCAGAGGTTGGGGACTACTGCTATAAGGGATTAAAAATAGTATGCATGCACAGTTAGGGCAAATTATGAACAAGAGACAAAAGAGCAAAAACATACTGCCATTTCTGGTGGTTCAGATGGTAAAGTGTCCACCTGCAATATGGGAGACCTGGGTTGGATCCCTGGGTTGGAAAGATCCCTCGAGAAGGAAATGGCTGCCCACTCCAGCACTCTTGTTGGAGAGTTCTGTGGACAGAGGACCCTGGTGGGCTACAGTCCATGGAGTCGCAGAGTCAGACAGGACTTTCACTTTCACTTTTTCAGGAGCAAAAGCAGGGACTACACATGCACCCAGCACATAGTACCACCAAGGCAGACCCTGTACATCACCCCTCTGGCCCAACCATTGGACTGGTCACCCCATATAAATCACCCCCTATAAGGAACCAGCTTGTCCCCCCTCAGAAAGTGAACAAGGGAAACTGTTCTTATTTTTGCTTTCTTATCCTGTGGCAGGAGTCCCAGTGAAATCTTGCCTGAATTTCCTGTCTAGTCGCATCAATTTCTATTGACTGAGGAGGCCAAGAACCTGGTCAGTAACCAGAACTACACTGATAACAAAAGAAATGCATAGATTCACTAACCTGATTTTTAAAGTGAAAAGCTAAATGATATTAGCATCAACATTTGCAACTATTACCTAAGACACTTCTGATGTCTGCCTCAACTCTGTGTGAAATCATTCTTGCATGGCACCTGTAATTGTTTCTGTCAGGAAAATGGAAACCTTGCCGATATTTACTAATGTGCCTTGCAGAGCACAGTAACCTTGGAGATTTGTGCAGTGTTACCTTTGGAAATGGACATTTTGCAGATAGTTCATAAACCAGCTCCTCAGCTCATGATAGCTAAATTCTTCTTGAGGCAACAGTGGTCTTTGGCATAACCAATTTTGTTAACCATTTATAAACAACAAAGGGAACTGAATGATTCAATGAAGACCAGGTATGTTTATTAGAGAACTTTATGCAAATCACAAGGTTAAGATATGATACTTACACGTGCCCTTTTTAACTCTATAAGTAAAGTCAGAAATGAACTGTGACCCTCTCTACGAATATAATTACACTACAAAGCAAATTTGATCTAGTTTATATGAGGCAATCTGTTTTAATTATATGGATAAAATACATATAAAACTTTCTACATCTCTTTATTTTTATTTAAAATAACTGTTTCTACATATTTGTAATAAATTTTACTCTAAATTTGATTCATAGAAATTGTTGCTACCAAAAATAACTCAATTACACTTTCAACATTTGAGTTGTAAAGATTAGACACTGAGAAAACTGAGATAATGAGAAAGGTGAGCTCTATGGGGGAAAAAACAAATACATAGATTCTGAAAATCTGGTGTTTATAATATTTTCTAAAAGGAATCCCCTAAAATGCAAGTATTATTGTATTCTTTCTGTTCTACCTCCTAGGGGCTTACTACCTAAATATCCGTGATCCCAAGCTTACAGTTAAGATAGGCCTGAGGGATAAGAGGCAAAGGTTATCCCACTTTTACTGACAGGAAGACTGAGAAATAGAAGTAATGAGGCAATTATGCATAAAAATAATGTAGAAATTGGAATACTAGTCTCTTGACAGCAGAATCATTTTCTCCTTGAGCTAAACAAAGCTACTCATTTTTAAGAAGTCAGAATCCAACTTAATTAGTGAGGTTGAATATAGCACAGAATTTGATAGGCATTTATTTTAGTGTCTTTATGATTTAATGTATATTTTGGAATTTTAGTTATCTTGGAAGAAGAGAAATATTGCAGTTTCCAAAGGGACATATTGTGTATTTTGTGAATTTTATTTATTTATGTAATGGGTATTTTATGAATGGTTACATTCATTCTCTTCAAGTCTCTAGAACATAGCCCTGTCTTGGAAGAGACCAGAAGGACTACAGAAATGAATATCCAACTCTCCTCAAAGCTTAGTAACAAAAAAACAAGTTATTCATGAATGGTCATCCTTTCAAACTTTAAAATTTCTTAGCTCCTCATCCAAAATATTCACTTTTATGAACACAATATATTAAGTACCCATTCTTAACAAATAAACCTATTCTTTTGGCTTCCAATTCTGTTTTCCTTTTACAAAATAATGAATAGATAGATTCCAACTCAGTTATCAGGAGGCAAATATAAATATCAACAGCAACAGGAGTTGAAGATTGGACTTCAAGGATTCAAAGTACAATATAAATTTTTGTTGTAGATTATGTAAAATACTACATTCGTGCTGAATTCTTAGCTACCACTATGTTAGAAAGTAGAGATAAGGTTAACTGAAAACATTCAAGACTTGGAAGCAACCAAAATGTCCACTGACAGATGAATAGACAAAGAAGATGTCTATATGTATATGTGATATGTGTGGAGTAATAGCCATAAAAATAATGAAATACTGCCATTTGCAGAAACATGGATAGACTTAAAGATTATCATGCTAAATGAAGTAAATCGAAGACAATATCATATAATATCACTTATAAGTGAAATCTAAAAATGATACAAACAAAAAAAAGTGAAAGTGAAATTGCTCAGTCATGCCCGATTCTTTGCAACCCCGTGGATTTTAGCCTAGTAGGCTCCTCCGTCCATGGGATTTTCCAGCAAGGGTACTGGAGTGGGTTGCCATTTCCTTCTCCAGGGGATCTTCCCGACTCAGGGACTGAACCCAGGTCTCCCACATTGCAGGCAAAGGCTTTACCGTCTGAGCCACCACGGAAGCTGACACAAACAAAAGTATATACAAAACAGAAATAGATACATAGACACAGAAAACAAGCTTCTGGATACCAAAGTGGAAAGTCTGGGGGTAAGAATGAATTAGGGGTTTGGGATTAACACATACAGAATACCATATATAAAGTAGAAATCAAGGGCCAACTGTATAGGACAGAAACCATACTCAATATTTTGTAATGACTTAAAAGGGGAAAGAATCTGAAAACATGCATATATGTATAATGAATCACTTTGCAGTACAACCTGACACTTAACACAACATTGTAAATCAACTATACTTCAATTAAAAAAAAAAAAATAAAGACCATATGCAAAAAGTCCAAAAGTGAATATAAGTATATGAATGTGCTGAAATAAGCAAGCAAACAAAAAACAAATGTATCACTTGAAAAGACTGTAAGTTTGACTTTTTTCCTAAATAATTCAGTTCAAGTTATTTTTTCCACCATGTCAAACAAAGAAGATGGCTCTATATCTCATCAACCTCCCTTCTTTATACACATGATGAAATATAGGACAACCAGAAAGCAGAGATATAAATAAATATTCTCTATTTTTCAGAGTTCAAGAGAAAAATGTGACTGGAAGTAACTGCAGTTTCTCATTTGTGTTCTGTGCTGTGCTTAGTCACTCAATCATATCCAACTCTTTGCAACTCCATAGACTCTAGCCTGCCAGCCTCCTCTGTCCATGAGGATTCTCCATGCAAGAATGCTGGAGTGGGTTGTCATTCTCTTCTCCAGGGGATCTTCCCAACCCAGGGATCAATTCTTTACCATCTGAGCCACCAGAGAAGCTCCTTTGTGTGGTTAAAAGCAAGATCTGATGGATGAACTGGTGAATGGGTAGACTAATGACAGATGGGGAGGAAATTTCAATGCTTTAATACGGTCATAGCTCAGCCTCTTCATGTGAAGGCTATACTGAAGAGATTCTCATCTTGGCACTATTGCTATTAATGAAAGTGGGTAAAGATTGGAAAGAAATGATGCAGTCCTATTTTCTGAATACTGTTCCCCTGTGTACCCACCCCTCCCACATCTTGGTGCCTAGACTGTTTCATTGTTATGCCACAGCGGTCCTGCCTGAAGAGCCACCTGCATTTATACATCACTGCGGGCCCCCTTTTTTTGGCAGCAATCATTCCCTCAGCCCAAAACTTCCATCCCAAGTACAGCTGTTTCACCACCACTAACAATAATCTAATAACTAGATAAAAAAAAAAAATCATCCTTCTATTCATTTCCCAATTATTTGCAGTCTGCAGAGAAACATGCCATTCATACTAATGGTGGTCTCCTGCGAAATTTATGTTTCATTTTTTGTCTAGGGGACTGAGAAGGAGCCGGTGTTGGATCTCCAGTTGGAAACAATTAGCTGGACTCTGGAAGAAAAACAGGGATGAGACTTTGTGCATGTGATTACTTTATTGATTAACAAGTAAATGTATTGCAATTACATGTTGCTCCACTTACTGAATTGCAATGCCTGAGACCATTTTAGTCCTTAATAAAAGATTATATGAATAATTCTTACCTTCATCTTCTTCAAACTTATTTTCTAAACTTCAGTTTGTTAGATTCAGACTTAACAACATGATAGAATAATTTTGTTGCAGGCAGAAATTATTATTTTTCACTAGCAATGTATCACCCCATGGTTAACTTTCTATGGATTTCTAATAATCTTTTTTTTTTTTTTTTATGGGGTAATTCACAAAGAATTAAGATAGACTTTCAAAGAAGCTAAATTTTCTGGCTGAAAAGTTCTCGAGGACAGTCAGTTATCTATTTTGGTCTGAATAGTCATTCAAGTTATTATTATTTGGCTGCACCATATAGCTTGTGGGATCCTAGTTCCCCAACCAGAATTGAACCCAGGCCATTGGGCCACTGCAGTATAGGTGCCAAGCCCTAATCACTGCACAGCCAGGAATTCCCCTAAATGGAACTTCTGGGCAACAGTAGGGTTTCTCAGCAGCAGAACTATTGACATTTGAGATGGGATAGTATTTGGTGGGAACTGCCCTGTGTACTACCGGATGTTTGGCGCCATCTCTGGAATCGCAAACAGTTGGACACAACTCAGTGACTAAGCACAGCACACTGAAATCTACTTGTAGATATCAGTAGTACCCTCATACCTAGCCATGACAATCAGAGATGTCTCCAGATATTGATAAATATCCCTTCTATAGTAACATAACCCCAAATAGAGAACAATAGGACTAAAAATTCACTTCTCTATTATCATGAGATAATTCAGTTTTGAGAGGAAATTCATCCCTGTAGAGCTATAGTCTGCTGTTCTGTTGCTTTTATCTTTAATTTTATCTACTCCTCGGTTATGACATCTACTCTTCTTAAGTGGGCTTCTACCGTCAAGCTTTGCCCCTTGTTCTCTCTCCTGTTTCCCATTAATTCTATAATCATTCATGTTTGGTGACCCACATATCAGGGGAATTGAGTGACAAGAATTATACACCTTAGATTCTTAGAGGTTATAAAAATGATAGAATAAAAACAACTATATCAGGTTAAAATTTGTTAACCTATGTTTCCATTGCTATACCTCAATTACTGGAAATATAGAACTTCTGAGCAAATCTTATTTTTAACAAACTACAGGAAAAAAAAAAAGTGGAAAATGACACCCTGCTCATTAATAATGACTTCCAGGTCAAAATATTTTTCCAGTTTTCACAATTTTTATAAATTAGTTGTTTTACCATAAGAGTCTAAGTCCCTCAAGAAGCTAAGCCCAGGTTAGAGTCTGCATGATCATGATAATTATTATATCCACAAAGTTAAATGCACTCAGTTATGAAAAGAGGCAAAGCACTGTCTCAACAGCTTTTGTCTACATAAGTATCAGCCTCATTGTTCTCTTTCTTCATCTGTAAAATGAATGCATTTGTCATAAGAATTAAGTAAGGAAATATATAAAAGGCAATTAAAATAGTACTTGGAACATAATAACCGCTCAGTAATATTCTTTGACAGAGTTTTCCTACTCCACTTAAGCGAAATCCAACTAATAGGTATTAAGAACCAAAATTTTTGTGAAACTCACATTTATTCCATCAAATATTGCCCACATTTGAATATCTTTTAGACACTTCAAATATAATATATACCACAACAAACTTAAAATCTAACCAAATTCTGTTTTTCCCCTCGTATTTTCCAGCTCTATGTGTATTTCTATTTTTTAATACCTTAATGGAGTTGATAGATTTTAAAATTTCTGTCTCCTTGATTTGTTCCATTTACCCTGTTTTTCAGACAGCATGCCCCCATCTTAGAATCATCTAACTTGAGTTTCTAAAATATCTCCTAACTTGTGGTCCTACTCAGATAATAATCTTAATGTTAGTATACACTGTGATCTTTCTAAAAGAAATGATCTGATGAAGTAACTTCTTACTTAAAATCCTTCAATAGCTCTCATGACACTTCAAGATAAAATCTGATGTCCTTAACGTGCTACAGAAGGTTTTTTTTTAATGAACTGGGCTCTGTTCTCTCCAATCTTATCTTTATTCTGTTTCACCTTGAATCCCTTACCAGAGTCCTACTGAATAATTTGAAGTTGATCAATTTTGTGTGGTGTTTTGACAGCCTCCTTCATTGATATCTCCCTCCATCTGCTTGGAACTCCTTGCTGCCCATATTTCCTGGACTATTTTTTTTTTCTTTCTTTCTTTCTTTCTTTCTTTCTTTCTTTCTTTTCTTTTTCTTTTTTTTTGAGTAAATGCCAATCTTGGGTACTTACAGTCTCAGTTCAGTTCAGTTCAGTCACTCAGTTGTGTCCAACTCTTTGCGATCCCAAGGACTGCAGCACACCAAGCCTCCCTGTCCATCACCAACTCCAGGAATTTACCCAAACTCATGTCCATTGAGTCCGTGATGCCATCCAACCATTTCATCCTCTGTCATCCCCTTCTCCTCCTGTCTTCAATCTTTCCCAGTATTAGGGTCTTTTCAAATGACTCAGTTCTTCCCATCAGGTGGCCATAGTATTGGAGTTTCAGCTTCAGCATCAGTCCTTCCAATGAATATTCAGGACTGATTTCCTTTAGGATGGACTGGTTGGCTCTCGTTACTTACATTTTACCTAGGACTTATTTCTTTATAATGTTTATTACATTATCCTTATTGTCGATGTTTATTTGTCTGACTCTTCCTAAGATATTCAGATTCTTAAGGGTTGGTGCTTTTTCTTTTCTCTGTAACCCATAATGGCTTATGTTTTTCTAACTGTATCTGAGAATGAAAGCGTCTAAAGTAACATTGCTGAAAGATGTTTAAAGAAATTCGTGTCAATGTATGGCAAAACAAATACAGTATTGCAATTAAAAAATAAATAAATTTAATTAAAAAAAAAAAACGTTTCCTAATTCTGTAAAAAAAAAAAATAAAGAAATTGGAAAAATCATTGTCAGTATAGTGTAAAGAACACTGATTTATTTATTATTTAGGCATATCCAGATTTGAATCTCAATTCTGTAACATTACTTACTATTTTGTGTATTTTGATGCAGTCAATGCTTTATTTACAAATTGTATTTCCTCTTTTCTAATATTGTGAATAATTCTTGATACAAAAGGTTGAGCTTAGACTTGAACAAGATAAAAATATATGAGGCAAATGGTAGGCATAAAAAAATAGAACCTATAATAGTTGGTTTCATTTCTAATTTCAACTCAAATTCCAAGCAGAAGTTGATATTCCTATAAAAATTAAAAGTGTACTCAATTTTCAAAACACATCAGAACGGCCCCAACTAAAATGGTCCTATAAAATGAACATGAGGCTTGAAAAGATTCATGGAAAGAAATGACAAAGAAGATAGTTTCAAATAATGACAAACAACTAAAAGTGGTGAACAGTCACTGTCTTGTACCTAAGTCTTTCTTAGAATGGGACAAAATAATGATGCCAATAAATAAGTGAAAACATACAAAATAATGAAAAAGATTATGATGAATTCATACCCAAAGTCATAATTATTTAATAACACCCCGGGTTTGTATTGTTCTTGGAAGTACTGGCTAATAACAGGACATATATGGGGCTTCCCTGGTGAACCAGTGGGCAAGGAACTCGCCTTCAATGCATTAGATGCAGGAGATGCAGGTTCAATTCCTGGGTTGGGAAGATCCTCTGCAGGAGGGCATTGCAACCCACTCCAGTATTCTTGCCTAAAGAATCCCATGGACAGAGGAGCCTGGTGGGCTACACTCTGTGGGAAAGCAAAGACTGGTTGAACATACTGCATATCTGGATTTTATCATGTAAACTGTGTTAGGAAATAAGAATTTTTAATAGATTAGGTTTTGTCACCTTCAACAGAACCTTCTGCTACTTTCTTGAAGGATTAATTTAAATAACCTCTAGATAAGCTATTAAATGCTGACATTTAGACTCGATGATCAGTATCAAGATTCAGGTGCCGAAATTAAGTTAAAATACAGTGAGCAGAGGGCTTTCCAGAATTCACAGGTAAGAAGTCATGTTTAACTAAGTCCTATAACAATACATGAATATGATTCCAAAATCACATAGAGCAGAATCAACAAAATTTAAGTGACTGAATATAGTATCAATATATTAATCATCATACTTGTCTTTAATTTCAATTTTTAATTTTTCTATATATGTAATAGTACAACCCTAAGTGATTTTAATCATGTTCATATGATTTTTTCCACAAACACAACATGTTATCCCATGTACTATATTGTTGTAGCCACGCGTTCTGGGGAACAAACTCACTTAGAAGGACAATGCAAATAGTGGAATGCAGTTTATTACACCAGCGGGCCCAGGCAGAGTCTCCTCTTAGCCAAGGACCCTGACCAGCATTTGTGAAAATCTTTTATACCCCATGTGTACATGTCTGAACCCACCACTCCAAATTCCTTGAGACTTACATAAACCAAGGAAAATACAATCCCAATAACCCCATCATTCACCTGCTATGTGCTCATGTGCTCAAACAGTCAAACAATTAGCCAATAATCAATAAACCTGAGGTTACACTCCGACTGATACAGAAAAACGTATGGCCAGTCTGCAGGAAGGGGTGATTAGTGTATGTTTTCGCTTAGGCGATGAGTAACCTAGATCCAGTCTTCAAGGTTCCCCTGTCTGGAGGGGGTCTTATCCTTCGGTTGTTGTTTTCATAGGCACTAAACAAAGAGTTCAGAGTCCACTGGAAAGGTGGCCGAGCATGATCAGCATGAACAGGCCTAAGATGGAGTCCAGGCCCTATGAATTCTTTTTTCAATATAGACGTGATTTGTTCTATTTATTTTCCACAATACTTCTAAAAACTTCTTTTGTTCTATTTTCAAGAGTAAATATTAGCCTATAAAGCATACACAGGTCCAGGTTTTCAATTTTCTATTCCGCAATTATTTTCTGAGAAGTCATGTGTGATAACAATGCATAAACCGCATAAACTCTTCCCATCTGCATGCTCATGCCCTTTGCAGTGTGACAGCTTTTCCCATGTAGGGGTGAAATCTACTTCTCTACCTAGTCAGTTCTGCTCTGTCCATTGACTTGCTTGGGTCGAGGAGACATTAGCAAGTCGAGTGCAAGCAGAGTCTTAAAATGTACTTGTGCCATGAAGGCATGCTCTTTCTGTGCTTTCTCTCTTAAGACCAACCACCTTGTGAATAAAGTCAAAATAGCCTACAGGTATAAACAAGATATCAGAAGGAAGAGAAGCAAGATGCTCTGGCTGACAGCCTGCCAGTCACTGGGCAGAGAGGCATCCTGCATATTCAGCCACCAGCCACTTCCTGGCTGACCATGAATTCAAGAGACAGCTGAGCCCATCTCCCCAGCTGGACCAGTCAAAAAAGCACTCAGCCAACCAAGAGAATAATAAGGTAAAAAAATATATATATACTTTTCATTCAGTAACTTTAGATGATTTGTCATGCAAATTGACAGTTATTAACACAGTGAATCCTCTCACAGATCAAAAAGAAAGCACCTTGATGTATAAATTTTATTCTGACAAGCCTTTTAACATAATTGTAACAAAATGGAAGCAATGATGTAATCATAGTCAGGATGAAAATAAATCCTCAGCTTGATATTGCTCATTCTTAACTGCTAGATCAAATGCCAGATCAAGCGCTACCATTAAGGGAGACTTCCCAGATTCCTTTTCCTGAAGGTAATTTATATCTATTTTGTACTTTTGTAGATTTGGTACTGTGTTTCTCAGAAGACACTGAATCTGCCAGTTTCTTTATTGCATTAATTTTGTATGTGTGCAGTCTTGTTTCCTCTACTTATTTTAAAAAGATGAGAGTAGATTTCCTTTTGCATTATCCTCATTTTTCATTATGAGAAACACAGTGCTTGGTACATAAACTCATTAAGGGTTATTTCCTCATTGGAAGTCATAGTATTATTCTTGATGCATGGTGTTCCTTTTGCCATCACAATCCATGATTCAAAGCTTTTCTTTTGAAATGAATTTATCTATATGGAACACTTCAGATTTAAGGAGCATTTCTGAAACTGATCAGGACCCTGTGGGGCCCCTGAGCATGAAAGCATTTCAAACAGTTGTTAATCAGGGAAGGAAGGGGATGCAGAGAAAGTGAGGAGGAGCCTAGAAACAATAATGTAGCCTTAGGGGAGGGTCCTGGTTCTGCCTAAAGGGATACACACAAGAATGCCTTTGATCTCCTTTACAGAAGTCAACATTCAAAAATTAAGATCATGACATCCAGTCTCATCAATCACTTCATGAAAAATAAAAGGGGAAAAATGGAAGTAGTGACAAATTTTATTTTCTTGGGCTCCAGAATCACTGTGGACTGTGACTGCAGCCATGAAATTAAAAGATGCTTGCTCATTGGAAGGAAAAGTATGACAAACCTAGATAGCAAATTCAAACAACTAGGCATCACTTTGCCAATACAGGTCCCTATAGTCCAAGCTAGGGTTTTCCAGATATGATGTGTGGATGTGAGATCAGTTCAGTCACTCAGTTGTGTCCAACTCTTTGCAACTCCATGGACTGCAGCACGCCAGGCTTCCCTGTCCATCACCAACTCCTGGAGCTTGCTCAAACTTATGTCCATTGAGTCAGTGATGCCATCCAACCATCTCATGCTCTGTCGTCCCCTTCTTATCCCACCTTCAATCTTTCCCAGCATCAGGGTCTTTTCCAATGAGTCAATTTTTCACATCAGGTGGACAAAGTATTGGAGTTTCAACTTTGCATCAGTCTTTCCAATGCATATTCAGGAGTGATTTCCTTTAGGATGGACTGGTTGGATCTCCTTGCAGTCCAAGGGATTCTCAAGAGTCTTCTCCAACCCCACAGTTCAAAAGCATCAATTCTTTGGTGCTCAGCTTTCTTTATAGTCCAAGTCTCACATCCATACATGACTACTGGAAAAACTGTAGCTGTGATTAGATGGACCTTTGTTTGCAAAGTAATGTCTCTCCTTTTTGGCAAAATAATGTCTCTGGATGTGAGAGTTGGACCATAACAAAGGCTGAATGCTGAAGAATTAATGTTTTCAAACTGTAGTGCTGGAGAAACTTTTGTAAGTCCCTTGCATAGCAAGGAGTTCAAACCAGTCAGTCCTAAAGGAAATCAACTCTGACTATTCACTGAAGGACTGATGCTAAATCTTCAAAACTTTGGTGCCATGATATGAAGAGATGACTCATTAGAAAAGACCCTGATGCTGGAAAATATTGAAGGCAAAAGAAGAGAGTAGCAGAGGATGAGATAGTTAGATAGCATCACACATTCACTGGACATGAATTTGAGCAAACTCCAGGAGACAGTGTAGGACAAGGAAGCCTAGCATACCACTGTTCATGGGGTCACAAGAGTTGGACACAAATTAGTGACTGGACAACAGCAGAACTAAAATCCCCAGCAAATGGAAGAGGTTAGCAGTCCTTATTCCCGAGAAGGTCAGTTTGAGGAGGCCACCTGAGACCAGATTAAAGAAGTGCAGGCCCTGCACACACTCTGATCCTTAGCAGCAACTCTGCCCTTGAGCCATTGCTATAAAACTCCTCACCAAATCCCTCCAGGTTGGGACACACAGTTTTTAAGGTCACGATTCTCCTGTGTCCCTCTTTGCCTGGCAAAGCAATAAAGCTATTCTTCTTTTCTTCACCCAGAACTCTACCTGTGAGCTTTGATTCAACACCAGTGCACCAAGGCTGAGTTTTCAGCGTCATTATTTCATTTTTCTAGCCAAGTTGCCACAGAGGTGAGTGAAAGAATGTCTGTTCAGATGGTTTGAGCCCCCAAGCTGCCAGGCTTCAATAATTCCATCAAAGAATTCGGGCATTTAAAGTATGACAACCATCCCTACTTTTTCCGTTGCCTCCTATCCAAATTCCTGGCTCATCATTTGGAAATATAACACACAAAATGTGTTATGCCACTAAATTTCCAAGTGGTTTGTGACAGCAATAGCAATTGAGACAATCTTTGTCTCATATTTTTTCAATTGAAGTAAAAGAATGCTATCTATATGCAATCCAAACTGTGTTGTGTAAAGATAGTGACTTACCGCTTACAGCAGCAACTTTTTAACCTTTGTCCTGGCTCGTAAGTCAGACTACTTCTTTAAGTTCTGAACTTAACTGTATTTTTGCTTCTGCAAGTGAATGATGGGAAATATTTTTCCCCTATATCTAAGGTATTCAGCTATATATTTAGCCTTCCGCATTCTTTCTTCTGTGGGAAGCAAGCCAATAAACTTTTTTTTTTTTTTAGAACCCTGCACTAGGGACAGAAGCAGTCTCAGAGTTTTGATGAATATCAAGATGTTGTTCTGGGGGAGGGAAGTTAAGTCTGTAAGAAGATAGGTTAGGGAGTCTCCAAAGAAAGGGAACAGATACTGCTCTCTTGAGGTAAGATAAATCATTTTGGCCAAAACATGACCACAGTGCTTGCCCTTCAACAGGTCTCAGTAATCAATGATCAGAAGGAACAAAGGATGCAAGAACAGAGAAAAGGCAGTCAAACAATAGTGCAATGATAAAACAGAATCTGAGTTCCTCAAAGGCTACACATAATAATATATCACTGAGTTCTTCAGGGACTAAGGCCCTCACCCAGGTGGAGGACAGTGAAAATGTGGACCCCTCTGACTTGAATCAACTGAAACTTGAACTCTGTCAACCTTTGCCCCAATTCTCTGCTGAATTCTCCTCCACTGAAGCTCCTTCATGACTGTGTGTGTACCCTTAGCTTAAACCTCCCCACTTTTACTGCTTGGGGACAATCCTTGCTGCTCTCCTTACCTGCTGAAGGTAATAATACACCCTTCCTTCTCCAGACCTTTGTCTTTTTGAATCTACTAGCACAACACACACCAAGAGGTGAACCCAATTTTCCAGTAACAGGCCCACCTTTGATTTGTGCAGCCCTTACTCCCCATTTTAATTTTTATGTTAACTTTAAGTAAATAGATGTTAGAATGGCTGTTAGGATTTGTATAAATGCCTGTTTCTAATAGATTACAATGGATTGACAATACAGGGCTTCTATGATGGCTGAGCAGTAAAGAATCTGCCTGCATTGCAAGAGATGCAGGAGAGAGAGTTTAGATCCCTGGGTAGGGAAGATCCCCTGGAGGAGCGCATGGTAACCCACTCCATTGTTCTTGCCTGGGAAACTCCAAGGACAGAGGAACCTGGAGGGCACGGTCCAAAAGGTTGCAGAGTTGGACATGACTGAGCACAGACCTTATCATTAATTTGTTTTAAATATTTGAAAGGAAGATAATATTTAGTGCCCTGAGCATCTACAAAGTTAGTAAGCATAAAGGAGGGGAGAGAAAAAGTGATGCAATGAGAAACCTTTGTGACGAGGTCCAAGAGTCCTAACTTTCTATCAGTCTGCTGCTGGTGCTCCATGCCAGGAGGCAAGGACCAAAGAATGTTGGTCACTTCTCTAAATGCCAGGGAAGGACATTTTTTCTCTCTGATTTCCTGCTTTCAGTTTATCTCAAATCTACCAATGTATTTTCATCCTCAACTCTTTATGAAGCTAGAGCTTGCATTTAGAGATAAAACAATGCAAAATAACAAAAGCTGTGTCATAAATTCACAATCCGGTTAGGAGTGCCAACTACAAATTCACACTTGCCATCTACCTTTACAACGATTAAATCGTGTATGGCTGCAGCTGCTGACCTTCAAACCCCCCGAAGGGAGTCTGGGGTAGAGAGGAGGAATGAAGCACTCTGTACTCTGGGAAAATTTAGCTGAAGAGGTTTTCAGATAGTTGATTTCAGGAGCTGATTGTAGGAACCTAAATCTTACATCTCCTCGCATCTAGAAAAGCACTACATTCCTTCATGGTGACAACCACTCCTCATGACTAGCAAAACCTTGCAAAAATATGTGCTTGATTACATATACTCCCACTTCATCAAGATCACATATATACTAACAGTCCCCCTCTACCTCTGAGGAGTTTCTTAGGGCTATTTAAGGTGCTGTTAGCTGGGATGCAGTCCTCATTTTGCCTCAAATAAAACTTAACTCGCAACTCCCACATTGTGCCTTTTTTTAAGTCAGCAGGATACAGATTGATTAATCGGACAAGTTTAGTGCAGGATGGTAATTTGTGTGTGTGTGTGTACATGCATGTGTTTGTCAGTTGTTTTCCCACTTCTAGCTAAAACAGTAAAATAATGTATCTGTGAGATGCAAAGTATTTTCAGGAGTAAGTATGTCATTATCAAAATTGTTGGATGAGACAAGTAGAGTGTGAACCCAGTTTGCTCCTCCTATCGGGCAGCACAGAGGCGTAAGCTCCTCATCAGTCTGATCTGCACATTCCCAACAAGAGTTATCTCTGTTCTTGGTGATTAAATCAGCCCTCATTTTCTCTCCCTAGCTGACCATGTTGTAACATGATGTTTATTGCTCAATTCTTAGAATGTTCCAGGAACCAATGCAGAAAACAGAAGGAAGAACGGTTTGCTATACTTACTAAAACCGATTCTGTCCCGCTGTTAATGAACATTGATGTAGGCAATAAATGGATTAAAATTGTTTTGCTGGTGGATCAAGAATTGAGCTATATAAGGACAGACATTATTTCAGCATGAAGGGCTTGCAAATTTGTAGTTTGCGTTTTTGCCTTAATATAATGTAAACAGCTAGCTGGATTAAAAATGACCTGTCATAGTCACAGACTATTTAGAAAAACTGCATGATTACATGAAATTATGCTGACTTGTTTCTTCCATTACCAAAGAACTCTGAAATGCACTAGTTTTTAAAGAATATTACGTGACTGTAATGGAAATAGTTTCGGTGAAAAATTCTTGCCTTGTGTTCATTAAATTTCCAAGTTATTAACAGTTGTTCAGAGTTAGAAGGCAAATTGAAATTAGCTTATTTTATTTGGGGGCGGGGACTACCTATCATTCTAAATAATTAACTATAAAATAGTATATGTGTGTATACACAGAAAATGATAAATATATGTAGGAAGCACTAAACAGAGTGCTTGAAACCATTACTGTTATTTGACAATTTGAAAATGATTTCCTTTGTTCTATTCATTAGGAGAAAATCAAGAAATAAACATAAGGATGATTTAAAAGCCATCAGTAAAAAACTATGACTTTAATTACTGTCATCATTCTAAGCAAAGGAAATGTTCCTCATTCAATTCACTGGATGCATCCATCTTTTCATTGCTCAAATGCATCCCAGGGGTTAAAAACAAATAAACAAAAAACGGGATGAAAATGTAAATTCTCCTAGTAATATACTGTACAGATCCATGTTATGTGCAAATGTTTTATATTTCACATTGTTATAAAGTCAGTATAACAAAAGGCAAAATATAGAATGACCTAAAAGGATGCAGACATATCACTAATGATAATCAGAGGAGGACAGCGATACATCTGAGAGAAGAAAGACAGAAAGTCACGATAATGGAAATAGCATATTTTAGGGGGCAAGCAGAACTTGAGAAATGTTAGGTTTTGATAGATCATGCTATAAGACTTTCCATTATTTTGTTTCATTTATAATAATACTCCATTAATCAAAATATATGCACTGGACATCTACTGAGTTAATGTAGTTGTGCTATTTTTCTAGAAAATAGATGAATATATATATATATCTATAACATGTTTCCCTATCTAGCAAAGAAAAGCAGTATTGTACAGCAATAATATATGCCAAACAATGCAAAATAAAAGCCTTGAATGTTAAGAAAAGGCAAATTTTATTTTCAGGTGGGGATGTCAAAGAAAATATTGTGGAGAGGGTAGAACTTGACCTACTCATTGGAGGATGATTTGCACTTTAACAAGTGCTTTGCTTTCATTCTCTTGCTGACTTCTCCTTTTCTCCCTTCTTTTCCTCCTCCTCCTCTTCCTGTTTCTGGCTTCTTGCCTGATTCTTGGGAGAGTGTGGAATTAGGAAAATATCACATACAGTTATCTATGATCTAATACTGATTTCATTAGAGTACTACCGGTTTATCTGTCATTCCCACCATTGGTCTATGATATCTCTGAGGGCAGAAACAATATTTTCAACATATAAGAGTTCCTAACACTAAGGATAATACCTAACACATAGCAGGCCTGCAATAATAAAAGTCATATTAATAAAGGGCAAATCAATTAAAGCCCAGGGGCAGCAAGGTGGAAAATGTATTCATGCACTAGAATAAAACTGTTTGAAATCAGTAAAGAATTCTTCTATATTATGTCATAGTGACTAAATAAAGCATGATGTATTTATAATAATTCTGACAGCAAGAATTTCTCCCTATAGTATAGTGAGTTACAGTACTGACGTTATTTCTTCAATCTGCTTCAATTCACCTATCTACATATTGTATATTACTCTAAAACAAATTACATGATTTCAGTATGCCGAAAGATAAAAACCATCTATATAGTCATTATTTATTGTAGTTTATGATGGAGAATCATACAAGAAATGGTTTAGATTTAAGTGCATAAAATTTGAAATAAGACAGAAATGGCAATTATCCTGCTTCTGTCAGTTACTGTAAACTTACTGGTATGTAAGCCTCAATTTTCTTATTTGTAAAATGGGGTTAAAATAGCACCTACTTCACAATGTTTTCACTAGCGTAAAAGGAGGTAATACGTGTAAATACTAATACTGTGTAAAAGACAAGTTCTATACCTTGAAGGGGTTGTGGTCAATGATAGGACTGGAATTCCTGCATCACTATAATTCATGAAGTACTTTACACACCAATTTTATCACTACCATTACCTTGAAAGTGAAAGTGAAGTCTCTCAGTCGTGTCCAACTCTTTACCACCCCATGGACTATAGCCTACCAGGCTCCTCCCTCCATGGGATTCTCCAGGCAAGAGTACTGGAGTGGGGTGCCATTTTCTTCTCTAGGGGATCTTCCCAACTTAGGGATCAAACTCTGGTCTCCTGCATTCCAGGCAGACACTTTAACCTCGGAGCCACCTTAGGGACACATCATTTGAGGAAAATACTGGGACTGTAATTATAGGAAGAAATATTTACTGTACAGAAATAGTTAATGAATGCTGCTGCTTCCCAGGTGGCGCTAGTGGTAAAGACCTGCCTGGCAATGCAGGAGACTCAGGAGACACCTGTGACGCCAGTTGGATCCCTGGATTGGGACGATCCCCTGGAGGAGGGCTTGGCAACCCACTCCAGTAGTCTTGCCTGGAGAATCCCATGGGCAGAGGAACCTGGAGGCTGGCGGGCTACAGTCCATGGGATCTCAGAGTCAGACACTATTGAAGCGACTTAGCTCATTGATATAAAAGCTGGTTAAATATTGTCTTTTGTAGCCATCTTCCAAAACTCCTCCTGGAGGCGGGGAGGCGGGGGGTGTAGAAGAGGGAAAGAGGGATCACTGATCAATTGAGGCTATTTTATATTCTTTTTGTTTTTGCCCTCAATGGATTGTCATAATGCCCTCAATGGAATGTCATAATGTTGGGAAAAATTTTCAACTCAGGACCTAATGCAGAATAGACTATCAAAGCAGGACCTGGGTTTATAGTTCTTGACTCTCTGTATTGAAACACCAGCAAAATACCTTATGTAGGTTACTTATTGTTTGACAGGATATGTTTTATTACCTCACAAGACTACATTGTAGCTCCCACCTTCCAAAAAAGGAGACTCTCTTGGTTGGGAGATTACAAACCACCACAGTGTGACACCATAATTTTTCATCAATCATCTCTTTTAACTGTGATTTGACATGTTTTATTATTAGGCAAAATGTAGAAACCCATGGGCATGTTAGGAGTCTGAGAGGCAGAAGATAAGATACCCAGCCTCAGGGCACAGAGTCTATTAAGCCCTGCAGCGTTCATTGGTTTGTGAGGAGCTCAGAATCTAATGCAGAGTATAAAAATTCAAAACAGAAAAATATTATCCAAACACCAAACATTTCCTGATTGATGATAGGTTAAGTGGTATGAATAAGCTACTGTAAGAGCTTAAATGAAAGTGAAATAAATTCTAATTGGACACAGATAATATATCTGTGCTCTGAAACAGTAAAGAATGGATTACTAAATTTTGCTTCAATAATTTAAGCTTGGGTATTTTGAAACACACAAGTATACCCAAGAAATGAAATATATTTCAAATGTAAATTTTAAGTGGCTTTATATTGGGGAAAAATACATAGTCTCTGATGAGATGTAATGGTTGTACGTGCATTTTTTAATGAAAGCTTTTACACCAGTTTGTCAGAGGTCAAGCAAAAAAATTCTGGGAAAATAAAATCTAATCATGTGAGTTTTTACTGAAATTCAACAGATTTAATTAAGAAAATATGTGAAAGTTGTATTGGGTTGGCCACAAAGTTTGGTTGTTGTTTTTCATAAGATCTTAAGGAAAAACTCAAACAAACTTTTGACCAACCCAATACTGAAGGGAAGGTGGAGAGTCACAACATTTTTCTTGATCTGTATTAGTAAACCAAGTATAATGATTCACACCAGTTGTGCAGGAAAATACATAGAAGGCCCCAGAATTCATGTGCCATGGCTACTGAAATCTTGAACTGTTTTACACCAGAGTAACTGAACTAAAAAACTTTCCTGGCCCAACAATAACTACAGTAATCACCACCACAACAGCTTTGCAGTTAGCATCCCATTGCATCCTCAGAACACAGTCTGATAAGACTGTTGAGTCTGTGACTCTTGGAAAGTTAATTAACTCAGGCTCAATTTTCTCAGTCTAAAATATAGGAATGTGAATGATGTTTACCTCAGAATTAATAGTTAAAATAAATGATCCTTTTAAATCTCTATCAGAATGCTTTACACACATTCAGTGATCAATAAGCAACATTTAGAGGTCAAGAAGCAACAGTTAGAACCATACATGGAACACCGGACTGGTTCATAATTGGGAAAGGAGTATGTCAAGGCTCTATGTTGTCACTCTGTTTATTTAACATCATGTGAAATGCTGGGCTGGATGAATCACAAGCTGGAATCAAAATTGTAAGGAGAAATATCAATAACCTCAGGTATGCAGATGGTACCACTCTAATGGTAGAAAGCAAAGAGGAACTAAAGAGGCTCTTGGTGAAGGTGAAAGAGGAGAGTGAAAAAGCTGGCTTAAAACTCAACATTCATAAAAATAAGATCATGTCTTCTGGTCCCATCACTTATGACAAGTATATGGGGAAAAATGGAAACAGTGACAGACTTTATTTTCTTGGACTCCAAAATCACTGAAGACAGTGGCTGCAACCATGAAATTAAAAGATGCTTGCTGCTTGGAAGAAAAGCTATGATAAACCTAGACAGTATTTTAAAAAGCAGAGACATCTCTTTGCCAACAAAGGTCCATATAGTCAAAGCTATGTTTTTTTCCAGTAGTTTGGTGTGGATATGAGAGTCGGACCATAAAGAAGAACTGATCCTTTCAAAGTGTGGTGCTTGAGTAGACTCTTTAGAGTCCCTTGGACAGCAAGATCAAACCAATCAATCCTAAAGGAAATCAGTCCTGAATATTCACTGGAAAGACTGATATTGTAGCTGAAGCCCCAATACTTTCATCACCTGATGCAAAGAGCTGATTCACCGGAAAGGACCCTGATGCTCGGAAAGATTGAAGGCAGGAGGAGAAGGGGACAGCAGAGGATGAGATGGTTGGATGTCATCACTGACTCAACGAACATGAGTTTGAGCAAACTCCAGGAGATAGTAAAGGATAGGGAAGCTGCATCCTACAGCCCATGGGGTCACAGAGAGTTGGACATTACTTAGTGACTGGACGACAACAACGTTTGATAAATGCTACTGATCATTGTTTTACCATACATAATTAAGAGGAATGAGGCTCAAATTACTTGGTTTCCCAAGAAAAGAGGCCAAAAAAAAAAAAACCATACACACACAAATGCAAAAACAAATAATGAGGGACTTGAAATGAGGTGGCTGTGATTCTAAGCTGTATATAGTATTAACACAGTCCCCAAACTCAAACAAGCAGTAGATATTCACTGAGCCCCTGCTACATGGTGACACTGTACCAATTCCAAGAATTCAATGATCAATGGCATAAATAAATATTTTCACTCATGAATTTTTTATTCTAAATGAGACTATAAACAAAAAACCAGATAGTTGGATTAGTTACAGATTGTGTTGAATACTATAAAAAAAAAAAAAATTAACAGGGTTGTAAGAAGAGAGAAATGAGGGAGAGCAGCTTCAGACAGGAAAGTCAGGGAAAGCTTGCACAAAGAGGTAACATTGGAGTTGAGACCTGACAGATGAGAAGGAGTCATCCAAGCAAAGAACAGAGGAAAGAATATTCCAGGGTGAGGGATTAGGGTATTCACATGCCCAGAAGTAGCACTGGAAACATAGTGTTCCAAGAATAGAGCACCAGGGAAGCAGGCTCCCTCCTGCTGGAGGAGAGTGAAGATGGAACGTGGCACACTGTGACACGCCAGCTAGAGCATCCGAGGACATGTGGTCCTTGTAAGAAGTTTGCATTTTATTTTAAAAGTACTAAGAAGTTATTGAGGGATTTAAGGAGAAAAGTGCAGTAATCTGAATTTCTTTTGTAAGAATGGATTTGAGAAGACCAGAAATGAAGTGAGGCCAGCTTATTATAGTGGTATCATCATGAACACAGGACTTTTAAAGGAACTGAAAAGATATAAATAGATTTGAGAAATGTTTGGGGTCAGGGATGGGTAGAACAAACAGCACTTGATATATACAGTACTCTAATTTTATTATGCTGAATATAACTATACCTAGGTAATTAAAACTTGGAAGTGATTGATTTATGTAGTAAGCTTTTTTACGGTAAGGCAGTGAAAGTACAAAAGATCCAGTGAGTTCTGTGGATAATTAGATGTGATATTCTACTTTTATATTCTGACTTTTTCCTAAGGAGTAGAAGAAAAGTATTTTCCATTTTGTCAAGCATAGCAATAGGTGTTTATAAGGTCTTTTGAATTAGCATAAAACCTCATGAAATTTATTGATCCTAGAAAATTGAAAAATGTGATACTTTTGCCCTTGAAACAAAATATCTACTTTCTAGAGGGTAAGTACAAACATATTACTTTGTACTTGATTCATTTTTTTAAATTATAGCATGAAATTAAGACTTGGAAATATCCACAAACTATATTTCTCTCCCTATCTTTCTCTGCGTATGTGTGTGTGTGTATAGACAGGTAGATGGATACCGAAATCAAATTGATTACATTATTTTTAACTGAAAATGGAGAAGCTGTACACAGTCAGCAAAAAAGACCTGGAGTTGACTGTAACTCAGATCACCAGCTTCTTATAGCAAAATTCAGGCTTAAACTAAAGAAAACACTAGGCCAGACAGGTATGACTTCAATCTTGTATGAATTCACAGTAGAGGTAAAGAATAGATTCAAAGGACTAGATCTAGTTAACAGTGTGCCTGAAGAATTATGGACAGAGGTTGTAATATTGTACAGGTAACAGTGAACAAAACCATCCCAAATAAAAAGAAAAGCAAAAAGGCAAAGTGGTTATCTGAGGAGGTTTTACAAATAGTGGAAGAATGAAGGGAAGTGAAAAGCAAGGGGGAGAGGGAAAGTTACATCCAATTAAATGCAGAGTTCCAAAGAGTAGCTAGAAGAGACAAGAGGGTCTTCTTCAATGAGCAGTGCTCAATAATACAAGAAAACAACAAAAGGGGAAAGACTAGAGATTTCTTCAGAAAACTGGAAACATCAAGGGGAATTCTGCCCAAAGATAGACACAATAAAGGATAAAAGTGGTAGAGACATAGTGGATGCTGAAGAGATCAAGAAGAGATGGAAAGAATACACAGAAGAACCGTATAAAAAGACCTTACTGAACCAGATTGCTATGATTGTGTGGTTAGTCACCAAAGCCAATTCTCTTCTAAAAATATATTTTTAGTTAGCTTTATTCTCTAAAAATCAAAAAATAATATTTTTTCAGCATTTTAGTAACTGGGGATGTTACCCCCAAAAAATAAATAAATAAAACATCTTAAAGTTTTGGTCAAGTCTTTTTATTTGCTTAAAAGCCAAGAATTTTTTTGTTTTTTAAGCAGCCTCAAAATGGTGATTCTTTACTTAAAAAATAAAATGCCTCCTAGCTATCTCCCTTTATTTCTGCCTGAGTCAGTATGTGGAATAAACCATCCCCAGCAAGCACTGATCGAGTGAGCAAGTATGTTTTCTGTTTAGTGGAACAAGTGAAAGATCTGGTAAGACTCCACAGTGACACATCTTTTCTTTACAAAATAAAAGTCCTTGGATAAAGATTAAGATAATGAAACTGAGAGATCAGAGAAAATTCTGGATATTTTCAGTTTCCGACTATTGAATAAAAATGTCTTTCATTAAAATACAGTACACTAACACATATATATGGAATTTAGAAAGATGGTAATGATGACCCTGTATGCAAGACAGCAAAAGAGACACAGATGTGTATGAGCGAACTTTCGGACTCTGAGGGAGAGGGTGAGGGTGGAATGATTTGGGAGAATGGCATTGAAACATGTATACTATCATGTAAGAAACGAATCACCAGTCTATGCAGGATGCAGGATGCTTGGGGCTGGTGCACGAGGATGATCTGGAGGGATGATGTAGGGTGGGAGGTGGGAGAAGGGTTCATGTTTGGGAGCTCATGTACACCCGTGGCGGATTCATGTCAATGTATGCCAAAACCAATGCTGTACTGTAAAGTAAAATAAAGTAAAAAATAAAATAAAATAAAATAAAAAAATAAAAACAAAAATGCACTGAGAATCAGAAAGGAGGAAAAAAAGTCCAGTCTTTTAGCCAGAATGGCTTTGAAAGTGGATGCTCTGGTATATTCTTCCACTCAGATAAAAATTCATGGAAGATAAAACATAAAAGAAGGATCACGGTCAATTAAAAATAATATTTACATTTTGAAAGCCAAGAAATTGAGCAGAAATGCAAAAATCTAGCAGGACTAGAGCCATTGGACTGCTGGGCTCTTGATAAAGAAGTAGGAAGAGCCAGAATTCAGACTTCTTGGATCGGGGCCCCTACAGCTCTCTATCTTTAAGCTGAGAAGTAGGGTAGGTCCCTTTGGTTGTGAAAAGAGTCTGGAAACGTAGTGAAACAATGTCTGGATCTATCATTCATGTCAAACTGTGAAAGAGAGAGAGACTTGGGAGAAGCAGGCAAGAGAGTCACAGCCTCTGAACTGAATTTTGGGTTGATAACTGGAAGATCTGAGACAATTTTCTGCTGAGGACCCTGGATAGAATGAAGTGAGTGGAGCACACAGGCAAAATTACTGGAAATGAAGCAATGAGCAGTGGGATAGAGAATACAATTAGGATAATTTGGAAGGTAAAACCTACTCAAAAGGATAAGGGAATTTTCCCCAGCAGACTGCCTTCAGACTTGAACTGTTACTCTTACCTGGTCTCCAGCTCGCTGGCCTCCTCTATAGATTTTGGACTTTCTCCTTTAAGGTATCTCTCTGTCTGAGTCTCTCTCCTCAATCATTAGATCTCATGATGTCCATAATAATAACCAATGAGAGTATAACTGGTATACTCCAGAAGTTTGATGTACAAAATCTTTAAAGCTTTACCCATGAGACTGGCACTTTTAAATTACCCCAAACTTAAATTTTCTTTCTAAATATTATGTAGCCCATATATATTTATACCATAGTTCTTAAGGTCTTAAACAGAAAATTTTTGAAGCAGAAATATTTTCTCTTTGGACCCTGTCTCCAGCTACCCATGAAGGAGTGGATAATGGATATTTTTAAAGGAATAAAAAGCTAAAATAAGAAAAAGAAAACTACTGCAATTAAGCTGACTACATTTTGAAATTTAACTTCATTGATTGTAAGTCAAGCCAATTTATTGATTCAGAATTCCCTTCAGAGAATGAAGATCTAAAATGAGGAAAGGAAGTTGAGGTGCATGTGTAAGAGGAATTTTTTCTATCCTTATTTGTAGTCAGAAAAATAATTGGGTTAATTACCTTTGTTTTAGGTAATAATTTGAATATAATATTAGTAGAAAAGTAGTTATATTTACTGTATTAAAAAGAGTACAGTTTAACTGTTTAAATTTAGAATTTGGATTAAGGCAACAGAAAAAGGAAGATTATCTTGTGAGAACAGATTTTGTTGATTTATTTTTAAAAGAGATATTTGTCATCTGTCTACTTCAACATGTAAAACCTAAAAGTTGACTATACAGGATAATACGATAATTTTAACAGTACTAAGATTTTGGCTATAGAAGTACTTGAGCTTCAGACATCCTTGCACCAACATAAAGTCTACTTTATTTTGTATTTAGTTCACCTCAGTTGCTCAGTCGTGTCCAACTCTTTGCGACCCCATGGACTGCAGCACACCACGCTTCCCTGTCCATCACCATCTCCTGGAGTTACTCAAACTCATGTCCATTGAGTCGGTGATGCCATCCACCCATCTTATCCTCTGTTGTCCCCTTCTCCTTCTGCCTTCAGTCTTTCCCAGCATCAGGGTGTTTTCAAATGAATCAGTTCTTCCCATCAGGCAGCCGAAGTATTGGAATGTCAGCTTCAAGTCCTTTCAATCAATATCCAGGACTGATTTCCTTCAGGATGGACTGGTTGGATCTCTTTGGCATCCAAGGGATCTCCTTGCAGTCCAAAGTAATATATTTCATTAAGGGTAAGGGTTTGTAGCTCAGTCGTACCCGACTCTTTGTGATCCCATGGACTGCAGCCCACCACCATGAGATTTTCCAGGCAAGGATACTGGAGTGGGTTGCCATTCCCTTCTCCATGGAATCTTCTCAACTCAGGGATAGAACCTGGGTCTCTTGCACTGCAAGCAGATTCTTTACCGACTAAGCTACAAGGGAAGCACAATATATTCCATTACTTATATTTATTTATCTGTTTGATATTTAATTCTAAGCATTAGTCATTATTGCCTTTTGATATGGTAAAGTTCTCAGTGTTCTCAAAATTTCAGTGATCCTTTGCAAAGGAGCTAAGCTGAAATTGACTTAGCACATTCTTATTTCATAGAGAGGCCAAATTAATAATGAAGAAAACTTTCATAGGAATAATTAAGAATGTAAGAAATATACCCTCCAGCAAAGTAAGAACTTCAAAGGCATACAGTACATGCAACTGTAGAAAGCCCAATTATAATTTATTATGATATAGTCATTAAAATAACTTCCCCTAGAGGTTTTCATGAAGTAACACTTTTATAGCTTGTACTTTAAATATAAAGGCAGCTTTTATTTTAAAATAATTATGAGGTTAGCATTTTTACTAATTCATAATGATATACAACTATTTTATTAGTGATTCAACTTTCCAATTATTGAACACTTTCCTACTTTCCAGTGCAGCTTTGAGCTATAAAATATCATATCACCTGGTCATGCTTACTTGTGTTAGTTGCTCAGTTGTGTCCAACTCTTTGCGACTCCATGGGCTGCTCCCCACCAGGCACCTCTGTCTATGGGATTTTCCAGGCAAGGATACTGGAGTGGGTTGCCATTTCCTTTTCCAGGAGATCTTCCCAACCGAGGGTTCTCCTGCACTGCAGGCAAATTCTTTACTGACTGAGCTATGAGGGAAGCCCCAAATATTATGCAAAATGTGTGTGTGTGTGTGTGTATAAAATTTGGTAAGCCCTAAGTAAGCATGGGGTTTCCTCATAGCTCAGTCAGTAAAGAATCTGCCTGCAGGAGAACAGGGTTCTATCCCTGGGTTGGGAAAATCTCCTGGAAAAGGAAATGGCAACCCACTCCAGTATCCTTGCCTGGAAAAATCCCATGGACAGAGGAGCCTGGTGGGCTGCAGTCCACGGAGTTGCAAAGAGTTGGGTACAACTGAGCAGCTAACACAATATTTAATTAGTATCTGTCTTCTTGAGAGCATAAGCTTTGTGAGGGCAGGGATCATATTTATTTTAGTGTTAAAGTATCCCCAGTTGATACAAAAACTGACATACTTTGACAATATGCTTAAAGAGATTTGATAAATTAATGTTAAATTAATGAATGAAATAAGTAATAGAACTGAAACTGCTTTCCATTAAATAAACTCCTTTTGAATTCAAAATTAACAAGGATGCCTTGAGCTCTTCACCAAACACTCAAGAGACTTATAAGGCCAGACTTATATGGAATTAATTAATTGCCCCAAGAGCCTTGTAAGGCAGGATGAGTCATGTTCACACAGTTAATGAGGAAAAGGAAATGATTGCAGACCTATCTCCTGCTCCTAGTGCTCTTTCCATTATGCTCCAAATACTGATTTTCACTGAGAATTGATACCATATTTGTTATTTTAAGTACTGAGCCAACATTTATAGTACAACTGAAGCCACTGAAGTTGCTCAGTCGTGTCTGACTCTTTGAGACTCCATGGGCTGTAGCCCACCAGGCTCCTCCGTCCATGGAATTTTCCAGGCAAGAGTATTGGAGTGGGTTGCTATTTTCTTCTCCAGGAGATCTTCCCGACCCAGGGATCGAACCCAGGTCTACCGCATTGTAGGCAGACACTTTACCCTCTGAGCCTTCATTTAAGTAATACAATATTAGGGGTAAGATTTTGGGGGAGGATTGTGGTACTGGTATATTTGCTAAGTTGTGTCTGACTTTTTGTGATTCCATGGACTCTATCCTTCCAGGCTCTTCTGTTCATGGGATTTCCCAAGCAAGAACATTGGAGTGAGTTGCCATTTTCTTTTCTACGGGATCTTCCCCACCCAGGGATCGAGCCCAGGTCTTCTGCATTGCAGGCAGATCCTTTACCAACTTAGCCATTAGGGAAGCCCTTATAGAGGATTATCTATTTTTAAAGTGAGAACACAATAAAATATTCAGTTCAGTTCAGTTACTCAGTCGTGTCCGACTCTGCGACCCCATGAATCGCAGCACGCCAGGCCACCCTGTCCATCACCAACTCTCCGGAGTTCACTCAGACTCACATCCATTGAATCAGTGATGCCAATCAGCCATGTCATCCTCAGTCATTCCCTTCTCTTCCTGATCCCAATCCCTCCCAGCATCAGAGTCTTTTCCAATGAGTCAACTCTTCGCATGAGGTGGCCAAAGTACTGGAGTTTCAGTTTTAGCATCATTCCTTCCAAAGAAATCCCAGGGCTGATCTCCTTCAAAACGGACTGGTTGGATGTCCTTGCAGTCCAAGGGACTCTCAAGAGTCTTCTCCAACACCATAGTTCAAAAGCATCAATTCTTCGGCTCTCAGCTTATAGTCCTAAATGTCATCTAATTGAAATATACAGGGAACTTCAATTTGTAAAGTCTAAAGAAAGATGCTCTGGTTGAGGGTAAGGCAGGAGATTGAGCCTACAATGTTTCCCTTCATCCCTACTTAATCCTGAAGGTATTGTTAAAGACCTGAAGAACCCCATGGAATATTTTATGGAAAACATGACTTTTGTCCAAACTCTTGAAGTTTCAGAGACATTACAGATTTGGGCTTATATAACATGTTATTTCTTAAGTATGGAGTGAGCCTTAGATTTATATCAAAACAATAAAACTCATATACTTTATATAATATGTAATTAACATTAATCTGCTTTGGAGAAGATAGCCCTAACAACTTTTACACTCTAAAGATAGTTATCTATAATAATGAAAAGTCCTTTATAAAATATTTTACTTAATTTTCTGGTTAAAGATATTGGTCTCACTTTACTTTTCTTAGATATGCCTCCATCAATCTTTTGGTATAGTCAGTAAAGTCCAGATAATTTTCCTTTAATATAAAAATAATATTTTATGAAAGTAGAGATGTTTGACAGTTGGAAGCTCAGGGACAGAGTTGGGCCTAGAAATACAGAGACACAACAGAACACTAATAATATTTAAATAATGGGGAGTAGAGGGTATTTTTAATGAATGAGAATACATAGGAAATAAGATAGAGTCTGAGGCAATTCCTTAGCCCCTTGGAACTAGGATATTCAGGGATTGAGTAAAGGATGAAAGTGAAAGTGACGTCGCTCAGTCCTGTCTGACTCTTTGCAACCCATGGACTGCAGCCCACCAAGCTCCTCCGTCCATGGGATTCTTCAGGCAAGAATATGGAGTGGGTTGCCATTTCCTTCTCCAGGGGATCTTCCTGACCCAGGGATCAAACCCAGTTCTCCTCATTGCAGGCAGATGCTTTAACCTCTGAGCCACCAGGGAAGCCCTAGCAAAGGCAACCTGGGAAAGGTAATCAAAATGTAGAAGATTAGACAGAAATACATTATCACAGAGTCAACAGAGGAAAATATTTTAAAATGGAGGGAGTAATTTGAGTTAATTGAGACAGCAAGTTGGCTGAAAAGAAGTTATTTGAATTGCCACTTTGGCAACAAATAGATCATGGGTAACACTGGCATCAATGGTCTCCTTGGAAGGTAGAAAGAGTAATAGAAATGGATTCAAGACAGACTGGGAGATAAGGAAGAAGTAATGGAAGAGAAAACTCCTTGTTGAGGTGGTTAATGGGATTAGGGCATCTTTTCTTGCTAATTAATGCTTATAGAAAGAAGATGATAGGCGCTTACTCTCTCGTAAAGACTGAGCTAGAGGTGCTTCTACTTTTTTTTTTTTTTTGATAATTCCTTTTTTTATGGCTTTATTTTATAAATGTTATAATCAAACAGTGCCATAAAGATTAGAATTATAATCTCACATTTAAAAGAACTTGACTTCTACTATTTAATTTTTTATATGGACTCATCATCTCAAAACAAGATACAACATTCTTTGTCAACTCAGCTAGCTAGTGTTCCACCTCTTGATATTTGGCCTAGCTGTCAGTCTAGTGCTCTCTTTCTTAATGATTATATATTAAAGGGATGGCTCCTCCTCCTTGAGAAAGACATTACTCAGTTGTAAAACTGTGAAGAGGCTGATTTACACGCCCCTACTTTCAAAAGGCAGAGAAACAATTTAAAATTGCAAATGTTCTAAAATAAATGCTCTAAGAAAAAGGAAGTTAGAGGTCTATCGTCAGAAAGAAATCTAACACATCATCATGCTTGGAGAACAGTAAGGCTTCCTCTGTCACAGGGAATGTGAGCTGTGTATTTTGGGATGTCCAGATAAGAGTAATGTGATGCAGAGAAAAAATTGTGCAGGAGACCTGGGTTCGATTCCTGGGTTGGGAAGATCCCCTGCAGAAGGGAACAATTACCCATTCCAGTATTCTTGCCTGTAGAATTCCATGGGCAGGGGAATCTGGTGGCTACAGTCCGTGGGGTTGCAAAGAGTTGGACACAACCGAGCTACTAACACTTTCACCTTCACGGCCATAATAAAAATGGATAATGGTGAAGTATGGTAATTGCTGACAATGACCAGGAAATATAGGAGTTGGTAATTAGTAGAACACTTAAAATTGAGATTTTTTTAATAGTATAAGTTAGAGGTTATAAGAGATTTTAGGCTGTAAACTAGAAGCTGAGGAGAGATGGAGAAAAAGTCATTTGATAAGAAGATTTCAGATATCAATAAATTGGATGTTTTGTTATGTAGTTGCTTAAGTAACCAGTAAAGATAGGAGCATGATTGAGAGATCTCTATTGAGCTGGTGTTAAAGTCTTAAAATCTTCAATATTTGAGGACAACTGAGAAAATTATTAATGGTTGTAACAATGAAGTACTATGGTCTGATGGTCATCAACAAAAGCAGCTTTATTTTCATTGCTTTATTTGAGAATGGAGAGAGAAGAAATGTCTAAAAGTGAAAAGGAGGAGGAAACCAATTCCAAGGCTCATGGTAGACAAAGTGGGCTGGGGATGGGTGGGTAGAAAAGAGCCACCACTGAACTGATGCCTGGTTTTCTTTGTTTGTCTGTTTTATTTTGCTTTGTTTTGGCTCCTATATCTCAGTTGGATAAGGAAGATGAAAGGAATGTTTTGACAAATGTTGAGGGTGGGGAAGATTTGGTTGCAATTTCTGAGAAATATAATAAAAGTGTTTGTGAGACTTTGAAAAGATGGGAGATTCGGTCAGATTAAGGAGGACACAGAGATGTTTGGATAAATATCCATATGATGATGGCTCACCTGTTGCTTCAGATAAAAGGTGAATAAATAGGGCTGCAACCAATGGCAGAATTAAAACTGTGGTTCTCCTAGGGTCATGGGAGTAAGCCCTGTAATTTCCTCCTCCTAGGAATTAATCTCTTGGGCAGTGTAAATTCGAAAACAGATGGTGTCATGGCAGAGGGAAATGATTTGCTGGGAAGTGGGGGAGAGGGCTCTGTGGGAGTCCCTTAAGACTCTCAGTAGGCAATGCTGTGCTCTGGAAAAGGGCCTTTACCAAGGCTCCTTGATTATTGTTGTGATGGTGATTGTTTTGAGCATTACAGTAAAATTCTTCACAGCGTTATTATGGTAGCATTGAAAATACATAAATACTTAGTCTTTCACTATTTAACTAGAAATTAACCATTTGTGGATAATTATCATTGGTCAAAATCCTATGTTCACATTGATCCCATATATTAGTTTAAATTCTGTTATGAAGGCCTCATTTCTTTTCCCACCTGAAGGTTAAAGAAGAGAAAATGATTCAATAAAACCTCTCCTTTGTACTATTTACCTGTAATCCTATACTTGTGATTTTTGTTTTTAAGAACTATAATAGAAAGAGATGAATGCTCTGTAGGGAAAACAGTTTTGTCATTTCACAGACTCTCACTCACCCCTGACCCACAATTCTCCAAACCCTGTCAGTTCCTAGCTACTGAAGTTACAGCCCACTGTAGGATCCCTTATAAAGAAATGGATTCAGTGAAATCATTCTGCTGTACACAGACTTACTATTTAGTCAATGCTGACAGACTCCGGTAGCTAACAAGGTAGTGTGTCAACATGACATTTCTTTATAACTTTTTTAATGTTTTAAAGTCTAGACTCTTGAAGTATAGACTAGTTAATCAATTTTACAGAGACCATGCACATTTCTCTAAAAATAATGCTGAATGTGAGCTTGTGTGTGTTGGGAATTTATAGAAAGCAATGGAATTTCAGAGCTATTTTATTTTTTACTCTGCACAAAGAGAAATGGGAGATGATAAGAGAGATACAAAGACAAGGGAAATAACTAAATAGCTTAATATTAATCTCATGGCATCAAACATGGTACAAGATGCTTTAATGATATTTATTTCTCACAATGACATCATGAAACACTGTAAAATAGATATTAATATTCTTGCTTTACAAACAAGGAAACTGACTTTCAGGAAATATTAACTGAATGAGTAATTTATCAACTGTCATAAAGCTGCTATTTGTTATACATGGTCACAAGATATATCATTTCACTTTAAAAACATTTTCTACCCCTGTCCTAGAGAAGAAACTTAAAATAAACTTTCATAAGAAAAAAAAGAAAAACCTGCACAAAAAGGAATCTATGATGTGATAAAGAGAAACTGTCCAAAGTCCTGTAAGATCTCATGTGAAGAAGAGATGATTTCTGGAAATTTTATTTAAGAGGGGTTATTTTGAGTCAAGTAGAAAAGAAAAGAATTAGAGAAATTTAAATAAAAGCCTAGACCATTTACAGCAGAGTAAAACTGAGTTGCTGAATTCAGCTGAGCTGAAATTTATAGTGTCTTTGCTCTGCTTTAGTTTTTATATTGGGAGGGAGGATTAAAAAAAAAAATGTAGGCAGAGAAGAATGATCCAGAAAAGTCAGAGAGATTGAAGCTTCAGATGAGAGAAAGGATAATTGATGAAGCAATGTTCTAGATGCAATAGGGTACATAATCATAGCCACCATTTATCATCATTTTTGTATTTCAACACCTCTGAAATCAGAATGGGTCTTACAATTGATAAGAAAGCATCATTATCGAATTTTAATGGGAGTATTTTTCTATTCTTAGAATATATAAAGTAATTGTGATTCATACAAGGAATGGGTTGTCATTTTGAAAAATACAGTAGATATCAAAAGTTTATACATTTTGTAGTTTCCAGGGTCATACTTTATTTTTTATTTCTTACTTAAAAAAAAAAAAGAAAGAAAGAAAACTCTCTCTCCTCTATTTTCTCTCACTTAGACTCCCGCACAGCTTGAATTTTTCATGTTCTTAACAATTGTTGTTCTTGAACCCATCATATAAATACTTGTGAATCCCAGGGCTATGCTCCTGACTCTGCTTCCCCTGACCCGCTGGTCTGTCAATGGGCTCTCTCCTATCCTCCCCAACTCCCCTGGTCTCTAGCCCTAACAAATCCCCCCTTCTATTTCTTCAATCTCCTCATCTCTTGAAAAATCACAAACTCACACACTCCCGACCACTTTTTGAATACATCTGCTTCCTATAAGTCTAAAAAAAAACTCTTGTCTCACTTTAGCCTTCCTCTTATAAAACAGAACAAAACATCCCTAGCTTTGTGTTCACAGTCTTGTTTAAAGAAGTCAAAATCAACATATTCATTCAGGCGAGCAGTCATAGTTTAGTAACAATATTCTACTCTATGACTTGCTTATGGGGCACATATAATTGGTCTCAAAGTCCCTTGATGGTACTTAATTAAAGTCTCTCAGGTTTGCTACTTGTTTCAAGACTTATTTTTTATTCTAAGACTATATATGTTTTCTCTCATTAATGCAGATGTTACCAATGACAATAATCTGTGGCATGAGTTGCAAATGTGGAATTTTTCAGTGTTTTCATCAAGATCAATTTAATACAGTCTATGATTTTAAGTCAAATTTCTTCTATCATTCTATAATTTGACTAATTATATTGGACTTGGCATGCTGTCTTTAATTTTACTAAGAGGGGCTAACAAAGCTAATTAGAACATTTTCAGGTTTCTATTTCTCATTCAAATGAAATGTGCAAATGTGCACTTGCTTTTTGAAGTGAAAGATCACCATGATTTGTCTATTTTTCACTGTAAGCAGACATTTTGTATAGATAATGGTTGTCAAAATAAGATTATTGCTGAGTCAACTTAGATGGCCTCTTCTCCAAAAAAATTGAATGCATTCTTTCTGTGTGTATTGTTAAGTTGTGTGCATTGTAAAACTTTCTAGTGTATTATGATCATTTTCAACAAAACATAAAGAAAGGAGGAAGAAAGGAATATTTTATCTGGTTGAAGAATTTAAAATTGCTATTCGTACTTAGTCAGAAATCTTTTGAACTACTGTGAAATATATAAAGCATACTACAGGAAACAAGGTAGAAATAAGAAAAATGTAAAAAGAATATTCTCTGAAAAGCATATTTCATGGACCTGTTAAACAATTAACTAGATGTTAAACTCAGGATAGGACAAAAGAATCAGATTTCAAAAAAAAAGTTAATGGAAATGGAAATGTCCCAAGATATGACAAGAAAGTGTTTTCTAAATACATAAAATTTATACAAAGAGGAATTTATGAAATCTTATACTGATCTAGATACTTTAAGACATGGTGAAAAAAATCACCATATATCTAACAACTTAAATGATTATGTAGTTTGTAATATTTTATGCCAAATAATTTATCATGATAGTACTTGAATACTTTATAGTATATAAAATATAGAATATTTATAGTACTTGAATACTTTATACTAAGTATATAATTTAATTATGTATCTACATTTTGCTTTCAGAGTTCTATGGACAGTTTCAAGGGGAGACGTAGGCAATGGCTTCTTCAAATTTACATAATAATGAAATAATTATTAAGAAATTTAATCAGTATTGGAATTTTACAAATAAACACATATTGTGAAGATATTAGTTATAATAACATATAAGCGATGGATAGAAAGGGACTTGAGAGTTTCCATCAGGTGCGGAATGGGAGTTGAATCAAAGGGCATTCCCTTTTTCTAAAAAAGAAGAACCTTGGAATACTTGCCTCTAAGTATTTCATAATTGCTATTAATCAGTAGCCACCATATGGTTTCCATTATTTTCCTTTCCAAACAGAAGTGCTTGCTATCACACTTACCTGTGCCGCTTTCACCGCTGTGTATTATTTGTCTCTGTTTCCTTTAATGCCTTCAGATAAAGGAGGCTTCCTTGGTGGCTCTGGTGATAAAGAGCCTGCCTGCACTGCAGGAGGCTCGGGTTCAGTTCCTGGGTCAGGAAGATCCCCTGGAGAAGGGAACAGCACCCCACTCCAGTGTTCTTGCCTGGGAAACCCCATGGACAGAGGAGCCTGACTGGCTACAGTCCATGGGGTTACAAACAGTCAGACACGACTAAACAACTTTCATTTCACTTCACTTCAAATAAAGGAAATCTATATCTGGTCCTGACGAAGAACAATCCATCATAAGACCGTGGGTTTCAAGCCTAAGGCTATGTATGTGTGAACAAACCACCTGTACAAACCATCTTTGGTACCTTTGTTGGGAGTGGGGCAGTAAGTGTCTTTTGTAAGCAGAAGAGAGATAACTCAATTCCAGTAACCAAGGACTGTACTTCTTAGATTTTATTATTGTCAAAGCCATTGGCTCACCTCTGTCCCTTGTGGCTTTCTGCCACATTGGCTTTGCCATGTGATCCGTTACAGCTAAATGTCAAAAATGTTATGCCAGTCCAGAGATTTTAAGAGAAATTTCATGTTTTCATTAGTCATTTTGCGTTCTTGTTCTCCAACATGAGAACAGCAGGACCCAAGTAGTAGTCTTCCGTTCAACCTATGCTCCTCAGTGAAAAGGTCATAAAGCCTCACTGAACCAGTCCACGCCAGTGCAGCCGAGCAAATGTGCAGCTGAAATCTTGGAGTTCCCTATTGCTGTAGCCAAAGATGACTAAGAGACTATACTTTTAAAATAAATAAGGCAGAAAATGCATTTGAACATACAAAAAATATAAATCAAATAATATGTTCTTTAAGCCTTTCCTAAAAAAATTAATAATTTAAAATTTTCAGTTGAACATAAGATGAATTGAGAAATTATAGCAAAAAGATTTGTGATATGCAATTCAATTTAATAACAAGATAAGACTAAGGCAGAGTGTAATGTAAATGTAATCAACTCTGAGAAATCATAAGTAATATAATTAATAATATTTAACAGAGAAAGGGAAAGAAAAATTATGAGGCTGTGAAATCACACTGATTATCTCATTTGAAACTGATAAACAAGTAAAAAGATGAGAATGTTAGAAGGTTTAAAAAGTAGAGTAGAAAAAAAATATATTAGAACAAAATGATGTAGTCATAAAACCCAGAAGTTGTATGATTGTGATAGTCCAACCATGTCCCATTTCAATGAAAGGTTTATTGCCTGTATTGAAAGACTGAGAACATTGTTGGTAGATAAATGTTTGCAAGGGTTGCCTGAACTGCAAAGACTCATCTAGTTCATGTCTCATTCTGCCATATACTGTATAAATAACTGGCCATCTCAGCTCAAAGTGGAACAACTCTAAAGACCCACTGTAGCTCAGAGCTCCTGGAGTTACCAGTCCAGGCTACTGTCGGGTTTACATTCCAGCTTGACTCCTCCCTCTACCCAGACCTGATTCTTATCCTTCCTATTCATAAACATGTATCCTAAGTGCACTCTTAGTAAATATCTTAATGCTAACCATGTCTCAGAATATACTTCTTGGGAGCCCAACACAATAGAAGGTAAAGGGGAAAGAAGGTATCTTAGCTCACATGCGTGCTGAGCTACTTTAGTCATGTTCAACTCTTTGTGACTTTATGGACTGTAGCCCACCAGGCTCCTCTGTCCATGGGATTCTCCAGGCAAGAATACTGGAGTGGGTTGCCATTCCCTCCTCAGGGGATCTTCCCCGCCCAGGATTAAGCCTGTGTCTCCATGTCTCCTGGTTTGGCAGGCAGTTTCTTTACCACTGGTGCCACCTGGTTTCCTCAAAAAAACTGATTCCAAGACAAACATTTACAGAAATAATTTATTCAGGACATGAAATGACACAAAGGTTCAATTTTAAAAGCAGACTTACAAGAATAAGAGACCGTACTCACTTATCAAGCTCTATGAGAAATTTTAAGAATAAAAGAAATCAAGAGACAGAAGTGAATTAGGGAAAAGCTCTAGGCAATTAGGAGCTGCTTACTGGGACATTCTTTCTCATTTTGTATACATGCTATGTAACCTAGAGCTATAAAGGAGGTCTCCTGTGAGATACAGGCATTATATCACACAGTAGGAAGTATTTAACTTATGAAATATCTCCATTTACTGCCCTAGGTTATTATATAGCTTATGGGAAAATTTCCAGAGAGTCATAGCCCACAGATTCCATAGATTCTAGCTTTGTTCACCACAAGTAAACCTATACAGTACATGTTCTACTTGAACATTCATACATAAGAATTCTTCTCCTCGAAAACAGGGTTAATGTGGTTTTGTAAAGACAAGAGGTACAGTAATCATCACATTTATAAGGAGGTAAGACTGAGACAGCTGCCTTCCTTCTTTCACTGAGACACCTAGACCTCACAGATCGACTTCTTTAATTCCCTCCTCCCTGGAGGTAGTAAGATTTGAGGAGAAGTACGGGAAAGAGTAGGAAATTAATCAAGGAAGTCAAGAAAGCTAATGAAGTGACTACTAATTAGAAGGGCTACTGCTTTGGGCAACTAGAAATTTATTCTGGAGTGGGAGATTGGGGTTGTCAGATGCAGACTTTATATATAAGATGGATGAACAACAAGGCCCTACATTATAGCACAGAGAACTATATTCAATATTCTATGATAAACCACAATGAAAAAGATTATTTGAAAAAGAATGTATGTATACATTAATTATATATGAATCACTTTGCTGTACAGCAGAAACTAACACAACATTGTAAATTTACAGTTCAGTTCAGTTCAGTCACTCAGTCGTGTCTGACTCTTTGCGACCCCATGAATCGCAGCACGCCAGGCCTCCCTGTCCATCACCGTCTCCCAGAGTTCACTCAGACTCATGTCCATCGAGTCGGTGATGCCAGCCAGCCATCTCATCCTCTATCGTCCCCTTTTCCTCCTGCCCCCAATCCCTCCCAGCATCAGAGTCTATTCCAATGAGTCAACTCCTCACATGAGGTGGCCAAAATACTGGAGTTTCAGCTTTAGGATCATTCCTTCTAAAGAACACCCAGTGCTGATCTCCTTTAGGATGGACTGGTTGGATCTCCTTGCAGTCCAAGGAGTGCAGCAATTTCATAGCATCATTTTTCAGGATCCTGAAATCTACAGTACTTCAATTTAAAAAATAATAAAATCCAATGTCTGCTCTTTCATAAAAATGTTTGAAGAACTTAGTCACACTGTAAAATACATGGAATATTATCAATATTAAAAGACTTACATATTTAAAACTAGAAAATTGTGTGAAATTATGGTATTGTTAAAAATTGGTATCTTCACCATATTTGCCCTGCAGGGGCCAGGATTGATGCCCTGCTGGTCTAGATGGTGATTATGAGGAAGCCACACAGACACAAGAGGGTATGAAAGATTCATTAGTCACAGAAGGAAGCTTTTGCTGAGAAAAGAGGGCAGGCTCTTGAGCAGAACTAAAAATGGTTGGAGAGAAAAGAAGAACCTGGTGGCATGAGGAATGGTAATGGTTAGTACCAGGCACGCAGCCAGGATTCCTACTGGCTGGTGGGGCTTCATGGTTCAGATGTGGGCAAAATGGGAAAATAGAAGGCTATGCTTGAAAGTTGTCAGCACTCAAAGACCAAGAATTACTCAAACTTCTTATTAAAACACCTGACAAGATAAAGCCATGAAGACTTAGCTGAAAGCTCTGAGACATGACTTTGGCTGCCTGTGCTTGGTAGGAATGTCTATCTATCCTTGTATCTTTATAGCTATCTGTATTTTTAAATAGAGGTCTCAGTGATTATTTAGCCATAGTGAGGTTTTGTTTCAGCTAAAAAGTCGTTAGGGATTTTCCATAAGATGTTATTATTATTATTTTTCTTAAAGCATTATTCTGTTCTAAATGCACTTTAATTTTATTGTTTGGATCCTATCAGCTTAAATAGATTTATTTACAATTAATATTCTATAAGAAAAATTCATGAGCTCACTAAATCACACAACTGAATATTAGGTTGGTACAAAAATAATTGTCGTTTCTGACCATAAATTTTAAGTCATTATAACTAGGCCCACAAACATCTTTATTCATAAAAATGGGAACCATTACAATCAATACATTCTTGCCAGTGAGAACTGTTTGTTTACTTCTACAATGTAAAAATCCTTGCTTTGGGATTTGACAAACTCTTGGAAAGCACATTTGGTTGTGGAAGCATTTTCCTTGCAAAAAGTTGTTGAGATGCTTGAAAAAGTGGCAGTCGATTGGTGAGAGGTCAGATGAATATGATGGATGAGGCAAAACTTTTTAGCCCAATTCGTACACATTTTGAAGCGCTGGTTGTGTGATGTGCAGTTGGGCCTTATCAGGGAGAAGAATTGGGCCCTTTCTGTTGACCAATGCTGACTGTAAGCATTGCAGTTTTTAGTGCATCTCATCGACTTGCTGAGCCTACATCTCAGATGTAATGGTTTCACTGGGATTCAGAAACCTATAGTGGATCAGACCAGCAGCAGACCAGCAGAGAGTGACCATGACATTTTGGGGGTCTAAATTTAGCTTTGGAAAGTGCTGGAGCTTCTCAGTGTAACCACTGAGCTGGTAATTGCCAGTTGTCGTATAAAATTCCTTTGAGAATTGAGAACTTGTTCACTGTTGTTGTGTAGAACTAGTGAAGATGACACTTGAAAACAAGGATTTTTTTTTTTTTTCAGTCAGCTCAAGAGGCACACTCTTATCAAGCTTTTTCACCCTTTCACCTTGCTTTAAAAGATGAAATAACCATAGAATTGTTGACATCAACTTCCTTGGCAACTATCATTGTGTAATTATATGAGGATCAGCTTCAAAGATAGCTCTCAGTTGGTCGTTGTCAATTTCTGATGTCCAGCCACTGTGGTCCTCATCCCTAAGGCTCTCATCTCCTTTGCAAGCCTTCTTGAAGAAGCTTTTCTGCACTATGCATTCATTAGCGGTTCTTGTGCCAAATATGTTATTGATGTTGTGAGCTGTTTCCACTGCTTTACTTACCCATGTTGAATCTGGGTAAGAAAATTGCTTGAATTTGCTTTTTGTCTAACATTATTCCCTAGTATAAAATAAATATAAAATACACAGCAAGTAATAAGTCATTAGTTCAAAAACGTAAAATGAGAAATGTGAATTAAAATGACGTATAACATAACCACATTTAAGAACATATTCCAGTGTCAAATGCCAAATCTCAACAAAGCAAAAGTGAAAGTGAAGTCGCTCAGTTGAGTCTGACTCTTTATGACCCCATGGACTGTTACCTACCAGGCTTCTCCGTCTGTGAGATTTTCCAGGCAAGAGTACTGGTGTGGGTTGCCATTTCCTTCTCAGGGGATCTTCCCAACCCAGGGATGGAACCCAGGTTTCCCGCATTGGAGGCAGACACTTTACCATCTGAGCCACCAGGGAAGTGACCAACAATGAGAAACCATAATTTTGTACCAACCTAATAGTCATGACCAATGATCTTATAAATCTTGTATATATTTCTATTTAAAAATCAAAAGCCGTTTCCATAGTGGGCTTATTATACTGTAGAATTACTCTGTTGTAGGTGGATTCCTTCAGAAAATGGAATCCAGAGCAAGATTTCAGAAGTTGACTCAACAATAAGAAGCCAAATAGTGACTTTCACTCACGTGTATGTTTGTGTTTTGAAGGTAATAGGGTAACATGTAAAACATGGGAGGAAATGGTTGGCATGTGAACATCCAGCAAAGTATTAAAGTTTAGCAGATCCAAAGATAACCCTCAGGTAAATAGACAGAAATTGCTCTTAAAAGTACTACGTGGAGATTTTAATTCTAAATATGGAAAAAAATCAAAGGATTTCTTTTAAAGAATAAAGTAAGCTATAACTGGCAGTGAAAAAGACTTACCACCTACCTATGAAAACAAGGTTTAGCTGCAGGTGAGTAAGTAAACATATCTTAAAAAGCTTTCAGAAGAATAAAACAACAAGGAGTGGAAATGGGAAAAAAATGTCTCCCTGGGAACAAAGAAAACCATCTTTTCTATATCTCTGCAGAAGTAGCTACGACTGTGTCTATGAATACAGCCTCCATGGAAAAAAATAGACCTACTTTCATTTTACAGAGAAGAGGAATATTTGAAGGATTGCTTTGGTCATTTTGTTTTGTTTTGTTTGGATTGCTTTCTTTAAAAATGATTGTGTGATACTCCCTTTCTTAATAGGAAGTTTCTGGGTGGCAAGGCTATTTTATAGAGGATTTTTGGTGATACACCATAGCACCAAATAGATAATAAAATATCCATATTTGAGTCCTATTTTGGAGAGAATAAATTTGTCTACTGAGCAAGAGAAAGGCCATTTATCTTCTGAGTTATTAAAAACTTCCATCTCAACCTGATATGAGAAGAATAAATTCAATGAACCAGTAAATTAGAGGTTTAAATATACTGGAATAGAATAGATGAAAAAAGGCACCAGTATATGATACCACAAAAAAATTATGGGCTTTGAAGTCACACAAGTCTGAGTTCAAAATTTAGTTAGCAAGTTAATGAACATATAACCTTGTAAAAGATAAATAATCTGTCTAAACCTTTGGCTTCTTCCTGTATATATAAAAAAAAAGACTTGCAAAATGAGAGTCATGATTTGAATTGATGTATGTAGGAACAGTGTCTAGGAGCAGTGTCTGTCATCTAGTACTTCTCAAAAGCTATTATACGTTACATAATAACTATGGAATGATCAATTAGTAAAATATCAACAGTTCCTAAAGTAAACCCTGCTGAATTCTGGTCCCTTGAGGTTGCTAAGAAAAAGAAAACATTCCCATGTTGAATGCAAAATTGGATAGCACTGTATTGGAAGGAACACACAGGTATTGTTTTGTGAGTTATGAATTGAACATATCCAAAAATATCTTATGAATTGAACACATCCAAAATTCAGACTTTGGCTTCCAACTGCCTTTTGGTATCTTCCTTTGACAACCTAAGAGGCATTTCAAAAATCACAGGGCCAAACTGGCACTCTTGGAGTCTATCATACCACTACCAACACTGTTTTATGGACATAGGGTCTCTCTACATGTACTGACCAGTTATCATCTCTAAAAATGTCAGCATCCCCCACACTAATGTTAAACCTTGAAGCTGGGTATTTCCTTTGATTATTCCCTCATTCTCAGTTACTTCCATCCAATATTTTTATCAGAAAGTTCTATAATTTCTACCTCTTAACTATATCTGCAATCTACCCTTATTCTTTCTTATTTCAAATGCCTGTGTATCATGCAGAGATTCCTTATATGGTGTCCAAAGGCTGCCAAAAGAGCCATGGATAGAGCTCTAATGAAATGTAATTAGTTTTCTTTAATGTCTTAGGTATTTATTTCATACAGTTAAAAAGATTATTCTGAAAAGTTGTCTGTTACTCTGAGTAGATTGCCACAGGGGTGTTAGCTCTCTCAGAGAGTACATACTCTTTGGCCTATAATTCACCCTAAGACATTTTGCAGACTAGGACTATGGTTGATCTTTTTAAAAAGTTAGCTTCTCCTTTGTTGTTGTTACTGATTTTAACTTTCCATCATGTTCCTGCAGCATTTCAGCCTGGCTTTCAGTGTGACAGCTAAATACAACACATATGGATGCTGAACTTGAAGTAAGTTTCTATTTTATTTAAATTAAGTTACAGGGATTTGTGTAAAGTGATACTGAAGCAAAAGGCAGGGGCAGACTTAGTACATGTGTGCTTAGTCGCTTTATTTGTGTCCAACTCTTTGCAGCCCCAGGCTTCCTTGTGGCTCAGACGGTAAAGCGTCTGCCTACAATGTGGGAGACCCGGGTTCGATTCCTGGGTTGGGAAGTTCCCCTGGATAAGGAAATGGCAATCCACTCCAGTGTTCTTGCCTGGAGAATCCCAGGGATGGGGAGCCCAGTGGACTGCCCCCTGTGGGGTCGCACAGAGTCGTACATGACTGAGGTGACTTAGCAGCAGCAGCAGCAGCAGCAACTTAATCTCTGTGTCCTGTATGCTTTTGAAACAAACTCAGGGTATATAAGACCGTGTCCTCATGAGAGTAAGAAAACAGTCATATACAGAAATCTGGAGCTAGGGTGTCACTGGAGAGAAGCTTCATACTCACTTCTTGAGGACTAGACCTAGGGCTGCAGGCACACAGGCAAATTTAATTCCATAGGTACTGGTTACCACTATCTTTATAATGTGTGTGTGTGTTGCAAATGCTACTTATAGTTGGACTAAAAGATTTAGCTATGATACAAGCAGGAGATAATCAGGATTAATTAGTTTAAAAACTGGGATGTTCTTCCTCAAAACCTATGTGTATTTGTCTGTAGTACCACAAATTTCTACAATTCTTCCACTGATTAGATACTGAAAGAGATGCAATAAAAGACGAATCTAAGGGCAATGGTATGAAACTGGTTACTAATTATGTAAGGTCAGATTTGGAATACTTAACTCAATGATCTTTGTCCAAAGGAATAGGTATTACTTTCTCAATTTCCTATCATAATGGCCTCCAGGATAGTTTCAATAAAATGAACAGAGATTTAGGCAAAATTTTATGTATTTTTTTACACAAGAATAGAAAGTATAGGTTTAACATCTGACGGAGCACCACTCAGTATTCTGTTATGACTGCTAACATCTCCCTTTGTGGATATATACTCTAACTTTATGACTTCTTCACTGGCTACCTTGGGGGAAAGTAGCCATTTATGATCATTTATAGTCTGTGTTAAATAAAAAAAATCAATTGTTGGCTTTCAAATGCTATTTAAACTATTAAGCCACTTGTTACCATTCTAACACTTGAATGAGAAATTGACAACATCTGCATATATTAACAACCATATACCTTTTCATTTCTGTTCTAATGGCTCCTCTGTGCATGGAATTCTCCAGGCAAGAAAGCTGGAGTGTTTGCCATTTCCTTCTCCAGGGGATCTTGCCAACCCAGAGACTGAACCCATGTCTCCCACACTGCAGCAGATTTTTACTTTCTGAGCTGCCAGGGAAGCCCCTCTAATGACTCAACTCAAGCTTAAGAATTTGAGTGATATATACACACACACACATACATACATATATATATTTTACTGCAAATGTTTTTTAATTTTAAATGTAATTTTTCAATCCAACAAAGAAAAGATGTCCTTCAAGAAACCTTGCTTTCATTAAAGAAAAGATGTGCTAATGAGGCAAATCAATATTTCTGCATGACAAGGGTTCCTCCAATTTAATCCATACCAACATATTTATATTCATGCAAAACATCTCTTATCTTGGCCATTCTTAGATTCAGTTAAGTTGCCTTGACTTGAAGCCCTTAGATGTAGTTCTCATCAAAAGCTCTGATGATTTTTAGAACAGAAATCACTGCAGCTTGGTGGCTTTAGGACTGTAGGTTTTTGTTGCGGATATTAATGAGGCAGGTCATTAGTGGAAGCTTCACTCTAGATTGTAGATAAAAAATAATGCATTCAGGGAGATGTACTGACTTAGGAGAAAAGCTTTTGACTTTTGGTCTAAACTTTTCTCTTATCAAACAAAATATTTTTATACTCTGAATTCACATTGATATCAATTATGAAAGCAAGCCCTAAGGAAAGTAGGAATCCTTAATATCATATTTAAAGTTTTGCACCATTGTCTTGACTTCTTTCTAATACTGTATTCTCCTGGGTGATTTTATCAGTGAACCAGAACTTTGACAACAGTTGCATAAAGGTAACTATGTTGTTCTATGTAGCATCAGTTTCTGGTGCTCAAATTAGTGTAGATGATGACCAAAGTCCTTAAATTGGGTGTCTTGACTTTAGTAGGAGGTATGATCTGAAACTGTATTGACATGACTATAACACTCCATCATGGCTCTTATATCAGTTTCTGCAAGTGCGGTGGTAGATTTGCTTTCCATCCCTGTGTTGATCATTTTATGCCTTAAGCAAAACTCTCTCCAGGATTAGCTTATTTAGGATGAATAAGTCAAGCAGGGTATGGAAGCCGGAACAATGGAATTCCTTATCATTACTGGCACAGAAGGCTGCAAATCCATCTAAAAATAGGTGCTTAGGGATACTATGTGAGCATCTTCAACAGCCTTAAAATAGTGCTTTTAATGCATGGTCAACAGTGAAATTCATACAAGAATCTTATGTGTTATACTGCAATGTGTAGATTTTAAATTATTCTTTCAACCTGATTCTGTAATTCTTGTGAAAAACAAGATGCAAAACAGTGAAATATGAATATTTTCTTGCTTCAATTTTATAGGAACTCAGTAAAATGAAAAATCATGGGGAAGGACTTTAATATTCCTACAAAAACAAATACCTAAATTATGAATATAACTGTTGGATTATTTGTCTATGATAAATCATCTCTTGAAAGAATGTCTTATACTGTAAAATTTTTCCCTTTTTGTTTATTAGATTTCAATTCACAGATTAATATAGTTTGTAAGCAATATATGTAAATATGTTTATATACAGATATTTTAAATAAAAACTGCATATTTATCAATATAAAATCGGTCAATGCATAAGTATTCCAATGAACATTTAATAATATTATGTTTGCACATTTTATACTTCAAGTTATACCATGAAATAAACAAAATACAAGTTACACAAATACTTATATATTTTTAAAATTAGCATCAGTTATATTCATGTGTCCCTTAAACATGATTCTTAGAAAAGAAAATGCTCTTTTAAAAACAATGTTCCAAAGTTAGGTACATCCTTTTCAAGGGAGTTGTTTGATGAAATTAGTATCTGCGAGTATATTTGTAACTTTTGCCATCTGATGATTTCTCTTGTTTTGTTCAGTGTAAGTCTAACATCAATGTTTGTAAAATTATTTCAGGTAAGTTATCAGCTCAAAAATCAGGGCACTATGTTTATTAATAAATGGGTACTCTAAAGATATTCTTAAAGAATGCATATGCTATAATACCAATTTCAAGTAGTTTGCAGATGTTTTGGAGAAAAAGCAATTGTAACAACATTGTATTAAAAATAAATGAAAAAAATAAAAGCATATAACAATGAATAGAGAAGGAGGATATTAGGGAAATCCATGAACTGGAGATATAAGGCTAATTTTAACCTCTAACAAGTTAATTACAACCACTATGGTTCTTTGTTTTCATATTAAAATATCAAGAGGGGTGATAAGAATTCTGTGACTACTTTGGTTTTAATATCCTGTGATTTGGTAAATGAAAAGAAGCATTATGATTTGAAATTGTCAGGAGAGGCTTCATAAAAGAAGTATGGCTTTATGTGACATAATTGTTATAAGTGATCTGGTTAAGTAAAGAGGAGGGAAGAGGCATTTCTGTTGAAGGATGGATCAGCAGAAAAGGAAATCAGTCAGAAGGAAACAGTAGATAGGAGGGGACCTGCCTCTCTGGGGGCAAAAAAACAAGAGTGCATACAATCTAGGTAGTAACTGCTGGGTTTTAAGAGAGTGCTGGAGGGACAAGGCTTGAGTTTTTGGATGAGAAGCTTGGACAGCACTCGATATGAAACAAGAAGCCACAGGCAGCCGGGAGCATGGAAATAGCATCCTGAAATCTGCCTTTATGACTCGCAATTCAGGATGAACTGGCAGGTGGTGATAAGAAAGAATGTCCATCAGGAGGTCATGGCATTATCTTATCCAAGTCTAAACTGATGCACACTCAGAGCATTGGCAGTTAGAAGCAAAGAACAGCATACGTGCAGCAGCCACTTAAAAAAGATTGAGGAAATTTGGAGATAATTAAACTTACTGAAGAGTACGATAGAAAGTCTATGTACATTGCTATCTGGGCTTCATCTAATTCTATACTTTATTGCTACCTGCAATTTAATGACATTTCTATCTTGCAATTTTAAAAAATACTTTTCTTTACATTCAATTAAAATTTTCATTTAAAAATCTGTCTATTTAGCATCGTTCTGTTTGGCAATCTGCTATTGAGAGCCAACAGAGATGAAAATAATATTGGAACAAGTCCTATGTGAGCTGTGTACTTGTTTATTATGTCACCTTGAACAAACTGACACTTTGCTATTAAGAAAAATTATCCAAAATTTGGAAACAGAGCAAAAGGATAATGGTATATATATGTATTCCTGAAGCATATTCTAAAAGAACTACCAAAGTTTAATTTTCTAGAGGAGTATATCAATGTTTGATTAAATGTTTGTTATTGATTAAGGCTCAGATCAGAACCTGTAGATTTCTGACCAGTATAAAATAGTATTTCAACTATTACATTTCTATTTCCCTGTAGAACAGTACCCATTTTTGTATCCATTGATAAGTTATTTTCAATATCATTTTGCCTAAAAGACTACTAAAAGCTCCATTTGTCAAACTTTTATAGACCCAGCTTAACTATTTTACAGTTACCTTCTTATTAAATTAAGGAAATCATTGACTCCCAGTAACTAAATATTCATGTCAGAGTAACTTTTAACTTTATAAACATTATACTTGTCAACCTCAATTACTTTGCTTTAAGTTATATCTATTTCAGACTGTGTAAATGATTTACCAAAGTTATAGACTAAGGAAAGAGTTATAGCATCACACACACATGAGTGAATTCTGAACCTGACTGCTCTTAAAATTCCTCTACTCTTCCTATAAAGGAGGACCAACTTTCTAACCTGTGCTCTAAAATCTTTGATGTCATTATTAGATCTCTCTTTTTCCTGATATCCTCCTCCTCTTCCTAATTAGTGATAATTTCTCTTTTTCTCAAACAAAAAGAAATATGTATTATTTCCCTACAAGCTAGTTCAGTGATCATTTTAACTTATATCAATTTATTAAGACTGCACTTCAGTGCTGTCACACACATAATCAAATACAACTGACAAAAAGAATAGCTATAATAGAGATATGCTCTTTAAAAGACTGGAATTTCATATGAAAACAAGAAAATGTTTTATGGAATGAGGGTATTAAAAATCATGGAAAGATTTGAGAAATGGGGACAAAAATACTTTTCACTTCCAAAGGGAACCAGGAAGAATCAATATTCCTCATAGGAGAGCCCTAAATCTGTCAAGATATGTTTAAGTTTGCAGGAACACTTAGAGATGAGCTTAAACATATGAAAGAATATTATCAAGAAGTCTTTGAGGAAAAGCATAGAGGAAAAGTAAAGTATCTGGACAACATAAAAATAAATTAAGAAGACAACCTACAACCAGAAAAGTTTATATTTGGCTAGGTAGTAAAAATGAGACAGATGAAAAATATGTGGTAACGTGTCTGGCGTGAGGAAGTCTTTATCAAGATTAGGATTCAACATTGTAAACATAGAAAACTCATCAATCAGAATATAAAATGCCAATAATGAGAGAAATGATTTATCTGTGTTAATAGTAGGAAGTCTTGCCTCATAGAGGTATTTGGACATAATAAATGTCAATGGTAAACAAGATGCTAAAAGGTGTATCAACACCTGACAAAGATAAATTTAGTCTTGGTGGCATATTTGGATATAAATTCCAGGAGAAAGAGCAAAGCAGCTGGTGACATCTGGGAGCTAGCCTGGCACTCTCAGCTCTAGGTGTTGCTACCAGCTGGCCTGAGCTGCAGATGATCAGCTACCTGCAGATAATCTTAGTTTTTCTCCTGTACAATATGAACATGTTCACAGAGCACCAGCATCAGATAAGGATAACCAGCAACTGAGAAGAATCATGGCAAACTTAAGACCACTTTGCCATAATCAGATCTAAACACAAAGTAAAGAAAGAACAGTGTAAAACTCCTAAAATGATCAAATGAACCCCTTACTCTGGCTAATATAAATGACTACAGCTTTACAAAAATCAATAGAAGCATTCATTTCACTCTGTGCCCCCCCCACATTTTCTAAATAAGAATTATTAAAAGACTCAACCATAGAATTATCTCTGCTTTCAGACAACATCCAGTTCAGAGCAAAGTCCTACTTCTTTTTTCAAATTAAAAACTTTTTTTTTTTTGCCCACACCATGTGGCATGTAGGATCTTAGTTCTCCAGCCAGGGATCAAACTCGTATCCCCTACATTGGAAAGCAGAGGCATAACCACTGGACCACTAGGGATGTCTAAAGTCCTACTTCTTTGTATGCTCTTGAAAATCACCTAACCCAAACCTGAATTCTAAAACGTTTTTCTAGCTTCCTTCTATTGAAACATCGCTCAGTTCCCCAGGGTGTGCAGTGTGCCTTGTGACAAGGACTCAGTAAACATAACTTTGACACAGGTGTGTTGTTTATGGTCTTTGGCGCCAGCTATATTAGAAGTCATTTCCTCATAGAACAGTCACTCAGAGAGTACTATCATTATGTTCAGTCTAGAATTTTCAAAGAAAGCTCAGCTTTTTCTTGTTCATTTTAGTGGAAATCTTTAGCAAGGGAACTTGAGAGAGAGCCATGCCCAGGATCCTGAGTAAGCCAATGCTGCCGCGAATAGCAGAGCACAAGGTCTCACAAGATCACTGAGGCATGGAAATGGACAGACCATGTGGCTGACCAAAGACACTTAGCACTTACTTGCTGAGGTGCCACTGAAAACATTTTAGCCCTGATGATCTTGGTTGAACCATATGAAGTGACAAAAATTTGTCTTGCCAAGGCACAGGTAAATCTAAGAATCAGACCTAAAACATGTCAAGTAGCCTCCATTGCTGCATCTTCTCCTAAACTGAGATCCACATAATTTTTTGGATCTTATTATTTGAACTTCAAGGAAAGGAATGAGAACAGGCCAAAAAAATGAGACAGGTTCTCCCTAAAAATCTATGATAATATGTTTCAATCTATTCATGCTAAACCTTCTAAAAATTGCTGACAACTTATCCTCAACATCAGAACCTAAGAAATAGTCAAGATCTTGATCTAAGATTATTACCACTCATTTAACTGTTTGTATTTGGGGGTGGATGAGAGAAGTCCTTAGAGGAAATTTTTATTTCTTTAACACAACTTCTGACAATATAGCTGCTTGTGAGAACTGTGAAAATAACATCAAGTTTCCACCTGAGACTAAATGAATTATAATCGCTGTGTGCTGGGATCCGGCACTGTTCTTTTTGAAGAGCTACCCTGTTAGGGAAAGCTGATCATCGCTGAAGACACAACAAACTTGACTCCTGTTAATCAGCAGAGCTGTTTCTTTCCTTGGAAGAGATCAGAGGGATACTGACCAGAAAACAGGGGGCCACTTCACAAGCCGTACCAATATTATACAACCATCCAGGATGAACGAGAGCAGGTGTAAATCTCCCATTGTCAATAAGAATAAATACTGGCTACAATCCCTCCAAACCTCTGAAATAATCAAAACAATATTTCAATGGTGTTTACCCAAAACATATGCCAAATTCAAAGTCCAAAATATTCTCAATTTTCTTTTTCATGTTTTAATTTTGGTTTAACCTACTTTGTTGGCTGTTCAAGTTTACTAGCGCAGAATAAATCAAGTAAATGAGGAAGGAATAAACAACCATCAGTAATATAAAACGCGGCAGCTTTTCTCCCACTCTAAAAATAAATTTTTAAAACACTCAACCAGATGTCAGCAAAAAATGGCAGAGTATGAGCCTCCAAAATTCTTTTCTCCATAAAAGCAGTGATAAAATTGGCAGAAAGAAAATGTTAGAATCAATTTTTAACAACTCTGTAAGTTAACCAGAGAGTCACAAGGATCTAGGAGGGAGTTATTCAAGAAAAATGGCCAAATCTTGGTAGCAGCGGCAAGCTTTGTGGTATTTTGATGTGCCTAATACCTATTTCCAATCTCCAGCCCTGTAATCCATAGTCTGTAATCACAATGAAAGTCATCCTTAGCCTGACAGCCACCAGGGGAGACAGTATGGGGTTGGGCCTTTCTTGAGAGTCTTATTCCCCAAAAACTGTCATTTGACTTCCTGATGGTCCCTGGAAGACTCCCAAAGACATTCTTGAACACCTAACCTAGTATGGAAAACATTTCCCCAAGAAAACACAGATAAAGTAATAAGTAGCACCATTAGAGATAAAAATATAGGTACATACAAAATGTACTATAAATATAACTTTGTTTATAATTCTTCTTATTTTTTTCTATCAGACTTAAAAGTAAAATGCATCATCTAAAAATTATAAATGTGTGCTGATGGGCACACAATGGATATAGATATAGTTTGTTTGAGAACAATAGAACAAAAGATGATGAATGGAATAACAGCATTTTCATACACAACTGACATTAAAATGGTATTGATCCAAACTAGATTGTTAAAATTAAGATAGTAATTTTAATCTCCAGGACAACCACTAAGAGCATAATGTAAAATAGTACCCCCGAAATGATCAGTAGGTTAAAATGAAATACTATTGTATTCACATAGTTTCATACCTCTATGTGTTTCCTTGCTCGCACTAGCAAACTTATTCTCAATAGTACAGGATGATGATAATTCCATGGGGCAACTTGTGGAGTCTAGCTGTGCTAGAGGATCCCTACAATTCATTAGCTGTCTCTAGAAAGGAATATACTTATAAATCTTAGTCCCTAGGCCTTACCTTACTGTCAAACTGAGAGGGTGACACGTAGGAAAGCCAGAGGTCCCAAGTGACAGGAGGAAATAAATTGCAAAGTGTTTTCCTTCTCTACACACAATTCAAAGAGACTTCTTTTAATTCTGTGTCCAGGACACCAGGTTCTGCCTTGACCTGACCAATGCATTTTTCTTATGGAAATCTTTTTCTTAAGCTATGTTAACGAAACTAAGTGTTTCCTTTGGAATATGCCTTTTTTCAAAATGGTTCTGCTTCAGACATGCAGATGACACCACCCTTAAGGCAGAAAGTGAAGAGGAACTAAAAAGCCTCTTGATGAAAGTGAAAGAGGAGAGTGAAAAGGTTGGCTTAAAGCTCAACATTCAGAAAACGAAGATCATGGCCTCTGGTCCCATCACTTCATGGGAAATAGATGGGGAAACAGTGGAAACAGTGTCAGAATTTATTTTGGGGGCTCCAAAATCACTGCAGGTGGTGACTGCAGCCATGAAATTAAAAGATGCCTACTCCTTGGAAGAAAAGTTATGACCAACCTAGATAGCATATTGAAAAGCAGACATTACTTTGCCAACAAAGGTCCGTCTAGTCAAGGCTATGGTTTTTCCTGTGGTCATGTATGAATGTGAGAGTTGGACTTTGAAGAAAGCTGAGTGCCAAAGAATTGATGCTTCTGAACTGTGGTGTTGGAGAAGACTCTGGAGAGTCCCTTGGACTGCAAGCAGATCCAACCAGTCCATTCTAAAGGAGATCAGCCCTGGGTGTTTTTGGAAGGAATGATGCTAAAGCTGAAACTCCATTACTTTGGCCACCTCATGCAAAGAGTTGACTCATTGGAAAAGACTATAATGCTGGGAGGGATTGTGGGCAGGAGGAAAAGGGGACGACAGAGGATGAGATGGCTGGATGGCATCACTGACTCGATGGACGTGAGTGTGTGTGAACTCTGGGAGATGGTGATGGACAGGGAGGCCTGGTGTGCTACGATTCATGGGGTCGCAAAGAGTCGGACACGACTGAGTGACTGAAATGAACTGAACTGAAGGCTAACATTTTTTCTTTTCTCAAACCTTGGGTTGATAATGGCTCAGCAAAACAGTATTCATGTCAATTGTTTTAAGGCCAGGGGATGACACACCTTCTGCCATCCTATCTAAAAAATGCATACTGTGGGAGAGGGGCCTGGTGAAACTCCCTCAGCTCTGAGGTGTCTCTCTTTCTAACAGACATAAAATGCCTTGCTAAAAACAAACAAGGGGGCATTCTTTTTGTCCTCTTTTGATGTCTATCTCAGAATCTTTCCCTCCTTCCATTATACTTTAATAAAATGTGGCTACCCAAAAAGCTCCAAGAAGTCAAGCTTCGTCTCTGATCCCGGATCAAAATCTTCTCTTCCAGAGGTCACACATCCTGGCATAACACAGCTCACAGTAGCAACCTTTCAAAACCTAGGTCAAAAGCATTCACCAGAGCTTTCCTGGTGAAGAATCCACCTGCCAGTGCAGTAGACGTGGGTTCTATCTTTGTTCTGGGAAGATCCCACATGTCGTGGAACACCTAAGCCCATGTGCCACAACTATCAAGCCTGTGCCCTAGACCCAGGGAGCAGCAGCTACCAAGCCTGCATATCCTGGAGCCCATGTTCTGCAACAAGAGAAGTCACCACTATGAAAAGCCCTCACACCACAAATATAGAGTAACCTCCACTCTCTGCAAATAGACAAAAATCTGCTTATCAACGAAGACCCAGCACTAAGGTGAAGTCGCTCAGTCGTGTCCGACTCTTTGCGACCCTACTAGGCTTCTCCGTCCATGGGATTCTCCAGGCAAGAATACTGGAGTGGATTGCCATTTCCTTCTCCAGGGAAAAGTTAATAAACAAATATGTATTTTTTTAAAGTAGTCACCAGCTGGCTTTGGGAAAAGAGACACAAACAAAAGGAGAGATTCTGTAAACTTGGGTTGAATGTTACAATTCTTTCTCCTGACACTTTAAACCTTCACTTCTGTAGCCCAATAGACTTGATGTGGATCCAGAGTTGTCTTTGATCCCTGTAATGATGGTGAAAAACAAAGTGGTGGGAGAGATGTGAGGACCTTGAGCTCTCTTGAGGGGTTTGCAAGCATCAGAGGGCACAGAGTGTGTTGGAGAATTTCATTTCACAAGCAGAGTTCTTGGTTTTTAGATAAATGACAATTGTGGATGCATGGATGACCCAATTGTCATTTGTTTGCTCTACTTGGCTCTTTTATTGGTCACCTGCAGCTCTTCAAGCCTTGTCATTTCTGTTGGCAGAAGGCTTGGGATCTTTGGTGATTGCAAAATAATTGCATCACAGGAGCACAAACCACAGGGCCGTGATATGTGGAATGGTGTTCAGTACCTACTAGGCCAGACACAAGTGACTTATGAGTGGGCACTTAAGAATTGCTTATTAGATTTTTGCCCTTTCTTAATATTACTGCAATTTGAATTTATTAACTAGTTTCAGTTGAAAAAGTGGAGCTAATATTTAAAGAAAATACAAAACTCTATGTTTATTCTTAAGATTTTTTGTTCTATCTCAGAAACCCAGACATTTAAAAGTAAAAGGAAAAATGAAAATGCTAACAGTCTTCTTTTGGATTGTGGAAAACATAAGATGGCACTATATCTTAAATTCTTTGAAGCCCAATTAAGTTATTAACCTCAAGCTAACCAGGAGAGATAATAAAAGCCCCATAGAAATAGTTGCCAAATATATAAATTACTAAATCATCTGCTGTTTCCCATTGTGTGAAAAATACTTCTGCATAGTAGGAATACTAATAAGATCTGGTATCACAAAAATTTACAAGTATAGTATTCTTCTTAAGGTTTTTCCCATTAATTTAAACCAAATATATTGAGTCCCTACTAGGTACCTAGGTCTGTAATAGGCACTGGGGAAGCAAATGTAATTAAGACACTGGCTGTATATGTCATCAGGCTTTGCTGGTGGCTTAGTGATAAAGAATCCTCGTGCAATGCAGGAAACACACGTTTGATCCTTGTGTTGGAAAGATCTCCTGGAGAAGAAAATGCCAGCCCATCCCATTATTCTTACTTGGAAAATCCCATTGACAGAGGAGCCTGGCAGGCCACAGTCTATGGGGTTGCAAAAAGAGTCAGGCGTGACTTGGCAACTTAACAGCAAATCTGTAATCACTCAGGTAGCTTACAGCTTCTTGGTAAAAATGAATCTATAATATAATTTGATCAGTGCACTGTGGAGTTATCTTGCTTGGAAAAAATGAAGCCTTTACATTTGTTTTTCATATATCCCTTAGAAAGACGGGTGCACTAATTTTTACATTGGTATTCTTTCCTTGCCTGAGTATCCTTGAAACCATATCTATTTCAACTAATTCATAAATCTGATGCTGGCTGTAATATAGTTTTACCTTGCTAGCTATCAGATTTATCCCTTATAATTTCTGTATTATTTCCATTACTTGTGTCCTTTCTTCATGCTTGCTCTACATCTTGCTCTTTCTCCATTTCCAGTTAACTTTTTAAATGTCTCTATTAAATATTTATTTCTTGCTCCTGTTTAGTGATGTTCATATGTTTCCCTTTGAAATGTTCCAATGATTATTTTTGATGGTGTTATTATCCTGCATGCTATGAGAAGTATAAATGATATTAAAGTATTAAGATGACTATCATTAGATTTAGGTATTCCTATGACAAGTGGTAATGTAGGCAAGATTACTGAATTGAGTATGCATTTTATTTCTTTAGGCTCAAATTAGATAACACAGATTGTGCACTCTGTATTTGAGGGTGACAATAGTTTCTTTGCTTTTCAATATTCAATGTGTCCAGCTGCTAAAATGTCCACAATTCTTCAGAAAAAATTTTTAAGCTTATTTTCTACTCTCAATGATCTTGAAATCATTAAGGGAAATGATTGAAATAGTAGTTCATTCCATTTCTTTCTCAAAAGAAGAAGAAAACTTAATAAGGAGTTGTTAAATAAGCTCTATTAAAATTTCAGTACAAAAATATTTGAAAAATGGTCTAGAATATGTTGTCAGACTTTTTGACAGAATGACATAATCATGTTTAACAAGCTACTGAAGGTCACAGAAGTAAATACAAAGTGAAACAGAGTTTTGATTAAGAAAGCAAAGCTATACTTTTCCTGCTGGCAGTTACTGATAGCTAATCAACTACTAATATCAAGTCTTATTTGGCAAATATTTTCCTTATATTTATATAAATAATAACTTATAGAAAATATTATATATTTTCTTCTATCACAGAACATATGCTTTGTGGCTTTACAATGAAATATTGTGAAAACTGTGTGGTTTTGCTAACCGTACCTCTTTATCTGAGATTTAACATTAGTCACTCAGTCATGTCTGACTCTTTGTAGCCCCATGGACTGCAGCATGCCAGGCTCCTCTGTTCATGGAATTCTCCAGGCAAGAATACTGGAGTGGGCAGCCATTCCCTTCTCCAGGGGATCTTCCTGACCCAGGGACTGCAGATGGATTCATTACTGTTTGAGCCACCAGGGAAGTACTTCTTTATCTGAGATTTAAGACCCTTATATTTTAATGTAAAAAAGCATATAAATAGCTTTAATATAAACATAATTTTGTAAATATTCATTATAAATGTATATTTGCTATTAGATGTCAAGGGCAAAGCAGTTCTAAAAATTACTGCTTATTTCCCTGTTCATGAGAAAAATACAAGCTTGGCTTTAAGTTCATGATACAATTTGATTATTAAAAATTTTTATCAATATGCTATAGGCATATCTATATACTTTTATATAAGCACAATTTTTGCAAAATTACATTAAGAAAATCATACCAAAATGTAATTTTGAAAGCAATTTTCTAGTAATATAAATGTTAAGTGCTAGAAGACAAAGTAACTCAAATGCGTGTTATAAAAAATATTTTAAGGAGCAAACCTTGATACTTCCCTCTAAAATAATCAGATGTACTTGAAGTGTAAATATTTTCTCAAATTCTTTAATATATCTTGAATATTTAAAATAATGACCAAAAGCTTTAACATAATTTGTCAACATTTAGAATTTCAGAATCCTATCACTTTAAATTATCATATTTCAATTGTTTCTTATTACATTTTGTGTGAATAGAGGGACTTGTAATTTTGAAGAGTTCTGGTATTTAGTAGTTATTTCTGAACATAATAATCTGGAACCCTAAAATAGTCTGTCTATGATGCATATTTCTATTAAAATAATATCTATATCATATTTGACTTCTCATGATTTATATTGTTTCAGTATTTAGCCCAGTGATACTTAATTATCAAAATGTATTTCTATTCAGCAAACAGTTGAAGAGTTGAACTCATTCTCAATGACAATATAGACAACCAACAGCTTGGACAAGGATAATTACAGAAGCTCATTTCCTACAAAAGACCAGTCTGTTAAGACTGGAAGAGGAGGCTATTTTATTTAACACACAGACAACATCACAGAGAGTTAAGGAAAATGAAGAAAGGGACTATGTTCCAAACAAAGGAAAAAGGTTACTTTCAAGAAACTGATCATAATGAAATGGAGATCAATGATTTACTTCATAGAGAGTTTAACGATATAATGATGCTCACTGAGGTCAGGATAGCCTTTGTTGAAAGTGAGAATTTCAACAAAGAGATACAACATGTAATAATGTACCAAACATAAATCAGAGCTAAAGAATATAATAACTAAAGTGAAAAATTGAAATAGAGGGAGCTAATAGCAAATCAGATCAATTAGAAGAATGGGTCAGTGAAGGCACACACAGGGCAGTGGAATTCATCCAACCAGAGGACCAAACACTGAAAAGAATTGGAAAAGAGTGAAGACAACTTAAGGGACTTGTGATTCACCATCAAACAGACAAATGTATGCATTATAGAGGTTTGAGAAGCAGAAAAGAAAAAGGAACAGAAAGCATATTTAAAGAAATAATAGCTGAAAACCTCCAAATCGGGAGAAAGAGACAGACATCCAGATCCCTGAAGCCCAGGGAGTATCAAACAAAATGAATCCAAAGAGCTCCACACTAAGACACATTATAATCAACTGTTAAATGTTAAAGACAAAGAGAGGGCTTAAAATGAGAAAAACAACTTGTTAAGTGTGAGGAAAACTCCATAAATCAATTAGCAGATTTTTCTGAAGAAATTCTTCAGGCCAGAAGGGAGCAGGAAGACATACGGAAAGAGTTGAAGGATAAAAACTTTCCACCAATGATACTTTACCTGACAAAGTGGTCCTTCAGATTTAAAAGAGAGAAAAAGAGTTTTTAAGACAAGCAAAATCTATAGTAGCCCATTAACACTAAACCTGCCTTTTATGAAATGACAAAAGTTATTCAAATTAAAATGAATTACTAACATGAAAACATAAGAAAGTACAAAACTCACTGGTAAAAGTAAATATATAGTTAAATTCAATATAATAATGGTGAGTAAATCACTTACAACTCCAGCATGAAGGTTAAAGAGCAAATGTATTATTAAAAAAGAACTTTAACTATAATTATTCATTAACAAATTGTTGTTATTTAGTCACTAAATCGTGTTCAATTCTTTGTGACTTCTATGGACTATAGCCTGCCAGGCTCCTCCGCCCATGGAATTTTCCAGGCAAGAATACTGGAGTGGGTTGCCACTTCCTCTCCAGGGGATCTTCTTACCCAGGGATCAGACCCATGTGTCCTGCTTGGCAGATGGAGTCTTCCCCTTGAGCCACCTGAGAATCCCTTTTATTAGTGGATAACAATATAAGAAGATGTAATTTGTGACATTAAAAACCTTAACATTTGAGGGGAAAGAATAAAAATAATTTAGAACTTTTGTGCACAAAGTTAAGTTATAATCAGCTTACAACAAATTGTTAAAAGATGATTTACATAGCCTCATATCTACCAGAAACAAAAAAAGTATAATAGCTAAAAAATATAAAGAGAAAGAAACCAAAGCATAATACTATAGAAAAATTATCATATTCTAAAGGAAGAGAACAAGAGATGAACAATGGAACAAAGGAAGTATGAAAATCCAGAAAAGAATTAACAAAATGGCAATTATAAGATCACACTTATTAATAATTACTTTAAATATAAATGAATCAAAATCTCCAGTCAATGTACATAGAAAAGATAAACTGTGTTTTAGATTTGACACCAAAAGCAAAAGTAACCAATGAAAAAATAAAATGGGACCACATCAAACTAAAAAGCATTTGCCCAGCAAAGGAAACCATCTACAAAATCAAAAGGAGACTTATGTTGTAGGGGAAAATATTTACAAATCACATATTTGATGAGGTTAATATTCAATGTATAAATATAATAATTCATATAACTCAATAGAAAAAATATCCAATTTTAAAATGGACAGAAAAACTGAATAAACACTTTTCAGAGAAAATACATAGGAATGGTCAAGTATGTGAAAAGGTGCTCAACATCATTCATAATGAGGGAAGTGCAATTTAAAACCGCAGAGATATCACCTCATACCTGTTAGGATATCTTTTCTCAAAAAGATAAGAGGTAAGAAATATTGGAAAGGATATGGAAAAGAAGCAGCTCTGTGCACTACTGATGGAAATGTAAACTGGTGCAGCCACTGTGGAAAACAGTATGAAGATTACTAAAAAGAAAATTAAAAATAAAATGACTAAATAATCCAGCAGCCCTACTTCTGGGTAAATAGCCAAGGAAATAAATATCTATCTCAAAAAGATATCTCTACTCTCATTCACAGCAGCATTATTCACAATAGCCAAAATATGGAAAAACCTTAAATGTGTATTGACAGATGAATGGCTAAAATATTATGGCTTATATGTATAACAAAATATTATTCAGCTTTACTTACAAAAGAAGGATATCCTCCCATTTGCAACGACATGGATGAATCTGGAAAGTATTATGCTAAAATGAAACAAGCCAGACGGAAAGAAAAATATGGCACAGTGCCTATCACTTATATGTGAAATCCAAAAATAAGTATACAAAGCTAAACTCAGAAAGAGAGCAGAGCGGGAGTTGCCTCGGGCTGGGTGGTCAGGGAAATAGGGAGAGACTGATAGACGGGAATAAACTTTCAGTTACAAAAGGAATAGAGTCTGAAGATCTAAAGCATAACGTGGTGAGAGTAGTTGGTAATAGTGCCCTGTGTAATTGAACTTTGCTAGGAAACTCCGCGCATGCACACACGCACAGTGCTAACCACATGAAATAATGGTGGATGTGTTAGCTCAATGTGGGAAACACCTTCACAAGGTTTTGCGTATGTATATCAATTCCTCACATTATTCAAGTTAAATATCTCTTATTGTCTCTGAGCATCCGTTTCTTTCTCTATAAATGAAGATAATGATACCTGTCAAGGTTGCTTTGAATATTAGTTGAGATAATATTTACAAGGTGTTGGGAGTTGTAATTTGCTATTACAAACACCAAGTAAGTGACAGTGACAGGAATTAGAGGATATTTTATTTTAATTGGCTGAATCAACCAATTAATAATTAACTAGGTATCTGAATAGTCTCCACAATGGACATGAAAAGAGTATGGTGTCATCACTCATAAAAATTATTTTAAAATCTAATTGTGTTACACAGTGCTAGACTCTTTAGAAAACAGAAGGAAACCATATTTCTGCCTTTAAGAATACTGCCTGTCCATAAAGAAGTAAGCCAGAAGTTGAGAATTCAGCCAACACTTCATTAAAGAAATGAGTGATACACTGCAAGCGGCTTTCTAAATATACAATAGGAGTTTAGAGAAAGAAGAATGGTGAGTGCACAGCAAGGACTGGAAACAACTTCCCAAGTTAGGACTTAGATAGTAAATGAAATCTAGGTAGGTGGGATGGAAAATAAAGTTATTCTGAAATGAAGATGCAGAAAAGAAAGGTCAAGGACTTTGGAGTCAGAGTAGAATCTGCTGTGCCTTCCTTTGCCTCATCCATTTAATAGCTGCAATATCTCAGGAAGTAATTAAAGCCTGTTTCATTATAATGGCAGGTGGATAATAACACTGCACGGTATTATCAAATGGTGCTTGTACCATGGGGCAACCATTCGGAAAGATCGAGAACACAGACAAATACACTTGGGCCACATCATAAAATTGACTTACGATACTAGGTCAGTGTGTTATGAGTGCTTAATGGTGTAGAAACCAAGGATCCATGGTCCTTCCTCTGCCCCCATCTGGGTGAATCTCTGTCTCAAGAGATTTCAGTTAACAATGAACAGAGGAAGACCTTTGATGAGAAACTAGGGAGGCATCAAGGGACTCTGTGCTCTTTCATCTGCATCTTTATTCATTAGTTTTTCACATTTCTTGTGCTGTTACACTGGAAAACTCAGGAGAAAGCAATTTAAAGAATATCTGAGTCACCATTCTTAAGAATCTTTAAATTGGACTTTTTGGTCTGGTCTAGATGATTTACTATCAAGTCAGTAAAAGGAAAGGGAGGGTTCTGTGTAGGGAAATGTGAGAAAGTGAAATCAAGATGAGAAATAACATGTGCACACACACATTCATATTGACACACACACATATATACCCTTGCATACACACACATACATGCACATGCCACACATAAACACACCTGCACTCATATACATACACACCCATACACACAGACACACCCACACTCACATATATATACACACTCACATACATACATACACTCTTGCACTCTCACACCACACACACACACACACATGATAAGTCTGAAAAGTAAAACCCCTAAAACACAGAGAATGGGGGATTATTTTATATCTCCCAGACTGTATGTTGGTACCTGGTCAGGAGAAAAACTGCCTGCCTGAGCTTGACTCCGAGGTGATGGAGCACCGCGGTGTTAGATGAGTGATTCATCATTGTTATCTGCCGCATACCACACAGACACAAAATATGGCACCAATTCACAGAGGAGCAAACCATATAGCACCCAGGTAAAAGGCTGGAAGTGTTGATACTAACTGCCCTAAAAGCAAGTTTCTGGCTTTCCCGGTATCTGACATTCCCTTAGGCTCACCAAACGGCTTCTTTCCTCAGACTTCCATTCAAGTTAGTATCTCTGGACATCCAGGTTTGGGGCCAGCTCTTAAGGAAAGCAGCTGAGCCACAGGGCAGCCTGGATCAGATCCTGTAAAATAAACACTAGCCTGCTTACCTGACGAAGTGAGGGACTGCAACTGTCCTCACTTGTGTGACTTCATTTTTTAAAAAAGCGTTATACAATAAAACGCATCTATAGAAATCAATAACAAAACTAACATACAAGCTGAGCAAATTATTATATAGTGAAAGCCTTTATTACCATAGCTCAAGTAGGACAGAAATTTTCTCACCTCCCATGTGGCCTCTTCCCAATTACAAGCCCTGCTCTTCTTCCAAAAGGATCCACCATCTCCATTTCCTAATAACCTCTCTGGTGTTTTCTTTTCTTTTTCTTTTTTTTTTTCTTTTTTTAAGTGACATCACCTAAGTGTGTGTCCCTAGACAGTATAGTTTAGTCTTGATCATTTAAAACAATGTGATTGATATATATATGTTAAATCTTTTTAGTCTATTGGCTTTCCCTTTACCTCTTTTTTTTGTTGAAGGACCTAGGCACTTTGCCTTGTGTACTCAGCACACTGTATACTCTTGATGCAGCTTAACTTGCTCTGGTAACCTCCGTATCTCCTGCAATTTGGTAGCTGAATCTGGAGGCTCCATCAGACCCAAGTTTGAGCTCCTCAGCAGGACAGAATATGATGTTGCTCCCTCATGTCAGGGAACCCAATTCAATGAATTTTCTCTTTTTGTGTGTCACATTAGATCTCGTTGTTCCTCAGTGCTTAGATTCAATTCCCTGAGGATTGCACATTGTTGATACTCTTGGTTTTCATTTATTTTTCAGACTTAATGGGAATACTTTTATAAAGAGACACTGTTCCTTCATATACCACTAGATTTCCTGGTTACAGAGTTCGTATAGGTAGAAACCAACACAATGCTGTAAAGCAATTACCCTTCAATTAAAATTAAATAAATTTTTTTAAAAAGCCACACAAAGAAAAGGCAAAATAAGTTGTTGATTCATTTCTTATATTGACCAGTTCCTACTCTAATGAATAGGTTTACCATAACCTTCCAAAAATAAAAAGATTATTTTTTACCATCATTATGAATTCATAGATATAAACATGTTTTTTATCTTAATACATTGTAATTATTATCCTTTGCTGAAGCTTAAACTATCTCATTTTGACCTGTAGGGATATCTTCAAGTAGGCTGTATTTTTATCATGTTTATTTTTTATTATTTTCTATGTTTAGATAGATAGATAGATAGATAGATAGATAGACAGATATTCTGATGCCTGACCCAGACCTGGAATCAGTCATTTATTCAATAAATGAGTTTCCATGAAAAATGAATTATATTGTAAGGCTATAATAAGAATAATAAGGATGATCCTCAGGCAATATCCACATGGGAGAGAAAAACAGAGTAACTTAGTCAGTTCTTCTCTATGATGTGTTGGGTTACAGATGGAAAAGTTCATTGTTGTTTATGGTACAAGCTATTGGATATGACTGCAACTCATATTGATTAATATAAAGTAAAAGAGATATAAGGTAAGGTTAATGTGAGTGGCTTCCCCTGTACAAACTTGTTACCGGATAAATTTAATCTGTCATTAACTGCTACACATTGTTATAGATGAGCGAATATTGAGGATAGAAGGATGGCACTGGCCATTTGGGGCTTGCTATAGAATGTGTGTGTACCCCTGAAATCTGTATGTTGAAATCACAACTGGTAGTATTCGAGGGGAGCATTTAGAAGGTGATTAAATCATAAGGGTGGAGTTCCCATGAATAGTATTAGTGCCTATTCATGACGTAAAAACACAGAGGAAAGAAAAACAGGCATCTGTGATCCAGAGTTTGGGTTATCCATAAACACTGCACCTCCCCACACCTTGATCTTGGACTTTCCAGGTTCCAAAACTGATAAATACATTTCTGTTGTTCATAAGCCTCCCAATCTATCATTTATCACCACACTGAGGTGCATAACAACTCCCCACAGAATAAAAATGGAAAACAAGAACCAAAAGAACCATACAGGAAAAAAAAATCTGATATCCTAAAGACTTGAAATTGTCACCTGGAGAATTTTGTAAATGATTGACTATTTAAGGTGGAAGTTTGCATAGTAAGTTTTGTCAGTTTTTCATGACTGTGACTATATGCAAGGTATAGAAGTTTACATTTGTTCATATTGTCCAAAATTGTTGAATATTTATTAGAAGTAGGAAATGGGCTCAGAAACATAAGAGTGAATTACAGTGAGCATGTCCTGGTCTGCTGTTTGTCTAAGGCTCTTGCTAAAATTGGTCCATGGATATACGTGCCTGTAGTATCACAATGTGGAGAAGGAAATGGCAACCCACTCCAGCAGTCTTGCCTGGAGAATCACAGGGACAGAGGAGCCCAGTGGGCTGCCGTCTATGGGGTCGCACAGGGTCGGACACGACTGAAGCGACTTAGCAGCAGCAGCAGCAGCAGCAGTATCACAATGAATTTATTTATATAGTAGATATAGATATTTGATTATTTATGTGTTATTTCCTAGAGTCTAAGGGTTTAAAGGGATTGAGTCCATAGGTTTCTTGGCCCATTCAACCTTGACTGAGTAGATTAACTAAAGTAACTAGAGAAATACTGGGAGCTGTTTGCACATTTTTAATTGACTTCTTATATCACAAATCCATTTAAATTTTGTTTTCTGCTAGATTCTTTTAATCTTATTTACTTTACTTTACTTTAATCTGACTTCAAACCACTGTTTTGCCAGGCTCTGAACTCTGACAAGCATTAGCTCTTTATATACTTGTATATCTCACAATACAAAATCTACTCAGGGATCATTTTCTTTTTAATAATTACTGCCCCAGAGCCTGACGTCATCCTTAATAAACATGAAATAAATGAAGGAATGTGTCTTTCAGTGTGTCTTTCAGATGTTTGGGATGGGCTTGCAGATGAAGCATCCCAAAATCCCAGTATTATACATCTCCAATGATAAACTCTCAAAAAATAGTAAGAGTGAAACCAACATTGAATGAGTGCTATACTGGGACATTTGAGAGGTATTTCCAGGAAGAATCATGTATTTCTATAGATTATATGCACAGTATAGAAAGTCATAGAATAGTGAAGCTTGAGAATTGGAAAGGACCTTGAAAATAGAAGACCAATATAATTTCCCAATATTACACAGTGGTGTATTTCTCAATACTACACATATAGTATACCCAAGGCAAGATAAATCCATGTTTCTAGATTTCTAATTTAAAAGAATTAGTGAAACCACTTGATATTCAAAAGCTGTGAATTTACTTAAGAGATAAACTCAGCCTGAAACATTCATAGTTGAGTGGATGATACGTATCAGTTTAAACATGTCTTCACAATCATTATTATTATGGAATTATAGCAGGAAAGACAAAATGAGCTTCAGCTGTACTAATTATTTTATAAATTAAAGTATTAGAATGATGAGAGCTGTTGAACAATGCAAGAGCAGCACTGATTTTTTATTTCTAGAGGTTCTGAAGTACAGTGTTTGTCAGATTTCTTTATAGTGCCTTTCCATTTCAGAAATTATGTTTTCCTTTATTGTTTTCTCTATGTATACTCTATATATGCAGCTCTCAACTATATTGTTTTTTTAATTCCTAGTCTTTTTATTAGTTTAACAGAAGTAAAAGTCTTGAATTCCTACTCTTTTTTTTTGCAGTTTTTCTCTTTCTGAGTTTAATAGCATTTCATCAGTTTTGGGGAAAGGTGAATAAAATATTTGAAAATCATTCAGAGCAATTCTGAAGAAATACTTGAGTAAATTCTATACCCACAACAAAACTAGCAGCGATAAGTCAAAATTTATACTGGAGCAAATGCTTTTAATTTCCTTGAAAATGTAATTATGTGTATACACAGATGGCAGGTAAAGCAGCATATTATATAAAAGAAAGCACATGAATAATTGCTATACAGTAGTTTGAACAACAAAAGCAAGTTGTTTCATACATTAAATGATAGAATAAAAGATGCAGTGAGTTCTTTATGGAGTTGAAAAAGAGGGGATCTGATTGACATTTTAGTTTCAATTACACAAAATCATCATAAACAATAGAGAATTAATGGTGGAGAGCACATCTAAACAGATGCTTGTAATTGCAGAATGATGCGACCTGTCTCATTGAAGGTCTTTGGGAATAGCTGAAACATTCAGATAAATGTTTAGCTGATGGAAAGCTGGCCAACAAGCACTGCTGAAACCTAAAATAAAAATACAGGTAAGCGAGCATGCAGGAAAGGCTGCCATGTTCTAACAGGAGCAGCCATTAAAGCCAATAGTTAAAGCTACAAAACCATTTGGCATGTATTTTCTTAGGACACAGAAGGCCATATAACATAATGAATAGTGCTTTCTACTTTCCTAATAAATATATGAATTTTTCTACCACATGTTTTAATTAATACTCATCTTGGATTAGCATTAGAGATTTAAAATTTTATTAAAAATTTAATTTTGTCTATACTATGAAAAACAGAAAAAATAATGAGGAAATAAAAATGTATTTTAATTGCTGATTGTAGGCACAGATAAGGAAAGGAAAATTTGAAAAGTTAAAGATTTGTTTCCAAAATGAGACCGTTTCTCAGTAACATTTTTAAAGTCTGAGAATGCACACCCTATTTTTGATGAACCAATAAATTTTTAATCATTTAAAAATATTTCCAGATTTCCAAAAATGTGTCTGAATTTGAATTATACTGAGGAAAAAAAAATACCTTGACCAAGGAACAAGTATGATAAATTTTTAGTTACTTTATACGTCATATTATTTGGTTTGCACATCTAATTACTTGATTAAAAATGTGCTGACTATCAAGAACAGACATTTAGTGAAACAGTCAAATATTTCTACTTAAATCATTATGACTACATGATTAAAATGATTTCAAATCTAAACATCCTCTAGAATTAGAATGGAGAATGAAAATCATGTCATATCACGTAAACTATCAAATGCCTCATAGCTTTGACAGTTTTCTGAATTAAATAATTTATGCTCATGCATTGCTATACTTACTAGTACTCCTGGGAAAATCACTCTAAATAAAAAATCTTGCCAAGGTTAGAAGATAGGACTATGTTATAGCATATAAGGAAGCCACTTTTAACATTTCAATTGTTCATTAATGACTACACTTCTTTATTGTATATATCATATGTACACAGGAGAATAAAATTAACAGTGTAAAATCTGAGTTGCTCAACACACATTCTGAACAATTGAACAAAGTCATGCTCTGTTTTCTTGCCTCAGCTCTCATGCTGTAAATATGTAGCCATTAAAGGTACATTTAGTGCTACAGTTCTTGTATTTTTGTGCCTTTTTTTTGACGGGTTTGCTCTTTGATGAAATGGCCCCCAAACTGAGGGCTTGTCTGGTGCTCCTAGGTAAGATTGTGATGTATCAGGGAGAGAGCACAGGTGTTGGATAATCTTTCAGGCATGGATCGTGGTGCTATTGGCCATAAGTTCAGTGTTAATGAATCAATAGCTTATACTTAGTAAGATACTTTTTTTAATTTTATTTTTACTTTATTCTACATTACAATACTGTATTGGTCTTGCCAATACATTGACATGAATCAGCCACAAGTGTACACGAGCTCCCAATCCCAAAGCCCCCTCCCCCTCCCACCCCATATCATCTCTCTGGATCATCCCCGTGCACCAGCCCCAAGCATCCTATATCCTGTATTGAACATAGACTGGCACTTCGTTTCTTACATGATAGTATACATGTTTCAATGCCATTCTCCCAAATCATCCCACCCTTTCCCTCTCCCTCAGAGGCCAAAAGTCCATTCTATACCTCTGTGTCTCTTTTGTTGTCTCACATATAAGGTCATCATTACTATCTCTCTAAATTCCATATATATGTGTCAGTATACTGTATTGGTGTTTTCCTGTCTGGCTTACTTCACTCTGTATAATTGGCTCTAGTTTCATCCGTCTCATTAGAACTGATTCAAATTTATTCTTTTTAAGGGCTGAGTAATACTCCATTGTGTATATCACTTTTAAAAAATAACACACACAAAACAAGTCTATGTATTGATTGATTTTAAAAAATGTGTGAATAGCGGTTCACAGGAAACTGACCCTGTGTTTCTTCCCAGTGAAATGGTTCAGTGTTGGCTAATTTGGTGTTTGTTGTGACTTCATAGAATATAATGTCCACAGGTAAAGAGAACTGACTGCATTTAACTCAGCTGCTGTAATGGGAGAGCAGTGACAGATGATAAATAAATGGGTGTGGCTGAATGAGTACAAGGAATTCCTAAGTGCTAATTATATAAGGCATTGTACTAGGCACAGTGAGTTTTATATCATTTAAGTATATATTTGTATGTGCTCAGTTGCTCAGTCATGTCTGACCTGTTGTGGCCACATGGACTGTAGCCCGCCAGGATCCTCTGCCCAAGGCATTTTTCAGGGAAAAATACTGGAGTTGCCATGCCCTGCTCCATTTCTTCCCCAACCAAGGATTAAACCCCGTCTCTTGTGTCTCCTGCCATTCGCAGTGGATTCTTTACCACTAGTGCCACCTGGGAGGCCCACATTTTAATATATGTGCATATATCTATAAATGCTATAAAATAACAAACTATGTACTTAGTTTTTTCTAGAACAAGGTATTTTAGTAAAACTTTTATAGAATGGAACACATAATTACCAGAGGAGTCTAGAGAAAGATGCCGTAACTTTTAATTGAAGGAAACTAGGTAGGTTCTCGTTAAGTTAATACTGAAGCTTAAAGAAAGGATACAAATTGGACATGTAGAAACAGAAGTCACCATCTCACGGAATGTCAGCAAAAAATGAACAGACTGTAGATAGTCCCATACTTGTGGTTCCACAAAATGATTTTTCAAATTCACTATGGTATGAGAGTGATATGTATTCAGTGGAAACTATACTTTGAATTGTGAATTTTGATCTTTTCCTGGGCTAGTGCTGTATGGTGTGATGTTCTCTAATGATCCTGGGCAGTGGAAATGGTAACTCACACTTATGAAGGTGAACAACTGATACATTTACAACCATTCTGAACTCACACAACTATTCTATTTTTCCCTTTCAGTACAGTACTCAGTAAATTCCATGATTTGTTCAACACTGTATCATAAAATAGCTTTGTGTTAGATGATTTTGACTAACTGTGAAATGATGTAAGTATTAGGAGCACATTTAAGGTAGGCAACATGAAGCTGTGATGTTTGGTAGGTTAGATATATTAAATGTATTTTTGATTTATGGTATTTTAAATAACAGGTTTATCAAGAAGTAATCCCATCATAAGTTGAGAAAGATATGCAGTGGCCAAAAATATTTTTTAATAAATAAATGTCTAAAAGTTAGCCTGGGTACTCCTAGAAGCAAATATCAGGACAGAATTAAGCGTATAAGGGTTTTCTTGAGTTCAGTTCAGACAGTCATGTCTGACTCTTTGCAACCCCATGAAACACAGCATGCCAGGCCTCCCTGTCCATCACAAACTCCCAGAGTTTACCCAAACTCATGTCCATTGAGTTGGTGATGCCATCCAACCATCTCATCCGCTGTCGTCCCCTTCTCCTCCTGCCCTCAGCCTTTCCCAGCATCAGGGTCTTTTCCAATGAGTCAGCTCTTCACATCAGCTGGCCAAAATAATGGAGTTTCAGCTTCAACATCAGTCCTTCAAATGAACACCCAGGACTGATCTCCTTTAGGATGGACTGGTTGGATCTCCTTACAGTTTAAGGGACTCTCAAGAGTTTTCCAACACCACAGTTCAAACGCATCAATTCTTTGGTGCTCAGCTTTCTTTATAGTCCAATTCTCACATCCATACATGACCACTGGAAAAACCATAGCCTTGACTAGACGGACCTTTGTTGGCAAAGTAATGTTTCTGCTTTTTAATATGCTGTCAGGTTGATCATAACTTTTCTTCCAAGGAGTAAGCGTCTTTTAATTTCATGGCTGCAGTCACCATCTACAGTGATTTAGGAGCCCCCCAAAATGAATCAGACACTGTTTCCACTGTTTCCCATCTATTTCCCATGAAATGATAGGACCAGATGCCATGATCTTCGTTTTCTGAATGTTGAGCTTTAAGCCAACTTTTTCACTCTCCAATTTCACTTTCATCAAGAGGCTCTTTAGTTCTTCTTCACTTTGCCGTAAGGGTGGTGTCATTTGCATATCTGAGGTTATTGATATTTCTCCTGGCAATCTTGATTCCAGCTTGTGCCCTGTGTTTTTCGTGATGTACTCTGCATATAAGTTAAATCAGCAGGATGACAATATACAGCCTTGACCTACCCCTTTTCCCATTTGAAATCAGTCTGTTGTTCCATGTCCGGTTCTAACTGGTGCTTCCTGACCTGCATACATATTTCTCAAGAGGCAGGTCAGGTGGTCTGGTATTCCCATCTCTTGAAGAATTTTCCATAGTTTATTGTGAACCACAGAGTCAAAAGCTTTAGCATAGTCAATAAAGCAGAAATAGATGTTTTTCTGAAACTCTCTTGCTTTTTTTGATGATCCAGTGGATACTGGCAATTTGATCTCTGGTTCCTCTACCCTTTCTAAAACCAGTTGAACAACAGGAAGTTCATGGTTCACATATTGCTGAAGCCTAGCTTGGAGAATTTTGAGCATTACTTTACTTGTGTGTGAGATGAGTGCAATTGTGTGGTAGTTTGAGCATTCTTTGGCATTTGGCATTTGAGCATTCTCTGGCTGTGCTTGCTGGAGCAGCCATGAAGAGATACCGCACATCCAAGGTAGGAGAAACCCAAGTAAGACAGTAGGTGCTGAGAGAGGGCATCAGAGGGCAGACAGAATGAAAGCACAATCACAGAACACTAGCCAATCTGATCACATGAACCACAGCCTTGTCTAACTCAGTGAAACTAAGCCATGCTATGTGGGGCCACCCAAGATAGGCAGGTCATGGTGGAGAGGTTTGACAGAATGTGGTCCACTGGAGAAGGGAATGGCAAACCACTTCAGTATTCTGGCCTTGAGAACCCCATGAACAGTATGAAAAAGGTTTTATTAGGAACACCCAAATAAGGAAAAATATGGAGCGGTCTGGAGAAGTCAGGGAGGGCAAATCTGATCCTGAGTGATGGAGAGAGGGGAGAAAGGTCACCAGTGTCAACAATGGGCAATGTCAACCTCAGAAGCATCTTGTCTCTCCCAGGAGCAAGCTGCTGTGCTCAGTAATTGGTTGGGAGCCATCCATGAGGAGTTGACTTCAACACAAAAATACTGTCCAAAATCCTTCCCAGCATCAGAGTCTTTTCCAATTAGTCAACTCTTTGCATGAGGTGGCCAAAGTACTGGAGTTTCAGCTTTAACATCAGTCCTTCCAAAGAAATCCCAGGGTTGATCTTCAGAATGGACTGGTTGGATCTCCTTGCTGTTCAAGGGACTCTCAAGAGTCTTCTCCAACACTACAGTTCAAAAGCATCAATTCTTCAGTGCTCAGCCTTCTTCACAGTCCAACTCTCACATCCATACATGACCAAAGGAAAAACCATAGCCTTGACTAGATGGACCTTAGTTGGCAAAGTAATGTCTCTGCTGTTGAATATACTATCTAGGTTGGTCATAACTTTTCTTCCAAGGAGTAAGCATCTTCTAATTTCACGGCTGCAGTCACCATCTGCAGTGGTTTTGGAGCCCTCCAAATAAAGACTGACACTGTCTCCACTGTTTCCCATCTATTTCCCATGAAGTGATGGGATTAGATGCCATGATCTTCGTTTTCTGAATCTTGAGCTTTAAGCCAACTTTTTCACTCTCCTCTTTCACTTTATTCAAGAGGCTTTTTAGCCTCTCTTCACTTTCTGCCATAAGAGTGGTATCATCTGCATATCTGAGGTTATTGACATTTCTCCCAGCAATCTTGATTCCAGCTTGTGTTTCTTCCAGTCCAGAGTTTCTCATGATGTACTCTGCATCTAAGTCAAATAAGCAGGGTGACAATATACAGCCCTGACGTACTCCTTTTCCCATTTGGAACCAGTCTGTTATTCCATGTCCAGTTCTAACTGTTCCTTCCTGACCTGCATATAGATTTCTCAAGAGGCAGGTTAGGTGGTCTGGTATTCCCATCTCTTGAAGAATTTTCCACAGTTGATTGTGATCCACACAGTCAAAGGCTTTGGCATAGTCAATAAAGCAGAAGTAGATGTTTTTCTGGAACTCTCTTGCTTTTTCCATGATCCAGCGGATGTTGGCAATTTGATCTCTGGTTCCTCTGCCTTTTCTAAAACCAGCTTGAACATCAGGGAGTTCACGGTTCACGTATTGCTGAAGCCTGGCTTGTAGAATTTTGAGCATTACTTTACTAGCATGTGAGATGAGTGCAATTTTGTGGTAGTTTGAGCATTCTTTGGCATTGCCTTTCTTTGGAGTTGAAATGAAAACTGACCTTTTCCAGTCCTGTGACCACTGCTGAGTTTTCCAAATGTGCTGGCATATTTAGTGCAGCACTTTCACAGCATCATCTTTCAGGATTTGAAATAGCTCCACTGGAATTCCATCACCTCCACTAGCTTTGTTCATAGTGATGCTTTCTGAAGCACATTTGACTTCACATTCCAAGATGTCTGGCTCTATATTAGTGATCACATCATCATGATTATCTGGGTCGTGATGACCTTTTTTGTACAGTTCTTCCATGTATTCTTGCCACCTCTTCTTATTATCTTCTGCTTGTTAGGTCCAGACCATTTCTGTCCTTTATCAAGCCCATCTTTACATGAAATGTTCCCTTGGTATCTCTAATTTTCTTGAAGCAATCTCTAGTCTTTCCCATTCTGTTCTTTTCCTCTCTTTCTTTGCATTGATCGCTGAAGAAGGCTTTCTTATCTCTTCTTGCTATTCTTTGGAACTCTGCATTCAGATGCTTATATCTTTCCTTTTCTCCTTTGCTTGTTGCCTCTCTTCTTTTCACACCTATTTGTAAAGCCTCCCCAGACAGCCATTTTGCTTTTTTGCATTTCTTTTCCATGGGGATGATCTTGATCCCTGTCTCCTGTACAATAGCATGAACCTCATTCCATAGTTCATCAGGCACTCTATCTATCAGATCTATGCCCTTAAATCTATTTCTCACTTCCACTGTATAATCATAAGGGATTTGATTTAGGTCATACCTGGATGCTCTAGCGGTTTTCCCTACTTTCTTCAATTTGAGTCTGAATTTGGTAATAAGGACTTCATGATCTGAGCCACAGTCAGCTCCCAGTCTTATTTTTGTTGACTGTATAGAGCTTCTCCATCTTTGGCTGCATAGAATATAACCAGTCTGATTTCGGTGTTGACCATCTGGTGCTGTCCATGTGTAGAGTCTTCTCTTGTGTTGTTGGAAGAGGGTGTTTGCTCTGACCAGTGCATTTTCTTGGCAAAACTCTATTAGTCTTTGCCCTGCTTCATTCCGCATTCCTATTAGTTGTCACCATTAGCCAGGTAAGATTTTGAAGAGTGAGCAGAGTTTGAATCCTAGATGCCACATATATAGTATACATAATCAAGGCAACTAATGCCTCTGAGTCATGTTTTCTTAACCATAAATCATAAGTATCCAAATCTCATATTTGTCATAAGAAATAAACATAATAATGCATGTAAATAGTCCAACACTAATGTCCAGCACCTACAGGGAGTAACAGTGATAACATACTTATGATTTTAAATCTAAAAAGATTATATTCTCAAAATTTTGAAAGATTATTCTCTTCTTTAGATAATCAAGTTTAGCTTATTTCTAGTAAAAAAGGTGTTAATGTAATATTATGTCTCGTTCTCTGTCACTAAGGTGTGCCGAATGATTTGTAAAAGTAATTTAAAAGGCAAGCAGTTATAATATCACTTGTCAAAGAAGTTCATTTTGTCTGCATAACTCATGAAAGTCAGTACAGTTTCTTTATGGAATTGTTCCACATGCGATATGAAAGCATTTTCATACTGTCAACAAAATAACCATTGCATGAGAAATTATTACTTAGCACACCTATCCATTAACTAAAGTATACACCTACAAACCATTAGGAAATGAAGGAAATGTAACAAAGTCACACTGAATTGATTTTTAATCTGGTTAGATTCTTAGGTTATTATTCTTTACAATTACAGTTACTAAGTTGCACATTTCAATAATTTTTCACTGGTACACTCAAAGCGTGCCATGAATAAAAATATTGACTGTATGATTCTAATCTGTGCATCTGTGTGTGTGTGTGTGTGTGTACACACACAGAGTAAATATAGAGATACTCAAAAGAATAAAGTTTCTCAGATTTCCTTTGGGGATTACAAAATAATTTTATATAGTGAAAACAAAGTAATGACAAAAAAATCTATTAATTGAATGTGGTCTGAAAAGCTTCTTTTAATACTCCGCTTAATGAAATATAATAAAATTGTACATCCAGAATAAAAATCTTTCAGAGGTAGAGAGCACAGAGCCAATTCTAAGTCTTAACTAGCACATATTCTTTTAAATACATGCAGATATCCCCTTTGCTAGCTACTTCTTATGAGGCTTCCTTGTCCTGAGAAATATCTTCTTCTACATAAATGTATCCATCATATATCATGTGAAAAGATTTGTGATAATTACCACAGAACCTTTAGTGATGGCTTCAGTTTCAAAGAACTGCCTGTATAGCAGCAGATATAACCATAGCTCAAGTCAGAATTAAGTAGATGCCACAGCAGTTTAGACAGAGGAAGAGTGTGAGTGATGATGTAGAATCTTCATCAACAAACATGTATTGAGAATCTCCTGTAAGTCTGGACTGTTCTAAGAACTGAAACATAGTTGTAAGTAAAATAAGAAGTCTCTATCTTCCCAAAGTTTCTGTTATTGCAGGAGACCCAAAATAAGAAACAAATAAGAGAATTACCTATACTATGAGGAGCTATCACTCAGATTGGACAGGAGCACAGATGCTGGAGACAAACTGCAAGGCTTTAAATCTCTGCTCCCCACTTTATAACTCTGAATCTAAGACTGACTAACTCTCAGTTGCCTCAAGTTTCCCACATGCAAAATGAGGATAATAAAACTGTCTCCTAGTGTTGTTATGAGGATTAAATGAATCCATATAAGTAAGGTTATTTGGACAGTGGATGGAACATAAAGTCATAGAAATACCTGCTATCATTATTATTAATATCATTTATCATATGGATAGAAGAGCTCTTGGGGAAATTCAGCACTTATAGGGGAGGGGGTGTTGGTATTTGATAGAAGATGGTCAGGGAAGACCTCTGACTACAGAACACGAGCAAGATCTAAAGATGATGATGACAGAATGCTTGCTGACCTTTGGCTAGAGAGTGTCAAGGCAGAGGTGCACCAAGTACAAAGGCCTGTAGGCCACTTTAGGGGCTTGGCTTTTATTGGTATTGATGTGGGAACAGTAGAGAAGTTTTGGCAGAATATGACATGATATAATGTATTGTAAACAGGTCACACTGACAGCTGTACAGAGAATAGGAAAGAGGCAGGCATATCGGAAGCTGTTGCAATAATCTGGAAGAGAAGGTGGTGGATTGGACCAGGGTGATACCAGTGATAATACAAAAAGGAACAAAAATTGAAGTCTATATCTATTTCATAGATAGATCTGATGGGACTTTTTGACAGACAGTGTCTGGGTTATAAGACAACCCACATTGTCTCCCAGATTTTTAATCCTGAGAAATTACAAACATAGTTTCCATTTATCAAAAAAGGAAGACCAGTGGATGGAAAATGTTTTGGCCCCACTAAAAATGTAAATTGTAAGCAAGGACACACTTCACACAGATTAGAAAAACATGGATCAAAAAATGGGAAGTAGAAGGTATACCGTCTATGTACAGCCATATTCATGGAAATCTTGCAGTTAAGCCAAGGATATTGTTTTGGAGATTAGGAGTTATTAACATCATCTCTCTTTCCTCCCTCCCTCCCTATTTTATCTTCCTCTGTTTCCTTCCTTTCCCTGAATAGGAGACAATCTTTAAATTTTCTCAGGACTTTGTACTTAGATACTTTGAACTCCTTGCAAAATCGAGTATGATTTTTCATCTGAAGTAAAATTTGTCACTTGAACAAAACAGAAGCCATTATAAAAGGATAGGATGTTTAAGGACCCACTTGGATTTTCTTTGTTATCCTCTACCCAGAGTGTATGAAACACTGTGAAGGGCCCCATCTCTCTCTTCTTGTGTCTTTCCACTCATCTAACACCTACTTCATGTGATCTTTGAGAGCATCACAGAAAGCACCATAAAATGTGTAAAGTATATTGATTCCAATTCTTCATAAACAATGTGCTTAGAGGTAAGTTATTCTTGAGCTTCTGTTTTTTTTTTTTCATTCAATGTTTCACTAAAATAATTTCAAAACATCTCAGTATGATTTCTTTTCATGTTAACATATAAAGTTAATTTTCCTTGTGATTTTCTCATTAGAAACATTTCTAAAAGCTAATGCTGAAAGTCACAAAAACATAATTTAAAAATGAAAAATCATCCTTTGAAAAGTCAAAAATAGCTTATCATCAAAGTAGAAAAGAAATTATGTAATTTGCTAGAGTTTTTAGAAAATGTGTATTTTTTCTGGTTATATCTTTTAGAGGAAAGAAGCAACCTTAGAAACAAAGGCAAAATGCTTTGTAAAAATATATTAGTTAAAAAGTAATATAAAAAGAGAATATTGCCACTAGATTGATAGTACCATTTTGCAAGTTAATAAAAATGTGGAGTAAAAGAAATCCTGAGTCATACAGTCCATTATTTTGTGAAAGAAATTTAGACTCCTAATAGCTTTTAGAAATTTGAATTTACAATGATCATATTGCTATATATTTTAATTTCTATGAGTTTTTCCCCTCTATTGTCCTCTCTTTATACCACTTTTTCTTTCCTCAGAGAGAATGCTTTATCTTTGACTTAAACACTTGACATAAATGAGTGAAATGGTTATATGATAAATATATCTGAGTATCAACAAATATTCTTTTTTAATTAAGGGTTAAAATGATGAGTAAAACATAGGGTCATAATACATGTAAGGATGTTGCACATCAGATATAATTGATATAAATTTAGTTACCAAAAAATTGCTTCCAGTTGGGACACAGTCTTAATATCAAATCAGACAGTTAAGTAGATTTCAGTCCCTCTCCCTTCACCATGCTAGAACTGGAACACGAAGCTCTTCAATTAGCAGGAATCAGAGCAGATGTTTACTACTCTGCAGTCTGGAAGTGGAGCCATTCCTAAAATAATAAAGAGCTGCTTTGGGGATGTTAGATAGGAGAAACATAATTTAGAAAATCTTAAATACAATGGATAATCATTATCATAGGTTCAGCCCTGGAGGAAGTCATGGCAATGCACTCCAGTATTCTTGCCTGTAGAATTTCATGGACAGAGGCCCTTGGCAAGGCTACAGTCCATGGGATCAGAGTTGGATGTGACTGAAGAGAGGAGCACATGCATCACAGATTTAGCTACTTGTAAGTAATGCCAAGGGATTAGAACATGTAAAATTCTGATTTATGTGTTGCCTAGTGAACTGCATTTAAATAACTAAAATTGCAATATATAATTTTATGGAATAACATCATTAAATATATTGACAGTGATACATGCAAATTAGAGATTGGAATGCTGAACAAGGATAGCACCAAGAGGTCACTCTATACACTGCAGAGATAAAAAGAAACAGATCTTATACTTCAGTGAATCAAATGACTCTCTCTCTCTCTCTCTATATATATATATATATATATATATATATATATATATATATATATAGAGTGTGTGTGTGTGTGTGTGTGTTAGTTGCTCAGTCATGTCTGACTCTTTGCAACCCCATGGACTGTAGCTCGCCAGGCTCCTCTGTTTATGGAATTCTCCAGGCAAGAATGTGGAGTGGGTTGCCATTCCCCTCTCCAGGGGGTCTTCCCAACCCATGGATCAATCCCATGTCTCCTGCATTGCAGCCAGATTCTTTACTGTCTGAGCCACCAGGGAAATATATATATATATATATATATCATCCTATATATATAAAGCATCCTATCCCTGGAGAAAGGATGAGAAATGGAAAAACAAATTATCAGTGAATTTCTTGTTCTCCTTCTGCATCTATTTCCTTGGAGTTCTCCAGGCAGCAACACTTTGGGCATACTTTGTATTTTCAGGCCTTTGGCCATCTGATTCAAAGAGCTGACTAAGTGGAAAAGATTCTGAATCTGGGAAAGATTGAAGGCAAAAGGTGAAGAGGGTGGCAGAGGATGAGTGATTAGATAGCATCACTGATTCAATGGACATGAATTTAAGCAAACTCTGGGAGACAGTGGAGGAAAGAGGAGCCTGGCGTGTTGCAACCCATGGGACCTCAAAGTCAAACACAGAGACTGAATAACAACAACAAAAATACATCTCCTTAAACTTATTTTCAGAGCTGGGGTATAATGGAGCTTATTTCCTTACAAAAAAGAAAGAAAAATGGTGGGGGGAGTCAAATCTGTTAGAGACTCTCTTGGCACAGTGGAGTAGAGTGGGTGTGGTAAGTTTTAATTTCCAGATCATAGGATTGGGCCACTATGTGATCCAGGACAGACACTCCCATTTTATCTCCAGTGGCCCTGTAAGTAGTGTAATAAACATGGAGGTTTCCACCCGTCTCTTGTAGGCAGAGGTAAAGCATCATAGAACTAAGAGTCAGCCTGCCTTCTAGAAATGTGCATTGGTGAGAGGCAAGTACCATGGAGCAGAAGCAGCAGAATGGGCATCCCCAAGGGATGTGTGGCTGATTTTCCAGGGGTGAGAACCTCAGCAAAATTTCACTGGAGATCCTGGTCATCAGAGGATTGCTGAACTTCCCTGGGAGCAACCAATGAACATTCCCTGTGCTGAGAGAATAGTTTGTGGATTTCTTGGGCAGAGGACGCAGCAAGGATAGGCATCTGCTATTGCAAAAGAGGTAGGGAGATGCCAGCAGGAGTTAGCAAAGAGGGTATCAGAAAGCTAAGTACTTGAGGATGAAGGAGAGTGTTTTGAGAAGAAATGTTGAAGGAGAGAGTAGCTACAAAACCAAGAGGTACAAAAATAGGACTAAATAAACAAGAAGGTGAGGATGGCCAGAGGTGGAGGAGGAGAGAGAGATGGTTTCAACAGAAAGACTTAAGTGACCTTGAAGGAACATATTTAAGTATCTCTCCAACCTCCAAGCCCATCAATGAAAATGGGGCTCCAGTGCCAGGTGCAATCAGTTTTAGAAAGCAAAGAAAGTAGCTTTTTTTTTTTTTTTTTCCCAGAGCAGGGCACATTTGAGTTGTGATGTGTAGACTTTTGACAAACCACTCCATGTAGCAAGTTATCTTCTGGAAAATCGAAGCCAATTGAAAAATAAATTCTGACATAATCTTATCTTTCATAAGACTAACAGTTGCCAGTAGCCCTGCTTACTCAGTTCAAGGATAGTTTTGTGTTTTATTCAGAAGCTTCTTCAGCCTTTGCTCCTTAACTACATTCTGTGTCAACAGCTGTCATTTCAGTTTTTGGCAGCAGAGCTGTTATAGAAAATTGACCTTCAATGAGTCATATTACCTCATCCACGTAGATTATGAGGCTTTAAACAAATGATGCTACTTTTCAGAGTGAACACTTACATCCAAAAGGAACATACATTTCTTCCATCATAAGAAAGAGCATTGGATTATCCTATAGAGTTACTTCTCATACTGTTAGTTAAATCACTATTTTTTTTCTGGTAGGCATTGGGCTACTTATGTTATACTATGTGTTAAATGTGCTTTCAGATTCTTCCAAAGACCTAAAATCATTAAAGCTATCATACTTACAAATTTTAATTTACCATGTTATTCCTTGCTCAGAATTTATCCAAAAGTTTGCCATTTTTTTCTCAGAATTTTTCAGAGTTAAAGGAGATATCAAAACAGAGAGTAACATAAAATATTGAATATTTTTTCAAGATATGATTCACCTACTGGGCAGAGAAAGTAGACATCATCATCTTCAAGTTGCCTTAAATAGGATTTTAGGGCCTTAGTTCTACTATTTTCACAGTAATAAAAAGAGAAATCTATGAATTATATTTATAGTCTCAGCTAAATATAAGACAAATGAGAAAGGTAAATTCGTCTTATTTCAATAAATTAGCAGCGTTGTTAGAATGTTCTGTAATCATTATGCTAGAATCACCTTTTATGTTAGTTGACCTCAAAACATTCAGCTGGCGGATGCGCTGTCTGTGTATCAGCAGAAGCACCAAATAAGAGGTCAATAGCTGTGGAGTAAGGCCAGCTCTTTGCACGTAGGTGAAATGAAAATGAAGGAAGAGAACAATTGCCTAATCTTTCAAAACCATTAATAAAATGTGAAAGCCAGTTCATCCTCTACAATACTATGTAAACACTGTGAAAACAAACTGATCCAGTTAATTTTGTCAATGCTAGCATGCCCTAACAAAATTACTTCAAATTATGCTATGCTTGTCTGTGCATGTGTCTATTGGCAGAATTCTCTAAGGTTATTGCTTTTGGTTATTGTTTCCTGAGGCTTCTTTATATCTGACACATTATCAGTTCAGTTCAGTCACTCAGTCGTGTCCGACTCTTTGCAAACCCCATGAATCGCAGCATGCCGGGCCTCCCTGTTCATTACCATCTCCTGGAGTTCACTCAACACTATCCTATAACGTTAGCATTGTTACATTTATTTTTTTAATACTTTATTCTACATTACAATACTGTATTGGTTTTGCTATACATTGACATGAATCAGCCACAGGTGTACATGATCTCCCAGTGCTGAAGCCCCCTCCCACCTCCCACCCCATATCATCTCTCTGGATCATCCCATGCACCAGCCCCAAGCATCCTATATCCTGTATTGAACATAGACTGGCGCTTTGTTTCTTATACGATAGTATACATGTTTCAATGCCATTCTCCCAAATCATCCCACCCTCCTCCTCTCCCTCAGAGGCCAAAAGTCCGTTCTATACCTCTGTGTCTCTTTTGTTGTCTCACATAGAGGGTCATCATTACTATATTCCTAAATTCCATATATATGTGCCAGTATACTGTATTGGTGTTTTTCTGTCTGGCTTACTTCACTCTGTATAATTGGCACCAGTTTCATCCATCTCATTAGAACTGATTCAAATTTATTCTTTTTAAGGGTGGAGTAATACTCCATTGTGTATATGTACCATAGCTTTCTTATCCATTCATCTGCTGATAGACATCTAGGTTGTTTCCATGTCCTGGCTATTATAAACAATGATGCAATGAACATTGGGGTACATGTGTCTCTTTCAATTCTGGTTTTCTCAGTGTGTATGGCCAGCAGTGGGATTGCTGGGTCATAAGGCAGTTCTATCTGCAATTTTTTAAGGAATATCCACACTGCTTTCCATAATGGCTGTACTAGTTTGCATTCCCACCGACAGTGTAAGAGGGTTCCCTTTTCTCCACGTCCTCTCCAGCATTTATTGCTTGTAGACTTTTGGATCGCAGCCATTCTGACTGGTGTGAAATGGTACCTCATTGCGGTCTTGATTTGCATTTCTCTGATAATGAGTGATGTTGAGCATCTTTTCATGTGTTTGTTAGCCATCCATATGTCTTCTTTGGAGAAATGCCTATTTAGTTCTTTGGCTCATTTTTTTGATTGGATCGTTTATTTTTCTGGAGTTGAGCTGCATAAGTTGCTTGTATATTTTTGAGATTAGTTGTTTGTCAGTTGCTTCATTTGCTATTGTTTTCTCCCATTCAGAAGGCTGTCTTTTCACCTTACTTATAGTTTCCTTTGTTGTGCAGAAGCTTTTAATTTTAATTAGATCCCATTTGTTTATTTTTGTTATATTTAAAAGCTTAATATTTTTCATTCCATATATAGTCACACAAATTATCCCATAGTATAAAATTTTTCAAAAAAAAAAAAAAGAGAGAGAGACATAAGGAAGAAACAAATGACGTTTAACACTGATTTCCTAACAACCTAACATGTGCCTCAAGAAAATATAAATAATTGTTCAGTTCAGTTGCTCAGCTGTATCCGACTCTTTGTGACCCCTTGAATAGCAGCATGCCAGGCCTCCTTGTCCATTACCAATTCCCGGAGTTCACTCAGACTCAGGTCCATCGAGTTAGTGATGCCATCCAGCCATCTCATCCTTAGTCGTCCCCTTCTCCTCCTGCCCCCAATCCCTCCCAGCATCAGAGTCCTTTCCAATGAGTCATCGTTTTCCATGAGGTGGCCAAAGTACTGGAGTTTCAGCTTTAGCATCAGTCTTTCCAAAGAAGTCCCAGGGTTGATCTCCTTGCAGTCCAAGGGACTCTCAAGAGTCTTCCCCAACACTACAGTTCCAAAGCATCAATACTTCGGCGCTCAGCCTTCTTCACAGTCCAAATCTCACATCCATACATGACCACAGGAAAAATCATAGCCTTGCCTACATGGACCTTAGTTGGCAAAGCAACGTCTCTTCTTTTGAATATGCTATCTAGGTTGGTCATAACTTTTCTTCCAAGGAGTAAGCATCTTCTAATTTCATGGCTGTAGTCACCATCTGCAGTGATTTTGGAGCCCCCAAAAATAAAGTCTGACACTCTTTCCACTGTTTCCCCATCTATTTCCCATGAAGTGATGGGACCAGATACCATGATCTTCGTTTTCTGAATGCTGAGCTTTAAGCCAACTTTTTCATTCTCCTCTTTCACTTTCATCAAGAGGCTTTTAGCTTCTCTTCACTTTCTGCCATAAGGGTGGTATCATCTGCATATCTGAGGTTACTGATATTTCTCCCAGCAATCTTGATTCCAGCTTGTGTTTCTTCCAGTCCAGAGTTTCTCATGATGTACTCGGCATCTAAGTCAAATAAGCAGGGTGACAATACACAGCCTTGACGTACTCCTTTTCCCATTTGGAACCAGTCTGTTATTCCATGTCCAGTTCTAACTGTTCCTTCCTGACCTGCATATAGATTTCTCAAGAGGCAGGTTAGGTGGTCTGGTATTCCCATCTCTTGAAGAATTTTCCACAGTTGATTGTGATCCACACAGTCAAAGGCTTTGGCATAGTCAATAAAGCAGAAGTAGATGTTTTTCTGGAACTCTCTTGCTTTTTCCATGATCCAGCGGATGTTGGCAATTTGATCTCTGGTTCCTCTGCCTTTTCTAAAACCAGCTTGAACATCAGGGAGTTCACGGTTCACGTATTGCTGAAGCCTGGCTTGTAGAATTTTGAGCATTACTTTACTAGCATGTGAGATGAGTGCAACTGTGTGGTAGTTTGAGCATTCTTTGGCATTGCCTTTCTTTGGGGTTGGAATGAAAACTGACCTTTTCCAGTCCTGTGGCCACTGCTGAGTTTTCCAAATGTGCTGGCATATTGAGTGCAGCACTTTCACAGCATCATCTTTCTGGTTTTGAAACAGCTCCACTGGAATTCCATCACTTCTACTAGCTTTGTTTGTAGTGATGCTTTCTAAGGCCCACTTGACTTCACATTCCAAGATGTCTGGTTCTATATTAGTGATCACATCATCATGATTATCTGGTCATGAAGATCTTTTTATACAGTTCTTCCATGTATTCTTGCCACCTCTTCTTAATATCTTCTGCTTCTGTTAGGTCCATACCATTTCTGTCCTTTATTGAGACCATCTTTGCATGAAATATTCCCTCGGTATCTCTAATTTTCTTGAAGCGATATCTAGTCTTTCCCATCCTGTTTTTTTCGTCTATTTCTTTGCATTGATCTCTGAAGAAGGCTTTCTTATCTCTTCTTGCTATTCTTTGGAACTCTGCATTCAGGTGCTTATATCTTTCCTTTTCTCCTTTGCTTTTCGCCTCTCTTCTTTTCATAGCTATTTTTAAGGCCTCCCCAGACAGCCATTTTGCTTTTTGCATTTCTTTTCCATGGGGATGGTCTTGATCCCTATCTCCCATACAATGTCATGAACCTCATTCCATAGTTCATCAGACACTCTATCTATCAGATCTATGCCCTTAAATCTATTTCTCACTTCCACTGTATAATCATAAGGGATTTGATTTAGGTCATACCTGAATGCTCTAGCGGTTATCCCTACTTTCTTCAGTTTAAGTCTGAATTTGGTAATAAGGACTTCATGATCTGAGCCACAGTCAGCTCCTGGTCTTGTTTTTGTTGACTGTATAGAGCTTCTCCATCTTTGGCTGCATAGAATATAACCAGTCTGATTTCGGTGTTGACCATCTGGTGATGTCCATGTGTAGAGTCTTCTCTTGTGTTGTTGGAAGAGGGTGTTTTCTCTGACCAGTGCATTTTCTTGGCAAAACTCTATTAGTCTTTGCCCTGCTTCATTCCGCATTCCAAGGCCAAATTTGCCTGTTACTCCAGGTGTTTCTTGACTTCCTACTTTAGCATTCCAGTCTCCTAATAAAGAAAAGGACATCATTTTGGGTGTTAGTTCTAAAAGGTCTTGTAAGTCTTCATAAAACTGTTCAACTTCAGCTTCTTCAGCATTACTGGTTGGGGCATAGACTTAGATAACTGTGATATTGAATGGTTTGCCTTGGAAAGGAACAGAGATCATTCTGTCATTTTTGAGATTGCATCCAAGTACTGGATTTCACACTCTTTTGTTGACCATGATGGCTACTCCATTTCTTCTGAGGGATTCCTGCCCACAGTAGTAGATTTAATGGTCATCTGAGTTAAATTCACCCATTCCAGTCCATTTTAGTTCGCTGAGTCCTAGAATGTCGACATTCACCCTTGCCATCTCTTGTTTGACCACTTCCAATTTGCCTTGATTCATGGACCTGACATTCCAGGTTCCTATGTAATATTGCTCTTTACAGCATTGGATATTGCTTCTATCACCAGTCACATGCACACTTGGGTATTGTTTTTACTTTGGCTCCATCCTTTCATTCTTTCTGGAGTTATTTCTCCACTGATCTCCAGTAGCATATTGGGCACCTACTGACCTGGGGAGTTCCTCCTTCAGTATCCTATCATTTTGCCTTTTCATACTGTTCATGGGATTCTCAAGGCAAGAATACTGAAGTGGCTTGCCATTCCCTTCTCCAGTGGACCACGTTCTGTCAGCCCTCTCCACCATGACCTACCTGTCTTGGGTTGCCCCCGCAGGCATGGCTTGGTTTCATTGAGTTAGACAAGGCTGTGGTCCTAGTGTGATTAGATTGACTAGTTTTCTGTGAGTGTTGTTTCATTGTGACTGCCCTCTGATGTCCACTTGCAACACCTACCATCTTACTTGGGTTTCTCTTACCTTGGGTGTGGGGTTTCTCTTCACAGTTGCTCCAGCAAAGCACAGCTGCTGTTCCTTACGTTGGATGAGGGGTATCTCCTTACCACTGCAGTTCCTGACCCTCACTGTGGGATAGCTCCTCTAGGCCCTCCTGCACCTGCGCAGCCACCGCTCCTCAGGTTGCTCCTCCCGGCCACCAGCCCAAGCCTCCGGGCGTGGGTGGCTCCTCCCAGCTGCCACCCCTGGCCTTGGCTCAGGCTCAGGGTAGCTCCTCAGGGTTACCGCCCCTGGCCTCGAGCATGAGGTGTCTCCCCCGGCTGCCCCTGACCTCGGATGCGGGGTGTCTCCTCCCAGCTGCCCCTGACCTCGGATGCGGGGTGTCTCCTCCCAGCTGCCCCTGGCCTCTGACGTGGGGTAGCTCCTCCTGGCCGCTGCCCCTGACCTTCGATGCGGGGTACTTCCCTCCCAGCTGCCACTGACCTCGGGCACGGGGTAGCTCTTCTCGGTCGCCGCCCTGACCTCAGACACAGGGTAGCTCCTCTTGGCCGTTCCTGTGCTGTCACAGCCTAGCACTCTAGGCTGCTGCCCCTGACCTCGACGTGGGGGTAGCTCCTCTCGACTGTCCGCGTTTAGTGCGCCGGCCCGGCCTCTCGCAGCTGCCGGCGCTTAGTGCACTGGCCCAGCTCTTGCAGCCTATGCCAGGTCTTCAGTTAGTTCAAGCCAGGAGGCTTTCTATTAAAAACAAGTAAACAATAGCTCACTTGAATTTAGGCATAAATACTATATATTTGGAGTGAAAAATTGTGAACAACTTTAAAATTAGGTGTCATGTATCAATGGATTATTTTTGCGTGGACAATGCAGCCTTTGTAAACATCCTTACAACTTCCAGTTAGCCTAAGAGAAGATGGCATTCCCTTGGTGGCTCTCTCTAGGGGCAGCTGTCTCAAGCCATTCCTACTGCTTTCCCTATGCTGCCTACCTGAGGTACACCCAGACAGTGAAGGACACACAGGCTGTAGAAGGGTTACATGTCCCTTACTCTTCTGCCAACAGTGTGAACCATATTCTGAATAAGCTGGTGAAAAACTAGACCATTTATTCAGTTTTTAAGCATAATTTTCTCTGTAGCCTTCTGCTTGACCACTTTTCTTCTACAGCTGGTGCATAATGGTGTTATTGTTGTTGCTGTTTAGTCTCTAAGTTGTGTCCATCTCTTTTGTGACCCCATGGACTGTAGTTTGCCAGGGCTTCTCTGTCCATGAGATTTCCCGGCAAGAATACTAGAGTGGGTTGCCATTTCCTTATCCAAGGGATCTTTCCAGTACAGGGATTGAACCTGCACTGAATTAGCAGGCAGATTATTTAGCACTAAACCACACAGGGAATCCCAGAAAATGATGTACCTGGTATATTACATTCTCTCTATGAAAAAGTCAACCATTTAGAAGATAAAAATGTGTTTAATTCCATTTTTATAATTTAAAAATTAGATTTTATTTAGACTAACTAAATGTACATGTGTACCTGTGTGTGTGTATATATATACATCATGCACATTTTACAGAACATGGATATCAGAGACACTTATGCTCAAAGATACCTTCAGTTACTTACTAGCTATGAAAGAGTAGCAGTTCTTCTGGGCTTCAGTTCTTTAATCTATTAAATAGAGTTGTTCAGTGTCATTATTTTGGAAAGCGGTATTAAATAGTATAACAATGATAATATGTATTGAGTCCTTAGTGGGTTAAGTATTGGGCTATGTGAATTCAAAACTGTCTCATTTTATCTCAAAATAAAATCTATCAGTTCAGTTCAGTCACTCAGTCGTGTCCCACTCTCTGCAACCCCATGAATTGCAGCATGCCAGGCCTCTATGTCCATCACCAACACCCGGAGTTCATTAAGACTCATGTCCATTGAGTCAGTGATGCCATCCAGCCATCTCATCCTCGGTCATCCCCTTCTTCTCCTGCCCACAATCCCTCCCAGCATCAGAGTCTTTTCCAATGAGTCAACTCTTCGCATGAGGTGGCCAAAGTACTGGAGTTTCAGCTTTAGCATTATTCCTTCCAAAGAAATCCCAGGGCTAATCTCCTTCAGAATGGACTGGTTGGATCTGCTTACAGTCCAAGGGACTCTCAAGAGTCTTCTCCAACACTACAGTTCAAAAGCATCAATTCTTCGCCACTCAGCCCTCTTCACAGTCCAACTCTCACATCCATACATGACCACTGGAAAAACCATAGCCTTGACTAGATGGGCTTAGTCGGCAAAGTAATGTTTCTGCTTTTCAATATGCTATCTAGGTTGGTCATAACTTTTCTTCCAAGGAGTAAGAGTCTTTTAATTTCATGGCTACAATCACCATCTGCAGTGATTTTGAAGCCCCCAAAATAAAGTCTGACACTGTTTCCACTGTTTCTCCATCTATTTCTCATGGAGTGATGTGACTGGATGCCAATATGAAAAAAAAGAACAACTTTTAGGAACTTGGAAACTCAACTTTGTGCAAGTAAGACCAAATTTTGATCTACTGAACACACAAAAGTAAAATCAGTGGCCATAGAATATTTTAGAATTTTGAATATGTGCCACTGGATATTATCTTGCATATGCTGTTCAAAAGCATATTTCAAGTCAGCCAATATTTTTGACATTTATCTGTCATGAAGTCTGTGACTATACAACAAGATTTGCAAAAGTAGAGCATAGAAAATTGAAAATAGAAATTCATTATATGGTTCAATATTATGAAACCTTGACCAAAATGTCTCAAGAAAGTAAGGAGGGATTTTCAGTTTTAGAGTTTCTTATTCAACCATGAATCCTGTACAGAGTACTTGATTAAGGAGATAAGGTTACATCTGAAAGGCAGAGAGTCTAGTTAAATAAGAAGTAGGTTTCCAGTGTCACTATAACCATTGTAAATAATATTTTTAATAATAGATTCTTCTATGGGCCAGAACATTAAGGCTTTATCTTTCAAAATAACTATTCTATCTTCATCACATTTACCAACTACTTTAAACTGAATTTCTAATAATTAACTAACCTCTATTGGGAAAATTAAAAACATATATTTAGCACGATTATATATTAAAGTGACTTTTAGTACCTATAAAGTATATCAAATGTATTTTCTCTAACAACCAGTTCTAAAATTGGGAAAAGTTCATGTTTTCAGTATAAACTTGGTATCTGATCAGTTATCAGAAAACATTTATTAAGTGAATTAAAAGGAGAATTGGGGGAAATAAAGAGTGATTCAGAAAAGCTTAAAATTTTTCTTTAAAAAATGGATGTAGTCATTCCCTTTTGCACAGAACATTAAGTAAGAAGAATTCAAATGTCCTTATAATGAAAGAACACCCTCATTTTTTTTTGCTGTTTTCAATGTTTGAATATCTATAATTCCCACTCCTCCCCCAAATCTAAAAAATGTTATTTTAAATTTGATCATTTCTTAGAGAAGAATTGCAGACTGCAGCCAGCTTTGTTTTCCTTAAGGGGGCTTTACAATCTTTAGCCATTAGATTTAAACATTAAAACACAATGAGTTCAATGTGCCAAACAAGGCAGACCAGCATGATGGCAGTTGTACACCCTAGAGAAACAGTGTGTTCACCCAGTGATTGTCTCATGAGTTTGCATTTTACATAAATCAATTATTTTCAGTTAAAGACTCTAGGGTTCCACTGGGAACTCTCTGCACGCTGGATTCTTCACTCCCGTTATCTTGAAAGGTGATCTTACTGAAACACTTAATTCAGTTGACATTGTTGACATTAACTTCAAATAAAGAAGCTTACTCAGACTAATAAGAAGACTTTCAATTCAGTTCAGTTGCTCAGTCATGTCCGACTCTTGGCGACCCTATGAATCACAGCACACGAGGCCTCCCTGTCCATCACCGTCTCCTGTAGTTCACTCAGACTCACGTCCATTGAGTCAGTGATGCCATCCAGCCATCTCATCCTCTGTCATCGCCTTCTCCTCCTGCCCCCAACCCCTCCCAGCATCAGAGTCTTTTCCAATGAGTCAACCCTTCACATGAGGTGGCCAAAGTACTGGAGTTTCAGCTTTAGCATCATTCCTTCCAAAGAAATCCCAGGGCTGATCTTCAGAATGGACTGGTTGGACATCCTTGCAGTCCAAGGGACTCTCAAGAGTCTTCTCTAACACCACAGTTCAAAAGCATCAATTCTTTGGCACTCAGATTTCTTCAAAGTCCAACCCTCACATCTATACATGACCACTGGAAAAATCATAGCCTTGACTAGATGGACCTTTGTTGGTAAAGTAATGTCTCTCTGCTTTTCAATTTGCTATTTAGGTTGGTGATAACTTTCCTTCCAAGGAGTAAGCATCTTTTAATTTCATGGCTGCAGTCACCATCCGCAGTGATTTTGGAGCCCCCCAAAATAAAGTCTGACACTTTCCATTATTTCCCCATCATTTCTCATGAAGTGATGGGACCAGATACCATGATCTTCATTTTCTGAATGTTGAACTTGAAGCCAACTTTTTCACTCTCCTCTTTCACTTTCATCAAGAGGCTTTTGAGTTCCTCTTCACTTTCTGCCATAAGGTTGGTATCATCTGCATATCTGAGGTTATTGATATGTCCCCGGCAATCTTGACTCAAGCTTGTTCTTCTTCCAGCCCACCGTTTCTCATGATGTACTCTGCATATAAGTTAAATAAGTAGGGTGACAATATATAGCCTTGATGTACTCCTTTTCCTATTTGGAACCAGTCTGTTGTTCCATGTCCAGTTCTAACTGTTGCTCCTGACCTGCATATAGATTTCTTAAGAGGCAGGTTAGGTGGTCTTGTATTCCCATCTCTTGAAGAATTTTCCACAGTTTATTGTGATCCACACAGTCAAAGGCTTTGGCATAGTCAATAAAGCAGAAATAGATGTTTTTCTGGAACTCTCTTGCTTTTTCCATGATCCAGCGGATGTTGGCCATTTGATCTCTGGTTCCTCTGCCTTTTCTAAAACCAACTTGAACATCAGGAAGTTCATGGTTCACGTATTGCTGGAGCCTGGCTTGGAGAATTTTGAGCATTACTTTACTAGCCTGTGAGATGAGTGCCATTGTGTGGTAGTTTGAGCATTCTTTGGCATTGCCTGTCTTTGGGGTTGGAATGAAAACTGACCTTTTCCAGTCCTGTGGCCACTGCTGAGTTTTCCAAATTTGCTAGCATATTGAGCGCAGCACTTTCACAGCATCATTCTTCAGGATTTGAAATAACTGAAATTCCATCACCTGCACTAGATTTACTCATAGTGATGCTTTCTAAGGCCCACTTGACTTCACATTCCAGGATATCTGGTGAGTGATCACACCATCGTGATTATCTTGGTCTTGAACTTTTTGTACAGTTCTTCTGTGTATTCTTGCCACCTCTTCTTAATATCTTCTGCCTCTGTTGTGTCCATATAGTTTCTGTCCTTTATCGAGCCCATCTTTGCATGAAATGTTCCCTTGGTATCTCTAATTTTCTTGAAGAGATCTCTAGTCTTTCCCATCGTGTTGTTTTCCTCTATTTCTTTGCACTGATCGCTGAGGAAGGTTTTCGTATCTTTTCTTGCTATTCCTTGGAACTCTGTCTGCATTCAGATGCTCATATCTTTCCTTTTCTCCTTTGCTTTTCGCTTCTCTTCTTTTCACAACTATTTGTAAGGCCTCCCCAGACAGCCATTTTGCTTTTTTGCATTTCTTTTCCATGGGGATGGTCTTGATACCTGTCTCCTGTACAGTGTCACAAACCTCATTCCATGGTTCATCAGGCACTCTATTGTCAGATCTAGTCCCTTAAATCTATTTCTCATTTCCACTGTATAATCTTTAAGGATTTGATTTAGGTCATTCCTGAATGTCTAGAATTTAAAGAAAACCTTAAATTCTACATATTTTTTACTGCAGCCATGAAATTAAAAGACACTTGCTCCTTGGGAAAAAGGTATTACCAATCTAGTCAGCATATTAAAAACCGGAGATATCACATTGCTGACCAAGTTCCGTACAGTCAAAGCTGTAGATTTTCAAGTAGTAATGTACAGATATGAGTGTTGGCTCATAAAGAAGGCTGAGTGTTGAAGAATAGACACTTTTAAATTGTTCTGGAATGATGCTGAAGCTCCAATACTTGGGCCACCTGATGCAAACAGCCAACTCATAGGAAAAGACCCTGATGCTGGGAAAGATTGAGGGTGGGAGGAGAAGGGGGACAACAGAGGATGAGATGGTTGGATGGCATCACCAACTCAATAGACACAAGTTTGAGCAAACTCTGGGAGGTAGTAAAGGACAGGAAAGTCTGGAGTCCTGCAGTCCATGAGGTCACAAAGAGTTGGACGTGACTTAGACTGAACAATAGCAACATTCTTTTCTGAGTATAGGTAATCACATCATTATCTATGGCTAGAAGCTTGGAAGGACACATATTCATGTAAGACTCTAACAAAATGAACATCTTTTAGAGTTGTAATGTAATATATTTTAATTACCTATGTTCAGTAACCCTAATAGTACATTTTAGAAGGAATACAATCTTGACTCAATTATTTTAAGTGAATGCAAGACTATGCTTTTAAGCATATTTATAATCATTTATTTTCTAATTCCTCTTACCTTTGAAGTGTTTTATTTCAAGGAAAAGAGAAAAAAGATATTTATTAAAAGATTCATTGAACAAATAGATGTTCCTGACTTTTGTTGAAATAATTAATGTTCACTTTAGTTGCAATACAATAGGGAACAATCAGCATATTCATGTAACAACATATTGCATAAATACACATGAATTTTCTTGCTTTTTCAGCTGAGATGGCCTGGAAATTGGGAGATTCCAGTAATAAAGGGTACCTAGTGCCTGGATCTTAGACTGTTAATTCCATTCTCCAATAAAAGGAACCTCAGAGAAATGGCTGATTTTAGGGCTAGGGAATGTACCAAATGAGTCAGGGCATCCCATTAGCAGTGCCAGAAAGTAGGGAAGTGTTTTAAAACAGACAGACATAAACTTCAAAGTTGGATATATCCTTGTGACACAAAAGCCAACCATCAAGCTCCCAGTTTCCAAAGCTGGGAAAATTAGCACAGGAACCTAAAATAAGTAGTACTGGGTTATAATCTAAAGCACAAAATAAATTGTCATGGGTTCACATTGATATAAGAAGTGCTTGAATAAATAAACAAGTAAAAAACAAGTATTTCATGCAGGAAAATTTCAAATAATATGTGTACATATTCCTTATTCTTTATGGGCTGTGCACAGTGACTTCCTTCCAAAGGGTACAGATGAAAAGAAACAAGCAAAAGTAGATTTATAGTGGAGATATTTGACAGATACTACCTCCAGCTAAGGTGATTACAGTCAACAAAAACAATCAACATAAGTCACATTGATAATACATACCCTTGATGCTGTGTGATGAGAATGGCACTTTACCTCTATGATTTTATTTTCCAATCTGGTCATGAGAAAAACATCAGACTAATTTCCATTGAGGGATATTCTAGAGACTGCTTGACCACTACTTCAAAAAATGTCACAGTTGTCAATAATAAGACAATTCTGACAAAGTGTCACAACAAGAAAGTAAAGCGATGGGATAACTAAATGTGAGGTGGTATCCTGCATGGCAACAGAAAAAAAATCATTAGATTAAAAATAAGAAAATTTGAATGGACCTTAGGTGATTAGGAAAAAAAAAAATACCAATACTGGTCCCTTAATTGTAATAAGTGTATCACCCTAAAATAAGATAATAGTAATGACAGAAATTGGGTGTGGAATATATAAGAACTCTCTATATCACTTTTGCAATTTTTATGCAAATCTTAAATTGTATAAAGCAAAAGTTTAAAGAATAGTAAATGGTACATATCTTTTATAAACAACATTGAGATTAAGTAAAGTGGTTGGCCCTTTTCTGTAGGAATATTTCTAAGTACTGATTCAACCAGGGACTTGGCTTAAGTTTAGATTCTTTTGCTGTTCAGACGCGTTTGTGCTTCTTCCCTGCTAAATCCATAATTCTTTGCATATACGTCTATTAAAAACCTATAACCTCACTAATGATATGTAGTTAGATTTCCTATCTCTTCTTGTCCACTTTACTACTACAAGGAGCTAATGAAATCCACACGTCTTCTGTCTGCAGGCTTTAGCATAGTGCCTAAGCTATGAGAAAACTGAAACATGTTCAATGCCTACAAACATATATAAATAAATGAACAAACATATACACCATGTCTTAAATTCAAATATACTACTTATGGAAATCAAAGATATTTTGTCATTCAGCAAAATGTATTAAATTGCTTTTTGTTCAAACTCTCAGTCACATCTGACTCTTTGTGATACCCTGGACTGTAACACTTCAGGCCTCCCTGTCTTTCACCATCTCCCAGAATCTGATCAAACTCATCTACATTGGATTGGTGATGCCATACAACCATTTCATCTTCAGTCATCTCCTTCTCCTTCTGCCTTCCATCTTTTCCAGCATCAGAGTCTTTTCTGATGAGTCAACTCTTTGCATCAGGTGGCCAAAGTATTGGAGCATCAGCATCAGTCCTGCCAATAAATATTCAGAATTGATTTCTTTAGAATTGACCAGTTTGATATCCCTGTGGTCCAAGGGACTCTCAAGAGTCTTCTCCAACACCACAGTTCAAAAGCATCAGTTCTTCAGTGCTCAGCCTTCCTTATGGCCCTACTCTCACATCCATACATGACTACTGGAAAAAAATCTTAGCTTTGACTCTACGGACCTTTGTTGACAAAGTAATGTCTCTGCTTTTTAATATGCTGTCTAGGTTTGATATTACTTTTCTTCCAAGGAGCAAGCATCTTTCATGGCTGCAGTCACCATCTGCAGTGATTTTGGAGCCCAAGAAAATGAAGTCTGTCATTGTTTCCATTGTTTCCCCATGTATTTGCCTTGAAGTGATGGGACTGGATGCCATGATCTTAGTTTTCTGAATGTTGAGTTTTAAGCCAACTTTTCACTCTCCTCTTTCACTTTTGTCAACAGACTCTTTAGTCTCTCTTCACTTTCTGCCATAAGGGTGGTGTCATCTGCATATCTGAGGTTATTGATATTTCTTGCAGTAACCTTAATTCCAAGTTGAGCAAATCCTGCCCAGCATTTCGCATGATGTATTCTGCATGTAAGTTAAACAAGTAGGGTGATAATACAGTCTTGATGTACTCATTTCCCAATTTTGAACCAGTCTGTTTTTCCATGTCCAGTTCTAACTGTTGCTTCTTGACCTGCATACAGGATCTGCAGGAGCCAGGTGAGGTGGTCTGGTATTCTCAAACTACCACACAACTGTGCTCATCTCACATGGCTTCCTGGTGGTGCAGAGGTTAAAGGATCTGGCTGCAATGTGGGAGACCTGGGTTTGATCTCTGTGTCAAGAAGATCCCCTGGAGAAGGAAATGGCAGCCCACTCTAGTATTCTTGCCTGGAGAATCCCATGGACAGAGGAGCTTGGTGGGCTACAGTCCACAGGTAGTAAAGAGTCGGACACGACTGAGCAACTTCACTTTCACTTCACACATTAGTAAAGCAATGCTAAAAATTCCCCAAGCCAGGCTTCAGCAATACATGAACCGTGAACTTCCTGATGTTCAAGCTGGCTTTAGTAAAGGCAGAGGAACCAGAGATCAAATGGCCAACATCCCTGGATCATGGAAAAAGCAAGAGAGTTCCAGAAAAACATCTATTTCTGCTTTATTGACTATGCCAAAGCCTTTGACTGTGTGGATCACAATCAACTGTGGAAAATTCTTCAAGAGATGGGAATACCAGACCACCTAACTTGCCTCTTGAGAAATCTGTATGCAAGCTAGGAAGAAACAGTTAGAACTGGACATGGAACAACAGACTGGTTCCAAATAGGAAAAGGAGTACGTCAGGGTTGTATATTGTCACCCTGCTTATTTAACTTATATGCAGAGAACATCATGAGAAACACTGGACTGGAAGAAACACAAGCTGGAATCAAGATTGGCAAGAGACATATCAATCACCTCAGATATGCAGATGATACCACCCTTATGGCAGAAAGTGAAAAGGAGCTAAAAAGCCTCTTGATGAAAGTGAAAGTGGAGAGTGAAAAAGTTGGCTTAAAGCTCAACATTCAGAAAACGAAGATCGTGGCATCCGTTCCCACCACATCATGGGAAATAGATGCAGAAACAGCGGAAACAGTGTCAGACTTTGTTTTTGGGGCTCCAAAATCACTGCAGATGGTGACTGCAGCCATGAAATTAAAACATGCTTACTCCTTGGAAGAAAAGTTATGACCAACCTAGATAGCATTGAAAAGCAGAGACATTACTTTGCCGACTAAGGTCCATCTAGTCAAGGCTATGATTTTTCCTATGGTCATGTATGGATGTGAGAGCTGGACTATGAAGAAGGCTGAGCATGGAAGAATTGATGCTTTTGAACTGTGGTGTTGGAGAAGACTCTTGAGAGTCCTTTGGACTGCAAGGAGGTCCAACCAGTCCATTCTGAAGGAAATCAACCCTGGGATTTCTTTGGAAGGAATGATGCTAACGCTGAAACTCCAGTATTTTGGCTACCTCATGCAAAGAGTTGACTCATTGGAAAAGACTGTCATGCTGGGAGGGATTGTGGGCAAGAGGAGAAGGGGATGACCGAGGATGAGATGGCTGGATGGCATCACTGACTTGATGGATGTGAGTCTGAGTGAACCTTGGGAGTTGTTGATGGACAGAGAGACCTGGCGTGCTGCGATTCATGGGGTTGCAAAGAGTCGGACACGACTGAGCGACTGAACTGTACTGAAGAATTTTTCCACAGTTTTTGTGATCTGCACAGTCAAAGGCTTTAGCATAGTCAATGAAACAGAAGTAGATATTTTTCTGGAATTCTCTTGCTTTTTCTATTGTCCAACAGATGTCAACAATTTGATCTGTGTTTCCTCTGCCTTTTCTACATCCAGCTTGGCCATCTGAAAATTCTGTTGAAATCTATCTTGAAGAATTTTTAGCACTACTTTGCTAGCATGTATAAAAGTGCAATTGTGCGGTAGTTTGAATATTCTTTGAGACTGCATCCCTTTGGGATTGCAATAAAAACTGAGGTTTTCCAGTCCTTTGGCCACTGCTGAGTTTTCCAAATTTGCTGGCCTATTGCGTCCAAATTCCAAATTTCTATAGTGAGTCAGATTACATGGCTTCAAAATATTAATAATCTTTAGCAGTAGAAGTATCTCTGTGATCTCTAATTTATGAATTTCTCTTATTGTCTCTTAGTGGCTTGGATGGTAAAGAATCAACCTTCAAATGCAGGAGACCCAACTTCAGGCCCTGGGTTTGGAAGATCCCCTGGGAGAAGGAAATTGCAACCCACCCCAGTATTCTTGTCTGGGAAATCCCATGGACAGAGAAGGCTGGTGGGCTACAGTTCATGGCGTCTCAGAGTTGGACATGACTGAGAGACTAACACACTTTTGATCATTCATGGGTCAGACTCAATGCTAACCTTAGTTGCTGTGAGTAGTTACAAAGTTACTAAGAATGACATTGATGCATGTAAGATATTTTATTTTGGCAGAGTATCCTTTTATAATATGGTCACAAATGCCTTTTAACTTCATCTGCAATTACTCCAATAAGCCCTGTAAAACTGATTTTTCCTTGAAATTGCATTGTACCTCATAGAATACACATATGCTATTGCCTGTTCCAGGAATGGTGAGGTGAAGTGAGGTGAGGTGAAGTCACTCAGTCATGTCTGACTCTTTGCGACCCCATGGACTATAACCTACTAGGCTTCTCCATCCATGGGATTCTCCAGGTAAGAATACTGGACTGGATGGCCATTTCCTTCTCCAGAGGATCTTCCTGACTCTTTCCATTTTCCCAGTCTGGATACTTCCTATTCACATTACAAGACTAATGTTGCATTGGTGTATGTGAAAAGCTATACGAGCTCTGACATAAACATATGGTAGTTCTCAAACATTTATACATTTTCTTCTGAGTGCAACTATACAAAGTCTAGTCTATATTTTAGGAGTACAGACTTTGAGATGAAAGGGTTCAGAAAGTGCTAAGTTGTCTAAAAAGTACGTTGTAAAATAGTCACTATGACCAAGAAACCCTTAGGAATAAATTGCAAATTTCTCTTTCCTATTTGCAGAAGAAACTCTTATCTGCATTCTTTGGGTTACAAATGGGCAGTTAAAAATATTGTGACCATTAATATAAATTTAAATCTTTAACTTTCTTATGTTGATTTAAGAAAAATTCTTATTGAAAATAAATTTTCAAATGCCCAGGATTTCAGCTGCCTTTATTGCATACAGTCCATTGACAATTTATGTGTCTGTGTGTGGGGTGTGGGGACTAAGTTTGCATTGCACTTATCTCTACTCTGGTTCATGTGGCAACATTTTTTCCTCCTGATCAGAATCCACTCTATTTTCTCAAATCTAGAAGTGCGTTCAAATAGAGCATTTTTGCTTGAACTGAATGTGATCTTCAACATTTTTAATCCACAGTTTATCTATATTTCAAATATGAAGAGTGGGAATGAGATTTAGAGTATGAGGAAACAAAAGTTAAGTTAAAATCCCATCAGTACACTGATACTTTTGGAAAGTGTTTTTTGTCTGCTAGTGATTTACATATTCTTTGCTGGGCCAAATAGTTGCTATTCGCTTATTTTGACATTATAGAGATGCTAAAATTGGTCTTGAAATTAACTATACTTTTAAAAATCCAGAGAGCTACAGTTTGTCTTATATTAGAAAGCATGATAAAGCCATAGTATTTTAAAGATTCTCAGCATTGTAAATAGTAAAAATAATAAAAATGTTAGGTAGGTAGAATAGGGAAAAGGAGCCCAAAATGGTGGTAGCTAAAAGACAAGGAAGGGAAAAGCCCATGAAAATAGAACAAAAGAAGGTCTGAGGACCAGAATGAGGACCTCAGGTAAAACAACACTCCTGGTTGGCCCAATTTACATAGGACAGGCCCAGGGAGAGATAAGCATATAAATAGAAGATACAAAGCTAGCTTTCTCTCTCCTGCTCACTGGGGCACTCTTCTCCTCCTGTCTTTGGATCAAGGAGCCCTCACGCCTTGAAGATGGATTTTCCTGCTATCTTCTAAATAAAATAGAGCTGTAACACTGAGCTGTAACACTGATTTGTCTAAGAGCTATAACATGGTCCATTCGAGACATGAGAGCTATAACATGGTCTGTCCAAGACCTGAGAGCTGTGACATGCTGAGGGGGCTTTAATGTCCATCACTCCAAATCTTTGTTGTGATGAGACAAAGAACCAAGAAACATACACTCGTGTGACAAAAGCATTCCAAAATATTACTTGCTATAATAATTAACAACTGCATACACTCAAATGTTACCATTTATAGCACTTATCTTGCATTTATTTGCATGCTATTCCTCACTGTAATAGGAGATTGTTAATTCTTTATAGTGAGGATCATACCTTATTCATCATTACATATATAACAACTAAATATTAATAAGATAATAGTAATAATAACTGAGGTTAGGTTTTAAGTTTACTAAGAAGGTACTATGTTCAGTAATCCTTTAAAAGCCTATAAAGTAATTATGTTAAGTCCTCTTTAAAGAGATTAAGCAATTTGGCCATCACACCTCTAGAAAATAGGTATCTCCTTTAAACCCAGAAATCTTTTATTGTATAGCTCATCATCTTAAACTTTATACTATAACACAATTTTTTCATTCATTCAACAGCTAGGAGGAAATTTTACTATATCTGTCAGATATTATAAGATACTGACATGTATCAGTGAATAAGAGAAAATCTATAGTATCACTGATCTTATATTACAGGAAATAGGATGAAATAATTCAAACAATAAATGAGTATATAAAAATATACATGGTAATATCATAATAGCATGAAAAATTCATGGCAGTATCTGAAAATATTAGTGGGACAATTTCCCTTAAATTTAGATTAACATAATAAATAAGAAAAATGAAAAATTTTAAAAGATTGAAAACACGTAAGATGAATTTAAACTTTAAAATATAGCTGCGAAAAAAGCACCAGGGCAGTCTTATGTTGATGTAAACTTTTATCAATTTTAAATATTTTAAGGTGATATACATTTTTACTATCTTTAAAGGAACTGATATTCTCTACATTGTACAAGTAGTTTTAGAGATTAGAAAAGGAAAGAAAGCTTGCTGAATATTTTACAGAGCTATGAAAATATTCATTGCAAAGCCCATAAAGAAACTGTGAAATCAAAATTATCAATCTCAGTTATGAAAAAGATGCCATGACTTTAAAGAAAATATTATTAATGAAGCCAGGAAAACACACATACACTGTGTGATGTTTATACACACTGCATGATCAATATAAAAAGTATATATCTGGGGGAACACAATATGACTAAGGAACTTTTGCTTTATATTACTCTATTAGCAGATTAAAGGAGAAAGCAAATGTGGTCACTTCAACTATGGCAGAAAACTTTTTTAAAACCTAGCAGACATATTTCTTTTAAAATTCAGCGGGATAAAAATTCATGTTTAGAAAATTAGGAGAAAAATCTTCCATATGTTAATGAAAATATTAAAACACATAGAAAATGTTATACTTTCTCATGAAACAGTAAAATTATTCCATTTAAAGTAAAAAAATGAGAAGAAATTCATTATTTTACTAAGGGGCTGAGTCAGCAAAGCAGGAAATGAGTGAAAATATAAAAGCATAATGACTGGAAATAGGCATAAATAAGCCTGGATACATTTTAGAGGACATGGCTGTCTACAGAGAAGGTAAAAGAAAATCCCTGAACTATTCGAATAAGAGATGAAACATATTCTTATCTACTACAAAGAGGAATAAAATCTAATTTTAAACAATACCATTTATAAAATGAAAGAAAAAAATTCCATGGTATTACTTACACGTGGAGTCTTAAAAATACAGTAAGCTAGTGAATATAACAAAAAGAAACAGACTCAAAGATACAGAGGACAAATTAGTGGTTATAGGAGGGCAAAGGCAATATAGGGCTGGGAGGTTACAAACTGGAAGTTACAAACTTTGGGGTGTAAGATTAAAGGTTGTACTGTTTGACATGGGGAATAAAGCCAATATTTTGTAATAACTGTAAATGGAAAGTAACCTTTAAATTGTATATATTTTTTAAAAAATCCACATCTTTAATATATAACTCCTTATCCTTTCAGCATATGCTGAGCTAAGTGACTTCCTTCCAAACAGTATATAGTAGAAAGAGTTAAAAAGCCGGGGGCGGAGAGGACAGCTTTGCAGTGGGGAAATTTGACAAACACTACCTCAAGCCAAGTGATCAAGGTCAACAGCAATAATGATAGTCATGTTGATAGTACCTCCTTCAGACATGATGGATGAAAACAGCATTCAGATCTTTGTCTCCCTCCCTGAAATGCACAACTCTTGTTTCATTTTTAGAAAAACATCAGACAAATTCCAACTTAGAGATATCCTAAAAATATCTGACTAGTATTCTTCAAAACTTTTGAGATGATCAAAACAAGGAAAGTCTGGAAAACTAATTGGAGAAGGACAAGAAGTTTTAAGGACTAAATGCAATGTAATATTAGTGATGGATGTTAGTGAAAACAAACAAAATTCAAAAATGTGTGCAGCTTGCTGCTGCTGCTGCTGCTGCTAAGCAGTTTCAGTCGTGTCCGATTCTGTGCGACCCCATAGACGGCAGCCCAATAGGCTCCCCCATCCCTGGGATTCTCCAGGCTAGCACACTGAAGTGGGTTGCCATTTCCTTCTCCAATGTATGAAAGTGAAAAGTGAAAGTGAAGTCACTTAGCCATGCCCAACTCTTAGCCACCCCATGGACTGCAGCCTACCGGGCTCCTCCATCCATGGGATTTTCCCAGCAAGAGTACTGGAGTGGGGTGCCATTGCCTTCAGTTAATGACAATATATTAAGTATGGGTTAGTTAATCATGGTAAATATACCACCTGTGCATGCTAAGTTGCTTCAGTCGTGTCCGACTAGTTGTGACATTATGGACTTGTAGCCGGTCAGGCTTCTCTGTCCATGGGACAGGCAAGAATACTGGAATGGGTAGCCATTCCCTTCTTCAGGGATCTTCTCAACCTAGGAAATGAACCCACATGTTTTGCAGTTCTTGCTTTGTAGGCAGATTCTTTACCACTGAGCCACCAGGGGAAGCCCCAGGTATACCATAAATGCTGTAAGATAGTAATTATAGAGGAAACCAGGTTTGGGATATATGACAATTCTATTACCTATCCCACTCTTCTTTACACCTAAAACTAGTATAAAATGAGAAGCTTCTTTTAATATGAAAGGATACAATTTACTAAGGAACAAAAATAATAAATATGTTGATATTTTACTAAGATCATTAAAGAAAAAGAAAGTAAAACAAGAATTAATAAGTATATTCATAGGAAGACAAAAACTTGTAAAAACATATTTCCCAAGTTAATCTGTTATATGCAAAATTACAATTGCATTTTATTGAAACAATTACATTTCATTGAAAGAACTGGTAAGTTTCCTGAAGTTCCAACCAAGAATAGAGGTTGACCAAACAAACAGAATAAACTGCTTCCAACATCCCTACAGCTATTTGGGATTTGATATAAACAGTTTGTCAGAATGGCATTATGAAACAGGAAGGAAATTGTTTATTATTCAGTGCATTGTTGGAGATAATTGCCCATCCACACTGGAGGGTTAGCAAGGAGATCCAACCAGTCCATCCTAAAGGAAATCAGTTCTGGGTGTTCATTGGAAGGACTGATATTGAAGCTGAAACTCCAATATTTTGGCCACCTCATGCGAAGAGCTGACTCATTGGAAAAGACCCTGATGTTGCAAAAGATTGAAGGCAGGAAGAGAAGGGGACAACAGAGGATGAGATGGTTATATGGCCTCACCGACTCAATGGACATGAGTTTGGGTGAACTCCGGGAGTTGATGATGGACAGAGAGGTCTGGCGTGCTGTGGTTCATAGGGTTGCAAAGAGTTGGACACAACTGAGTGACTGAACTGAACATTGGAGGGTGCAGGGGATAGTATAAAAGTAAAAGTATGCCTTCACATCACACCAAACTGAAATTAAATTTCAGGTAAATTAATACTCAGATGTGGCACCATGGATATAAAAACTGTAAAATAAATTTAAAGAAAATAAGAGGATTGCCTTGATCACAGAAAATTCCAGCACACAAAACAAGAAAAGACTTTTACCTGTAGTGAAAGGAAACATTGGAATGAAAACTAAAACTATCCACTCAACTAGAATTTCCCAGATATACTCATATTGAGTTAGGAAAGAAAATATAGCAATCTTTCACAGAAATGACTTTTGAGAGTGATGCTTTAAACTTTTGGCTTGACTTTAAGAATATTGAATTTTCTTATACAATTGTTAAATATTGTCCCCATTTCAAATCCACTTTTCTGTATGATTGGCTTGGTGATAAGGAGGATATGAGTCTGCAAAGCATGTTTTTTCTTTGCCAGTTGACTCCCTCTTATTCTAACAATACTGGGTACTATGAGGCTAGAAGCCTGGAGAAGGAAGAAAAAGCACATCACTTTCCTCTTTGCTTCCTTTTTCTGTTTTCTCTTTCTCTTCCTGTCAACATACATTTTGGAACATGCCTTTTTTTAATTTCAATTTTTTTTTCTCTCCACCCTTCTAGCAATAGTTTGTTCCAATTTTCAGTTTGCCTACAACTGCAGAACCAGCCTTGTGGATGGTCCCAAGATGACAGCATCAGCCAGCTGGAGCCCCTTCTGTGAGGTCTGGGTCTCTGGTCCCAGGGGGTCTCTTTCCCAACCTTCACACATCAGAAATTCTCACACTTCTCTTTGGTCATTGCTTCCCATTTTTTCTATGTGTATGATATTTCTGTGTTTCATTTTTGCCTTTTAATTTTTCTACATCTAGTTTATGATTCTTATTTTCATTTATTTATTTTTAATTTGGTCTTGCCACACTTGTGGAATCTTAGTTCCTCCACCAGGGATTGAACCCATGGCCCCAGCATTAGTGCAGAGTCTTAACCACTGGACATTTAGGAAAGTCACAGGTCAATAATTATTTGTTAACATAGATTAAATCATTATTGAATAATAAAAATAACTGGAGTTGTTTTTCCTTTCTTCAACTTTACTGATTATAAAAAAACATTGACATTTGCTTTGGTATTTTAAGAAAATTTTTCTTTCACTAAAATTTTTTTCTGTTATCTATTTCTAGAAAATTAAAACATAGGATGCCTGTTTCCATTTTTACCCCAGCAACCTAAAAAAGTGAACCAAATACAAGGAGGATTTTCATATATTATATAAATAAACATCTATAATTACACTGAATATATTTTTCAACTGAAGCTTTTGTCAAATAGGGAAGTTTATGAACCCCAAAATAGAGAAAATTGTTTAATTTTGGTGCCAATGTGAGTTTGCCAATGTCTTGATTATCATGAGTAAGTTTAACTAATTATCACGTAGCTGAATGTCTCCAATGTATTACCAACGTATTATCTAGTGTATTTAAATTGGATGTTAGTCATTCTGGATTTTTGCAACTTGTATTTTTAAAATTAATTTGTGAAAAGATAAGTGAAAATGTTAGTCACTTAGTCTTGTCCAATTCTTTGTGAACCCATGGACTGTAGCCTGCCAAGTTCCTCTGTCCATGGGATTCTCTTTTCCAGGCAAGAATACTGGTGTGGGTTGCCATTCTCTTCTCCAGGGGATATCCCTAAACCAAGGATCAAACCTAGCTAGATCTACTGCATTAAAGCAGATTGTTTACCATCTGAGCCACCAAGATATAATTTTTTAAAATCATATAATTCAAAACAGTTTAAAGACCTCTTGTGAAATTATTGTATTGACTCCTGATTTTTCTGCATGGGTTGTGCTAATTAAATTACAGTCTTTCAAGCATATGTTATAATTTAGTGCAATGGCATATAAAATTTTATGTAAGAGTGTATGTTTGTAATACTCTCATAGGATCCACTGTACTACTGAAATTAAACTGATAATGCTAAAAAGCTGTTTACCTTCAAGATCCCTGTAGCCCTTTAAAAGATCAATCAACTTGGCACTTTTGAAAATTTAAATTAAATTGATGATGTCTCATTACACTCTCTTTGATGATTATGATTGCATAGAAGCAGAATATAAATCTTAAGGAAACTAGCTCTGAAAGGCTAACTAATAGAAAACATGATGGATGCAGAATGTAGATGCTATGACTTTTGTTCACTATTGATAGAGTAATTAATCATTTCCATTTTTTCTTTATTGAGATCTGAAGTATACCTTATGAACTGAAAAAGTATTAAAAATAAGATCAAAAATTCAGTAAAATTCTAAATATTAAAATTATACATTTATTTATGCTAACTTACTATTCAAATAATAATTTCAGAATAAATTCAAAAGTATTTAATTTTTAGATAATAAACTATAGGTATATATCCACATTATTTATATACCAGAGTGTAAATAATAATTTTAAAACTATTTTTTTACCATGTTCACCATTTTTAACTGTGCAGTTCAAAGGTATTTAATGTATTAATATTGTTGTATAACCATCACCACCACCCATCTCCAAAATTCTTTTCATCTTATAAAACTGAAATTCTATATCCATAAACCAGTAAATCCCCATCTTTCTTTCCCCAGCCACTGGCAAGTGCCATTATACTTGCTGTCTACTTTAAATACTTCATGTAAGTAATCTCATATAAGATTTGTCTTTTCATGACTGGCTTATTTCACTTAGTATAATGTCCTCAAGTTTTGTTCATACTGGGTGTAAAAGTCAGAATTTCACTCATTGTTCAGGCTGAATAGTATCCCATTGCATGTATATACTGCATTTTGTAAAACTGTATTTTTAAAACAAAGACAGTTATCAACCAAAATTATAGCTTAAATAATTAATGATTTATATATTTATCACTGAATGATCCTTTCCCTTTAAAACTGCATATTCAGTTTGAAGTAGAAAAGTTAATCAATCACTTTAGTTATTGCAAAAGAATGTTTCTAAAGGTCAATATTCATTATTGATTTAAAATTCTTATTTAATTCAAATTAGAATGATATTTGTGTTTACCTATGGTGTCAAATTCTGTGTATTAATCAGTTATTAAAGGGATGGCAATGCTAGAATTTGAAGTCTTAGCAATGAAAAAAAAAAAAAAACACCATAAAATTAAGAAGTAAAATTGAATGGAGAAGGCAAAACAATCATTTGTATCTAGCATTTATTGTGCATATTCTGGCAACAACTAGATAAAACTGTATTTAAATGGAATCATATTTAGGATTGTAACAACAAACAATAACACATTAATTTATTTTAAAATGAATTTATTTAAACTGGAGGATAATTATAATGTTGTTATGGTTTTTGCCATGCATCAACATGAATTGGCCATGTGTCCCCCCACCCTGAGCCCCCTCCCACCCCCTGCTCACCCTATCCTTCTGCGTTGTCCCAGAGCACCAGCTTTGGGTGCCCTGCTTCATGCATGGAACTTGCTCTGGTCCTCTATTTTACATATGGTAATGTACATGTTTCAATGCTATTCTCTCAAATCATCCCACACTCGCCTTCTCTCCCCTGAGTCCAAAAGTCTGTTCTTTACATCTGTGTCTCCTTTGCTGCCCTGCACTCAAGATCATCATTACTGACTTTCTAAATTCCAATATATGTGTTAATATACAGTATTTGTATTTCTCTCTCTGACTCACTTCACTCTGTATAATAGGCTCCAGTTCCATCCACCTCATTAGAACTGACTCAAATGTGTTCCTTTTTATAGCTGAGTAATATTCCATTGTGCACATGTACCACAGCTTCCTTACCGTCAATCTGCTGATGGACAGTGGCTTCTATATGCTAGCTATTGTAAACAGTGCTGCAATGAACATCGGGGTACACGTGTCTCTTTCAGTTCTGGTTTCCTTGGTGTGTCTGCCCAGTAGTGGGATTGCTGGGTCGTATGGCAATTCTATTCCCAGTTTCTAAGGAGTCTCCACACTTTTCTTCACTGGTTGTACCAGTTTGCATTCCCCACCAACAGTATAAGAAGCTTCCTTTTGCTCCACATCCTCTCTAGCATTTACTGTTTGTAGACTTTTTGATGATGGCCACTCTGACCAGCATGAGATTATACTTCATTGTGGTTTTGATTTGCATTTCTCTAATAATGAGTGATGTTGAGCATCTTTTCCTACATGCTAAATAGAGTCATCAGGTGTTTTTGTAAATAAAGTTTTACTAGAACCTAGCTATAACCATTCCTCCAGTCAGATTTGGGAACTCTTGCATTCCTACTGAGGAACTGAATAATTGTGACAGAGACTGTAATGTTTGACAAAACCTAAAATATTTACTATATGGCCTTTACAGAAAAGTTTCCCAACCCTTGTCCCAGAAGATGGATTCTATCAAGACCATAGGTCAGGTTTCCAAAAATGTTCTGTTGGCCATTCTCTCTCCAATGACATCTGAATCTAACCTCTGTGAGGGAGGGCTTCATCCTCATGAGTCATTCTCCAGAGTTCCATGTACCTCTTACTAGCCAATCCCTCATGACTCCAATTCTATGTTACAATTAATCATTCCTTATATTAAATTTTCCCTGTTCAAATAATCTATAATGTCTTTTTCTTCACTGGACTTTGGTATACAATGGCTATTATTTTTTCCTCTTGTATTTTTAACCTATGTGTCTTATCTAACATGCTTTTTCCTATAGATAACATAGTTTATTTCTTTCCAAAATTTTTACAGTCTATTCATCTATGCCTTTTAAAAACTTATTTATTTATTTTAACTGGAGGCTAATTACTTTACAATATTGTACTTTTTTTTTTTTGCCATACATTGGCATGAATCAACAATGGGTGTATGTGTTCTATCTGTGCATTTAAGTGAGATGTTTGGTTATTTATTTTTAGTGAAAACTATTAGTTGGGTTGTATTTAGATCTATTTTGCTCTTTGATTTATCTTTTCTCCAAGTTTTTGTTCCCTTCTTGTTTCTCCTGTTTTTCTGTCTTCTTTTGGATTACTTGAAATTTTTTATCATTCTGTTTGCATTATTAACATTTACTGCAATAATTACTTAACATATATTGACCAATTTTCTAATTGCTTATGATAGGGAAGAGATATCTAGTTCCTATTATCATATCAAGGTTAAGTTCAATCCAAAATTATTCTTTTACGTTATATTATTTTCTGGATTTATATAGAATTAGTTCAGCTTCATAAAAAAGAATAAATACTCAAAACAAGAAATAATGATCAATGAACGAATAAATGACAGATTTATAAAAAAAGTTGGAGACCAGGTTGCCTCAAAATTGATAAGAATATGTGAGAACCTAAAACCACAGATAAGGTTTGCATTAATGAAGAATCAGACTAATGTATCATTGTATTTAATTGGAAATGTAACCCACAACAAGATGACAGTATTTATGAGAACTTGACAGATGATAAAAACATCAGTCTATTAATGGTATTGTTGGTACAAATGTTTATAGAAATCAAGTAAAATGAAATTAGACTTCTATCTCTAACCTAAGGGTAAATTATGTGAAGTTGCTCAGTCGTGTCCGACTCTTTGAGACCCAATGGACTGTAGCCTATCAGGCTCCTCCATCCACTGGATTTTCCAGGCAAGAATGCTGGAGTGGATTGCCATTTTCTTCTCCAGGGGATATTCCTGACCCAGGAATCGAACCTGGGTCTCCTGCATTGCAGGCGGACGCTTTACCATCTGAGCCATCAGGAAACCATAAAGGCTTACTTTCTTTAAAATTACAGAAAATCTTTCAAAAAATATAATACCTAACATAAACTAGAAGCTGGATGAATTTTGCTAAGTTTATTAGTTTGAATAGTCTATATTTTCTACTAGAACTATCCCTAAATCTTAGTGGCTTATAAAAATCAAGACCTATACCTGATCATGGCTTGTCGGCTCTCTGCCATATTTCACCACTCTGACACCAGAGCTTATGTAAAAATCACCAGCTAGCTCAAAAAACTGCTTGAGGTGGGACTTGGCTTTTCTGCTCACATTTCACTAGACAAAGCAAGTTCCAATACCTAACTCTAAAAGAAAAAAAAAAAGCAACGTCCTAATATATATCAAGAAAGGAATTGGAAATATTTGTTCAATGCTTCTAATGAATATCTCAGAAACAAACTTGGAAAACCAAATTTATTAAAGAAAATAAATATTGATTAGAAATTACACACACACATATTTGTGTTACCATTCATAATCTTAACAAACTCAGTACACAAATGAAGGATATAAAAGTATAAAACAGATAATTTATTATTACCTCTAATATTTAAAAATAATAAATACTGAAAGCAATCTATAGATTCAATGAAATCCTTAAAAATTTATGTGCCATTTTCACAGAACTAGAACAAATAATTTTATAATTTGTAAAGGAAAACAAGAGACCTCAAACATCCAAAGCAATCTTGAAGGAAAACAGAGCTTAGAGGAATCATGTTCCCTGACTTCAAACTATACAACAAAGCTACAGTCATCAAAACAGCATGGCACTGGCACAAAAAACAGAAATATAGATCAATGGAACAAAATAGAAAGCCCAGAGGTAAATCCATGCACCTAGGATGACCTATTCTATGGCAAAGGAGGCAAGGGAGAAAAGATAGTTTCTTCAATAAGTGGTGCTGGGAAAACTGGGCAACTACATGTAAAAGAATAAAATTTGAACTCTCCTTAACATCATACACAAAAAAACCTCAAAACGGATTAAAGATCTAAATGATAAGGCTGGACACTGTAAAACTCTTGGAGGAAAACATAGGCAGAACACTATGACATAATCACAGCAAGGTCTTTTTCTGACCCACCTCTTAGAGTAATGAGAATAAAAACAAGCACACAAGAAAAACTAAATGGGAGCTGCTGCTGCTGCTAAGTCGCTTCATTCATGTCCAACACTGTGCGACCCCATAGACAGCAACCCATCAGGCTGGGCTGTCCCTGGGATTCTCCGTGCAAGAACACTGGAGTGGGCTCCTATTTCCTTCTCCAATGCATGAAAGTGAAAAATGAAATGAAGTCACTCAGTCGTGTCCGACTCTTCAGGACCGAAAGGACTGCAGCCTACCAGGCTCCTCTATCCATGGGATTTTCCAGGCAAGAGTACTGTGGGTTACCATTTCCTTCTCCAAAATGGAGCTACTTAAATGTAAATGATTTTGCACAGCAAAGGAAACCATAAACGATATGAAAAAACAATTCTCAGAATGGGAGAAAATGCTTGCAATTGGAGCAATGGACAAGGGATTAATATCCAAAATATATAAACTATTCATGAAACTCAACATGAAAAAAAGAAAAAATTAATAAATGGTTGGAAGACCTAAATAGAAATTTCTCCAAAATGATACACAGATGACTAAGAGGACATGAAAAGATGCTCAGCTTCAGTGATTATTTGAGAAATGCATGTCAAAAGTACAATAAGGTGTCACCTCACACTGGTCAGACTGGCCCTCATAAAAACAATCTATAAACAATGAATGCTGGAGAGGATGTGGATAAAGGGAACTCTCTTAGGCTGTTGGTGGGAATGTGAATTGGTCCAGCCACTATGGAGAACAGTGTGGAGATTTCCTCAAACTAAAAATAGAACTATCATATGACCTGGCAATTCCACTCCTGGGGATCCAGAGAAAAGATACATTCACCTTAACATTTATTGCAGAACTATTTACACTAACCAGGACATGGAAGCAACCTAAACAGCCATTGACAGAGGAATTAATAAAGAATATGTGGCACAAATACACAATGGAATATTACTCACTCATAAAAGAACAAAATTGTGCAATTTGCAGAGATGTGGATGGACTCAGAGACTGTCATACAGAGTAAGGTCAGAAAGAAAAACATATATCATATATTAATGCATAATGTGGAATCTAGAAGAATGGTATAGATGAATCTATTTGCAAAGTAGAAATAGAGACACATACAGAGAATGAATGTACGACACCAAGTGGGGAAAGGAAGAGGATGGGATGAACTGGAACATGGGAGTGACATATATACAATATGATGTATAAAATATATAACTAATGAGAACCTACTCTATAGCACAGAGAATCCTACTCAGTGCTCTGTGGTGACCTAAATGGGAAGGAAAACCAAAAGGAGGTGATACATGTATTTGTATAGCTGGTTCACTTTGCTATACAACAGAAACTGACACAACATTGTAAAGCAACTACACTGCAATAAAAATTTAAAAAACTATGACAAAAAAATACAACTGTTCACAGTCCCATTAAAATTAGACAAAGGGTGATAAACAGAATCTACAGTGACCTAACACAAACATCCCATAAATAAATGTAAATCAACTCAAATTTACCCTCAATAAGACAATGGATACTAAATTAATAAGATGCATTATCCCATCTGGATAAGATAAATAAATAAAAAGACTATCTGTTGGCAACATGAATAAAAATTTTTGACAGAAGAGTGAAATATTACTTTATTAGGAAGCAACATCTATTAAAGTTAATTATAACATATTACATGTAAAGGAGGAATGTTAAAGCACTGATTTAAAAAGGCCTTGTCACTATGAACTGAATTTTGTCTCTTCAAAATTCATGTTGATGTTCTATTCCCAGTACTGTAGAATGTGATTATATTTGGAGATACCTTGGATATTAATTGGATGGCATCACCAACTCAATGGACATGGGTTTGGGTGGACTCCGAGAGTTGTTGATGGACAGGGGAGGCCTGGGAGGCCTGGCATGCTGTGGTTCATGGGGTCGCAAAGAGTCAGACATGACTGAGTGACTGAACTGAGCTGAACTCGATATTAATTAACTTTATAGGGTAGTTAAGGTTAAGAGAGGACCTAAAGGTGAACCACTATTCCAATATAACTAGTGTTTTTATAAGAAAGCACTTCCTTGGTAACTCAGATGGTGAATAAACTGCCTGCAAGGCAGGAGACCTGGGTTCAATCCTTGGTTTGGGAAGATTCCCTGGAGAAGCAAACGGCAACCCACTCCAGTGTTCTTTCCTGGAGAATCCCATGGACAGAGGACTGGGGGCTACAGTCCATGGGATCTCAAAGAGTCAGACAAAACTGAGTGACTAACACTCAGTTTTCATTTTAGAAAAATAAGACACACAGGAATTTCCACACAGAGGAAGCCCATGGAACGACAGCAAGAAGGCAGCCATCTGTAAACCAGGGAGAGAGGCCTCAGAAGAAACCAAACACTCAGACACCTTGATCTTGGACTTTAACCTACAGGACTATGAGAAATTAAATGTCTACTGTTTAAATCATTCAGTGTGTGTATTTTGTTATGGTAGCCTTAGCAGACAATCACACCTATGTACATTTATAAAGATTTTACTGTAGGAGTGTCCATATTTGTACAAAAAAAGAAGAGAAACAAGAACACACATATACAAAGAAATATTTGAAAATATTCTGGTGTATTCATATCCAAAATATGATACAGACCTTACAAAGAATAATTATACATATAGACAAATGACATGCTTAGAGTTAAATCAAGCATTTTTGAGTGAGAAAACATAGAAAAAAGTTATTATAATCTGATCTGGTTGGGTTTTTGTAAGATTTTGTGAAAACAAACTCTACATTAAAATGATATTTTATATAAATAATCCTATTTTTTATGTATCTATAGTATAGTTTGTTTTTTATAATATAGTTTGATTCTTGTAAGCTATCACAAAAATAAATTATATATATAGTATTATTTTAAAATATAGTTTGTTTTCAAAAAAGCTTACAAGACTCAGACCATCATAGTACATTTTTACCTGGTTCTTCTGAGAAGTCTTTCTGTATTCCACAACTGTGATTCAGATTCTGTAACTATGTACATATCTCCATAGAATGACTCATACTAAATGAGTTGTGCAATTTTCAAATGCACACTATAATAATGTTCTATGAATATTCTTCAAACTTGCTTTGAAAATACTGGTATTTTTTTTGTTGTTCAGTCACTCAGTCTTGTCGGACTCTTTGTGACCTCACAGACTGCAGCCCACCAGGATTTCCTGTCCTGCACCATCTCCTGGAACTTGCTCAAACTAATGTCCAGTGAGTCGGTGATGCCATCCAACCATCTCATCCTCTATCATCCCCTTCTCTTTCTGTATTCTATCTTTCTCAGCATCAGTGTTTTTTCCATTGACTTGGCCCTTTGCATTAGGTGGCCAAAGTATTGGAGTTTCAGCTTTAGCATCAGTCCCTCCAATGAATATTCAGGATTGTTTTCCTTTTAGATTGACTGGTTTGATCTCCTTGCAGTCCAAGGGACTCTCAAGAATCTCAATACCAGAGTCCAAAAGCATCAATTCTGCACTCAGCCTTCTTTACAGTCCAACTCTCACATCTATACATGACTACTGGAAAAACCATAGCTTTGACTATGTGGACATTTGTTGGCAAAGCAATGTCTCTGCTCTTTAATATGCTGTCTAGGTTGGTCATAGCTTTTCTTCAAAGAAGCAGGTGTTTTTATAATTTCATGGCTGCAGTCACCATCTGCAGTGATTTTGGAGCTCAAAAAAATTAAGTCTATCACCATTTCCTTTTTCTCCCCAGCTATTTGCCATGAAGAGATGGGACCAGATGCCGTGATCTTTGTTTTTTAAATGCTGAGTTTTAAGTCAGCTTTCCACTCTCCTGTTTCACTTTCATCAAGAGTCTCTTTAGTTCCTCTTCACTTTCTGCCATAAGGGTGGTGTCATCTGTGTCTCTGTCTCTGAGGTTATTGCTATTTCTCCTGGGAGTCTTGATTGCAGCTTGTGCTTCATCCAGCCCAGCATTTTGCATGATATACTCTCCCTATAAGTTAAGTAAGCAGGATGACAATATGCAGCCTTGATGTACTCCTTTCCCAATTTGGAACCAGTCTGTTTCTTCATGTCCAGTTCTAACTGTTGCTTCTTGACCTGCATACAGATTTTGCATGAGGCAAGTAAGGTGTTCTGGTAATCCCATCTCTTTAAGAATTTCCAACAGTTTGTTGTGATCCACACAGTTAAAGGCTTTAGTGTATTCAGTGAAGCAGAAATAAATGTCTTTTGTATAGCAATGGTTTATTATTCTTTGAACAGCAATAAAACCAGCAGCTTCTAATTATTTATTTTTGACAGATTCAGAAGTCAGAGGTCAAACAATTGTCACAAATTTTTAAAGGTACATTTTAATTAAACAAAGTAAATAATACTTGAGAAGACAACTTACCATCAGATAATTCTCAGCTGGAGCAAAAGAGTAAGTTCTAAAATCCACTGTAGCTAGAAATCTATATCCTATTCTTATAGCAAAATAATTTATGATTTAGTATGTGGAGGGAGGTGGGAGGGAGTTCAAGATTGGGAACACGTGTATACTCATGATGGATTCATGTTAATGTATGGCAAAACCAATACAATATTGTAAAGTAATTAGCCTCCAATTAAAATAAATAAATTTAAATTAAAAATAAAAAAGAAAATAATTATAACAAAAGAGATGAGAATTATTTCACTAAAATAATTAAGCTAGAACATCATACCACACCATAATTATTGTTTTACACACACGAGTATAAACATACACACACTCATATTTACTCACAATTTGGCAAGCAAAAGATCTCATTAAAAAAATTTTACCTCGTCTTTGCCCATAGCTCCTGGCTGCATGTAAACACAGAAAAAAACCATGTGTATTTGTATCAAAATGGTGAATTTAAAAATAAAAAAAATATTCACACAGACACCCAAAAAGAAAATCTAATATGAAATTTATTTTTTATTGAACCATATAAATTTACGATGTTGGTAACAAACAAATAAACACACTATCAGGAGACAGTCTTTTCTTTCCTTAAGTATATTCGAGTAAAGAATAAGGTGAAACCACTTTCAAATAAGGTAATTTTAAATAAGAAAGAGAGACAGAGAAAGGCAGGAAGAGAGGTGGCAAATATTCTCTTCCTAAATGTCAATCCTCATATAATAATAATAATAAAAACAGAATCACAAAACTAAAGACAGATGACAGTACTAAGTGCAGTGATTCTTAACAATGCTTTTAACGTCCATCATTTTTTCCCAGTTACAGTACTTTTGTTCTACAGTTTCCACTGGATACTTCTTTATCTCTTTATCTTTGCCTTTTTTCCATTTATTTTCATTTGTTTCAAGAGTTTCATAACTGTTACATTTTATAGTGTTACATTTTAAAGTCGTCACATTCTAACATTTGTATCATCTCCATGTTTGCTCTATTGATTGTCTTTCACATTTTGAGAGCTCCCTGATGCCTGGTATAAGTGATTTTCTACCGGAACACGGGCATTTTGAGTAGTGGTGTAAAAACTCAGGATCATGTGCAAACCTCGTGTTTCAAGAGGCCTTTGCATCATTCTTGTGGGTGGAGGGGGTGGTCTCTGTTTACTGCCAGGAGGGTGGGGACGTCCAGGCTCCCCCGTGTCACTGCTGGAGGAAGGGCATGACTTGTTCCCGTAAAGAAAGTCTTGGCTCCATACCCTGCCTTCAGAGGTGTGGTGCAGCATCTCAACAGATGGGCAAAGGGGGGAAGTCTAAGCTCTCCACTCAACTATGCTGGCAGAGCTGGAACTGGCCAGAGAATTTGTTTGTTTTGTGTATTTGTTTGGAGTGGTTATTGTCTAAAAGTTATTGTCCTGGATTTTTGACCAGAGGACAGACTTTGTCGAGGGTCTTTTTGTCTGTACCTGTTAGCATTTCCAGGTGTCCTACTTCCCACTTCCCAGTCTGGATACACAAGAGAGATACAGCACCTAAGAAACTCCGCACCAGCCCATTCTTCAGGTGTAGAGATCTCTTGCTAACTCGGCTTCTTCTCTCCACCTCTCAGATCCTTTTTACATCTGTTTACTATAAGAAATCTGCAGGCTTTAGCTGTAATTAGTGAGAGAAGTAGGAAAATATCTAGAGATTGGAATTACCCTGTTTTCAAAAGAAACATAAGCCATTCTTTTTAAGTTTGAGAGGACATATGAGAAAACATTTTTCAATAACACTCAGAATTTTTTTTTTTTTTCCCCTGAGGATCTGCAATAGAAATATCCTTGGAAATTACACAGGAAGCTGTCTCCTCTCTGGGGTTGTGTTACTGCTGCTCATCTAGGACTGCTCACTGGTCTCCCCACTTTTATATCCCACCATCCGATCAGGGGTAGAAATGAATAAGTTCCCTCCAGGCTGCGGCAGTCTAAGAGCAAAATCAGACAGTTGGCCAGTTTTTTTTTTTTCTTTCCTCTGTGACAATTCTAGCCTGTTTGCTGCTAGCTTGCCTCTCTTTTAGGTTTCCCTTCAGTAGCCATCCTAAATCCTTCTATGACCCCTGCTTTCTTTGCAGTATTATTGCATGTTCTCATGGCTGTGATAGAGGAAAATCTTGCCTACTCTATCCTTTCTTCTGCTCAATTAAATATACTTAACCTCTGTTTCTCTCTCCAGGGGCTCTTTTGACAGCTAATTATCTAATTCAAACTGATAAGACACTGGGTTGTTAAATCTCTCAGTCATATACTTTGATTTACCAAAGATTTTTCTGAAGGCTGTCATAACTCAAAGCAGTTTCTGAAACTGGAACATTGGGCAGAGTGTTGGACCCATGGGGGTAATGAGGTTATTGAAGAGACTGATTTTGTGCTTAACGAGTCTGGTATCTCATAACTCACAACTTATATGTGGTGCTTGGCTGTGCTGTAAGGAGGCTTGTCCACTGTCACATACTCAGTAAACAGAATGTTTCGGGGGAGGGTGTCAGTATATTTGTTCCATCTATATGTATTGACAGTGCCTTGAGGCAAATAGAACTTTACCTCTGGCAAGCATTGTACACTCTTGCCTTTCATATTTTGATTGGCACAGAAGCTTATTTATATTTCCATGAGAAACACTTCTAAAATTTTGATAGAGCAAAAGAGAATTTTTTTTCTAATGACTATGGAGCCTCTTGATGAAAGTGAAACAGGAGAGTGAGAAGTTGGCTTAAAACTCAATATTCAAAAAACTAAGATCATAGCATCCAGTCCCATCACTTCATGGCAAAGAGATGGGAAAACAACGGAAACTGAGAGACTTATTTTTGGGGGCTCTGAAATCACTGCAGATGGTGACTGCAGCCATGAAATTAAAAGATGCTTGCTCCTTGGAAGAAAAACAATGACTCACCTAGACAGCATATAAAAAGCAGAGACATTACTTGGCCAACAAAGGGCCATCTAGTCAAAGCTATGGTTTTTCCAATAGTCATGTACAGATGTGAGAGTTGGACTATAAAGAAAGCTGAGTGCTGAAGAACTAATGCTTTTGAACTGTGGTGCTGGAGAAGACTCTTGAGAGTCTCCTGGACTTCAAGGAAATAAAACCAGTCAATCCTAAAGGAAACCGGTCCTGAATATTCATTCCACGGACTGGTGTTGAAGTTGAATACTTTGGCCACCTGACTGGAAGAAGTGACTCGTTAGAACAGACCCAGATGCTGGGAAAGATTGAAGGCAGAAGGAGAAAGGAACAACAGATGATGAAATGGTTAGATGGCATCACCAGCTTGATGGACATGAGTTTGAGCAAGCTCTGAGAGTTGGTGATGGACAGGGAGGCCTTGCATGCTCCAGTCCATGGGATCTCAAAGAGCTGGACATGATTGAGCAACTGAATTGACTCATAGTTTATTCAAATCCATACTATCATCTAGTCTCTTGGAGTTGCTTTTGCAGGAAGGAACTGTAAAGTCAAGTCTAGTAAAAATAACCAATCAACCAAAACACTCTTTTTAAGAGCAGAGACTTAAGATGTTAAATGAATTCATCAAATCATGTTTTCCCCTATTCTCACTTGCTCACTTAATCACTCGTGCCTTTGACTTTTCTTATTTTTCTCATTTCTTCCTCTTTGTCTTTTTTTTCTGTCATGTCTCCCTTATTCTCTCTTGCCTGTTTCTCCTTACTTCTACATTTGCTTTCTCCAAAAAAAGACTATCCTGGTTGTTGACTGTTCTTCTGTATGCCTTATATTTACCTATAAAGGAAGTGTGAGCTATGAGTCATGGACTTCAGAGGACTCATGATTTAGCATCAGCATCTTTGCTCCAGTTACCTCCCCATCCCTTCCAAAATCATTTTGGTCCTGCAAGCATCACTTACTAAATATAAATGGTGATTGACTCTTGCACTTAGAATACAATCATAACCTGAATTCTCTTCCATCCAGGAGATGTGCATTGTAAACTGTACATCTATTGAGGCAGACAGATGCATTTCAAACTATTTCTGATGAGAAAGCATAGACAACAAAAATCCTCACAAGCATTTTAACAGGTTTTTGGAAAGAATTCATGAGTGTACACTTTCTAGGACTGGACAGTATTTTCTCCCATCCTTTATAATTGAACCTATAGCCAATTATTGTTAAAGGAAGACTGAATGAATCTTAATCATTCTAATACTAACTAATATTTCACATTGGGCTGCTAGTATGTCTAAGGAACTGTGTTAGGAAATGTTACACCGGTTCTAATCCAAATAACAAAATTCAGTTTAAGTATTGAGGAACTCGAGGTTCACAGGAGTTAAAGTTCTTATCCATAAGCCACGACTGTTGGGCAACACTTTGGGGGGCCATGAAGATATTGTTTTCTCACAATTCAATTTTATTGATTTACAGACCAACTGAAAGAGGAAAAATTGTATAGATGTATATTTTTCAAGAAAAATAATTTATATATACACATTCATCTATGTGACAAGTCCCATATTATCATTATTATATTTCTAACATAAAGTAAGATATTTGAAAAGAAGACTGTATACTGAAAGACCTTTAAGGTAATCACATTTGATTAAATTATGAAAAATTGCACTGTCATTTTGATGACTATTTTACATATACTCATATTCAAGAAAAGAATATACACATTTTCCTATTTTGAGTCTCAACTTTGCTTACATAAATACTCATTAGAATAAAGGATTAGCATTTTGTTTACACATCAAATTAAATTCCAAACAGATTGCTGCCCTTGAATATTTCCTATAAAAAAAAGTACATCTACTGTGACCCTTCTTTTAAGAGCACTCTGTGACCATGAGAAAATCATTTAAACTCTCTGAACTTCTGCTTCCCCTTCTTTAAAAAATGATAATAATCACCAATCTGTTCTATCTCAATGGTCGTTTCAAGTCCAAAGATGCTGATATAGATAAAAATGCCTTGAAGAACTATATAACTCTATGCAAGTGGGAGTTATTACAATAAATATGCAAACAGAATTGTTAGTCATGGTATAACTTTTTGATGGTCACTGGGACAAAATTCCAAATAACTCATCATACTTTTTTTCGGTCACTCTTCAGCTATTGGAAATGCATCACATATCCTCATGTGCAATTCTATACATAGTAATGGATACACTGGCATTTTTTAATATGATGATAAGTCACAGTGCAGAATACATCATTCTATTCATACAATTCATGAGCATAGCAACCAGTATTTATCATTAAAAAAAAAAAAGACTGGTTTCTGGAGGAGAGGGAGTTATCAATGTGGACAGAGTAGTTATAAACATGTCCTCATGATGCTTAGAAACAGAAATAAAAATGCCAATCCTCTTCTTAATCATATAAGAGGGTGCAATGTAGGTAGACAGGTAGATAAATAGTAAATAACCACACGCTTTATTTGTAATAATATTTTATTAATCTCTAATTCAGGCATGTTAGAAGGGTTTATGTCTCAGAAAATAAAGCTATCAAAGAGATACACTAAGACATGGCAATTTTACTTCTGTAAAAATACAGAAAATAGCTATAATAGGTTATTTTAAAAAATCAGTAGCTATTTTATACATATACTTTTAACTTTTATGGTTATGCATTAACTCTTTTATGATATATTTCTAATGTGCTTTGGAAGAATTGCTCTCTCTCCTCTTTGTTTTTGTTACACATGCATTAATCAGAGGAATATAATGGTGTGTGTATATAACTTTTACTTATAGATTGGACTCTTTAAGAGTAGTGAAGCAATGGTTTGTGTGTTTTTTTGATCACCAGAAGCTGCCTCATTTATTAGGTGCTTAAAGCGCTTCCCTGGTGGCTCAGAAGTTAAACTGTCTGCCTGCAATGCAGGAGACCTGGGTTTGATCCTTGGGTCAGGAAGATCCCCTGGAGAAGGAAATGGCAACCCACTCCAGTATTCTTGCCTGGAGAATCCCATGGACGGAGGAGCCTGGGGGCTACAGTCCACAGGGTCACAAAGAGTCGGACATGACTGAGCAACATCACATAGGTACTTCAAATATATTTGTATGCTGTGAAATTACATATAGAAGTAGAACACAGAATTAATATGGAATTAAATGCATTTGGCATTAGAAATTAGTAAATTCCAAAACAGGAAACAGCAAAACTGATAAATAGATAAAAAGAATCATAAAAGAACAGCAATTTAGTACTAGTTCTCTTAAAGCCCTGTGGGCATATGTCTTTTGCTCCCCCAAATGTTTCTAATTTATAAGACAATATAATAAGTCATGTTACATTTTAATGACTCTGCAAAATGAGAAAGCTTCAAATTGTCTCAAAAATTATTTTTTACAGATAGTAAAGGGTGTATTGAAATACAAATATTATTACCACCCGTGTGGCAGAAAGTGAAGAAGAACAAAAGAGCCTCTTGGTGAAAGAGAGTGAAAAAGTTGGCTTAAAGCTCAACATTCAGAAAACTAGGATCATGGCATCTGGTCCCATCACTTCATGGCAAGTAGATGGGAAAACAGTGGAAACAGTGGCACATTTTAATTTTGGGGGCTCCAAGATCACTGCAGATGGTGATTGCAGCCATGAAATAAAAAAACACTTACTCATTGAAAGAAAAGTTATGACCAACCTAGACAGCATATTAAAAAGTAGAGACATTACTTTGCCAAAAAAAGTCTCTCTAGTCAAGGTTATAGTTGTTCCAGTAGTCATGTATTGATGTGAGAGTTGGACTATAAAGGAAGCTGAGTGTCGGAGAACTGATACTTTTGAACTATGGTATTGGAGAGACTCTTGAGAGACCCTTAGACTGCGTGGAGATCCAACCAGTCCATCCTAAATGAGATCAGTCCTGAGTGTTCATTGGAAGGACTAATGTTGAAGCTGATTTATTGTTTCGCTTTTACAGTGATGCTTGCAGAAGTGAAAAAGCTGTCCAAAGTGTCCAAGTGTGTATTTCTTTTCTGGTATCCCCCAACTCAGAAAGTGACAAGGCTTAGATTTCACTCAATTCTGCAAAGTAAAGCACAATTTGTTTAAATTTGCTTAAAAAAAAGTATATTATTAAAATATATGTTCATCATTAAATTACTGCAAACACATATTGTTTTCTTCTTTTTAATACTTTCTAGAGTGACTTTTATCAATATGATTTATATTTTAAATTTAACTATATGTTATTATTCATTTTCAGTTTGTAGTTTGTGTACATGCTCGTGTGCTCAGTCGCTTTAGTCATGTCTAACTCTTTGCACCTCTATGGATTGTACTTGTCAGGTTCCTGTGTCCACGGAATTTTCCAAGCAAGAGTATTGGAGTGGGTTGCTATTTCCTTCTCCAGAGGATCTTCCCGACCCAAGGATCAAATCCAAATTTTCAACATCTCCTGCATTACAAGCAGATTCTTTACCCACCTAGCCACCTAAGAAACCCCTATATTATTATTTATTTTCAGTTTTTAGCTTAGGAGCTTATAAAGAAGGATTCAATTACTTTGTAAAAGGACTTATATGGCCTTAAAAAATGGAGAGGTATGCACGATTGTGTATTTGTGTGAGTATGTGTGTGTATGAGTGTGTGTATGCGTGTATACACATGTATGGAAATAATAGTCTTTTCTGAATATGTAGATAAAAAGAATAGTCATTAGTAACTGTTTATAAATTGAAAGAAAACTCAGTTTTCATGAAATTAAGAATCTTTTTAATAAAAATGGTTCTTATATGAGAGATTAAAATATAAAAATGAGGACCCTAAAATATTTTACCAGATATACAAACATTTAGAAAAATACTGCTAACTGATATATTAAACTGAATCATTCCATTCTTATTCTGTTATCTTGCCATTAATAAGAAAATGTGAATACTTTGGAGCTCAATTTAGTGGATTTAAGGAAAATAAAAGTTATCTTTTTAATATCATAATTGTGAGGCAGAAGGAATGTTTTAATTACCTAAGGGGATGAAATTATTCATGCACAGCAAGATTTAATTGATCCAGAGGTATCCTATAAATACAACACAAAACCAGCTCTAAAGAAGACTTTCCTCCAAAGAGCTAACAGAATTCTATGGTGACAAAAGGGAAAATAAAGAACTTTTGCCTTCTTTATAATTTCTTAGTTTGCTCAGTAGAGCTTAATAAATTATATCTGTCTGGAAGGGTTGATTCTACAGCCTCAATTTATTGATATGGACCTAGATATTGTACCTTCACATATTTAGACATGCCTTGTAGAAGGAATTAGGGCATTATTTCTATAAAACGTTCACATAGTAAAAATGTAGGCTCCAGACTGCATGGTTTCTGACAGAGCTATTCAACTTTGCAGTTGTATGGATAGCAGTCATAGACACTCCCTAAAGAAACAGACTAGCCATGTTCCAACAAAACTTTATTTACAAAACAAGAAACTTGCTTTACTTTATTTACAAAACAAGAAACTTGCTTACAAGCCATTAAGTGAAAACTGCCCAGATTAAAGCATGTCCAAGAGTCCCTTGGACTGCAAGGAGATCCAACCAATCCATTCTAAAGGAGATCAGCCCTGGGATTTCTTTGGAAGGAATGATGCTAAAGTTGAAACTCCAGTACTTTGGCCACCTCATGCGAACAGTTGACTCATTGGAAAAGACTCTGATGTTGGGAGGGATTGGGGGCAGGAGGAGAGGGGACAACAGCACATGAGATGGCTGGATGACATCACTGACTCGATGGACGTGAGTCTGAGTGAACTCTGGGAGTTGGTGATGGACAGGGAGGCCTGGCATGCTGCAATTCATGGGGTCACAAAGAGTCAGACACGACTGAGTTACTGAACGGAACTGAACTGCTTAGGCAATGGCACCCCCACTCCAGTACTCTTGCCTGGAAAATCCCACGGATGGAGGAGCCTGGTTGGCTGCAGTCCATGGGGTCGCTATGAGTTGGACACGACTGAGCAACTTCACTTTCACTTTTCACTTTCCGGCATTGGAGAAGGAAATGGCAACCCACTCCAGTGTTCTTGCCTGGAGAATCCCAGGGACGGGGGGAGCCTGATGGGCTGCCATCTATGGGGTCACACAGAGTCGGACACGACTGAAGCGACTTAGCAGCAGCAGCTGCTGCTTACATAACTAAAATGTCTAATGCTTTGAAATAATTTTATCTTCTACTCATCCATCCCACTCTGTTCAACCTAAAAGATAAAAGGCTCTAATAAAATTATATGTACAGAATTTCAATGTATTCTGCATTGCATATATTGAATCTATTCTCAAATGGCTTTTCATAATAGAAAGTATTAGTTGTTTTTTTAAGTAGATACTTCAGTATGATTGTTCTGCAATCCATATAATTTCTAAGCAAACCAGGTTTTCTCAGTGCACTGTATATTTCCAGGCAATAATTTAGAGTATTTAAGCACATGTAATCATTCTAGAACAAATAATGAATACCTTAGAGAGTTCATTTAGCTCCCCCCAAAATAGATTCTATTAAGATGCTGATAAAGGTGATTTATATTAGTTTACTGATAGAATATATACAGGGACAATAGGCAGACATGTCAGGGTAATAGAACTATGGCCCAAACCCCTGTAGCAACCGAACCTGAGAAGCCAGACCTTGGACTTTCTGTAAATAGCTCAAAAGGTCAGAACTTGGTCAATGATGACCAGCTTCCTTATTTTTGTTCTCTTCTTCCAATATAGGACTAACTAGAGAAAGTCAAGTAAGCTCCACAAATCAACAAAATAACATGTCCCACCACTAGGCAACCTGTCTCCATCTTCCCCATGCCAACAATCTCCAACTATAAAAACACTGGAGCCTTTTTGTTTCCACTATAAAGTTTCTTACTCCACTGCCTCCCTTCGAGTGTCTGACAGATATAAATTATGGGGGCTGATCCCCATGCTATAGAAAATGCTGAATAAATAGACTCTGACTTACTTGTCTTATTGGGGGAATCTTTGTATATTTCTTCACAATAGTCTTCCAGAAGAGAAGCGCAGACTTAGAGTTGGATAGACCTCAAAGTAGAAATTTTACCACTTACAACTTGGTGACGCTGGGCATTCTTAAAGACACCTGTTCTGTTCGGTTCAGTTCAGTTCTCAGTCGTGTCTGACTCTTTGTGACCCCATGAATTGCAGCACGCCAGGCCTCCCTGTCTATCACCAACTCCCAGAATTCACTCAAACTCACGTCCATCGAGTCGGTGATGCCATCCAGCCATCTCATCCTCTGTCATCCCCTTCTTCTCCTGCCCCCAATCCCTCCCAACATCAGAGTCTTTTCCAATGAGTCAACTCTTTGCATGAGGTGGCCAAAGTACTGGAGTATCTTATTCAGCATCATTCCTTCCAAAGAAATCCCAGGGCTGATCTCCTTCAGAATGGACTGGTTGGATCTCCTTGCAGTCCAAGGGACTCTCAAGAGTCTTCTCCAACACCACAGTTCAAAAGCATCAATTCTTTGGCACTCAGCCTTCTTCACAGTCCAACTCTCACATCCATACATGACCACAGGAAAAACCATAGCCTTGACTAGACAGACGTTTGTTGGCAAAGTATCTCTGCTTTTAAATATGCTATCTAGGTTGGTCATAACTTTCCCTCCAAGGAGTAAGTGTCTTTTAATTTCATGGCTGCAGTCACCATCTGCAGTGATTTTGGAGCCCCACAAAATAAAGTCTGACACTGTTTCCACTGTTTCCCCATCTATTTCCCATGAAGTGATGGGACCAGATGCCATGATCTTCGTTTTCTGAATGTTGAGCTTTAAGTGAAGTTTTTCACTCTCCTCTTTCACTTTCATCAAGAGGCTCTTTAGTTCCTCTTCACTTTCTGCCATAAAGGTGGTGTCATCTGCATATCTGAGGTTCTTGATCTTTCTCCTGGCAATCTGGATTCCAGCTTGTGCTTCTTCCAGCCCAGCATTTCTCATGTGGTACTCTATTTATAAGTTAAATAAATTAAATAAAGACACCTGTATTTACTATAAATTCTTTAAATGGATTTGTACCTTTATACATTTAAAATAAAGGTGCAAAGTCAGAGAAAACATGAAAATACTGTTAGAAGACATGAATAACCTGACAAGTAACAAACGGAATGAATTGTTTGAAAGACACATAGCCTGATGGATGGTTCCAAGTCCAGTGTCAAAGGACTTTATCTTTATCTGGGATGGTTCAAAAAGTATTTTTTTTTTTTCTATTCTTAAGATCTATCCTCAACTTCCACCCAATTTCTGAGGACACCTCAGAATACATATGCTTCTTGCGTATTACTCATTTTAGCCTCTTGTTGGAATTCTCTTAGGAACTTTAGAGGAAGTACCAATGCCTCAAATCCACTCTGCTCTAAAAGAGTTGATTTACAAGCTAAGTGTTGGACTTGGCATAGATTAGTATTTTATAAAATATTTTCTTAAAGAATAATATGAATACAGTGATGATCACATGTAATTCATATATTAAGTGCACCCCAAGTTGATCATATGATATGGCCAGAGCTGAGAATCCCTGGATCAGATAATATGTTTATATCCATATACCCAAGGACTCACCACCATCAAATTATAGGTAATCTACTTACAAATTTGCACTGCTTTGTAATATTTTATGTTGATTTATTTTGAGTAAAGGTCTTGATGATATGTTGATTAAGGAGGAAGCTCCTTAACATTTTAGTCAATGCCAATATGTTTCAGTTGTACTAACGCTTATATGAAACAGTTGCCCCATCAAAATTTTTAAAAATTCTACTATATATAACTTTTATGTATTTTTCCTTCTAGAACATGTATGAGAAAATTATTTAATGAATCACAAAAGTGTGCTATGTTTTAAAAGTGTACTGTTAGAGCAGATTGTATCAAAATCATGATGGGTCATGGGACTCCTGATAAAAAGCACCTAATTTGGAATTTACTCAAACATACTAAATTAGAATCTATGTATTTGGAACCTTGAACTCTGCCTTTAACTAACTCCATGTAATTTTACTATGTAATGAATGTTGATAATGCCTTTATTCACTTTAAATCAGTTCTGTTCTGTATTTATTAAATTACTAAAATGTGCAAGACAATGCAAAAGATAAGACGATAATTGGAAGTAATATCTAGCACCTCTATAATTTTATAAGTATTTTAATATATTTTGGTTTCTTTTTTGGCTTAATACCACTAACCCTTGAACCCGTTAAGCAGAAATATTTTGCGTATTAACATTAATTGTAGTTTAATAATCTTATTTTAACCTCTCATCAAGACCCATTTCCTAGTTAAGGATAAATATTGCTTGTAAAATAATGCATGCAAATCAAAGATAGTGAATATAAGGCACTTCTCAGCATTTTTATACATTATTTAATTTAGTCTCAAAATTTTTCTAAATACTATAATTTCCATTTTATAGACAAAGAAGCTGTGGTGCTAGAGTTTTTAAAAATATGATCAATGTTTAACAAAGGGGCAAGAAGTGAGAAGATATATTATACAAGTTAATATACTATAATGGTCAGTATCCTTACCAAAGTGCTTAACCATTCATACTGAAAGTCAGCAACTCAGCTGATACTTTATTTTTGAAAATGGACATAATGAAGATATTAGAAATTATCTTTCTTTCTTTCTTTCTTTTTTTAGCTTATTTTACTTTTCAATACTGTATTGGTTCTGCCATACATCAACATGAATCTGCCATGGATGTACATGAGTTCCCAATCCTGAACCTCCCTCCCATCTCCCTCCATTTCTTATTTTAGTGTTTAACTCTGAAGAAGTTTCTAAAGCAGTATGTACTGAAAGTCACATCACAACATCCAATCTGTTGGTATTTTGAGTCCCCTTTTAAGTAAATTCCTATTATGTCATGAATATATTCATCTTTCTATATATAATGAATATTGTAGAACTTGAGGGAACTGAGAATAATTATACCAAGTGTTAGAAATTTCAGCAGAAAAGAAAGAATTTGAGTTTTCATTGATAACATTTTTATCATGAGTAGTAGTATTTTACTATATCTTTAGTGTGTAATAGAAAAATTGAGAGTATTAGTAATAACAATAGATGCTAATTCTATCTATCATTTTGTATTTATATTGTGAGGATGAACTAAGAATTCACTGGTTTTAATTTTATTTCAATCTATCCTTTAATTATTTGATGTGATGAATTCATCCATTTATTTATGCTAAAAACACAATTTCTCATATAATTAGACCAATTAGAGTATGTTTGGATAGTAACAAAATATATGTAACTTAAGCAAAAATAAAACTGGAGACCATGGGACTATTAAAATAACCAAAGGGGTTTTTTTTTCCCCCTATGGAAAATTCACTGCTTTATTTGAATAATGTTTAAGATTTTAATGTCCAATATTTTGAGTGACTAAATTATGTGAAGATTTATGCAGTGGATAAAAATCATAAAATTTTAGTACTAGAGGAGATTAAAGTCATTTACTCTGATGCCATATTGTCAGTAATTAAAATGAAAGCCTGAGAAATGAGTGACTTGATAAAGGTCAGAAATCCAGTTATCAGTAAGCTTTAGATTGGAAAACATGATTTGTACAATTTTTCTATAGTCCATTGTCCCTGAAATAGGTCAAATAAAGGGAAATACATGATGAATAAATTTCTATTTTTAAAAAGAAAAGGGTGGGAGGTGGGAGGGGGCTTCGGCATTGGGAGATTGGGTACACCTGTGGCTGATTCATGTCAATGTATGGCAAAACAAATACAGTATTGTAATGTAGAATAAAGTATTAAAAAAATAAAATGAAAAAAAAAAAGAAATGAAAGCTAACCTTTATTAAGGACTTTCCATGAGTAAGACATAATGCACTTCAACATGGACACTCTAATTCTCCCATTACTGTTAATCTGGAAATCATTATTATTAATGCCACTTTACAGATGACAAAACTGAGACCAAGAAAGATTAATTTTTCCTAAGTCACACAGCTAGTATCATACAGAGTTCATGAAGTTGGAAAAGAGAGGAAATACCCTTTAGGCTTAATCTAATTTGTCATCCATTATCCAAACTCCACTTAGTTTCCTTGGCAAATGGCACATGGTTCACCCTCTGTTCCAAAAATACTGACCGATGCTTAGGTCTATCAAATGCTCACAACACTAAGGCTACTTATATGTAAATACTAAGGCTACTGATATGACACATAGTTCATATAACTAAAATTCTACTTCTCCACTTTCACAAACTCTTCGGGCGACTGGGCCATAATTGACAAGGGAAGTGGTATATACGGTATTAACTTGTATATTGAATGACTCAGGATGACTTAGCTTTTCTGTCCACATATGAACCTAAATATACACGAAAAGTATTATTTATTATTTTCCATTTTGAAAATTCTTCTGTAGGATGAAGTGAAAGTGTAATTTTTTCAGGTAGATTAGCAAGAAAAAAAAAAACAACGTGCTTCTATTCTGTTCTGTGAGAAAACATAAAAGACTGTCAAATGACTTATCTGTGGATGGCGAGGTCAAAACTGAATTTGAATTCTACAATTCAAAACCAAACTGTAGAAAAAGAACCAAAGATATGATTACCCATATTGTCAAAATTAATGATTTTTCTAGCTTTCATTCCAAGAAAATTTAGTTTGTTAAAGTTTCTAGGCATGAAGAGGAACCTATGGAGTTAGATCTTAATCATTTTTATGTTGCAACAAGAAAACATTGTACATTCAAATTCCCAACCTTCATGATCCTGTGTGAGACACTTGGCCTTAGGTCCTTAGTCAAAAACAGGACAAAAAAATGGTGGCTATTTCATAGATTTGTTCTCACAATTACTTGACTTTATAAATGTGCTTCATTCAGTTCAGTCATTCAGTCGTGTCCAACTCTTTGTGACCCCATTCTCCAATGCAAGAAAGTGAAAAGTGAAAGTGAAGTTGCTCAGTCATGTCCGACCCTCAGCGACCCCATGGACTGCAGCCTTCCAACTTCACTTTCACTTTTCACTTTCTTGCACTGAAGAAGGAAGTGGCAACCCACTCCAGTGTTCTTGCCTGGACAATCCCAGGGACAGGGGAGCCTGATGGGCTGCTGTCTATGGGGTCGCACAGAGTCAGACACGACTGAAGCGACTTAGCAGCAGCAGCAGAACACAAAGTTTCCTTGTCCATCATCAACTCCCGGAGCTTACTCAAACTCATGTTCATCGAGTCAGTGATGCCATTCAACCATCTCATCCTCTGTTGTCTCCTTCTCCTTCTGCTTTCAATCTTTTCTAGCATCAAGGTATTTTCAAATGGGTCAGTTCTTCACATCAGGTGGCCAAAGTATTGGAGCTTCAGCATCAGTCCTTCTAATGAATAATCAGGACTGATTTCCTTTAGGATGGACTGGTTGGATCTCCTTGCAGTCCAAGGATCTCTCAAGAGTCTTCTCCAACAACACAGGTCAAAAGCATCGATTCTTTGGTGCTCTGTTTTCTTTATAGTCCAACTTTCATATCCATATATGACTACTAGAAGAACCACAGCTTTGACTAGACAGACCTTTGTTGGCAAAGTAATGTCTCTGCTTTTTAATATACTGCTTAGGTTGGTCATAACTTTCTTCCAAGGAGCAAGTATCTTTTAATTTCATGGCTGCAGTAGCAATTTGCAGTGAATTTGGAGCCCCCAAAATAAAGTCAGCTACTGTTTCCATTGTTTCCCCATCTATTTGCCATGAAGTGATGGAACCAGATCCCATGATTTTAGTTTCCTGAAGGCTGAGCTTTAAGCCAACTTTCTCACTCTCCTCTGTCATTTTTATCAAGAGGCTCTTTAGTTCTTTTTCGCTTTCTGCCATAAGAGTAGTGTTATCTGCATATTTGAGGTCATTGATATTTCTCCTGGCAATCTTGATTCTAGCTTGTGCTTCATCCAGTCCAGCATTTCTCATGATATACTCTGCATATAAGTTAAATAAGCAGGGTGACAATATGCAGCCTTGACATACTCCTTTCCCAATTTGGAACCAGTCTGTTGTTCCATGTCCAGTTCTAACTGTTGCTTCTTGACCTGCATACAGATTTCTCAGGGAGGCAAGTAAGGTGATCTGGTATTCCCATCTCTTGAAGAATTTTCCACAGTTTATGGTGAGCCATACAATCAAAGGCTTTGGCATAGTCAATAAAACAGAATTAGATATTTTTTTTCTGGAACTCTCTTACTTTTTCAGTGATCCAGCGGATGTTGGCAATTTGATCTCTGGTTCCTCTGCCTTTTCTAAAGCTAGCTTGAACATCATTAGATGAAGTTTAAGTGCTACATAAATATGACTTTCTTATTTATTTTTAAAGTACTTTGAACAAAAGTTATTACTTGTGTATAGTAAATCCCTATCCATCACTTCAAAAGCTTTTTCAATGTCATTGAGAATTTTGATGATATAGTGTACCTTTCTGATACACACCAGTTATTTTATTTCTGTAGAAGAGCAAAATCTGCTGTCAATAGCCTTGATACTGTCTTCAGTCTAAAGTTTAGTGCCTGAAAAACAGCAACATTTTATAAGTCAAGTGATATCTATCCTTTGGGAGTCAGAACTGTCACTTTAGTAATGATACTGTATTTCTAGAATGAGTATCTGAACCATAATATTAACCCTTGGACATTCAGTACCATGTCAGTGTGGCTTTCATGCTAAAACAATTGAAAAACTGAACTTTTCAAGCAAACAATTTGAACATATTTCTTTTCTTTTTCTTTTTTGCTAAAAGAATGGCTTTTAAGTGATTTCACTGCAAAATAACTATATGAGGTGACAGATGTGTTAATTCACTTAATTGTTATGATCATTTCTCAGTGTATACATGTATCAAAGCATCATAATATATCTATACATTTTTACTTATCAGTCGTGCCTCAGTAAAACTGGAAAAAAATAAAGTGTCAGAAAATGATGTAATTGCTCACCAACATGGAAGGAATTTTAATTTATTCCGGAGATTTTTCTAAAATTTTTACTTGTAAGTATCTGATAACTATAGATATTGGGCTTCCCCGGTGGCACTAGTGGTAAAGAACCCACCTGCAAATGCAGGAGATGTAAGAGATGCAAGTTTGACCCTTACATCAGGAAGATCCCCTGGAGGAGGGCATGGCAATCCACTCCAGCATTCTTGCCTGGGGAAATCCTATGGACAGAGGAGCCTGGGCTACAGGCCTGGGGCTGCAAAGAGTCAGATATGGCTACAGCATGAAGCCACATCAAAGTGGCTGAGGAAGAAGATGCAACAGCCTGCTCCTACAGGGGTGAGGGTCTTACACTTTAAGCCATGGCTTTGGCTAGTTGGCAAAGCCTAGGGCCCCTTCTCAGAACAATGGTTGCTAAAGGCATAGAGTAACCACCAAAGTGCAAAGGAAATCAATCATAAGGAAGTAGTGCTATCAAACAGTTTTTAGAAAACACGCATGATATGGTAACAGTTCCTTATCCGTGGCTAGCTAGCAAGCCCTCAAACAGCAGGCCCAACCCTGCATCTCGGAGCTGGAGCAGGCTGAGCAGGCATGAATATTCAGATGTCTGCAATGACTGAGATGTGACCAAAAAACACGCGTGGAGCTTCATGAAGTTCAAGGCTTCCAGTGTCAGGAATGTCTTATGTGCAAGAGTGCCTCTGCAAAAGCAGAGCCTGTATTATGGACAAAGTCCCTAGAAATTGTGAAATAGTACAGGGCTTTGACGTGTGCATTCGTAATGGAAGGAAATGCTAAACTTCAGTAAGAGGTTAATGACCTTATTTCTTAAAGATGTTCAGTATCAAACAGGTATTTGACTTTTTTAGAATCTGAATGTATTTGTCATTTGAATTTCACTTTAGCTTAGAAGACATTTTCAAGTTTGTTTATAGGAGAAGGGAGAGGGGTTGATAGGGTATATTTAACTCAGAAATAATGGCAAAAATCCAGTGTCCTAGTCAGAGTTTGTGCTGCTCGAATTGTACTTTGGTCTCTTCCATCATGTCAGGGCATATACTGTAAGTCTGTAGAGCAAAGAAGTAATCACACTCCAAGAAACTGTCTAACCAAGATAGTTAAGAAGTTGAGAACATCAGACTGCAAGATTTGTGACCTGATCACTAAAAAGTAGGAAAATAGGAGGCAAAAATTATTTTCCTCTTTCAAGTGAGGAGACTATGTGAATCATCTCAGAGGCTGTTAGAGATTCAAAGAGAAGCATCAGAAGCATAACAGGAAAGGGAACAGGAAATTGGATTAGTCTGCTTTTAAAATGTGAAACAAAAATGAGCTGATATTACAGTAGGAGACTGGGTAGCTTAGGAGTGGTTTATATGCATGAATGGATGCTGCTAGGGGAAATGGAAGGCTCCAGATGACGGCCGAGGGAGCACATTCTCAATCACACTTAATTTTTACTTCCTCAGTACGATGAATGGAATGAAAATGATCCTGCTGAGAACTGGTGTGATGGAGGGTTAAGGACTCAACCGGGGGCTGTGGTCCCCAGCCTTTTGACACCAAGGACTGGTTTCATGGAAGACTATTTTGTCCACAGTCTGGTGGCGAGGGGATGGTTTCAGGATGATTTAAGTACATTACATTTATTGTGCACTTTGTTTCTAATCTAATGCCACTGATGGTCCGAAAGGAGGTACCAGTCTATGGCCTGGAGGTTTGGGACCCCTGAATTGGATGGGTGCAAATCCTGACTTGGTCATTATAAATGACTATTAAGATAGTACTGACATCAAAGTGATTGGGAGAGGGCCAACTGTGCAACTGTGGGACTGAAAATGGGGCAATCCATTTGGAAATCAGTCAATTTCTCATAAGGGTAAATATCTACCCATTATATGAATATTCCACATATTACTCAAGAAAACTAAAATACATGTAGGCAGCAAAGAAACTTTATGTCAAAATGTCTTTCTAAAATTAGATACTAAAATACTGAATATTATGGTGGTTTTTCTCCAAATTACAGAATATGGTTGGTTTTTATTTTTTCCCTTTAGTAATTTTAGGAAATAAATTTTAGGAACTTTTAGTGTATGTAACAATGAAATCAGAAAGTAGAGATTTCAAGTCTGTAGATGCTTGGACATGAATAAAAGACTTTCCAGTGTTCTGCTATGCACATCGCACTGTACTGAGTGATATTATTAATAAATACTGAGGAACTACTAGGTTCTAAGAAATCTTTGAGCAGAGAAGTTATTTAACCTAAAAAAACTCTGAGATAAATGCTATTACTTAATTGAAGAAATAGAGAAAATTGCAAATAAAAATGCTCTGTACCTTGCCTAGGTATAGAGTAAGTATAAGGACCACTATTTTAAAAAAATAAGCTAACTAAAAATGAAGTAGCTGAATGAACCCTACAATCCAGGTTTTCTTTATTGTAGTATACTCTTCTACTAGTTTATTCTGCTTTTGAAAAGTTATACAGTACTCTTGCCTGGAAAATCCCATGGACAGAGGAGCCTGATAGGCTGCAGTCCATGGGGTCTCAAAGAGTCGGACACGACTGAGCGACTTCACTTTCACTTTTCACTTTCATGCTTTGGAGAAGGAAATGGTAACCTACTCCAGTGTTCTTGCCTGGAGAATCCCAGGGATGGGGGAGCCTGGTGGGCTGCCGTCTATGGGGTCACATGGAGTCAGACACTACTGAAGTGACTTAGCAGCAATAGAAAAGTTATAAATCATATTTTACTGTAACTTATAAACCTTATTGAGACATAGTGATGGGGAGAAGGAACTGATTCTGGTCAATTCAGCTTTAGAACCTTTGACACAGCAGTATTGAAACTATTTTTCATTGTTATGGACTGACTGTGTTCCCCCAAAATTCACATGCAGAAGCCCTAAGCCCCACTGTGATGGTATGTGGGAGTAATTACATTTAGATGTGGTCATGTGGGCGTGGTCTTCATAATTGGCTTTAACAGGTTTAAGGTCCTTATGAGTGGGAGAGGGGATAAATCTCCATGAATGCACAAATAAGAGTGAATGTGAACACACGGTTAGGTGATAGTGGCTACTTGCAAGGCAAAGAGGATCTTCATCTTGACCAAGAACCAACTCTTTTAGCATCTCAGTTCTCAGCCTCCAAAACTGTGAAAAATGGCTATCTGTTGTTTAAGCAATTCAATATATGGTATTTTGTTATCACAGCCTGAGCTGACTCAGACATTCATTTAATATAGTTTCTAGCCTTAATTGCATTAAAAAAAAATATTAACTCACGAAAGGGACATATATAGACTGGGCATCCACTGAGGTCCAAAGTCTCTTCACTCAATTCAGATAGATAAAAACAAATATTATGTGATATCACTTCTATGTGAAATCTAAAACATAATACAAATGAACTTATTTACAAAACAGAGACTTACTGACATAGAAAACAAACATATTTACCAAAGTGGAAATGGGGGAGGGCAGGGTGCCAAGAGAGATAAATTAGGAGGTTGGTGTTAACAGATACACACTATTATGTGTGTGTGCTAAGTTGCTCCAGTTGTGTCTTACTCTCTGCAACCCCTATGACTGTAGCCTGCCAGGCTCCTCTGTCCATACAATTCTCCAGGCAATAATACTGGAGTGGTTTGTCATGCCCCTCCAGGGAATCTTCCTGACCCAGGGATCAAACTCTCATCATTTATGTCTCCTGCACTGGGACAGGTTCTTTACCACTAGCACCACCTGGGAAGCCGACACACTACTATATATAAATATGTAAACAATAAGGACCCACTGTAGAGCACAGGGAACTATATTCAGTATCTTACAATAATCTGTAATGGAAAAGAGTCTGAAAAGGGATCACTATTTTGTACCCTTGAAAATAATGCAGTATTGTGAATCAACTATAGTGCAATTTAAAAAAAAATAATTGATAAAAAAACAAAAGCTCTTCCCGGTTACTAAATTCATCTTGTCTCTAACCTGTTAGACTGGTGACACCTATATATATGATGCTACATTTGAGTGCCCATTGTTGGAGCCACAGATCCAGAATTGACATCAGTCTAGTGTGATAACCCTGTGGTCTAACAGTGCTCTTGTGCCTCCATGCTTCTCAGCACATACCAGGAATTGTCCTGATCTTCTTTGACATGTGCAGGCCATGGGGATCCAGAAATGCCACAGGGATATGGATTTACCTATAGGTATGAACTTAAAAGATGCTTACTCTTTGGAAGAAAAGTTATGACCAACCTAGATAGCATATTCAAAAGCAGAGACATTACTTTGCCAACTAAGGTCCATCTAGTCAAGGCTATGGATTTTCCTGTGGTCATGTATGGATGTGAGAGTTGGGCTGTGAAGAAGGCTGAGCACTGAAGACTTGATGCTTTTGAACTGCAGTGTTGGAGAAGACTCTTGAGAATCCCTTGGACTGCAAGGAGATCTAACCAGTCCATTCTGAAGGAGATCAACCTGGTATTTCTTTGGAAGGAATGATGCTAAAGCTAGAAAGTCCAGAACTTTGTCCACCTCATGCAAAGAGTTGACTCACTGGAAAAGACTCTGATGCTGGGAAGGATTGGGGGCAGGAAGAGAAGGGGATGACAGAGGGATGAGATGGCTGGATGGTATCACTGACTCGATGGACATGAGTCTGAGTGAACTCTGGGAGTTGGTGATGGACAGGGAGGCCTGGCGTGCTGCAATTCATGGGGTCGCAAAGAGTCGGACACAACTGAGCGACTGAACTGACCTGAACCGAACTGGCTATACACCAGTATCATACTATTTATAAGCAATGTCAACATCTGAATCTCTGCCAAAAAGACACATTTCTATCCCATCACATTTATCTAGACTATTTTGTGCCTCTTCCTCATCACATGGACTCAGTAGGCACCTTTAAGCCTTTTTCCCTTCTCTCTGTCTCTATTTCTCATCTTTTCTGTTTCCCTAATTTAAACAATCCCTCAATCTAGAAAGGGCAGACCTCTCTTTTATTTATTTCTCAAAATAATATTTTATTATTTTATTATTTATTTATTTATTTTTTAAAATACTGTATTGGTTTTGCCATATGTTGACATGAATCTGCTATGGATGTACATGAGTTCCCAATCCTGAACCCCCTCCCACCATCCTCCCCATAGCACCTCTCTGGGTCATCCCAGTGCCCCAGCCCCAAGCATCCTGTATCCTGTATCAAACCTAGACTCGTGATTTGTTTCTTACATGATAGTATACATGTTTCAATGCCATTCTCCCAAGTTGTCCCACCCTCTCCCTCTCCCATAGAGTCCAAAAGTCTGTTCTATACATCTGTGTCTCTTTTGCTGTCTTGCATACAGGGTTATCATTACCATCTTTCTAAATTCCATATATATGTGTTAGTATACTGTATTGGTATATTTTAAACAATTTCAAAGAAAATTGACATATATTTGTCCTTTTCATAGTTTCAATTTCTAGAATCAGTTTTTGGTACAGCATCCTATTTTTGTTCTCAGGATCTGAGTCTTAACTTACAGTTAATATTTACATTTTTCAAGGTTTATTTTTAAATACCTGTCCCTACTACTACCACAAGGCAGATGAAATCCTTGGTTAAGAAAAGAGAGTTAAGTGAAGGCAAGAAACGATACTACTTGGATATTTCACCCGTACCAGTTACAAAATATGCTTCTTGGCTACCAAAGAAGTGACTGGGACATTTTCCTTACGTGCCGTGTTGTCTATATTTCAGTGACTTTCCTTTAATCTCATTCTGAGAAATGTCATAATGTCTTGCTTTTTTCAGTTATATAAGCAATATACCTTTCTGAACGTGCAGTGTGTTTCAAGTTCTATATGAAATTGTCTTCAATATTTTTAGAACTGAACTATTTATTTAATAAGGAACTGTCAAGCACTCCTGTGTGGAAGGTCTGGTCTGATCACTGACTTTAAAGAATTTATAGACAAGCTTACAGTAGATAAACTTCATGTACGTATGCATTCTAAGTCGTTTGAGTTGTGCTGGACTCAGTAACCCCCATGGGACAGGCTCCTCTGTCCATGGGGATCCTAGAGGCAAGAATACTGGAGTGGGTTGCCATGCCCTCCTCCAGGGAATCTTCCTGACCCAGGAATTGAGTCCGTGACTCTTATGTCTCCTGTAATGATAGGCGGGTTCTTTACCACTAGTGCCATCTGAGAAGTTTGTGAGCCACGTGAGGGCTCTGCCACATTTCTACTTCCAGTCCTTCTCCTCTTCTTTGTCCTCCACTTCCTCCTTTTCTTCTCCCATCCATTACAGCCATTTAAAAAAGTTTAAAAATGTAAAAACTCATCTCAGCTCAGAGCCTTTGCTGCAGTTTGCCAATGGACTATAGTTTGATGATCCCTGTCCAAGATCAGAAGGGTGGTTAATGACTACACATACATTTGGCTGTGGTGAGTGTATGTATGTAAACATGTGTGTATGTATGTAGGAAATGAATGTCATGATAGAGGACTGGGTGGGTGTCTATTTTAGATAGATAGATCACAAAAATGACTGCCCTTGGAGCAATACATTGAGTATAATGAATGAAATAATGGAGCCATGGAGAGATCTGGGACATCATTCTAGGCTTGTGGAAATTTCCTCAGTTAAGGAGGAAAAATCAGTATGACTCGGATAGAGTGAAAAAGTATAAGTGGTACTATCCTAGACCATTGGAGCAACACCCAATGGAGCGGTGCACTGGCCACTGGGGACTCACTCTAAGTGTGATGGGAGCCGCTGGAGGGTGGAGCACTGGCCCCAGGAGTTAGATAAGCTGAAAGATGGGGTGGGTGGAAGCTGGAGGGATAGCCGCAGAGCTGCTGCTTCATTCCACCAAGAAGTGCCGACACCACCACTGACTCAACAAAGACCTTCTGTTAATAAACGTAAGTAAACTTGATTCTGCTTCATTCCTGACCATCATCCAGTGAGATGAATGGATAGATTGACTGGTTTTCTTTCCGTATGAAGAGAAAGGTGATGCAACCTATATAGAAAAGAGGTTTCATGAACTAGAAACTGATCCACTTGGTTGAATGATGTTCTGTTGTCAGTAAAAGGAGGGCTCAGGACTAGTCTTAGATTTTGTAAATTGTGGGGATTAGTTACCCTGGACAAAGATGGATTCATGGATGATAGTAGGTTAATAGAGACAGATGTATCACAGTAGAAACAATGGATATGTATAACTCTATTGAGAAGTTTTGCAGCAAGGAAAAACAATAAATAAAAGGCATCCAAAAGGGTGTATTTCTTTTTAAGAAGGACAGTATCAAAACAACTTTGTGTTCTCATAATCTGTTAGAGAGTTAGAAATTAATGACTCATTCAAGAGAAAGAATGGGGGTGGGAGTCCAAGTTCTGATCTGGTGACAGTGAGGGGATCTCTTCATCCTCATATTAATTCTCAAATTTTCCCCTTCTGTTACAGTCTTGATTTGTTCCAATAACTTAAAAAATCTGGAAATTTGCATTCTTTCTACTGGGCTTCCCTAATTGCTCAGACAGTAACGAATCTACCCACAAAGCAGGAGACTTGGGTTCGATCTCTGGGTTGTTAAGATCCCCTGGAGGAAGGCATGACAACCACTTCAGTATTCTTGCCTGGAGAATCCCCATAGCTTTGTATTATTCTGTCATACGAAAGAATAATTTCTCAACAAGATTAAAATATTTTTTTCTTTTTGAAACATTTTATTTGAAAATAACAGAACAGGAAGTTGCAAAAATAGGACTTGCTAAAAGGAAACATGACTATATTTTCTATAGATTTATTTATGGTTGACATTTAACTTCATTAGCTTTATCATTTATATAAAATTTATCTTTTCACATTTTTCCTTAAGCATTTGGGAGTGAGTGGCATATATCCCAGACTTTACCTTTTATTTTTTCAATGTGTATTTCCTGAGAATAAAGATATTCTCTTACTTGCTGCTATTGCTGCTAAGTCACTTCAGTTATGCATGACTGTGTGACCCCTTAGACGGAACCTGATCATAACTGAATAGCTATCAAGTTTAGCAAATTTAACTTCACTAGAATATTTTTATCTAATCTACCATCCTCATTCCAATTTTGTCAGTCAACCCACTAATGTTCTTTACAACACATTCCTTTGTTTTCCTTTTCTGCCAGTATAAGATCCATATGAGACTGGGTATTATGTTCAGTTGTCATGTTTCCTTTCATCTGGATAAACAAAAACTCTACGTTATCATTTATGTTATCATGGATAAATGATATTCCTCTACAGGACTGGCTAAAACATTTATATAAATAATTCAAGGAACAGGGCAATAAAGTAACCAACTAAAATTACCAAATTCAGACTCAAATTGAAGAAAGTAGGGAAAACTGCTAGAGCATTCAGGTATGACCTAAATCAAATCCCTTATGATTATACAGTGGAAGTGAGAAATAGATTTAAGGGCCTAGATCTGATAGATAGAGTGCCTGATGAACTATGGAATGAGGTTTGTGACACCGTACAGGAGACAGGGATCAAGACCATCCCCATGGAAAAGAAATGCAAAAAGCAATGGCTGTCTGGAGAGGCCTTACAAATAGCTGTGAAAAGAAGAGAGGTGAAAAGCAAAGGAGAAAAGGAAAGATATAAGCATCTGAATGCAGAGTTCCAAAGAATAGCAAGAGATAAGAAAGCTTTCTTAGGCGATCAATGCAAAGAAATAGAGGAAAAGAACAGAATGGGAAAGACTAGAGATCACATCAAGAAAATTAGAGATACCAAGGGAACATTTCATGCAAAGATGGGCTCGATAAAGGACAGAAATGGTAGGGACCTAACAAAAGCAGAAATATTAAGAAGAGGTGGTAAGAATACACGGAAGAACTGTACAAAAAGATCTTCATGACCCAGATAATCATGATGATGTGATCACTAATCTAGAGCCAAACATCTTGGAATGTGAAGTCAAGTGGGCCTTAGAAAGCATTACTATGAACAAGGCTAGTGGAGGGGATGGAATTCCAGTGGAGCTGTTTCAAATCCAGAAAGATGATGCTGTGAAAGTGCTGCACTCAATATGCCAGGACATTTGGAAAACTCAGCAGTGGCCACAGGACTGGAAAAGGTCAGTTTTCATTCCAATTCCAAAGAAAGGCAATGCCAAAGAATGCTCAAACTACCACACAATTGCACTCATCTCACATGCTAGTAAAGTAATGCTCAAAATTCTCCAGGCCAGGCTTCAGCAATACGTGAACCATGAACTCCCTGATGTACAAGTTTGTTTTAAAAAGGCAGAGGAACCAGAGATCAAATGGCCAACATCCGCTGGATCATCGAAAAAGCAAGAGAGTTCCAGAAAAACATCTATTTCTGCTTTCTTGACTATGCCAAAGCCTTTGACTGTGTGGATCACAATAAACTGTGGAATATTCTGAAAGAAATGGGAATACCAGACCACCTGACCTGCCTCTTGAGAAATCTGTATGTAAGTCAGGAAGCAACAGTTAGAACTGGACATGGAACAACAGACTGGTTCCAAATAGGAAAAGGAGTACGTCAAGGCTGTATACGGTCACCCTGTTTATTTAACTTATATGCAGAGTACATCATGAGAAATGCTGGACTAGAAGAAACACAAGCTGGAATCAAGATTGCCGGGAGAAATATCAATAACCTCAGATATGCAGATGACACCACCTTTATGGCAGAAAGTGAAGAAGAACTAAAGAGCCTCTTGATGAAAGTGAAAGAGGAAAGCGAAAAAGTTGGCTTAAAGCTCATCATTCAGAAAACAAAGATCATGGCATCCAGTCTCATCACTTCATGTCAAATAGATGGGGAAACAGTGGAAACAATGTCACACTTTATTTTTGGGGGCTCCAAAATCACTGCAGATGGTGACTGCAGCCATGAAATTAGAAGACGCTTATTCCTTGGAAGATAAGATATGACCAACCTAGATAGTATATTCAAAAGCAGAGACATTACTTTGCCAACAAAGGTCCTTCTAGTCAAGGCTATGGTTTTTCCTGTGGTCATGTATGGATGTGAGAGTTGGACTGTGAAGAAGGCTGAGCGCCGAAGAATTGATGCTTTTGAACTGTGGTGTTGGAGAAGACTCTTGAGAGTCCCTTGGACTGCAAAGAGATCCAACCAGTCCATTCTATAGGACATCAGCCCTGGGATTTCTTTGGAAGAAATGATGCTAAAGCTGAAACTCCAGTACTTTGGCCACCTCATGCGAAGAGCTGACTCATTGGAAAAGACTCTGATGCTGGGAAGGATTGGGGGCAGGAAGAGAAGGGGACAACAGAGGATGAGATGGCTGGATGGCATCATCGACCCGATGAATGTGAGTCTGAGTGAACTCCGAGAGATGGTGATGAACAGGGAGGCCTGGCGTGCTGTAATTCATGGGGTCTTGAAGAGTTGGACACAACTGAGCGACTGAACTGAACTGAACTTTTATCCCAACATTTCAACAGTGTCTAATTGACCACAGCAACAATTTAAAACTCATCTACTCTAGTTGTTTCTTTTATACAGTTCACGAGGTTCTCACAGAAAGTATGCTGTGGTGGTTCGCATTCTTTCCTCCAGTGTATCACTTTTTGTCAGAACTCTCTGCTATGATCCGTCTGTCATTTGTTGTCCTGCATGGCATGGCTCATAGCTTCACTGAGTTATACAAACCCCTTCGCCGATACAATGAACATGAATTTGGGCAAACTCCGGGTGATGGTGAGGGATAGGAGACCTGGTGTGCTGCAGTCCATGGGATCACAAAGAGCTGGACATGACTGGTGACTGAACAACAACAACTGGTTGTCTGCACTCTGCTTCTCCTGGGGAGGCAGCCACTTGTAGCTAGAAGATCATGAGCTCAGTACAGGTATTTCTGGCTATGAATTCTGGCCTATAACACGTTCTTTTTTTCTTTTTTTTTTTTTTTAAATTAATTAATTTATTTATTTATTTTAAATTACAATACTGTATTTGTTTTGCCATACATTGACACGAATCAGCCATAGGTGAACCCAATCTCCCAATGCCGAAGCCCCCTCCCACCTCCCACCCCACATCCTCTACTTGAATCATCCTGTGCATCAGCCCCATGCATCCTGCATCCTACATTGAACATAGATTGGCGCTTCGTTACTTACACGTCAAGTTTTGATTGATTATGCTTTTCACTTGGGCTGCTAAAATGATATTTTACTTTTTTACATGACTTAATTCTCTTGCTCAATTAGGAAATTATGAGGGATAATCATGGCCCAATTCGTTAAACAAACTGAGCCGTGTTTTCCTTTTGTCATTCTTCCGTATAATGCAATTTATCTCTTTAGAGCTGGTCATAATTACTAATAAGTGTTTCTCAAATATATTAGGGTGAATACATTTCATAATAAGAATTTTTTTCAAATGGTTTAAGTAGTAATGGTTTAAATAAATTTCATGCAGGTGTTCTGTGATAAACCTGGGAATGTCTTGATATCAGACCCAAATTAGGAAGCTATTTCTCAGTGTTCAAATAAGTGCAGCAAGTTGGTTATTTTCTTGAGGAGAAGGAGTTCAAACACTTAGAGCAAATGTTTAATTATGAGTCAATAGAAATTTAGTGATGCCTAAACATCGAGTTTAAATATGGTGCACCAATTTGCATTTAAATATTGGCAAGTTCACTGTATTATTATAAGAAAGTCTATTCAGTTATAAAATAAGCTTTTTTGAATAAACATGTCTGGTTGATTAATAATAACTAGAAATGGTCCAACTGTTACACAGGTAAGCTATGGACACCATATATGAAATTATACAAAAGTTATTTTGTCAGTGTAATTTTTTACATTCTAAAGTATATAATTCAGAAGAATTCATAAATAAAATATTGTATATTTTACATATTTTATATTTATCAAAATATATTTAAATATTTTGTTCATTATATTTTATATATATATAATTTACTTTGTATTTATAGTTTACACATACAAATATTTTTAACAAGATAAAATTTCACACATAAAAAAGATTTATAAATCTTAAAAATTATAACATAGCTAAGTAGTAAATGCATGTCAATCAAAGTAAATACTTTTTTATATTTGTTAGTAGGAATCTGTTGTTTCTGATATAGATAACAGCTTTTACCCTTCAATCTTTGCTAGAAATATGATGAGCAAAATTTCTTTGTTTAAAACTAGTTAGGTGTATAAACTAATTTACTGCACTGGTGCTTATAATTGATGATTTTTACGCATTTCAAATCTTCTATAAGCACAATACACCTGTAATTTTCTCAAGGCCACTTATCACTCATACCAATGAGAAATCATATTTATCTCAACAAAGCAAAATTGTGATTTTTGCAGTCCAATGACTTCTATGCTATGTATGCAGACTTATAAAAACAATGTATCTGGAGTCTTGAGTAGTAGTGATAACGGCTGTTGAAAAAAATCAACACACAGTAAAAAAATATCCTATTGATATTTGGATAAAAATCTGGATCTACAAAATAACTATTTTCTATTATTCTATTTTCTATTTATATTCTAAATATTTTCTTTTATTCTATCTAAGAATAACTATTTTCTATTATTAATTTTATTTTAATTGGAGGCTAATTACAATATTGTGGTGGTTTTTGCCATACATTAGCATGAATCAATGAAGGATGTCGATGTGTCCCCCTCTCCTGGCGCCTCCCCCGCCCCAACTCCCTCACAACCTGATACCTCTGGGTTGTCCTACAACACTGGCTTTGAGTGCCCTGCTTTGTGCATCAAACTTGGACTGGTCATCTATTTTACATATGATAATACATGAACCATGAACTTCCAGATGTTCAAGTGGGTTTTAGAAAAGGCAGAGGAATCAGAGATCAAATTGCCAACATCCACTGGATCATTAAAAAAGCAAGAGAGTTCCAGAAAAAACATCTATTTCTGCTTTATTGACTATGCCAAAGCCTTTGACTGTGTGGATCACAATAAACTTTGGAAAATTCTGAAAGAGATGGGAATACCAGACCACCTGACCTGTCTCTTGAGAAACCGATATGCAGGTCAGGAGGCAACAGTTAGAACTGGACATGGAACAACAGACTGGTTCCAAATAGAAAAAGGAGTATGTCAAGGCTGTATACTGTCAACCCGCTTATTTAACTTAGATGCAGAGTACATCATGAGAAACGCTGGACTAGAAGAAACACAAGCTGGAATCAAGATTGCTGGGGGAAATATCAATAACCTCAGATATGCAGATGATACCACTCTTATGGCAGAAAGTGAGGAGGAACTCAAAAGCCTCTTGATGAAAGTGAAAGAGGAGAGTGAAAAAAGTGGCTTAAAGCTCAACATTCAGAAAACAAAGATCATGGCATCTGGTCTCATCACTTCATGGGAAATGTATGGCGAAACAGTAGAAATAGTTGAGACTTTATTTTGGGGGTTCCAAAATCACTGCAGATGGTGACTGCAGCCATAAAATTAAAAGACACTACTCCTTGGAAGGAAAGTCATGACCAACCTAGATAGCATATTGAAAAGCAGACATTACTTTGCCAACAAAGATCCCTCTAGTCAAGGCTATGGTTTTTTCAGTGGTCATGTATGGATGTGAGAGCTGGACTATGAAGAAAGTTGGGCACCGAAAAATTGATGCTTTTGAACTGTGGTGTTGGAGAAGACTCTTGAGAGTCCCTTGGACTGCAAGGAGTTCCAACCAGTCCATTCTGAAGGAGATCAGTCCTGGGTGTTCTTTGGAAGGAATGATGCTAAAGCTGAAACTCCAGTACTTTGGCCACATCATGAGAAGAGTTGACTCATTGGAAAAGACTCTGATGCTGGGAAGGATTGGGGGCAGGAAGAGAAGGGGACGACAGAGGATGAGATGGCTGGATGGTATCACTGACTCGATGGATGTGAGTTTGAGTGAACTCCGGGAGTTGGTGCCGGACAGGGAGGCCTGGTGTGCTGCGATTTATGGGGTCACAAAGAGTCAGACACGACTGTGTGACTGAACTGAACTGAACTGAACTGAACTGAACTGATACTGTATTGGTATTTCTCTTTCTGACTTACTTCACTCTGTATTATAGGCTCCAGTTTCATCCACCTCATTAGAAGTGACTCAAATGTGTTCTTTCTTATAGCTGAGCAATAGTCCATTGTGTTCATGGACCACAATCCCCTTATCCATTCATATGCCAGTGGACATCCAGGTTGCTTCCATGTACTAGCTATTGTAAACAGTGCTGCAGTGAACACTGGAGTACATGGGTCTCTTTCAGTTTTGGTTTCTTCAGTGTGTAAGAGGATTTCCTTTTCTCCACACCCTCTCTAGCATTTATTGTTTTTAGATTTTTTGATGCCTGCCATCCTGACCAGTGTGGGCTTGTGGGTCGTTGTGGTTTTGATTTGCATTTTTCTGATAGTGAGAGAAGTTGAACATCTTTTCATGTTATTTGTAATCCATCTATATATCTTCTTTGGAGAAATGTCTGTTTAGTTCTTTGGCCCACTTTGTGATTGAGTTGTTTATTTTTCTAGTATTGAGCTCCATGTGCTGCCTGTGTATTCTGGAGATTAATTCTTTGTCAGTTGTTTCATTTGCTTTTATTTTACCCCATCCTGAAGTCTGCCTTTTCACCTTGCTTATAGTATCCTTAATTGTGCAAAAGGTTTTAAGTTTAATTGTGTCCCATTGTTTTACTTTTGCTTTTATTTCCATTTAAGAGTAACTTAAAAAAAAAAGACATATACTTATTTAGTTTCCATCTAAAACCCTACCATCAGTTTTAGTTTTGCTTCCAAGTCTTGTTCACTATATCTTAAAACATTTTTATTCTATTCTACTGGTAAAAATTAAGGAGATATTAACTAGAGTTGTGATTGAAGGGAAATAATAATTTCTAAATATATTGTTTTTTCATTTTAAAAATAAATGTTCTTTTTCTATATTATTTAAGTAAATGTTCATCCATTAAAATGCATCTACCCAATGCATCCACCCTGTGTTGTCTATAATCAGTACTTGCTGTGGTGAGTGGCAATATCCCCGCATAATGCCATCTCTGTATTAGGATGTGAATGAGCTGACAAAGCAAACCATCTCTCAGCTCAGTACAGATTATACATCTGTTACGTATACTGGGAATAAATTAAAACCCCATTTTACAATACCTCTATCATTGTCATTCTGTACAAGAAATACAGTATTTTGCTTCTGAATAAATCAGCTTGTCTTCAAACTCTGTGCCATAGGAGTCTGTTAGCTGATCCCAGGTAAGTCCCAAAACACATTTGTCTTGATTTTTTTAATTTTTAATTTTTTTTTTTACATTTGGTTTCACCTGAGCCTTGAGCTCTTATCTAGATCATGTGAAAGATTATACAGACATGAAGACAAGACATAAAGGCAGTTTCCTTTTCCTCCACATGCATCCCTTAGATGTGCAAATCATACTTTTGGCTCTCTAAACTCATGAAATGCTGCATATTACTCTCCTCTTAGAGTATCTGACTTTTTGAGAGAAAAGTTCCTCATCAGTGCTAGTCTTCTTATGTAAACCCTGTCAGGTAACAAGTCTATCTAGTTGTATGCAATTATCAACAAATGGTCAAAGTTTATTTAGTTTAATTTTCTAGATCAATATCTTGTTGGTGCTACATTTAGAGAAGTAGTAGCAGGATGTCTTATCAAAACCTAGAAATCTGAAAAGGTTGAACTCATAAAAACCGAGAATATGCTGGTGATTGCCGAGGTCGAGGAGATGGGCAAATGGGGGAGATGTTGGTCTCAGGGCACAAAATGTGGGTTATAAAATGACTAAATGCCAGGGATATAATGTACAATATGGTGACTATACTATTCCCAGGTAGTACAGTTGGTAAAGACAAATGTGTCCCACTAATGCAGGAGACACAAAGATGCAAGTTTGACCCCTCGGTTGGAAGATCCCTTGAAGGAAGAAATGGCAAATCACTTGTGGTCTTGCCTGAAAAGTTCCATTGATAGAGGAACCTGGTAGGCTACAGTTCATGGGGTCACAAAGAGTAGGGCATGACTGAACAACTGAGCATGCAATATACTTAACAAAACTGTTTTGTATACTTGAAATTTAGTAAAAATGTAGATAACACACATGCACATGGTTACTAAATGAGGTGACAGATGTGTTAACCAAACATCATGCTAATCATCTCAGAATATATAGGTATATTAAATAATTACTTTAAACACCTTAAATTTACAAAATGTTACTTGACAATTCTATCTTAATGAAACTGAAAAAAGTCTTCTAATTGGAGCTTCAAGATACTCTTTGGTGTTACAAACAAACAAACAAACAAACAAAATATGTCACACACACAAAAAAGCCATGTCAACCATTTTAAAAATTTTCAAGCCATGATGAAATAGCAAAGGAGAGAGAAAATCTGGTAGCTTTGCATTCCTCATTTTGTTTTAAAGTCTTGCAATATGAACACATGATGAAATAGAAGTTCATGTTTAGTACACAATAACTGATATCTAAGAAGTAGATGCTTTGACTCTGGAGGAGAGCATGGCAACCCATTCCACTATCCTTGCCTACAGAATCCCACTGATGTAGCAGCCTCAAGGGCTACAACCCATAGGGTTGTAAAGAGTCGGACCCAACTCTTTGAGTGTCTTAGAAGACACGGAAAAAGCGACTTAGGATGCACTCACGCACACAGATGCTTTGACAATCTTGTTCCAGATGAATCAGAGAAAACTACTAATAGCATAATATTTAAAAGGAACATATCTATTTCAAAGAATCAGTAATGTACATAAATTGTCTTCAAAAAGAATTATGGTATTTCAGGCTAAGTGCAACAAGTATTCATCCACTCTCTCATTTATTAAACATTACATTAAATTTAGAATAGGCCAAATTCAAGCTAAACTCACATGGTCAGAATTCTCTTGAGTTGTGTCTAATTGTCCCCCAAAAATAAAGAAATCAGCACCTTTTCATGGGCTTTTATGAGGTGAGGTATGTTATAAGTGCAAGTTGAAGACCAACATTTCAAGTATATTACTGAAAAGTTTCTGTTAAAAGTTTTGCAGATGTTTTATAAAGTGATACACTTTATTTCTATCTTAAAATTAATTTAAACTTGTATATACTTATGTAATATACAAAATTTAAAATGTAGAAGCTTTAGTGATAGATTTTGATATTCCAGGGCATTCAAATTTCTTTTAATTTAAACCTTTGCTTTCTTTTTTCTAAATGACCTCAAGACAAATGCTTTATCTAGACCTAATTTGGGGGATTTTTTCAAAAAGACTGTTTTTAAAGTAAATAATGCATTTGAGTGTATGTAGTGAATTATTTTAAAACTTTAAATGATTTTAAAATGAAATACTAAATATCTAATTAAATCATCTCTCAAAGATTATTCTAATTTCTCAGTACTATATTTAATAACAAAAAGAATAAATTTGATATTATTGTTGGATAATAGGCATGTTACTCTGAAATATTTTTGTAGATCAGTTAAAGAGTCACACTTTAAAGGACCAAGCCTTTGTCCTTGGATGTCTATAGTAATTTTAAAGTTATATAATCTGAAATAAACTTAGGACTCTTGTATATCAGAAAGAAATCTTCAAAGAAGAATTCAGCAATACCAGAAAGATTTCAGTGGATATGAAGAAATAATTGAGTGCTTAACATCTAACTTTATAGGTCAAACCTGAAAAGGCAACGTCTGAAAATGAACTGATACAAAATTATAGAATTTTAGTTGTGAATTAGGTTGGTGGTTTCATAAAACAAATTGAGTATGTGACCTGGATTTCAGAAGATGTAAAGAATCGGGGGAAGACTTAGTTAAGAACTAGAAGTCAGTTTGGCCCACAGGTTCTTGAAACAGTGGACAAATATGATCAAGGTCACCTGTGGACACAATCTAAATGGTCAGGGAGGAGGTGAAAACATGAACCAAATTAAATTTGACTTTTCTAGTTATGAGAAGTAGATATTGGGGGCACTCAGGTCTTTCAGAGCTAAAGCTAAATAACAAAGTTACTCCCATAAAGAGACTGACTACAACATGGTATATAAACTCACTGTGCAGTAAGAAGTGATCTGTAGTCTTTTTATTTAAAAAAAATTTATTTTTAATCCCATTTTAAAAACTTACCAACTGATAAGCAAGTCAGCTAAACAGAAAAGACAAAGTTCAGAAGATTTTTGCCATCTCAAATGGATTATCTACCACAAATTACTTTTGAAAGATTAATTTTTAAAATTTGTACCTTTATCATGTATATACAAATAAAAATGTGTATGAAAAGAAATTTATTTGTACATTTAAAGGTATTATCAGTGAAAGAAATCTATATTTATTAGTTGTGATTAGCAATGATCTCTTCCATCTGTAATATGGGCATAAACATTAAAAATGAATGGGTTCACAAAAAGTAATTGCAGATATATGTGCCTGTGCATATGTGTGTATGTTTGGTGTGTTTGTGGGAGTCTACTGGCATCCATGATGATGAATTCATATGGGAATGCCATATATATATATATGCCATATTATAAATATATATATACATATATAAAATATATTGTATATATATGCCATATATAAAAATATATATATTTATGATTTTATCTTCAAATCATAATTCTTTCATATTCCCCAGAATGAGATAGCATATATAAAGTTTATTTATTTATTTTTTAATTGAAGGATAATTGCTTTACAGAATTTTGTTTTCTCTCAAACCTAAACATGAATCAGTCATAGTTATACATATATCCCTTCCCTTTTGAGGCTCCCTTCCATCTCTTACCCCCATCCCACCCCTCTACGTTGATACAGAGCCCCTGTTTCCTGAGCCGTACAGTAAATTCCTGTTGGTTATCTATTTTACATATGGTAATGTAAGTTTCTATGTTACTCTCTCCATGCATCTCACCATCTCCTGCCCTCTCCCATGTCCTTAGTCTATTCTTTATGTCTCTTTCTCTATTGCTGCTCTGCAAATCAATTCTTCAGTACCATTTTTCTAGATTCCATATATATGCATTATACAATATTTATCTTTCTCTTTCTGACTTACTTCATTCTGTATAATAGGCTCTAGGTTCATCCACCTCATTAGAATTGACTCAAATGTGTTCCTTTTCATGGCTGAGTAATATTCCATTGTGTATATGTACCCCCAACTTCTTTATCCATTCATCTGTTGATGGACATTTAGGTTGCTTCCATGTTCTAGCTATTGAAAATGGTGCTGGAATGAATAATGGGATTCATGCGTCTTTTTCAATTTTGATTTCCTCAGGGGATATGCCTAGGAGTGGGATTGCTGGGTAATATGGTGGTTTTATTCCTAGTTTTTATGGTATGTCCATACCTATCTTCCACACTGGCTGTTTCAATTTACATTCCCACCAACATTCCCTTTTCTCCACATCCTCTCCAGCATTTATTGTTTGTAGATATTTTGACATTTCAGTTATAAGCTGGACAAAAAATTGTAGCAGAAAAAAGGACACTTTCATCACAGAAATATTTTTATTAAGTAAGTTTAACTTTAGACTTATTTGAAAATTCTATGTTTGAAATAGTGTATTTGGCTCCTATCACTAATATATTTCAAAATTTTTGATTTATTTTAAAAGAATGTTAAGATAGAGGATTTTTAATAATCAATTTAAGGTAGCCTTTCAAATATATGTGCATAAACTGGGCCTTCTATTGATCTGTCCATTTCTGTAAATATATGTTTGTTAAATTTCTATTTCTTTTTGTTTTTAACTCTCTAAGTAATAGTATGAATTAAGATAATATAATAGTATAGAAACTGTGTGACTTAGGCAACAACTAAGTAAATATTCATTTTCAAATCAGAGTGTCAGAAGAAAAATCTTATTTTTTCATTTTGCATATTATTTTATTGCAGTGGTAGAAATTAAATATTTGTCATTTAGGAATTCCCCTTGCCCATAGATTGCATTGAAGGTATCCAAGATTACAAAGTATATTGGCTATAAAGGATTTGGTCATGATCCATTGACTTCAGTGTAAGCAGGATACAGGCTGTTGCTGAGGCAGCCATTATTCATATGAGTCTTGTGTTTCTAGTGCATTTCAGACTCAGAACCTTGGATATCATTCCATAAATACAGAAAGGCCTAGATGTTTAAATTGTGTGTGTGTGTGCAAGAAAGAGAGAGAAAGAGAAAAGGGGAGAGCGCAGGAGAGAAAGGAAGGAAGGACAGATGGGAGGATAGAGGGAGGGTAGGAGGGAGGAAGGAAAGAAGAAAGAAAAGAAATAATGTTTTATTATGTATTTTATTATTATTAGGAATAAAAAGTCACTATTTCCAAAAAATGATTCCACTGCTACTGCTTCGGCTAAGTTGCTTCAGTCGTGTCCAACTCTGTGCGACCCCATAGATGGCAGCCCATGAGGCTCCCCTGTCCCTGGGATTCTCTTGGGAAGAACACTGGAGTGGGTTACCATTTCCTTCTCCAATGCATGAAGGTGAACACAATCATAAACATTATTAGTAACGAACTACTCTTAAAAATAGATCCCAAATGTTTAACTCAACACAAGAACTTGATTTTTGCATTTAAGTTTTCATAGACTAGCCCAAAGCAATTACTTCATGCTTGGGTTTTCTCTGCACAATAATCCAAGAATTCCACCACTGATAAGGTATCATCAACATTCACTTGATAAAAGAGGGTACTGAGGAGAAATGTTGTTCTTTAAAAGTGTCTTATTGGAAATGTCATACACTAGTTTTCACTTTTTATATGCTAGAGTTCAATTACAAAAGCTACTTAATTTACCTAAGGATAGACCAAATGTGATCTAGTTATATGCTAGGAGGAGAAAAAGATTTTTAGAGACAACTAATATTCTCTGCAATGATCTTCACTTTTGTTGTTAAATATTCCTAAGCCCCATTTTACCCATGCGTCATACTTACCCACATCCCCCAACAGACAATAACCTCCTCCAGTTGGTAAACATTCAGGTCTTATAGCCCATAATCCTATAACCTACAAGAAAAAGCATATACATCTACCCCACCCTCATATCTAATATATCTTGGTGAAGGAAGAAGGGAATCACCTGTAAAAATAAAACAAACAATAGCCCCTCCCACTTGGAAAAGGCAAGCATGGTGATCCTAGTAGTGATGGAATCTAGCTGTACAAGCACCAAAATCCATTCTTCAGATGGTTAAGGATATTCTCAAATCAGCCCCTTGATTATCTAGTGGGGAAAAAAAAAAAACTCCCTTATCTGCTTCTGTAATATCTTTCCCAGTATATTAACATTCACTGTGACATCTAACATTGGTTTGGATAAATATGTTCCACTTGACCTCCTTTTTACAGTCTATTTTCTGTCTGTGCATGTTTGATGGCCTTAGAATTATTTTATGGTTGTGTGTCTGTGTTACTTGTTCAGTCATGTCTGACTCTTTGCAATCCCATGGACTGTAACTTGCCAGGCTCCTCTGTCCATGGAATTCTCCAGGCAAGAATACTGGAATGGGTTGTCATGCCTTTCTCCAGGGGATCTTCCTGACCCAGGGGTCAAACCTGGCTTTCTCGCATTGCAGGCAGATTGTTTAGCAGTTGAGCTACCCAGGAAGCCCATTTTATAGTTACAAGTCTTCTGTTTTCTTTGGTGACAAATCACCTACAAACTCGGTAGTATTATAATCTATTAACATATGATTGTAATTATAGCCAAAGCTCTTTCTTAGACACAGGTAAGATTTTCTTACAGCCTTACTTTTATATCTACCTTTTTTGTCTCTCAGCCCATCTCACTCTTTCATTTTCTTTGGGAAAAAGGCTTAGGTGAGAGGAAACAAATCCTTTCTCTAATCTTCAGTATTGATCTGAAGAAGTCTTAAAAAATTATTGTAATTCATTACATTTAAATTCATACCTTTTACCTTTTGGAATTCAATGGCAGACTTGTTTTGTAAGACTGTGAAACTCAAATAAAGATAATATATCCTGCTTTACTTAGGCTTTTATTTTATTTTATCTTATTTTGAATAGCAAACATCTCATTTTTAACGTTAAGAATTTATTTGATGAGCAAAGTTCCTCTGCAAAGTACTAGAAGGTGTAAGTGGGGTAATGAAGATTAGCAGGATCTCCTAGGCTTTTAAAATGATTCGTTCTTGTTTGAGCTCATTTTGCTTTCTTGTATTTATATACTTTAAGAACAAAACACTTTGGCTCTATCAGTTTCCCCTAGAGGAATGGTCCTTAACTGGGAACAATTTTGTCCTTCAGGGGACATTTAGCAATGTTGGAAGACAGTCTTGATTGTCAACACTATGAGAGGACACTGGCATATAGCAGGGAAAGGTCAGGGATGTTGCTAAACATCCTACAATTCACAAGACAGATTCTCACAAAGAAACAATTATCCTGTCCCAAATAGTGACAATGTCATTGTTGAGAAAACTCGTCCTAGATCTACTTTCAGTAAGTACTTCATATGCTCTGTAAGTGATTCTATGGGATGGTATCGCTGGGGTTTTGCCAGTATATAAAAAAAGAAAGTCCATCTCTCCTGCTGTACACCTAACCACTGAGGCCAGAAGCACGTTTTATTGTTGTCATCATGGTGTCACCCTATTTCAAGCTAATACTTTTGTTTGTTTGTTTTGTTTAACCTAGGTTGTGATTAACTCTAGCAAAAGAAATGAACCTCACAATATTAAAGTCATAGACCAAACAATAGTATTTGATTTCTTACTTAGATAACAGCCCAAAGTCTCTGACTCTGCAATATCCTGAGACTGGTTAGTGCCCTTTGTATACAGATGGAAAGGACAAAGAAATATTGTGGTGGATAAGGTATCTGAGGTATAAATAGATGCATCCTGTCTGCTCACATTCCAATCACCAGAACTTAGTCATATGACCACACCTGTACACAAGGGAGGCTGAGAAATGTTGTCCAGGTTTGTTCTTAGAAACAGACAATGTATATTGAGAGAGGAGCTAACAGCTTCTGCAACTGATAATTTTATCATTTTCCAGGAGTAAAAATTGTAAGATAATTCCAGAGTAGAATCTCTATGTTTGTTTCTAACTGTTATTCAAATTGTCACAGATTTAGTGATTTACAACAAAAATTTATGCTTTTACAGTTCTGGAGGTAAGACGTTCAAGGTTGATCTCAGTGAGATAAAGTCAAGGTTTCTGCAGGGCACTGTTCCTTCTGGAGATTCTAGGGAAGAGTCCTTTCCATGCCCTCAAAGTTTCTAGGGGCTGCATATTATTTCTTGGCTCATGGCACACCTTTTCCACTCTCACCGTTCATTTCTTTGTCACATCACCTCTTTTTGTGCTTCTTGTATCATCACCTCTTCTCACTCCAGTCCCCCTGCATCCTTCTTCTACTAGATTCTTTAGATTATATTGAGCCCACTCAGATAGGCCTAGAAAATCTCTTAAATCACAATCACAATTGCAAATTCCCTCTTACTATGCAAAGTAACATAGTCACAGGGTTCTAGGGATTAGGGTATAGACATCTTGAGAAGGGTGTATTATTCAGCCTATCACAGATCCAAAGAAGTAGAGACAATATTTACTTCCTACACTGCTGTTTTCTCAAGCGTTTAATCTTGTACTTTGAACAGACTATCTATATTTGATAGATATTTTGAAATGAATGAGTTATTCAGTCTTTTAAATAATATATAGTTTGGCAAGCATTATCTAGTCCACAGTCCACTTTTGTGTTGGTGATTAAAAACTTGTTGGATTTTATCAAATATCTTCATCACCAGAACCAAATCCTATTTTAAAATCTGAATATAAATTTTTTATTGGAAGGTAAAAGTAACTGGAAAAGTCCCTTCTACTATTCTGCATCTGTGTGACTCTTTCTGGACTTCCTTGGTCGCTCAGATGGCAAAGCGTCTGTCTACAATGAGGGAGACCCGAGTTTGATCCCTGGATTGGGAAGATTCCCTGGAGGAGGAAATGGTAATCCATTCCAGTATTATTGCCTGGAAACTCCCATGGACAGAGGAGCCTGGATGACTACAGTCCATGGGGTCACAAAGAGTTAGACACAACTGAGCGAAAGGAGCAATTCAGTACATTAGAAGGTTGATCTTTTTGTTACAAAAAAAATCTACACGTTATTCTTTCTGTTGAGCTGACATAGATCTTCATGTTACCCCATTTTATATTTCTTTTAGCCTTCTGGACAAGCATAAGACAAAACAAATTATTCTTTTATGCAATTTGCCTTCAAATGTTAGGGGTAACTTACTTACTTTGGCCACCTGATGCGAAGAGCTGACTCATTTGAAAAGACCCTGATGGTGGGAAAGACTGAGGGCAGGAGGAAACGGGGACAACAGAGGATGAGATGGCTGGATGGCACCAGTGGCTCAATGGACATGAGTTTGGGTAGGCTCCGGGAGTTGGTGATAGACAGGGAGGCCTGGTGTGCTGCAGCTCATGGGGTCGCAAAGAGTCAGACACGACTGAGTGACTGAACTGAACTGAACTTACTCATTCTATTAAATTATTTTCCATGACAAGATCTTCAGAATTCTTATATTCAGATGTATTTCTGGTTTCTTTTAGCTAGTAAAGAACTACTTAGTGATATAATAAACCAATATAAACATAATATTATAGGTTATGTGTAATCAATACAATGTACAGTGGTAATGTTATTAGCTTGATAAGGAAAATCTATCAATGTACTCAATTGTGTTTTATTTATATATTAATTTTACCTCAAATGTCCTCCTAGTAAGAGAAAACAACCTGTTACCTTGATACAACATATTTTCAAGAAATTATTTTAACCTTAATGCAGAACATTACATTTACTTATGGGAATGTTATCATGTTGCTTTTGCTCAGTATTAGAGTCTACCAAAATCAAAACAAATTCAGGCTTTTCTACGAATAAATTACCTAGAACCTACTACCCTCTTCATATTTAGTAAGAATTAATTTCTTTCAAAAATTTATTTTTTATCTGTAAGTGTTAAAATGGCACTATAGTTGACCATTATACTCACATGGGTTTAAACTTGAGGGTCCACTTATATACGGGTGTTTTCCAACAAAGACAGCAAATATTCATTGATAAATGTCTGTATATAAGTGGGCATGCACAGTTCAAACCAGCATTATTCAAGAGTCAACTATGCACCACCCAAGTTTGGTTGAATCCACATTTGTTAAACCCACAGTTACAGAAGACCAACCATGGAAATACCATCCAAAGACTTTGGTATCAACAGTGGTTCCTGGAACCAGTACTCTACAGATACCATGGGAGGATTGTACTTTGATTAAAAAAAAAAATCAGTGCTACTTTATGTAACATAAGGTAACTTGGAAATTACATTACAGTTTAGAAAAATAAATATAAAATTATTTATTGAAATTTAGAAATTAATTTTTGCAAGTAAAATTAAGATGGTTTCTAAATGATTCAAAAGAGTGAAAAATATAGCAATTAAAATAACTGAAAAGATAAGAGATGATTATAAGGAAAAAGAAACTAGTGCATCAATTATAAAAGTCTAGAATAAGACATGTGGATAAATGAATAGAAATGATGCCCAAATAAATTTATGTGAAAATTTATCTCATATGATGAAGTGATGTAGATTAGAAAATTTTTAAATTTGGAATTTGGACATCAAGAAATAATGTACAGAAATATAGAAAAAAATACCAAGGTAAAATGAACATATTAAAAATATGGAAAGTTTTTTTTTTTTTAAATGTTATCCTCAAGCGTGTTTACTGCTTAATGCAGTAAAAAATTTTAATAAAAAATAAATGAAAAAATCAGCATTTTGATAAATAAATAAGCCAGAAACTATTGCCAGGTGTCACTTATGTTTAAGACATAAAATAATCACTTAGGTAGAAAAGAATTCAGAATACATAGATTTCTGAAAACAGTTACCAAAATTTGCTTGTACTACAGCCAAGTAGAGACAGATTAAATAAAAATATAAGACTGAGGAAAAGCACAAGTTTAGATTTACACCAGTTAACTTATTTTTATACAAGCCATAAATAGATTCCAAAACAAAGTTTAAGCTCAAAAGTTTTCTGATTGTAAAATGAACATAATAAAACACAAAGCAATTTAATCATGATAACCAGGAAAATAGAAGAGTAATGTGTAGAAATGAAACGCTAATTTTCTATGTTATACGAGAATAAAAAATGCTGCTTCAATCTTGGCTTGATAATTAGAAAATCATTTTCATTAAATGTAACAATATCAAAATATAAAAATTAAGTGCACGGTTGAAAATTACTAAAGAAAAAATAGAAACATGATTTGTGGAGTGAAAAGCAAAATTAGAAAGGAGCTTGATTGTCATGATTATAAAGTATGATTTTCACCTAAGCCCATGTGCTCTATTGAAAGCAAACCTTTAGAAGTGATTCAAAGAATAAAATATAATTGGTTGAAAATAAATGTGATGAAAATAAAATTAGAAAGACAAGAGGATGGAATTGAGAAAAGGATAAAAGATGAAAATTAAAATTTTTGAGTTTTCAATATTTGACAGGAAGTTTTAAAATGTAAGAATTCTTAGAAGGAATGAGTATCATAAGGATCATTGTTATCTTCATATTAAAAATGTGAAAACTGAGGCTTAGAGAAGTTGGCATTTAAAATGGTTATTATGTTCTAAGTCAAGAAACATTAAAATAAAACAATATACATAATGTACATATTTGCAATTTAATCCATGAATAAGACTTAATAATCATTCAGGTTTCCACATGAGTGACAAGTTACGAGTAGAAGAAATTCTGGAATTAAAATAGAACAATAGTAGATAATGAAAAAGCACCTCAACCTTTGATGATAAATTAAGTTGGGAAGAAATGAATGAACATATAGTGGTTCTAGGGTTCATGTGTCTGAAGAATAAATTAGTAAAATTCTTCAATATTTTTCTTAACAATAAAATGATACAGTAATATATACTTAAACATAAAAGAATGTTTAAGTATATAATAAGAGATGAATTTAGTCAACAATATTTTGAGAAACAGGAAACAGATGGAGAGATGACAACTGACTTCACCTAACAAAAGAAACTGAAACTATTCCCTATAGAGAAAAATGAGGAGTCAGCAATTTCACTGCTACAAAATCCTAGAAAGAGACAAAGTGACAGATACCACGTAGGTAATGGATAACCATGGTGTCAAAAGCAGGAAGACAGGTTGAAAATATTTACGATGACACTAGAAGTCAGACAATGAGGCAGAGGTCTCTCCTCCTCAACAAGCACCCCAGCCAATATATTAGACAATTTATACCTAGAGAAACTGGACTCTCAGAAAAGAGTTATAGTTCATAGCTATATTATAGCTATCTAGTTATATCATAGCTATAGCTGTCTTGTCATTCCATGTAAAATTCATCCCTCGCCATAATTTTAACTGCTTTCCAGGTGGCACTAGTGGTAAAGAACCCACCTGCCAATGAGATGTGGATTGGATTCCTGGGTTGAGAAGATCCCCTGGATGAAGGCATGGCACCCCACCCCAATATGCTTTCCTGGAGAATCCCATGGACAGAGGAGCTGGTAAGCTATAGTCCATAGTGTCACAAAGAACAGGACATGACTGAAGTGACTTAGCATGCACATGTCATAATTTTAATTAGCTTGCACTTTATGTAAGAGACCTATCAATGAATTCAGTTTTAAATTAACTTTCAGAGACTCAGTTTTAAGTAGGAATGGAAAGTCAATACTAACAAGACTTAGATTAGCCTCTAAGATGAAAGAGGCAGAAAAAAGCAACCTCAACATTCACAGAAGCAAGGCTAAACAAAAGAGATGAAGCTTAGCAAGCTTACAAATGGTTGTTTAAATCACTGCCAATCATGAGATAATATATTTGTGAAACAGAGCAGTATGATATTTTAAAGATACATTATAGTAACATGAATTAGTTTTTAGAACTCAAAATCATTAAAGAAAAGTAATAGTAAAAATGCAAAGGCAATGAAAGAGTTGGAAGACACAGTCAGTGACGTTACTCTGAAATAGTAAAGACAAACAGATGAGCTTTAGAAGAAGAAAAATTAAGGATTTCTGGTATCTGACAGTAGGAACATGTGGTGAAAAGGAAACAAAGATAATTTTAAAAAGTTAGAAATAGCAAGGAAATAATTATAAAAGAAAAATGCACAAATAATTCACAGACATTAGTTGTCAGGGCATTAGCCAGCCTAACACATGCACTGTATAATGAATCAACACACACAGACATACACACATCGAATTTTATACAACTTCAGAATAGCTTGGTTACACGGAAAAATCAGAAAATCTTTCTGGAACTGAAAAATGGCATCAACCTTCTCAGCAACAGCCCTATTAGAAAACCAAGGTGTAACATTTTCAATATTTTAAGGAAAAATGGTTCTTAGCCTAAGAATTTCATAACAAACAAAAACATAACTCAAAGATGAGGAAAATCAAGGCATTTTCAGAAATGAGTCATCAACATTTTTAAACATTCTTTCATGTTTCCTTTTTGGTAAAGTTGTGATGAGTACACACCACAAAAACAAGACAGTAAAGCAAAAATAAAACATGGGATAAGGATGTAGAAAGAGAAAATTTCCCCAGGTTGCACTCTGTGTCAGTCCTTAAAGTGAGTCCTTCCGTACCATAGTAGAAAGAAAGGACCGTGGAAAGTAAGCCTTAGAAAACGGAGGTGGACAGGAGGAGAAGAAATAAAAGAACAAGTAGACACAGAATTTTTAAGAAAAACTGATAGAACATTTGAATGCTTGAAAAGTTGTTTGACTATTTTGAAAAATTAATGATCAGTATGTTACCAATCTGTAAAAACACTTGGAATAATTAGAAAACTAAAGCAAATAACAATTGTGGCAGTTATTAAATCAAGGGAGAAAAACAAATGTTCTGAAAGAGTTAATTCTGCATAATATATGCATAGTAGCGGTAGTATCTTGCTCTTGTGCATCTGGCAACAATGAGAGGGCAGAGAATAAGGAGCGTGCAGAAGACTCATCACCTTAACTGAAAAAGCAAAGTTTATAGACAGGTCAGTCTACTTCAGCATTTTAAAAGTTGTTCACATTTATGAGGTTATCTTTAAAGGTCTCTATCATTGGGAAATTCACTGAGATTCTACTCTGATTTATTAAAATACTCATATTTGTGGTGAATTAAAACCAAACCTATTGCAGGAATTAAAAAGTAACTGGAGCCCTGAGAGCTGAGTGTGAAGTCCTCAACGGTTAAGTTTCTGCTTTCCATAAGGTTTGAAACCTATTAAGCAAGCTATAAGTGCTTACATTTTCAAAAGATTTGTCTATGATGCTGTTTTGTACACTCATGTGATAAATGTGTGAAAACATTTAGTGTTTATCATTATCACCACCATCCACATCACTTTTCAGATAGTAATGTCTTAAGCTTCTGCCAGAAGGTCGTACATCAGAACAGTGGCCTTTCCCTTCTAGCTGCTGTGTGAGGGAATATTTGGTTGGTGAAACTCAGTCAGAAAAGCATGAGGTTTGTATTCAAGATTGAAATCACCTGTCCTTCAGGGCTTTTGAATCAATATAGTTATCATTTAACAGTCATTACTTCTAACAACATATCCTTGGTATTGCCTGAGGGAGTGAGTAGCAATAAATGAAATTCAACTGCATGTTTTAAAGGAAATATGCAGTAGCATTTTTCCTTGGGAATGAATTATTTATGTAGATCCTGGGAGAGTATGTGTATTCAGAACATGTGAAGAAATTTGGCTAAACTTTTAATTTAGTTTAACCAATAGCTATAGATGCAGAAAATGTGACAGTCTAATCTAAACTCTCCATGTTTTTTTGTTTGCTTAAATGAATGAACAACTGCTAAAGTTAAGCACCATATTGAAAGAGCTTCTCTTCAACAAATTTTTTTCTGGCCACCATGTCAGCCTTTGCAAGATATTTAAATGATTTATCAAAAGTGAAAGTGCACAGTAGTCCAGGTAGCAGAGGGAACATAAACAACTTTTCATTAGAAAAAGTAAAAGAAAAAAAAATCAGTGTTCAGAAGAATGAAACTTATTAGAAAACAAGGGACTATAACCTCGAAAAGACTATACTGTGTTTTATATAACCACTGAAAGAAGTTTAAAACAATTTGACCTATTCAGTGTGCAATTTAACAAATGATTTTAACATATGCCTTACATACTTTAAGCAGATATTACTCAATTTAAACATTAAAAAAATAGGTATTTCATAAGCAGAACTATGTTTAGAACATCTGTTTAATTTTTTTGTTTCAATACTATTTTACGTCATTATTTGAACAAAGTTCTTCATATTGAAGAATAAACTTTTACATTCCAAACATTAACATATCTAAAATAACATGTCCCTTTTTATATAGCAGTAGTCTTTGATCAAATTTATTTGTTGATTTTGATTCATAACTTAACATTATGTGACAAAGTATTTAGGTGGAAAAATTTTTATAATACTTCAGGAGTCTTTGAGCTTTCAAAATCATATACAGTTTCTTCACCAGCAATGGCTGACACTTTTTAAGATTGTCAAGATAGAATTCGTTAACATATATAACTAAATCTACATCTTTATCAAAACACCTCAGAACCCATACTCCTTGACAGATTAAAAAAAGCTGTATCCTGAATCGTGCAAATTGAGACTTTGTTACAAAACTTAACCAAATCATAGCTTGCCATTTGCCTCTTACAACAGGCTAAAAATAAAAGTCTCACAAAAACAAAATAAAAAAGACGGTCTGTCATTCTTTCTTTGAAAAACATATTTGTCAGGAATCCTTCAAAAATAATTGGCGAGAAAATGTATTAGACTCTACAACCCACTGAGTCATTTTACGGTGCATCTGAGCATGTTAAAATGGTATTTTTTATAATAACCTAGTTGTGCAATGATGTATTCCCAGAGTTTTCTCAAACTTGCTTTAAAAGAACTATTTTGATTTTAACTTTAAGCGTTTATTTTATTAAAAAAAAAAGACTTTTAAATTTCCCTAGGCAGACTATCAGTGTTCTAGTAGACTGTGCATATTTTATTGCTAAATTCAGTTTGCTGTGACTTCTTCTGACAAATATTGATAGGAGCCCTATTGTATTTCACAAAAATGTAGTCCAGATTTTAGTTTTAATTTCTCTGATAATTCATAGTTTCCTCTGAGAATGTAAAGCTAAAATATAAAACTTTGGAAAAATCATTTTTTCATTAAACAATAGCACTCATCAGCTTATTAAGTTTGTATAGTTGTTACTTTCTTCCAATCATTTCATCTAAAAGCATGTTTCCTATCTTTCTCTCCTACAATGCTTTAAATATAGCACAATATAAATTTGTTAACTTTAAATATATGTATAAAATTGTTTTTTATAAAGCTATTATTTGAAGCTAAGACTGAAAACAGCATTTCTAGCCATTCATATTCTATCATTAGAATTATGGTAGCATGTTAAATTTCAGCTCTCTCTTTGACCTGATATATGAAAACAAATTCTGTCTGTAAAATTTTATTTAAAAGGTTAATTTTGTTAAATGAAAAGTATTTCTCAGATTGGAAAATTTTTATTTGATATCATCTAATTTAACAATTGCCAGTGTTGATAACCTCAAGCTGTGTGTGTATGGGAGTAATAATATAGCTGCCATTCCATGAGTGCTGTCTGTTAAATTCTGTTAAGCTCTTATCTACTCTTAACTCCCTTAACTCATTCATTCTTCTCCATCTACTCTGAGTCCTATTCTAGCAATAATATATATAAACAAAGTGTTATATATATATATACACACACACTTGTTTTTCAGTTGCTCAGTCATGTCTGACTCTTTGCAACCCCATGGACTTTAGCCCACCAGGCTGCTCTGTCCATGGGGATTTCCAGGCAAGAATAGTGAAGTGGGTTGCCATTTCCTCCTCCAGAAAATCTTCTTGGATCAGGGTTGAACTTGCATTGGCAAGCAGATTCTTTAACACTGAGCTACCAGGAAGCCATATATATGTGTGTGTGTATGTGTGTGTGTGTGTATGTATAAAATATTCCACTAATTATGAGAAGCAAGAAGATATGATTGAAAAGGCTGAATGAAATAGGTCCTCCTCAATAACACATTTTTACATCATTTTGTCTCTCAAATATTGGGTGCAAAATATACTAGGCAATGGTTGTTAACCAAAAAGTAGTGCCTCCTATCTCATTTTAACAAATTAGCTAAAAAGAAGTGTACTCCCCATAATTACTTGATTGGCACCATAAGTGGTACATAATACTTATTTAATGAGTATTCATTGAAAGAATTGTTGTTAGTAGCCTAAGCACAAGATTGGCAGACAAATTTCTTACCATGTGACTACACTCTTAATAACTGAATTGCACATTGAAAGAGTGTTTCTTTATGACAATTTTCTCTGTTCTACTGGTTTTGATTTATAAAGAGGATTTGTAACATTGAGATCCATAAATACAGTAAACAAGCTTGCCTGAGGTAGATATTCCAGGACTGGTAAAATGACAGCATCTTCAGTATGTTCACTTTATCTTTGCATCCAGAGTGGTTAATTCCTCTCACAAAGCCGAACTGGGGCAAAGGAAGGAAGGGTGTGTGTGCTCAGCTAAAAGGCCTGAGTTCTAATAGTAAATGAAGAACAATAAAAGAAATGTAAGTTAACAAGTCCATGTGGCACTGTGCTTTCTACTTTTATAGTAGGCATGATGATTATTTATATAACTATTAGCTTCCTATTGAGTTTCATTACAGCAGAATAAATGATAAAAAGCATAGTGAAAATGTCATTGTTGTTTTTCTAGTTTGGGTACTACTGGTTTCTCTAAATATCATTTTGGTGAAGATTCTGTTCCTGTGGTCCAGAGTTGGACCATAAAGAAGTCTGAGCATCGAAGAATTGATGTTTTTGAACTTTGGTGTTGGAGAAGACTCTTGAGAGTCTCTTGGACTGCAAGGAGATCAAACCAGCAGTCCTGAATATTCATTGGAAGGACTGATGCTGAAGCTGAAGCTCCAATACTCTGGCTACCTGATGTGAAGTGCTGACTCACTGGAAAAGACCCTGCGGCTGGGAAACACTGAAGACAGGAGGACAAGGGGACAACAGAAGACAAGATGGTTGGATGGCATCATCACGTCAATGGACACAAGTCTGAGTAAGCTCTGGGAGATAGTGAAGGACAGAGAAGCCTCACATGCTGCAGTCAATGGGGTTGCAAAGAGTCAGACATGACTGATGACTAAACAACTACAGCAATTTCTATAAATGTCTTCAATGCTTGCTTGGGGCTGTCATTTGCCAAATGATTAGAGTTTTCAAGATTTTCTTTCCCTTTTAAAACCAAAACTCCACTTTAAGAAAAACTGATAAATTATCAGATAAAGACTAGACAGACTAAGACAAAATAAAAGTAGGTGTAACTAAGTTTTATTATCAATTCATGGTTTCAATCACATACAATTAATATATCTTAAGAATATGAATCCAGTGTTCCAAATAATAGCAAGGAGAGATAAGAAAGCCTTCTTAAGTGAACAATGCAAAGAAATAGAGGAAAACAATAGCATGGGAAAGACCAGAGATCTCTTCATGGAAAATAGATGGGGAAACAGTGGAAATAATGGCTGACTTTATTGTTTTGGGCTCCAAAATCACTGCAGATGGTGATTGCAGCCAGGAAATTAAATGATGCTTACTCCTTGGAAAGAAAGTTATGACCAACCTAGACAGCATATTAAAAAACAGAGACATTACTTTGTCAACAAAGGTCTATCTAGTCAAGGCTATGGTTTTTCCAGTGGTTATGTATGGATGTGAGAGTTGGACTATAAAGAAAGCTGAGCACTGAAGAACTGATGCTTTTGAACTGTGGTGTTGGAGAAGACTCTTGAGAGTCCCTTGGACTGCAAGGAGATCCAACCAGTCCATCCTAAAGGAGATCAGTCCTGGTTGTTAATTGGAAGGACTGATATCGAAGCTGAAACTCCAATAATTTGGCCACCTGATGTGAAGAGCTGACTCATTTGAAAAGCCCCTGATGCTGGGAAAGATTGAGGGCAGGAGGAGAAGGAGATGACAGAGGATGAGATGGTTGGATGGCATCACCGACTAGATGGGCATGGGTTTGGGTGGACTCTGAGAGTTGGTGATGGACAGGGAGGCCTGGTGTGCTGCGGTTCACGGGGTCACAGAGAATTAGACACTACTGAGAGAATGAACTGAAGGGGACTTTTCATGAAAAGATGGGCACAATAAAGGACAGAATGGTAAGGACCAAACAGAAGCAGAAGATATTAAGAAGAGGTGACAAGAATACATAAAATAACTGCAAAAAAATGTTATTAATGACCCAGATAACCATGATGATGTGATCATTCACCTAGAGCCAGTCATCCTGGAGTAAAGTGAAGTCAAGTGGACCTTAGGAAGCATTACTACAAACAAAGCTATTGGAGGTGATCGAATTCCAGCTGAGCTATTTCAAATCCAAAAAGATGATGCTGTTAAAGTGCTACATTTAATATGTTAGCAAATTTGGAAAACTCAGCAGTGGCCACAGGACTGGAAAAGATCAGTTTTCATTCCATCCCCAATGAAAGTTAAAGTGAAGTCCCTCAGTCGTGGCCGACTCTTTGCCACCCCATGGACTATAACCCACCAGGCTCCTCCATCCATGGGATTCTCCAGGCAAGAATACTGGAATGTGTTACCATTTCCTTCTCCAGGAGATCTTCCCAAACCAGGGATCAAACTCAGGTCTCCCACATTGCAGACAGACTCTTTACCATTTGAGCCACTAGGGAAGCTCAATCCCAATGAAAGGCAATGCCAAAAAATGTTCAAACTATCTCACATTTGTGCTCGTTTTATGTGCTAGCAAGGTAATGGTCAAAATCCTTCAAGCTCAACAGTATGTGAATCAAGAACCTCCAGATGTACAAGCTGGATTTAGAAAAGGCAAAGGAACCATAAGTCAAATTTCCATTATCTGTTGGATCAAGAGATGGGAATAGAAAGCTCAGAAATAAACACCTATACCTGTTGTCAATTAATCTATTACAAAGGAGGCAATAATATAAAATGGAGAAAGGCCAGTCTCTTTAAGAAATAATTCTGATGTCAATAAATAAATAAATAATTCTGGGAAAAGTGGAAAGTTACATGTAAAAAATGAAATGAGAACACTCCTTAACACCATACAGAAAAACTCAAACTAGATCAAAGACCTAAATAAACGGGCAAACATTTTAAAACTTTCAGAGGAAAATGTAGACAGAAAACTCTTTGGCATACATTACAGTAGTGTATTTTTCAACTTCAATTTTGGTGGTGGCTCGAACAGGAAATAGTCTGCCTGTGATCTGAGAGACCTGGGTTTGATCCCAGGGTTGTGAATATCCTCTGAAAGAGGGCATGGCAATCCACTCCAGTGTTCTTGCCTGGAGAATCCCCATGGACAGAGCAGCATGGTGGGGCTACAGTCCATGGAGTCATACAGAGTCAGACATGACTGAGAGACTAAGTGAACACACACACAGAATCTTTTTGGATCCACTTCCTAGAGAATGAAAGTAAAACCTAAACAAATGTGACCTAATTAAACTTAAAATTTCTGCACAACAAAGGAAACTGTAAACAAACAAGAAAAAAATAAGTCACTGATCCAGAGAAACTATTTGCAAATGAAGTGACTTATAAGGGGTTAATCTTTACAACTAGCAAAATAGCTCATGCAGTTCTATGTCAGAAAAAGTTAAAAAAAAAATGGGCAGAAGATCTAATAGACATTTCTTCAAAGAAGATATAATAATGGCCAAAGAGAACATGAGAAAATACTCAACATGACTATTTATCAGAGCATTTCAAATCAGGATTTAGATAAATTTGAGCAATGATGTCATCATGTGTACTATAAGTATGGGAAAGGTGACGAAACCATTGAAAAGGCAGATAGCGATGAGGATTTTCAAGAATGAAGCAGGTACACCTAGGATAGAAGCTCAGAAAAAGGCATTGCAAGAAATGAGAACTTCAGATGCAGCCATCACAGTATGAAAATTATTTATTAAGTTATATGTTTGTTTTCAGTTTGTTGTGCCTATAAATGGAATGCAGAATTTTGAGAGATGCAGTTAGAAAAAAAGTGTAGTGATAGAGGGTAATTTTTTGCTGTTCTAATGATTTTCTGTTTGTTTAGCAGTATAATCAATAATAGAGTCACTATTTTAACAGTTCCTTTCTGGAAAAGAAAAGATAAATTGGAGGGGAGAAATGCAGGAATACTCCATGTAAGGATACTTTACAGTCTTAAAATGTTGATGAGGATTTGTTATTGGTCAGTAACAGTGGGAATAAAGAAGAGAACCAGATTTAGGAGAGATGTCACAAATAAGTTATGCATGACTATAAAACTGACCTGATGTGGAGATTAATAAACAGGAAGACACAAAGTAAGTTGGAGACTAATAATAATGCTGTTTAGCTAGATAATGTTGTCATATATAACAATAAAACTTTGTGGTTTCTTAAATATCCTTAGAAATGCATTCCCAGAATAAATATATTTTACTTATAACCTGGTGTTTAGTGTGATACTGACATTAATAAATCAGTAGAAAAACTCTCTTAAATATTTCAAGGAAAAATAATAAGTAATTCACAAATAATCCTTAGGATCTACAGAGTGTGAAAGTAGACATAAAGGAAGAATAATGTGAACTACAAGTTCAGATGGAGAAAAAAAAATTCCTGAAGATATATCTGTATATTTCTATATCAAGTTAATTTTCATGCATGACATAGTATAATATTTTTGTGAAGGAAGAGAGAGAATCCAACTGTCAATGCCCCAAAAGGGAAAAGAAAAAAATTATCATTGAGTGTCATCATTGACAGTCATCTCAGATGTAACAGAAGCCAGGATAGTGTTGATGGTAGAAATTGTTAACAAATATGTAAATCATGAGCCTATGGATAAATGTGGATAAGGACAGTCATAAGTAAATCTAGTGAGAATATATACTTCCATTTTAAATACCATTCATTGAATACAGTGAGTGATATTGTACTCTGACAAAAATATGAAGTATAAACATAAAAGCAAAATGGAAGGGAAACACTGTGTAAAACCAGACATAAATGTCTAAAGGAGGAGGGGATTTTAAACAAAATGATCTTTCATTCAAAACTTCAAAATCAACATTAAAAATTGATATTTTTCAAACAAATATTGGAATTTTAGATAATTAGCAGTTAAGCATTTTAGAATAGAAAACAATGCAATTAAAATAGATCACCTTTTTATGAAAGCATTAATATTGTGAAATTGTTAAATTCATTTCAATTATGTTGGAAGAAACCCAGCTTTTCCTTAATTTCAATTTTCTCAAACACTGAGACAGCATACAATATTGATGTTTAAAATGAAAAAAATGAGTCTTCTTAAGGTAATTTTTCTGTGTATAATATCATAAGCAACAATAAAAAATTGACAGAAATAGAATGAATTTCCACCATCAGAATCAATCAATGCATGAATGAATTTCTGATATTCAACTCCCTTGTCCATGATTATTGAAGTCTGAAAAGGAGTTACTATTGGACAACTATTCAAATAGGTTGTTAGCTAAGACAAAGGCAAAAGGGGAGAAAGAGCTACATTTGTATGGTTAATTTTAGCCTAGCGGTTTAAAAATATATAATTTGTTCTATGTAACCATTTTCTACCTTACTCTTATAATATAATCTTATTGAAATGAATGAGACTGTTTCTGCTTAAAGCTGGATGTGATAACAGATCAACTTCAGAAGGCATTCACTTGAAGGGTTATCAATCACAGCCTATTATTGCCTTACCTCAGAAATCATCTCACAAAGAGTTACAGCTCATATGACAAGAAAGTTGTGGTCCATATACACAATGGAATATTACTCAACTATTAAAAAGAACACATTTGAGTCAGTTCTAATGAAGGGGATGAAACTGGAGCCTGTTATACAGAGAGAAGTAAGTCAGAAAGAAAAACACCAATACAGTATATTAGCACATATATTTGGAATTTAGAAAGATGGTAATGATGATCCTATACGTGAGACAGCAAAAGAGACACAGATATAAAGAACAGAATTTTGCACACTGTGAGAGATGAAGATGGGATGATTTGAGAGAACAGCACTGAAACATGTATATTACCATATGTGAAACACATCGCCAGTCCAGGTTCGATACATGAGACATGGCATTCAGGGCCAGTGCACTGGGATGACCCTGAGGGATGGGATGGAGAGGGAGATGGGAGAGGGGTTCAGGATGGGGGACACATGGCTGATTCATGTCAATGTATGGCAAAAACCACTAGAACATTGTAAAGTAATTAGCCTCCAATTAAAATAAATAAATTATTTTTTAAAAAAAGAGTTACCCCAGAACCATTGATAGGTGACCATTCATGTCCCTTGCCTCCAGCCTACATCTCATCAAGATCTGCATGAAAGAGAGTTCCCCAGGGACTGCAACCCAGCATAGATAATCTTGACACTTCAGCCTGAAACACCTCCTCATGGCAAGCTAAGGAGAGGAGCTATCAAGAAGCCGTATTTTATCTAATTAATACTCAGGATATAATTGTTAATTTCTCACTCTCATGGAAGAATTTTATAAACTCACCATGCCTCATACCCACTGGGTATCCCAGTTTCTTCCAAAAGCACAAGTCAATCAAGTCAGCCTTCTTCTCTTGGATTTCAAGCAGAATGTTATTCTATTTTTAAATCATATTTTCTATTAAGGACAAATATCCCATTGCCTCTCATCTCCCAAAGTACTCCCTTTTGACCCTTTAAATGCTAAATTTATGATCCTAGAATTTTCAGTCCCTTTTATGTTTGTTCGACAAATTTTTTTTAATTTATTTATTTTTAATTAAAGTATAATCGCTTCACAATATTGCTTCACAACAACACAGTTGGCTTCTGACATACATCAACATAAATCAGTCATAGGTAAAAATTTTTCTTAATTAAATTCTGAAAGTTTCCAGATGATATTTTTATCCAGCATGTTTCTTTTAAAAGGTCTCCTTTGTTTCACTCACATCTTACCTATGCTGCTGCTGCTGCTAAGTCGCTTCAGTCGTGTCCAACTCTGTGCAACCCCATAGATGGCAGCCCACCAGGCTCCCCCATCCCTGGGATTCTCCAGGCAAGAACACTGGAGTGGGTTGCCATTTCCTTCTCCAATTCATGAAAGTGAAGTCACTCAGTCGTGTCCAACTCTTAGAGACCCGATGGACTTCAGCCCACCAGGCTCCTCCGTCCATGGAATTTTCCAGGCAAGAGTACTGGAGTGGGGGTGCCATTGCCTTCTCCGTAAAAGTCTGGCCTTTGTTCAGTCAGTTCTATGGAATTCTCAGCCATTTTCACTTTCAATAGTGCCTCCTTTCATATTTCATTCTTGAATTCTTGTATGTTATATATTATACATAAGATATACTATAGAAACAATATCACATGATTAAATTTCTAGGAATGTTAATAACAAAAGAATATACTATATAATTATATAATATATAGTTTTATATATATATATATGAAGAGATCATTTATTCCTCTATGTAGTTTACATTTTATGACTATGTAGTTTACATTTTATGATTTCCATCTATTTATCTCTCTGTGGTACATTTTGGTTACTCTTCCTAGATCTCTCTTCAAATTGACTAATTTATCATTAGCCACATCTAGAATGTTCTTTAATTTGACTATATAAAAGGGCTTCCCTGGTGGCTCAGAGGTTAAAGCGTCTGCTTCCAATGCAGGAGACCAGGGTTCGATCCCTGTGTTGGGGAAGATCCCCTGGAGAAGGAAACGGCAATCCACTCCAGTATTCTTACCTGGAGAATCCCATGGACGGAGAAGCCTTGCCTTGTAGGTTACAGTCCACTGGGTCACAAAGAGTTGGACACGACTGAGCGACTCCACCTTCACCTTTGTATTATAAAAACTACACTTTTTCTTCCTTGAATTTGGATTTTTTAAATAAATGATCTGTTAATTTAAAAAAATGTTCCATTCTTGTTTGATGAATTCTATGCTTAGATATACGATTTTAAAAATGTAAACATACTTTAAAATATATTTTTATTGTTCTAGAATTATAGTTTTCTATTATACAGTTTTTCTATATAGATTCTCCCAATCTGTGCATTTTCTCATCATTTTTCATAATGATCATTTTCCTCATAACACCCTGTATATTTTTCCTCTGTCCTTATTCTTAGGAGGAGCATATTCTTTGGAAGCTCCAGGCATGTTTGTTCTAGCTGTGCTTATGTTTAAGAGATGGTTTCTAATAATGCCCAAAACAAGTTTTCTGGCATATGACTTTTTTAGCCCACTTTCTGTGTCTTGGCTTAAGTTTTTCATCCTAAATCTGGGTTCAACATGTGACATCCGTGTAAGATCACTGTTGAAATTTTTTAAAGATAACATCTTTGTAAAATCAGAGTCCTAGACTGGCCATGGTTATTTTCTCATTCCTGTTCAGCAATTATACAGCAGTTTTCTAGCATCTAGTGTTAGTTGCTGCTGCTAATTCTAACTCTCTGGATGATATGGGTCATGTAGCCTCAATATACACCCCTGCAAGAGCACTACCACTCCAGCCATTAAGATATATATCACAGCTGGATATTCCTCTGTTTTATTTATTTTTGGCTGTAAGTTACTATTGGTTGTAAGTTTTTATTGGTTGATGACTTTCCTTTCTTCCTATAAGCCCAGATATACATGTTTGTTTACTTGTGTGTAATTTCATCTAGTATTGGAGAAGAATCTTAAATTCCTTCATCTTAAGCTATCACAGTTTGATTTCACTCCTCAGTCCACCCCAACATAGCTTTTATGTCCTCAGCTCCACTGAATGCTGGTAACCTGTGGTCTCCATCCTGCCATGTCTAATAAAATCCTTCTCAATATTGATCTGACTTGACCCCTTGGCATCACTGTTCATGGCTAACTACCCTTCCTTTGTGAAACTCTTGCTTCTCTTCAGGCTTGGGACCACACTAGTCTGGATTTCCTGTTGCTCAATGGGCATTTATTTGGCTCACTTGCTAGTTCTTCTTAGTTCTAGGACTTCCCTGGTGGCTGAGATAATAAAGCATCTGCCTATAATGTGGGGACCCAGGTTTAATCCCGGGGTCGGAAAGATCCTCTGGAGAAGGAAATGGCAACCCACTCCAAGACTCTTGCCTAGGAAATCCCATGGACGGAGGAGCCTGGTAGGCTACAATCTATGGGGTTGCAAAGCCCTATGACATGACTAAGCAACTAAACTTTAGTTCTTCTTCTTTCATTTGACTCCAAATATTGGAATGTTGAAAGATTATATTTATTTTCTCACTATGTTCTTTCTTGAGATGATCTCATCCAGCCCTATGTTTCAAATGCCAAACCAAAACCTTTATATCTCCCCCTTCCCTATTGCCTTTTCAGTATGTCTCACAAACTCTCCAGGAAATATACATATGCATGTGTGCTTGTGTGTGTGCTAAGTCACTTCAGTCATGTCAGACTCTTTGCCAACCTATGGATTGTAGCCTGCCAGGCTCCCCTGTCAGTGGGATTCTCCAGGCAAGAATACTGGAGTGGGTTGCTATTTCCTCCTCCAAGATATCTTCCTGCCCCGGGGATCAAACCCTTATAGCCCTGTTTCCTGGTTTGGTAGTTGGTTTCTTTCCCACTAGCACTACCTGGCAAGCATATATATATATATGAGTGTGTGTGTGTGTGTGTGTGTGTGTGTGTGTGTCTCTGTGTGTGTGTGTGTGTGTGTGTGTGTGTGTGTGTGGGCTTGTGTGTATGTGAGATACATATATACACAGAGTGATATATATCTATATATATCTTTACTTCTTTTCACAATGCCACTGATCTAGTCTAATCATAATTATCTTTTTACCTAAACAAATGTTAAAACCTCTTGAATGATCATTCTGTTTCTACTTCCCACCTCTATCCATTCTCTATATAGTGATCAGAGTGATAATGTTTAAGCAAAATACAGAGCACCTCATTTTTTAAGAAAATACTTCAATTACTTATAAAAATTCAAAATTTATACCATGGCCAATAAGAAGTAAATCACACTTCTTTCTTCTCATTTTCTATGCCCCTCCTTTTTCTCTATCTTCTCACCATATGAATTAACTCCTTACTCATCTGTGGACATGTCAATCTCATTTTCTCCTTAGTAACCCTGGCTTTTACTGCTTTCAAGATGAACTACGCCTCTGTAGGCTCTTCAGATAGGTGCCTGCTTCTCATTATCCAAGACTCAGGGGTGCTGGTAGGCCTTCTCTGCCAACTCTATCTGAAACAGCAACCATGTGTCTGTTTTCCTCACTCTCTAATTCTTTCTTTTATTGAATATTATATAATCTATAATTATTTTATTCATTTGGCTACATTTTAAATCATGTTTATTCTATCCAGTATAATATCTAAAGTATACCTCTTTATCTCATCTGTCTGTGGTTTTCTGTTGCTCCATACCCTGCCTGTTTCTCAGTGGCTGCTCAGTAATTGTTGAATAAATGAATAGATGTGTTTGAAGATAAAAGTCAAGAATAACAGTGGTAATGTTATATTAATTAAAACATATCTAGTCTAATATATTTTTTCAAGTCTGAGTGGAGAAATGAAGGTAAGATTACCAGGTATATGTTATATTTAGTTACAATAAAGTAACAAATGTCTGTGTTTGCCAATGGTGATCAAAAGAGATCCAATGGTGTGTCCTTCACAAGTCAATCTGTTTGTTCCAGCTAAAGAAGTAAAATTGTTAAGGGACTATGTTCACCAATATGTTTTTGAATTCAATACATATCTTAAATATTACTGTCTGTACTGATTCACGACCTAGAAGATTGAATGATGCCTGAGCATTTGTTATCAGTAGAAATGAGTGACTATTTGGAAAAAAAAAATTTTTAAGAACAAGAGCTAAAGTAATTATCAAGCAATTATACTGCAAAAATAGAAAATATCTCTACAATTTAAACTGCCTGGATTAACTAGTTTTCTCTAAAAGTGTTAAATATCTGATAAATCATTGGAGTAAGTGTTTCTGATATCTCTCATATTGTTCATTTCTGCTACAGTGACAGCATTCGGTCCTAGCTGCTGCTGCTGCTGCTAAGTCGCTTCAGTCATGTCCAACTCTGTGCGACCCTATAGTCGGCAGCCCACCAGGCTCCCCCATCCCTGGGATTCTCCAGGCAAGAACACTGGAGTGGGTTGCCATTTCTTTCTCCAATGCATGAAAGTGAAAAGTGAAAGTGAAGTCTCTTAGTCGTGCCTGACTCTTAGTGACCTCATAGACTACAGCTTACCAGGCTCCTCCGTCCATGGGATTTTCCAGGGAAGAGTACTGGAATGGGGTGCCATTGCCTCCTCCCTCAGTCTTAGCTACAGGGGTGGGAAACAAGACAAATCTAATACTAAAATGTCACACAATTTAACTGTTGTATGTATGTATGTTTCCATAAAAGTTAAATTGAGCAATTAAGGGAATTACACTGGAGACAGACATTATTCTTTTAAATAAGATCAAAATGTTTTACAAATATGAAAAATGAGCAAAGAATATTCCACAGACAAATTAAGTTTACTCTAAGTGAGTTAAGGGTGTTAAAATCTAAATTCCACTCACAAAAAAAATAATCAGCAGTGATTACAGTTTAAAAGTTACACTGCTAAAGTTTCTTTATCTTATCTCCACTAGCATTTCCCATCTGGTCTTTTCCATAGACTTCATAACTGTTTGTAGTAACCTGATTGTGCACTAACTGAAAAGTAATGGGTTCATTGCAGCATAACTTAATAGCAAAACTGACCAGTGTTGTATGTCTTTGACTAATTGAACACTATTCTTCACTATGGGAAAAAATTAGAATTAGTCAGTCAAATTTTATAGGGGACCAAACCTTAAGAAACCCCTTGTGAAAAATGTTTAACGGGAAAGAAATCAAAATTTTTGTTTCATATAACAAATCCGTATATCAGACTGATAAAATTACATGTAACAAAAGGCAGGGGGTCAGTCTATATCAAAATATAAGGATCTAAATAAAGTATTTATATAATATACTGCTTTTGCAAAAATAGTGTACTCATTTTCTATTGCTGATGTAATAAATTACCACAAACTGAGGGGCTTAAAACAACACAAACGTATTATTTTACAATGACAGAAGGTGTCTCATTTGCCTAAAAGCAAGCTTTCAGTTTGATTCTGTTCCTTCTGGAAGCTCATTGAGACAATGTGTTTCCTTGTCTTTCCAGGTTCTAGAGGTAAAGCTTATTCTTTGGCTCTTGGTACCATCTATTTTATGCAAAGCCAGTGAGGGTTAGAAACTTTCTCACACTGCATTCCCTAGTTCTTCTCCTCCCATTATCATGTCTTCTGACTCTTTTATTCAGCATATCTGGATAATCCAGGATGATCTCCCATTTGAAGTCTTTAAGTTAATCACATATGAAAAATGCTTTTGCCCATTTTAAGGTAACATATCCAGAGACTGGGCAGGAACATCTTTAATGCTAAAGTTCTACTTACCACAAACAGCATTCAAACAATTAATTAATTTCTCACCTGTACTAATTCAGTAGGAAGTCAGTGAAGAGTTTTAGGCAGAGAACAAATAGAACTAATTTTATAAGAATTATGTTGATTGCAACATTGGAGAAAAATGAAGAGTGGACAACAGCGAGGAAACCACCACAGTCATCCAAGCGAGAAATGACAGTATCTTAGAGAGTGACGGTAATGACAATGAACTATAGAAAAGTAGTTAAAAAGATGTAGGGTGGTATTGGGGAATTAAAAGTGTGAGAATTTGTTATAGGATATGGCACAAGAATAAGGTAAAAATGCCTGGCATGATTATGAGTTTTCAGGGAGATTTTAAAATTCTATTTAACAGGGAGTTAACTTTCAGAAATCCAAGCAGAGATGTTCACAGCATTAATGTTCTGAGGCCTGACCAGGAGTAGAGATGTAAATCTGCCAAGTCATCAAAAATATACACAATCATGAAAGTCACTTTAAAAGAGGAAATACACTAAAAATATATGAAGACCTAGGACTTTAGGAAACTGATGTTTGAAAACTTGGACAACAGAGATTAGGGCAGCAAAGGAATCTGGAGATGAGAGCTCAGACTTGTAGCAAGAAACTTAGGCATGCGTTGCCTTGGAAACAAGAATGTGCCTGTTCTCAGTCACTCGATTGTGTGCAACTTTTGTGACCCCATGGACTGTAGCCCACCAGGCTCCTCTGTCCATGGGATTTCCCAACAAGAATACTGGAGTGGGTTGCCATTTTCCTCCAGGGATCTATTAATAGAAAGAATAGAGACTACTAAAGAAGAATCAACACTCTTGAAAGTTGCTGCAAAATACTGTTAAGAGATTAAAATTTTTCCTTGGATTAGGAGTATTGAGATTAAAGACAGCTTAAAAGAGTCATTCTTCTGGACATGAAACCATTCTGAACCGGATTAAGAAATGGCATAGGTTGAGAAAACGGATAGTGATAACAAATTTTTACCTCTGGGGTTGGAAAGTGATTAAAAAAAAAAAAAAGAGTAGTTGCTTTTGATGAGTGATGCTGAATGATTTCTCTTTTTTAGTGCACAGAAATATGGGTTTACAGTGAAATACCAGTAGGTCCTATTTCATGTGCCCAGAAGCTAAACAGTTAACATGAGGCCCCACACTCAGAAGCAGCCACATTGGTTTAATCTCTGCTATTGCCCTCCTGGAATTATTCATAATTTTAGGTGTGATCTGTGGTTTATTGGTGAAACCTGATGGGACAAAATACATGCGACAGAGGTAGGGAGCCTCTCCTTACCATCTGAGAATGGCTTGGCCATCCACCCACCCCCTTTCCCACAGCCAGATGCTCCTCTTAGCCCTGCACTTTGGTACTAATCAGCTGGGGTCTGAGGGGAAAGGAGGCCCTCATTCTGCTACCAACCTTTGCCCTCATCGGGTGTGCGCTCCCGAGCATCTCAGATGGAGTCTGGCAGCAGCATGGCGGCAGGTGCAAGGCTGTCTCAGAGGAGGCAACCTCGCCCACTCCCCATCCAGCTGTGCAATGCATCCAGGAGTGGAGATTTAAAGACCTTTGGGGGTTGCAGGCAGCCTCCTGTGGATTGTGATGGCTGAGCCACGAGGAGGTGAGATACCTGGCTCTGAACCGTGTGGGTCTGGAGGCTGCAGAACCTGGCAGCTCCCTGCCTGAGCAAGGAAAGCCCTGCATCCTAGAACAGGGCATCCATGCAAATGCAAGGGTCTACACTCACTACTGAGTGACACCATTCCCTAGAGAGCCCTGTCTGGGCAGGCTCCACATTTGAGGAATTTTCTCTTATTCTTTTCAACCTTCTTGAGCCTAGTTTTACTTAATTCTGGTCTGCTACAGCACAAGCTTGGGCTTCCCTGGTGGCTCAGAGGTTAAAGCATCTGCCTGCAACGGGAGACCCGGGTTCGATCCCTGAGTCGGGAAGATCCTCTGGAGAAGTAAATGGCAACCCACTCCAGTATTCTTGCCTGGAGAATCCCATGGACAGAGGAGCCTGGTGGGCTACAGTCCATGGGTCGCAAAGAGTCGGACACAACTGAGCGACTTCACAGTCACAGTCACAGCACAAGCTTTGTATTTGAAGACCAGCTAGGGAACAAGACATAAGTTCTCTTTAAGCATCGAAACCTAGCATTGCATGGAAACATTCGTGCTAGTAAGTTAAATTTTTATTTTTTATTTGTATTTTTCTTTGCTTGAAACAATGTTGAATAGGAAAAACCATGAGAGGTCAAACCTGGAAATGGAAGAAAGCTTTGTAGCTTAGCTGTAGTCACACTTCCTCTTCTGAACAAGAACATTCATTTTCATTTTGTACTGGCCCTGCAAATTATGTAGTTGGAAGAGTCAATAGTGAGGAAGAGGTTGAAAAGAAAGGAGAGGAGAGCATGAGTTCATTGTGTAAGATCCCTGCAAAAGTTGGGAGGTATGAGAGGACTGGCCATACTGATACATGCCCCATGACTGAAGAGCTGAGTCAGGAACTGGATTTAGAGGGTCCAATATAGCCATTCAGAAATAAATTCTAAATCATCAAATAAATGGGAAATTCAAAAACCAGAATTATGTAATATGTTTAGAAAATTTAAGAAGAAAATGCTGTCTTTAGAAGAAGTAAACATTCTTACATTGACCAAAGAAACAGCATGAAACAAAGTATTTCCTCATATTTTACTTAACTATCTTTAATTTAGAAATATTTCACAAAATTAAAATTAAAATCACTTAAAATGATTAGTGATACAAACAGAACAAAGGGAACCTAGAAGGAACATAGGGATTATATTTTACAAGCATTTAGACAGACTAATTACTTATTAGCTAACTCCATTTAAGTTCAACAAAAGAAACATTCCCAAGAGTCAGATTCATTAATTACTAAAATTAGATATTATCAAATGAAGTAAAATTTATTTTAATCAAGAAAGTCTCAGAGGGAACAGATATATTTTCATCTGACGGGGATTTTTTTCTTTACATGTAATTCTCTCAAATTGAATTTCAGGCCATATTAGTATTGTTTACTGAACATTTGTGTTTACTAACTGATTAGTATTAAGACCATTATGATTTTAGATAAACTTTTTATCCACTTGTCCCATTTAGGCTACTGACTTTATTGTGAAGCTCCTGGTAATAGGTTCTTTAAGGTTTTCCTTATAAGATATGAATAAATCAGAAGGCCATAGCTCTTTATTCTATAATACATTTCAATTTCACAGTTTATTGAAATCAGAGATTCTTAAACTTTTATCTGAAATTCAAATTACTATATATGGATAGGGACTCAGAAATGTGCATTACTTAAAGCGTGTTAAATGCTTGAAGTGACATGCAAAACATTCCTTAAGATACACTGAGGCAAACATTCCCTATTTATTTTCTAATCTATGCTTAAGTATTTAAACTGCAGGGGGTTTTGCTGTGTTTGTTGTTTGTTTTAAATACAGATTATCCTGGACTTTCATTTCTCAGTTTGCAGTTGGTGGGCTTCTTGGACAGAAATAAATTATCTGTAAACTTTGTCTCTATTTACTGCAATAGGAAACACATATAAACACATACACCATAATCAACTAAAATTATGATTAGTTTGATAGTTTCTAATAACAGATATTTGTAAAATACATGTGTGTGAAAGGTGTGATTGAGTTCATAGCAAAACTGTGTTCACCTTTACAGAAATAGCTTAAAGATACAGCAAGGTACCACCTCACATCTGTCAGAATAGTCATCCTTTGAAATCTAAAAATAACAAATGCTGGAGAGTGTGTGGAGAAAAGCAAAATCTCCCACACTGTTGGTGGGACTATAAGTTGGTTCAGTCACTGTGGAAAACGGTCTGGAGGGTCTTTTGAAAAATAAAAGAACTTCCAAATGACCCTTGATCCTACTCCTGGGCATATATCCACAGAAAACAATAATTCAAAAGATACATGCACTGCAATGTTCATTGTAGCATTATTTACAATAGTCAAGATATGGATGCAATCTGTTAATAAATGTCTACCAATAGAGGAATGAATAAAGAATATATGGTGTGTTTGCACACACACGTACACAATGGAGTACTACTCAGCAATTAAAAGAATGAAATGATGCCCTTTGCAGCAGCATGGATGCAATTAGAAATTATCATATTGAATCAGACAGAGAAAGACAAATATATAGTACTTATATTTAAGCAATATAAATAAAACACAAATGAACTTATCTATGAAATAGAAATAGAATCATAGGCAGAGAATAGACTGATGGTTGTCAAAGAAGAGGGGGTGGGAAGGGGATGAATTGGGAGTTTGAGATGAGCACAGGCAAACTTGTTTATTTAGTATGAACAAACAACAAGGTCTTACCATATAGCACAGAGAACTAAATACAATATTCTATGATAAACCATAATAGAAAATAATATGAAAAGAATAATATGGATAATAATATGTATAACTGAGTTACTTTTCTGAATAGTTATAATTAACACAATGTTGCAATTCAACTACATTTCAATAAAAAATTGTCAATCACAAATCTGAAAAAATGATAGAGTAATAATCATATTATAAGCAGGAAAGGTTCTTCCAGAATACCCATGAAAATTATTTAGGAGGCTTAGTTGTATAATGTAAATACTCCTTAATCTCCTACCAGCTATGTGACTACTTGATTAATTATGAGACATAATCAAATAGCTAACCTCCTCTATCTTGGCTACATTTTTGCAGTTTCTCTGTTCAGAACCAGCCACTCTCCTTACAGTTATATTAGACTCAACTTCTATTATTACAGAGGAGCTACTGCTGATGTAACTGCTGACCAATCATCTTCTGTTTCAGAAGCAATTGTTTATTCATTCAATAACATTTATGAGCAAGCTACTATGTTCTAGAAAAATGAGGATACAAATGTTTCTCTCTTCATAGAACTTACATTCTAGTGGGGAAATATACAGTAAATGAGTAAATACTTGATATACATAAGTGTTATGTACAAAGTAAAATACAGGTAAGCCGTAGAGAATCATGGGGATATAGGGAGTTCTTTTAGATTGGGTGAAATTAAGTTCTTGCAAATGGAGTGACATTCAAGCCAATACCTAAATAAAGTGAGAGAGCAAAGCAGAGTGTTGCAGGAGTGGAATCCTATAGTATGCAATTTTTTGAGTCTGGTTTATTGCATTAACATTATGCATGTCAGATTCACTCATATTATTAACCATATGAGTAATTCATTTCATTTTTATGATTGCTGAGCAGTACTCCAGTGAATAGAGATTTCAGCTTGTTTTCTTTGATGCCCTAAACATGAAACTTTTGTGTTGTTTCTTCTTTGGGTAATTATGAATAAAGTTGCTATATATACAATCACAGATAGGCTTTTCAATGAACATAAATTTTCACTTGACTTGAGCAGTCCTCTGTGAGAGGAATTGCTAGATCACATGGTAAGAATATACTTAACTTTATAAGATATTGGCACACTGTCCAATGTGGCTATACCATTTTGCTTTCTAATCAGCGGTGTATGAGAATTCTAGTTGTTCTACGTATATTGCAGCTCTTATATTTTCTTTTTTTTTTTTTTTTTTTTTTTTGACTTAAGCTCCTCTAATAAGTGTATGAAAGTGAAAGTTAGCTGCACAATTGGGTCTGACTCTTTGTGATTCCATGGACTGCAGCCTGTCCTGCTCCTCTGTCCATGGAATTCTCCAGGCAACAGTACTGGAGTGGGTTGCCATTTTCTTCACCAGGCGATCTTCCTGACCCAGGGATAGGTCAGGAGACTGGGTCTCCTTCATTGCAGGCAAATTCTTTATCAACTTAGCCACTAGGGAAGCCCCTAATAAGTGTATGGTGGTATCTCATTCTGTTTTCAATTGTGTTTCCTAATGACTAATGATGTTCAGTAGTCTATCATGTGACATCCTGTATCTTCTTCAGTAAAAGGTCTCCTTATGTGCCTACCCACTTTCACTTGGCTTATAATTAATAAATATTGAAATTTCTTAATGTATTATAGAAATTTTTCCAGGCTAACACATAACACTGAGCAGAGTTCCATGTGCTATATAGGAGGTCCTTGCTGTTTATCAAATTTAAATATAGCAGTGTGTACACGTTCATACCAAACTCCCTAACTATCCCTTCCCCCATCTTTCCCTCTGGCAATGATAAGTCCCATTTCTCTAAGTCTGTGGTCTGTTTCTGTTTTGTAAGTTCATTTGTATCATTTCTTTTTAGATTCCACATATATTGGATGTCCTACGGTATTTCTCCTTCTCTAACTTACTTTACTCAGTATGACGATCTCTAGGTTCATCTATGTTGCTGCAAATGGCATTTCACTCTTTTTAATGGCTAAGCAGTATTCCATTATATATATGTACCAAATCTTCTTTATCCACTTCTCTGTTGATGGACATTTAGGTTGCTTGCTATGTAAACAGTGCTGTGATGAAACCTGGGATGCATGCATCCTGTCAGATTGTTTTCTGACGGTAGGGTATTTATGAATATTTTCTCTCAGTCTGTAGTTTGTTTTTAAATTCTTTTGAAAATGTCTTTGAAACACTTCAGGGTTTTTTTTTTTCTCATTGAATAAATTTGACATGTCTAGAGCCCTGCTTCCCTCAGTTCAGTTCAGTTCAATCATTCAGTCATGTCTGACTCTTTGCGACCCCAGGAATTGCAGCTCACCAAGCCTCACTGTCCATCACCAACTCCCAGAGTCCACCCAAACCCATGCCCATTGAGTTGGTGATGCCATCCAACCATCTCATCCTATGTTGTCACCTTCTCCTCCTGCTCTCAATCTTTCCCAGCATCAGGGTTTTTCATTGAATCAGCTCTTCTCATCAGGTGACCAAAGTATTGGAGTTTCAGCTTCAAAATCAGTTTTTCCAATGAACACCCAGGAATGGTCTCCTTTAGGATGGACTGGTTGGATCACCTTGCAGTCCAAGGGACTCTCAAGAGTCTTCTCCAACACCACAGTTCAAAAGCATCAATTCTTCAGTGCTCAGCCTTCTTCACAGTCCAACTCTCACATCCATACATGACTACTGGAGAAACCATAGCCTTGACTAGACAGGCCTTTGTTGACAAAGTAATGTCTCTGTTTTTAATATATTGTCTAGGTTGGTCATAACTTTCCTTCCAAGGAGTAAGCATCTTTTAATTTCCTGGCTGCAATCACCATCTGCAGTGATTTTGGAGCCGAAAAAGATAAAGTCAGCCACTGTTTCCACTGTTTCCCCATCTATTTTTCATGAAGTGATGGGACTGGATGCCATGTTCTTAGCTTTCTGAATGTTGAGATTTAAGCCAACTTTTTCACTCTACTCTTTCACTTTCATCAAAAGGCGCTTTAGTTCAGTTCTTCTTCACTTTCTGCCATAAGGGTGGTGTCATTTGCATATCTGTGGTTATTGATATTTCTTCCGACAATCTTGATTCCAGCTTGTGCTTCTTCCAGCCCAGCGTTTCTCATGATGTACTCTGCATATAAGTTAAATAAGCAGGGTGGCAATATACAGCTTTGACGTATTCCTTTTCCTATTTGTAATGAGTCTGTTGTTCCATGCCCTGTTCTAACTGTTGCTTTCTGACCTGCATCTAGGTTTCTCAAGAGGCAGATCAGGTGGTCTGGTAGTCCCATCTCTTTCAGAATTTTCCACAGTTTATTGTGATACACACAGTCAAAGGCTTTGGCATAGTCAGTAAAGCAGAAATAGATGTTTTTCTGGAACTCTCTTCCTTTTTCCATGATCCAGCTGCTGCTGCTGCTGCTAAGTCGCTTCAGTCGTGTCCTACTCTGTGCGGCCCCAGAGATGGCAGCCCACCAGGCACCCCTGTCCCTGGGACTCTCCAAGCAAGAACACTGGAGTGGGTTGCCATTTCCTTCACCAATGCATGAAAGTGAAAAGTGAAAGAGAAGTCGCTCAGTCGTGTCCGACTCCTAGCGACCCCATGGAGTGCAGCCTACCAGACTCCTCCATCCATGAGATTTTCCAGGCAAAAGTACTGGAGTGGGAAGATGTTGGAAATTTGATCTCTGGTTCCTCTGCCTTTTCTAAAACCAGCTTGAACATCTTGAAGTTCATAGTTCATGTATTGCTGAGGCCTGGTTTAGAGAATTTTGAGTATTACTTTACTAAATGGGCCTAAGCTTGTCTGAACAAATTTGACATGTAACATTACATAAGTCTGTGGTATACAGCATGCTATTTTAAGACATTAATGTATAGTAGTAGAATTACTCCTATAGGATAGCTATAATTATAATATAATATAATTGTCTATATTTATACTGTGCATTAGACAGCTTTATTTACTACTTCAGTTTTGATGTAGCCAATTTTTCTTTTTTTCTTTGATGAATCTGTTGAAGGCATTCTTATCTTTGTTATCATGTTTTTCATTTCTATAATTCTTTTTTAATTATTTCTTATAATTTTTATTTTTGTGCTGAAATTACTTATGTATGTTTTTCCCTTTTTACACTAAAACATCTTACATATTAATCATGCATGCATGCTATATTATTTCAGTTGTGTCTAGCTTTTTGAGACCCCATGGACTGTAGCCTACTAGCCCCTCTGTCCATGGGAATCTCCAGGCAAGAATACTAGAGTGGGTTGCCATGCCCTTCTCCAAAGGATCTTCCCGTCAAGGGATCGAAGCTGCATTTCTTATGTGTCCTGCATTGGCAGGTAAGTTCTTTATCACTAGCTCCATCTGGGAAGTCCACACATTAATCATAGCTATTTCATATTCTATAGCTAATAATTTCAAATCCTGTATCCTCCTTCACATTGATGATATTCCTTGCTTTGTTTCTTGAATGTGTGTTGATTTTTCTTGCTTACTTGGGCATCTATTTTTTTTGTTGTTGTTGTTAAAAGCTAATGTCTTCTGTAGTGCCTTGGACACTGAGATTAAGTGATAATACTAATTCTCTCTGTAGGTACAACTCTTTTATGGTAGCCTTTAATATGGGCAGCTGTATTAATCTAATCAGGAACTGAGCTTCATTCAAGGCTGTATATTGTCACCCTGTTTATTTAACTTATATGCAGAGAACACCATGAGAAACGCTGGGCTGGAGGAAGCACAAGCTGGAATCAAGATTGCTGGGAGAAATATCAACAGCCTCAGATATGCAGATGACACCACCCTTATGGCAGAAAGTGAAGAGGAACTAAAAAGCCTCTTGATGAAAGTGAAAGAGTAGAGTGAAAAAGTTGGCTTCAAGCTCAACATTCAGAAAGCTAAGATCATGGCATCTGGTCCCATCACTCCATGGGAAATAGATGGGGAAACAGTGTCAGACTTTATTTTGGGGGCTCCAAAATCACTGCAGATGGTGATTGCTGCCATGAAATTAAAAGACACTTACTCCTTGGAAGAAAAGTTATGACCAACCTAGACAGCATCTTGAAAAGCAGAGACATTACTTTGCCAACAAAGGTCCATCTAGTCAAGGCTATGGTTTTTCCAGTGGTCATGTGTGGATGTGAGAGTTGGATTTTGAAGAAAGCTGAGTGCCAAAGAATTGATGCTTTTGAGCTGTGGTATTGGAGAAGACTCTTGAGAGTCCCTTGGACTGCAAGGAGATCCAACAAGTGCATTCTGAAGGAGATCAGCCCTGGGATTTCTTTGGAAGGAATGATGCTAAAGCTGAAACTCCAGTACTTTGGCCATCTCATGCAAAGAGTTGACTCACTGGAAAAAACTGATGCTGGGAAGGATTGGGGGCAGGAGGAGAAGGGGATGACATAGGATGAGATGGCTGGATTGCATCACCAACTTGATGGACATGAGTTTGAGTGAACTCCGGGAGTTGGTGGTGGACAGAGAGGCCTGGCATGCTGCAATTCATGGGGTTGCAAGGAGTTGGACATGACCGAGCCACTGAACTGAACTGAACTGAGGTTTCTTATTTCTATCAGTTCTTATCAGTTACCCACAGGCATCATGTTCTTTTAAGGTCACCTTATGCCTTCCCATGAGTTTTTCGTGATATCAGCACACCTACAGGGTAAGGTTTTCCTTTGACCTTGCTTTCAGCCCCATCTGAGATGCTATTACTTGTCACTGTACACTTTTTGTCCTGATGGTAGTGGTCTTAGTGAATATGCATGAGAGAGTATTTGTCTATTATTCTGTTATATTTTTAGGGCTTCCCTGGTGGCTCAGAAGTTAAAGTGTTTGCCTGGAATGCAGGAGACCTGGGTTCAATTCCTGGGTTGAGAAGATCCCCTGGAGAAGGAAATAGCAACCCACTCCATCCAGTAGTCTTGCCTGGGGAATCCCGTGGAGGGAGGAGCCTGGTAGGCTACAGTCCATGGGGTTGCAAAGAGTCGGACACGACTGAGTGACTTCACTCACTCACCCATTTTAGGTGTGTACTGCATCCTGTATCTGGTGGAGCTTCTTATTTATCTTGTCCCTCATCCAGAAGTAGAAGTTCTCTAATAATCTGAATTCAAGATATTTTCCTCTCCCTCCCTCTGTCTTTCTAAAACCCAATTTTTCTTAACTGGTGCCCCAGTATTGACTGAATTTGCTATGGTTTTCCCACCATTCATGCGAAGAGTTGACTCATTGGAAAAGACTTTGATGCTGGGAGGGATTAGGGGCAGGAGGAGAAGGGAATGACAGAGGATGAGATGGCTGGATGGCATCAAGGACTCAATGGACGTGAATCTGAGTGAACTCCGGGAGTTGGTGATGGACAGGGAGGCCTGGTGTGCTGCGATTCATGGGGTCACAAAGAGTCGGACATGACTGAGCAACTGAACTGAACTGAACTGAATTGAGAAGGATGCAGGTGAGGTCACTCCTCCTCCTCTGTGACATGTGGCCTCTGCACACGTCTTCCTACTCCTGAACCACATGTAGATGACTCTTCTGGCCTCTTGCTGTGCCCAGATCTTTTTCATAACCACTAACTAGTTCACTGGGTGAGAATCCAAAGGTCACTGAATTTCCATCGAGCATACAGGTGCCATGGGTTTTTTTCTAATCCGTGCCACAGTTAGCCTTCAGCAATTCTTTAAAAAGATTAGCTGATTTAATGTTACAGATTCATATGGTTGTTTATCCCAAGGAATCAAGTATCTCAAGGAATCAAGTATCTGTCTCCTCCTCTTTGATGTCTAGATTTTGAGTTAGTTGAATGCCTTCCAACTATCAAAAATTGTGATTTGGTAGCTTATGTAAACTGTGTTCTTATGTTAAGGATGAGAATAATGCACACTTTAGCCTTCTATACCTGTATTAGTTTCCTAAATCTACTGCAAAAAAAAAAAAAAAATTATAAACCTCATGGCTTAAAGAAGCAGAATTTTTTCTTTCACATTTCTGAGAACAGAAGTCCAATATCAAGGTGAGGCCATGGCCATGTTCCCTGTGAACTTTCTAGGGAGAATCCTTGTCTCTTCTGGCCTCTGGTAGTCTTGGTGTTTCTTGGCTGTGGCAGCATCATTCTAGTCTCTGCCACCATCTTCACAAGGCTTCCCCTACACGACTTCTTCTGTGTCCACTCTTCTGAGGACACCAGTCATTGGAATGAGGACCTCATCTAAATCCAGGATGATATCATCTCAAGGTGCTAAAAGATGATGTCTGCAAAGATACCCTATTTCTAAATGTCACATCCTGAGGGTCTAGGGGGCATGGATATGGGGGATACATTACCCAACCCACTACATTATAAGCAGAAACTGGGACTAGATATAGAATATTGATAAGTGATTGTAATTTCTTCGTAAGAACAGAATGTATGTTTTTGACCAATTAGTTCTATGATAGTTATTTATGCTAGAAATATCTGATGCTGCCTCATTTCATTTTACTTGTTTAGCAATTATAAATTAAGGAAGTAGCAAATAGAAGACATTATGATACTATACTAGATGTTTTGTTTACTCTCATTGAGCTTGATTTTTCTCCTTTAAAACATTCTGTAAATTTCTCTTATCAAGTTACATATATTTTCTATAGTTTTGCTTAAAACATAAGAAGACTCAATGATATTTCCTATTGCAGAAAGATTTATCTCTTCACAACAATGAAAAATATAGTCTTTCTTAGTGCTTATTGTTCTGATTTTAGACATGGATAATATAGATAATATAGTGGACTCAATGAACATGAATTTGAGCAAACTCCAGGGATAGCAAAGGACAGGGAAGCCTGGGATGCTACTGTCCTTGGGGTTACAAAGAGGTGAACATGACTTAGCAAGTGAACAACAATAAATATCCTTCTTATCAGCAGGTTCTGTGTCTTCAAACTCAAATAACCATGGATTCAAAATATTCAGAAAAAATAATTCTGAAAGTTCTAAAAGGAAACTATGTACATAGCTTTTATATTGTATTAACAATACTTATTATGTAGCCAATTTATAGATGATTTAAAGTACATGGGAGGATGTATGCAGGCTATTATGTGGATAGTACACCATTTTTTCTATTTATCTATCTATTTAATGAAAAGACATTTTAAACATAGCAATGTCCAAAACCCAATCTATCCTTCCCCTCTGCCACATTTCCCCTCCCTGGTAACCATATGTTCCTTCTCTAAGTCTGTGAGTCATTTTCTGTTTTGTAAATAAGTTTGTTTGTATCATTCTTTTAGATTCTGCATATAAGTAATATCAAATAATATTTGTCTTTCTGAATTACTTCACTTAGTGTGGTCATCTCCATGTCTGTCCTTGTTGCTGCAAATGGCATTATTTCACACTTTTTAATGACTGAGTGGTGTTCCATTGTCTGTATGTACCACATCTTCCTTAATCCTCTCATCTGTTAATAAGCATTTAAGCTGCTTACATGTCTTGACTAGTGTAAACAATGCTGCAGTGACCACTGGGGTATATGTATCATTTCAAATCAAGTCTTTCTCTAGATATTTGCCAAAGAGTGGGATTGCTGGATCATATGCTACTTCTATTTTTAGATTTTTTTAAAGGAAATCCATACTGTTCTCCACAGTAGCTGTACAAATTTACATTCCCATCAACAAAGTAGAGAGTTTTCTTTTCTCCCATCCACTCCAGCTTTTACTGTTGGCAGATGTTTTGATGACATATTCTGACTGGTGTGAAGTGATATCTCATTGTACTAATAGTTTTGTTTTGCATTTCTATAATAATTATATGAGCATCTTTTAATGTGTACATCTTTACATCTTTAACTTCTGTATGCCTTCTTTGGAGAAATATCTCTTTAGATCCCCTGACTATTTTTTGATTGGATTGTTTGTTTGTTTGCTTTTTATGTTGAGCTGTTTGTAAATTTTGGAGACTAATCCCTAGTTTTCACTGTATTCAATGGTGAAAAGCTGAAAGCATTTCCTCTAAGATCAGGAATACGATGAGGATGTAAACTCTTGCCACTTTTATTCAAATTTTATTCCCAGCCATATCAATCAGGGAGGAAAAGAAATAAAAGGAATCCAAATTGGAAAACAAGAAGTAAAATTGTATGCAAATGACATGATATTATGTATTGGAAAGCCTAAAGATTCTACCAGAAAACTATTAGAGCTCATCAATTAATTCAGTAAAAAAAAAAAAAAAAAAAGTGGTAGGATAAAAAAATTAATACACAGAAATCAGTTGCATCCCTATCACTATCAATGAAAGGTCCAGAAAGAGAAATTAAAGAAATAATTCCATTTACCATCACATCAAAAAACAAAAAACTAGAACTAAACCAACTTAAGATGGTAAAAGTCCTGTACTCTGAAAACTATAAGATGCTGATGAAAGAGACCAAAGGGAACACAAACACATGGAACGATATACCATGTTCTTGGATTGAAAGAGTCAATATTGTCAAAATGACTATATAATCCAAGACAATCTACAGATTCAATGTCATTCTTATCAAATTACCAGTGGTATTTTTCATAGAATTAGAACAAAAACATCTTCAAATTTGTATGAAGACACTAAAGACCTTGGACAGCCAAAGCAATCTTGAGGAAGAAAAATGGAGTTGGAGAGGTCAGGCACCCTGGCTTCAGACTGTACTACCAAGCTACAGTAATCAAAACAGTATGGCACTGACAAAAAAAAAAAAAAAAAAAAACAAATATAACTCAACGAGACAGGACAGAAAGCCCCAAAATAAACCCATACACCTGTGACAAATTAATCCAAGACAAAGGAGGCAAGAATATGCAATGGAGAAAATAGTCTCTTAATTAAATAAGGCCAGGAAAACTGGACAGCTACATGTAAAAGAATGAACTCAAAATGTGTTAAAGACCTAAACATAAATCCAGATACTATTAAACTCAGAGGAAATCACAGGCCAAACACTTTTTGACATAAATTACAGAAATATCTTTTTCAGTATATCTCCCAGTGTATGGAAATAAAAACTCCATTTTAAATAAGGCACTTGAGCATCTTTAGATTTTTATATCCATTGGGGGTTCTAGAACCATCCCCTTTTGGATACAAATATAAGGAGGTGGAATAAAACTTGTGTTTTCATCCATCCAAAATTAAATCACCTCAGAATAGACAACTATATGTTACTGTAATAAGTTTCTGACGAGTTTATCATTGGTTCCCAATCAATTTTTAAAGTAGTTTTCTCTTATATCAATATAAAATATCTATTAAAAGATGATACATAATGCTGAAGCTATTAAAAATAAAAAGATCAATCTCTCAATGGTATATATGAAAATAAGGGCAAAATTGGTTTGTATATGGCATAGTAACAAAATATCAATCTAGTCATTTTGACTCTGGGTAAACTCCATCAAAGCCAGGATGTTTTAAGTCAGCTTAGTATGCAGTATTAAGTAAAGTACTGCACATATAAAACATTAAACTGCATATAAAATGTGATGAGGTTTCAATCAGTTAAAGTATAACTTTTAAACAAATAAACAAAAAACAGAAATAGACTTAGATACAGAGAACAAACAGGTGATTTCCAGGGAGGAGGAGAGGGTGGGAGAAACAAGTGAGAGAGATTAAGAGGTACACATTTCCAGTTATAAAATATGTAAGTTATGGGAATATTATATATAGAAATGGGACTATAGATAACAATATTATATGTAGCTAAAATATTATATTACTTTTGGTGATGGATGATAACTGGTCTTATAGTGATCATTCTGTAATGTATAAAAATATCAAATCTCTATGTAGTACACCTGAAACTAATGTAATATGGCAAGTCATTATATTTTTATTATAAAAGTACAATCACTTTTACATGTGAAAAATATTTTCTTATCAGTGGAAATGGAAAAAGATAATATTAAATGCCTGAATAAAACAAATGCATGGGTCAAAGTGAGGTATGAATTAGATGACTTACTTCTAAGAGAACTCTAATTTCAAAATTTATGATTTAACATTTATTATACCTTATTCCATGTGATGGCTAATGTGTGTCTTTGTTTCTGCTTTCTGCCACTTACTCATCTTAGAATCAGCACATTAAATCAGAAAATAACTGGGTATATTACTTAAGGGACTACCTATTATCCATGAAAATGAACCATGAATATCATAAATAATCAACCTATATGGAACTAAATTTTCCTCCTATAATATTAAAGACAGTAAGCTAAGATATATTAACGCTGTCAGCATTCATTTCATAATAATGGGGGCAAAACATAATTAAAAGTTCACAGGACAAAAGCATATCTTTTTAAATTATAAAGATACTGCCAAATGTATTTCAAAATATTTAAATTGTCCATAGAGGCTGTGATGGCATGAAGCAGTACAGATGTATTTTCTTTGAAATTTTCATCTTGCCTCTCATATTTTTTATTACATAGTTATTTTTTAAGAACTAGTTACTAGAAAGTAACTAGGTCACATAGCAGGGTATTTACATCCCTTCTGAGATATATGGCAAAATAATTTTGCTGTACAAAATATCACCGGGTGTGTCATGTCTTTTATATTAGCCTTAAAGATATCTGGCTTCATATTAAAATCCTGATGCAAATTTTTGATAAAAGTCCTAAGTAAACCAGCCAATTTTGACTTTAGATTAATAACATATATGCCAACTCCTATCAATTGGTGTTTTTGAACTTTGTACTCTCTGTCACTATTGACTAGCACAATAGCATTGACAGCTGTGTCAAATGCCTTGTCAAAACTTGTGCTTAAGAAGGCAAAAAAGGGTAAATCCATCTCCATAAAATATTTCTAAGAGGATGTTTTCTAAGTGAACATTTTGAATTAATTAAAGGAAATACCTGGTCAGATTTCTGCAGTACCAGAAACTTAAAATAACTATTATATCTGCAAAAGTCAAGAGATAATTCAATAGATCTCTCACTAGGGAACAAGCCTTATTTGAGGTGGATCATCAGTCATATGTTGTTCATCTTCACTTAAAGACAGAAGGTGATTCAGGTGAACCCACAGATCATTGATTTCACATGTTCTCACACAAGTACTTGTAACACTGTACTTAAAAAGGATAATGAAGATGAAAAATCAATAGCTAATGCCTGTTCTACAGGTCCACTGATTAGACTGCATCCTCTTCACTATCAGGAGCAAGTTATGCCAGTTTAATTAAATATATTTGAATAATAAACTAGGTAGTTTTACTACTTGTAAAGATCTGGAGAGTAGCATGCAGAAGCTAATACAGTGAAATGTAATATGAAAATTGATCCCAGATTTCCAGTTTCCTCCACTGTTGTTGTCCTTAAGGTATCCACTATTTCAGTTACATACTAACAAGCTTGCTATTGTTTAGTCACTAAGTCATAACCGACTCTTACAACCCCACGGACTGTGGTCCAATAGGCTGCTCTGTCCATGGGATTTCCCAAGAATAGCGGGGTGGGTTGCCACTTCTTCCTCCAGGGGATCTTTCCAACTCAGGGATTGAAATTGTGGGATTAAAACTCTGACATCAGTTCAGTTCAGTTCAGTCACTTAGTTGCGTTCGACTCTTTGCGCCCCCTTGAGTCACAGCACGCCAGGCCTCCCTGTCCATCACCAACTCCAGGAGTTCACTCAAACTCATGTCCATCGAGCTGGTGATGCCATCTAGCCATCTCATCCTCTGTCGTCCCTTTCTCCTCCATGCCCCCGAGTCCCTCCCACCATCAGAGTCTTTTCCAATGCATCAACTCTTTGCATGAGGTGGCCAAAGTACTGGAATTTCAGCTTTAGCATCAGTCCTTCCAATGAACATCCAGGACTAATCTCCTTCAGAATGGACTGGTTGAATCTCCTTGCAGTCAAGGGATACTCAAGAGTCTTCTCCAACACTGCAGTTCAAAAGCATCAATTCTTCGGTGCTCAGTCTTCTTCATAGTCCAACTCTCACATCCATACATGACCAGTGGTAAAACCATAGCCTTGACTAGGCGGACCTTTGTTGGCAAAGTAATGTCTCTGCTTTTCAATATGCTATCTAGGTTAGTCATAACTTTCCTTCCAAAGAGTAAGGGTCTTTTAATTTCATGGCTACAATCACCATCTGCAGTGATTTTGAGCCCCAAACAATAAAGTCTGACACTGTTTCCCCTTCTATTTCCCATGGAGCGATGGGACCAGATACCATGATCTTCGTTTTCTGAATGTTGAGCTTGAAGCCAACGTTTTCACTCTCCACTTTCACTTTCATCAAGAGGCTTTTAGTTCCTCTTCACTTTCTGCCATAAGGGTGGCATCATCTGCATATCTGAGGTTCTTGATATTTCTCCCTGCAACCTTAATTCTAGCTTGTGCTTCTTCCACCATAGCAATTCTTGATGTACTCTGCATATAAGTTAAATTAGCATGGTGACAATATATAGCCTTGACATATGCCTTTTCCTATTTGGAACCAGTCTGTTGTTCCATGTCCAGTTCCAACTGTTGCTTCCTGACCTGCATACAGGTTTCTCAAGAGGCAGTTCAGATGGTCCGGTAGTCCCATCTCTTGAAGAATTTTCCACAGTTTATTGTGATCCACACAGTCAAAGGCTTTGGCATAGTCAATCAAGCAGAAATAGATGTTTTTCTGGAACTCTTTTGCTTTTTCCATGATCCAGCGGATGTTGGCAATTTGATCTCTGGTTCCTCTGCCTTTTCTAAAACCACCTTGAACGTCTGGAATTTCATGGTTCACGTATTGCTGAAGCCTGGCTTGGAGAATTTTAGGCATTATTTTACTAGTGTTGAGATGAGTGCAATTGTGGGGTAGTTTGAGCATTCTTTTGCATTACCTTTCTTTGGGATTGGAATACAAAATGACTTTTCCTGTCCTGTGGCCACTGCTGAGTTTTCTAAATTTGCTGGTGTATTTTTTGTTGTTGTTGTTTATATTTTTAAAATATAAATTTAATGTATTTTAACCAGAGGCTAATTGCTTTACAGTATTGTATTGGTTTTGCCATACATCAACATAAATCCACAATGGGTGTACACATGTTCCCCATCCTGAAACCCCCTCCCACTTCCCTCCCCGTACCATCCCTCTGGGTCATCTTAGTGCATCAGCTCCAAACATCCTGTATCATGATTTGAACGTGGACTGGCGATTCATTTTGTATATGATATTATGGATGTTTCAGTACCATTCTCCCAAATCATCCCACCCTCTCCCTCTCCCACAGAGTCCAAAAGACTGTTCTATACATCTGTGTCTCTTTTGCTGTCTCACATACAGGGTTATCATTACCATCTTTCTAAATTCCATATATATGTGTTAGTATACTGTATTGGTGTTTTTCTTTCTGGCTTACTTCACTCTGTAAAATCGGCTCCAGTTTTATCCACCTCATTAGAACTGATTCAAATGTATTCTTTTTAATGGCTGAGTAATACTCCATTGTGTATATGTACCACTGCTTTCTTATCCATTCATCTGCTGATGGACATCTAGGTTGCTTCCATCCCCTATTATAAACAGTGCTGTGATGAACATTGGGGTACATGTGTCTCTTTCAATTCTGGTTTCCTCAGTGTGTATGCCCAGCAGTGGGATTGCTGGGTCATAAGGCAGTTCTATTTCCAGTTTTTAAGGAATCTCCACACTGTTCTCCATAGTGGCTGTACTAGTTTGCATTCCCACCAACAGTGTAAGAGGGTTCCCTTTTCTATACACCCTCTCCAGCATTTATTGCTTGTAGACTTTTGGATGGCAGTCATTCTGACTGGCATGAAATGGTACTTCATTGTGTTTTTGATTTGCATTTCTCTGATAATGAGTGATGTTGAGCATCTTTTCATGTGTTTGTTAGCCATCTGTATGTCTTCTTTGGAGAAATGTCTGTTTAGTTCTTTGGCCTATTTTTTGATTGTGTATTTATTTTTCTGAAATTGAGCTGCAGGAGTTGTTTGTATATTTTTGAAATTAGTTCTTTGTCAGTTGCTTCATTTACTATTATTTTGTCCCATTCTGAATGCTGTATTTCTCCTTGCTTATAGTTTCCTATGTTGTGCAGAAGCTTTTAATTTTAATTAGGTCCCATTTGTTTATTTTTGCTTTTATTTCCAATATTCTGGGAGGTGGGTCATAAAGGATCCTGTGGTGATGTATGTCGGAGAGTGTTTTGCCTATGTTTTCCTCTAGGAGTATATAGTTTCTGGTCTTATATTTAGATCTTTAATCCTTTTTGAGTTTATTTTTGTGTATGGTGTTAGAAAGTGCTCTAGTGTCATTCTTTTACAAGTGGTTGACCAGTTTTCCCAGCGCCACTTGTTAAAGAGATTGTCTTTTCTCCATTGTATATTCTTGCCTCCTTTGTTGAAGATAAGGTGTCCATAGGTGTGTGGATTTATCTCTGGGCTTTCTATTTTGTTCCATTGATCTATATTTCTGTCTTTGTGCCAGTACCATACTCTCTTGATGACTGTGGCTTTGTAGTAGAGCCTGAAGTCAGGCAGGTTGATTCCTCCAGTTCCATTCTTGTTTCTCAACATTGCTTTGGCTATTCGAGGTTTTTTGTATTTCCATACAAATCTTGAAATTATTTGTTCTAGTTCTCTGAAAAATACCGATGATATCTTGATAGGGATTTCATTGAATCTGTAAATTGCTTTGGGTAGTATACTCATTTTCACTATTTTGATTCTCCCGATCCATGAACACAGTATATTTCTCCATCTATTAGCATCCTCTTTGATTTCTTTCACCAGTGTTTTATAGTTTTCTATATATAGGTCTTAATTTCTTTAGGTAGAGATATTCCTAAGTATTGTATTCTTTTTGTTGCAATGGCAAATGGAATTGCTTCCTTAATTTCTCTATTTTCTCATTATTAGTGTATAGGAATGCAAGGGATTTCTGTATGTTTATTTTATATCCTACAACTTAACTATATTCATTATTAGCTCTAGCAATATTCTGGTGGAGTCTTCAGGATTTTCTATGCAGAGGATCATGTCTCTGCAACAGTGATAGTTTTACTTCTTCTTTTCCAATTTGGATTCCTTTTATTTCTTTTTCTGCTCTGATTGCTGTGGCCAAAACTTTGAAAACTATGTTGAATATTGAGTGCAGCACTTTCACAGCATCATCTTTTAAGGTTTGAGATAGCTCAACTGGAATTCCATCACCTCCACTAGCTTTGTTCTTAGTGATGCTTTCTAAGGTCCACTTGACTTCACATTCCAGGATGTCTAGCTGTAGGTGAGTGATCACACCATCATGATTATCTTGGTCATGAAGATCTTTTGTACAGTTCTGTGTATTCTTGCCACCTCTTCTCAATATCTTCTGCTTCTGTTAGGTCCATACCATTTCTGTCCTTTATCAAGCCTGTCTTTGCATGAAATGTTCCCCTGGTATCTAAACTCTGATATACACACTCATATATTATTATGCCATTTTATCCAAAAGTCAAGGCATCTGAAAAGCACTTTTCTGACATTTTCTATTTTATTTAATATAATGTGAAGACTGTAACATATTTTGAAGATTTTTTAAATATAATTCTATCTAGGCAATTATCATATTTTTAGTAGATGTGTAGTATTCTCTTGCATGAGTTCACAAAACTTCATTAAATTGATCCACTAATCAATTAGTAATGTATATCCAGATAATTTGTAGAAATCTACTATAAACAGCACTGAATTTCACTTTCAGGTTTATAATATAGCACATTTGTAAGAGTATATAATTAGGATGTATTTTTAGAAGAGAAAATAATGAATCAAGTGAGGCAACATTCCAAAATTTGATAGGTATTACTAAATTTCTTATAAAGATATTGTACAATTTTCAGTCTTAAAATATTATGACAATAAATGTCTGTGATTTTTCATCAAACCTAGAATATTGCCAGCTTTTTTATCTTTGCCATTCGTACATGGTTATAATATTTTTTTCTGTTTGTTTTATTTACAAGTGACAGAGACATCTGTTAAATACTTAAAAGCCATTTGAATGTACTTTATCTTCTGGCTACAGAGGACTAACTTATGTAAGACAACCCTAGTAAAGATGCTGCTGCTGCTGCTAAGTCACTTCAGTCGTGTCTGACTCTGTGCAACCCCACAGATGGCAGCACATTGGGCTCTGCCATCCCTGGGATTCTCCAGGCAAGAACACTGGAGTGGGTTGCCATTTCCTTCTCCAATGCATGAAAGTGAAAGGGAAAGTGAAGTCGCTCAGTCGTGTCTGACTCAGCCCCGCCATGGACTGCAGCCTGGCAGGCTCCTCCGTTCATGGGAGTTTCCAGGCAAGAGTACTGGAGTGGGATACCATTGCTTTCTCCACTACTAAAGCTAGAAAAAATATATACAAACTATATACACTTGAAAGCACCAGAGATCTACCAAGACACTGAGGACTTAAGGATTGAAAACACTAGTAAGAAGAGACATGAACAGAAGTGAGCCAAACATTTTTTGACATGAGGCAGGTGTCAAAGCTGCACAGAGTATGAAAAGGCAAGCAGAACTTTCATTAGTCTCCAGGGTCAGGAGGAAAAAAATCAATTTCAGATCCTGAGGCAGTCGAAGGGACATGGCAAATGCTTGAGACTTTCAGATGTGACAATTACACCCCAGGAATAGTGATGCATCAAAACAGACAAGCCTCAGAATCAAAGCAAAGTTGCAAGTAAGTGCAATTCTTCTTTGGACTAAGCTACACTTCCCTTTGGAGAAAACGGTTATTCTTCAGAGTCACAAGTATCTGTACTTTTTCCATACAAAAACAAGCATGCATTAAACAATTTAATGGGCATATTAGGATTCAAATTTAAATTACTCAAAACTGAAAGAGCCTCCTGCTACTAAAACCCAATAAAATGTTTCACCCTCCTTTCTCACCTTGGATGTTCCTCTAGACTTTTTAATGTTCCATATTCTAGAATAAAAGCTCATGCCAAGGATGTTCTGGTTGATTTTTTTTTTCACAAAAGCTACTAACATAGTATATTATCAAGGTAAATTAAAAGGCAGGCATCTAATCCTGCTTTGAAGAATCAGGAAAGTAGCCAGAAGAGGTAATGTTCAGATTAATGTTGAAGAAGTAGTAACATCAACAGTTACAGTTGTCCTCAGTATTTCATTTTTGGATGAGGATGAATGCTAAGTATTTTAGATAGTTTTATTAATTTAATTTTTACAACAACCCTTTGAGGTAGGTTTTCAGATAAAGAAACACAGGCACTAGAAGTCAAGTCACTTCCCTAAGGTGACATAAGCAAGAAAACTTTACTTGAACAGTAAACAGCAGAATTTATCTCAGATTTCTTATGATGATGAAATGCAATGTATATATAATAGTAACTGCTCAATAAGATGAATCATATAAATTGTTGCATGGTAGGGATCCTATGAGATCCTTTAATATTAATAAATTGATTCAAACATAAAATGCATATAATAAAGAGAAAGAATTTTTGTTGTCTATGTCTGTCACAAGCTCCCTATTTCCAGAGGTACTATATATATTACTCTAAGTAGCATTTGAAAAGAATAGGAGATACCAGTATAACATAATGTTAAAAGCATGATCTCTTTGTAAATATTAGCTCTAGGTAAATATTTTGAACTTTATGACATTATTTTTCTTCTTTGCAGCATGGTGATAACAATAGTACCAACTGCACTGTATTAAAAGGATACACCCGCAAAGCCCCTAACACAGTTGCTAACTAAAGTTAGTATTCAGTGAGTACTAGTTACGAAGATACTTAGTTTTAGAAAAACAGCATTTGTAAATATTGTTCTCATCTTTATATCATATGTTGCAAATACTCTTTTTCATTTCAAGGAATTCTTTTCGCAAAGTAAGTATTTCCATGAATATGTTCAAAAAGAAGCTTTTTCTTATGTTCGCTGCTGCTGCTGCTGCTAAGTAGCTTCAGTCGTGTCTGACTCTGTGCGATCCCATAGACGGCCGCCCACCAGGCTCTGCCATCCCTGGGATTCTCCAGCCAAGAACACTGGAGTGGGTTGCCGTTTCCTTCTCCAATGCATGAAAGTGAAAAGTGAAAGTGAAGTAGCTCAATCATGTCTGACTCTTCACGACGCCATGGACTGCAGCCTACCAGGCTTCTCTGTCCATGGGATTTTCCAGGCAAGAGTACTGGACTGAGGTGCCATTGCCTTCTCTAGGGCCACGGAAATGCCTGTGAAGCAGTTCAAGTATCTTTTGTATATCAAATCTTCCTGGGTTCCTGATAAAATCATTTACAAATACACAGATAATGAAGGAAAAGCAACACTATTCATTTTAAGAGTAATCAAAACATTTGGCATCATTATTTTACTATATCATAAACCAATTTTATGGATGCAATGTTTGGCTTCTAGGAGATTTGAAATCAATAGTGAAATGATAAGGAATTTATGAAATGATTTATATACTGTGTTATTCAACACATTAATGAACTTATTACATGTTATTATACATATATATCACACATAACAGGAGAAGGCAATGGCACCCCACTCTAATACTCTTGCCTGGAAAATCCCATGGATGGAGGAGCCTGGTAGGCTGTAGTCCATGGGGTCGACTGAGCGACTTCACTTTAAAAACAGAGCAACAGCTTACATGTCCCACAGAGAAGAGGAATAATAAATTTCATATAATCTTTAAATTAATTTTTAAGTGATTCTTTAATGGCTAGTAGAAGGAATCAGTGGTGAATTTCATGTGGATGATGAGAAACAGGTTCTGTGAGGAATTTCTAATCAATTTGCAAACTAAATGGATTGAGGTTGGAGATCAAGGATTCTATGTGGGATACTTAAGTAAAGCTGAGTAGATTACTCAGAAATTAAAAAATAAGGTCTAGGCTGGGAAGGAAATTAATGTTGTCAGCATATAAAAGATAATTAAAACCATAGGTATGGATGAGAAAATACAGGAGACTAGTCTTTAGCTCACCAAGAGAAGATGATCAAGAAGACTTGAAGAACCTTAATTGATGAAAAAGTTGAAGGGCAGAAGATATTTATTTTGATTCACTTGTCCTGTTATCATTCACAAAATAAAATACAGTCTGGTACTGAATATTTGTTTACAGTTTCTACAGTCTTTACCCTGTTCCTGCCTAGCATAAGTTTACCAATTTGTTTCAGGGGGAACTGGTGCATTATTAATATGTATTAATATATGTTTCATATATGCTTTAAACCCCTTATTTCTTACCTATGAGAATGTTCTGGGCATTACTTTAAGAGATAAATAAATACATGATACATTCTAAGCTTGAAAATTCCCTATACCCCTTATCCTGTTTGAAATTTCTTGCCCAGGACTGGTTGCTCACATCTCTTGTCTTTGGTTCTCTACATGGGCGCTTTGTGCTGAGCCCATGGACTGAAGCTTTCACTTATACTCTCTGCCTGCCTTTCATCACTGTTGTTGCCCCAGACACTAATTTTCCAGAATAAGTGATCTCTCCAGAGTGACCTGCCAGTATCAAAACTTCTATGTTTTAATCTTCTTAATCTTTCTGAAACTTAACAAAAGCCAAAGACAACATATTGAGATTTTAAAAATACTATTGAGGGCAGAGAGAAGAAAAAAGGGAGGGCCCCATGTTGATGGATCCTGCCCCCAAACCCTCTATACTCATTCTGCTCACCTAAGTTGCAGCCTCGGTTCTCCTGTGAGACTTAATTAGCTTACCCACTCCCTCTGGCTGTGCTGTGTTTAGTCGCTCAGTCATGTCTAACTCTTTGCGACCCCATGGACTATAGCCCTCCAGGCTCCTCTATCCATGCAGATTCTCCAGGCAAGAATATTGGAGTGGGTTGCCATGCCCTCCTCCAGGGGATCTCCCCAAGCCAGGGATTGAATGCAGGTCTCCTGCATTGCAGGTGGATTCCTTACTGTCTGAGCCACCAGGGAAGCCCCTCCCTCTGGCTGCCATCGCCCGTATTTTCACCAGGTCTCATTCCTCTAAGTAACACAGTTTCTAAATTCTTAATACTTCCTTCCTAATTCACTCTCCAGGAAATCTCATTCTTGATGAATTTTTCATGTTGACCATTTTTAGTCTTTACTTTGTTAAAATATTGCTTCTGTTTTGTTTTGATTTTTTGTTCCCCAGATATGTGTGATCTCACTTCCCTGACCAGGTACCAAACCCACACCCCCTGAATTAGAAGGTGAAGTCTTAACCACTGGACCACAAGGGAAGTGCCTCTTAATGATTTTTAAGTCTTTTTTAAACCATGATTTTTAGGAGAAAAGCTTACAAGCGAAGAATAAAGACACATTGGGAGAATGTTATAAAATTACAAAATAGTATCAGAGGATTTTGCCTGCCATGTTATTTCTTATTTTGCTCTATCAGTGAAATTTTTTTGATTTTATTTTATAAAAGAATTATTCATTTGCTGTATTCCATTTACTCATTTGGCTAATGATTTTTAATGCTTTTATTTTTTTACATAATCCATTGAATTTCATGTTCCTCCTTTGCAGCTTTATGTGAGTTAATTAATTTAATTTTCATAACAAACACATTTGGCAAAGATGAAATTTAGGCCCAGATTAAATTGCCCCTACTTATACATACTGATGGTTTCCAATTGTGGTGCTGGATAAGACTCATGAGACTGCTTTGGACTGCAAGGAGATCAAAACAGTCAATCCTAAAGGAAATCAACCCTGAATATTCATTGGGGGACTGATGCTAAAGCTGAAGCTACAATATTTTGGCCACTTGATGCGAAGAGCTGACTCATTGGAAAAGACCCTGATGCTGGGAAAGATTGAGGGCAAAAGTAGAAGAAGGAAACAGAGGATGAGATGGTTGGATGGCATCACAGAATCAATGGACATGAGTTTGAGCAAATTCCGAGAGAATCTAAAGGACAAAGAAGCCTGGTGTGCTGCAGTCCAATGTGCTACAGAGTCAGACACAATGGAATGACTGAGCAACAACGATTCACACAACCAGTGGTGATAAAATCAGGGTTCAGTTCCTGGCCTCTGGCACCAGTGACCCAAAGGTGAACCACTATCTACTGTTGCAAAGGCAGTGACGGGTAGTAAAGTTGGGCAATTAGTTAGCGTGATGGTCTCATGTAAGGCTAACCTTCATATCTAAGTACATTATAGCCAACATTTCCAAAGCACATTCCCATGGCTGTTCACAGGTGTTACGGAGAGGTTTGTCAAATAAGTTTGAAAAGCATGGAATTAATAAGTACTAAACAGTTTGTTTTCAGGTCTTTTCACACCTTTAACATGATGAAGTACATTGTGACTCTACTGGTAGGACTGCCATGCATTGTTTTCCAGATATATTTCACAATGATACATACTTCTGGAAGAATATATATTTAGTAAAAGTATAGGCACCCATTTTCAAAAACTCTGATGTAAATTGTTCTTCTATCTCAGGAAATTATTGCTTCTGGTCTCTGGAACAGAGTTTGAATAAGCTTCCAGTTTTGAGATAGAGATTTGACACTAAAATGGAAAGAAGAAAAGGAAGAGGGATTAAGGGAGAGACTCAGAAAACCTGTTGTGCATCAGCAGAAGAGGAGCTCAGACCCCAGACTCAGGAACAATGATCAGAACCCAGGTCCCAGGTCTAGGGTCACACTGGCCTCAGATGCTGCTTGCTGCTCAAAGTATAGAGCTGCTGCTGCTGCTAAGTCACTTCAGTCGTGTTCCACTCTGTACGACCCCATAGACAGCAGTCCACCAGGCTCCCCCATCCCTGGGATTCTCCAGGAAAGAACACTGGAGTGGGATGCCATTCATTCCCTTCTCCAGTGCATGAAAGTGAAAAGTGAAGGTGAAGTCACTCAGTCGTGTCTGACTCTTAGCGACTCCATGGACTACAGCCTACCAGGCTCCTCTGTCCATGGGACTTTCCAGGCAAGAGTACTGGAGTGGGGTGTCATTGCCTTCTCCAAGTATAGAGCTGAGATCTTTGAAATTCTTATGATTCAAGTCAAAATTGATCATGACCTCTGAGAATGGAGCTGTGTCTGAATATAGGTATCAAATAGTTTTTACCTATGGGACTTGCATTTTAAATATGAATAGATAGAAATTGTGCCCCCAAAGTATTAGTCATAGATTATTTTATCAAGCTATAATCCCAGCTAACTAATACATTTTATATTGGGAGTATTGTTCTGGGTCAAAATACCTTGTTTCCCAAGATACTAATGCTGATAGATATGGTGAAAGTGAACAGTAAAAATGCCTCTTCTCTAAGCAAACTATAAATGCACCTTTTTAAAATAAACTATAAATTGGGATGCAAATCTAGAAATGGAAAGGAATAAAGATATGAAATGAAAAATTTATGTGAAAAGTAACAAAGAAGGTGGATGTAACTCAAAGGTTTCAACAAAATTATTGAACAAGATGGGTCCAGACAAAGTGGACAGTTTTACCGTCTCCACGACTTGGAGGTAATAGTTGCATTACCTGACCAGGCTTAGAGGGAGCCCCTTAGAAAGTATATGCCCTGTGCTTCTGCTCCCAGATAAACTAGTGTCGCCAAGTTTATTCTCCCAAGATTGTTATATTAAAAGAATGCAAAGGAAGACAGAAGAGAGAGTGCATCAAGGCAGAAAAATCATGATACGAGACATTATTTTATTATTCATTTAATTTTTCAGAGCTTCCAAATTCTCTTTAAATAGGATTACTGGGGTTTTAAGGGAACCTGATGAATAGCTTGTCTTCCATTCCCTTAGCTCTGAACACATTAGTATACTGAAAATATTGCCTTTTTATTATGAGAAGCCTTATAAGACACTATAGCATAGTCTATGATTGCTGGCTTCACTCTGCCTAAATCTGGAATATTAGCAGATTAGGAATTCTGAAGCCAGCTATCACAGATGACGCTGAACCAAGGCATTAAACTTGCTTCCTATAGACATGTGGATTTTCTCTTAGTGCTTCATTGATGTTATATAAGAATTCACATTAAACTCCTTTCCAATCTCTTAATTTTTTAATTTATAATGTACATTTTTATTTTGTCAAATACCAATTGCTTTGTGTTGGGATTTTTAATCAACAAAGTGATTACATATCCATTATATCTTGGGTGGCTGTACCCAACATGTAAATTCATACATATTCTTGCATCTAAAACTTTAATAATTTCACATGCTTATTTCATAATTGTAGTTTTGCTAATGGAACATTTATCACCTTTTTAAAAAAATTTGTCCTTGGCTAATGAAATTTAAAAGTTGCTGATGCATCATAGTATCATTAGCCTCTAGGTGCTTGCTAGATCATTGCCTTATTGATGAAATCACCTTAGGGCAAGGTCTCCATAACTCTGCCTCATTGGACACCTACAGGATAAGCCTGCCTTTCTCCAACTTCCAATACATAGCAGATTGCTTTATAACACATCTCCTGCCCTTACCTCATTAAAGTTAGTATTCTTTTATAACAAGCCCATTTTACAACACATTTTGGCCTACATTGTATCACAGGAATAACTTTGTTGCTTGGCAATGAGTGTTTTCCACTCTTGCAATATGTTTGGTCTCTTCTTAAGATCCCTTATGTTGAAGAGTGAAATGCGACAAATTTGTCTTTCCCTCAGCAATCAGGTATTGATGTATTTGTTCTCCCTCTGCTCATTCTCTGCAAGTCCAAATTACTTAAGTACTGAAAGCTCTCAAGGTAGTGACCTGGAATATTAACAGGTTACATTACCTCATTAAGCAAAAGCAACGGCTCTTCCTCAGAGTCTAGAGATGCTGACAATGCATTTATCCACAAAATTAATAAAGTTTGAACAGAAACATAGTTGGAGAGATATGCTATACTTCCAGACTAAGGTTTCTCTAACTTTTCATAGGTTATCACAAGTTTACCCAGTAGCTATTGCTTTCTCCTTGAAAACTAAAGATTTATGATGCTAAAATGATACATTTTAATATAATAAAGTTACAGTTCTTTCTGACTCCACCTCAGATGGCACTTTTATTTATTTATTTCTTTTTCAAAATAGCACAGGTTCATTTGAAGGAGAATGACAACCCTTAAATAACAGGGCAATTATTATTTTAATCAATAGCGGTATTATATTTTAAATTAATCTTCAAAAGTGTCCCTGAAGCTAAAATTTCAAAGTCATTAATCAATTAAGCAAAATAATGTACAGCCTTTCAAAGCAATCTACTGCCTGAAGGTTGTTCAAACTGTTTTCTGAGAATGAAAACTTAGCACTTTTCTTCAGTTCCATTGAGTAGTTTTATTTTGCTGATAAGTATGATTGCCCAATTGCCCAATATATAAACATAATATGATGATATGCTGCTGCTAAGTCGCTTCAGTCGTGTCCGACTCTGTGCAACCCCATAGACAGCAGCCCACCAGGCTCCCCCGTCCCTGGGATTTTCCAGGCAAGAACACTAGAGTGGGTTGCCATTTCCTTCTTCAATGCATGAAAGTGAAAAGTAAAAGTGAAATTGCTCAGTTGTGTCCGACTCTGTGCGACCACATGGACTGTAACCCACCAGGCTCCTCCATCCATGGGATTTTCTAGGCAAGAGTACTGGAGTGGGGTGCCATTGCCCTCTCCAAATATGATGGTATAAATATGAATATTCTGAAAGTGAAAGTTGCTCAGTTGTGTCTGACTCTTCATGGCTATACAGTCCATGGAATCTTCAGGCCAGAACACTAGAGTGGGTAGCTGTTCCCTTCTCCAAGGGATCTTCCCAAGGTGAAGTCACTCAGTTGTGTCTGACTCTTTGTGACCCCGTGGACTGTAACCTATTAGGCTTCTCTGCCCATGGGATTCTCCAGGCAAGAATACTGGAGTGGATTGCCATTTCCTTCTCCAGGGGATCTTCCCGACCCAGGGATCGAACCCTGGTCTCCTGCATTGAAGGCAGACGCTTTAACCTCTGAGCCACCAGGGAAGCCCAACTCAGGGATCAAATCCAGGTCTTCTGCATTGTAGGCGGATTCTTTACCAACCGAGCTATCAGGGAAGCCCTATGAATATTCTAGGGGTTTCTAAATGGTTCTATTTTGATCAGAACAAAAAAGTCTGTAAAAACCATTTTGTTTATCAACACAAAGAACAAGATGCTTAAAAATTCTTTATTTTTTAAAACTATGGCCTATCAGAAAATTTGCTTTTGAAATTAGAGCAGAGAGCCTGGAAAATGTCCTTGTCTGAAGGGCCTGGGCCATGTGTGTCACTTGGACACAGAGAAGCAGCCTTGACTGCCAACTCTATCCGACTTCCAAAGCTTTGGATAGGGCCTTTTCAGACATATTTATTTTCCAGGAGCATAAACTATTGAGTCTATTTCTCAGCTCTTCTAATACTCAGATTATGATGTTCATATTGGATGCTCAAATTCTGATAATGCGACGTCCCTAAAATCACCACAGCCCTACACTTCTTTGCTATTTTTTTTAACAATAGTTTCTTCTCATCTAATACTCAGTCCAGTTCAGTTGCTCAGTTGTGTTTGACTCTTTGTGACCCCATGGACTGCATCATGCCAGGACTCCCTGTCCATCACCAATTCCGGAGTTTACTCATACTCATGTCCATTGAGTCGGTGATGCCATCTGACCATCTAATATTCAATCCAGAGTTAAAGCCTGCTGTCTTAGAATCCCACTTTAGAGTCTTTCATTGTATACCCAACACCACCACCTCCAAATTTCTCTCTCTTCTTACAAGATACCCAATTCACAGTTTCGCATGGTGTATTTTCTCTCTTGCTGCAGTAAGTTATAAACTGAATAGATTTTGTTTTACTACAGATATGTTCCTGGTGATCTTTATCTGATGAGTTTGTCAAAACTCTTATGTAACCATTGCAGCTTGCAAAACACCATTGTGTATGCCAAACACAGTTGACCCTTAGCAACATAGATTTAAACTTCAAGGGTCCATTTATACATTTTTTCCCAATAGTAAATACTAATACATATGATTAGATATTAGTTGAATCCAGGGATGCAGAATTGCAGATAGGGAGAACCAACTATAAAATTATACTCCAATTTTCAATTGCATGGAGGACGGGCCTGTCTAGCCCCCAAATTTTTCAAGGATCAACTGTGGTTAGAAATAAAGGAGTAATTTAACAGAAATGAAATGAAAGATATGTGTACACATCATAAATATCAAATTCAGTCACCTTAGAAATGAACCAAGAATCATTAGATGCTGCATAGTAAATTGTGAATATTGAGGTTTTTCTGCCTCCTCCAAACTATTCAATATGTGTATATTTATTTTATTATTTCTTAGCTATGCCTTTGAATTCCTTTTTTGTACCACATGAACCTGTTCCCCTCAGACTACAGTTTTGGTCCAAACAATTTCCAACCCTCTTTATGTTCAAATATGCCCACAATTACCTTATTCTTCCAGAATATTCTTTTTAACACAATTAACCTGATGTTTCAATATGGGACATTTTAAGTAATACAGAATAGGAAGCCCCAGTCATTCATTAAATACAGGGTTTAACCAAGGAAGAAATGATGACATCTTAGGAGTTACTCAATGGAGAGCACAGAGTTGTCTTTTCAGGACCACTTGAGATAATACAAGCTTCAAATACTTTCCAAAATTCCTTAGAAAAGATATGTGCAAACTTGGAGGCAATAAAAAGCTTGTTGCTTGCTATTATTGGGATATGGCGTGCTGGGAAGTAGCTGGTGAATACATTAGAGGAAATAGTGGTAAAGAATCTGCCTGCCAGTGCAGGAGATGCTGCTTTGATCCCAGGGTCGGAAACTTCCCCTGGAGTAAGAAATGTCAACCCACTCCAGTATTTTGCCTGGGAAATCCCATGGAGAGAGAAGGCTGCTGGGCTACAGTCCATGGGGTCTCAAAGAGCTGGACGTGACTGAGGACACATGCAGAGACACATAGAGCCTGCCAAGGAATTTGAGCTTGACTTTCAGGCCCAGAAACATTCCCCACTCATATCTGTAATGTGGAGAAAGCTGTAAATCTGTTTTACACTGCAGCAATGAGCAGCAGTATGACTAATGGATAGCAGTTATGGTTGAATTTCAGTTCAATGTAAGAAATACTTTTGTAATAACTAGAATAGTCCAGAAAATATGATGAGCCAATTAGGCTGAGTGCCTCTTACCTCCTCTTACTTCCAAGAAGTAACTAAGTAGATAATATATGCCCATGACTCAAGATTGTCTTAAGAAATAATTTCTCTATTCAATTCTATGATTCTGTGATGTTCTCTGCCAGGCTTCTAATAAACTAATCAGTGTGAGTGTTAAGATGGACACAACTGTGCTACTTTCACTAAGCAATGAATGAATACATAACAGAAGCACATTTTAAAACTATACAAAATAGCAACAGAGAACAGCTGCTTCCATGCCATGGTGGCAGGACAAGAGGCAAAAGAATTAACATCAGACAAATTTTTAGATGTGATATTGCATCCCTCGGAAGATGTCTTACTTTGAATGATTGTAGAAAAAGTATAAATTATGTTAGCTATATCATAATAGTAGTAGTAGTGAGACACATGGACTGTGACCCACCGGGTTCCTCTGTCCATGGGATTCTCCAGGCAAGAATACTGGAGTGGATTGCCATTCCCTTCTCCAAAGGATCTTCCCGACCTAGAGTTCAAACCCAGGTCTCTTGCATTGTAGGCGGATTCTTTACCATCTGAGCTACAGAGAAGATCCTATATCATAATAATATATAATAATATATATCCTATTATAATCAAATCATAGATTAATTATTCCATATACAATATAATATCATCCACAACAAATATTTTGAATGCCTGCCAGGAAGTAGGCACTCCAATATATTTTGCACATATCATCTCTAATGTATCAACAAACCTGAAAGACAAATAATATCCTCTTTTTACAGATCACAAAATCAAATCTCAAAATGATCTGGCTCATCAGAGTTAATAAATAGCATATTGAGAGCATGGTCTTCTAGCCGTATGGCATATTCCTATAGCACACAGACCACTTAATTGCTTTAAAAGTTTTACTGAATTTTTAAAAACTAATATATTTACCAAGTGAGATGCTAAGATTAACCTCCTACTGTCATTAAGAAAAAAAATTTTCTTTAATATTCTTTTTCCAGGTACAAAGTTGGAACGTCCTTAACTCTACGCTCAACTAATTAAATGTAAACTGACTAACACCTATGTTTGGAAATAAATATCAATAAGAACACTGGCAAAGACATATAAATGAATAAGAATTGAAATAAATTAAAAATAAATTTATGTTTAACTCAATAGATTGAACTTGGACATGTGACAAAATTGGAGTAAAGATGTTAAAAATCTCTGATTATTCTTTAAGACATAAAGAGAATGGCAACTGCTGTCACTTCCAATTTTCTAAGCAGTGTATCTTCCATTTTCCTTAATAATCACAACTTGTATTATCATCCTGTCCTAAATTCTTCAACCAGCATCCTCTTTTGTTCCTCTGTGAAGTGTGGATTTTTCTAATCCTACTTCTCAGATATTAAAATTATATAACCTGTATTGATTGCATCATAATTTGGCACCCTGCACCATTTCCTAGAGTGACTAAAAAGATATTTTATAAGAAAAAAAAATTAATAGTAAAATGTAAATGAAAATACAGTTGATTCACTGTATACCATATATTATTGCAGAAATAGGTATTATTTAAAATGTTATTTATAAATAAATATGCAGTATTATTTTCTGGTGGTTAAATGATTTCTATTCCTGCTCCAGGAATCAAAGGAGGTCACAGAATATATACAGTACACTTATAAGCAAATAAAAGTGAATAAAGATCCAGTAGTATCATGAAATGGTTGTTATAATTTTGTAAAAATGGATGCAAAAATTATAATAATTTGGGGATTAGGAAACACCTGGGAGGAAATTAAATAATTCAGCATACTTTTAGTCACCTGAATTTTTAACTAAGAGATAAGCTATTGGACTGTTAAAGTAACCAATATAATGAAGTAGGAAATGGTTTCTAAAGTTTATTACATATTTATAAATATATGACATTATAATGAAATTACTCTAGGATGAAAGGTAGGGAGCAGTGTTGGGCACCATGCTTTCAGAACATTTTGTGTGAATTCCAGCGACTGCCCTGTGCTTTTCAGTTTCAGTGTCCAGCATGAGAAATGAAGATGACAACCCAACAGTCTAGTAGTCTTATGGAGACTATTTAACCAGCTCTCAAAATTGCATAAACTCAGATCTCTGTAACGTATCCTTTTGTGTATATTCATGTGTATTTTCGTTTGTTAGGGCTGTCATAATGAAATACTGCAACTCAGGTGGCTTGAGCAACAAAAGTGTGCTATTTACAGTTCTGGAAGCTAGAAGTCTGAAATCAAAGCTGTTTCCTTCTGAAGGCTATCAGGGAAAATTTGTTCCAGGCCTCTCACCTTACTCTTGGTGGTTTTATGGCAATCTTTGTAGTTCCCTGTCTTAAAGATTCATCACCCCATCTCTTCTTTCATGTTCACATGACATTCACCCTAAGGGCAAGTCTTGGTGTTCATGTCTTCCTTTTTTATATGGATACCAGTCATACTGGATTAGGGGCCCACTCTATTTCAGTCTGACCTTACGTTAGCTCATTATATTTGCTATGATTCTAGTTATAAATGAAACAATAATTACATTATGAGGGACTGGGGATATGACTTTAACATATGAATTTTGTGGGGAGACAGTTGAACTCATAACAGTGCATATATGTATAAACACATACGTAAAAATACCTATGCATATATCCACATACACATACACCTCCTACTAGTTCTGCTTCTCTCATTGAATCATTAATGATAATCCACTTATGCCATGTATTTTCACATACCCATGTCTTTGTCCAAACTAGAAATATCTTCCTAGTATTTTATCTCAAGAGAATACCTACTCCTATTCCAAGACTGAAGTCAAAAGTGTTCTACAGAATGTTCTTTTTCTGTTACTGGGCTGGGTCAGCATTGGTGGCAGAATTAATTATAACGTGTACCTTTAACAAATTATAAATAAGTAAATTATATAATTGTATCAAAATTATTTAAAATCATTTATTGTATAATCATACAATACATAATTGTATAATCATTCAGATTTTGAATTATGTGAAGGCATAATCCAACACCATCTTTAACAATGTTTTCCACATGTGATGGATAAAACACATGACATTCCTATTGTATGCATAGCACTTTTCTTTGTGCCAAGACATCACAAATATTTTAGGGAAAAAACCTACTGAATTAAGTAACATGTGGGCCAATTCAGTTTTTAAACTTCTGATTAATAAGTCACAACCATATCCATGAATACCTTGAATAATGCTAAAAATTTTAAAACTACTTAGAGAGATTTAGAATATCAGGATTCTAGTCTAAGATCATGGCATTTTGTCCCATCACTTCAAGACAAATAGATGTGGAAACAATGGAAACAGTGACAGGCTTTATTTTCTTGGGCTTCAAAATCACTACAGATGGTGACTGCAGCCATGAAATTAAAAGATGCTTGCTCCTTGAAGGAAAGCTATGACAAACCCAGACAGTGGATTAAAAAGCAGAGACATCACTTTGCTACCAAAGTCCATATAGTCAAAGCTATGGTTATTCAAGTAGTCAGGTATGGATGTGAGAGTTGGACCATAAAGAAGGCTGAGCACTGAAGAACTGATGCATTCAAACTATGATGCTGGAGAAATCTCTTGAGTGCCTTGGACTGCAAGGAGATCAAACCAGTCAATCCTAAAGGAAGCCAACCCTGAGTATTTATTGGAAGGATTGTTGCTGAAGGGTCAAATCTTTAGAAAAGACCTTGATGCTGGGAATGATTGAAGGCAAAAAGAGAAGGGGGCAATAGAGAGTGAGATGGTCAGATAGCACCACTGACTCAATGGACATGAATTTGAGCAAACTCCAGGATATAGTGAAAGACAAAGAGCCTGGTGTTCTGCAGTCCATGGGGTCACAAAGTATCAGATACAACTTGGCAAATGAACAACAACAGCAAAATGTTTTTGTTTGGATGCTGCACAGTTGAGGCAGGAAAACCTAAAGCTGTATTTCTCAGACTCTCATGCAGCTGAAATTCCTCATGTGATCTAGACTTCTCCAAGCAAATGTACTCAAGTAGCAGTGGGTGATGTGAGGTGAAGGCTACAAGCAGAGATATTAGACTATCCAGAAAGAAGGAATATTCTAGAAATTCAGATCCCCTCACTAAGCTGGTAGAGTTTACAACATCTACTCCTTGCTATCAGAGGAACTGAGAAACAGCAGTAGCCTTATAAAGTGGTTGGAAATTTCCTCCAGACCACCTTACCTGCCTCCTGCGAAACCTGTACACACGTCAAGAAGCAACAGTTAAAACTGGACATGGAGCAATGGACTGGTTCAAAACTTGGACAGAAATAAATCAAGGCTGCATATTTAACCTGCTTATTTAACTGATATGTAGAGTACATCATGCAAATTTCTGGCTGCAGGAATCAAGCTGGAATTAAGAAGGCCAGGAGAAATATCAATAACTTCAGTTACGCAGATGGTATCACTTTAATGGCAGAAAATGAAGAAAGGAACTAAAGAGCCGTTTGATGAAAGTAAAAGAGGAGAGTGAAAAGTTAGCTTAAAACTCAACATACAAAAATTATGATCATGGCATCTGGTTCCATCACTTCATGACAAATAGATGAGGAAAAAATGGAAACAGAGACAGACCTTATTTTCTTGGGCTTCAGAATTACTGCAGATGGTGATTGTAACCATGAAATTAAAAGAAGCTACTTGTAAGAAAAGATATGACAAACCTAGACAGTGTATTAAAAACAAATACATTACTAACAAAGGTCTAGTCAAAGTTTTTTTCCAAAGCTTTGGAAAACCAAAGCTTTGGAAAAACAATTATGTATGGTTGTGAGAGCTGGACCATAAATAGGACTGAGCACCGAAGAATTGATGTTTTTGAACTGTAGTGTTGGAGAAGACCCTTGAGAGTCCCTTGGACAGCAAGGTGATCAAACCAGTCAATCCTAAAGGAAATCAACCCTGAATATTCATTAGAAGGTCTTATGCCGAACCTGAAGCTCCAATGCTTTGGCCATGTGATGTGAAGAGATGATTCATTGGAAAAGACCCTGATATTGGGAAAGACTGTACGCAGGAGGAGAAGAGGGCAACAGAGTTGAGATGGTTGGATGGCATCACCAACTCAATGAACATGAGTTTTAGCAAACTCAGAAAGACAGTGGAGAAGTAGCAAGCCTAGCATGCTGCATGAGGTCACATGCAGTTCATGAGGTCACAAAGAGTTGGACACGACTGAACAATTGAACAACAAGCAACAACATTCAAGTCCAAACTTCCAGAAGGAATTTTAGAACTACCAAATATCTTTCACTAAATCCTACTCTGCTCTAACTTGCACTGTTATGTTCTGTAAAGAATCTTGAAAGATGATCTGTGAAAAAAGAGATTTCTTTTTCAATTATTGAACCAGGGGATATATATACTCTTCCAGATGATGGTAGGTTAGTGTTGTAAGTTATTTATACTAAAGAGCTTGGATGGCCATTTCTGGATCATGAACAAGACAAGTTTCCGTGGATGGTTGTGTCAGATATAGAAAGGAAGAAATTAACAGGAATATAGAAAGGGGCAAAAATCAGAAAAGCTGAGTAATCCAAGAGACAAAAAGTAAAACATTTACCTTACTTTCTTATTCTAGTTTCCACAGAACAAATTGTACTAAGTTATTATGGCAGAAAATGAAGAGGAACTGAAGAGCCTCTTGATGAAAGTGAAAGAGGAGAGTGAAAAATCTGGCTTAAGACTCAACATTCCAAAAACTAAGATCATGGTAACCTGCTCCATCACTTCATGGCAAATAGATGGGGAAAAAATGGAAAGAGTGACAGACCTTATATTCTTGGCCTCCAAAATCATTGCATATGTGACTGCAGCCATGGAATCAAGACGCTTCTTGGAAGAAAATCTATGACCAACATAGATAGTATATATAAAACAGAGACATTACTTTGCCAACAAAGGTCTGTCTAGTCAAAGCTATGGTTTTTCCAGTAGTCAAGTATGGATGTGAGACTTGGACCAAAAAGAAAGCTGAGTGCCGAAGAACTGAAGTTTTTGAACTGTGGTGTTGGAGAAGACTCTTGAGAGTCCCTTGGACAACAAGGAGATCAAATCAGTCGATCCTAAAGGAAATCAGTCCTGAATATTCACTGGAAGGAATGATGTGAAGCTGAAGCTCCAATATTTTGACCATCTGGTGTGAAGAACTAACTCACTGGAAAAGACCATGATGCTGGGAAAGATTGAAGGCAAGAGAAGGGGATGACAGAGGATGAGATGGTTGGATGGCATCACCGACTCGATGGACATAAGTTTGAGTAGTCTCTAGGAGCTGATGATGAACGAGGAGGCCTGACATGCTGTAGTCCATGGGGTCACAAAGAGTCAGACATGACTGAGTGACTGAACTGAACTGATTTTTCTGTAGTGATCCATAAGTTTATAATATGATATGTCCTGTGCTGTACTGTGTTCAGTTGCTCAATCGTGTCTGAGTTTTGAGACCCCATGGACTGTAGCCCATCAGGTTCTTCTGTCCACTGGGATTTTTCAGGCGAGTATAGTGGAGTGGGTTGCCATTTCCTTGTCCAGAGGATCTTCCTAAACCAGGGATTGAACCCATGTCTGTTGCATCTCCTTCATTAGCAGGCGGATTCTTTACAACTAGTGCAGACAATATGATATCCTTAATAATTACATTCCATTTTCTCAAGCAAGTCATTGTGCTTATGACTAGACAACCCAGGGAACCTGGACTAACCTACATCATCTATTTTACCAAACTGATTCATTATGTAACAGCAGAAACTTAGATGACATCTTTATGATAATGTTATTGTACCTTATATTTTAACTCTAATATAGAAATTATGACTATAAATAACAGTACTCTAATTTCTGAAAAAGAGGATAGAATCTCTTTCTCAGGGAATCTAGGAATTTTAATTCAAACAGCATAGAAAATTTTCTCTAAACAGAGAAATGTGTATCTTTTAAGGTATATTCTGTGTTTTAGCTCAAGGTAAATATGCAGTGCCATTAGGAAGCATTAGGAAAAATAGCTCACAAATTTTAAATTCCTCTTCTTGTTAAAAGAAAAGTAGGGGCAGAAACAAAATAGAACCCAGGCATATACTGATAAAGTAAATTTTGATACATATACATAATAAGATTTTGTGTATCACCATGAAAATGAGTAAGCCACCACTATGTGCAATGGCAAGGATGAATTTCAACATAATGTTGACAGTTAGGAATGAACAGAGTAGGAGTGATTTGCATAATGTTCCCAAATAGGCAAACTTAGAACACATTGTTTAGAGGAAACCTAGAAATGGGGCAAAACTATAAAATAGAAAAATAAAAGATTCTCATAAATACTAGCATAATGTACTTCTGGGAAGGAGGAAGGGTTAAGGGTCAAAAAGACAGGGCTAGAGCTTTTGTTTGCTGACAATTTTCTATTTCGAATCTGGTTGGTCACTGGATATTTACATGGATGTTTGCTTTAGAAGTATTTGTCTGACTATGTTGTGTGTGTGTGTGTGTGTGTGTGTGTGTGTTTGTATTATTTTCTGTATTTCTCTGAAATGTTAATTTAAAAGACTTTATAAAAGGAATCCCAAGGAATTAGATTTCTTTGATTCTAAGCTCCAGTGACTCAGTGGTAAATAATCCACCTGCCTTTGCAAGAGATGCAGGTTCGATCCCTGGGTTGGGAGGATCCCTGGAGAAGGAAATGGCAACCCACTCCAATATTCTTACCCGGAAAATCCCACAGAGCCTGGCGGCTACAACCCATAGGGTCGCAAAAGAGTGGGACAAAGCTTAGTGGCTAAACAACACAAGGCATTTGAGAAATGTTAAAACTTGTCCAGAGGATTGTGAAAGAGTTGTTTCAGTCAAAATTGCAACCGTAGTGGGTTTTATTTTTCATTTTCAATTTTGAAACTCTCAGTACCCTCTTAGCTCCTCTGCCCTGCTCTCTGCCCTGAGCATTCCTCTCAGTTTTCCCCATCCAATACCCTAGGGAGTGCCCCTCTGGACTCAGGCTTTCTGTACCACCTGTTATAATGTCTTCCTCTGCTTAGCTTGCTTCCACAAGCAGTTCCTGAGCCTCCACATTTCCTTCCCTCTTCATCCCACTGTAAGCCACGCCCATTCCCTCAGCTGAGAGGCAGTGGTGCAGACCATAAAGAACGTTCTCCGTTAGCTCCACAAACTCCCAGCCCAATCTCTCTGGAGGTGAGCTGAGTCTCTGCCAAGCTATCTACTCCCTGTGCTTCTGTGATTAGAATCAGTGGATCACCCTAGGACCAGAAGCCTCCCCATTAGAGATACATGACACAAAACCCTTCCAAAATATAGGAGAAGGCGTGTCAGCTGTCAACATCATTTCTCATTTAGCACCAGAATCATAGTGTCTACTCTTTTCAGAATGTGATGAGGTAATTTCCTGTTTCACTGGACACTGCCCCCTCAACCCCCACAAACCAGCTTCTCTAGCTCTTCACTGTTTTAGTTGCTTTGCTGTATTTCAAAAGATGGAACAAATAAAAATACCTTCAAGGCAATGAATTTAACTGGAAGTCTAAGTGAAAATCTGACATGGGACCATTATTCCCATTATTCTCCTTTCAATCATGTTTAAACAGAATGCTTAAACAGATGCAGAAAGTTTAAATAACATAATTTTAACATCACAGCCAATAAGTGGTAGAATTAGAGTTTAAAACCCAAGCCCCTGTGTCTTTACAGTCTGAGCTTTTACTGCTGTACAGTTCAGCTGCCAAGATTTGATGTCACGGATATAGTTTCACCTTTGTTGGCAGCACTGGCACATAAAAGCTTTTTTTGGGGGAGGGGTTGGTGTTGCTACGTTGCCGGTGCACATGACGGTAAAGCATAGTTGTTTTCAGTAGAGCAAAGAAAGAGCACAGCACCTGAGTCTAGGGGATATGAAGCAGTGTGCAGACTATCCAGTAAACTTAAATAAGAGATGACAAACCTGCTACTTGAGTTGCATAAGGAAATACTTTGGTTCCATAGAAATCTTAGCATCATCTTGGTCTCAGCTCCTTCCATGCCCTCCACAGCCAACCTACAAGCTGCAACGGTTCAGCTGGCTGATTTCTCTCCAAACCTCTCCAGACCCTCTCATCACCATTTTTTGCTGCTAAGCCACTTCAGTTGTGTCCGACTCTGCGTGACCCCATAGACGGCAGCTCACCAGGCTCCCCCCGTCCCTGGTATTCTCAAGGCAAGAACACTGGAGTGGGTTGCCATTTCCTTCTCCAATGCATGAAAGTGAAAAGTCGAAGTGAAGTCACTCAATTGTGTCCAACTCTTAGCGACCCCATGGACTGTGTAGCCTACCAGGCTCCTCCATCCATGGGATTTTCCAGGCAAGAGTACTGGAGTGGGGTGCCATTGCCTTCTCCTATCACCATGCTCACTGACGGTCTAATCTGGCAAATAGATCCATAACCCAGCTGGTTTTCTGCAACTCCCCTAGGGTCTCCTTGTGTTTTTCTTTCTTTACCAACCCATACTCTACATAATAGCCAGATGGATCTTCCAAAAACACAGAAATCCTGGGCTCCTCCCCTACTTAACACCTGTGAATAGATACCCACTTGCCCCAGGGCACAAGTTTAAATCTATGTACAGTTTGTACAACTCTTTATCACCTGGCCCTGATTTCAGGCTTCTACTCCCTGGCATTTCTACCCCAATACTCACTCCCTCACAGACTCCCAGAGGACCTGTGCTCCATTTCATTTTCTGAAATCAGCCAAGCCCAGTCTAGGCTCTGAGTTGTAACACAGGCTGCTTCTCTGATAGAAGTTCATATCACCTTTCAGCCGCTAATGCACATGATACAATGGCTGGTTTAATTAGGCTTCTGCCAGGGACCCTGTTCTCTTCTTTTACTCATTGTCTCCCCACTGCTTGAAACATGCCTGGAGCAAAGTAGTGATTCTGTGAATTTCTTATTTAAAGCAGGGAACATTTTGTCGGTTCCAAAAAAAAAAAAAAAAAGGATAGTCTATCCCTCAAGTCAGTAAAGGGATAAGTGGCTTTGTAATACAGGCAATAATTCATTTGAAAATGCTGCTGTGCACTTTCATTTTTATAGATGAAAATAATAAACATCATTCTTAATTTCTGCTCTGGAAATTTCTGTTTTAATAAGTTCCAGGACTCTTATTCAAACATCCCAAGTGTCAATCATTTTTAAAAATGCAACATGAAAATGAAAACAATACTTAAAAATAAAAATGGTAACTCAGGTTTACAAACAGGGTTCTAGATTTAAATCATTCATCACCACTGAGTGGAGACAAAAATCAGTGGAAGGAAGGTTTTATGCCTTTATATTTTTATGAAACTATAAAAAGCCTAATAAACATATATAGGTATGCTGCTGCTGCTAAGTCACTTCAGTCGTGTCCTACTCTGTGCTACCCCATAGACGGCAGCCCACCAGGTTCCCCCATCCCTGGGATTCTCCAGGCAAGAACACTGGAGTGGGTATGATGCATCCTCAACAGAGAGAGAGAGAGAAAAAAAAAAGATTTGACACAGTAATAATACAGAGAATAACTGGCAAAATTCTTTGCCTTAGTGTAGTTATGGCAAATAAATAACTGTTTAGTTTGTTAGTGGAACTAAATGCCATAAACCTTGTGCTCATCCTCCTCCATGGAAGTTCAAAGGAGAACATCCTGTATTTATAATCTGCTTTGGAGAGCAAGTCCTCTGTTAGCCGAGGCAGAGGGTTAGTCATCTTTGAGGTCTTCAGAGTCTCCAAGAAAGCTCACTGCTCACATTCAGTCAGGCAGCATCAGTAGGAAAGGGGCTAGCCACTTACCCTTGAATTCAGGGGTCACATCTGCCCTCCGCATCTCCTCCTCTCAATATCTTAGCAGTCACGGGTTCTGTTGATTCTGTCCCTAAGGCTTCTTGATTCTTGGAGCTTCCCTCCACCTTCACTGCTACAAACATCTCTCACCTGGGTACCCATCTATAGTGGATACTGAAGTGGTCCTTCATCCACTCCTAAAATCCTCTTGTCTATAATCTTCAGAGAAAGGGTAGTATAATACCATTTTAGAAACAAAAGTATTATCTACTTGGCTGTTTTCTCCAGTTTTAGATATGTTTATTTTCTTTGATGCTACATGAAGTACACTATCATTTTTTAGCTTTGATTGACATCAGCTGAGTGTTCAATTATGCCAAGATTGACATTTACTATAACTATGACAGTCTATGTTATCCAGACTTATGAAACAGTGCTTGGAAAGAGTCATACTTAACCTAACCATAACATTTGTGTATAGACCACTTATCCTCCTCAGATCATCTTTAGTGCATATATAAAGTGACACAGGTTTGTTGTTTTTGAGTCGCTAAGTTGTGTCCAACTCTTTATGACCTCATGGACCATAGCCCACCAGGCTTCTCTGTCCATGGGATTTCTGAGGTAAGAATACTGGAGTGGGTTCCCATTTCCTTCTCCAGGGGATCTTCCTGATCTAGGGATTAAATGTACATCTCCCTCATTCGCAGCTAGAATCTTTACCACTGAGCCACCAGAAAAGCTCATGTGACATTGGTTAATCAGTGGCAAAAAGTATTTAATGTTTGAGGAGCATATCAAGTGGTTATAGTCATGTTACACATTTCAGCATTTCATTTTTGCCTAACTGTATATCTTCTTCAGTAAATGAAACTTGTTGCAATTGCTGATCCTTTACTAGCTTAAATAAATGGAAAGACATGCTTGCAACCACCTGAACTAATCCCTCTTCTTCTTGTGGTCATTGCATCACTGATCTGGAGGTTTGTTTCTCTTTAACAGATTCCTCTTTACCTCTTATCTCCTTTTATTTATTCTATCATCAGTCACATTTCAACATCTGTGGAAAAACCTTCTTCACATTAAGACCACCAAATGCTTATTAGGTTTCTATGTACAGTCTTTTTCATAATGTATTATAGCTAAAGTATTTCACTATTTTTACTTAATAGGGTAACTTACTAAAACAATACATTGGCTCCAGATGCCTTATTTTATAGATAATCACTCAGCACACCATAACACTTGGAGTCTCTCCTGTTTCCAAGCAAGTTCTGGGTCCTTAGCACTTGCTCAGGAGTTTTGCAGAGCTGAACATGAAGTATGTACAGCTGCCATGCTCACAAGCTTTATGCTATAAAGTGTATCCTCCTCTTAGCATCAATCCTGGATACCATCCTGGTTATGCAGGCCTGGATACCAGCTCATTCTTATCCCAATGCAACGGCAGTTTCATTTTGATAAACAAGGCCAACAAAACATTCTCATTTTAGCACTATTGTTCCTAAGAAAACAGTTTATGAGAATCAGAGATCATTCTAGAAAGGTCTTCATCAGCCCCAAGCCCACCTAGAAGCTCATCAGTTACTCACAGTTTACTTCATTTTGAAAAGGAATCTGGTTCATATAGAAAATATATTCCTGCAGGAAGTAGATTACAAATTCTTTAAATTTAGTTAAAAACTGAATCTTAGATATATACAAGTGTAGGCAGATTTTATATTAGCCTTTTTAAGCATTCACTGAAATGAATGTTCTTCTCCAGACCTTTCTATGCTTCTCCAAGTCTTATGGCTAGCTAATGTTCATGCAAAGTACATAATCAGGTTATGAGGCAGGAGATAGATGGGTGCCAAGCTGAACAGTTTCTTCTCTGCAGGACAAAACTCCATAATAGCAAAAATTCCATAACAGCAGAAATTCCATAAAAGCAGGATGATGCAGGAGACTGGGCTCTGCCCAGGTAAGAGACGGAAGACCACATATTTCCAAAGTTAAGCAGACCTTTCTGACTACACACACACAGAAAGTCTCCTTGGAAGTCAAAAAGAGATAGGGCATCACCTCATAGTAAGTAATGTCAAGATACCCACAGGCCTCTTCTCTAGAATCCATCTTGGTTAAGAGATGCACGTGCACACATTGGTGGACCCTGAGATATACCAAATACAGACTCAGAGCCAGGCAAGCAAGATGACTGGCCAAAGGAAACTCAGAAGAAGTGATCCAAGTTACCAAGAGAGCACAACTCTCTCTTTGAGCCCACCCATGTGTCTATTCACACATACTTCATTTTTCCTTCCAATAAACATTTTACTTGTTTCACTATTTTTCATTGGTAAGTGGAAATTCATTTCTGCACAGCTAAAAGGCCAGGGCTTTCTCATTGGCCACTGGTTCCTGGTGGTTGTGATTTAGTGTTCTTACTGCCATGGCCTGACTTCAATCTCTGGCTGGGAACTGAAGCCCTACTTCAAGCCACCAAAGGCCAAGGCTACCTGAGATTAGTTATAGGTGCTGACCTGTTGTAAAATATAGATGATTTTGGAAGAAGGAAAACATTAAAATTATATCACCAGTCATTCACATCTGATTATGTGTTTTGTTTTATGATATGGCTACACAAATAGTCTTGTTGAACTAAAGACCAGAGGCCAACTAGATGGCTCATCAGTCAAGGAAGGTTTGATGGCAAAGGTTCCAGTTATCTCCTGCTGCCTAACAAACTACAGCAAAAACTTAGCTTTGAGACAATTATCTTATTATACCATATAACTTTGTGTATCAGGAATTCAGAAAAAGCTCACAGGAGATGGATAATTCATCCTATTCATCTGGCACTGATGAAGGTCATTGTTGTTATTCAATTGGCAGAGTGTCTAAGGCCACATCCCTAAGAAGTCTGATTTCCTGGCAAGGATGGCTGGAAGACTTCTTATTAGGGTATCATTAGAACCTTATAAATTAAAAAGCTTAAAATACAAATTATATTTGTACTTCTTTTTGGTCAACCATGAATGCTAAGGGCTCCAGTAGCAAGTGTTCTCTCAAACAATATGGGGAACCACTTAGTTTTGTAACCTAACCACAGAAGACACAAGAGTTTCTTCTGCAACCATCTGCTGGTTGAACCCACCTAAATTTAAGGTGAGAGTACACAGACACCCTCTCTATTAGAAAAATATCAAGGAATTTTTGGCTGTCTTCAAACAGTAACATGGGAAGTGTAAAGAAATATCTAGCATATTTAGGACAACATAGAGCAGTATATATGAGTGAAGTGTCCCTTGCCAGGAAAAAGAAACATAGGGACCACTGTTTTCTAAGAAGATATGAATCTAGGAAATAGGAATGTATGCTTGACAAATTGCCCAAACTTTAGCTAGGCAGAAAACTTACACCCAACAGAAATGTCTATGAATGTTAACAAAACCAAAGCCAAATTCAGAACTACATAAATTGGTATGGAGTTTTGTTTTTTTTCCAAGTGGTAAGAAAATGATTCAAATAACTGCATATTTTATTAACTTCCTCATCTTAAAAGGCAGATTAAAATGTGTTAAGCTGCTCATATTGAGATTTTTATAGTTACCTCTCCTCAAATTTATGTGCTTTATCAAATATAACTTAAACTGGAGCACCAAAGTTCTCTTAACGAATCTAGATGTTTGTAGATTAATGCAAGGCCTTTTGCAATCATTTGCTATTTTTCTACAATGAACACATTTTTATTTATGGTAATGACAGTTGTTTAGTAGGCAAAGTATAACTTATGGCTTTCTATAAAGAGACAAAGACTATATTTTTAACATTGCAAGTGAGTTTCAAGAACAGTGAAGGACAAGGACAGATCCCAAACTAGGAGGGATAATACCCTATGGAACTGTCAATTTATCCACAATTTAATTAAATAGTTTCAGTGATCCCACAGCTAATAAGAACCAAAACAGTAATATAATTTGCAGTCTGAAAAATTTTTAAGTCTTTGTTAAGAAATAATAAAAACATAAAATGATTAGGAAAAAAAGTCACACTGGAGTTTTGAATACCCACTTAATCCAAGTTAATTTACATTATGGATAATAACATAGATGTATATAAGCACATAATCATATACATATAAAATGAAATATTTGTAATATAATTTGATTGCATAAGTTTATAATTTATATGTGTATGATTCCATATTTTACCTCACTAAAATATAATGCTCATAAAACTGGGATTTCTTCTTTTTCACTGCTATATTCTGGTGATTAACACAGTATCTAGCATATGTTAGGGCTTGATATGCATCAATTCAATTAAATCTGATTCCCTCACTGTATCAAATTCAGTTCATTAACATTGTCCTGCCCTGTAGGAAATTCTTTATTTTGATAGATGTGTGTTTGTTGTACATATCCACAAAACTGGGCTTTCCTGGTGGCTCAGATGGTAAAGAATCTGCCTGCAATGCAGGAGACACAGGTTCAATTCTTGAGTCCCCTAGAGAAGGAACTGTCTACCCGCTCCATATTCCTGCCCAGAAAACTCCATGGACATGAGTCCAGAGTCTCTGGGATCACAAAGTCAGACATGACTGAGTGACTAACACATTCAAAAATGTTCACCCACAAAACTATAACTTTTCCCTAGCCACATACCTCCCTTTCATGTGCTGTTCTTTCTTCTTTTATTATTTTCCAATAATATTAAATAAGATTAATTGTCCTGCATTTTTATTTCAGCAGTACTTGAAGCTATACTCAACTGTTTTCAATTTTTATTTAGAAAATTGACCAAATCAATTAAATGTACCAGTTTATACTGTTGTGTAAATATGGAACATATGCACTTTTCTAGGTAAAAAAGAAGAATCAACTTGGCTTTGCAAGGCATTTTTGGGATGAGGATAGAGTTCCTCAGAGGAAGAAACAGATTAAAAGGCTCTTACATCACCTAAAACCACTCAGTCATAAGCTTGAATATTCCAAGGCCATTTTATACATCTGACAAGGCAAGTCTTTGCTGCTCTGTGCAGCACTGCTTTAATCATTAAGGCACATAAAAACATGTAATACAACTTCAAAGATGACATTTTCACATACATAATTATTAGAGAACATTGTAAGCCAATATATACAGATAAGACTGCAGGGAAATGGGGCCAATGATGCAGACTAGGGGAATCAGAAAAATTTCAAGGAGGAACATTTGAGACCTAATCTGGGCAGAAAAGAGGCAGAGAGACAATAAACTTCAGTTTCAAATGTTATCACAATTATGATTCTATTTAGTGGATTAGGATCGTACAGCTTTGATAGACATTAAAGCAGTTATGCATGTGTGTGTGCTTAGTTGCTCAGTTGTATCCTACTCTGTGCAACCCCATGGGCTGTAGCCTGCCAGGCTCCTCTGTCTACTAGATTTCCCAGTCAAGAATATTGGAGTGGGTTGCCATTTCCTTCTCCAGGCGATCTTCCTGACCCAAGAATTGAACTTGTGTTTCCTGCAGTACAGACAGATTCTTTACCATCTGAGCCACTAGAGAAGCCCAAAGCAATTATATTTAAATGTTTTATTTTAAAATGATATTGGGAAATTCCAGTTATGAGCTTCTGGTCACCATTCTCTGTGAATAAACAAATGTCAAGCCTTTCTGGCTGCACATCTTCAAACTCTTTCTAAGTGGCCTTTGGAGCCTTATTATGTTTCATTCTACTGCTACTAATTTCTCCCAGATGGATTCCACTGGGCTAACTGGTGTCCATGTTTCTTGCTAAAAGACTCCCTAGCTCCCTTTACAAAACCTCCATTTACTTCTTATGCATTCCTCAAACAGATGATTTCTAAATACCAGGCAGTCAGGGAAAATTGACCACTACTACCCTCACTCTTACTGCCACGTACAGACCATGGAAATTTTGGAAAAGCACCATGCGGACGTTATCTAGATGTACCCCATGTACCTTCCCCCACAATCTCATAGAGTCCATGAGAACCTTGGTCCTGTCTTTTTCTCCTCCAGAATTCACAATAGCATTCTATAGCATTCTATTATCCAGTACTTTGGCCACCTCATGAGAAGAGTTGACTCACTGGAAAAGACTCTGATGCTGGGAGGGATTGGGGGCAGGAGGAGAAGGGGACAACCAAGGATGAGGTGGCTGGATGGCATCACAGACTTGATGGATGTGAGTCTGAGAGAACTCCGGGAGTTGGTGATGGACAGGGAGGCCTGGCGTGCTGTGATTCATGGGATTGCAAAGAGTTGGGCACGACTGAGCGACTGAACTGAACTGAACTGATTCATGCTAAAAATATAAAATCAAAGCACACCAACCTCCCGCTGATTTGCCTTTCATTTCTAGTTGATTGTTGCTTATGTAACATACAACCATTTGCTACTGTTTTAAATCCCACATTTGATTTTCACACAATTACATTCCTTTATACCTAAACTTAATATACACATCCTATTAGAAATGCTTACTGTTTCCCTTCTCCCTAAACTTGAATCAAGCTCCTATTCAAATATTAAGATAGTATGAACGTTCACTGTTCCTACAAATTCTTGACTTGTCTAGAATTTGGAACTTTTTTCTCTGTTGCTGCTGCTGCTGCTAAGTCACTTCAGCCGTGTCCGACTCTGTGTGACCCCATAGACGGCAGCCCACCAGGCTTCCCCCGTCCCTGGGATTCTCCAGGCAAGAACAGTAATCATATATAATTTGTTGTGTTGCAGAGAAACAATTTTCCTCTGTCCTTCTAGGTTCTACTGGTTGGTCTGTCAATTAAATTGACGTAAGGCAGATTAACAAGAGGAAACAAACAAACAAACAAACAAACTCATGTTCATATAGGAGCCCTATGAACTCAACAAGAGGCTGCCAAACAGTCAGGCAATTGAAGCTTCTATGCCTTTCTGAGCTAAAAGAAGAGGGTACGGATTGGATTTGGGGCTTCAAAGGAAAGGAAGAGGATTCATAGGAAGATGGGAAGAGTGAATGTTTGGCAAACAAACTCTTGTCCTGCCAAGCAGAGACAATGAACATGAGAGGTCTCTGAACAAAGAGGCATACCCAGCCCCCCACCAGCTGACCACCTCTACCTAAATTCCCAAGCCCCCCACCAGCTGACCACTCCTACCTAAATTCTTTATAGTTCTGTCTGGTGACAGCTCTCTTTCTGAACCAGGCTTTCTATCTAGATTTTTTAGTCGGTTGAAGGGAGATAAAAAAATCTCCTCTTGAGACTTTTTGTTTCCATTATTTTTGGCTCCATGTAATACTCATGCCAAACTGGCATACTGTAGGAAAGCTCAGCCTGAACACCTTCATGTATAATGATTTTAAATCATTTACATATATAATCATTTTCATATGTATAATCATTTATTTACTTGAGCTGTAGCAGGCAACCTTGACATACCACTTGGACCTAATGTATCTTTCAATGTCTCTAATAAATAGTAACTCAAAATGGTTCATAAAAGTTTGATTATATATTCCATATACTGAATTTTTTGTTTCTGTGTGATATTGTCACTGGTGAAGACAAGCAGTTACATCAGTTGCTTTTAGTTTCCAGATACTGAGTTGACATGGCCTGATAATACTCAAGTTATCTTGTAACGTCTGTTGTTCCACTAATTACCAATGTGGGTTTCCTTCAAAAATAAACAATGTATGGGAATAAAATTCTATGCTCCTCTGTTTGATGTCTCTTTAGGGAATATTGAAATAATCTCTTTCACTTAAAATACCCTACATCCCAGCTGTCAGAGGAATAGAGACCAAAAATTCCATCAATGTTATAATTAATGCATTTTGGTCTTTCTTTACTTTTCCCTTTCCACGGAGAGGAATATGCCCCTATATCCCAAACAGATGTTTTACTCAGGCTTATGGAACCATATTTCTGTAACTACTCTCCTGGGTCCTTGTCCCTAATGTCTGAGGCAAAATAACTTTCCAGATTGCTAAGTAAGAATATTAAAAGCTTGAAGATTAACAATAATTCTCATAATTATAATTTGTCTATATTTCCTCCTTCCATCACTTTTCATGTTCCATTTCTAAAATTTCAAATTTCTAATAGAGGATATATAGCTAGAGATAGATACAGATATAGATATAGATATATATACATACAGCAGATAAAGGAACACTATAGTTTTTAATCATAGCATGCTAAAAATTTCAAATTTCTGAATACTTTATTTAATACTGCATAGACAATGGGTTGAACTAATGAGCTAATGTATATTAGTACATTTTCTATCTAAGCAACTATGCAAACACTGTCTAACAATGGGATTTGACCATGGAATCTATTGTGTCCCATTAAATCTGTGACTGTACAAGCACCACATTTTCTCCTCCTACATCTAGTTTCTTTAATACAAAATACCAATCTATGGCTGAGATGTAATCTTGTTTCTAAACAAACAATTAATATTTTACATTTCTGAATTTACATAACTGAAGAATCTGTATCCTGCCTACTTACTTTAATCTTATTGACTTGTCTTTATTCTGACACTTGGGGAAGTCAAGGAAATTAAATTGCCAGATTTTGTTTTTATTTCTATTTGGTGACATTTAAACTTCCTCCAGTGATACACTGTGTAGATTTTCTATTCAGGTAGGAGTCAAGGCCTCTGCAATCAGAATTCTGTTTTATTTTTGCAGAGATCATCTGCTTATGAAGACTCATTAAAGCATGATGAGTCAGATGTGTTCTAGGGTATATTTTAAGTTACTTATGTTCTGAATCTATACCTTTGCTGCTTTGGGCATAAATTAAAAACATCTAAAGCAATCTTTTTTAATTTTTTTCAAAAATGTTTTTAAATTAATTTAAAAGATATTTTCAGAGGAAAAGTGCATCCATTTGGAGATCTGTATATAAAAGAGAAATACATCTTGCAAGCTCTCTATCACAACAAATAACCATGATTTTATTATGGCAAAGGGTACATTTCAAGGTCACTGCCTTGCTTTGCTTTTGAAGTTTGTTTAGTAACTAAGAGAAAACACGAAAGATTCAAATTCTGTCTTCTTTTAAGTGACATTCGGCATAAAAGTATTTGATCAGAAGGAGAAGTACAGACTCTTCCAGGAAGACATGCAATCTGAATCTGTAATGCTTTACAACAAAACCTTCTACTGTAGTGTAAATAATATGTGTGTAGACTTTTCATTTTAATGTCAGAGACTATATTTTCTATTTAAGAAAGAATAAGCAGTTAAATGCCAAGTATACATTGAAATTCAAACTTATTTTTCTGTTTAGGTAACTCAAAGATTTGTTTTTCTTATAGTCTATTGAGTTCCTAACCCCAGATAGTGAAGTTCAGGAAATCCAGTGGTTTAATCTTGAATCTTATGGTTGGAAAGTCTTCTGTCTCAATAATACTTTTAATTTTACTGCACTCAGATATCATATCAAATTAAATAAATTCATTAACACTGAAATAGGGTATTTCAGCAATTCACCAACCCAAATGAGGACAGCATTCTAAACCCTTGGTAAAGTCTCTCAGAAGAGGAGAAACTAATTAAATTAACATCATACCCTCTTCTGATACACAGTGGCAAGAAGAGCTTTCTTTGTGGTGTGATTTTAAGACTACTTTAGTAAAAATAACTTCCTTTTCTCCAACACTTGCCTCCAAACCATCATGATATTCAAACATTCCATAGAAAACCCTTTAGGGTTTAGGAGTTTAAAGACCTCCCACGAGATGTAAATTTAGCTAATTGAATTGAGATCTAGGTTATTGTCTGGCCATCAGGCAATCTTAGGAAGGACACTCAGAGACTCATTATCCCCCTGTCTAGTAGTGGTTGGACTAATGGTATCTAAGATCATGTGAGCTGTTTAGCTTTACAATTCTATGCTAAACCTAACAGTATCTGGGGCTATTAGCTAATACATCAAGATTGCCTCAGTCATTAGCATCATGGACAAAACAGATTAGATTGGCTGAAGCTAGTTGCCTAGTGATGTAGCAAAGGAAAGCCTTAACGACAGATGACATTACAGGAAATATTTAGCATCACAAAAGAAACACATACCTGTCAGTTTGGGCTGCAAAATGATTTAGAAGACTTAGAACATTGTCATTTTATTGAGTTTTGTACCTTAGAATTCTCTCTAAATATATTTTGATGTGATGATGTGCATATTATTTATTCAACTTTTCCTATAAGGCATAGATTGAACAAAAGTGTCATTTCAATGAATATATGATGGGATCAGTCAATTAATAACACAACTTGGATGCACAGGGAGGCCTGAATTAGGAATCTAACAGACAAGGTTGCTGGATATTTAACTGCTCAGTCCTTGAAGCCTTAAAATTTTCAAGCAAGAATCTTGTAGGATTACAGGAAAATTTCCAAAGAGAGAAATAATTCAGGAAAACATCTAGCATTAGTTGTAAACTAGAGAGCAGGTGAACCATATGATTCTCTAAAAGTGAGTGACAATAACTAATAAGAAATGAGGTAAGCCTGACAGCTAAACCAGCACTAATTAAAAGTGTGATAAACTAGGATTACACACCCACACACTCCTTTTTATACTATCTCTTCGTTAACCTGGACTCCTCTACAATCTATAAGGTATCTTATTTCATATACACTAAAGGCCTAGCTGTCTATTAAAAAATTCATGATGTGTTTTTAATACATCTAGGGGCCTGGGAACCTCTTGAAGACTTAAGAATCTCCAACCTTGGAATGGTAAGTCTCTAATTTTAGAGCCTCCAGAGAACCCATGATGGAACTATTTGGTGCAATGATCTTGAAGACCACCATCATTGCACACTCACTTGGGCTGTACTCTATTTGAGTGGTGCATGTAAATATTCGAGGCTCCTGAGTACACCATAGCATATATTTCTCAGTTAACCCCAACAACACATAGCATATAGTAGCAACTCAATTTTCTGTTGATTCCTTTCAGCTTACTTCTTTTCCCTGGTGGCTCAGATGGGAAAGAATCTGCCTGCAATACAGGAGAACTGGGTTCCACTCCTGGGTCAGGAAGATTCCCTGGAGAAGGAACTGTAAAGTCACTCCAGTATTTTTGCCTGGGAAATCTCATGGACAGAGGAGCCTGGCAGGCTACAGCTAATGGGGTCACAAACAGTTGGACACGATTGAGTGACTAACACACACATTTACTTCTCTAGTGGCCACGGAGCAGAGTGGCAGAGAGGTCAGTGGTTAGTGGATGTTAAAAGACTATGTTCTTTTTCACATTTAGTTACTAATTTTGAGGCCTTAGGCCATCACTTAACCTATTACTTTCTTTATTAATTATTATAAGATTCATGTTTATTAATCAAGTAGCATAAAGAAAAATAAAATGCATATCAATACTCTTTCACAAATATAAATATTATCACTGCATCTGTTTTGAGTTAAAATAAGCCTTGCATAATAATTACACTTTAGAAAAAATTAAAGTCCAGAGTAGTATCATTATAGCATCTTCTGTAATACTTCTGCATGTAGCTTAAACTGAAACAGAAATTGTATACTGATCACAGGAGATAAGAGACAAGACCAGTAGAATGGAAGGAAAATAAAAAGAGACAAAGTATGAGAAAAATAAAATACTGAATAAGACAGCAGGGAAAAGAGGGAAGAGAATGGATAAGGGGAATCTGGAAAAGAAGAGCATCTATATGGAAGATTGGAAGAATACTTGTCATAATAGACTTCTTCCGCTAGGAATTTTAAACTTGCCTTGCATAGCTGAGGCTGGGGCCTCAGAAGATTAATAAAGCAAAAGGGTTAGGCAGAGGCTTCCATCATTAAACATACTGCTTAAAAGAAAAAGTCTTCTTTCTTCTTTCAGAATGTAGAAATTCATTTATTTGAGCAACTTTACACAGAAATTGCTATAGCAATATATAGAAGTAATCCACTCAGCAGTTTTTTAACATAGATATGATTCTATAGAGAAATAATTAAAAAATGTTTCTAAAGTTTCACCAGTTTGCTTATAGTGCTATGTAGTGTTAAAATATTTGATTAAAATGAAAATAGGAAACCAATATCAAATATGTTTTCATCAGTATTTGTGTGCAAAAAAATCACTTATAATATATTGAGAAATTATATTGTAGAGTGGTTATAGCAAAAGAGCATAGTGGTTGTAACACAATTTTGTAGTCAGATTACACAAGTTTTTTTGACTGACTGATTTGTTCACTGTGAAATTGTGGACAAATGCTAACCTCTTTTTCCTCAGATTCCTTACTTTTAACACAAAGGTCATAAAAGCAGTATTATAAACTTTATATTAAGAGTCAATCCACACAAATTATATGTAGAACAAGAAAGTCTCAGTTTTTCTTTTATTTTTAAGTGAGACTATGCAAGCATAAGTTAAAGTTGGTTTTTATCTTCATACTTCAAGTGTCTTTTATTTTTAAATGATGCCCTACTAAATAAAGCTTAAAAGTCTAGAATATAAGCAACTAATTAGTTAGGCTGGAAGACACACTATAACAAAAAAAAAAAGAAAAAAGCTATTTCTCTAGTACATCGTAGCTTCAGATAAGAAAAATAGTAAAAGAAAACACAATATTACTTGCTTCTTTATTAATATTTTATTCATGTGCATTTAAAGACTAAACATGCTTTTTAAGCCACATCTTTATTAGATTCATGTTTGCAGCTTCTTCCCTTACTAGTAACTTGAATTAGAACAAAGAACAATCAAACCTCTTGACTTCTTTAATTTACTTCTCATTTTGTGTTGAAGTGTAATTACCCAATTTTCTTTTTAAAATTTCAGTTTTAGTTAGCATGTCAAAGTCTTTGTCATCTCATCAGATTTCATTTTACACAGAATTTTAACATATAAATATCACACTTTAATAAAAACATACCCTTAAAGAATATCTTCCAATAGTCTTCTGGGTATTAGTTCAGTTCAGTTGTGGCTCAGAGGTTAAAGCGTCTACCTCCAATGCGGGAGACCTGGGTTTGATCCCTGGGTTGGGAAGATCCCCTGGAGAAGGAAATGGTAAACCACTCCAGTATTCTTGCCTGGAGAATCCCATGGACGGAGAAGCCTGGTAGGCTACGTCCATGGGGTCACAAAGAGGCGGACATGACTGAGCGACTTCACTTTCACTTTTCTTTCTTTTTCAGTTGAGTTGCTCAGTCATGTCCGACTCTTTGCAGCCCCAAGAATTGCAGCATGCCAGGCCTCCCTGTCCATCACCAACTCCCAGAGTTCACTCAGACTCACGTCCATTGAGTCAGTGATGCCATCCAGCCATCTCACCCTCTGTTGTCCCCTTCTCCTCCTGCCCCCAATCCCTCCCAGCATCAGAGTCTTTTCCAATGAGTCAACTCTTCTCAGAGATGGCAATGGCATCCCACTCCAGTACTCTTGCCTGGAAACTCCCATGGATGGAGGAGCCTGGTGGGCTGCAGTCCATGGGGTCGCTGAGTTAGACACGACTGAACGACTTCACTTTCACTTTTCACTTTCATGCAATGGAGAAGGAAATGGCAACCCACTCCAGTGTTCTTGCATGGAGAATCCAAGGATGGTGGAGCCCAATGGGCTGCCGTCTGTGGGGTCGCACAGAGTCAGACACAACTGAAGTGACTTAGCAGCAGCAGCAGCAGCAGCAACAACTCTTTGCATGAGGTGGCCAAAGTACTGGAGTTTCAGCTTTAGCATCATTCCTTCCAAAGAAATCCCAGGGTTGTTCTCCTTTAGAATGGACTGGTTGGATCTCCTTGCAGTGCAAGGGGACTCTCAAGAGTCTTCTTCAACACCACAGTTCAAAAGCATCAATTCTTCAGCGTTCAGCTTTCTTCACAGTCCAACTCTTCCATCCATACATGACTACTGGAAAAACCATAGCCTTGACTAGATGGACCTTATTCAGCAAAGTAATGTCTCTGCTTTTGAATATGCTGTCTAGGTTGGTCATAAATTTTCTTCCATGGAGTAAGCGTCTTTTAATTTCATGGCTGCAGTCACCATCTGCAGTGATTTTGGAGCCCCAAAAATAATGTCTGACATTCTTTCCATTGTTTCCCCATCTATTTCCTATGAAGTGATGGGAACAGATGCCATGATCTTCGTTTTCTGAATGCTGAGCTTTAAGCTAACTTTTTCACTTCCCTCTTTCACTTTCATCAAGAGGCTTTTTAGTTCCTCTTCACTTTCTGCCATAAGGGTGGTGTCATCTGCATATCTGAGGTTATTGAGATTTCTCCCGGCAATCTTGATTCCAGCTTGTGTTTCTTCCAGTTCAGCGTTTCTCATGATGTACTCTGCATATAAGTTAAATAAGCAGGGTGACAATATACAGCCTTGACGTACTCCTTTTCCTATTTGGAACCAGTCTGTTGTTCCATGTCCAGTTCTAACTGGTGCTTCCTGACCTGCATACAGATTTCTCAAGATGCAGGTTAGGTGGTCTGGTATTCCCATCTATCTCAGAATTTTCCACAGTTTATTATGATCCACACAGTCAAATGCTCTGGGTATACTAGTGGCTAAATAAATAAGAAAAATGTAAGTGCTCAGGATAAATCCTTCTGTAGACTATTTAAAAATAATCAGCAGTACAAAAATAAAAATAGGTGTGAAAAATTTAAAACAAATGCAAAATGTAAAACTTTCTCTCAATGTTAGAAAAGACACAGCAAGCAAAGGAAGCTTGTTTACCATGCACATTTTCCCAATGATTAAATCACAAGGTAGCAATATTCTTATAGTTTCATTAAAGTTACAGGTTAAAGAAATGCTGATTACAGATATATATGCAAAACATAATTAATTTCTGAGATGAGTTTTCTTTACTGATGAAACAAAAGCTGCCGATTTCCTTCCCTTTTTAATCATTCTTTTGATCTTGTTCTATGTAAAGGAACAAAAATAATTTTCCCTCTATCCTTCTACATTCTAGACCAATCAACGGAAGAAAAACAAGTTTGATAACATATGTACCTACTGTCTACATGGAAGATTCCCAGAAAACTGAATAACTCTCTCAAATGGCTCAAGCTACCACCTTAAATACTCTCTCCATTCAAAAACAACAGAAGATCTTGTGGTGGGAGATGGCAGTCATGGAAACTTATCAAGAAAAGCACAGTAAATGAAAGTAAGACTGTTAATGTAGATTTAAATCTTCTTCATTGATAAAGAATTTCTAGAGATTTAGAATCATGCTCTTTCCCTGGTGCAGAGACACTCTTACAAATAGAGATTTCCCTTATAAATCTTTCTTACAAAAGGGTAGCTTCTATTACCCATTTTCAGAGCTCTTCCTATGCCTGCTGTTTCTTTAAAAATAAACAACTCAAAATAATCCTCATGCTCAAGAGGCATATTTGGAATGACATATTCTGCTCTTCTTCAGCTGCTACTGACTTTTCAATTACTCTATTGTATTGACACTACTAAACTTTAATCAAAATAAAGCTAAATAAAAGTACTTTTCAGATAAAGTATTTAGAAAACATATCTGAAAATACGGCAGAGAAGGCAGGCAAAGCATTATTTAAAGGTGATTTTCTCTTTCACCCCTTCTTACTTCCTTGATGCCCAAATAAATTTGTCCAAATATCAAATTAAGATCCCATGGGATATAGCAGAAAAAGGAAAGGATACAGTGCTGTTGACCTGAAATAGCCTGCCAGATATTTCTCCAGCAAAGATGGGTTTATTTGAGATCACTGGAGAATTGCTATTCAAGGTCTGCAACATTGAGCCACATCCAAGACCCACATAGCGTGGGGGAAGGAGAAGGCTTTTATAGAGGGAAGTGGGAGGTCTGTGGTAAACAAAGAGTCTATGACAGTTCATTGGCTGAGTCTTGTGAGTAATGAAGTCTTCCTTTCTCTTGTTGGGCTCTGCTATGTTGCAGGGCATCAGAGCTCCCACTTCTGATCTCCAGACTCTCTTTAGTTAAGGTTTCTGTTATTAATTTTTACATAGCTTAAAGTCAGTTTTGGGAAATATGCTTCCCTGGCAACCAGAATTAAATGTTTCAAACACACACTGGGAATTCTCTTATCTGCTAGTGCAAAAATTACAACTATACGAAAGTCATTAGAACACATATTCTACTGCTCTCATCCTGCTCTTGAACTTGAAACAGACTACCATATGCATGCTTTATTCCATGATGGTCTCAACATAAAATAAACGTATTCTTCAGTTAATTTCAGTCACTCAGTCATGTCCAACTCTTTGCAACCCCATGAATTGCAGCACTCCAGGCCTCCCTGTCCATCACCAACTCCCAGAGTTCACTCAAACTCATGTCCATCGAGTCAGTGATGCCATCAAGCCATCTCATCCTCTGTTGTCCCCTTCTCCTCCTGCCTCCAATCCCTCCAAGCATCAAGGTCTTCTCCTAATGAGTCAACTCTTTGCATGGGTGGCCAAAGTATTGGAGTTTCAGCTTTAGCATCAGTCCTTCCAATGAATACCCAGGACTGATCTCCTTTAGGATGGACTGGTTGGATCTCTTTGCAGTCCAAGGGACTCTCAAGAGTCTTCTCCAACACCACAGTTCAAAAGCATCAACTCTTTTGTACTAAGCTTTCTTTATAGTCCAACTCTTACATCCATATATGACCACTGGAAAAACCATAGCCTTGACTAGATGGACCTTTGTTGGCAAAGTAATATCTCTGCTTCTGAATATGCTATCTAGGTTGGTCAAAACTTTCCTTCCAAGAGGTAAGCGTCTTTTAATTTCTGGGTGCAGTTACCATCTGCAGTGAGTTTGGAGCCCCAAAAAATAAAGTCTGAAACTGTTTCCCTTGTATCCCTGTCTATTTACCATGAAGTGATGGGAACGGATGCCATGATCTTAGTGTTCTGAATGTTGAGCTTTAAGCCAACTTTTTCACTCTCCTCTTTCAATTTCATCAAGAGGCTTTTTAGTTCCTCTTCACTTTCTGCCTTAAGGGTGGTGTCATCTGCATATCTGAGGTGATTGATATTTCTCCTGGCAATCTTGATTCTAGCTTGTGCTTCTTCCAGTCTAGCATTTCTCATGATGTACTCTGCATACAAGTTAAACAAGTAGGGTGACAATATACAGCCTTGACATACTCCTTTTCCTATTTGGAACCAGTCTGTTGTTCCATGTCCAGTTCTAACTGTTGCTTCTTGACCTGCATATAGATTTCTCAAGAGGCAGGTCAGGTGGTCTGGTATTCCCATCTCTTTCAGAATTTTCCATAGTTTATTATGATCCACACAAAGGCTTTGGCATAGTCAATAAAGCAGAAGTAGATGTTTTTCTGGAACTCTCTTGCTTTTTGATGATCCAGAAGATGTTGGAAATTTGATCTCTGGTTCTTCTGCCTTTTCTATAGCCAGTTTGAACATCTGGAAGTTCATGGTTCATGTAGTGCTGAAGCCTGGCTTGGAGAATTTTGAGCATTACTTTACTAGCATGTTGTTAAACATCAGAAAGTTGTCAGCTGAGCAATGATTGACAGTCTTTTTCCATAGAACCTACAAATAAAAGTGAAAATATTTTAAAGATCTAAATAAACAGACTATTTCATAATGAGCTTCCAATTGCTATACTAATGCATTTATTTCAACTTTTATAAACAAAGTTACAGAGAAAATAAGAAAGCATGTTGATTCAATCATATGCTTATATTTGCATCAGTCTTTTCCAAGTTCTAACATTTATGAGTAAGGTTGTCAGGGTGTATCCTACCTACTGGTGCCTGGCTAATGGGACTGGCAGCAAGGACTGTAAAGTAGCCTTCATCTTCTTGGCCAAATAGGAATTCTGTGTGAACACTGGATTAGCTGTGCCCAGAAGAAAACCACCCTATTTTTTTTTCCTTGATATACTCAAAAGGGGGCTTTTGCAGTCTCTTCAAATGAAGGTTACTTTCCATTCTTTGTTTATCAGTACCAGTTGTGCTCTATGAGACCCTGCAAAATAGACACATAAAAAGAGTGAATTTTTCTTTTATGAGTAGTATTTAGCTTGGTGTTTGAAATACAGCTGTTAAAAGAGTAAAGAGATGATATGAATTCATTAATAAATGAAATGTTGATGACCTTATATATATATATGTGTATATATATATGTGTGTGTGTATATATATATATATTTACTTATTTATTTTGGCTGTGCTGAGTCTTAGTTGCAGGATGCATGCAGGAATCTACTTTATCAACCGGAGCTGCAGCTTGTGATGGTTCTTGACCCCAGCCTGGGCTGAACGCCTGCATGAGAGATCTCTTCTGTGATGGTGCCTGCCCCTGCTCCCTGTAACACTAACTCTCTGTGCTTTGTGGATACTACCATCCTTACAACAAGGGAACTTGCTCTGTGCCGCCGACCTGACAGATGCTGATCTAGGGAGTTCTGCATGTGTGTGCTTCCCTCTCCCAGGAGCACCCATGGGAGTCCCATGTGGATCCCGAGTGTGCCCCCACAGGCTCTCTACTTGAGCCCAGATCCCCAGCTGGTGGTAAAGGAAGGGCAGGCTGCAGCTGAGAAGGTTGTGACCAAGAACAAATTAAAGGTTAATGGGCTGCCCTAGCTCCTGAATTTACTGCTGCTCCACCCTCCTGAGGGGGCAGCCTGGTCTGAGGCTGCAGGAACCCTCCATGCCAGCTCACAGTCTCTGACTCAAAAAACAAAGGAATTGATAAATTATTCACCAAAAAGCGGGAAGTGACATATATCGGAGAGAATCAAGACTCAAACCCTAGTTCTTTTGATTCCACATGCTGTGATCTCTAATCCAACGCACCAATTTCCCCACACTTGAATAGCTATAAACTGAAACTATGAGTACTATACTTACTGAAATAAATCTGCCTATAAATGGATCAGAAGAGTTAAAACCCTTGTTGTTCAAGATTCAATTGTATTACTGTTAATATCATGAGTAAATGAATCAAGGAATATTGAATAGAAATATTACCCTCCTACCCAGGTTTCTTAACGTCTAAACATCTAGCTCTGAACATCCTTGGCAAGATGATTTTTAACAGGATATAATAATTTACTCTTTTTATTGAAATATTTTGTTTTGGTGTTTTTATAATTATTAAATTATTTACAATAGTTGCATAGACTCTTTGTGTAAAATTTTACATAATAATTGTTTCTTTTTTGGCTACTAATAATTTTGCTGAAATAAACATTTTATATATTTCTTAGTATATATGAGAAGAGGACATTCCTAACTATGAAACTGATAGGCCAGGAAATATATGATATTTTACATTTCACATACTTTAATTATCCTGATAACTTTTTAGAAAGGTTGCACTAGAGATTATTAATATTTTATATGTTTACACAATTATATAATGCTCTTTTGACTTGCATTAATTTAATGTCATGTGAATTTATGCATCATTATGTTAATTTGTGTGTAAACTGCTTATTCATTTCTATGCTTATTAGATTATTCATGTTTTTCAAATAAATGTATGTGTCCTTTCCCCTAATTTTGGAAACATTGTAGGAAAAATAGTAAGTATGTTGGAACTCAAAACTTCATTTAGCAACTAACAAAATAACCTGATCACTGAGAACCACCCATCTCTTTCTTCTAAGGGTTACGATAGGACACAAGCACCCCATATACCATTTTTTAATAATTGCTTTTTTTTTCTTTCCTGTTTGTGCTGGGCACCTCGCTCCTGGAACCCTCCTCACCTGAGCCAGGCAGCCAGCTCTCCAGGAGCCTCGACCCAGAGTGATTCCCACCCCCAGGGCTGTCCACCGGCATGAGAGGCATGTTCTGTGAACCTGCCTTCCCCTGCCCTCTGTAACACACACTAGTCTCTGTGCTGTATTGACATCGCCATCCTTACAACAGCAAAGGGGCTCACTCTGTGGGTCTGATGTAAAAGACGCTAATCCAGGGAGTTCTGGGCATGCATGGTTCCCTCTCCCGTGAGTCCTACGTACATCTTGCACACATCCCACACGCTCTTTACCGGAGCCAAGATCCTCAACAGGTGGTATAGGAGGGGCAGGCTGCAGCTGAGAAGGCTGTACGCAAGGAGGAGTTTAGGGTGAGCCGGCTGCCCCAGCTCCTGAAGTGACTGCTGCTCTACCCACTGGAGGTGCCAGCTTGGTCTCAAGGTGGCAGGTGCCCTCCGTGCTTGCCCAGCAGACCCCACTGAGGACCACAGCACCCAGACGCTGGTGAGAATGCCACTGAAGATGGGCTGGTAACTCCCACAGCTCAGGCCACGGAGAGGGAGGCACAATCATTGCGTGATCTTCAGCTGTTCTTCCGCAGACTCTAACCCAGAAAATGGAAATAAAAGTGATGGGAAAAAAACAAAAACCAGTCTCTAAAATAATTTATAAATTATGCGGTGGATTCAACTACTTTAGACACCAGCTAGGCTCACCAGTTGCCAGAAAGTGTCCACTTTTCATTTGCAGATAATTCTTAAAGGCATTTGTGATAATGTCCATATCATAAAAGAAATTCAATATTTATACAAATAATTTGCTAACTCTTATAATCTTAGCTATTTTTAGTTTTGTTTTTTTGCACATTTAAATAAAGACATATATCTCACTAGTATTTCAGATGTGATATCTTGCTGTTCTATTAAAAAAAAAAACAACTAACTTTTTGTAATATAAAGACCTAAGTAGCTGGAGGTATATCTCTTGTTAAGATATAAATTGTAAAAGATTTCTATTTGGGGTTTCTTTCCATAATATTTCATATAGAAATGGTAGCAAAAGAAGTTCTTTTTCCTGTGACTTTGCTTTATCCCTTTAAAGAAATACTCTCTGAATTATTTGCCTTTTTTTTTTTTTTTTCTATTCACAGATTAATGAGGCTACCTTTTGAAGCATGGTCAAGGCTGTATTTTTCCTTGGGTTTTATATACTGAGCATATATCTTCTGGTAAGTTGCACCTTTTGTTCTTTTTTATGGCTTATATATATATTGTTATTCCATTAGTACAAGGCTAGCTATTGCTACAAATGTCCCACAGAGAGGGTATTTTGGTGACTTTCTTGATGATGCTAAAAGTCTTTGTTTAGCATTCAGTCTGCCTCCTAATTCTGTGCTCATGTCACTCTGTGTTCCAATTTAATTCAGGTTAGGTTATTCTTATCTTTCAATCTGTAATCACTAGTTCTTCTATATTTCAGTTACACAAATATGAACACATCTTTGGTCTGGACTCACATGAGTTTGGTCTGTCACTTGAGTTTAGGTCCAAAGTAGTTTTTGATGTTTGCTACAACCATTACCTCATTGTCAGCTCTAGATAAAGTTGTCAGAAATTTGCTGTATGATTTGGTAGGGTTTTACTTAAAATGAATATCCAACTGCAGCCATGAAATTAAAAGATGCTTAGTCCTTTGAAGAAAAGTTATGACCAATCTAGATAGTATATTCAAAAGCAGAGACATCACCTTGCCAACTAAGGTCCGTCTAGTCAAGGCTATGGTTTTCCTATGGTCATGTATGGATGTGAGAGTTGGACTGTGAAGAAGGCTGAGCACCGAAGAATTGATGCTTTTCAACTGTGGTGTTGGAAAAGACTCCTGAGAGTCCCTTGGACTGCAAGGAGATCCAACCAGTCCATTCTGAAGGAGACCAGCCCTGGGATTTCTTTGGAAGGAATGATGCTAAAGCTGAAACTCCAGTACTTTGGCCACCTCATGCAAAGAGTTGACTCATTGGAAAAGACTCTGATGCTGGGAAGGATTAGGGGAAGGAGGAGAAGGGGATGACAGAGGATGAGATGGCTGGATGGCATCATGGACTCGATGAACATGAGTCTGAGTGAACTCCGGGAGATGATGATGGACAGGGAAGCCTGGCATGCTGAGATTCATGGGGTTACAAAGAGCCTGACACGACTGAGCGACTGAACTGAACTGAATGGGAAAAATATGCTACTAAAAATTAATTTGACAGAGAGTAGATGTATTAATGATAACCCTGTATGTGAGACAGCAAAAAGACACAGATGTAAAGAACAGACTTTTGGACTCTGTGGGAGAGGGAGAGGGTGGGATAATGTGGGAGAATGGCATGGAAACATGTATACTATCATGTAAGAAACGAATTGCTAGTCTAGGTTCGATACAGGATACAGGATGCTTGGGGTTGGTGCACTGGGATGACCCAGAGAGATGATATGGGGAGGGGTGGTGGGAGGAGGGTTCAGGCTTGGGAACTCATGTACACCTGTGGTGGATTCAAGTCAATGTATGGCAAAACCAATAGAGTATTGTAAAGTGAAAAAAAAAAAAAAAGAAGAAACTGAAGCATTAGAATTTAAAACTAAAAGAGTCATCTTATAAACTCCACTTTATTACTATAGGTTTCCAGTTGTTGTATTTCTAATTTCAAGTTTTAAGGTTTTTCACTGCCTTAATACTGGTGATGTTTTTAGCCTTCTTATTGTTAAGAACTACTATTTCAAAAGAATAGTAACTTTTTGTTTAACAAACCACAGAAAAACATAATGGTTAAAACATTAAACATTTATTATTTTTCATGCTTAAAAATCTGCATATTAATAAAATTATATAAATGTAATGAGTATTCATTGACACACTAAGAAGAATTTTGTGAAAATATGTATTTCAAGACTGCTATAATCTCCTAAGGTGAGTGATAATAAAAGAATATTGAACTAAACTTTCTCAAGACAAAGGTGATGCAAATAAAGATGATTTCTAAACAATTTTTCTGATTATTAATCAAACTTTGATATTGCTTTAATCTTTTATTGATATTACCATATTTATTTGATGTAGCAAATGTGTTTTTAAAAATACACTTTTAAAGCCTAGAGCAAGGGCAAAAGAAAAATATATATATAGTTACTAAGCTAATAGTAACAAAGATAATACCATGCTTAAAAATATTAAATGAATCTATGTAAAGGCAGAGAAAGAGGAAAAACTGGATCGAATAACAAAGGTAAAAATAAGAAATAAAAATCAGATTGTATATTTAAACTCAGTCATGGTGATGTTAATATTATATATAAAGGGTTTAAACTCCATGAGCAAGGCAGACATTATCATAATGGGGGGAAAAGGGCTAAGATGTAAGTTTTCTACATAAAAAACACTTTTAAAATTAATACTTTTCTAAAAGGATCAAAAGATACATTTTATCAAACTGATTCATAAAATGCATAAGAAGTAACATTAACACTAGACATGGTAGATTTTAAAATAAGAAAAAGTACTGTGGATTAAGAGAAAAATGTTAAACAGAGGGGATGATTTATAAGGAAGATATAACTATCTTAATTTTTATGCATATAATAGATATTTTACATAAAGTAAAAATCAATAGAACTTATTGGGTAACTAGATAAGACTACAACAATAGATGAAGTTTTTCACTCTATTCTACACTACATTTTTTACTACTACTAGTTTTTCACTACATTTCACCATCAAAATGTAGTATACCACTATTCATAATTTGTATAATCTTTCAAGAATATACTTTAGTGATCTCCTTCTTGTCCTATGGACAATGATTATTACATAGTTTGTGTCTACTTAAGTTATACACTACACAATACTTTTTAATGTAGTTTTTAACTATATTTGGAAGTCCTGCATTATTCTGTGGACTGTTATTTCCTTAAATGACCGATGGAGGATGTTAGAAAACCACTCATCTGGAAAAGATCCATTCAAAATACAAGACAGACCAATGAATTTTAATGTAACAAATTACAAAAAGGTCATGAATATGGTTTCAGGTTTCTTATTGAAATTAACATCTAAGAAGATACCCCTTAGTAAGTTTTGACATTGTATCAAATAAAAATATATATTATTATCCGAAAAGGCTTTAGAAACTTCTAACTTTTCAAATTACTTGTCTATGTTAAGATTCTCTTCATATACTTGAGCTTAAAAATATACAACAATGGACTGAATGTAGAAAGAAATATGAGAATCTGGTTATCTTGTATTTATAAATACAAACATTACAGAAACTTTCAAAACCTAAAAAGGCCAGGCCTCCTTGCCCATCACCAACTGCTGGAGTCTACCCAAACCCATGTCCATTGAGTCAGTGTTCATTTTATCTAGATGCAAATTTGTATCTGTTGAACAACCTCTCATTTCTTCATCTGCAGTCCCTGGCACCTACAATTCTACTGTCAGTTTCTATGAGTTTGACTATTTAACTACCTCTTATAAACCGTGCTAGTGGAATTCTGTGTCTGGCTTATTCACTTATAATGTCTTCCACTGTCATTCATATTGTCATATAAGGCAAAGTTTCCTTCTGTTTAAAACTGTTGGGCAGACCCCATGTAGACAGGCATGGCAACCCACTCCAGTGTTCTTGCCCAGAGAATCCCATGGACAGAGAAGCCTGGTGGGCTACAGTCCATGGGGTCATAAAGAGCCAGACACCACTGAGCGACTAACACTACTACTGCTACTAAACCTGAGTAATATTTTCATTATATGGGTGCCTCACATTTTCTTTATTCATCTGTCAATGGGCATTTAAGCTGCAACGGACGTGGGGCTGCAGATCTCTCTCTGAGGTCCTGATTTCAATTCTTTTGGATATATAACCAGAAGCAGGACTGCTAGATCATATGATAGCTCTAGTTTTTAGTATTTTGAGAAAACTCTGTACTGTTTTCTGTAATGGCCGCATCAATTTACATTGCCAGTATATCACTGGCTTTATCAATGGCTTAAAGTAACAAGCAGGCACTTTTCTCACGTGGAACTGTTAGCCAGTTTCACCTCAGGTTACATGTTTAAGCTGCTTTTAGCTTCAAATTTCTGTTGGGATTCAGATCTACTCCGTATGACTCCACATTTTTTTCTTAGACATGTGACTGTCTGAGACATGCTATTTTCATAGCAGCAAGACATACTGTTTTTATAGCCAGACATTTTTAATAACTCTTTTCTCATTGTTGTTGTTGTTGTTTAGTCCCTCAGCCGTGTCTGACTCTTTGCAACCCCATGGACTGCAGCACACCAGTCTTCCCTGTCCTTTACCATTTCCTGGAGCTTGCTCAAACTCTTGTGCATTGAGTTGGTGATGCCAGCCAACCATCTCTTCTTCTGTCATCCCTTCTCCTGCCTTCAGTCTTTCGCAGCCAGCATCAGGGTCTTTTCCAATGAGTTGGCTCTTTGTATCAGGTGGCCAAAGGTATTTCACTGGCTCAAACATTTAATGCTCAGTCACTCATTCATGTTCAACTCTTTGTGAGCCCATGGACTGCAGCCCACCAGGCTCCTCTGTCCATGGAATTTTCCAGGTAAAGATACTGGAGTTGTTTGCCACTTCCTACTGCAGCAGATCTTCCCAACCCAGGATCAAACCGATGTCTTTTGCATCGCCTGCGTTGGCAGGTAGATCTTTACCACTGTGCCACCTGGGCCTAAACATGAAACATGATTAATCTCAGAGTCAACTTGTAAAAAGTACATTGCTCCTACCATGAACTCATGGAAAAGACAGTAAAATATGATACTAAAAATGTCTTGAGTGAAGAATTAGAGTTAATGTCTCCCAAGACATTAATGGGTCTTTGTACCATTTAGTAAAGTTAAGACAATCAGCAGGCATACAGTCTTGATATAGTATTTTTCTTCACTTAAATAATTTGCATTAGACAATTGAAAGGGGCTGGAAAGTGTTTTGCAATGACTTCATTTGATAAATGGAGAAACTGACATCCCAGGGTATTTAAGCGTTTTTCTAAATTTGTATAGTAAGTCATTGATATCTAACAAGGAAATAACTTATCTGACATCGTACCTGAATTCACTGTTACACTGACTTTCTCTTACTATTCATGTGCACTTTCAATATCCCAATATGTTTCTAGCAGACAGGATTCAGGCAGGAAACAGATGGCAATCTCAAAAGGGTTTAACAGAAAGTTAAACAAGATGAAAGAGATTTAACAAAGAGCTCTTTAGCAGAGGTGATAGCAGTTGAAAAGAATCCAGAAGAACTGAAGCAGAATCTGTATTTAACAACTGCAGGAGTCACCACCACCAGGTGTGAATGGGGCAAAAAGGGGCAAGAGTTCTAGGACCTAAAAGAGATGAGGTCAAGGGTGAGGAGCTTTACCTTTACCTTTGGAAAGACTCAATCCCAGTAGAATCCCAGAATCCTTACTGTAAGAAAGGAAGTGAATAAGAAGAGTAATAGTCAGACACGACTGAAGCAACTTAGCGTGCACACAACAAATGTTTATTGAAACCTTGCTTGCTATATGTCAGATTTGTCTCCAGGCATTGACACGGTAGCATTGAACAAAACATAAAAATTCCTTCTTGGAGCTTATACTCTAGAAATGGATTCAGTTCTTAAGCAGGCAAAAATCAAGTAAAATTATATTATGTTAATAGGGATAAATATCAAGAAAAAATCAGGGAAATAGAGTAGGAAGTTGATTCTGAGGGGCCTTGGGCAGAGTGTAAGATGATCTGATTTATGTAAACAGGAAAATTCACTGCTGAGTTACGGATTAGCTTAAGATGGGCAAGGGCTGATGCAAGTGGAATTTTGTAAAATATTAATTATATGATAGGTATAGTCTAGAAATATGGCCATTTTTTATGCTTTAAAATATTTTTATTTATTTTTAAATTTTTATTGAAGTAGAGCTAATTTACAAAGTTGCATTAATTTCTGGTATTCAACAAAGTGATTAAATTTTACATATGCATATATTATTTTTCATAACTTTTTCCATTATTATTTAATGAAAGATATTGAATATATTTCTCTGTGATATATAATAGAATCTTGTTGTTAGTCCATTCTGTATATAATAGTTTACATCTGTTAGTCCAAAACTCTTAGTCTAACCCTCCTCTGTGCCCCTCCTATCCTTGGCAACCACAAGACTATGAGTCTGTTTCATAGATAAATTCATTTGTATCATTTTTTTAAGTCTCACAGATAAGTGCTATCATAAAGACACTGTCTTTCTAATTTACTTTTTTAGTATGATAATCTCTAGGTCCATCTATGTAGTTGCAAATGGTATTATTTCATTCTTTGTTACGACTGAGTGATAGTCCATTTTATATGTACCACATCTTCTTTATCTATTTGTTGATAAATATTTAGGTTGTTTACCTGTCTTCACTATTATAAATAGTACTTTTATGAACATAGAGGTGCATGCATCTGTTTGAATTGTAATTTTATCAAGATATATACTCAGGAATAGGATTGCTGGAGCATATGGAGTTTTTGAGGAACATTCATACTGTTTTCCATAATGGCTATGCCAATTTACATTTACACCAACAACATAGAAGTGTTCCTTTTTCTCCACACCTCTTTTAATCCACATTTTCTCCAGTATTTATTATTTGTAGACTTGATGATGGCTGGTATGAAGTGGTACCTCATTTGCATTTCTCTAATTGTTACTGACGCTGAATATCTTTTCATGTCCCTACTGGTCATCTGTATGCCTTTTCTGGGGAAATATCTATTTAGAGTTTCTGTCTGTTTTTGATTAAGTTGTTTGTTTCTTTGTTACTGATTCATACAAGCCATTTATAATATTGGAAAATAAGTCCTTGTCAATTACATAATTTACACATTTTTTTCTAGCAGTCCATAGGTTGTCTTTTGTTTTGTTTATGGTATTCTTTGTTGTGCAAATCTTAAATGTTTGATTAGGTCCCATTTGTTTATTTTTCCTTTTATTTCTTTTGACTTGTGAGACTGACCTAAGAAAACGGCGCAGTTTATATCAGAGAATGTTTGTACCTATGTTCTGAGTTTTATGGTGTCATGTCTTATATTTAAGTCTTTAGGCCATGAAATATAGTTAATTTTTGTTATCTATTTAAATCGCATGATAAAGAGAGATAAAATGTGGCATTAAAAAAAAACAAGTAAATAATTATGTCATAATTTACTTATTAAGTAAGTCCAGATGTTTACATATTGATTTTCTTAACTGTAAAGACTTGTTGACTGACATGAGTGATGTAAGTTTATAGATAAGCCTGAGCTACTTGTGAATTTTCAAAAGAGATATTTTTAAAGCAAACTCTAAACTTTCTAAGAAAATTTTTAAATAAGAGACAGGCAAAAAAGACACATTATTTGTATCATATGAAAGCTATAAATTATTTGGAAGATAAAATAGAGTAGATGAGATTTAATAACAATATATACAGATATAGAAATAAACGTTTTTCTTCCAAACATGCTCATTTGTCTTAACCTATAAGCCAAAGAATTATGCAAATGCTCATGAACAATTACTTATTATTGATAATATAAAAAACATATTTATTTTATTTGACATTTTTCCCATATGAAGACATTTCTAGCTATTAAATTTTCCAGGAAAGTTAATACAATATACTTTCTTTTAAGTATTTTACTATGTAATAAATATTTGAATATATTTCAGGAGCAAAACCAGAACTCAATTGTTAAATATTTCACTGCAGTCTGATAAACTCCAATACCAGGCTCTCTGGAATTATAACAAATGCAAATATTTGTTAGAAAATATTTTACAATAGCCAATTCTATCTGTATAAGGAGAACATAACAGTGCCAACTTTAAAGACACCAGTTCCACTCAGTAAGCTGGCCCTATGAGACAGAATGCAGCCTTGTTTGTGCAGCAGGATGGGATGAGCTGCAGCAAATAGCCACTGCGCTCAAGGTGCCTCCAGCTCCACCTGGTGCAGCCTTAACGGCAATATTTCACAGAAGCCAGACAGAGGAATTCAACAACAGCTTCAAGCTGTATATTCTTCAAGTTAGGGACCTCATAGTTTCACATTAAAAACTCCATCTTGAAACTATAAACACAGAGAAGTTCTCACAAAAACATTAGAATTTTGTGCAGTGCATTACTTGGTATAATCACTCACCTAAAGCCAGACATCCTGGAGTGTGAAGTCAAGTGGGCCTTAGGAAGCATCACTACGGAAAAAGCTAGTGGAGGAGATGGACTTCCAGTTGAGCTCTTTCAAATCCTAAAAGATGATGCTGTGAAAATGTTGCACTCAATATGTCAGCAAATCTGGAAAACTCAGAAGTGGCTGCAAGACCGAAAAGGTCAGCTTTCATTCCAATCCCAAAGAGAGGCAATGGCAAAGAATATTCAAACTACTGCACAATTGCACTCATCTCACATGCTAGTAAGGTAATGCTCAAAATTCTCCAAGTCAGGCTCCAACAGTACATGAACCGAGAACTTCCATATGTTTAAGCTGGATTTAGAAAAGGCAGAGGAACCAGAGATCAAATTGCCAACATCTGCTGGAACATGGAAAAAGCAAGAGAGTTCCAGAAAAACATCCACTTCTGCTTTATTAACTATGCCAAACTTTTGACTGTGTGGATCACAGCAAACTGTGGAAAATTCTTCAAGAGATGGGAATACCAGACCACTTTATCTGCCTCCTGAGAAATTTGTATGCAGGTCAAGAAGCAACAGTTAGAACCAGTCATGAAACAACTGACTGGTTCAAAATTGGGGAAAGGAGTACGTCAAGTTATGCTATATATTGTCACACTGCTTATTTAAATTATATGCAGAATACATCATGAGAAATGCCAGGCTGGATGAAGCAGAAACTAGAATCCAGATTGCTGGGAGAAATATCAATAACCTCAGATATGTAGGTGACACCACCCTTATGGCAGAAAGTGAAGAGAAACTAAAGAAGCTTTTGATGAAAGTGAAAGAGGAGAGTGAAAAAAGTTTTCTTAAAGCTCAACATTCAAAAAGCTAAGATCATAGCATCTGGTCCCATCACTTCATGACAAATAAATAGGGAAACAATGGAAACAGTGACAGACTTTATTTTCTTGGGTTCCAAAATCACTACAAATGGTGACTGTGGCTATGAAATTAAAAGATATTTTCTCCTTGGAAGAAAAGCTATGACCAACCTAGATAGCATATTCAAAAGCAGAGACATTACTTTGCCAACAAATGTCCGTCTAGTCAAAGCTATGGTTTTCCAGTAGCATGTAGGGATGTGAGAGTTTGACCATAAAGAAAGCTGAACACCGAAGAATTGATGCTTTTGAATTGCGATGTTGGAAAAGACTCTTGAGAGTATCTTGAACTGCAAGGAGATAAAACCAGCCAATCCAAAAGAAAATCAATTCTGAATATTCATTAGAACGACTGATGCTGAAGCTGAAGCTCCAATACTTTGACAACCTGATGCAAAGAACCGACTCATTCGAAAAGAGCCTGGGGCTAGGAAAGTTTGAAGGCAGGAGGAGAAGTGGATAACAGAGGATGAGATGGTTGGATGGCATCAACAACTCAATGGACATAAATTTTGTAAGCTCCAGGAGTTGGTGATGGTCAGGGAAGCTTGGCATGTTGCACTCCATGGGGTTGAAAGTATTCGAACATGACTGAGTGGCTGAACTGAACTGAACCTGCTTGAGATGTTGTCTTCGTCTGTTTGGACTACTATTGTTGTTATTTAGTTGTTAAAACCTGTTGGACTCTTTTGTGACTCCTATGGACTGTAGCCTTTCAGGCTCCTCTGTGCATGGGATTTCCCAGTCAAGAATACAGGAGTGTATTTCCGTACAAATTGTGAAATTATTTGTTCTAGCTTTGTGAAATATACCATTGGTAGCTTGATAGGGATTGCATTGATTCTATAAGTGGCTTTGGGTATACTCATTTTCACTATATTGATTCTCCTGATTCACGAACATGGTATATTTCTCCATCTATTAGTGTCCTCTTTGATTTCTTTCATCAGTGTTTTATAGTTTTCTATATATAGGTCTTTGGTTTCTTTAGGTAGATATATTCCTAAGTATTTTATTATTTTTGTTGCAATGGTAAATGCAACTGTTTCCTTAATTTCTCTATTTTCTCATTATTAGTATATAGGAATGCAAGGGATTTCTGTGTGTTGATTTTATATCCTGCAACTTTACTATATTCATTGATGAGCTCTAGTAATTTTCTGGTGGAGTCTTTAGGGTTTTCTATGTAGAGGATCATGTCATCTGCAAACAGTGAGAGTTTTACATCTTCTTTTTCAGTTTGGATTCCTTTTATTTCTTTTTCTGCTCTGATTGCTGTGGCCAAAACTTCCAGAACTATGTTGAATAGTAATGGTGAAAGTGGGCATCCTTGTCTTTTCCTGACTTTAAGTGTCTTGTTCCTGACTTTAGCAATCTTCAGAAAGAAGAATGGAACTGGAGGAATCAACCTGCCTGACTTCAGGCTGTACTTCAAAGGCACAGCCATCAAGACAGTATGGTACTGGCACAAAGACAGAAATATAGGTCAATGGAACAAAATAGAAAGCCCAGAGATAAATCCATGCACCTATGGACACCTTATCTTTGACAAAAGAGGCAAGAATATACAATGGAGAAAAGACAATCTCTTTAACAGGTGGTGCTGGGAAAACTGGTCAACCACTTGTAACAGAATGAAACTAGAACACTTTCTAACACCATACACAAAATAAACTCAAAATAGACTAAAGATCTAAATGTAAGACCAGAAACTATAAAACTCCTAGAGGAGAACATAGGCAAAACACTCTCTGACATACATCACAGCAGGATCCTCTATGACCCACCTCTCAGAACACTGGAAATAAAAGCAAAAATAAACACATGGGACCTAATTAAAATTAAAAGCTTCTGCACAACAAAGGAAACTATAAGCAAGGTGAAAAGACAGCCTTCAGAATGGGGAGAAAATAATGGCAAATGAAACAACTGACAAACAACTAATCTCAAAAATATACACACAACTCCTGCAGCTCAATTCCAGAAAAATAAATGACACAATCAAAAAATGGGCCAAAGAACTAAATAGACATTTCTCTAAAGAAGACATACAGATGGCTAACAAACACATGAAAAGATGCTCAACATCACTCATTATCAGAGAAATGCAAATCAAAGCCACAGTGAGGTACCATTTCACGCCAGTCAGAATGACTGCTATCCAAACGTCTACAAGCAATAAATGCTGGAGAGGGTGTGGAGAAAAGGGAACCCTCTTACACTGTTGGTGGGAATGCAAACTAGTACAGCCACTATGGAGAACAGTGTGGAGATTCCTTAAAAAACTGGAAATAGAACTGCCTTATGACCCAGCAACTCCACTGCTGGGCATACACACCGAGGAAACCAGAATTGAAAGAGACACATGTACCCCAATGTTCATCGCAGCACTGTTTATAATAGCCAGTACATGGAAGCAACCTAGATGTCTATCAGCAGATGAATGGATAAGAAAGCAGTGGTACATATACACAATGGAGTATTACTCAGCCCTTAAAAGAATACTTTTGAATCAGTTCTAATGAGGTGGATGAAACTGGAGCCAATTATACAGAGTGAAGTAAGCCAGAAAGAAAAACACCAATACAGTATACTAACACATATATATGGAATTTAAAAAGTTGTTAATGATAACCCTGTATGTGAGACAGCAAAAGAGACACAGATGTACAGAACAGTCTTTTGGACTCTGTGGGAGAGGGAGAGGGTGGGATAATATGGGAGAATGGCATTGAAACATGTATAATATCATATAAGAAACAAATCGCCAGTCTAGGTTCAGTGCAAATTCAGGATGCTTGGGGCTGGTGCACTGGGATGACCCAGAGAGATGGTATAGGGAGGGAGATGGGAGGGGGTTCAGGAATGGGAACACATGTACACCCATGGCAGATTCATGTTGATGTATGGCAAAACCAATACAATATTGTAAAGTAAAAAAAAAAAAAATAATAATAATAACAGTAAGAAAAGAAAAGAAGTCATTCGTTATCTTGCCCAGGGATTCAAGGGCACACAAATGTGTGTTGTTGCATTTGAATCTCTGTGTGGCCTTATTTTCCCAAGCAGGCTAAAATTTTTCTAATTTATTTATTTCTACTGGTTCAATAAGCGTTCCTTTTATGTACAACAAAAAAGCATCAATTTTTAAGTTTCTACCATACAAGGAAATCTGATAACTGATCAAGCCTCTGCCTCACATTTAGACTCCTTCCCTGACAACACTCAGAGTTAGTTGGCAAGGTTTTTTTGTCTATTTCTACAATACCACATATATGATATATTATAACTATAATATATAGAAAAATGTAGAAAATGTTATATATATATATATATATATAAAGTTGTATATATAATGTGCATAGTCTTTATACATTTTTTTTCTATGTGTCTATTCTTCAGTGATCAATGCAAAGAAATAGAGGAAAAGAACAGAATGGGAAAGACTAGAGATCTCTTCAAGAAAATAGAGATACCAAGGGAACATTTCATGCAAAGATGGCATCGATAAAGCACAGAAATGGTCTGGACCTAACAGAAGCAGAAGATATTAAGAAGAAGTGGCAAGAATACACAGAAGAACTATACAAAAAGATCTTCACGACCCAAATAATCATAATGATGTGATCACTAATCTAGAGCCAGACATCTTGGAATGTGAAGTCAAGTGGGTCTTAGAAAGCATCACTACGAACAAAGCTAGTGGAGGTGATGGAATTCTAGTGGAGCTGTTTCAAATCCTGAAAGATGCTACTGTGAAAATGCTGCACTCAGTATGCCAGCAAATTTGGAAAACTCAGCAGTGGCCACAGGACTGGAAAAGAACAGTTTTCATTCCAATTCCAAAGAAAGGCAATGCTAAAGAATGCCCAGACTACTGCACAATTGCACTCATCTCACATGCTAGTAAAGTAATGCTCAAAATTCTCCAAGCTAGGCTTCAGCAATACATGAACCGTGAACTTCTGATGTTTGAGCTGGTTTTAGAAAAGGCAGAGGAACCAGAGATCAAATTGCCAACATCCGCTGGATCATCAACAAAGCAAGAGAGTTCCAGAAAAACATCTATTTCTGCTTTATTGATATGCCAAAGCCTTTGACTGTGGATCATAATAAACTGTGGAAAATTCTGAAAGAGATGGGAATACCAGACCACCTCACCTGCCTCCTGAGAAATCTGTATGCAGGTCAGGAAGAACTGGACATGGCACAACAGGTTCCAAATAGGAAAAGGAGTACGTCAAGGCTGTATACTGTCATCTTGTTTATTTAACTTATATGCAGAGTACATAGTGAGAAATGCTGGACTGGAAGAAAAACAAGCTGGAATCAAGATTGCTGGGAGAAATATCAATAACCTCAGATATGCAGATGATAACACCCTTATGGCAGAAAGTGAAGAAGAACTAAAGACCCTCTTGATGAAAGTGAAACAGGAAAGTGAAAAAGTTGGTTTAAAGCTCAACATTCAGAAAATGAAGATCATGGCATCTGGCCCCATCATTTCATGGGAAATAGATGGAGAAACAGTGAAAACAGTGTCACGCTTTATTTTTTTGGGCTCCAAAATCACTGCAGATGGTGACTGCAGCCATGAAATTAAAAGACGCTTAATCCTTGGAAGAAAAGTTATGACCAACCTAGATAGTCTATTCAAAAGCAGAGACATTACTTTGCCAACAAAGTTCCGTCTAGTCAAGGCTATGTTTTTTCCTGTGGTTGTGTAGGGATGTGAGAGTTGGAGTGTGAAGAAGGCTGAGCGCCGAAGAATTGATCCTTTTGAACTGTGGTGTTGGAGAAGACTCTTGAGAGTCCCTTGGACTGCAAGGAGATCCAACCAGTCCATTCTGAAGGAGATCAGCCCTAGGATTTCTTTGGAAGGAATGATGCTAAAGTTGAAACTCCAGTTCTTTGGCCACCTCATGCAAAGAGTTGACTCATTGGAAAAGACCCTGATGCTGGGAGGGATTGGGGGCAGGAGGAGAAGGGGACGACCCAGGATGAGATGGCTGGATGGCATCACTGACTCGATGAACGTGAGTCTGAGTGAACTCCGGGAGATGGTGATGGACAGGGAGGCCTGGCATGCAGCAATTCATGGGGTTGCAAGTCGGACATGACTGAGAGACTGAACTGAACTGAACTGATATTCAATATAAAGAAGTATGTACTATATATATATTTTTTTTCTGTGTTCAAATTAATACTCCACATACATATGATTACTATAAAATAAAATATTCAATTCACAAAAGTAAAAGTTAAAAGTCCTTGAATTTTTATAGATGAGAAGACTTTGCCCAGTCTCCATAGAGTAAGAAATCTGAACACCCCAAAGTAGAAATTATAGGTTAAAGTTAATAGTGGGGAAACTTAAACCTTAAGTCCGGATTCTGGTTTAATGTTTTGACACCTCATTATTCTGTTTCCTCCAAGAGATTCTGATAAGCCATTCCTGGAATTTCCAAACTTAGAAGCTTAAACTGAACAATTTGTCTATTGGTTATATTTTAAAAGCTATCATTTGCTTGAGGTATCACTTAAAACAGATTCATAGAAAATAATGCATGCTATAAACGTTGTTTCTAGGTTGTTATATTACACCAAATAAAATATGTGTGAGAATATTAAGGTACTTAATTGCTTTTGTGTTTTTAATCATCTTAGCTTTGTAAATATAAATGCATCACTTCAGCAACACTAGAATTCTTTGCCAGGCTGTAAATATTAATATACAAATGAGTCAATATCCTGATGATGAGAATGTACTTCAGAATACTTTCTTTTAGCAGTTAATTTTTGAATGCCTGCTCCTTTCCAGGCCCTCATAAAATGGCATAATGTGACAAGAGTAGTATTTCCAATATTTCTTTAAAGTTATCACTACCATAATGTTCAACTGCATTGCACTCATTCATTTGTAGAAATGACACTATATATAGCCTGCTGTTTTGCCCTCAGTGACCAGGGAGAACTAAATTTATTAACAAAAATAAGTTAAACTTTTTAAAATAAAAAAATTCTTAAGAAGTTTAAATCCAACTTTCTAAAATATGATTTATCAAAGAAAATTCTGGTATTCATATATATATCATAATAATAACAAAGCCTTAACATGTATAGTACCATCATAAAAAGACAGCTTTTAGAAAAACACATACAAAACTCTTTATTTAATCTAGTTTTTTTAAAAGGGGATATTATTATATATTTATTTTACATAAAGGTAAATATCAAAATTATAGGGAAAGATATAGGAAAAAAATCATATGCTTTTTAGCCTCTGTGGAGACTAGCAGAAAAATAGGCCCTTTGAAATTCTCAACAATTTCCACAGTATTATTCACTGTAAGCCCTAGGTTTTCAATTCCTTTCTCTATAAACCTGATGTATATTTGTAAAGTAGTTTTATTCCTTATAACAAACAAACCACGTATTTTTAGATAGCATTCAGCAATATTTGCTATTCACTAACAGAATATGATTAGCATTCTTAACATTTATTATATTCATATCTGTATAAATTAAACATTTATTGATGGGACCCTAAATATTTTTTCATAAACTCTGACTGCATTGCTTTAAATGACTTCTAATCTAAGTCTCCTAACTTGTCATAAAAATTAGACTGATTCACTGTCCTTCTGAGAGTATGATATAAAAGCCCATCCATCACGGTGTATCTAATTAAGAAACTAAGTTAAGAGGTGTTTGAACAAGATATTTGAAAATCTCAGGGGACTAGACAATTGAATTGGTATTTCAGACATATCAAATTAGTTAATGATTTGGGAATCTTTATTCTGCAAGAGTATGTAAATTAAAAAGAATAATGAAATTCATTAAAGCCTGGTATCAGGGAGAAGGACCCCGTGCACCACTGCATGTAATTATAAGTACCTGCTTCTTTCAGATAGAAGGACAGGAGACCAGGGAAACAAAAAAGCAATTTGAATGGATTAATTTTCGTATTAGACATAGATAATTACAATTATTTTTCTTTATATTTTTAGGGTATCTTTTTCATAATTGACAAATCCATATTTGGTAACCAGGCTTGCTTTCCATTCTCAATTCACCATATGAACTTGTAAGATAAATGTCTTGCCATTCAAAATGACAGTAGATATTGAATTTTCTCTTGAAATTTAACAAAGTGTTCTATTTATCCTGTCAGCCTATTTTGATACCAAAAGAGTCAGAAAACTAAAACTATACAGGTTTATCCAAACGCTAAAAGAATGGAATATTAAATCTTATCCAGTAGATGACTGGAATATGTATTCTAAATGCAAGCACAATCTATTCTCATTCCAAAGCCATATCCTCATGATTCTTTTAAAGCATCTAAAATAAGAATACAACCAGTGATAATATTTTATTAAACCAAATACAAAAACATTTCTTCCCTTTCATATCACTTCTGGTTTGTCCATCAAAAAAAGCAGTCATTTTTGTACATATCATTTTAAAAACTTAAACTCTGATGAAATATAAAAAGTGTTTTTCACTTGATAGGAATAAAAAATCAAATGTTGGTTTGAACCTTGATATGCCATATGAAGCATTATACTATTCCAGGGATAGAATATCAATATATTCCTTCCCAGTGCCTCCCCACCTCCACTCTCCTCCCTTGCTATTCCCTCCAATTTGCTAGCCTCCATGGAACCTATTTGACTTTTATGAGATTCTTGCCTTTCTGAGGTTCCAACACCAGGGACACAGAAAATTGTAAACATTTGCAAAATGATATTTATTGTACCCACATCACCAGATTGCTATATACCCAGTTGATATATATATCACCATCAAAACAGGTGAGAATAGAGTGACTAAAGTACTGATTTTCCATAAAATAAATCTCATTAAGATGGAGCAACAGTAAAATAGGAAGCATATATTCCCAAAGTAGGAGCATTATTTACAAAAAAAAAAAGAACCCTAAAAGAAAAATAAAGAATGTGAGCGAAGGTTTATGAGTAAGCTTATCCATTGCAGTATTATTCTTGGTAGTGTTGCAGTTGACAAAGCAATAGGGAAAATGCCTAAGTATATAGTGATGAATCCATCCAGTGAAACATGAATTGATTAAGCAAACTTTGGAGGAGTATTTAATGACAATATTAAATGCTAATAATTTAATGCTACAAGCGAATAAAGAATATTTTGAGATAAAATATATATGCTGCTGCTGCTAAGTCACTTCAGTCGTATTCGACTCTGTGCGACCCCATAGACGGCAGCCCACCAGGCTCCCCCATCCCTGGGATTCTCTAGGCAAGAATACTGGAGTGGGTTGCCATTTCCTTCTCCAATGCATGAAAGTGAAAAGTCAAAGTGAAGTTGCTCAGTTGTGTCCAACTCTTTGAGATCCCATGGACTGCAGCCTACCAGGCTCCTCCGTCCATAGGATTTTCCAGGCAAGAGTACTGGAATGGGGTGCCATGTGAGACAAATCATTTTTTTCAGTTTTATAATTACATGTAAACATTGAAAAAATTCTCAAATAAAACACACCACTATATTGGTAAATTGAGCTCTGTAAATCAGAATTATCAGTGATATTAATTTTATTTTTACTGATTCTTATATTTCCACACTGTTTTAAATGGACCTGTGTTATTTTATCAGAAAACTCAATAATAAAAATGTAATATCTGTAAGACTTTTTCCATTTGAAAGTGTATTAAGAAAACCCAAACACTGCATTTTAATAATATTGATCATGTTAAAACAAATCTATCTTCCCAAGTGTATGGGGAGGCTGTTTTATTCCACAAGGAAATCCACAGTTATAGATTAGTGATCTATATATATCAATATATGTGAGATATGTAGCCTGCTTCTGTCCATGGAATTCTCCATTCAAGAATATTGGAGTGGGTTGCTAAGTCTTTTTCCAAGGGGTCTTCCTGATTCAAGAATCGAACCCACATCTCTTTTCCTGCATTAGCAGGTTTTTTTTTTCAATGCATCCCAGAAAAAGCACCTTTACTAAACAAAAGGAAGCAAAACATGCCAGGAATCTGACCAAAGAGACGAAGCAGAAGGTGAGATTCCTGATAGGAAAGAATGACTCCCAACAGAACATAAATAGATTCCCCTCAAAGTACATACATTTCACATGAGTGTGTACATACATAGGTAATATATTAAAGGAAATTTGGTTTCTACCATGAGAAGTTTATTCAGAAATAATAAACCAACATCTCATCTGAGACAGGGAGGTTGGGGCGCTGCAGCCCCAGTATAAATCGAGGTGCACCTCACTGCTGCAACACGCCTCCCCTCTTTACACTATATACACTTGCTGGGTGGAGGCCTGGGGCTGGGATTTCTCCTTGCCCCTCCTGCCAGGACCAGCAGATCCAGTGTTTGTAGAAAAGTGAGGCAGGGAAGGTAGGTGGCTATATGGCCCAGGAGCCCACTCTGCAGAGCCCAGGAGCTGGCTCCAGGCGGGGAGGCAAATGCCCGAAGCCACCCCCACCTGCTTGGAGCACCGCTTCAGCTCTGGGGTGAAGGGAAGTGCTTAGGACCCCCAAAATGGCATGACAATAAGCCTGCCTCTGGGGTCAGCCCACAGTCTCCAGATTTTTGTAGTTTGGCCAGTGGGGGCTTCTCTTGGGATCAAACGGCTTTGGGGAATAGTTTCCAGACCCACCAGGGCTTAGCCCTGGGAACGTGTGTACCTGTGTGTGCACAGGCCCACATACACATGTGCTTCAGTGGAGGTCAGCAAGTTGCAAACAAAAATTTTTGTACTAGGAAGCACTAGGAGCCACCTAGGAAGCTGTGTGTGTGTGTGTGTGTGTGTGTGTGTGTGTGTGTGTGATTAATTTTCTGGTTCTTAATCTTTGGTAAAATTTCAGTTAGCATTTACATTTCCTGGAGAACTCCAGGTATAATGCTTTTTTGCCATTATTGTTGATATTGTGGCTATCATCAAGTTTCATTTCATCTAATCTAGTTTTGACCTTATCCCAGGTTCCTTGGTGGTCCTGAACACTCGAGGTAATACCATTCCCCTGGTGAAAGAAATCATGTTAAAAAAGACTCCTAATTTATTTCAGTTAGAGCCTGGAATTCTTGGTCATAATTCGTGGTCATAATTGACTTCAGGCATATTCATATAGGAGAAATCAGTCCAATAAGAGCAAGGCTCAAGGAAATGTTCCTATGGTTCAGAAACATGTTGTCTATTTCCTTCTAAAAGTGTGCAGGAAATCTAGTCGCCATGGTTTCAGATCCCAAGAGCAAGCCAGAGGAATAAGCCCCCTCACAGAGAAGAGCAGATATGAAAGTATCCTACCACTTGACTGACATGCCTGAAACTCACCCTACTTAAGGATATTTCAGCTACATGAGCAAGTATCTATTGAATGACAACTTAAATAATATCACAGTTTTAAATTTATAGTTGAGTTCTTAAACCCTGAATCCAGTTATATTAAACTATGGTTCAGATCAGGTACTCTGCCTTTAAAATTACATAGGACTTTTTCTTTACTATAACGTGGGAAACTAGTAATATGAGTATCACCATATTCTGCCACACTAAGTTGTAGTATGAATTCTGCCTCATTTGAAATGCATAAATGTCAGTGTCGTTTTCAACAGGGGCATGGTTGCTTTTTACAGGCAGAAGTCTATATTATTTTCAAAATAACATTTTGATATAATTTATTTGGAAGGACATGCATGGTGGATAGGTTCTTAATTGCAAGGATGATATTTTATGTGGGGGAGTTTACTTACATATTTATCTCTATATTTTAGTGAAAAAACACTTTATAAACTTGTTTTCATTTCTTTTTTATTGTGTTAAAATGTATATAACATAAAATATACCTTTTAAACTATTTTTTATTATTATTTTAAATTTAAATTTATTTATTTTAATTGGAGGCTAATTACAATATTGTATTGGTTTAATATACAACCTATTTTTATTTTCCTTAAAATGAAATTTCCTTGTAATGATATGTTCCTAATATAACTCAATGATCTGTAATATTTGTGTATATTGAATTAAAATTCTCTTAAGGCATAAAACCTAGTATAGGTATATTTTTTGAATGGTACACTAGGGACAGTTGCCCATGCCTTCCATAGTTTCTGAAATGTAGTATGCAGATTATATACAGTGATATTAAATGTTCTTAATAAACATGTTTGCTTTTTTGAATGACTCTAATATTTTAGTTCAAAATTTACTAAAATAATACATGATTTCCAAAGAAGTACGCTATTTCAAACCTGATTATCTTACAAAGAAATCACATTAATTAAAATAGCAAAAAGAGTGTTATGATTTGAAAGACAGGACTAAATGTTATACTATAACAACAATGTTAAGCATTGGGGAAAATGAAGAAATAGAATAGCCATTATGTAATTCCACCTGAAGGAAAATTCTTAGTGAAGTGGTGTTAGGTGTGAGCAAATGAACTTATAAAACCCAAATGTGTGATTTTTCTTTATTTATCTGTTTAATGATAAAGTCACAGATCTGGTTAATGGATATAGTAAAACTTATCTTTAATTTTAATATGAACCTTTTTACAGTGGGAATTGCACATAAGTATTGAATATGTCTAGGTTTTAATTTAGAAATAAATGATGTTTCCAAGATGAATAAGCCAAGTAAGCATAGATTTTAGGACCTCAAATTTCTACATAAGTTAATTATATTCCAGATAATTTTCACTGGGGATGTGGTGATCCAAATAAGAAAGGGAAAATATACTGTGTAATAATTTTTAATTTATTCAAATATATGGATTAAGGCCTGGAGGTAAGATCCAAAAGACATTAAGTGCTGCCTTGGCATCTGGGAAAATTAGGAGGGTTCCAACTGGCCACACCATCAGTTTCTCTACTCACCCCCATGCCCCACCCCTGCCTGCACAGATTCTTCTGTTGGTCTAAATTCCCTGATAGCACACAGATTATTCGAATAAACCAGAATGATTGGTGACCAAAGGTCCCACCACCCTCTTTTTACTACAAAGCCTGCCTCTTGAAATCTCTATTTCTTTACTCAGTTCTGAGTTGAAAACTCTATGTGGCCCTCCGTAACATGCGAGGTCCTGCTCTCCGAGGCTGTGAGTACATGTGACGAATAAACTTCATCTGTCTCATGTCATCCATCTTGGACTATTTGGACTGATGATTCCTTCCTCTCCCATGGGGCGAACAGTTGGCTTTCAGAACTAAAGATTCAGTCTCACAAAACATTAGCTCTCATTCAAACCATGAGGCTGTTTCCGAGACATTCTAAAAGGACCACTGCAAACACTGTTAATGTTTCTTAGAATGAATTTTATTGTCTGTGTAAATCATCACTTGGAATTTTCCAGTTTTCATGATCTTTATGCCTTCTCCATGCATTCGTACTCCACGCATTGCTAATTTAGAGTGCTGATGCTCTGATTATAAAGTTAGATGGAAAACTATGCCATTCAATCTTAACGACAAGTAAATATTCTGGTTCTGATTGGGTTGATTATTGCACACTTTACATTCAGGGAAATGTATGCATTTGTATATTGTGTATGATAGTAGACTGATGGTATGCCAGTATCTGATGCCTGCTGCATTGCTCATGTGACCCTGCAAACATAAGAATATGTGTTTACCCTTCCAAGGTATTATTTTCTTTGCATTTCTTTGAACAGGTGATTTTTTTTTCAAAGAGAGCACTACCACCATAGGATGAGGTAATATGATAAAACTTTCTGAGGAAAATCTCTTTATTGGATAAGGTTAGCAAACTGATGCTGTCAGGGATTGTATTACACTGTCCCCTGTGTATGCTTGTAGTGTGATTTTCAGAAAAGATCATTTCAGAGAAGTAAAGAGTAAATTGCTGTATTCTCTCGCCAAAATTCTTTTCAAAATAGATTTGACAGTTGAGTGATTACATCTCTAATGGAGACCGTGATAGAATAGGGGAGATTAAAAACTCAGCAGTTTCATCTTTGAGGCACTGAACAAAGGGGTCAACAGAAACACGGAACCCCCAAATCAAACCCAGATAGCTAATCAACTTAACTCTGCCCTCAATACCTAGAGGTTAAGGTCTGTGCCTTCCACAGTCTTTGTTGTTCAGGTTTCAAAGCCCTATAGTTTTTCCTCCTACAAAGATCTTATCCATTTGTTCAAGAACTTTGAGTTTGAGATTAGTAACATCTGAATGTAGGAAGGGATACCTGTAGAAATGAAACTCTCTATTTCTCTTTAAACTTCCTAAAGAGCTGATGGAGGGACATGTGTGAAGAATAATATGTCTAGTTACTGTTTCATTTAGACTTTAGGATTTAAAGCCTCAAAGTGAGTAACTAAAAAGAGAAATGACGAAATAGCCAATACTGATATTGTGTTCTACTGGAATTTGCACATGCATGGGCTCATTCTCACATTTAATTTATAGAATTATTTATGTTCAAAATTACAGGCAGCATATAGCCCATACTGGTGTCTCCTGCATGGCAGGCAGATTCATTATTCATTACTGCTTAAGTCATAAGAGAAGCCCAAAATAAACCATACCATAAAGTAATTCTTCCTGGATGGCTCAGTGGGTAAAGAATTTGCCTGCAATGAAGGATACACAGGACATGCAGGTTTGATCCCTGGGTTGGGAAGATCCCCTGGAATAGGAAATGGCAACCCACTCCAGTATTCTTGCCTGGAAGATTCCATGGTCAGAGGAGCCTGGCGGGCTACAGTGCATGGGGTCACAAAGAGTCGGACACAGTTGAACCCATGACACACACATAAAGTAACTGTCTACTGAAAAGATAGTTCAAAGATTCAATTTCCTACCTAAAGTTTTATCTTTCAGCTAATTAGCTATCCCACAAAGAAATATTAACAAATTGAATTTAGGTAAAGAAACGTAGATATAAAACAAAACTATATAACTCAGAATAATATAAAAATATTGTGATCTCTCTGTTGTAGTCAGAGTTCAGATATTTTTATGTTCATTTCAATATTTTGATTTCTTTATTGAAGAAGTAGAGCTGTAATTCTTTCTATTGCTTTTATGCTCCCTCCCTCCACCCAACTTCTATACAAGGCCCCTTTTGAGGTTACAGCTAAAGGCAGACACTCACAATCTTGTCTTTCTTTGTAGGTATTAACCAAATACAAAATATCAGCTACACCAGACCCACCCCATCACTACCTCGGCTGGAATGGGGCCCAGCAGGTGTATTTTTCAACAAGCCCTGGTGAAAAAAATCATGCTCTAGGGAGCGGAGATAATTACCTGCTCTTCTTGGCAGCTGGGGTTTTCCTGTAGCTGTCATCTCTGTTTCTTCTTGCTCTGCTGCCTGAGCATCTATTTCAATAACAGGTGTGTCAGGACCACAGCCGGCACAGGTAGAGACCAACGCCAGCATTCTGGAGCTGGAGCCTTTCCTGATGCTGTGACTCTCCTCACACCATTAATTCTGAATTGAGGCCAAAGAAAGAATCCTTTTTAAAGCGGGGTTCATTTTCAAAATCAAGGAGTATCAAACTCTCTATCATAATTTGGAGTCTTAAATCACAGTTAATAAAACTCCACATCACACTTATTAATAACTGCTTGCTTGTACTGGGTCATGAATCAGGTCTACTCAAGAGAACGGGAGAGGAGACAGACTTTCTGCAAGTGTGCAGTGAACAGTGAATGGTGAAGCCAAGAGTCATGACTAGTCAATACTGTGGCTTCTATGACTCAAAGACCAAAATGGGTAAGAAGAAGTCTAATAGTAGTAGCTGGTTAATGTAATTAATACTTGTATTCATGATAGCCTCTTGAATAGTGTTTCCATAACCACAGAGATATCCATGAATCCTGTCTCTCACATATAGAAACCAGGATTTGAATTCTCAGACTCCATAGAAAATGGAAGGTGGATGTGTGATTGGTATTTTGCCAATCAGACTCACACAGATTTGATTCATAGCAAGTGACCAGTGGTGAGGATTTTGGGCACAACTCCAGTGTTGCTTATGTAGTCTGTAACAAAGTATTGGAAGAACATTGGAAGTTGTGTGATTAATTGATTTGTTGAGGCAGAAGTGGAATTGGTACTGGGCAGTGGTTCATACAGGTGAACACCTTTCATTTATGCCTGACGATAGAAACTGAAGCACCAGCACTTTGCTCAAGAGGTTAGTTCTCTTGAGACTTGAGGTTATGTTTCTGGAGGAGGAGAGTCAAGATAATTCCTTTGTATCTTCTATAATCAAGACTTTTCTTAATATTCTTTAATAAATCCAATTTTTGCCTGCATGAGTCAAAGTGAATTTTTTGTTGCTGCTAAGGTCCTGAGCCTACATAGGAGGACTATAAGAGATTGCAGGAAAAATCCCTCCAACTCATGGAGAAATTGTATTTTTTATCTGGCAGGACAATCCCAAAGACAATAAGAATTCAGCTAGCATGAAACTTTATCACAGGGGTGTGCAGTAACAAAATAAATATGTGCATTTCTTGTAACTGCTTTGAATGAAGTGACTGTTGAAAGCAAACCTATGGGGGAATGAACAGATTATTCAGATACATTGTATAAGAATAAGGGATTGGTTTCATGTTTTTAATTGTGCAGGAAGGTTTAGAGAAAAGAAATGATATACCCAAAATCCTAAATTCTCAGAACAAGGCATTGTCTAAGAACCATAGAATTTATATAATCATTCTAAAGAATATCCGTATATGCTATCAAAACATTAAGGTACCCAAAATGCGAACTCAGCATTTGATACTCTCAAATGCTGAATTTTTACTTTTTAATTTTTTAAAAATTAAGAAAAGTATTTTATATTGGACTATAGTTGATTAATAATGTGTTAGTTTCAGCAAAGTGATTCAATTACACATATACATAATCTATTATTTTTCAAAATCTTTTCCCATTTAGCGTACTACAGAGTATCGAGTAGAGTTCCCTGTGCTACATAATAGGTCCTTGATGATTATCTACTTTATATATAGTATTGCATATAAGATAAACCCAAACTTCTATTTTATTTTCCCTTCCACGTTTTCCCTTTGGTAACCATAAGTATATTTTCTAAGTCTGTGAGTTTCTTTCTGTTTTGTAAATAAGTTCATTTGTATTGTTCTTTTATATTCCACATGCGAGTGGTAATCATATGATATTTGTCTTTGTCTGACTGACTTCACTTAGTTTTATGATCTCAAGATCCATTCATGTTGCGGCACATGGCATTATTTCATTCCTTTTTATGGTTTGTCTCTGTGTATCCCATCTTCTTCATCCATTCATCTGTTGATGGCAATTTAGCTTGCTTCCATGTCTTGGCTATTGTAAATAATGCTGCTACAAACATTGGGGTGCATGTATCTTATTAAATTTTTCTCTGGCTATATACCCTGAATTGGAATTGTTGGATCATATGGTAGCTCTATGTTTAGTTTTTCAAGGAACCTCTATATGTTCACCTATAGTAAATATACCAATATACATTCTCACCAACAGTGTAGGATAGTTCCCTTTTCTCCACATCCTCTCCAACATTTATTGTTTATAGACTTTTTGATGATGACCATTCTGATTGGTGGGAGATGATACCTCATTGTTTGATTTGCATTTTGGTAATAATTAGGGATGTTGGTCTTATTTTTATGTGATTTTTGGCCATCTTTATGTCTTCTTTGGAGAAATGCCTATTTAAAAAATGGAGCTGGAGGAATCAGGCTCACTGACCTCAGGCCATGCTATAAAATTACAGTAATCAAAACAGTATGGCACTGGCACAAAAACAAATATAGATCAATGGGCCAGGACAGAAAACCTAGAAATAAATTTATGCACCTATGGTTAAATAATCTGTGACAAAGGAGGCAAGAATACATAATGGAAAAAAGATAGTTACTTTAATAAGGGTCCTGGGAAAACTGGACAACTATATGTAAAAGAAAGAAATTAAATTAGAATATCTTTAGCACCAACCCAAAAATAAACTCAAAGATGGATTAAAAATTTAAATGTAAGACTGGATATTATAAAACTCTTAGAGGAAAATATAGGCAAATCACTGTTTCACATAAATCACAGCAATATCTTTTGAACTCACCTTCTAGAGTAATGGAAATAAAAGCAAAAATAAACAAATAGGACTTAATTAACTTAAAAGCTTTTGCACAGAAAAGGAAACAAAATGAACATACAACTCGCTGATTTGGATGGAGAAAATATTTGTAAATGATCCAACTGACAAGGGATTAATATCCAAAATATACAAATAGCTCATGAAGCTTAATATCAGAAAAACAAACAAACCACTCAAAAATGGGCAAAAGATCAATGTTTAATAAATTTATTTTCAATGTGCAGTTAGTTTACAATATTGTATTATTTTCAAGTGTACAGCAAAGTGATTCAATTATAATAATGCATATATATATATGTCAGATTCTTACATTATAGATTATTACAAAATATTGAGTGTAGTTTACTATGTTATACAGTGCTAAATAGTGGGTCCTTGTTTACATATTCTATATATAGTATTATATATTATATTTGTATATGATATATTATATATTATATACTGTATCTAGATATATTAAATATTTATTTTATATATAAACAGTTATGTTTATTATATTAATAGATAATATAGTATAATTAAATAATATTATATGAATATTTATTATATATAATAATTTGTATTATGAATAATTAAAATTTTATATTAAATAACTAAGTTTTAGTTAAATATTTACTAAATTCCTTAAGGAAAAGTTGTAGTATTTTTGAGAAGAGCTATGACTCAAAGGTTTGGGGGGATGGAATAATATATAGTGGAAGATTCAGGTGACTGAAATTTCCTTGTATCCACATGTTTCATTGGATATCCCATGCTAACCCTCCACCACTGCATAATGAAAATATTATTGCCTTGTTTGAAGACTGAAAAAAAGCCTGCCTGAGACAGTCACCAAGAGAAATTCAGTTCTTCTTATGTTCCACCTTCACCAACTTCCCTTCCTAGACTTATGAAGTCAAATCCCAGCATGACTTGGTGTGACAGATGAAACACTTTAAACAAAATAAGAAAAGGTTTTCACAGTAATATACACAACTGCAAGATTTTTCTAACTGATTAGCTATAGATGCATATGGCACTAGATTCTGAGGACGTTGGACCCAAGAGGGAGAAAGACAGTTTAGGTATGATTGATCTTATCAAAATGGTTGCAACTACTGAAATTCTAGATTCAATGTATTAATACAAAGTTCAGGACATAACTGATTGAAGAGTTGCTTGACTGAAAGCTGAATTCATTTGTGACCTTGCTCAATGAAACTAAAATGTCAGATATTCCTTCATGTGATGTGGAGAATTGGAGAATTAGAATGAGTGCATTAAGCACAAACCTCTCTCAGCAGAGAAAATCACAGAAAACACTTTTATCCAAAATAAAAAAAAAAAAATTTTAATGAGAAATACACCAAAGAAAGAAATACCAGTTTCTCAAAATATTCTGGTGGATGTTCTATTTAAACAAGGAAGGTAGAGGAATGATGAGATTTCCACTAAAAAGATACATTGAGAACAATTGCTAGATTTAAATTTCAGAGATAAAATGTGGCTAGTCATAATAATAAGTAGCGGGGACCTTCAAAAGTGCCTATTGATCAAGGGGTTTCTAGGATAAAGATAAATGGTTAGATACTGAACTGTTAAGCTGGCAGAAGAAAATAAATAATAAATAATAAACCCACTCTCATAGCACTGGATTTAAGCTCTGTGTGTCATATTAAAAAAATTGTACTGGGTATCTATTTTACATATGGTAATGTATATGTTGGTTAACAAAAGAGTCCAAAATGCAGTACTTGGATGCAATCTCAAAAATGACAGAATGATCTATGTTCATCTCCAAGGCAAATCATTCAGTATCACAGTTACCCAAGTCTATGCCTCAACCAATAACACTTAAGAAGCTGAAGTTGAACAGTTTTATGAAGACCTACAAGATCTTTTAGAACTAACCCCCAAAAATGTCCTTTTCACTATAGGGGACTGGAATGCAAAAGTAGGAAGTCAAGAAACACCTGAAGTAACAGGCAAATTTGGCCTTGGAATGCGTAATGAAGCAGGGCAAAGACTAATAGAGTTTTGCCAAGAAAATGCACTGGTCATAGCAAACACCCTCTACCAACAACACAAGAGAAGACTTTACACATGGACATCACTAGATGGTCAACATTGAAATCAGATTGATTATATTCTTTGCAGCCAAAGATGGAGAAGCTCTATACAGTCAACAGAAACAAGACCAGGAGCTAACTGTGGCTCAGATCATGAACTCCTTATTACCAAATTCAGATTCAAATTGAAGAAGGTAGGGAAAAATGCTAGACCATTAAGGTATGACCTAAATCAAATTCCTTATGATTATACAGTGGAAGTGAGAAATAGATTTAAGGGCCTAGATCTGATATATAGAGTGCCTGATGAAATGTGGAATGAGGTTCATGACATTGTACAGGAGACAGGGATCATGACAATCCCCATGGAAAAAAAATGCAAAAAAGTAAAATGGCTATCCGGGGGCCTTACAAATAGCTGTGAAAAGAAGAAAGGCAAAACGCAAAGGAGAAAAGGAAAGATATAAGCATCTGAATGCAGAGTTCCAAAGAACAGCAAGAAGTGATTAAAAAGCCTTCTTCAGCGATCAATGCAAAGAAATAGAGGAAAACAACGGAATGAGAAAGACTAGACATCTCTTCAAGAAAATTAGAGATACCAAGGGAACATTTCATGCAAAGATAGGCTCAATAAAGGACAGAAATGGTCTGGACCTAACAGAAGCAGAAGATATTAAGAAGAGGTGGCAAGAATACACAGAAGAACTGTACAAAAAAGTTCATGACCCAGATAATCATGATGGTGTGATCACTTATCTAGAGCCAGACATCTTGGAATGTGAAGTCAAGTGGGTCTTAGAAAGCATCACTACGATCAAAGCTAGTGGAGGTGATGGAATTCCAGTGGCGCTGTTTAAAATCCTGAAAGATGCTACTGTGAAAATGCTGCACTCAGTATGCCAGCAAATTTGGAAAACTCAGCAGTGGCCACAGGACTGAAAAGAACAGTTTTCATTCCAATCCCAGAGAAAGGCAATGGCAAAGAATGCTCAAACTACTGCACAATTGCACTCATCTCACATGCTAGTAAAGTAATGCTCAAAATTCTCCAAGCCAGGCTTCAGCAATACGTGAACTGTGAACTCCCTGATGTTCAAGCTGGTTTTTAGAAAAGGCAGAGGAACCAGAGATCAAATTTCCAACATCCGCTGAATCATGGGAAAAGCAAGAGAGTTCCAGAAAAACATCTACTTCTGCTTTATTGACTATGCCAAAGCCTTTGACTGTGTGGACCACAGTAAACTGTGGAAAATTCTGAAAGAGATGTGAATACTAGACCACCTGACCAGCCTCTTGAGAAATGTGTATGCAGGTCAGGAAGCCACAGTTAGAACTGGACATGGAACAACAGACTGGTTCCAAATAGGAAAAGGAGTATGTCAAGGCTGTATATTGTCACTCTGCTTATTTAACTTATATGCAGAGTACATAGTGAGAAATGCTGGACTGGAAGAAACACAAGCTGGAATCAAGATTGCCGGGAGAAATCTCAATAACCTCAGATATGCAGATGACACCACCCTTATGGCAGAAAGTGAAGAGGAACTAAAAGCCTCTTGATAAAAGTGAAAGAGGAAAGTGAAAAAAATTGGCTTAAAGCTCAACATTCAGAAAACGAAGATCATGGCATCCAGTCCCATCACTTCATGGGAAATAGATGGGGAAACAGTGGAAAGAGTGTCACACTTTTTTTGGGGGCTCCAAAATCACTTAGATGGTGATTGTGGCCATGAAATTAAAGGATGTTTACACCTTGGAAGAAAAGTTGTGGCCAACCTAGATAACATAATCAAAAGCAAAGACATTACTTTGCCGACTAAGGTCCATCTTGTCAAGCCTATGGTTTTTCCTGTGGTAATGTATGGATGTGAGAGTTGGACTGTGAAGAAGGCAGAGCACTAAAGAATTGATGCCTTTGAACTGTGGTGTTGGAGAAGACTCTTGAGAGTCCCTTGGACTGCAAGGAGATCCAAACAGTCCATTCTGAAGGAGATCAGCCCTGGGATTTCTTTGGAAGGAATGATGCTAAAGCTGAAATTCCAGTACTCTGGCCACCTCATGTGAAGAGTTGACTCATTGGAAAGACTCTGATGCTGGGAGGGATTGGGGGCAGGAGGGAAGGGGAGGGCAGAGGCTGAGATGGCTGGATGGCATCACTGACTCGATGAATGTGAGTCTGAGTGAACTCTGGGAGTTGGTGATGGACAGGGAGGCCTGGTGTGCTGCGATTTAGGCGGTTCCAAAGAGTTGGACACAACTGAGTGACTGAGCTGTACTGAACTGAATGTATATGTTCTAAAAGAGATGGGACTATCAGACCACCCTACCTGCCTCTTGAGAAATCTGTATGCAGGTTAGGAAGCAACAGTTAAAACTGGATATGTAACAACAGACTGTTTCCAAATCAGAAAAGGAGTATGCTAAGGCTGTATAGTATCACCTTACTTATTTAACTTATATGCACGGTACATCAGGAGAAATGCTGGGCTGGATGAAGCACAAGCTGGAATTAGGATTGCCGGGAGAAATATCAATAACCTCAGACATGCAGATGACAGCATAAGGCAAAGTGAAGAAGCACTGAAGAGACTCTTGGTGAAAGTGAAAAAGGAGAGTGAAGAAGTTGGCTTAAAGCTCCACATTTATGAAACTAAGATCATGGCATCCAGTGCCATCATTTCATGGCAAATACATGGGGAAACAGTGGAAACAGTGGCTGACTTTATTTTTCTGGGCTCCAAAACCACTGCTGATGGTGACTGCAGCCATGAAATTAGAAGACACTTACTCTTTGGAAGGAAAGTTATGACCAACCTAGATAGCATATTCAAAAGCAGATACATTACTTTTCCAGCAAAGATTCATCTTGTCAAGGCTATGGTTTTTCTATTGGTCATGTATGGGTGAGAACTGGACTATAAAGAAAGCTGAGGACCGAAGACTTGATGCTTTTGAACTGTGGTGTTGGAGAAGACTCTTCAGAGTCCCTTGGACTGCAAGGAGATCTAACCAGTCCATCTAAAGGAGATCAGTCCTGGGTGTTCATTGGAAGGACTGATGTTGAAGCTGAAACTCCAATACTTTGGCCACTTGATGTGAAGAGCTGACTCATTTGAAAAGGCCCTGATGCTGGGAAAGATTGAAGGTGGAAGGAGAAGGGGACGACAGACGATGGATGGTTGGATGGCATCACCGACTCTATGGACATGAGTATGAGTAAACTCTGAGAGTTGGTGATGAACAAGGAGGCCTGGTGTACTGCAGTCCATGTGGTCACAGAGTCAGACATGACTGAGTGACTGAACCGAATGTATATGTCCAGTGCTACTGTTTGTTTGTCCTACCCTCTCTTTCTCCTGCTATATGCACAAGTCTCTTTATGTCTGCATTTCTATTGTTTAGTGTTGTTTAAGTCATTCAGTCATGTCCGACTCTTTGTGACCACATGGTCTGTAGCCTACCAGGCTCCTCAGCCCATGGGATTTTCAAGGCAAGAATACTGGGGTGGGTTGCCATTTCCTTTTCCAGGAGATCTTTCTGACCCAGTGATTGAACCCAGGTCTCCCACACTGTAGGCAGACGCTTTACCTGCTGAGCCACCAGGGAAATACATTCATCAGTACCATCTTTCTAGATTCCATATATGTAAGTTAATAAGTGATATTTGTTTTTCTTTTTCTGACTTAGTTCACTCTGTATAAAAGGCTCTAGGTTCATCCACCTCATTATAATTGACTCAAATGCACTCTTTCTTGTAGCTGAGTAATATTCCATTGTATAAATGTACCACTGCCTCTTTATCTATTCTTCTGTTGATGGACATCTAGGTTGCTTCCATGTCTTAGCCATGTAAATAGTCCTAGCTATGTAAATTGTAAATATTGCTGAGAGGTTTAAGAGGGAGTTCAGTTCAGTTCACTTCAGTTCAGTTGCTCAGTCATGTCCAACTCTTTGCGACCCCATGAATCGCAGCACACCAGGCCTCCCTGTCCATCACCAACTCCCAGAGTTCACTCAGACTCACGTCCATCAAGTCAGTGATGCCATCCAGCCATCTCATCCTCTGTCGTCCCTTTCTCCTCCTGCCCCCAATCCCTCCTAGCATCAAAGTCTTTTCCAATGAGTCAACTCTTCACATGAGGTGGCCAAAGTACTGGAGTTTCTGCTTTAGCATCATTCCTTCCAAAGAAATCCCAGGGCTGATCTCCTTCAGAATGGACTGGTTGGATCTCCTTGCAGTCCAAGGGACTCTCAAGAGTCTTCTCCAATACCACAGTTCAAAAGCATCAATTCTTCAGCGCTCAGCCTTCTTCACAGTCCACCTCTCACATCCATACGTGACTACTGGAAAAAACATAGCCTTGACTAGATGGACTTTAGTCAGCAAAGTAATGTCTCTGCTTTTGAATATGCCATCTAGGCTGGTCATAACTTTTCTTCCAAGGAGTAAGCGTCTTTTAATTTCATGGCTGCAGTCACCATCTGGAGTTATTTTGGGGACATATGTTTACTTACAGATGATGTATGTCAAGAATAAACACAATACTGTAAGGAAATTATCCTGATTAAAAATAAATATTTTTTTAAAGAAAAAAACAATTAGTGAAGAAAAAATGAATTTAAAAACAAATTAAATGAAACCAGAAGTATGTTCCTTGAAAAACTAAGATTTATCATAATCTATCCAGGTAAAGAACAAAAAGAGAAGACATAAATTCCTAATATCACAAATGAAAGAATGGGAATAATCATCACTTACCTCTTTGATATCAAAATTATAATAAAGTAAATTTATGAGAATTCTATGTCAACAGACTTTATTTATAGGAAACAGAGTAATTCTTTGATAGATATAAACAATAAAAATTCACACAAAAGGAGATATATATATATAATCTATATATGTTACATTTTTAAAGAAATTGTGTCAAAAATTAATAACTTCCAGAAAGAAAGCACCAAGTATAAATGGTTTTCCTCGTGAATTTTACCAAATATATATATATATATATATTAAAGAGATGATAACAACTCTCTACAATTTTACCCAGATAGTAGAAGCGAATAACCACTTTCTAACTTGTTCAGTGTAGGTCAGTGCTGCTAAGTCTCTTCAGTCATGTCTGACTCTGTGCAACCCCAGAGATAGCAGCCCACTAGGCTTCCCCATCTCTGGGATTCTCCAGGCACGAACACTGGAGTGGGTTGCCATTTCCTCCTCCAATGCATGAAAGTGAAATTGAAGTCACTCAGTAGTGTCCAACCCTCAGAGACCCCATGGACTGCAGCCTTCCAGGCTCCTCTGTACATGGGATTTTCCAGGCAAGAGTACTGGAGTGGGGTGCTGTTGCCTTCTCCAATAGGTCAGTATAGCCCTAATAATAAAATGAGATAAAAACATTATGAAAAAGGAAAACTGTGAATGTCATTCCTCAAAAAAATGTAGATACAAAAATCTTTAACAAAATCTTAACAAATCCAACTCATCAATGTATAAAAAAGAATTATTTACTTTGACCAAGTGGGATTTATGTAAGGTATGCAATGCTGGTACAATATTTGAAGACCAATTAACACAACCCACAACACCATGAAGCTAAGAAAAGAAAAATAATATTATTATATAAATGGATGCCCCAAAGCCATTTTACAAAATTCAACACCCATCCATGATAAAAATTCTCAGTGAACTACACATAGAAAAAAATTCTTAATTTGATAAACAATGGCTACCAACCACCAAGGATGATGATAGCCAACATCATCCTTAATGACGAACAATTGGATGTTTCTCACTAAATTCGAGAACAAGGAAAGGATGTTTTCTCTCATCAGTCTTATTCACCATTATAAAGGAAATCTGAACTAATGCATAAGATAACAGAAAGAAAGAAGATATATAAACGTTTGAATATGAGAAATAAAACTCTATTTGTTCACATATGACATAATTGTCTAGGTTCAAAAATCACAAGGAACAGACAGAAAACTGAAACTTAGCAAATTTAGCAAAGTCACAGAATATAACATTAATATATGAAAGTCCATTTCTTTGTTTACATATAAGAAATGAACAATTGGAATTTGAAATTAAAGACACAATACTGTTTAAATTAGCACCAAAAAATGAAATACTTTAGTGTAAATTTAACAAAGGGTGTTTAGGACCTACATGCAGTCAGTGGCAAAACTCTGATTAAAAAAAGAAGAAAAGAACATATAAATAAGTAAATATTCCATGCTTATGAACTGAAAAACTAAAAACATTATCAAGATATCAATTCTTCCCCAATTTTTCAATGTATTTCATTAAGTCCAGATCAACATACCAGCACACTATTTTGAGAATTTTGACAAACTGATTCTGAAGTAAATATGGAAAGCCAAAAGACCAAGAATAGCCAAGATTATATTGAAAAATAGGTTTGGAAGAATTTACCTCACTTTATCGGAAAGCTGCTTTCATCAAAGCAGCACGTATTGATGCAAGAATAGACACATCAATCAATGGAACATTGTAGAGAGCTTGAGATAGACCAAGACAAATGTAGTTAGCCAATTAGAGTTGCCAAGGAAGTTCAATGGATAAAGGATAGCCTTTTCAATAAATGGTAGTATAAAAATTGGATGTGTGTATGCCAAAAACTAAAAATACAATAAGAATATAAAAATAGACCTTATACCTCTCAGAAAAGTTACTCAAAATTAATCACTGACATGAATGTAAAATTCAGAACTATAAAATTTCTAGAAAATAGCATAGGCTGAAGTCTAGCTCTGCTTTGATTTGGCAATGAGTTTTTAAGTATAACTCCAAAACCAAATTCCATGAAGGAAAACACATTGATATGTTGAATTTATTAAAATTAAAAATGAATCTAGGAAAGACACTGCTGGAACCACTTTGGAAGGCAATTTTGCCATTGTTTACAAAGCGTATCACATTCTTAATACATAATCCAGTAATTGTGCTCCTTGATCTTCTCTCAAATGAGCTGAAATTTTGCCATCAACAAACCCTATGCACAAATATTTACAGAAGCTTTATTCATAGTTGTAAAAATGTTGGAAGTAAAATGCCTTCAGCAGGTGAAGGTTTAAGCAAGCAGTATGCCAATACATTGCAGTATTATTCAGAGCTGAAAAGAAATGAACTGTCTAGATATGAAAACACATAGAAGGATTTTAAATGCATATAGCCCAGCAGTAAAGAATCTGCCTACTATGCAGGAGACATAGATTTGATACCTGGGTGGGGACGATCCCCTAGAGAAGGAAGTGACCACCTACTCCAGTATTCTTGCCTGGAAAATTCCATGAACAGAGGAGCCTGTGGGGTACAGTCAATGGGGTCACAAAGTGTCAGACACGAATGAGTAGCACTACAATTGAAAGACAGTCTGAAAAGGGCACATGTTGTATGATCCCAACTATATATATATATTAATAACATGGTTTGAAAGGTAAAACTACCAGGGCAGTAAAAATATCAGTACTTGCCAAGGGTTTGGCATAGCAGGGGGACGGCGAGAGGGGGAAAATAGATGAAGCACAGGGAATATTTAGGCCAGTGAAATTATCCTATGCAATATGGTGATGTTGGGCATTTTTGCATCTGTCAAAATCCATATAATTGTATGATACAAAGAGAACACTAACTTTAACTATGACAGTGAAAGTGAAGTCACTCAGTCATGTCCAGCTCTTTGCGACCCCATGGACTGTAGCCTACCAGGCTCCTCTCTCCATGGGATTCTCCAGGCAAGAATACTGGAGTGGGTTGCCATTTCCTTCTCCAGGGGATCTTCCCAACCCAGGGATCAAACCCGAGTCTCCCACATTGCAGGTAGTCGCTTTCACCTCTGAGCCACCAGGGAAGCCCTAACTTTAACGATGGACTCCAGTTAATAGCAACGTATCAATATTGTTTCATTAATTGTAGCAATTGTACTATACTGTTCGTACAAGAGGCATATGATAATTCTGTATTTTCTGTTCAATTTTTCTGTAAGCTTAAAATTTCTCTAAAAGTCCTCTATTAACTTAAAAACCTATCAAGCAGGAAAGGATATGGAGAAATCTTAAGTGTATGTTGATAAATATAAGACATCTATCTAAAAATTCTACATAGTGTATGATTGTTGAAGGAGGTCATGGAGAAGATGAGACTGACAGTTGACCCTTTAGCTGGACCCAGGCAATTTGAGGTTCTCCACCTACTCCCCTATCTTTGGAGTGTGTATTTTGTTCACCTTCCCTGTTCCCAGAAGTTATTTCGAGAATACAGCCTCCAGATAAAAATGTGGTTTTGAGACAATCTGGATGGCATAGGTGACTGAATCAGGTGAAGGCTTTTATAGAAAGGTTTAAGATTTGGTGGGTAGGTGAGGAAATCTACTGAATTCATGACCCCCACCTTCACCACCCCGAGACAAGCCTTCTATGTAAGTCCCCTTCCTTATTAGACTTGCCATCTGCCAATCTGGAGTGGTCTCCCTCTTTCTTTGGTCTGTTTTTGCCCTGCATGTACGAGGTCCAGTTACAGATTATTTTCAGGAAGTTCCAAAGAGGTTGTGAAGCAATAGTGATTCTGGAATAATTGAAACTACAAAGACAGTTAAAAAAAAAAAAAATCAGTGGTTGCCAGGGCTTTAGAGAATGGTGGAAAAAATGAATAGTTGACACAGAGGGGATTTTTAGGCCAGTGAAAGCATTCTTCCTGATATTGTAATGGTGAAATGTGGCATTATGCATTTGTCAAACACAACTCTACTGCACAAAGAGTGAAACAATATATGCAAATTTAAAAGAATCATTTAGAAATTCAGGGACTCTCAGTGAAGAAAATAGACATTGACAAGAGAATTTAACTTTATTACAAATGCATTAAACAACCTCACTGAAGGAGGTGGGAGAAAAGATGCTGACCTCAGTAAGCTTAGAAATGAATTGAGTCTGTAAGTTAAAAGCAAAAGATACTGACCATAACCACTTTACTGTAGCTGACAAAGTATTCTGAGGGCATATGGGTTAACAATTTTGATACTGCTTTGTACATATAGTTGATTTGAAAAAGTAAGAAAATTGATGACACACAATAGGAGCCTGATTTCTTACATTTTAAAAATAAAGTATTATTTGGCTGCACTGGGTCTTAGTTACAGCATGTCAGATCTACAGTCTTCTTTACAGCATGCAGGATCTTTAGTTGAGGCATGTGGGATCTTTAGTTGAGGTAGGCAAATTCTTACTTTTTGAATAAGGGTTAATGAATAATACTTTGGCCACCTGATGCAAAGAACAGACTCATTGGAAAAGACCCTGATCCTGGGAAAGATTGAAGGCAGCAGCAGAAGGGGATGACAAAGGATGAGATGGTTGGATGGCATCACTGACTCAACAGACATTAGTTTGAGCAAGCTCTGGGTGTTGGTGACAGAGAAGCCTGACATGCGGCAGTCCACAGGGTCACAGAGTCAGACACGACTGAGTGACTGAACTGAACTGAACTAATGAATAAGCAAGTGAAGGAGGCCAGAATAATCCAAAGGATAATGGGCTAAAAAGATGGAGACATCAGAATGAACTCATGTTTAGTTAATATTAACACAGATTGTTAGATTTAGATGTTTATAGATACATGCATATACACAGGTTAGTATATGCAAATATTTTCCTGCTCAAGGAGCTGCAAAGGCCCAAAAGAATCAAAGCCAAACAAACAGGACCCTATGGAGCTCCCAGATACAAAGCATTTCTTTCCCCATTCGTTTGTTGGTAGAAAACAGGCTTCATTCAGCCTCCAAGACCTTCCCTGGGATCCTAAGGTTAGGTTCAAACCGTTGTTAATCAGGGAATGGAAGGTATGCAGAAACAAAGGAGGAGCAGTCAAGCAACAGAAATGCAGCCATGGGGCAGAGTCCTAGTTCTTCCAGAAGGAATATACATAAAAACACCTTTAAGTTCTGTAGGAACTAAGGCTCCCACCCAGGTGGAGGATGGCGACTTCATGCTGAACACAAGGTTCCTGGAGCACCACCCTCTCACCTCACCATCAAACAATCCCCCGAAAGTCACAGGCCCTGAAGCCCTCGCCCCAAATTTTGCCTTTAAATATTTCTCCCTGCAGATCATTAGGGAATTCTGGTTTTCTTGAGTACATGCCATCTGTTTTCCTTGCTTGGTCCTGCAATAAACCTTTCTCTGCTCCAAACTTTGATGTTTCATTTTGTTTGACCTCACTGTGCTTTGGGCACACAAACTTGTTTTCAGTAACAAAAGACCCTGGTAGCAATGAGCACAACTTATGATGAAAATTGGCTGAACAATAAGGTCTTCATAAGATACTCTCTCATGTTTGTTTTTAGTTTATATTAAGATTTCAATGTTTATTGAATTCAAATCTAGGAAATTACGCTGGAAGCTCAGCCTCTGTGCACTGGCTTAAAATCAGATCTGAGAGACAGCGTTTTGGGTGAAGTAGAAAAGAGCCGCTTTATTGTTTTACCAGGCAAAGGTGGACACAGCAGGATCATACCCTGAAAAGCAGTGTGTCCCAACCTGGAGGGATCTGGTGAGGAGTTCTATCGCAGTTGTCAAGAGTAGGGTTGTTGATAAGAATCAGGATGTGTGCAGGGCCTGCACTCCTTTAAACTGGCATCACGTGGTCTCTTGATGAGTTTCTCTTGTCAGCAAACTGTGACCTTCTCCGGAATGAAGAATGCTGACATCTTCCATTTGCTGGGTGTTTTAGTTCTGTAAAAGGCTTTTGTGCCTTGGAGCCCCACAGGATCCTGCTTGGTTCCAATGGTGCCTTCATCTTGGGACACCTATACATGGGTCATCCTGTGGCTTAGGCTTCTCATAGCAAGACGATTGGCTATAAAGCCACACAGAGAATGATGATTCCAGGAAAGCCAGGTCAAAGTTGTATTGCCTTTTTGTGACTCAGAGTGGTGAAACCCCAAAACTCACGAGTGACTCAAACCCAGCCAAAATGGAGATTGGGACTTTATCCCACTGTCTTTTAATTGAGATCACACAGTTGGTCTCAGGATTTAATGAAACTCAGGTTCTTTATGTCTCAGCACAGGAGGAATTCAGCGAGAGGTTAAGTGATAGGTAAGAAGAGGATTTATTTAGAGAGATATACATTTTATTGATAGAATGCAGTCCATCATAGAAGGTAAGAGTGGTCCAGGGAGAAACATACTTCATGGACAGAGTCTGGGCCATCTCAGGAGGCCAGAGGCTTTGAAATGTAGTGTGTTTTTTTTTTTTCTTTTAATGGAGTAATTTCATAGGCTATAGAGTGGGAAGATTATTCCAACTAGTTTGGGAAAGGGGTGAGGATTTCCAGGAACTGAGCCACTATCCACTTTTTGGTCTAGGACTATCATGGTGAGCCTGTGGGTGTGTTAGTTAGCATGCTAATGTAGTACAGTGAGCATATAATGAGGCTCAAGGCCCACTGGAAATCCATTCTTCTACCATTTTGGACCTAGTTGTTTAAACCAGTTCATGTCACATCCTCAACAGGTATGTCATTCTTTTAAAGAGTGTGCCCTGCCCTCTTTCTTCCTATTTCAGTCTCCCTTTGTTGCATTCTTTTGGTTACAAGCAAGCCAGCTCAGACTCAAGGAGAGGGGCACAGACATCACCTCCAAGTGTTGTTGGTGGTAATGTTTTCCACAATCAGCAGATAAATCAATAAAATTTCCTTTTAACCATCTTCAATTCGAATGTAAACATTTTGATACCTCTATTTAGAAAATATATTAAAAAATTTATAGTAAAAACACCGATAGTTACTGTTTCTAAACTGAAGTATGAAGGAAAATTTAAGACTAGTGAAAAATGTTCCCTTTCTTTTCATGTTATTCTCTGGGAACTTTTTCAAGAGTGACCTTGCTTCATTCCTGCTCTTAAGCAACTCTCTAAACTTTGATCCAGTATTTTCTATTAACCCAAAATCTGTGGGGCCATCTCAACAGTAAGATGATCTCTGAACTGGCTTATGAATGGCCCCAGTTCCTTGAACGTTAATAACCTCTCTACTTAGGATCTCCATTAATAGTCTTTCCACCAGAGACGTGCCTTTCCACTTAAAGACTTGAAAAGCTCCAATAATGGTTTCAGGAACTAAAAAGTCAGGTGAGAAGAAATATATCACCAAGCAATTGCTGCCTTGAAATCGCCCAGTAGGATACAAGGTTTCTAAGAAACTGTCTGAAGTTAATTGCACATTTTTATTCCCCTTACAAAGAGAGGTGGTAATACCTACAGTAAGTTAATACTTCCACTTGAGAGCTAAATAAAAGAAACATCTTTTTGAACTTTGCAAGACCTGGCAATTAATTTTGTCTGTGAAGATGTAAATTCAGTGTACAGCTACTAGTTAGGCTTTAAAGGCAAAAAGCTAGTCATTCTTAAACCACAGTAGGGTGCCCGTGAAACACCAGATAAAGTGGAATTCCTTCATTACGTGAGTTAAACTTCATGTTTATCTCCTAAATCTTATCAACACTTAAAAGTCCAATGTAGAACTTTACAATACCTTCTGCATTAACTCCAGTTGGTTATGAATTAGCCTCTTTTGCCCTCATTCTGTAATACACACATAGCATTGTCACACAAGGAGACTGTGGGCATATATTTCATGTCCGCTTCAACACTTATACTATCTGTGTAGCTGTCCCAACTTTGTAAGTTTGAGAGAGAAAAAATAATATATATTTTTAAATGCATTGAAAGGAATAGGTGTTGCATTTGGTATAGTCTTTAAAAAAAGACACCAGGCTCAAAATAGATTAATTTACCCTCCACACCAGTAAACTAAGACTTAAGTGCAGTTTAACCCTTCACAGAAATATGACATTTAATACTACCAATCTGAAGTTTCCTGATCACTGCTAGTGGGGTAAGGCTTCCCTGGTGACAGAGATGGTAAAGAATTTGCCTGCAGGGTGGGAGACATGAGTTCCATCCCTGGGTTGGGAAGATCCTCTGAGGAAGGGAATGGCATTTTTGCTCCAGTATTCTTGCCTGGAGAATTCCATGGATAGAGGAGCCTGGCAGGCTACAGTTCATGGGGTCACAAGGAGTAGGACACCACTGAGGACACACACACACACACACACACACACACACACACACACACACACACACACACACACACACACACACTGGTGCTTGTGCTAATGAGATAACCTGCTTGATAAAGATCCCTGCCTTTCCTTTTCCCCCAAGTGAAGTTGACCTGGCCTGAGAGAGTCATTTTTTTCTTAAGCTAATACCTCCTTAGTCCACACTTTTCTGCCAGTGAAGCCCTCCATTTTGAACAATCCTTTGAAGTGTCTTTCTGTTTACTATGTGGGATGCTGGCCAATTCATGAATAGTTTAATAAAGCAAATAGAAATTCAGATTTACTCAGTTGAATTTTAAGAACACCAAATTAACTGTAGTTGTTAAAAATGTCTAAAGATTATAAAAAAATGCATGTAACATTATTTGTTTCTCATGATATATTCTGCATATAAGTTAAATAAGCAGAGTGACAATATACAGACTTGATGTACTCCTTTTTCTATTTGGAACCAGTCTGTTGTTCCATGTCCAGTTCTTACTGTTGCTTCCTGATCTGCATATATGTTTCTCAAGAAGCAGGTCAGGTGGTTTTGCAGTCCCATCTCCTGAAGAATTTTCCACAGTTTATTGTGATCCACAGTCAAAGGCTTTGGCATAGTCAATAAAGCAGAAGTAGATGTTATTCTGGAACTCTCTTGCTTTTTTGATGATCCAATAGATATTGGCAAATTGATCTCTGGCTCCTCTGCCTTTTCTAAAACCAACTTGAACAGCTGGAAGTTCACAGTTCACGCATTGCTGAAGCCTGGCTTGGAACATTTTGAGCATTACTTTTCTAGCATATGAGATGAGTGCAATTGTGTAGTAGTTTGAGCATTCTTTGGCATTGCCTTTCTTTGGGAATGGAATGAAAACTGACCTTTTCCAGTCCTGTGGCCACTGCTGAGTTTTCCAAATTTGCTGGCATATTGAGTGCAGCACTTTTGCAGCATCATCCTCCAGGATTTGAAACCGCTCCACTGGAATTCCATCACCTCAACTAGCTTTGATCATAGTGATGCTTTCTAAGGCCCACTTGACTTCACATTCCAGGATGTCTGGCTCTAAGTGAGTGATCACACCATCGTGATTATCTTGGTCATGAAGATCTTTTTGTACAGTTCTTCCGTGAGTTCTTGCCACCTCTTCTTAATATCTTCTGCTTCTGTTAGGTCCATACAATTTCTGTCCTTTATTGAGCCCATCTTTGAATGAAATGTTCCCTTGGAATCTTTCATTTTCTTGAAGAGATCTCTAGTCTTTCCCATTCTGTTGTTTTCCTATATTTCTTTGCAATGATTGCTGAAGAAGGCATTTTTAAAATCTCTTCTTGCTATTCTTTGGAACTCTGCATTCAGATGCTTATATCTTTCCTTTTCTCCTTTGCTTTTTGCTTCTCTTCTTTTCACAGCTATTTGTAAGGCCTCCCCAGACAGCCATTTTGCTTTTTTGCATTTCTTTTCCATGGGGATTGTCCTGATCCCTGTCTCCTGTACAATGTCATGAACCTCATTCCATAGTTCATCAGGCGCTCTATCTATCAGATCTAGTCCCTTAAATCTATTTCTTACTTCCACTGTATAATCATAAGGGATTTGATTTAGGTCATACTCGAATGTTCCAGTGGTTTTCCCTACTTTCTTCAATTTAAGTCTGAATTTGGTAATAAGGAGTTCATGATCTGAGCCACAGTCAGATTCCAGTCTTGTTTTGTTGACTGTATAGAGCTTCTCCATCTTTGGCTGCAAAGAATATAATCAACCTGATTTCGGTGTTGACCATTTGGTGATGTCCATGTGTAGAATCTTCTCTTGTGTTGTTGGTAGAGGGTGTTTGCTATGACCAGTGCATTCTCTTGGCAAAACTGTACTAGTCTTTGCCCTGCTTCATTCCACATTCCACGGCCAAATTTGCCTGTTACTCCAGGTGTTTCTTGACTTCCTACTTTTGCATTCCAGTCCCCTATAATGAAAAGGACATCTTTTTTGGGTGTTAGTTCTAATAGGTCTTGTAGGTCTTCATACAATCATTCAACTTCAGCTTAAGTGATACTGGTTGGGACATAGACTTGGATTATTGTGATATTGAATGGTTTGCTTTGGAAACGAACAGAGATCATTCTGTCATTTTTGAGATTGCATCCAAGTACTGCATTTCAGACTCTTTTGTTGACCATGATGGCTACTCCATTTCTTCTAAGGGATTCCTGCCTACAGTAGTAGATATAATTGTCATTTGAGTTAAATTCACCGATTCCAGTCCACTTTAGTTTGCTGATTCCTAGAATGTTGATGTTCACTCTTGCCATCCCCTGTTTGACCACTTCCAATTTGCCTTGATTCATTGACCTAACATTCCAGGTTCCTATGCAATATTGCTCTTTATAGCATCAGACCTTGCTTCTGTCACCAGTCACATGCACAACTGGGTGTTGTTTTTGCTTTGGCTCCATCCCTTCATCCTTTCTGGAGTTACTTCACTGATCTCCAGTAGCATGTTGGGCACCTACTAACCTGGGGAGTTCCTCTTTCAGTATCCTATCATTTTGCCTTTTCATACTGTTCATGGGGTTCTCAAGGTAAGAATACTGAAGTGGTTTGCCATTCCCTTCTCCAGTGGACCACATTTTGTCAGCTTAAAGCTTATTTAACTTATATGCAGAGTATATCGTGAGAAACACTGGACTGGAAGAAGCACAAGCTGGAATCAAGATTTCCAGGAGAAATATCAGTCACCACAGATATGCAGATGATGCCACCCTTATGGCAGAAAGTGAAGAGGAACTAAAAAGCCTCTTATGAATGTGAAAGAGGAAAGTGGAAAAGTGGGCTTAAAGCTCAACATTCAGAAAACAAATATCATGGCATCTAGTCCCATCACTTCATGGGAAATAGATGGGGAAACAGTGTCAGATGTTACTTTTTGGGCTCCAAAATCACTGCAAATGGTGATTGCAGCCATAAAACTAAAAGATGCTTACTCCTTAGAAGAAAAGTTATGACCAACCTAGACAGCATATTGAAATGCAGAGACATTACTTTGCCAACAAAGTCAAGGCTATGGCTTATCCACTGGTCATGTATGGATGAAAGAGTTGGACTGTGAAGAAAGCTGAGCACTGAAGAATTGATGCTTTTGAAGTGTCGTGTTGGAGAAGGCTCTTGAGAGTCCCTTGGACTGTAAGGAGATCCAACCAGTCCCTTCAAAAGGAGATCAGCCCTTGGTGTTCTTTGGAAGGAATGATGCTAAAAATGAAACTCCAGTATTTTGGCCACCTCATGAAAGAGTTGACTCATTGGAAGAGACTCTGATGTTGGGAGGGATTGGTGGGCAGAAGGAAAAGGGGATAACAGAGGATGAAATGGCTGGATGGCTTCACCGACTCAATGGACTTAAGTTTGAGTGAACTCCGGGAGATGGTAATGGACAGGGAGGCCTGGCATGCTGTGATTCATGGGGTCACAAAGAGTCAGACAAGACCGAGTGACTGAACTGAACTGAACTGAACATTATTTGTTAAGTAATGTGTAATAAGAAACGTGGAAAGACCATGCTTGTCCATCTCTCTCTCCCTTGCACATATCCCCATGCTTTTCATCCATGCCCAATTTGCATCTACAAATTTCTATGGCCTGAATGTCTGCCCCATCCTCAAATTCATTTATTGAATCCTCAATCCCCAGTGTGATGTTATCTGGAAGTGCGGCCTTTTCAAGGCATTTAGGTTATGCGAGTGGAGCCTATTGTGGTAGTCTGTGTGTGGGCTGGAAAAGAATTTACAGATATGAGGCAGAACGAGAGGGGAATGAAGTTTCTTAAAGTGGGAGATGCTTTAGAATTGCAGGCTGGCTCAAGGGGGAGCGGAACCCTTTTGCAGGCTGGCAGCCATTTTGTAGCCTCAAGATAGTGAAAATTCCTACTGGAATGGTGGCATTATGTGTTTGACTAGGATGCTATAGGGTGGGTAATAGGATGGGTATTTTACCTAATATGGGGCCAGGAACTGACCAGTTTAGATTGAGAGGCTCATGACAACAGTTGCTATAGCACTTGGTCAGTTCCAGAGATTTTTATCCTGTGACCTTGGAACAGGACTCCATACCTGTGATCATGGTACAAGGTTCTATGGAGCCCTCATGATAGAATTCAGTTCAGCTCAGTTCAGTCGCTCAGTCTTGACCTACTCTTTGTGACCCCATGAATCGCAGCACACTAGGCCTCCCTGTCCATCACCATCTCCCAGAGCTCACCCAGACTCACGTTCATCAAGTCTGTGATGCCATCCAGCCATCTTATCCTCTGTCGTCCCCTGCTCCTCCTGCCCCCAATCCCTCCCAGCATCAGAGTCTTTTCCAATGAGTCAACTCTTTGCATGAGGTAGCCAAAGTACTGGAGTTTCAGCTTTAGCATCATTCCTTCCAAAGAAATCCCAGGGCTGATCTTCAGAATGGACTGGTTGGATCTCCTTGCAGTCCAAGGGACTCTCAAGAGTCTTCTCCAATACCACAGTTCAAAAGCATCAATTCTTCAGCACTCAGCCTTCTTCATAGTCCAACTCTCGCATCCATGCATGGCCACAGGAAAAGGCATAGCCTTGACTAGATGGACCTTAGTCGGCAAAGTAATGTCTCTGCTTTTGAATATACTATCTAGGTTGGTCATAACTTTTCTTCAAAGGACTAAGCGTCTTTTAATTTCATGGCTGCAGTCACCATCTGCAGTGATTTTGGAGCCCCCAAAAGAAGTCTGACACTGTTTCCACTGTTTCCCCATCTATTTCCCCTTAAATGATGGGACCAGATGCCATGATCTTTGTTTTCTGAATGTTGAGCTTTAAGCCAACTTTTTCACTTTCCTCTTTCACTTTCATATAGAAGCTCTTTAGTTCTTCTTCACTTTCTGCCATAAGGGTGGTATCATCTGCATATCTGAGGTTATTGATATTTCTCCCAGCAATCTTGATTCCAGCTTGTGTTTCTTCCAGTCCAGCGTTTCTCATGATGTACTCTGCATAGAAGTTAAATAAACAGGGTGACAGTATACAGCCTTGATGTACTCCTTTTCCTATTTGGAACCTGTCTGTTGTGCCATGTCCAGTTCTAACTGTTGCTTCCTGACCTGCATACAGATTTCTCAAGAGGCAGGTTAGGTGGTCTGGTATTCCCATCTCTTGAAGAATTTTCCACAGTTTATTGTGATCCACACAGTCAAAGGCTTTGGCATAGTCAATAAAGCAGAAGTAGATATTTTTCTGGAACTCTCTTGCCTTTTCCATGATCCAGTGGATGTTGACAGTTTTATCTCTGGTTCCTCTGCCTTTTCTAAAACGAGCTTGAAGATCAGGAGTTCACGGTTCATATATTGCTGAAGCCTGGCTTGGAGAATTTTGAGCATTACTTTACTAGTATGTGAGATGAGTGCAATTGTGTGGTAGTTTGAGCATTCTTTGGCATTGCCTTTCTTTGGAATTGGAATGAAAACTGTTCTTTTCCAGTCCTGTGGCCACCCAGTCCTGTGGCCACTGCTGAGTTTTCCAAATTTGCTGGAATATTGAGTGCAGCACTTTCACAGCATCATCTTTCAGGATTTGAAATAGCTCAACTAGAATTCCATCACCTCCACTAGCTTTGTTCGTAGTGATGCTTTCTAAGGTGCACTTGACGTCACATTCCAAGATGTCTGGCTCTAGATTAGTGATCACATCATCATGATTATCTGGTTCATGAAGATATTTTTTGTACAGTTCCTCCGTGTATTCTTGCCACCTTTTCTTAATATCTTCTGCTTCTGTTAGGTCCAGACCATTTCTGTCCTTTATCGATTAATGGCCTTCTGAAAAGAGAAGACATGGGATCTCTCTCTGTATCGTGTGAGCACACAGCAAGAAGGCAGCCATCTGCAAACCAGTGAGAGAGACCTCACTAGACATCACATCGGCCAACACCTTGATCTTGGTCTTTTTAGCCTCCAGAAGTAGGAGAGTTAAATTGCTGTTGATAAATATATAACATCCAGTTTATGGTATTCTATTAGAGGGGTCCACAGTGACTCAGACAATGTCTGTGTTGATAAACATGTATTTTACAGCTTTTCCACTTAATCTCTATAAAAATATAGAATATTATAGAAGGATTTCTATGAGCAAACAATTAAAAATGAATGTAGCTATGTCACTAATTGAACTAATTTAAAAAATTTACATGTAATATAAATAAAGGATGTCTTGTTTTGCAAGAAAGAGACTGAGGCAAAAATTTGAGGCTCTTAGAGCATTAGTGAGACATCCAGTGAGTTTACTTAGAACATGTTGGTGATAAAGATGCTTCTTCCTTTTTCAGCTTTCTTTTCATATAGTGAAGCTTTACTGATATTCCTCTTAAAGATATTATGAAGCTAAGTAATTCTGAGAGAATTACTGTTTTTTTTTTTTTTTAACTTTGGAAATTCTCCACCACCAGACTTCCTTGCAGTTTCCCAGTTTCATTTGTTAGTCTGCTCATCTTAACATTTCCTGCACTCTTATCATATCTTCAAAGAAAAAGAAAATATCTCCCCAAATAGCTAAGCGACAATACCTTTGATGAAAATTACTGTTGAATGTCATAGGCCCAGAGTAGGATTTCCTCAGAGGCTCTATACACATCAGATCAATGATAAAATCTTGGAGAATTTGAAAATCCTATTTATTGATAAATGCTGTACACAATCTAAAGATCAGTAAATTCAATACATGAAATGAACTGCTACAAAACCTTCTGATATTTTAAACATGGTAAGTAACTGGAGATGGCTGGATGGCATCACTGAAGCAAGACTTGAACTTAGGAAAACTTTGGGAAATGGTAAGGGACAGGGAGGCCTGATATCCCTGGGGTCACAAAGAGTCATACATGACTGCGTGACTGAACAACAAAAATAAGTAACTGGACTTATGATTAATAATAGTTAATAATATTTTCATATTACATGTTCATTAGCTAATCTATTAATCAAATATTCTCCTATTTTTTAGGATTTGATGTTAGGGAAGACAACAATCCTATGAGAGAGTATATTTAAGCTTAAGTTTCCCTTTATGTATATTAGGGATAATAATGTATACATCAAATACTTCAAATTTATATGAATACATATAGGAATTATATATTAAAATTAAGTGATATATATATAATTATAAAAATATCACAGTCTTACTCTTTCATTCAGTTTTTGTATTTTAAAGAAAATATTTAAAATCATTGTTTTAAATCAGACAATTCCAACAGTAATATCAGCCCTCTAATTTACTTTGAGACATTAGTTCATTGCTTAATAGCTCTCACTTGGTTACTTGGTTAAAATATTAGAATAACAATATTTACCTAATTTACAATTATCCAGATATACAGTTAGCATTGGAGAAGGAAATGGCAACCCACTCCAGTGTTCCTGCATGGAGAATCCCATCGACAGAGAAGCCTTGTGGGCTATAGTCCATGGGATTGCAGAGTCAGACAAGACTGAAGTGACTTAGCATGCACACATGAACAATTAATGCACACATGCACAATTAACTCACACACATACACACACGCACACACAATACATATGTTCAGACATGTGTTCTCCCTCTCTCCAGATCTTAAATATTAGATAATTTTCTCTTTCATCTCTTATACTAAATACAATGAATTCATGATCATTTCTGAGATACTTTAGTATCCTTTACATCTTCATTTTTGCTTGTTTCTTAAGACAGTTAAGTGATCCCTCTGTTTTCCTCTCTCTCTATTTTTCATCTATTTAATTTTAAATTTATTTTCTCTAAAACCCATAATATAACAGAACTCTTTTTTATTATTAAATTTATTTTTTTAATAACAATACTGTATTTGTTTTGCCATACATTGACAAGAATCAGCCATAGGTGAACACAATCTCCCAATGCCGAAGCCCCCTCCCACCTCCCATCCCACATCCTCTACTTGAATCATCCTGTGCATCAGCCCCATGCATCCTGCATCCTACATTGAACATAGATTGGCGCTTCGTTTCTTACAAGAAAATACACATGTTTCATTGCCATTCTTCCAAACCATCCCACCCTTTCCCTCTCCCTCAGAGTCCAAAAGTCCACTCTATACCTCTGTGCCTCTTTGTTGTCTCACATAGAGGGTCATCATTACTGTCTTCTAAATTCCATATATGTGTGTCAGTATACTGTATTGGTGTTTTTCTTTCTGGCTTACTTCACTCTGTATAATCGGTTCCAATTCCATCCATCTCATTAGAACTGAGTCAAATTTATTCTTTTAAGGGCTGAGTTGTATTCCATTGTGTATATGTACCACAGCTTTCTTATCCAATCATCTGCTGATGGACATCTAGGTTGCTTCCATGTCCTGGCTATTATAAACAGCGCTGCAATGAACATTGGGGTACATGTGTCTCTTTCAATTCTGGTTTCCTCGGTGTGTATGCCCAGCAGTGGGATTGCTGGGTCATAAGGCAGTTCTATTTGCAATTTTTAAGGAATCTCCACACTGTTTTCCATAGTGGCTGTACTAGTTTGCATTCCCACCAGCAGTGTAAGAGGGTTCCCTTTTCTCCACATCCTCTCCAGCATTTATTGCTTGTAGACTTTTGGATCGCAGCCATTCTGACTGGTGTGAAATGGTACCTCATTGTGGTCTTGATTTGCATTTCTCTGATAATGAGTGATGTTGAATATCTTTTCATGTATTTGTTAGCCATCCGTATGTCTTCTTTGGAGAAATGCCTATTTAGTTCTTTGGCCCATTTTTTAATTGGATCATTTATTTTTCTGGAGTTGAGCTGCATAAGTTGCTTATATATCTTTGAGATTAGTTGTTTGTCAGTTGTTTCATTTGCTATTGTTTTCCCCCATTCAGAAGGCTGTCCTTTCACCTTGCTTATAGTTTCCTTTGTTGTGCAGAAGCTTTTAATTAGATCCCATTTGTTTATCTTTGCTTTTATTTCCAGTATACTGGGAGATGGATCACAGAGGATCCTGCTGTGATTTATGTCGGAGAGTGTTTTGCCTATGTTCTCCTCTAGGAGTTTTATAGTTTCTGGTCTTACATTTAGATCTTTAATCCATTTTTAGTTTATTTTTGTGTATGGTGTTAGAAAGGGGTCTAGTTTCATTCTTTTACAAGTGGTTGACCAGTTTTCCCAGCATCACCTGTTAAAGAGACTGTCTTGGAGGGAAAAAAGATGGCAGAGGAATAGGATGGGGAGAACACTTTCTCCCTCTCTACCTCATCAAAAGAACATTTCAACACTGAGCAAATTCCACAAAATAACTTCTGACTGCTGGCAGAGGACATCAGGCATCCAGCAAAGCAGATCATTGGCTTCAAAACCAGGTAGGAATTATTTTATTTTAAAGAACGAAGATAGAGACAAAGGAGGTAGGGAGGGAACCCCGGCACGGGAAGGGAATCCCGTCCCAGGAAGAGACTCTTAAAGAGAGAGGTTCCCTAAAATTGGGGAACTTTCTCACAGCTGTGCATGGGGCGAGCCCTGGAAGCACAGAGGGCAACATAACAGGAAGGAAGAATAAATAAATAATTACAAATTCAACAGTATAACCCCCAGCGGATAAGCAGCGCAAACGCCTGCGTCCGACAGCAGTGGGGGTTGGGCAGGGGAGGAGCGCCCGCGTTAGTGCTTTCTAAGAACTGGGCTGCGGGAGACGTAGGCTGCTGGGCTTTTTTTCGAGAATCGGGGTGTAACGGGGCCAGAATCGGGTCTGCGCGTGGATAGAACGAATTATCCCGGACTTGCAAACCAGACTGGGGGATAACTAACACGCGAAATGCTCGAACATAAGACACTGACAGGCCCGCGCACAGAACAAAGGACGGATCGGAAATAGCCGGCTGCAGACCATCCCCCACCGGCGACGGGCAGCCAGAGTCTTAAGCGCTGGAAGAGGGCAGTCGCAGCTCAAGAGAGACATTACCTACCAAATTGCAAGCAAGCTTCTTTATTGAGACTTCTGGGGTCTCTGAATAGTCATCATCTGCCTGAGAAAGAGCCCTGGCGGAGATCCCAGAAAATTGAGTGACACGGAAAGCCCAGAAGACGCAACTATATTGCGCGCCAAACTCCCTAGCCACTCAGACTTGGAACCAAACCCGGCACCCGGAGGAGACTTCCTGAGCGCCAATCCTGAGCGGCTTAAACCGGGGAATTGCATGAAACATAGGGCAGGCCCCACACGGTTATCCCGTGGATTGGGAAGGGGCAAGTCTAGTGCAGAGCTCACCACCACCCTCCCTGTGGCAAGACAGAAATCAGACACGGAAGAGACCAGCAAACAGAGGAAGTCAAACAGAGGGAACTGCCTTGGTAGCGACCCCACACAGTCCTCAACGACAGAGAAAGTGCCAGATACACCGTTACTACTTTTATGATAAAAAAAATTTTTTTGGGGGGTGATGATGTGATTCTTTTTTTTTTTAAGAATTTTTTCTTTCTTTAAAAATTATTTTTTTTCCTTTTAAATTTGTTTATCCTTTTCTTTTTCATCTTTTTTCCCTAAACTTGCTTAAATTTTTAAGTCTTCTATATTTCTAGTTATTATTTTTATAACCTAATATTACTTTTCAAAAAAAAAAAACCTATCATTTAAGCAAATGCTGTATATAGTCTTATTGGTGGAGGAAGTTGTCTATTAATAATTCTGGAGTCTTTTATTATATTTTACTTTTTTTTCTCATTTTTTTTTAATTTCTCTCTCCTTCTTCTTCTTCTCTTCAATAATCTATCTTTGAAAATCCAATCTATACTCCAGATTTTTAATCTTGGCATTTTGGTATTTGTTGCCAATTTTGTACTTTTAAAAACCTAATCCTCAGTACCCAGTTTTACATGAGTGCAAGACTACTGGCTTGACCACTCTCTCCACCTTTGGAATCTCTCTTTTCTCCACCAGGTGGCTTTTGTCTCCTCCCTCCCCCTCCCCCTCTCTACCCAACTCTATGAATCTCTTTGTGTTCCAGAAGGAGGAGAACACTAAGGGAACTGGTCACTGGCTGGATCTGTATCCCTCCTTCCCATCTCCCTCTTTTATCCTCCTGACCACCTCTATCTACTTCCTTCCTCTCCTCTTCCATGTATAACTCTGTGACCACCTCTGAGCGGTCCAGACTTCGGAGCGCACACAAGAAAGTGGTTACGGGCTAACTTGCTTTTCCCCTCTTTGATTCCACCTCATTCCATTCCACTCACCTCTAACTACTCCCTCTCTCTTCTCTCCTCCAAGTAACTCACCGATCCTCTAGGGACGACCCTCAAGGTGGAGAAACCTATCATCATTAACCTAGATGTTTTAACATTAGTGCTGAATAGATGGAGAAATCATGAGGCTATTGTAAAAATAAATCTGAAAACCAGAATCAGGAGGGGTAATTCCAAATCCTGAGATCATCAAAGAATTCCTGAATACAGGGAACATTATCCAATTAGAGCTCATCAAACGCCTTCATACCTATACTGAAACTGAGCACTGCCCAAGGGCCAACAAGCTCCAGAGCAAGACATACCACGCAAATTCTCCAGCAACACAAGAACAAGCCCCTGAGCTTCAATACACAGGCAACTCAAAACACTCTAAAACCATTGATGTCTCATAACCCATTACTTCACACGTCACAGCACTCCAGAGAGAGGAAATCCAGATCCACCCACCAGAACTCCAACACAAGCCTCCTGGATCAAGAAACTTTGACAAGCCACTGATATAACCCCACTCACAGAGAGGAAGCTCTATAATAAAGAGAACTCCACAAATTCCCAGAATATAGAAAAGCCACCACAAACGCAGCAATATAACCAGGATGAAGAGACAGAGGAATACCCAGCAGGTAAAGGAACAGGAGACATGCCCACCAAACCAAACAAAAGAGGAAGAGATAGGGAATCTACCTGAGAAATAATTCCGAATACTGATAGTGAAAATGATCCAAAATCTTGAAATCAAAATGGAATCACAGATAAATAGCCTGGGGTCAAGGATTGAGAAGATGCAAGAAAGGTTTAACAAGGACCTAGAAGAAATAAAAAGAGTCAACATATAATGAATAATGCAATAAATGAGATCAGAAACACTCTGGAGGCTACAAATAGTAGAATATCGGAGGCAGAAGATAGGATTAGTGAAATAGAAGATAGAATGGTAGAAATAAATGAATCAGCGAGGGAAAAAGAAAGACGAATTAAAAGAAATGAGGACAACCTCAGAGACCTCCAAGACAATATGAAACGCTCCAACATTCGAATTATAGGAGTCCCAGAAGAAGAAGACAAAAGAAAGACCATGAGAAAATACTTGAGGAGATAATAGTTGAAAACTTCCCTAAAATGGGGAAGGAAATAATCACCCAAGTCCAAGAAACCCAGAGAGTGCCAAACAGGATAAACCCACAGGTGAAACACCCCAAGACATATTTTAATCAAACTAACAAAGACCAAACACAAAGAACAATTATTAAAAGCAGCAAGAGAAAAACAACAAATAACACACAAGGGGATCCTCATAAGAATAACTGCAGATCTTTCAATAGAAACTCTTCAGGCCAGGAGGGAATGGCAAGACATACTTAAAGTGATGAAGGATAATAACCTTCAGCCAAGACTACTGTACCCAGCAAGGATCTCATTCAAATATGAAGGAGAAATCGAAAGCTTTACAGACAAACAAAAGCTGAGAGAATTCAGCACCACCAAACCAGCTCTCCAACAAATACTAAAGGATAGACTTTAGAAAGGAAACACAAAAAGGACATAAAAACCCGAACCCAAAACAATAAAGTAAATGGCAACAGGAGGCATACTTATCAATAATTACCTTAAATGTAAATGGGTTGAATGCCCCAACCAAAAGGCAAAGACTGGCTGAATGGATACAAAAACAAGATCCCTATATATGCTGCCTACAAGAGACCCACCTCAAAACAACGGACACATACAGACTGAAAGTGAAGGGCTGGAAAAAGATATTCCATGCAAATAAAGACCAAAAGAAAGCAGGAGCTGCAATACTCATATCCGATAAAATAGACTTTAAAACAAAGGCTGTGAAAAGGGACAAAGAAGGCCACTACATAATGATTAAAGGATCAATCCAAGAAGAAGATATAACAATTATAAATATATATGCACCCAACATAGAAGCACCACAATATGTAAGACAAATGCTAACAAGTATGAAAGGGGAAATTAATAATAACACAATAATAGTGGGAAACTTTAATACCCCACTCACACCTATGGACAGATCAACTAAACAGAAAATTAACAAAGAAACGCAAACGTTAAACGATACAATTGACCAGTTAGACCTAATTGATATCTATAGGACATTTCACCCCCAAAACAATGAATTTCACCTTTTACTCAAGTGCACACGGAACCTTTTCCAGGATAGATCACATTCTGGGTCATAAATCTAACCTTGATAAATTCAAAAAATTGAAATTATTCCAAGCATCTTCTCTGACCATAATGCACTAAGGTTAGATCTCAATTATAGGAGAAAAACTATTAAAAATTCCAACATTTGGAGGCTGAACAACACCCTTTGGAATAATCAACAAATCACAGAAGAAATCAAAAAGAAATCAAAATATGCATTAATGAATGAAAATGAAAACACAACTACACAGAACCTATGGGACACTATAAAAGCAGTCCTAAGAGGAAAGTTCATAGCAATACAGGCATACCTCCAGAAACAAGAAAAAAGTCAAATAAATAACCTAACTCTACACCTAAAGCAACTAGAAAAGGAAGAAATAGAGAACCCCAGAGTTAGTAGAAGGAAAGAAATCTTAAAAATTAGGGCAGAAATAAATGCAAAAGAAACAAAAGAGACCATAGCAAAAATCAACAAAGCAAAAAGCTGGTTCTTTGAAAGGATAAATAAAATTGACAAACCATTAGCCAGACTCATCAAGAAACAAAGAGAAAAAAATCAAATCAACAAAATTAGAAATGAAAATGGAGAGATCACGACAGACAACTCAGAAATACAAAGAATCATAAGAGACTACTATCAGCAATTATATGCCAATAAAATGGACAACTTGGAAGAAATGGACAAATTCTTAGAAAAGTACAATTTTCCAAAACTGAACCAGGAAGAAATAGAAAATCTTAACAGACTCATCACAAGCACGGAAATTGAAACTGTAATCAGAAATCTTCCAGCAAACAAAAGCCCAGGTCCATACGGCTTCACAGCTGAATTCTACCAAAAATTCCGAGAAGAGCTAACACCTATCTTACTGAAGCTATTCCAGAAAATTGCAGAGGAAGGTAAACTTCCAAACTCATTCTATGAGGCCACCATCACCCTAATACCAAAACCTGACAAAGACACCACAAAAAAAGAAAACTATAGGCCAATATCACTGATGAACATAGATGCAAAAATCCTCAACAAAATCCTAGCAATCAGAATCAAGCAACACATTAAAAAGATCATACACCATGACCAAGTGGGCTTTATCCCAGGGATGCAAGGATTCTTCAATATCCGCAAGTCAATCAATGTAATTCATCACATTAACAAACTGAGAAATAAAAATCATATGATTATCTCAATAGATGCAGAAAAAGCCTTTGACAAAATTCAACATCCATTTATGATAAAAACTCTCCAGAAAGCAGGAATAGAAGGAACATACCTCAACATAGTAAAAGCTATATATGAGAAACCCACAGCTAATATTATCCTCAATGGCGAAAAATTGAAACCATTTCCCCTAAAGTCAGGAACAAGACAAGGGTGTCCACTTTCACCACTACTCTTCAACATCGTACTGGAAGTTTTGGCCACAGCAATCAGAGCAGAAAAAGAAATACAAGGAATCCAAATTGGAAAAGAGGAAGTAAAATTCTCACTGTTTGCAGATGACATGATCCTCTACATAGAAAATCCTAAAGACTCGACCAGAAAACTACTAGAGCTAATCAATGAATATAGTAAAGTTGCAGGATATAAAATCAACACTCAGAAATCCCTTGCATTCCTATACACTAATAATGAGAAAGTAGAAAAAGAAGTTAAGGAAACAATTCCATTCACCATTGCAACGAAAAGAATAAAATACTTAGGAATATTCCTACCTAAAGAAACTAAAGACCTATATATGGAAAACTATAAAACACTGATGAAAGAAATCAAAGAGGACACTAATAGATGGAGAAATATACCATGCTCATGGGTCGGAAGAGTCAATATAGTGAAAATGAGTATACTACCTAAAGCAATCTACAGATTCAATGCAATTCCCATCAAGCTACCAGCAGTATTTTTCACAGAACTAGATCAAATAATCTCAAGATTTGTATGGAAATACAAAAACTTTGAATAGCCAAAGCAATCTTGAGAAAGAAAAATGGAACTGGAGGAATCAACTTGCCTGACTTCAGGCTCTACTACAAAGCCACAGTCATTAAGACAGTATGGTACTGGCACAAAGACAGAAATATAGATCAATGGAACAAAATAGAAAGCCCTGAGATTAACCCACACACCTATGGACACCTTTTCTTCGACAAAGGAGGCAAGAATATACAATGGAGTAAAGACAGTCTCTTTAACAGGTGGTGCTGGGAAAACTGGTCAACCACTTGTAAAAGAATGAAACTAGACCCCTTTCTAACACCATACACAAAAATAAACTAAAAATGGATTAAAGATCTAAATGTAAGACCAGAAACTATAAATCTCCTAGAGGAGAACATAGGCAAAACACTCTCTGACATAAATCACAGCAGGATCCTCTATGATGCAACTTCCAGTATACTAGAAATAAAAGCAAAGATAAACAAATGGGATCTAATTAAAATTAAAAGCTTCTGCACAACAAAGGAAACTATAAGCAAGGTGAAAGGACAGCCTTCTGAATGGGGGAAAACAATAGCAAATAAAACAACTGACAAACAACTAATCTCAAAGATATATAAGCAACTTATGCAGCTCAACTCCAGAAAAATAAATGATCCAATAAAAAAATGGGCCAAAGAACTAAATAGGCATTTCTCCAAAGAAGACATACGGATGGGTAACAAACACATGAAAAGATGTTCAACATCACTCATTATCAGAGAAATGCAAATCAAGACCACAATGAGGTACCATTTCACACCAGTCAGAATGGCTGCAATCCAAAAGTCTACAAGCAATAAATGCTGGAGAGGGTGTGGAGAAAAGGGAACCCTCTTACACTGCTGGTGGGAATGCAAACTAGTACAGCCACTATGGAAAACAGTGTGGAGATTCCTTAAAAAATTGCAAATAGAACTGCCTTATGACCCAGCAATCCCACTGCTGGGCATACACACCGAGGAAACCAGAATTGAAAAAGACACATGTACCCCAATGTTCATTGCAGCACTGTTTATAATAGCCAGGACATGGAAGCAACCTAGATGTCCATCAGCAGATGATTGGATAAGAAAGCAGTGGTACATATACACAATGGAATACTACTCAGCCCTTAAAAAGAATAAATTTGACTCAGTTCTAATGAGATGGATGGAATTGGAACCGATTATACAGAGTGAAGTAAGCCAGAAAGAAAAACACCAATACAGTATACTGACACATATATATGGAATTTAGAAGACAGTAATGATGACCCTCTATGTGAGACAACAAAGAGGCACAGAGGTATAGAGTGGACTTTTGGACTCTGAGGGAGAGGGAAAGGGTGGGATGGTTTGGGAGAATGGCAATGAAACATGTATATTTTCTTGTAAGAAACGAAGACCCAATCTATGTTCAATGTAGGATGCAGGATGCATGGGGCTGATGCACAGGATGGTTCAAGTAGAGGATGTGGGGTGGGAGGTGGGAGGGGGCTTTGGCATTGGGAGATTGTGTTCACCTATGGCTGATTCGTGTCAATGTATGGCAAAACAAATACAGTATTGTAATTAAAAAATAAATAAATTTAATAATAATCAAAAAAAAAAAGAAAGAAAGAAAAAAAATAAATAAAGACTCTGTCTTTACTCCATTGTATATTCTTGCCTCCTTTGTCGAAGAAAAGGTGTCCATAGGTGTGTGGGTTAATCTCAGGGCTTTCTATTTTGTTCCATTGATCTATATTTCTGTCTTTGTGCCAGTACCATACTGTCTTAATGACTGTGGCTTTGTAGTAGAGCCTGAAGTCAGGCAAGTTGATTCCTCCAGTTCCATTTTTCTTTCTCAAGATTGCTTTGGCTATTCAAAGTTTTTTGTATTTCCATACAAATCTTGAGATTATTTGATCTAGTTCTGTGAAAAAATACTGCTGGTAGCTTGATGGGAATTGCATTGAATCTGTAGATTGCTTTAGGTAGTATACTCATTTTCACTATATTGACTCTTCCGACCCATGAGCATGGTATATTTCTCCATCTATTAGTGTCCTCTTTGATTTCTTTCATCAGTGTTTTATAGTTTTCCATATATAGGTCTTTAGTTTCTTTAGGTAGGAATATTCCTAAGTATTTTATTCTTTTCGTTGCAATGGTGAATGGAATTGTTTCCTTAACTTTTTTCTACTTTCTCATTATTAGTGTATAGGAATGCAAGGGATTTCTGAGTGTTGATTAAATCAGTTATGTCAAAATATTTTCACTTTACTTTACATATAAGGGGTTTCCAAGTGGCTCAGTGATGAAGAATCCGCCTACAGTGCAGAAGACTTGGGTTTGGTCTCTGGGTCAGGACGATCCCCTGGAGAAGGAAATGACAATTCACTCCAGTATTCTTGCCTAGAAAATCCCATGGACAGAAGAGCGTGGAGGACTACAGTCCACAGTGTTGCAAAGACTCCAACAAGACTTCGGGTCTAAACCACCAACCACCACTACTTCAAGTAAATTCCATCAATACCTTCCTTAATCTCTGTCTGTATCACATTGTTGCTTTAGTTCCTGTTTAGCTAAAGCATGAAGGAAAACAATCCTAAATTGACAAGAAAAAAATTAGCCAGATTGAAACATTTGTTTTCTGATTATATATATATATGCTGTATGGTTTTCAATGATATGAACCAAGTCTTTCTTTTCTCTGCTTAAAACTAATTTGAGTTTTCTGTGACTTGAAATTCACTTGCTATATTGCAATTGTTGTCCCATTTATCACATTCTTTTTTTAAAATTTTTAATATAAATTTATTTATTTTAATTGGAGGCTAATTACTTTACAACATTGTATTGGTTTTGCCATACATCAACATGAGTCCACCACAGGTGTACACGTGTTCCCCATCTTGAAACCCCCTCCCACCTCCCTCCCCGTACCATTCCTCAAAGGGGAAAAGTAGCATGAAAAATAATTATTTCCATCTTGTTTAATTCTCAGATAATGGTTTGTACTCTATATGGACACATAAAGTAGGGTTTTTGTTTTTTTTTTCAATTCTCTTTTTCAGTGACTTCTGTCTCAAGGACCCAAATCTATGTATCCAACAGCTAGATAGTTTATAATTCCTTTTCTTTATTGACAAGGAAGTTTGGGGGCAGATTCAACATGGTATTTAATTCCTTCAGATGAGTTCACTCCTAAGTGTCCCTCACATGTACTGTAAATCTTCTTCTGTTGGGCTCTCCTCACAAATTTACACTAGGCTAGATACTGAAGTATTTTTCCAGCAGACAACTCCTCAGCCTCTACACTTTGCTAGGCAGATTTAAATCTCTCTCACTCATCTAAGCCATGATTATTTCCATCTGTGTCCTTCCCAAAGTGTTTTCCTGCATCTAAAAACAGGTCTTCCATTTTCTGTACTGCTCTGTATAATAGTGACTTGAATATAAAATAGTTAAACATAAATAAAATTTATAAGACAGATCCTCAGCTTTACTAGTCCCATTTCAAATGCTGAGTAACCAAATGGGTCTAATAGCTACTGTTCTGGACAACACAGATATAATACATTGCTATCATTGTAGAAAGATCTTCCAAACAAAGCTATTCAAGTCTGTGTTTTAGAACCTGGTTTAAAAAAAAAAAAGTCACATTTTAAAATGATTTAATATAACCCATGTCACTTCAGATTCTTCCTCCTCTGAAAATAAACTACTGGCTGCTATATGTTATTCAATGATTTCTAGTGTCTCCAGGTCTCTTCTTGTAGTACTTAAGTTTGAAACAATACAAAATTTAAAATCTAAAGATCATCAACTTATATTTTATTTGTCAACTCAGCCATTATTTTGTAATCTTGAGCAGATTTATATATATACACACACACAAACAGACACATTTCTGTGTACACATGGAATGACAGACAGATTCCAAATCGGAAAAGGAGTACTTTAAGGCTGTATATTGTCACCCTGCTTATTTAACTTATAGGCAGACTACATTATGTGAAATGCTGGGCTGGATAAAGCATAATCTGGAATCAAGATTGCCAGGAGAAATATCAATAACCTCAGATATATAGATGACACCACACTTACAGCAGAAAGTGAAGAAGAACTAAAGAGCCTGTTGATGAAAGTGAAGGAGGAGGATGAAAAAGTTGGTTTAAAGCTCAACATTCAGAAGACTAAAATCATTGCCTTTGGTCCCATCTCTTCGTGGCAAATAGATAGGGAAACAATAGAAACAGTGACAGACTTTATTTTTGGGGGCTCCAAGATCACTGCAGATGGTGACTGCAGCCATGAAATTAAAAGATATTTGCTTCTTAGAAGAAAAGCTATGAGAAGCCTAGGTAGCATATTCAAAAGCAGAGAAATTACTTTGCCAACAAAGGTCCATCGAGTCAAAGCTATGGTTTTTCCAGCAGTCATGGATAGATTTGAGAGTTGGACTGTAAAGAGCTGAGCACTGAAGAATTGATGCTTTTGAACTGTGGTATTGAAGAAGACTCTTGAGAGTCCCTTGGACTGCAAGGAGATCCAACCAGTCCATCCTAAAGGACATAAGTCCTGAATATTCATTGGAAGGACTGTTGCTGAAACTGAAACTCCAATGCTTTGGCTACCTGATACAAAGAATTGACTCATTTGAAAATATCCTGATGCTGGGAAAGACTGAAGGTGGGAGAAGATGGGGATGACAGAGGATGAGATGGTTGGCTGGCATCACCAACTCCATGGACATTAGTTTGAGCAAACTCTGGGAGTTGGCCATGGGCAGGGAAGCCTGGGGTGCTGCAGTCCATGGGGTTGCAAAGAGTCAGACATGACTGAGCAACTGAACTGACTTATACGTGCATACATACATATATATCTCCACACTCACACACAGCTAGAGAGAGAGAAATTAATTTTACTCCAAAACCTGCAAGGCAGACTGAAATGCTGGAGACCCAAGAAAGAGGTGCTATGATAGCTCAAGTCCAAAGGCAGTCAGGAGGTAGACGTCCTTCTTCTTCAGGGTACCTCAATCTTTTCCTTTAAGATTTTCAACTGATTTGTTGGGGCCCACCCATGTTATGGAGGGTGATCTGATTTACTCAACTCTAAGGCCATAGATTTCAATCACATCCAAAAGCTACCTTAGTCTATTCCATTTTTCTGAAGGACCCTGACTAATACAGTATCCTTGGTAACTCCCTGTTTACTTCATTAGCAGCGTGTGTGTGCTAAATTGCTTCAGTCATTTCTGACTCTATGTGGCTCTTTGGACTGTAGCCCTCCAGGCTCCTCTGTTCATGGGATTTTCTAGTCAAGAATACCTGAATGGGTTGCCATTTCCTCCTCCAGGTATTGATCTAGGTATTGAACTCCTGTCTCCTGCATCTCCTGCATTGGCAGGCACGTTCTTTACCACTAGCGCCACCTGGGAAGCCCAATTAGCAGTAAAATATATAAATACTTGAAGGCAGGGATCAAGTAAAACCTTAACAAATATAGAAAACAAATTTATATAACGTGTAGCTAATGTTAGCTATCAGGCAATCATGAGAAAATTCATGACTTATATAAAAAGACCTTCACTTTTTTCTACGAAGAATTTCTAATTGAAAAATAGTCCACATACTCCTACTAAAATATGATATTTAATCTAAATGCAGCATGAATATGTAAGTAACAGTGTGTATACAAAATGTATAAAATTGGTGGAGAAAAAAAAACCCTGTTCCTAAAAATGAAAAATGAAGGTAATGAATTCATATATGTGCTACAAGCACAATTCTCCATCCTTGATCAGTTCCCTTGGATTATCTGAAGCACCTCATTGTCTGCCAGCTGTCAGACGTATTTTTAATTAGGCACTAATGAAGTAATATATGTATGTAAACCATTTAAATCTTGTTCCAGTTTGCAAGGACATCTGTGAGGTGGAAAGTGAGAAACCTTGATCTTTGCCAGACGTTACAAATTATAAAACTATAAAACATGAAACTCAGGTACTCACAATGACTCAATTTAAAACAGGGGAGAGTGCTATTAAGAAGGTTAAAAAGGACATTTTGCTTGACTTAGTGTAAAATAAGAGGTTTCTTCTCTTCCAGTTTTTCTCTATAGCTATATTTTTGGGCTGCTTTATTGCTCTGCATAATATACAACTAAGTGTTTCTGAGTGTCTTAATATGTCTGAAACTTAGACTTTGAATAGAATTTTTTTGGAAAAAATGATGTTTGGTTCAATTTATGTTCACAAATGTTATTCTATAATTGTAAATAACATTAACATTTTGGCTCAGATAAAAGGAAACTATCACACAAACTACTTTGGATTCAGCAGATTCCAAACAATGTCTTTTTGACTTAATTTTAACTAGATTACTCACAAGTCCTGAGAAAAGTTAGCATATAGGTGTTAATTCATCCATGTTCTTTCCATCTCCCCTCGCCTCCACCCAGGGAATTTCAGTGTAAATGAAGTCATTGTTAAAGGTAGAAAATAAAGTGTTGTTAATTTTTAGAAATCATTGTCTTTTGTGACTCAATTCATGGTCCTTGACAGACTCACAAATATTTGCAGCAAGTATTCGTTTATTTTTCTATTTTTATTTTAAGTAACTAATGGTAACCAATTCACTATTTTATTTGCTTTTCATTGTCTATAGAGTATCACATCCACACATGAGGCCATGTCACCAGTTGCCTGTGACTGAAGGAGACCAGCAACAGTGCTCATGGCCCATGTGATGTCAGAATCTGCCAACCTCTGATGGGTTCATCTATGGGGTCCAGTAAGCCCCAAAGTCAGTTGATACTGCATCTTTAAAAAGAAGTACAGGTTTAACTCATACTATGTGTGAGGGAAGGTTTCCCATGTGACACCATGGTAAAGAATTCACTTGCCAGTGCCGGAGACACAAGAGACATGGATTCAACCCGAGGGTCAGAAAGACCCTCTGGAGAAGGAAATGGCAACACAATCCAGTATTCTTGCCTGGAAAATTCCATGGACAGAGGAGCCTGGAGGGCTACAGTCCATGGGGTCACAAAAAGAGTGAATGACCTTACCAATTAAAAATCATCAATTAATGACTCAAAACTCAGTGATGGTAACCTTGGCTGCACATTACAACCTCTTGGAACACTTTATATAGTCAAGGCTATGGTCTTTCCAGTGTCATGTACAGTTGTGAAAGATGGACCATAAAGAAAGCAGAGCAACAAAAAATTGATGCCTTTGAACTGTAGTGTTGGAGAAGACTCTTGAGAGTCCCTTGGACAGCAAGGAGATCAACCCAGTCAATCTTAAAGGAAATCAACCCTGAATATCCATTGCTGAAGCTGAAACTCCAATATTTTCATCACCTGATGCAAATAGGCAACAACACTTTGCAAAAGTCCCTGGGAAAGATTGAGGGCAGAAGGAGAAGAGGGTGTCAGAGGATGAGATGGCTAGATTGCATTACTGATGCAATGGACATGAACTTAGGCAAACTTTGGAAGATGGGGCCGGGGGTGGGGGGTGGTCAGGGAGGCCTGGCATGCTGCAGTTCATGAGGTCACAAAGAGACACAACTGGGAGACTAAACAACCGCAAACAAGTGGCAATATCACACCCAGCCCATATCATAGTGAAGATATTGAGTAATTTAGGTATTTTTCTCAGATATCTATAATTATAGACAATATAGAATAATATAGTGTATTTTAAGAGTTCAAGAAACAATAAAGTACAAAGCTAAGAATTAGAAATACTAAAAAGTTAAGAACAATGATTGCTATATAACATGCATTTATTGAACACCACATACAAGGTGTCTAAGGAATACAAACTTACTATGTTACACCTCTCCTTAGAGGTCTGATAATTTAGCCAGGTAAACACATGTGTGTAACTTACAATCCTAGGTCGTCTTTCCTACCTGCTATACAAGTGGGGGACAAAGATTGTTCTGGAAAAACAATTAACATGATTGATTCCATCTCGGGAGAACACCTGAGTACATCTGCGTTAAGGCTCTTCATTCATCTTGTAGAGGTTGAAGACCATGGCAGCAGAGATACAGGTGAGGCCATTAGAGGTAAAGAGAGGAGTATGAATAAATTAGGTAATAGTGATTTTGAAGTATGAAAGAGCCAGACAGGCTCCCTGAAAGGCGTGTGTTTTGGAGATTTGGGGATTTATGCTGGGAAAGGGATGCAGCTGAAAAAACAAATCAGTTTAGTGCTTGGTAGGTCCTGATTTTATTCTGAAATCATGGGCATGGCATGATTAGGTCTCTATTTTAGGCTGTGAATCAAAGACTGGCAATGTTGATATCATTTACATGACTGCTGCAACAGATACTACAAGATTTAATGGCAGCCTAATCCAGTGTGCGACAGATGAGAGCAATTTGTCTGGCATAATGTTCTTATATTTGGTATCATGTAAACATTTTGTAATTATTTTCTATGTTCTTATATTACATAAAAAGATGTAAAATAATTGCATTGCCTTTTAGAAACCTATGCAATATAATTAAGCCTGAAGCAAGTAGAATTTAACATTATATGTAATTACCATTTTTCCCAGTGTATTTAGGGGTTAACAATCTAACTCCCCACTTGGTACTCATTATGAGATAATTAGAAACATTTGGAGTTTTGATAGTAAAACATATGGTGTCAATCATGGCTATCTAAAAATAATAGAAAAATAAATATCAAATTAAAAACACTATAGGCCATAAGCATTGTATCTAGTTTGAGGTATGATTACTGCATTCTGTCATTTAAAAAAAGAACTATAGAAACTATTATTACTTGTTTTTCAAAGGGGCCACAAACCATTTTGGCAGAAATAAACCATAGTACACATTTAATCTAAGTGACTAAAATAAGTTAACAGGCTGATACAAAAGCAAAACTAACTTGCTAATTTCCCCCATATAATTGTAGTATTCTACTAGGCTCAACATAAACTTTTGTCTTTTTTCATAAAAAAATTTTAAGTGACAAAAATATATTGAATGCTAAATCTTACACTCATGAAAAGAGGTTGTTTTTTACCCTCATTTCTTGCTTTTTGCCCTGATCTGATCTAAGAACTATGCTTCAGAATTTAGTAATAGGAAGAGAAGAGTACAGGAGGAGATGCAGAGTGTTAAAGAGATAGGGAAGACAATCAGGATATTGAATATTCATACATAATAAAATGTTTTATATTATGTTTGGGGCATAAAATAAGAATGTTTTATTATGTGTCACGGAGAAGGCGATGGCACCCCACCCCACGACTCTTGCCTGGAAAATCCCATGGACAGAGGCTCCTGGTGGGCTGCAGTCCATGCGGTCACGACTGAGTGACTTCACTCTCACGCATTGGAGAAGGAAATAGCAACCCACTCCACTGCTCTTGCCTGGAGAATCCCAGGGACGGGGGGAGCCTGGTGGGCTGCCGTCTCTGGGGTCACACAGAGTCGGACACGACTGAAGCGACTTAGCAGCATTATGTGTCACATAGGTAAATATTATATCTTTCTATATATAAATTATAATAAAAACTTGCTTTAAGTTTAAATAACATATGCACTCCAGATTAAATGGAATCAATACAGTTGGGTAAAAAATTTAAAAAAATTCAAAAGTGAAACAGTGAAAACTTAGTATTTTCTCTGTTTTTCATTTATGTAATACATGTTCAAAACTAGAGTCAGTAATGTGTGTGTGGAATTATATGATTGTATCAGTTCAGTTCAGTCACTCAGTCGTGTCTGACTCTTTTGCGACCCCATGAATCACAGCACGCCAGGCCTCCCTGTTCATCACCACCTCCCGGAGTTCACTCAGACTCACGTCCATCGAGTCCGTGATGCCATCCAGCCATCTCATACTCTGTCGTCCCCTTCTCCTCCTGCCCCCAATCCCTCCTAGCATCAGAGTCTTTTCCAGTGAGTCAACTCTTCGCATGAGGTGGCCAAAATATTGGACTTTCAGCTTTAGCATCATTCCTTCCAAAGAAATCCCAGGGCTGATCTCCTTTCAGAATGGACTGGTTGGATCTCCTTGCAGTCCAAGGGACTCTCAAGAGTCTTCTCCCACAGCCCATTTCAAAAGCATTGATTCTTCAGCACAAGAATCTAAAATATTCTATTGAAAAGAAGAATGTAAAAATATTATTAATTTTTTTGAATATTGCCAATTTTTCTTTTTACCCATACCTATTATGAGAATGTTATTAATTCCCCACACTGACTTTACTTTTCTTTACATAAATGAAGATGGTTTTAAAAGCAAAATAAGAATCTAATACATTGAAAGCCAACAAAGAAGGTTTTATTTAAGAAATTATTCCAAATATGTAGCTATATATTAAAACAAAAGGCAAAGTCATTTGCTTATTAAGACAGTCTTGTCTACACTGAAGACTTGCTTATGGAAGTATTTACTAAACTTTCTATTGACAAACTCATCACATTATTAAATATCACTGCAAGCAATTGTCATGTATATATACATACATATAGACTAGATAAACTACTGGCAACACCAAAGTAGTTAATTGTCTTGGTATTTGAATTAATACATGGCCATTGTGATGGACTTTAAAAGATTTAGTCTTTAAAACTCACAGTACCCCTCCCCACTGGGGTAACTACTGCAAACTCAATTCAGCAGTTCTAGGTACACTCAGCCTGTGTCTCTTTACTTTCCACATAAAATATGACTTAATTAAAAAGCTGCATTTGAAAAAGTAATCTTCAGAGTATCTGGTGACATTTAAAGTAGAAGTTATGGCTCAAAATGGTGTTGGATGGCAGTTTCAATAATGCATGCACTATTCCTATGGTTTGTGATGATTTTTAACACATTGTAATAGGAAAGTTCTAGTTTGCTTAGCACTTATAAATCTGTTGGTTACTTTAATAAGTCTTGGGTCTGCAATTAACAAAGAGTGCAAGGCGTTTGGTGATATAATCTTAACAGTAGAATATATAATTCCAGGGAGACATTCTGATATATCTTGAAGCAGAAAATTAAAGAAGTGGCATATTTATTTATGGAAAAGAAATTTGTTACATACATGGCCCACCTTTCTCCATTCAGGTTTTATCAGACAGTTTGAGCTTAGGAAAACCTCCATCTGTCTTATTTATTTTTACTGTTTTCATTCTTTGTACAAGGAATAAACGTACTCCTAAAGTATACTGGGAAAAGGCTTACATAATGAGAAACGATTCTAGTTACTGCTTTCTTGTGAATTAGTATGAGACCTTCAGCAATCACTTCAGCTATTTACACTTTAGTTTCATAACTTTATTACAAGAGATTATATTGCATAATCTATAAGGTTTTCTCAAGTTTTAATTGCTAGAAATGTAGTTTAACACTGGATTCTATGATTCTATTTGATACCATAAACGTTGGGCCAGAAAACAGATTATCAAAGACCTGTGAAGGGCAAATAGAAGAGATACTTCAAACTGAGCCTTATTTTACCTACTAATGGAAAATTTACTGATTCTGGGTTAATGGGTCCAATCATTAAAATATAGAATAACACTCTCAAATACTAATAGAAGCATTTTCCATGAGTCCTTTATGATCTCAACTATCTATTGTCTAATGACCCCATCATAGCTTTGTAACAAATACATTAACCAACAGAGGTGGTAATTAGTGATTCAGGACTCCAGCAGAGAGGATTCAAAGGGTCTTCGATTCCTCCTGAATTTTATGGGTTAGTACTGCATTTGCCAATTGTGGGACATAAATACAGTGGATTCTGAATGGTCTTAGGCAACACACGGGTAGATCAGTAAAAAGACATAGGAGAAAGATACTCTTTTATCAATTCCATTAATTGTTTTCTGATGAACTCAAATATAAAAGTCTCATTCAGAGCTCATATTTTTAATATTTCTCCATCACTTGTTAATCTCCATTTTAACAGAGCTACTAGGGTTCAAAACATTTGTCAGCATTATTGTGTTGTCATTAAATTTATTTTTACAATTCCAGTTTGTTTATATAAGAGGATATTTATCTCAGTTTATGAAAATAACATTTCATTTAAAAATAAATCCATTTAATTAAAATACCAAAATATGGTAGTAAATAGAACGAGTGCATACAGAAATAACAAATAAGATAGTTCATAAGAAAAAATTTTGGATGGTGTAATATAAAATATGTAAATTTATGAAGCACAAATTTTATGGGAAAATCACAAACTTTGAAATAAAAGAGACTAAAGTTAAATCTCCCTTTCTCCTTCTATTGCAGATTACAAGTTGTTGAAACTTTCTAAGCCTCAGTTTCCTCACTTATTTAAAGATAATATTATCAGTTTTTCAGAGTTCTTGTGAGGATGAAAGTAGATATAGGTAAAATATCAACTGTTTGAAGATGCTGAAATACATCCACTTTCTCCCCCATATTAGCCTGGCATGGATGTGCTTCCCTGTGGTTACCAAGACGACCAATACAGCATTAAAGTTTACATAGCAGGAGACATATATAAAGTGCAAAGAAATTAAATCATTCATTTATCCAACCTTTGACCTCTTGATTATTTAGTAGTAAATAAGAACATGGATGGAAAAGAAAGGGTAGACATGAGAAAGAAATGCATATGTAATAAGACTATATTAATAGATTCCTACTTTATAAACCATTTGAACAGCAGAGACAATCAAGAACATTTGTGCATAGAACTTAAAATTCACCCTGACATCTTATTGTCAGTGACAAATATAAATGTAAAGATATCAGAGTAAAAATAAACATAACAAACACACTGCTGTAGTATAAAGTTAATACTGTAGGGAGAACAATGAAAATAATAGGTTGTATAAGGCACTAGGGGACTAAGGGTCTTCCCTGGTGGCTCAGATGGTAAAAAAACTGCCTGCAATGCAGAAGACCTGGATTTGATCCCTGGGTTGGGAAGATTCCCTGGAGGAGGGCATGGCAACCCACTCCAGTATTCTTGCCTGGAGAATCTCCATGGACAGAGAAGCCTGGTAGGCAACAGTACATGGGGTTACAAAGAGTCAGACATGACTGAGTGACTAAGCACAGTACCAGGGACTAAGAAAGAGAGGAAAGATTGGACATATATAACAAAACATTAAATAAGAGAGTGTTGACTTTTGGTCAACAAATTTAAAATATTTACCAGGACTATCAAACATAAAAATCTCCCAACTGCTCAGTTTTAGGACGGTAGGTATAGATAATCTAAATTGTTCATCAGTTCAGTTCAGTTCAGTTCAGTCGCTCAGTCGTGTCCGACTCTTTGTGACCCTATGAATCGCAGCACGTCAGGCCTCCCTGTCCATCACCACCTCCCTGAGTTCACTCAGACTCACGTCCATTGAGTCAGTGATGCCATCCAGCCATCTCATCCTCGGTCGTCCCCTTCTCCTCCTGCCCCCAATCTGTCCCAGCATCAAAGTCTTTTCCAATGAGTCACCATTGACTATTACCTACCAAATTTTCCCAGAAATTAATATGTTAGTGGTTTCATTTGTCCTCATGGTTTCATTAAAGACAGACTAGAGAAAGTCAAGGGGGACAACTTTCATGAAGTTTGCAGATAACTTTGAACTGCTTTTCATTCTTCCCACATGTTATTAGAGCTAATATGTTAAGCATAACATGTGGGTTTGTTTTTTAGCTCTTTATTTTGCTTTCTTTTTTAGCTCTTTATTTTGCTTATGTCTGGTTTTGGGGTCAATAAGACACTGTTTAGATCACTGTAACTTTGTAGTATTCTCTGAATTCTGGGAGGGTCAGGATTGCTTTGAAAATTCTGGGTCCATATGAATTTTAGAATTATTTGTTCTAGTTCTGTGAAAAATGTCATAGGTAATGTGATAGGGATCACATTAAATCTGTAATTGCTTTGGGTAATATGAAAGTGCAAAATGTAAAAATGTTAGTCTCAGGCATGTCTGACTCTTTGTGACTCCATGGACTGTAGTCTACCAGGCTCCTCTGTTCATGGAATTCTCCAGGCTAGAATACTGGAGTGGGTAGCCATTTCCTTCTCCAGTGAAATTTTCTCAATCCAGGGATCAAACTCGCATCTCTTATGTCTTCTGCATTGCATGCAGCTTCTTTACCATCTGAATCACAAGTACTGTCATTTAAAAATAATAATTCATCCAATCCAAGGGCATGGGATATGTTTTCATTTCTTTGAATCAGCTTCAATTTCCTTTGTTAAAATTTTCTAGTTCTCAGCTTATAAATCTTTCACCAGCTTAGGGAGCTTTATTTCCAAGGATTTTATTTTTGTGGTTGTGATTTTGAAAGGCATTGTTTCTTTATATTCTTTTCTGATATTTCATTATTAGTATAAAGAAATGCAACCAATTTCTGTCTGTTAATATTGTATCCTGCTATCATATTGAATTCATTTATTGTGGAACCAACAATTCTTGAAACCAGAGAAATATCCTACATGGAAACGACATAAACCTAAATATGACCTATTCTTAATATGTAGTGTTCAGATTACTATTTTAAATTGATTTTTATTATTGATTATGCTTTTGGAGTATTACATATTCAGAGTATATATGTCTATTCAATAAAATGATAAATGAGTAATACCATGAAACCTAAATCTCATTAAAATAAATAAAAAGCCTACAATATATTTCTGTGGTAGTAAAACCAAAATCCCTGTGGAATCATATTACTTGAGTGCAATGATTTTTATTGTAAACAACTTTTCATGAGATTTGAACTTACCAATGTCTGGTCAGTTATAAACTAGTACTCCTATTGACAGACAGTATTTGTGCAGTTATTGCATGATAACTTCCAAAATTCTAGTTACCTAATAAACACAATTGAAAGTTCAAATGCCAGTTGTCCACAGGTAAAGGAATGTTTCTGTTGTTCCATCTCCAATGCCTGCCCATGACAGAGCCAGTTATGCATGTGGACTGGGGAAAGAAATCATGAGAGAGAGGGAGAGACAGGAGATTTTAAAAGTCTACACCATAATTAGGAAGCCATATGTTTTCTTGCTGCCTTATTTTTTCTTGCACTTTAAAATATTCTCCTGAGTTCAATTATCTTAACCTAGGCTCACAGCAGGTTGAAACTGAAGAATATTTATAAAAAGAGAATGAACTTCATCCAAATCTCACATCACTGAAAAGTGAAGAAATATTAGCCAATAAATATTGATATCATGGGGGGAAATATAAAACTAGAGATATGATTTTTATTAAAAATGCAATATTTGTAAATTTTATTATTATCCAGACTCAAAGCATTATTTATATAAGAATAAGGATCAATACAGTCTTTCAGCACTAATTTATCCTTTAATGCTAATACCTTCTTACATGTAAAATGTTGGAATTATGATAACTGTAGCTTGATCAAATGTATAGGTTTTCTCCATACAAGGGAGACCATATAAAGTTAACACTACAGCAATATCTCCAGAATACTGCTAGCAACGAAAATAACTTCACATGAAGCAAGTATACTTAGAACCATTCCAAAATTGATTCCCTAGTAGCTCAGCTGGTAGAAAATCCACCTGAAATGCTGGAGATCTGGGTTCAGTCCCTGGGTTGGGATGATCCCTGGAGAAGGGAAAGGCTAATCACTCCAATATTCTGGCTTGGAGAATTCCATGGCCTGTATAGTTCATGAGGTTGCAAAGAGTCAGACAAGACTGATTGACTTTCACTTTCAAAATTGATTTGTAATTTAAACAAACATAAATACTATTCACTTTTAGAGATGATTCTTTTATATTTTTTTCCAGTATACATCTTTGCTAATTATTGTAAATTAATAACTCCAAATATCATCTTTCAGTAGAATTCCAATCCTGTGTTTCCAACTACCTAATTAATGTTCCCACTCAAATGCTTGGTTGAGTCCTCAGACTTGAGACACTCAAAAGTAAAGTGATCTTCCATTTCAGCATGTCCTTTTACCATACAATATGGTTATTTTCATTAATATCTGCAATTCCCAGCACTGGAAGTTTCTTCTCCTCATTCTATATATCTTGTCATGAGTCTTATTAAATAAATATTCATTATGGCTCCTCAAAAAATCATAATTCTTCAAATTTAATTACACTCATATAAACTATTATGAGCTTCCCAGCCCTATAAAGAATCCACCTGCCAATGTAGGAGACACAGGAGAGGTGGGTTTGATCCCTGGGTCAGGAAGATCCCCTGGAGGAGGAAATGGCAACCCACTCTAGGATTCTTGCCCGGAGAATTCCTTGGACAGAGGAGACTGGTGGCTACAGTCCATGGGGTTGCAGAGTTGAATGCAACTGAGCACACACAAGCTATTATAATGTTTTACCTACAAGACCAGCTCCATAGTACTTCCAGTTTCTTCAGTGTTCTCCATATTTGGAGGGGGGGTTTCTTTGTTTTCATAAATTAAAACTGGGTTATAATTCAATTCTCCAACCCATCATTTATAGACCTCTATAATGTACCTACATGCTAGCATAAAATATTTTTTCTCATTTTTCATATGCATCTTATACCCGAACAAGTATTTTTCTTCACTTTCCCACCTCTCCCTCCCTTAAGAGCACCTTTGTCCCATTTCCTTCACCCTCCTTTCAGTCTACCCTTATCCCCATCATCATGAAAACTGTTGGCCATGCTACTCCTTTCTCTTTTTTAAATATTCTTCAGCTACAAAAATTGCTTCCATTCTGCCAAGCCAGATCAACAGTCCATTCTTTTCAAAGAGTCTCCTATTTCATTCATTCATTCATGCATTCATTCATTTATACAGTCAACACATACTAACTGAGCACCAAATTCTGTTGACCCAGACTGACCTGCTGGTATCATGAGCGTGTTGACATTAAGGATTAAAATCTTTCCTTTGGGGACTTCCCTGGTGGTTTACTGACTAGGACTGCACACTCCCAGTGCAGGGGGCCAAGGTTCAATCCCTCATCAGGGAACTAGATCCTGCATGCCACAATTAAAGAACCTGTGTATACAACTAAGACCCAGCACGGCCAAATAAAGAAATAAATATTTAGCAAGTCTTACCTTTCCAGCTTCCTTTGCCAACACTGATTTCTTTCTGCTGCACAGCATTGTACATATTCTATGGTGGTGGTGGTTTAGTCACTAAGTCATAGCCTACTCTTGTGACCCCCATGGACTGTAGCCTGCCAGCCTCCCTCTGTCCATGGGATTCTCCAGGCAAAAATACTGGAGTGGGTTGCCATTTCTTTTTCCAGAGGATCTTCCTGGCCCTGGAATCGAACCCAGCTCTCCCGCACTGCAAGCAGATTCTTTACTGAATGAGCTAAATAGTAACCTATAGGAACACATTATATAGTTTAGGATTTGTGTTTTGTTTCACTTGTTAATGGTTTAAAGTTCTTCTATAAGCTTGGAATTTAGGTGCTGGAAGAGACTGTGTGACTTACATCATTTGTGTGCACCAAATAGCCCAGAGCTCAATATACTTCTAATGTATTGCAGTGTTGCAAAGACTTCCTAATTAATTACTGGATTGGAGTGCAAAAGGTCCCATACCTTTGCCTTTATGTCTTAATGAATCATAAGGACAGCGGTCTAGTGAACATTTGATGTGTTAGTTCAAACATTAGAACCTCTACTTTTTATGAGTTTAATATATCAGAGAAAAACAATGACCATCATTTAAAAGAGCAATGCAATATAGTTATGACAGTAAAATTCCAATGCTGGCAAAGTAATTTTCTTCTCAAGTTTTTTTAATGCCTGCTTCTTCCAGTTTTTAAATTCAAAAAGACAAAAACGGCATTAGAATCAATTTCCTAAAGTGTCAAGTAATCTGTATTTTGCAAAAATGATTATTGCAGACAGAGAAAGAAGAAAAAGAATATTTCAAGCATCAAAGCCTCTCCAGGGACAGGTTAGAGAAACTGAAGATCATAACAGATGTTTTCAGCTATCTAGTTAGCTAGGGCTATGATGCAAATAATTGTTACTGCCATTATCTTTGAAAACAGATGTCTGATGTCCCTATGAGAGACAACAAAATAATAATAATAATGGTATAGATAATTTTCAAGCTATTGCTGAGTTACAACTTAATTCTGATTTTTGCCTGTATAACTGCTGACAGGCACATGAAAATGTTGAAACCAGAAACCCATTTTCTTCTAATTTTCACTGGAACATCATTTACAATTAAGATCTAATTTATTATTAGCGATGACTTCTACTGTCACAATATGCTAATCTGATTACCAAAACAGGAATAGAGAAACGAAGATCTCTCCAGAAATTCTGTCAACTCGTTTGAGTTTGAGAATCTTTTAAATTAATCACATGGCAAGTTTATACAGAATTTCCTCTCTGGAGGCAGCTTAGTGCCTGGCAGTATTTTGGTTACCCTGATTTTGTGGCAGTCTCAGAAAAAGAATAAAGCATTTTCATTGGTTTTTTTCCAGGACTCAGTTCATTTTGAACTTGGCATACTACAGTCTACCTAGCATGTTAACTGGACAGAATTGAACAGAGCAGTGTTACCTGCCAAAGGACAAAGGATTCCAATGGCATAACAGCATTTGGGAATGCTTGACAGACAAAAGATTATCAAATGAAGTCAACTGGAAGATAAATCTGAATGTTAAAGTTTGCAAGCAATAGGTTAGTTTGCTTTGTATGATATACTTAATTATATCCTACATATTGTGATTATCTCTTGTTTGTTTTAAAAGTTGATTCAATTTTAAATACAGTAACACTTAAATGGAAAAAAATAAAGTGAAGTAATCACCAACCCCAAGGTATAAGATATTTCTGCATTTTTTTTTTTTTGGTTTTATACATGCTTGTAAGCAGAGACAAATAACTTCCAAAATTATTTTTAAATTCATTAAGCATAAAGGATATATGAAAACAAAATTGTTACAATATCAAAAGTGGTATAGAAAATAAAATGTGACTTCTGTAGGTTTTATTTGTTAAGGGAAAACTCAGATATATGTCAAGATAGAAATTCTGAATTTGAAGGAAGTCTATGAATTACCTAATCATAAAATCAAATAATGTATGACTTTAAAAGGCAAGATATTGGCAAGCAATACTTCTGCCTCTACGTGAATGCATTCACTGATAGGGAACTCATTATCACCTTAGTGAAACCATTCTATCTTAGGACCACTCCAATTTTTGGAAATACTTTTTTCATGTATATTATTTAATCACTTTTTTCACATTTCTGAGACATCGTCTCTACCTGAAAAATGATAGCTGTTCTTATAGTCATTCTTTTGTACCAATTTTCAGATTTCATTTAGCAAGTATTAAAAATAGCAGAATGAGTATAGTAAGTCCCTGAAGGAAGGCATAGATTTTTAAAAGCTAATTAGTTTATGAAAAGTTTGAGTCTCATGTACAGCCTGGGATGGTTTAGCACATTTTTCAGATGAGAATTGGTGCCATCAATAAGTTATTGTGCAAATAAGTAAACATCCTCCCCATGGTTACCAAGTAGTGGGAAAATCATCACCTTAGTGCTCAAGAAACTAGGCTTTTAGTTCTATAACTGCCATTAGTTCTAATCTTAGTTGTTAGCTAATCTGATTTTGGAAAAATAATCTCATTTCTTTGAAACTTGGCTTTCTTAATTAAAAATTATTCATAACCAATAGAATTATTTTTATGGCAATGATATTACACTATTCGAAAAAAAAAACAATGCCAAAATTTAAAGTGAGACTATACCAAGCTTCAGGAATACATTGGAGTAGGAAATGGCAAACCACTCCAGTATTCTTGCTTGGAGAATCCCATGGAAAAATGAGCCTGGCGGGCTACAGTCTCAGTTCAGTTCAGTTCAGTTGCTCAGTCGTGTCCGACTCTTTGCAACCCAATGAATCGCAGCACGCCAAGCCTCCCTGTCCATCACCAACTCCCGGAGTTCACTCAGACTCACGTCCATCGAGTCTGTGATGCCATCCAGCCATCTCATCCTCTATTATCCCCTTCTCCTCCTGCCCCCAATCCCTCCCAATATCAGCGTCTTTTCCAATGAGTCAACTCTTCGCATGAGGTGGCCAAAGTACTGGAGTTTCAGCTTTAGCATCATTCCTTCCAAAGAAATCCCAGGGCTGATCTCCTTCAGAATGGACTGGTTGGATCTCCTTGCAGTCCAAGGGACTCTCAAGAGTCTTCTCCAACACCACAGTTCAAAAGCATCAAGTCTTCGGCGCTCAGCCTTCTTCACAGTCCAACTCTCACATTCATACATGACAACTTGAAAAACCATAGCCTTAACTAGACGGACCTTTGCTGGCAAAGTAATGTTTCTGCTTTTGAATATACTATCTAGGTTGCTCATAACTTTTTTCCCAAGGAGTAAGCGTCTTTCAATTTCATGGCTGCAATCACCATCTGCAGTGATACGGGATCGCAAAGAGTCAGACAGGACTGAGAGACTTCACTTTCACTTTCATGAATACATATTTTTAAAGGGACTTCAGGCCAGTATAATTAGGACCCAGTAATAGAAGAATGTCCTCCAAGTATTTTTTTAATTAAATTTATTTCTTTTTTAATTACAATACTGTATTTGTTTTGCCATACATTGACACTTCTTTTATAGTAAAGATTCACTAAGATTACACTTAGGGTCGCTTAGTAATGTCGGACACTTTTGACTGTAGGCCATCAGGCTCCCCTGTCCATGGGATTTTTCAGGCTATAATACTGGAGTGGGTTACCATTTCCTTCTCCATTACTAAGATTAAAAAATAAATACAACTGAGTGTTAAGTACAGCTCAGTACAACTGAGCTGTCAAATGAATGAAAGTCAAGTATTTTGTTGCTGCCAACAAAATACCTTGAGTCTATGAATGGAAGAATTAAAAATGTTGAAAGCATTAATATTTAATTTATAATAAAGTGATACCTAACAGATTATTCAAAGAACCCAAGGGAATTTCTTTTATTAGATCTATCTGAGATAACCTTACTTTACTGTTTATAGTAGCAAGCACTCAATACCTGATTTTAAAGTATGTATAAAATATGTGTATCTGTATGTATATATACATACATGTGCTGTGCTAAGTTGCTTCAGTTGCGTCCAAATCTTTGTGACTTTATGGACTGTAGGTCGCCAGGCTCCTCTGTCCGTGGGATTCTCTAGCCAAGAACGTTGGAGTGGGTTGCCATGCCCTCCACCAGGGGATCTTCCCAATCCAGGGATCAAGCCCATGCCTCTTGTGCCTCCTGCATTGATAGGCAGGTTCTTTACCACTAGCACCACCTGGGAAGCCATTCCAGGTGCATAATCACTCAAATGTATGTATGTATTTCTCTCTACATGTTATGTTGTTGTAATATATATACATGTAACTTTCTCTTTCCATTATAATACATATATTCAAATCAAACTAAATAGTGACATATATAATAATGAAAAATTTACTAATACTATTTTTAATGAAAATATGTGAATGATTATCATAGCTGATGAAAGTCAAGCTCAACCTAAGAAAGTCCTGGAAGGATGGTAAGTGTGAAGAATTGGTTATACACCTGGCTGGATGATGAGATGTCTATGTATCTAGAATAAGGTGTTAGTTGAGTCTTTGTGGTCTTTTCTTATGTTCAGTCACTCATTCGTGTCTGGCTCTTTGTGGATCCATGAACTGTAGCCTGCTAGGCCCCTCTCCCATGGGATTTCCCAGGCAAGAATACAGGAGATGGTTGCCATTTCCCTCCTCCAGGGGAATCTTCCTGAGCCTGGGACCAAACCAGTGTCTCCTGCATTGCAGGTGAATTCCTCACCACTAGCACCACCTGGGAAGCCCAGTTGAGTCTGCATCTGATGCTTATTGCTCAGTCATGCTATCCCTTCTCCAAAACATGAACACAATGCCTCAAGCTACGTAAAGTATTATGATTACCTTTCTTAAATGTATTTAAAACAACAAAAAAAATGTTGTGACAGATGTTGTCATGCTGCTATGAAGTTTCTCAGGAGTCTTCAAGAAATTAAGTAGTTAATTCAATAAAAATCTATTTGGAGGGCATTTTAATATATTTATACATTCTGATTTAATTCCCAAACCATACACAATGAAACCCCAGTGCCTTTTCTCATAGGATATGAACATAAAAGATTTGAAAAGATACAATAATGTGATAGCTTCTTCAATTAGGAAACATCTTGATTCCAATAAATGTTAGAAGAGACCAGCTTTGCCAGTTGGATATTTTCCAAACTCATTTATACTCAATTAAGAACTTTATTTTTAATCTACAGAACCATTCAAATCAGTAATTAGAAAGCATGGTTGAACAACAACAACAAAAGCCCACTTGCGTATTGCTGTGAGAATAACAAGAAAAGAAGGAGCCATTTCTTTTTTCCAGTTGATAGCATCTCTTTCTGCCTGCTTTAGAGCATGCTGAACAGAAATGTATCATCAGTATATGCTAAAACCTATTCCATGAAAAACATTTCCAATAAGAAAAAATTCTGTGGTTGTTTAGTACTTTGAAACAATTAGGAAAATGTACTATTTATGAAGGGCTCAGTGGTAAAGAACCTACCTGCCAATGCAGAAGACATAAGAGATGCAGTTTCAATCCCTAAGTTGGGAAGATCTCCTGAAGGAGGGCATGGCGATCCACTTCAGTTTTCCTAGAGAATTCCGTGGACAGAGGAGCCTGGCAGGCTACTGTCCATTGGGATTCAAAGAGCCTGGCACAACTGAGTGACAGTGTGCACACGCACATCCACACATAATATACAAAGAATGTAAATTTTGCTTCTTACAAAGACTCTGTTCAAGCACATTTTTCCTATATGGAAAAGAAACCAAATCTCATATTTAGGACATGTGTTCCTTCAAAAGAAGCCGGATCCTGCTTCCAGAGTAAGGTGAAAGTATCTTCTTCAGTTTAGAATCCTCTGATTGTACACAATATTGGAAAGCAACTGTACCCCAATTAAAAAAGAAAAAAAGTCTGACTGAATAACTGCTTTATAGCAAAAATTAACATCATGTTGTAAATTAACTATACTTCAATAAAATTAAATATGCATATATAGTATACATATACATATATATAATCATCTGAAAGACATATACCAAGATAAACTACCATAATTTTTAGAATTTTAGCTTTAATAGCATATTCTGAATTTTTATTTGAATTATCCACATTTTATAGTCTATTTCTCATTTTCCACAGGGCTCTCACTGTGGAACAGATGTGTTAGTAAGAACTGTTGGCATTTTTTTTTCAAAGCAATAAAAGAGAAGACTCAAATGATTGTAGTTGAGAATCCTCTTGTGTCAGCCCTGTGATACTTGATTTGCTAAGTTGTTAAATAGTGTCAAAAAAAAAGTAGCGTCTTCTGCTAAACATTTATGTCCTTGTTTGGCTAAAGCTCTTAAGAAAAAGAACCACACAGCAGTCGTGTGAAGATTTCATCTTCAGTTCTTATGGCAACAGATCAACTTGAAGTAAAATAGACCACAAATACTCTGAAACCATGGATAGCATGATAAAGAAGTAAAGTTTGGTCTGTATCTAGCCATGAGTTGTGAAGATAAGCCATAAGCAAAGTATTTTAAATAACTGATAAGAATTTTCTAGTTCAAGTCAACCTGCATTGACCAAATGCACTTCACTGTGTTAAGCTAAAAGCACAGTAAATAAATATTCAATGTGCTCTCAACTTTGGTACAAATATGCATGAATCTGTGATTGGCTAAAGATTAAGACTTCATTTTAAAAATAGGTGAAATCAATATGATTTTGGGTTCCTTCTGAGCGCAAAAATTTTCAAATTTTCTATACTATGTAGTTCAGGTTTATCTTGCTTCTAAAACTTCATATATAGCTCAGTACAACATAGTTAACATTTTTTAATAAGATTGTGTCCAAAGCAGAAATGACCAGAGTCTGACTATTCTGATTTACATAATATCTAGGCCCATCTAAACAAATTATTAAAACAAAACTTCAGAAGTTTCATCATTGTCCTATTGTCATCTCAGTGTACTTCAATCTTTTGGATTAAAAATATTGGCACATTTGACTCAAATGTGCTAATTAAATACAGTTCTTAAATATAGTTTTAAGGCAGAGGGCACTGTGGTTCTAATCTTAAGGCTTTTTTTTTTTCATATTTTCTTAATGTTTTTGAGTGTCGTACTGAGTGATTAACTGAAGTGAACTACACAAATAAATGTGTGTGTTCTAATAAAAAGGATTTTGATTAAAACTTCCTGGTTCCTTCTAATACAAGGAGAGGTTATAATGACAAAAACTTTTTGAACTTGTAAAACTATTTAATATTTAGTCAACTAAGTTTTTTAGGCTTTGTGCTCTATTACACATTCATAGAATGGATTTTGTTTTTTCCTAGCTGTCCTGTACTGGTAATGAATAAAGAAACCAAGCAGGGTTTTTGTTGTTGTTGTTGTTTGCATGTGTTAGACAACTTTGATTTGGGATGATTCCATTTTCATACAGGTAAATCAACATTGTCATAACCTCATCTTTATAAACCAAAGGGTACTTCTTTTGGGTCTATGGAAATGATTTGTTTTCTTGTGTAAAAGTCAAATGACCTGCAAGCAGTCAGGAAATGTAAGAGTTCCATGTTGTGCCATGAATTTCCTGTTTTATAATTACAACTGTAAATATTTATCAAATGCCCATGATGTTTAGGTACTAAGCCCTTTGGAAGTATTCTGTTGCTGAAACTCATAGTGATCCTGAGATATAAATCCTAATCAAGTTTACTTTAAGATATTTGAGCTTAGAGAGAATAAGAAAGTAGCCTCTGGTCACGCAGCTAGGAGGCACAGTTCAAATGCAAGCAGTCAAACAGCAGCAGCCACACTTTTAATCAACACACATACTGCCTTCACACTGAATCTGACAGAATGTTTGGCTGAATTCGTATGTCATCAGAGCAGAGTAAATTAATAGTAACTGAAAAACTTAGGTTCTTTTAAATTAAAAAAAAAAAAAAGAGCAAGAATTGGACAGCAGCAAGGTTACATTATGGGTGGACTGTGCATAGGCTTAGTGAATCATTAAACCACACTGAAGCAACTTAGCAGCAAAGCACATGTGTCGGGACACAAAACCCTGTCTCCCTTATTCTGTGTCTGCCACATTAAAAGTCTTGTGTTGGGAGAGTCCAAGTCTTGGTTTTGAATGAGGCCATTCTTCTTTTCAGTTTCAGGCTTATGTCATAGTGCTGTCTGCAGAAGGATTTGGCCTCGGGGACTCCTTGCACATTTGCTTAAACTGAATCTCGCCATGCGCAACATGCTGTCCTTGCTGCAGATGCCAGGGTTATCCTGTTGCCTTTATATTCTCCTGTCTGTCTCTATCTCTGAGTTTTCATTATATGGATGAACTGTGAAGACTGACTTCTGTTTAGGCAAAAACCATATGAATTTCTTTCTGTGCATTTGCATTTTACGTAATGTATTGTGATCATTCATTTGGACTCTATTTCTCTGAGTTCCCTGCCATGATATTTTTTTACTTGATATTTCTCTGTTTTACCTGACTTTGCATTTTTGCCATGATTCCATATGTCAGTTTATTGGTCATCTACTTGAAAACTCTTCAGCATCAAAACTGAAACATGTATGTGCTTGTTCATTTAAACTATATTAAAGTAATCAGTTGCTCTACTTAGAAATGCATCAGAAAGTCTACATTCTGATCTTCCCTAAACCTCCAAATAACCGTACACTTTGGAAAATTATCATATTGAACGTCTGAAATGGGTTTCTACTGGTGAAATCGATGTCTTCTGAACGTGATCACTATTAGACTTAAGATGTTGGTGGACCTGAGGATGTTTAAATTATAATTTGACTAAAACACTTCACTACATACCTGACCCTTAAGTGATCAAGGTAAAGACCGAGGGAACACTGAAACCTTTATTTTTAAAGATGTCAGCTGAGCCCTCATTCCTAAGCAGTTCTGAGGCCAAGTGTGTAAGATAGAATTTCTGGTTGTCAGATGCTAGCTATCAGTATGAACAAATACTTTTTCTGGAATACCACGACAGTCTTCAGCAAACCTTACATGCAAGAAAGTGGCTAGTTCATGGAAAAGGGCAGAAAGCTGAGACATCACCAAATTTATAGAACCAGCTGAATAATGAGTTTTAAATTTGCTAGGTGATATGTATTTATTTAATAAATGCTGTATGCATGGCAGAGTTTGGACTGAGACTTAGTTTATGATAAGCTGGTAGTGAATCTGTGGAAAAATGGCTAAACTTCATTCTACTCTAAGATTTCAGAATCTATCATTATTACCAAGAAGAATCAGAGCTATGTGTAATCAGATTGGCATGGGTCAGATAGCAGTTTTTTGTATAGTCTGTTCTTATCCTGTTTGTCATCCACAAGTTATCTTGCACCCTCTTGTAACTTTCTACTTCTCCCTTCACTATTTTTATTCTGATTATTTTAAAAGTATTTTCCTATGATATTAAAAGATAATTATTTCTCCAGTTACTGAAAAGCCTGCCTTCCTTTCCTTCCCAGCAGCAATTTGTAAGATGTTTCACTTAATCTTTCCACTTCCTTATCTCCATTTCACTTTGCACCTTAAACTCCTCCGTTACTTCCCGGATCAGATCGCCACATGCATCTTTGTTAATTAAGCCAATGAGCACTTTTCACTCTTTCTCTCATTTGACCTCCCAGCAGCATTTGACACATTTGGTCTTGCTCTAGACTTCAAGGCACTCCTCTCTCCTAATTCAATCTTTTCATTCTGATGATAATTCTCAGTCTCTCCTCTGAGGGCTCATTTTATTGTGCCCAGCCTTTAAATATTTATATCCCTGAATAAACAATAAACCAAACATTATGTTTACTGTAACCTGTTCACACGCTTCTCCAACACTAATGAGATGTATGCCATGTGGTGCTCGCTCATCTGCGGCCTTATTTGGGCCATGGTTCTGCAGAGGATCGTAAGGTCTGTACACTTGGGGTTCTGTGACTGCAACCTCCTCTCTGGTTCTCATCTCACTTGAAAACTGAATGGTGTTTTTTGGCTCTGATTATTTCTGAAATGTTTAAAAAATAAGTACAGTGGAAGAGACAGTAGAATTCTTAGCAGTCACTGCAATCAAAGTTTATGACTCTGCTTTGAAGATAAGGCTGAAGCTGACCTTTATCATCAAAACAACAGCAAAATCATATAATGTAGGCTTAGTGCTAGAGAGATTGAGGGGCTTGCCTCTCGGAAAGTTGAGGGTCACCCTGAGGAATGGGTAGAAAGAAATATGAAAGGTTTGACAAATAGTGTAACTTCTAATCTGCTGCTACTGCTAAGTCACTTCAGTCGTGTCCGACTCTGTGTGACCCCATAGATGGCAGCCCACCAGGCTCCTCCGTCCATGGGAATTTCCAGGCAAAAGTACTGGAGTGGGCCTTCTCCAACTTCTAATCTGAGAGACCACCAAATGATTCTTGCAAACTCTTTGTCTTAGATGGAATAGTAATGACACTGTGAACGTGACTCTGAATGACAGGAACAGGGAAAGAGAAATTATAGTTGGCAAAACATAAGTAACTAATTTATAGGATTTCCACAGTTTGCAGAAACTGAGAAATCAAAGAAGGCATTTTGTCCAGTGACAAACTGATGATGTATAGGTTGTGCTTTCATATTTAGAAAATGAAAACTAAGCTAACAGAGACACAATAATAATGTTATTTGAAATTTTATAACAGTTTGATCAGCAAAGGTAAAATATTTTGAGTGAGATTTTCTTTCCCTAATTATGTGATCATGCCTATATTTTGGGTAATGTGTGTAGAGGGTATTCCAAAGTATTAGATATAATTTTAAATGACAAAAATTTATATTATATTAGATCTCGACTATTTAAACCAAATTTCAAAGTGTTTTATAATTTCCCATACCTATTTCTATCACCATTGTTAATAGAAAAATTATTACAGATACAGAAAACTCAAAAATATATCTTTCCAATCAAATACCTCTGTAAGTCAATCACCTACTAAAATTTTTCCCAAAGTTATCCTGCATAGTCATAAATCCCCTTGAATGACACAGATTCATCCTTTTTCTAACACACCATTAACTTGTCTGTATTCCACACTGAGGAAATGGAAACTTTCAGGGCTGAAAACTCAAGAGTAATTGGTTCTTCAGCTTCTATTTAGAAGGTTATTTTCTTAGTCTGTTCAGGCTGTCATGACACAATATCACAGACTGGGGCACTTAAGCAACAGATCAAGGTGATAGCCAGTTTAGTTCCAGATAAGAACTCTCTTCATGATTTGCACATGATGCCTTCTCACTATATCCTCACGTGGTAGAAAGAGAGCTCAGGCATCTCTTCCTATTCTGATAAAGGCACCAACCCTACTGGATTAAAACCCAATTTTTATGACCTCATTTAACCTTTATCACTAGTCTTCCTCTATAGCTCAGTTGGTAAAGAATCCACCTGCAATGTAGGAGACCCCAGTTTGATTCCTGGGTCTGGAAGATCCACTGGAGAAGGGATAGGCTACCCATTCCAGTATGCTCAGGCTTCCCTTGTGGCTCAGCTGGTAAAGAATCTGTTGCAATGTGGATCCTCTGGAGAAGGGAAAGGCTACCCACTCTAGTATTCTTTCCTGGAGAATTCTAGGGACAATACAGTCCATGGGGTGACAAAGAGTTGGGCATAATGGAGCAACTTTCACTTTCCCAGGCCCTATTTCCAATTATAGTTACACTGGGTTTAGGACTTCAACATCTGAATGTTGGCAGAGCACGGACATTCAGTCTATATCAGTTATGAGTTTTCTAAACTCTACTTATGCATTATCTCTTACACTGGTCATTTCTCTATTTCAAGTTCTAGTTGTTTCTTGCCTGCTTGATAACAAAAGCCTACCAATTATCCTCATCTAATACCTGATATCATGCCATGAATTTGTCCTTCATCATTACATAATCTTTCTATACTGTCCTCAAATTGATGTTTCTAAAAGACAAAGCTGATGTGTAATTTCCCTTCTTGGGAAGCAGTTAAGGGAATTAATAATGTGAGGTCTCTGGAATAAGAGTGTATGATCTTGGCTCTATCATTTATTAGCTCTATGGCACTGATCAGTAAACTATTTAACCTATACAAGTCTTAGTTCATTTGTTCATAAAATAAGAATCATTGTAGTACCTACCTCGTAAAATTAATGTGAGAATTAAATGAGATAATGAATGAAAGACACTTAGTATGGTATCATTCCTATAATAAGGTCTCAATAAGGATGGCTGTTATTATTATTACCCAATTAAATTTCCTTTGGTTCCCTTCAACATTTAAGACAAACTACAATCTCATTTCTATGATATATGATTACACTCTCAGATTATGTCTTCAATTTTATTTATTTGCCTTTTTTCCCCAGAAATTCTCTAAGTTTCCCTTGATACCAATCCATTTGTGGTTCTTTACATGTCCCCATCTGACCTCTGGGGTTTCCATGATGGCTCAGTGGTAAAGAAGCTTTCTGCAATATAGGAGATACAGGGGACGTGGATTTGATCCCTGGGTCAGGAAGATCCCCTGGAGAAGGAAATGGCAACCCATCACAATATTTTAGCCTGGATAATCCCAAGGACAGAGGAGCCTGGTGGGTTACAGTCCATGGGGTTGCAGACAGTCGGACACAACTGAGTAGGTATGCACAGCACATCTGACCTCTAGACATCAGGACATGCATAACCTTCCTCTGCATTAAGCACTCTCCCTCTTCCATAGGTGACACCAGCTTAATCATCCTTCAAGGCTAAGGAACTTCAAAGCTATGTCATCCCCTTCTCACCTAGGATAGGTTATTTTCCCCTTCCGAGACTCTGATAGCAGCCATGTTTATCTCTTTCAGGACGTGAATTATATTGTATGATAATTTCCTCTTCTGAAGTCGACCCTTTACCAAGAGAGTGCCCATCTACATTTTTTTTCCCCTTTTTTCCTCCCTTTGGATTTCTTTTCTTAGTTTTATCTTTAAACATTGGGACTTAGAAAAACAATGGGTACTAAGTAAATACTCCAAAAGTAAATTTCCCTCTCCCCCTTTAAAAATATCTGTATATTTTTTAATCTTTTTAAACAAATAGCCACAATTGCCTATTTAGCCTCCTGTTAAATACGTGTGTGTGTATATATGCTCAGTCATGTACAACTCTTGGCAACCCCATGGACTGTAGCCTTCCAGGCTCCTCTGCCATGGAATTTTCCAGTCAAGAATACTGGAGTGGGAGGTCATGCCCTCCTCCAGGGGATTTTTCTGACCCAGGGACTGAACCCGTGTCTCTCATGTCTCCTGCATTGGTAGGCAGATTCTTTACCACCTGTGCCACTGCATAGTTAAACTTAATCTCTTTACCGCGCACTGGATCCCATAACTAATAATATTTTGAACATAAATTTGTTGCTGTTTTTTTTTCCTTTCAATGCAAATCTAGAAGTTGGAGGGTTTTTTTAAATTTCTTTTAATGAGCTGATGTAGATATTCAGAATAATTCTGCTGAAGCATGAATATTCTTTTCAGCCTTTCAAAATATGTTAACTCTATACTGCCTCTCCAAACTATGTTACATTTGTAATAAACTACAAATTTTAATTGGGTTTTCTGACTATTATTTTAGTACAAAGAACACATGATTATACAAAAACAGACCTCCCATTTCTTCTACTTTTATAAAATGAGGTTCATATAAATGATTTAAAGCTATGCAAGTTTCAGCAAAGAAATATATTTTTTATGTCGTTATGAACATATGGAGTTTTCACTTTCCTGTGTACTCATAGTTTTTATTCCATTGAGTTGCTGACTGAGCTGTTGCTATATTTTGTTATTCACAGGTAGATGTTAGATGAATTTATAGGTAAAATTTCTAGTCCCTGTAATGGCCAGTATAAAGTGAGTCAGCTAAAAATAACTGAACATTCTTAGGAAGTTCAATACAGGATCAAACATACAGTGAAGAAAAGTGACCTCAAATCGAACACATCCTGCACTGCTGTTTGTCAACAGTAAATTACATCTGATTTTAAACAAGAGAAGGGAAAACTGCTGGTGACCTGTTATTGTGTTTCATATAAGGATCAATACAAAGGAGAATAGCCTTTTAGCTTTTTCCAAGTTCTCTGCCTTCCTTGAGGAAATTGGCCGTACTTTTTGATCAGTCTCAATTAATAGCACTCTCCCTGTAAGCCTGGGAGTCTATAATACTGTGGGTGTCAGGGGGGGCGGGGGCTTCCCAAATAATGAGAATGTTCCTGGCTGAAGATTGCTTTGAGTTAAAAAAAAGAAAAAAGCAATTGATTTTTACCTTCTATAAATGGAATTAGGAACTCAGAACTATGTGCTGGGAAAAGGAGCCTGGGAGGATTTTATGTATTGTGTAAGCATTATTTTGAAGTGTACAAGCCAGTGATTTCTGGAGCAATTTCATATCACAAAGACACTAAACTTGAACTCATTTTATAAAATTGTTTAAGACATTTCATACAGATTTTTTTTTTTCTTTTCCGTGATGGTGACAACAAACTATAATCCTACTCAATCCCTGAAAGCAGATGTTTCATTTTTATACATTTTTCAGCAAGTCTTTTGAATTACAAAGAAACACTGACACATGAATACCTTGAGCATGTTTTACCATTTGATTTAGAGAATGGCTTAAAATTAATCCTTTTCAGCTAATTCTAAAACCCTTGGCAAAACAGAACAAAAAAATGGATAATAGGTTCCAAATCACTCAAGTTATTACCATTTCTGCTGCCAAAGTGAAACATAGTTTATTGTGTTGAGAAGAGAGGAGAAGGGAAGAAGAAATCAGGAAAAAGGAAATGGGGTTGGTGGGGAAATAGAGCAGAAGAGAAAGGCAAACAGAAGAAAAGAAAGAAAAACCTCTGTTAAGAAGTAAGAATAAAGTGTCATTAGGGAGAGTGGTATTTGGGACAGGTAGTCCTAAATTCTGATCCAAATTATGATGACATTTATGTAAATGATTTTAGTGTCAACTTCTGGGAATAATAATAAAGGACACAGTAAGCACTTGATAATTATTAGCTATTAATTGAAAAATATCCTTCAGAAGCCTAAATTCCAATAAGTTCCTAAGCTTCTTTTAGGTAACAGCAGTTATATCCTAGGGCTTCTGTGGTAGCTGTGTAGTAAAAAGTCTGCCTGCAATGTAGGAGCCACTGGAGATATGGATTGGATCCCTGAGTTGCAAAGATCCCCTGGAAGAGGGCATGGCAACCCACTCCAGTATTCTTGCCTGGAGAATCCCATGGACAGAGGAGACTGGAGGTCTACAGTCCACAGAGTTGCAAAGAGTCAGACACAAATGAAGCAACTTAGCACACATACACAAAGTTACATCCTACATATACATACATTATGCATTTGCAAGGTGACCATTCACAGAATAGTAATTCAGCATAAATCAATTTGCAAAATTGTTCGTTGCAAACAAGTTGAGGTGGAATTGGACATAATGAATATTCCTTCTGAAGTTTAGTGTATCTTTGAATTATGATATTGTCTTCCTTAATACATTTAATGGAATTAATGTATATACATAAACTGAACAAACATAGTGAAATAAAATGCATCAAAGGAAAAAAATGAGATGATTTTGAAAATTTGTGCTACTTTAGTGATAGATCATTAAAGAAAACCTAGAAAATCCTAATAGAAATGCAATATTTTTTTTACTTAAAAATATTAAGTCTCTCTCTCTGTTACAGGTTTTGTATATGTCCCTATGTATAGACTGGTCTATACACAGACACCTTTATTATTCTCATAAACCTCATCACTTAGTGGGGGCTACAGTCAACAGTCAAGTAGACAAGCAAATATATAACTATAAAATGAATTTATACTATGTTTATAAACACACATGACAGAATAGTAGGAAGCATTAGCTACTTACATAAAGCTGGTCAGGGAAGTCATTTCTGAATTGGTAAAATATAAGCTGAAATTTGAAAGTCAAGACATAACCAGTTATTAATAGAGGTGGGGGATAGGATGATGCAGACAGAAGATGCCAAGCATAACTGCTGAACAGCAGGGGAGAAGAAACTGACTTGAGTGAGGATGGAGATGACTGTGGCCAGAGTGTGAGAAGGAACCCACAAGGAAGTTTAAAGTGGATAATGCTTGTGTTAGATTTATGTTACAAAATAAAAAGGATTCTTAGTAGATGCCTCTCTGTTGGACTATAAGAGGCAGGAGGAAAATGGAAATTGGCTATGTCTTTTACTATTTGAAGTATGTTATGTGTACCAGCAGGGTCGATGTTACCTGGGAGTCCATTAAAAATGCAGAATCCCAGAGCCCGCTCCAGGCACAGGGAAATAGACTCTGCATTGGAACAAAGTGGCTCATATATATATTTTGAAGGTTTGAGAATCTCCAGTCTAGGTGATTAGTGAAGGTGATTTGGATGTGGTGGGAGATGCTTTGGATGGAAAGAATTGTTATTGATTCAAGATATATTTTGTGTATTATTTAATGAGGTAAATTAATGAAGTACATTTTTAACTCCTCTTTTAACATACACCTGAATGACTGGGAGAAATCAGTATGACCTGATCTGCCAGGCTCGAGTTCCCTCATTCAAACTGTAAAATTTAGTCTCTTGCTTTAGTAAACAAAATGACAGCAAAATGAAAAAAATAACATGTAAATTTTTCTTAGCAAATTTTTATTTCATTACAAGATTATAGAATTAATTAAAACTATGACTAAAAGATATAATTAATATATAGCTTTATGTATTAATAATAATGACAGTGCACCTGAGTAAACAAAAAGTACACAGATCATATCTAAAAAGTTACAAAAGCATAGAATGTATTTAATACAATTACAAAGATTAAAAATTTGAAGGCATAGGGTCTGGACAACTATTAAAAACAAATATGCCAATGTCCCTTCAGTCAGCGTTAAGTAAATGTCACTCCATGCTGATGATGTGCCAGGCTATGCCCTATGAAAAGGTGAATAAGAAAAACTGTCACCTAGATGAAAAGAAAAGCTTGCTCTGGTGTTGAACAGTGGGATAAAAAGAAGGTAAAGCTCTCATGTTTTCCTAATTTTAATTGTCCACCTTTTAGGTGAATGTGCATTCATTAAATATTTCCAAACAGATTAGTCATTCAGAATGTGATTAGCTCAAAAGCAACACTAATCTACTTGCAAATCCGGTTCTCTGGGAAATGAGGAAAGATGGGAAGTCCTTTGAAAATGGTGACATCTGACCTTTTACAAGCACAGGTGAAAAAAAAAAAGGAAATACTAAGACCGCTGCCACAAAACAAACCCATGAAAGGGCAAAATGGGAGTGCAAGCCATTTACTTTTACAACAGCTGCATGGTGCAGATGAATCAAATGCTGCCAGCAATAAACGGATCTGGTCAATGTCAATTTTCCCCAGGCATCTGGTATTGTCACTAGTGATTTTACCGAAGATTACCCATCAGTTAGCGCAGATTTGTTTTTTAATTGGCCCTCGCCGCACCTGCCACATTTTCTTGTTCTTGGTCCCAGAAGCTTTTGCAGAGAAGAAGGTGGCTACCTGGAGAATAGATTCTTAAAGCACACCATGAAGGACAATCATGAGAACAATTAAGATTTTAATACCAGAGCAGGGGAAAAAGCACCCAAGTTTCATTTAAGAAAAAAAGTAATATAGGACAATCATTCAATCATTAATGAATTAGGAAGAAGTAGCCAGAGTATCTGCATTATTATAATCTCCTTGGAAGGTGATTGTTTTCACAGTATTTTTAAGCATTTCATAAAATTATCAAGTATGACATGCTGGAAGTAAATTAGGAACAGGTGGGCAGGGTGTCTGGAGGGCAACACCACTCATCGCATTGACAAAGCAGCAAGGCAGATCACAGAATAATCAGCAGGTGGGTAGGAAACAGCAGGCAGGATGATTTGCTACATAATATTTGGCATTAATTACAATTGTTGAAATACTGGAAGCGGTTTTATTTTAAGGTAAAGAAAACAAATACAGTTTTTGATTTCATTTTACCTTAGTGATACTTTGGAACCATTTCATATTACAATTCTATTATATCATGATCTGTAGATACTGTATATCAGTATAATGCATTTCAGATCATATTTAAAAATCATTCACAAGCACTTTTTTTACTTTCTCCTAGCTATGCATTATATGTTGCAGAAATGAATATAGAATTATAGAAATGAGGATATGAAAAATATCAGAATTGCTTTTACCTTATTGGTTTATATAAGTAAATTAAAATCTATCACTAAAATGAAAACACTGTATAAATGCCATTGGAAGTTCAAAATTTGGGTCAACATACAATACTAAATAAGTATAATAATAATAAAAGTAGCAACAGATTCAAAGGTTAGTTTTTGGGGTATCCATTCACTACTGTAAAGAAGAAATACATATTACTAATGACATTAATCCATTTTAGGGCCTCAGTTCTTTTAGGGTCTATTAAACTAAAGATATTAAGAAGAGGTGGCAAGAATACACAGAACTGTACAAAAAGATTTTCACAACCTGGATAATCATGATGATGTGATCACTCATCTAGAGCCAGACATCCTGGAATGTGAAGTCAGGTGGGCCTTAGAAAGCATCACTATGAACAAAGCTAGTGGAGGTGATAAAATTCCAGCTGAGCTATTTCAAATCCTAAAGATGACGCTGTGAAAGTGCTTCACTCAATATGCCAGCAAATTTGGTAAACTAAGCAGTGGCCACAGGACTGGAAAAGGTCAGTTTTCATTCTAATCCCAAAGAAAGGCAATGCCAAAGAATGCTCAAACTACTGCACAATTGCACTCATCTCACATGCTAGTAAAGTAATGCTCAAAATTTTCCAAGCCAGGCTTCAGCAATATGTGAACCGTGAACTCCTGATGTTCAAGCTGGTTTTAGAAAAGGCAGAGGAACCAGAGATCAAATTGCCAACATCTACTGGGTCATCGACAAAGCAAGAGAGTTCCAGAAAAACATCTATTTCTAATTTATTGACTATGCCAAAGCCTTTGATGGTGTGGATCACAATAAACTGTGGAAGATTCTGAGAGGGATGGGAATACTAGACCACCTGACCTGCCTCTTGAGAAATCTGTAATGCAGATCAGGAAGCAACAGTTAGAACTGGACATGAAACAACACACTGGTTTCAAATAGGAAAAGGAGTACATCAAGGCTGTATATCATCACCCTGCTTATTTAACTTATATGCAGAGTACATCATGAGAAATGCTGGACTGGAAGAAACACAAGCTGGAATCAAGATTGCCAGGAGAAATATCAATAACCTCAGATATGCAAATGACACCACCCTTATGGCAGAAAGTGAAGAGGAACTGAAAAGCCCCTTGATAAAAGTGAAAGAGGAGAGTGAAAAAGTTGGCTTGTTATGACCAACCTGGACAGTATATTCAAAAACAGAGACATTACTTTGCCAGCTAAGGTCCATCTAGTCAAGGCTTTGTTTTTCCTGTGGTCGTGTATGGATTTGAGAGTTGGACTGTGAAGAAGGCTGAGCGCTGAAGAATTGATGCTTTTGAACTGTGGTATTGGAGAAGACTCTTGAGAGTCCCTTGGACTGCAAGGAGATCCAAACAGTCCATTCTGAAGGAAATCAGCCCTGGGATTTCTTTGGAAGGAATGATGCTAAAGCTGAAACTCCAGTACTTTGGCCACCTCACGCGAAGAGTTGACTCACTGGAAAAGACTCTCATGCTGAGAGGGATTGGAGACTGGAGGAAAAGCGGACGACAGAGGATGAGATGGCTAGGTGGCATCACTGACTCGATGGATGTGAATCTGAGTGAACTCTGGGAGTTAGTGACGGGGTGGCCTGGCGTGCTATGATTCATGGGGTCACAAAGAGTCGGACATGACTGAGCGACTGAGCTGAACTGAACTGAACTGAAACTGAAAAAAAAAATTATGAAGGAAGTTAGCTTTTTAATTTTTTTTTTAAATTGGTGGAAAATTGCTTTACAATTTTCTGTTGGTTTCTTGCTTGCAACAACTCAAATCAGTCATAATTATATATATCCCTTCCCTCCTGAGCCTCTTTTTCTTTTTCTTAGGGGAGAAATTCAGTTATTAAATGATTAGATAAGAATATTTTCCTGAAAAACATTGTAAAAGGGAAGAAAGAAATCAGAGAAATAAAATATAAAAGCACTGGCTTCTCCATGAATGTAGGAAGAAGAGTAAGTAGAGAGAAAAATTTTTAAAAAACCTAAAAACTTTGCCCCAAAGGAATGTTGCTTTGGTTTTTGGCTTGATAACTTAGGAAATATATTTATACATGGATACTAACTACTATGGACTGAATGTGTCCTCCCAAAGTTCAGATTTTGAAATCTTAACCCTCAGTATGATGTTAGGAGGAGGCAGAGCTGTGGGGAAATAATTAGATCATGAGGATGGAGCCCTCAACATATGATTAGTACCAGAGATCAAACCTGTCAATCCTGAAGAAAATCAGCCCTGAATATTCACCGAAAGGACTGATGCTGAAGCTGAAGATTCAATACTTTGGCCCTCTGATGGGAAGAGCTGACTCATTGGAAAAGACTCTCATGCTGAGAAAGATTAAGGACAGGAGGAGAAGAGGTCAACAGAAGATGAGATGGTTGGATGGAATCACCAACTCACTGGACATGAGTCTGAGGAAACTCTGGGAGATAGTGATGTACAAGGAAGCCTGGTGTGCTACAGTCTATGGAGTCGCAAAGAGTTGGACACAACTTAACAAATGAAAAACAGCAACACCCCTTTTAAGAAAAGACATGAAATTCTCTTATCTCTCTGCTCTGCACATTTGAGGATATCAAAATAATTTTCCATCTGCAAGCCAGGAAGTCTGCTCTCATTAGACACTGGATCTGCTGTCAGCTTAATCGTGGACTTCCTGGCCTCCAGACTGTGGGATATAAATGCTTGTTGTTTAAGCTACTGTCTATGGTAGCTTGTTAAAGCAGCCCAAACTTATTTTCTTTCTATATTTAAGAATCTATTTTTATGCTTTAGGCCTTATATAAAGGAGTATCTATAACTTACACTCTTTAAAATGACTCCACTCTCCACATCCCAGGTTGCAGGTGCTTAGTGGAAGTGTCATTGTTGATGAATAAAAGAGATGAGCAACTATTTCTTCGTACAATGGCTACTTTTCTGTGCCCCAGAAGGAGCTTTTCCCATTGTACTTGAGAAGTAGATGGAATATATCCATGATTGAATGTAAGTCCCCTCTGTTTAGAGGACAATGGGCTTAGTTTAAAAGTTTGAGCAACTCTACTCTGATGGAGGGAAACTGACACCATTCTCACAGAGAGGTAGTTTGGGAAGTATATTTCCTATATAATGATTTCATAAATGTTAAGCACTTAGAATGGAGCTAATTGTACTTCTTGTTATCACTGATTGATTTAGGCAATAATAGCGCTTTGATGAACACCTTAAAGGTGACTAAGAAGTCAACAGGGACTTCTATTTTGATAGTATGCAACTCTTTTAGTAGAAAAGGTGGATTCTCACTAAATATTTCCATAGTAAACTGAAAAAATACTTTCCCCAAATATATCTATGTTACTTTATATGGCCAAAAAGAAAGGAAGGGAGGAAGAGAGGGTGGCAGGGAGTAAGGAAGGAAGGAAGAAAAAAAGAAAAAGAAAAAGGTGATTATACTGAATTAGCTAAATACGATAACATGATAACATATATCCTTATAAGAGAGAGACAAAGAGAGATTCTTATCACACACAAGAGATGATAAGAAACATGAGCAGAGTTGTTTGAAGAGGCTGGTCTTTTTTTTAAATTTATTTTATTTTTTAAAAATACTTTATTCTACATTACAATACTGTATTTGTTTTGCCATACATTGACATGAATCAGCCACAGGTGTACACGATCTCCCAATGCCGAAGCCCCTCCCACCTCCCACCCCATATCATCTCCCTGGATCATCCTGTGCACCAGCCCCAAGCATCCTGTATCCTGTGTTGAACAAGAGGTTGGTCTTAATGACTGGAGTGAGGTATCCTCAAGCCAAGGGAGGTTCAGTTCAGTTCAGTTCAGTCACTCAGTTGTGTACGACTCTTTGTGACCTCATGAATTGCAGCACACCAGGCCTCTCTGTCCATCACCAATTCCCGGAGTTCACTCAGACTCACATCCATCGAATCAGTGATGCCATCCAACCATCTCATCCTCTGTCATCCCCTTCTCCTCCTGCCCGTAATCCCTCCCAGCATCAGAGTCTTTTCCAAGGAGTCAACTCTTTGCATGAGGTGGCCAAAGCACTGGAGTTTCAGCTTTAGCATCATTCCTTCCAAAGAAATCCCAGGGCTGATCTCCTTCAGAATGGACTGGTTGGATCTCCTTGCAGTCCAAGAGGTTGGAAACTACCAAAATCTAGAAGAGGCAAGAAACAAACTCTCTCCTGAACACTCCAAAGGAGCCATGCTGCCACCTTGCTCTTGGCTCTGTGATACTAATTTCAGACTTCTAGCTTAAGGAAGAGTGAGGGAATATACATCTGTCATTTTAAGCCATTGGTTCTAAGGAAATTTGTTACAGCAGCCACATTAACCAACATAATTAAGTTCAATTCATCCACCTATAACCAGAGTTTGTACTGATCATGATATAAATCAGTATAAATCTTTCTTCCCCACAAGTTCCTGTTTTAAATCACTAGATATAGTTGCCATCAGGAAAGTGCAGGTCCTTTGAGATCCCTGGATTTGGAAGATTCCCTGGAGGAGGACAAGGCAACCCACTCTAGTAGTCTTGCCTGGAGAATCTCACGGACAGAGGAGCCTGGTGAGCTGCAATCCATGAAGTCGCAAAGAGGTGGACATGAACACACGCACACACATGCACACGAATTCACTTGTGCAAGATGGCTGTTATATCAGTTTAGAAATACTGGTGCATCTAAACACAGATTCTACTTCTTTCAAGCTTGTACCTTGAGTGACTGGTATCTGCAAATTTGCAGCTGGTTTTCCCTTGAGTGGGAAGTGGAAACTAATATGTATTGTTGCATTCCTACCATATTCTAGCCAGAGTCACAAATCTTCATAGCTACCATCCTCACTCTACAGGTGACTCTTTCATATCACAGATGATGAAGATCTAAGGTCAAAGGCACGTTAGGAGATCTCAGTTCAGTTCAGTCACTCAGTCATGTTCTACTCTTTGCGAACCCATGGACTGCAGCACGCCAGGCTTCTCTGTCCATCACCAACTCTCAGAGTCTACTCAATCTCATGTCCATTGAGTTGGTGATGCCATCCAACCATCTCATCCTCTGTAATACCCTTCTCCCACCTTCAATTTTTCCCAACATCAAGGTCTTTTCTACTAGAATCAGTTCTTTGCATTAGGAGATTATCCATACCTATATCTAGGCAGACTCCTGGTAGATTATATGGGAGATGTGTGTTGTCTTAAGTTTAGGAATTAAGAGGAAAGAAGAGATTTACTGAAGAATAACTAAGATCATGGCATCTGGTCCCATCACTTTATGGCAAATAGATGGAGAAACAATGGAAACAGTGACAGAATTTATTTGTTGGGCTCTAAAACCACTGCAGATGGAGACTGCAGCATTGATATTAAAAGACACTTGATCCTTGGAAGAAAAATTATAACCAAACTAGACAGCATATTAAAAAAACAGAGACATTACTTTGCCAACAATCGTCCATCTAGTCAAATCTATGGTTTTTCTAGTAGTCATGTATGTATGTGAGAGTTGGACTATAAAGAAATCTGAGTGTTGACGAACAGATAGTTTTGAACTGTGGTGTTGGAGAAGACTCTTGAGAGTCCCTTGGACTGCAAGGAGATCCAACTAGCCCATCCTAAAGGAAATTAATCCTGAATATTCATTGGAAGGACTGATGCTAAAGCTGAAACTATAATATTTTGGCCACCTGATAGGAAGAACTGACTCATTTGAAAACACCCTGATGCTGGGAAAGAGTGAAAGCAGGAGGAGAAGGGAACAACAGAAGGTGAGATGGCTGGATGGCATCACTAATTCAATGGACATGAGTTTGAGTAAGCTCTGGGTGTTGGTGATGGACAGGGAAACCTGATGTGTTGCAGTCCTTGGGGTTGCAAAAAGTCAGACAAGACTGAGCAACTGAACTGAACTGAATCCCATGAGTCAAAACTCTTGTATTAATGTTAAACGCCCTAAGTGGGTTTGTTTTGAAAAGATTTATCATTCACCTAAACAGCTGAACTGAAACAGTATTAGAATATATACATTTTCCAGTTATTTCTATGATCTCTGCATTTGGGGACTTGGAAAATGGGCCAGAGGGAAATAGAGCACAGGTCACAAGAGAGTGTGCACTTGTGAAAAAATATGAGGGAAACTTCCTTTAAATGTCTGTATTCTGATGAAAGGCAACAATGAGATAGATCCTCATCTTCTAGAATAGACTTTTATTTACTACTAGAAAAGTGCTACAAGTGTGAAAAAGTGGAGAATGGAGAACGTTTATTTTGCTATTTGTTGTTCTAATTGCCTAGAATCCATTTTAAATGGAGATAGAATAACCTAACAGACATTGGGTGGAAAACACCAGCCTTACTTCTATGTCCAATCAGATATATCACAGTTTCAGAAACTCCATGATCCAGTCAAATTTCTATCTTTTTCTTTTGTTTTTCTATTGATATCTTTTTTCCTATTCTTCTATTGTTATCCTAAGACTTCAAACGTCATGGTGCCAGAAATGAGATCTAGGACAGAATTCATTTCTGTATAATAATAATGATAGCTACAGCAATAATGTTAGTAGCAATACTTCATCAGGAATTTATTATGTGTTTTAAATACATTGAAGTCAAGCATTAGTTGTTTAGTTATTTCCAACTCTTTTCATCCCCATGGACTGTAGCCTGCTAGGCTCCTTTGTCCATGGGATTCCTTGGACAAGAATACTAGAGTGGGGTGCTAGTCCCTTCTCTGGGGATCTTACCAGCTCAGGGATCAAACTTGGGTCTTTTGCACTGCAGGCAGATTCTTTACCATCTAAGCCGCCAGCGAAGCCCTTAAATACATTACAAACACATTTTAATATGCATTGGTAAAATGTGTATGAGATTAATATAGACATGCACACACATACATGCATAAAATCACATGTGTGATACACATAGAAGCAGTGGTATTGATGATTGTTTAAGAGACTTGGGTTTTGGAATCAGAATGCCTAGCCTGAAAAGCTGGTCTACAATTCATTAACTGTCATTTTGCTGAAGTCCCTCAACCTCTCAGCAGCCCAGTGTCCTTACCTGTAACGTTGTGAGTTGAGAGAATCCTCCTCACTGCTTTGTTGGAAGAACTGATGAGTAGTACACACAAAGCACTTAGAACACTTTTTGCTCTTGTAAGTTTTTAATCAATTATAATTAACTCTTACCAATCTTCATCACAACCTTCCACAGTTCATCTTTTTTTCTACTTTATATGGCAGGAAACTGATGGTAAGTGTTTCCATAAATTTCAGTTCAGTTCAGTCACTCAGTTGTGTCTGACTCTTTGCAACCCCATGAACTGCAGCGCACCAGGCCTCCCTATCCATCACCGGCTCCCAGAGTCTACCTAAAGCCATGTCCATTGAGTTGGTGATGCCATCTAATTATCTCATCCTCTGTCGTCCCCCTTCTCCTCCTGCTCTCAATGTTTCCCAGCATCAGGGTCTTTTCAAATGAGTCAGTTCTTCCCATCAGTCAGCCAAAATATTAGAATTTCAGCTTCAACATCAGTCCTTCCAATGAACACGCAGGACTAATCTCCTTTAAGATGAATCGGTTGGATCTTCTTGTAGTCCAAGGACTCTCAAGCGTCTTCTCCAACACCACAGTTCAAAAGTATCAATTCTTTGGCACTCAGATTTCTTTATAGTCCAACTCTCACATGCATACATGACTACTGGAAAAACCATAGCCTCAACTAGATGGATGATTGTTGGCAAAGTAATGTCTCTGCTTTTTAATATGCTGTCTAGGTCGGTCATAACTTTCCTTCCAAGGAGAAAACGTCTTTTAATTTCATGGCTGCAATCACCATCTGAAGTGAGTTTGGAGCCCTCAAAAATAAAGTCAGCCACTATTTCCCCATCTATTTGCCATGAAGTGATGGGACCTGATGCCATGATCTTTGTTTTCTGAATGTTAGCTTTAAGCCAACTTTTAACTCTCTTCTTTCACTTTCATCAAGAGGCTCTTTAGTTCTTCACTTTCTGTCATAAGTGTGGTGTCATCTGCATATCTGAGGTTATTGATATTTCTTCCTGCAACCTTGATTCCAGCTTGTGCTTCATCCTGCCCAGTGTTTCTCATGATGTACTTTGCATATAAGTTAAATAAGCAGGGTGACAATATACAGCCTTGACGTACTCCTTTTCCTATTTGGAACCAGTCTATTGTTCCATGTCCAGTTCTAACTGTTGCTTCCTCACATGCATACAGGTCCATAAAGTTGATAATTGGTAATTACTGACCTGCATACTTGATTCATGGACCTGACATTCCAGGTTCCTATGCAATATTGCTCTTTATAGCATCGGACCTTCCTTCTATCACCAGTCACATCCACAACTGGGTATTGTTTTTGCTGGGATTTCTTTGGAAGGAATGATGATAAAACTGAAACTCCAGTACTTTGGCCACCTCATGTGAAGAGTTGACTCATTGGAAAAGACTCTGATGCTGGGAGGGATTAGGGGCAGGAGGAGAAGGGGACGACAGAGGATGAGATGGCTTGATGGCATCATGGACTCGATGGATATGAGTCTGAGTGAACTCTGGGAGTTGGTGATGGACAGGGAGGCCTGGCATACTGCGATTCATGGGGTCACAAAGAGTCGGATACGACTGAGCAACTAAACTGAATTGAACTGAACTGACCTGCATACAGGTTCATAAAAATGACCTGCATACATTCCATAAATTTACCAAATTTATGTAACTAGGAAGCACAAATGCTGGGGTGTGAGCCCAAATATCTCTGTCTCTCACTGTGTCTCTCTTTCTCTCTAGCTTGATATGCAATTACATTTCCTCACTAGTATATCATCTGGTAGTACTTATCGGGTGTTACACATCTACTTCATATTTCTAATTTTAAAATATAAAATTGTAGCACCTCAAATTCAATACTCAAGAGATATTCACTCATTATTAATATTAAGATTGTTAAACTTACTTGCCTTCCACTGTTAAAGATCTTATCTTCCTTTTCACTATTTTCTCAGCATTGATATCACAGTTAAATCACAAAGACCTTATACAGAATAGTTTTGTAACAGAAAAACTTATATATAGTTTATGGGGGAAATATATTCAGTTATTAAGTGGACTTAATAAACTTTTGGAACACAGTCTCCATATGGCTTGGAATGTGAATATCAGTGTGTGCATCTTTCCAAATTGCAGTAATTATCAATCGTTTTTGGTTTTGAACTCTGGCCTTAGTCCCAGAACTTAATTACTATTGTTTCTTCAACTTACTCTGAATTTCTCTGTAAAGACACCTCTACTGGGTTTTGGGGACTGCTGCTATGCACCGCAGGGACCTTGGCATAAGAAGTATGTCTGTGTTATTCTCTTGTTGTTCACATTTATCATTTTCCTGTCTAAAAGGACTAGAGCACTATTTTAAATTCTTTCCCACCTAACCCTCCTCCTTTTCCTTTCAGGTTACCTAATTTCTCTATGGACTTTGCCAGTGGCTCAGTGGTAGAATCTGCTGCAATGTAGGAGACATAGTTTCAACCCCTGGGTCAGGAAGATCCCGTGGAGGAGGAAATGGCAACCCACTCCAGTATTTTTGCATAGAGAACTCCATGGACAGAAGAGCCTGGCAAGCTATCATCCATGTGGTTGCAGAGTCAGATACAACTAAAGAGACTTAGCAGCAACAACTATTTCTCTATCCTGAATAATTAACTCTTAAATTCTTCTCAATAATGAAGAATCAACTTCTCCTATACATTTCTGTTGTAGCTAATCATTTCTAGAACATCCTAAATTGCTTAAGCAACACAAGGATTTAGGAAGTTACTTAATAAAGACTGCTCTTCAAGTCTGCTTAAAAAGAAGCCTGAATACTTTAGACAACACTGATTTTTCTCTTAAAAACTCTGTTTTTACAAATCTTAACAGTCTTGTAAATATACTCAGTTCAAGGTCAGGAACTCACACATTTGTAGCTAGAGGTACAAAATAAGTACAGCTAACCATTAAATGACCTGGTTTTAAACCACAGGTCTGCTTATATGATATTTTTTCATTAAATAGGTATAACCACACTACAAGATCCACAGTTGGTTAAACCCATGGATGCAGCACCATGGGTAGGAATTCCTGATTATAAAGATAAATGTAGATTTTTTACTTTGAGGAAGGTCAGTGGCCCTAAGTCCCAAGTTATTCAAGAGTCACCTGTATTCTACCAAGCCTGGAAATCTGATGTTCGAATTGCTCTAAAATTTGTCAAGGTGTTGATGCCAATCATTTCAAGACTCATGCCAAATCTAGAAAACAAACTTAGAAAACAATGAATTACATTCCTGGAAATTAGATCTTTAACAACTAATACAACAATTAACAATTATAATAACATTGCTGCTGCTGCTGCTGCTAAGTCGCTTCAGTCATGTCCGACTCTGTGCGACCCCATAGACGGCAGCCCATCGGGCTCCCCATCCCTGGGATTCTCCAGGCAAGAATACTGGAGTGGGTTGCTGTTTCCTTCTCCAATGTATGAAAGTGAAAAGTGAAAGTGATGTCGCTTCGCTCAGTCGTGTCTGACTCTTAGCGACCCCATGGACTGCAGCCCACCAGGCTCCTCCGTCCATTGGATTTTCCAGGCAAGAGTACTGGGGTGGGGTGCCACTGCCTTCCCAATAATAACATTAGTAATCATTAAAAATGTTAAGTACACAAGCTTCATATTTTGTTCTATTTTTATATAATAACTTATCTTTACAAAAAAGTATAATATGGGACTTCCCAGTTGGCTCAGTAGTAAAGAATCCACCTCCCAGTGCAGGAGGCACAGGGGATGCGGGTTTGATCCCTGGGTCAGAAAATCCCCTGCAGGAGGACATGACACCTCACTCCAGTATTCTTGCCTGGAGAATCCCATGACAGAGGACCCTGGTGGGATATAGTCCATGGGGTCGCAAGATTTAGACAGAATTTATCAACTAAACAACAGCAAAAACAACAAAGTATAATCTGACTTTGAGAGTAGTATTAAAATGTCCCATTTTGCACATACTACCCGTCATGCTGAGAAGTTAACTGTTTTGCCCAAGATCGCATGAGTGGCATGGGGCACAGCTGAGGTTTCAACCCAGATCTGTTGCATTCCAAGACCTGTGCTTGTGAGTGTCCCTCTAGGTCCTGGGTCACCTTGAGTTGTGCTGCATCTTTCCCTTTCCTTCATAAGCGATCGTTTTGAAATAATAAGACTTGCTGTCTCTACTCATCATCTGATAATCTTTCAGCGTAGTGACCAAATTCAGTCACAGCTCTCTTGGGTATGTAAAATCTGTTCAGGATACAACTCTGTCACTTGAAAGCATTTGGATAAATAAAATAGCTATAAATTCCTGTCTCACAACTCCTCCCTCTCCTCTCATGCCCACACAATCTGATCTGTGTCAATTGACTTCTTTCTTCTGGAGAACCTTTTAAGGGGTCTTTAAGAAATGGCTGACTGAAGTTGTAGTTTTGTCTGGGTCTTTTAAAAATCTAATGAACTTCTGAATAGGAAACCTATAAACTTGGCCTCATTTTGTGCCATCCATTACCGAAAAGTGTTTCTAGCCGAAACCTGACTCCAAGTATCTCACGCTGTAAATAATGGAAAATGTCTAGTTCAAAAGTTCTTGCAGAAGGGTAATGGGTTGGCAGTCTCTTCTCAGATATTTAAAAGTCTGCACTTTCATATTCTGAGCAGAGTGCTAAACAAATCTGCAAAGCCCTTTAATAATTTCTCCCTGCGGATTGCACACAGTGTTTGAATCAGGAGGTTTTGATTACATGAAACCACTGAGAATAGGATTGTTAATTCCTCAGACATATGAACAAAATGAAAAGGAAAATCTTCACTGAAAAGATGATTAAAGACTTAAAGGGAAATGGATTAAAAAGTGAAAATTAAAGAAAGTAAAATGCCAAGAAGCATGTGTATTTGGATATGTTTTCATTTCCCCAAATATGCAAGTAAAATTAATATTCACTCAGCCTAATACAGCAATGGCTCAGTGACTCTGTCTAGCCAGGCAACAGGGTAATCCTGACAAACAAAGCACCTAATTAACTGATTGCCTTAGATATTATCCACTCACACTTAAAAATCCTTTAAATATTTTGTATTTTTATTCCATTAATATGTATCACTAATATAAAACAGGCTTTGTGTGTGATTCAAAATTAGTGTTTAAAAGAATTAATAATGTGCATGCAATATCCTTATATTTAAGTTATAGACAATACATAGTTCTATGTAGTAAATAGTAGCCTTTTTAACACTGCCTTTTTTTTATAACTGAGATTTCTGAATATTAGCTTCCAAACAAGCATGTTGCTCCAAAGAATCCCTTTGATGCTCTCCATATTGCAGCTTACTCTCATCCCCACTCTCTCCAGCCCCTAGCAACCACCGATCTGTGTTTTTGTCTCTGTGGATTTAGTTATACGGAATGATTCACATAAATGGAATCATACAATAGACGACCTTTTATGACTAGGTTCTTTAACTTATAGTGCTTTCAATATTGATCTATATTGTAGCATGTGTCAGTAGTTCATACTTTATAGCTAAATTATATTCCACAGCTTGCAAATATCACAATCCTCTTGGGCATTCATGCGCCAAAGAAATTTTGGGATGTTTCTACCATGCAGATATTGTGAATAGTGTTACTAAGAATTATATGTATTTGAGTAACAGTTTTCAACTGGAGAAGGAAATGAAAACCCACTCCAGTATTCTTGCCTGGAGAATTCCAAGGATGAAGGAGCCTGGCACAAAGAGTCGAACACAATTGAGCAACTTCACTTTCACTCTTTTCCAACTATTTGGTATATACATCTAGACATGACATTGCAGGATCATGTGATAATTCTATATTTAATGTTTTGAGGAGTCACTAAAATTGTTTTCTCCATCAGCTGAAACTTTTGGAATCCTACTAGCAATATACAAGGGTTCCAAATTCTCTATATCCTTGCCAAGACTTAAAAAAAAAGGAATCCCAGTGGGTATGACCAGGTATTCAATATAGTTTTGATTTGTAGTTTCCTAATGATTAGTGATGCCTGGACTCTTTTCATGCTTATTAGTACTTTGTATACAGTATTGAAGAAATGTCTATTCAAGTCCTTCAGTCATATATTAACGGGATTGTTTGCCTTTGTGTTGTTGAATTGGAGAGTTTATTTTAATTGGATTATTTTTCTTTTGTTGTTAAGTTCTTTTTGTTGTTGAGTTCTTTGTTTTTGGTTGTAGTCACTAAGTTGTGTCCAGCTCTTGTTATCTCACAGACTGTAGCCTGCCAGGCTCCTCTGTCGCTGGGACTTCCCAAGCAAGAATACTGGAGTGGGTTACCACTTCCTTCTCCAGGGGATCTTCCTGACCCAGGGATTTTGATCGTATCACCTGCATTGCAGGCAGAATCTTTACAGCTGAGCCACCTGGGAAGCCCTAGTAAGAGTTCTTTACCAGTGCCTGATAAGTATCTGCCTAATGTATTGATTCTGAATCTGAAACTATTCTAGATTCCTCTTTGCCTTTATTTTCTCTAAGATTTTTAAATCAAACTTGCAACATGATTCCAGTATTTTGCCTCTTCTTAGACCCAGTAACATTTTTGTGTATGTTTCTGATTTATACACTCAAGTACTGTAATATATTTCTTTAGGTTTGTGTATTTCTTTCCCTCTAAGGTTACACTGCTCACCCTCAAAGTGGGAGGAAGATGTGCAACATTCTTATGGGTGAGGCACAGTCCCTCCCACCTTCAACTATATAAAGTTAAATAAGTTATCCCTTTATCATAATCATTTTTATTATAATTTCCAAAATCACAAAAGATGCTATTTTGTTTAATATATGTTAAACTCATTATTTCATTCCTGTACTTTATTTCCAGAAAAAGAGAATTTTAAAAATAATTTCATATTTTCATTATGGAAAAAAGGAAAAAAAAGTTTATGTGTTAGTTTTCAGTTTCTGATCTTTTATCATGTGCAAGTTCATCATATATAACTATAAATATTTCCCTATTAGAAGGTTTTCTTAATCATACTCTTTCTGTTCCCAAAGTCCCTATTTTGGAATATAATTTTGACACTGACTAAGCAATATGAGATTGTGCTTTCATTAAAAGGGATCTAACTACTTATCTTTCATGTCAACAAGATCATTTTTGCACACAAAGAGGAGCTGAAGAAACTGTAGGAGCTGTTTTTAAAAATCTATCCCCTGGGAATGTGAGTGAATATTCTAATACTGGTTAATTAAATGCAAAGTGCCGGATTTTAGGAAGATGATTATTCCTCATTATTTTATTAAAATGAAAGTTCATATGATGACCACATACATTTTAATAAACTTGGCTCCTATGGATGATTCTTGGATGATTCTACACAGTTTCTGTTTCCTGAATGAATAAACTTTTGAAACTGCTAGTATTTTTCCTGCTGAAGCCAAGCCTATTACCTGTGCCCATATGTCTTTACTAGGAGTGACTGGGAATATAGAAACCTTGCATCTGGAAGGAGTTAGCTTTGCTTCCTCTATAATGGTTTCTAATCATTCTTTCTAAAAAACCCAGTCTTACAGAAAAAGACTAGACTTCCATGCAAAACTCTGTTAAATTAACAGTTCATCATTTTCGAGTACACTGTAATAGAACTCTGTGTTCACTCATGTGCTCTTGTTCACACTCCTGAAATCTCATTACAAAGTCAGTCTCAGACATATGGCTGAGTCTATAGCTACTTACTTCCTAAAAGAGGACTGAAGTTAGTCTCTCCTCACTTCATCTATCAAATATGCAAGCACAATGTGGTCTTATATGACAGTTTCATATCTCTGTCTCCCTTTATTTCTCTCTCTCCCCATACCCCTCCCTCCCTCCCTCCCCCTTTTTTTCCCCCTTGTAGATTTCATTTCTTCAAAACATACCTGACTTCTTTCTTTCTTTATTGGACATTAGTTCTCATATCCAGGAGCTATAAAAATATAATACCACATGAAAATTTCAATAGAATTTATGTCTTTCTACTTATCTCCCAACACTCAGAGAGCTCTAAAGGGCAGTAGCCGCTTGGGGTCTTTATAGCTAGCAAATAGTCGCTTATCTTAAGGCTAGTTGATACTGGGTGCAGCTTTGCAGGTTATACTTAGCAGGCAAGTTTTGTTTGTTGTCGTTATTTGGTTGCTAAGTCATGTCTGACTTATTGTGACCCCATTAACTGCCACAGGCCAGGCTCCTCTGTCCTCCACTCCCTCCCAAAATTTGTTCAAATTCATGTTCATTAAGTCCATGACATTATTTAACTATCACATCCTCTGCTGCCCCCTTCTCCTGTTGCCTTCAATCTTTCTCAGCATCAGAGTTTATATTCATTAAACAACTGGATATGTAAAAACATGAGTTTAACATCAGAGGGCTTTTGATCCAATGGGTCTCAGTCCATATAAAAGCAAGCAACCTAGAGGGCATTACACAAAGACCATCATCTATCTGCTCACTTGTATTAAATGTAACAATGCATTTGTAGGGCCAAGTTGCATTGTCTAAGTTGTATGTTGTCTCATAATGTCTCGGTTTGAATGCAAGAATAAAACATCTTTAAGACCCAGAATCCCACAAGGGCACAAGCCAGTCTGTGCACTTGGAAGAAATGGGATGGGAGAAATTCAAGAAAATAGATCAAACAAGAAGTATATTTTTGTTTGATCTCTTTAATTAGTAGAATAATATTATATGCCCTTTGGGGCATGTCCCTGGCTATTTGTAACAATTTATTAGTATTACTCACCCACATGCAGTAAGACGTATGACGTGTTAACAAGTGCACAGACTCCTCATTTCACAGCCAGGAAATAACTAGCAACATGAAATTTTCTAATACCATGACCTCTAAAGTATAGTGAGATATCAATTGTGTTATGCATTTGGCTCATTTCTTTTTGTGTATTGTTACACTGCTGTCTTGCAGAGGGATAACACTTACTCCACTACCTCTCTTCTAGGGGAAACTTTTCTAAAGTAGCCATTTGTGTCGCTTTAGTAGTCTTGGGCTGGCTTCTTGAGAGGGTCCAGTATGACTACACTAACACATTTACTCTCTGGTTGGCATTGCTACAGAAATTCTCATTATTATTTCTATCTTCTGTGATGGATTTTGTGTACTTTTATAAGGATCCCCTAGAAAAGTAACATTGGAAGGAAATTCCCCTCACATATTTCCCATACCCTTCTTAATGATGATCTTCGTAGGCCTGGCCAATTTTTAATAGCCTTGGAAGATTCAATAATTTTAAGTCAGTACTTGTTAATTTGGGTGGAGATTGTCCCAATTAGATATCTCCATGGAATTTAATATCTTTCATAAGAACTAACTTTGCTGCGTTGTTTATGGTAGGCAGTCAACTTTGCAATTGTTGTAGAACTCAATTCTGCTAAGCTTTGTTTAAAGTTGCCATTCAGTATTGTGAGGGAAGGGTAGGGAAGAATGCGCACACTTATTGTAGTTGTGAAATTTTGCACACACCTTGGCTAAGCTAGTTACATGTTATACTTTGCCTTCCTTGCTTCTGTTGATTAGCAGCCAGGAAGGAAGTCCACAGTGACCAGGATGGGCAGAGTAAGAGCCAGTGTGGTAATTTTCCTCCCATCTCTTGACTCAAAATAGCTTTGCATGAACTTGTGTTTTCCAACCTTAATTTTCCAAAGTTCTCAGTAGTTAGCACATTAGCCCCTGGCCAAGAGTCAGTAAGAATAAGACATCAAGAAAATGTTTTTCAAAGGACATCCTCTATTTCCAGGAATAACTGCATGCCAATCAGCTTACTGGACACAGTCAATGCCAGTATGGAAAGTGGACTGTTTAAATCAGGGTAATAAGCACCAGCTGTGCCTTTTCTAGCTCCTGTACACCCTGTGCACACTCCTCAAGTAAAGAAATATTGTCACTTTTCTTGTTTTGAGAATAGTGCTCTTCCTCCTTCCGTCCTTGTTGAGCAAGAGGTGCAAGCATTTCTGAAAGTTTTGTCTAGTTAACCTCGATGGCAGGTGTGTGAGTATTTCATTTCCTCCAGTAGAGTCAAAATTAGTTCAATCATGTAGGTGCAATTTTCACTTTAATAAGGAGGCCTCTGTTGCTGATCCAATTTTAAAGGGAGCTTTTTCCATTACCCAGGGTGTAATAGAAACCTCAGTGCACAGAGCAATCAGCTCTGCCCCTGGAAATGCTTCAGTCATAAGTGTTAAGTGTGCCACCAGGAGTTGCCTCTTTTATGGCAGTGCCTTTGGGCTGAATCTGGGGGCCGCTTATACCAAGTCTATGGGTTGAATTCCCTGTCCATCTGATCCAGGGGCTCCAGGAAAGAAGCTTGAATTGGCTCACACATATAATTGTAAGTCCTGCATTCAAGGCTTTGGTGAGAGAACCACAGTTAAAGCCTTTTTAGTTCATCTAGTACTTGTCTTCTCTCAGGGAAATATGGGAGACTTAGGGTGACTATAAATAAGGCCGACAAACAAGAGAGGAGGGGAATGTGTTGACACCAAGACCCAAACATGTCTGCTAGTTGTTATGCATGCTCAGTTGCCCAGTCGTGTCCAACTCTTTGCAACCTTGTGGACTGTAGCCTGTCAAGCTCCTCTGTCTATGGAATTTTCCAGGCACGAATACTAGAGCAGGTTGCCATTTCCTCTACCAGGGGATCTTCCTGACCCAGGGATCAAACCCGCATCTCTTGTGTCTTCTGCATTGGCAGGTGGATTCTTTTACCATTGTGCCACCTTGTGTCTCCTTTATTGACATAGGAGATTGGAGTGCTAAGAGATTACCTTTTACCAGACTGGGATGGGAGCTTTTCTGTGTACATGGCACTCACCACCTCCCTGTCATACTCTACATATAAAGACAGACATCCTCTTCTCCTTTAGCTCCTGGACTGGTCCTTAAGGGTCTTAAGACAAGAGAGGGGACATAGTCCATCCTCCCAAGGATAATCAGCAGACCTATCTTTCTTGACCATCCATCTGTATTCTCTGTCTTTATTAGTTTGTATGTGGTTATTGGCAAAGCAGAATAAATTATCCTCAGTCCTTGAGAGGGCACAGTCCTCTCCCCTGGGGTCCTCCCTCTGTCTGGTCTTCCTCCAATAATTTAGGCACCTACTTCTTCACCATGTGGTGTTCTGATGGAAGCAGCTGTGAGGATCTCATGATTTGAAGCACCTTGAATGTTCAGTGTTCAGCCACTGAATACCCACCTTCGGACATGTTGGGTGTTCCATAGGACATATACCGTATTTGGAGTCCTGAGGAAGGGCACAGATACGAATCTCCTTGCCTTTAGTCACCTGAAGTGATACTCTAGCTGGCTCAGCCCAAGGCTTGGACTCTAAATATCATTCAGGAAAGGATCTAGAATGATACCAAGCACAACTAATCCTAGTGTGGCAGCTGCAGAGGTATTGCCAGCTGTTTACAAAGGCATCTCCCCCAACTGCACTTAGGAGACAGGTCTTGAGCTGACATCTCCATTACTCAATTTACTTACCTGTCATAGTGGTCCCCAAGTGCCTCTAGCAGCAGAGCACCCCAAATCACCAGCCTGGCCCCAGGGACCTCCCCATTATAGTCAGTTCTGGGAAAATGGGGAGCCCACCTGTGGTACAGGAGCACACAGGATGTCCACCAGATGCCTGGTGGGGGCACAGGCTTGTGTGCTGACTTATCTCCCTGGACAGATCAGCATCTCTGATCCCAAAAGTCAGTTCCAATGGTTCACGTGGGTACTAATATTGGTTAGCCAATTTGATGAGGCATAGGGAAGATGAGAGAAATGTAGAACGTAATAGAAAAGAGCAATGCAATAGCTAACTGACCATGGCTAACTATTCCCCAATTTTGAGCCCCAACCACTTAAGGCCATCCAGGGTCATTTGAGCAACTAGATTGTCTTATTGATGAGACAGACCCCGTTTTCTATGTCCTGATCAACCCGAAGTCCTCTCTTTTTCCTCATTACCACTTTTAAGAAGTTTGAAGGATTTTGAGGTTCATCAAGGTAAAAGATACAGCCACAATGTGGAGTTGGAAAATATTTAAAGAGTTAATGACCATAGATTTCAAAAACTGTAGACAGACATCTAGGAGTCTACAGATTCAAGGAAATTCTACAAGTATTTAAGCAAAATAAAAATAGATGATCACCACACATAAGCACATGACAGTGAAACTCCTGAAAACAAACAAACAAACAAAAAGACATTTGTAGGAGCAGCCAGAATAGGAAGAATGACATATTACCCACATGGAAGAAAAATAAAACAAAAGGCCATTAGCTGATGTCCGGTATTAGTTTCCCAGGATTGCTACAACAAAGTAATGCAACTTGATTGTTTAAGTACGAGAAATTCCCTTTCAGCACATGAGGCAGGAGGTCCAAACTCAGGGTACGGACAGGATGTTTCATAGGATAATTCTTCCTTGCCCCTTCCAATTTCTGGTGGCTCCAGGTGACCCTTGCTTTCAGTTCAGTTCAGTTGCTCAGTCTTTTTTTTTTTTTTTCACTTGCTCAGTCTTATCTGACACTTGGTGACCCCATGGAGGGCAGCATGCCAGACTTCCCTGTCCATCACCGACACCTAGAGCTTACTCAAACTCATGTCCATCAAATCAGTGATGCCATCCAATCATCTCATCCTCTGTCGTCCCCTTCTCTTCCCGCCTTCAATCTTTCCCAGCATTAGGGTCTTTTCCAGTGAGTCAGTTCTTCACTTCAGTTGGCCAAAGTATTGGAGCTTCAGCTTTAGCATCAGTCCTTCCAATGAATATTCAGGACTGATTTCCTTTAGGATGAATTGGTTGGATCTCCTTGCAGTCCAAGGGACTCTCAAGAGTCTGTTCCAACACCACAGTTCAAAAACATCAGTTCTTCAGCACTCAGCTTTCTTTATAGTCCAACTCTCACATCCATACATGACCACTGGAAAAACCATAGCTTTGACTAGATGGATCTTTGTTGGCAAAGTGGTCTCTGTTTTTTAATATGCTGTCTAGGTTGGTCATAACTTTTCTTACAAGGAGTGAACATCTTTTAATTTCATGGCTGCAAGTCTCCATCTGCAGTGATTTTAGAGCCCAAGAAAATAAAGTCTATCACTCTTCCCATTGTTTCCCCATCTATTTCCCATGAAGTGATGGGACTGGATGTCATGATCTTCATTTTGTGAATGTTGAGCTTTAAGCCAACATTTTCACTCTCCTCTTTCACTTTCATTAAGAGGCTCTTTATTTCTTCTTCACTTTTGCCATAAGGGTGGTGTCATCTGCATATCTAAGGTTATTGACATTTCTCCAGGCAGTCTTGATTCCAGCTTGTCCTTCATCCAGCCTGGCGTTTCACATGATGTACTCTGCATATAAATTAAATAAGCAGGATGACAATATACAGCCATGACGTACTCCTTTCTGGATTTGGAACCAGTCTTTTGTTCCATGTCCAGTTCTAACTGTTGTTTCTTGACCTGCATACAGATTTCTCAGGAAGCAGGTCAGGTGGTCTGGTATTCCCATTTCTTGAAGAATATTCCACAGTTTGTTGTGATCCACACAGTCATAGGCTTTGGCATAGTCAATATAGCAGAAGTAGATATTTTACTGGAACTCTTTTGCTTTTTTGTTGCTCCAATAGATATTGGCAATTTGATCTCTTGTTTTCCTGCCTTTTCTAAAACCAGCTTGAACATTTGGAAGTTCATGGCTCATGTACCATTAAAACCTGGCTTGGTGAATTTTGAGAATTACTTTGCTAGCATATGAGGTGAGTTATGTGCAGTAGTTTGAACATTCTTTGGATCTGTCTTTCTTTGGGATTGGAATGAAAACTGACCTTTTCCAGTCCTGTGGCCACTGCTGAGTTTTCCAAATGTGCTGTCATATTGAGTGCAGCACTTTCCCAGCATAATCTTTTAGGATCTAAAATAGCTCAACTGGAATTCCATCGCCTCCACTAGCTTTGTTTGTAGTGATGCTATCTAAAGCCCACATGACTTCACATTCCATATGTATAGTGACCAAATATTCCAAATGAAAGTAAACAATTGTAGTATAATAAAAGGGAAAGGATAAACCTATACTATTTATGAAACAGAAAAAAATGAGGGATTGCAAAGAGTTTGAAAGGAAAGAATGGGAAGATACAAGAATGAACTTAGTAAAATAAATATTGGATCCTTTACTAATTTCAAAACTCAGTGACCTTAAGAATGAAAGCTATACCAGAGTTATAGGCAGCAATGTATCACCTAAAAGAGCCTGTTTCTATAGAAACAAAAAAGGAATTCTAAATTTTTGTACACAGTAGTACAGCTGCACATATATAAAGTGTAATTTGACAGAATCAAAAAGATAAATAGAAAAATCGATAATTACACTTGGGGATTTTCATCCAAGTCTGTCAGTACCTTAAAATAAATGAGCTTTTTTTTTTAAATTTTTAAAGCAGGTAAAGATATACAGAATAAAAGAAAGATGATTAACATACTTGAAAAAAATTGACAAACTTAGAACACTGCACTCAATAAAAGCAGAGTAACTATGCTGTACAGTTAAACAAATACTCTTTATCAAACTGATAGAATTGTGGGATATTTGGCAAATCTTAACATACTTCAGAAGATTGCAAATAAATTAAACATGTCTTCTGAATCATCAAGAGTTATTAGAAAATAAAAACCCAATCATAGCTAGTGAAAATCCTATCCTTTTAAACTACATACAGATTTCTAAATTAAAGTCAAAAAATTAAAAATATTTTGGATTGGTGACTATAAATATGACATATAAAAACTTGTGTGATACAATAAAAGTCATGTGCAGAGAAAAACATAGTTTTAAAATTATGCTGTAGAAAAGAAGAAAGTCTAAAACTCAGTGGCTGTTTTCTCTCTCAGTAAGTTTGAAAATAAACATCAAACTGAAACCAAAAACATGACATAAAGGTAATATAAAAACACAAGTTGAAATTAATGAACCTTAAATTTCCATGTGAACATATACCTGTGTGAAGCAACAGTTAGAACTGGACATAGAACAACAGACTTTTTCCAAATAGGAAAGGAATACATCAGGGCTCTATATTGTCTCCCTGCTTATTTAACTTATATGCAGAGAACATCATGAGAAACTCTGGGCTGGAGGAAGCACAAGCTGGAATCAAGATTGCCAGGAGAAATATCAAGAACCTCAGATATGCAGATGATACCACCCTTATGGCAGAAAGTGAAGAACTAAAGAGCCTCTTGATGAAAGTGAAAGAGGAGAATGAAAAAGTTGGCTTAAAGCTCAACATTCAGAAAACGAAGATCATGGCACCTGGTCACATCACTTTATGGCAAATAGATGGGAAAACAGTGGAAACAGTGGCTGACATTATTTTTATGGGCTCCAAAATCACTGCAGATGGTGACTGCAGTCATGAAATTTAAAGATGATGCTTACTCCTTGGAAGGAAAGTTATGACTAACCTAGACAGGATATTAAAAAGCAGAGACATTACTTTGCCAACAAAGGTCCGTCTAGTCAAGGCTATGGTTTTTCCTGTAGTCATGTATGGATGTGAGAGTTGGATTGTGAAGAAAGCAGAGTGCTGAAGAATTGATGCTTCTGAACTGTGGTGTTGGAGACGACTCTTGAGAGTCACATGGACTGCAAGGAGATCTAACCAGTGTATCCTAAGGGAGATCAGTCCTGGGTGTTCATTAGAGGGACTGATGCTGAAACTAAAATTCCAATACTTTGGCCACCTGATGCAAAGAGCTGACTCATTTGAAAAGACCCTGATATTCGGTAAGATTGAGGGCAGGAGGATAATGGGATGACAGAGGATGAGATGGTTGAATGGTTATCACTGACTCAAGGGACATGAGTTTAGGTGAACTCCAGGAGTTGATGATGGACAGGGAGGCCTGGCATGCTGCGGTTCATGGAGTTGCAAAGAGTTGGACATGACTGGGTGACTGAACTGAACTGATATACCTAAGTACAAAAGAGAAAACCAAAAATCCAAAACTTGTGTCTTTGGTGGGGGGAGGAACAATTAAAATATCAACACTCTGGCTAAAAGGACTACAAGAAAATATAGACAGATTTGTGTCATGAACATCAGTTCAGTCGTTCAGTCGTTTCCAACTCTTTGCGATCCCATGGACTGCAGCACGCCAGGCCTCCCTGTCCATCACCATATCCCAGAACTTACTCAAACTCATGTCCATCGAGTTGGTGATGCCATCCAACCGTCTCATCCTCTGTCGTCTTTTTCTCCTCCCACCTTCAGTCTTTCCCAGCATCAGGGTCTTTTCCAGTGAGTCAGTTTTTCATATTAGGTGACCAAAGTATTGGAGTTTCAGCTTCAGCGTCAGACCTCCAATGAATATTCAGGACTGATTTCCTTTAGGATTGTCTGATTGGATCTCCTTGCAGTCCAAGGGACTCTCAAGAGTCTTCTCCAACACCATAGTTCAAAAGCGTCAATTTTTCACTGCTCAGCTTTATTTTCAGTCTAACTCTCACAACCATACATGATTACTGGAAATAGCATAGCTTTGACTAGATTTACGTTTATTGGCAAAGTAGTGTCCTGAACACAGGTGTATCCTAAACACAATATTATACAAACTAAATGCAGCAAGATATACAAAGAAATTCTACATCTGAATCTAGATGGATTAATTTTAGGTATCCCTCATTTATATAGTATTGAAAATGAATACATACAATTTACATCATGAGAAAGAGAAAACCCATGATTTTTTCAATATGTACAGAAAGAATGTTTGATTAAGAATCAACAAAGGCTGATTCGTGTCAATGTATGGCAAAACAAATACAGTATTGTAATTAAAAAAATTAATAAATTTTTTTAAAAAAAGGGATTTCTTAATCTGAAAGAAAGATATGAAATGCAATAACCCACTTGTATTAAAAATATCTTCATCAAAGTAGTCAACTCAGTAAGACAAGAAAAGGGGTCAAAGTAGTCAACTCAGTAAGATAAGAAAAGGGGTGAGGGGGGAAGTATAAAATCTAGAAGAAAGAAAACCATTATTCATGGTTGATACAGCTGGTGCATGTAGAAAATTCAAACAAGCTATTATAATTCCTAAACAAACCTATCAGGTTTAGTTGTAAAGATAACAGATATCTTTTATATATATATATATATACCAACACTGAAAAACATGGCCTTAACACATGTTCAAAATCCAAACATCTTGGTTTATATCTAACAAAGGATATATAGGATCTTTACAAAATATTAAAGTAAATCATCAAAGTTCTAAATACTTGCAAGAATATATATGTATGATTATAAAGACATCATTGTAAAAATGATAATTCTCAAATTCATCTATAATCAAAGCAAGTTCAAAAATTCTAGTAGAGTTTGTGTATAAATGTGTAGACATCTATGAATGTGTGTACTTATCAGTCTCTCTTTATATAGTCTAGATAGAAAGGTAAATGGTTGACAAACAACTCAGAATGGAAATATATGAAGAACTAATAACTCAACGATGTGAAAAATCATGATTTGTATATTTTAGTCTGTACACTATGCAATAAAATAATTTATTTAAAAAGGAAAGAAAAATATCACCACTATAAAGCAATATAGAAAAAAAAATGGTTTGTACTAGTATTAGGAAATATGGGTCACCATTTAAAGAAGCAGGGAATCTGAATTCTACCTAACATCGTATGTCGAGTATCACAGAAGAATTAAAGGTAATCTTGAAATAAAAGATGAGAAAAGAAAGGGTATAAAACTGTTTGTGATGGAAATGCATAGAACTTTTAAACCATTTAAAGCACAAAACATAATATAAAATTAATCATTAATTAATATATTTTGGCAAATATATTTGCCAAAAGTGATGCATAAAGTGATTTGACATATGTTAAATTAAGACAATATAGTTACAATTTTCAAAGCAGACACTGATATCGTTTTTAATCTTTCAAATGGAAAAATATAGGGGCACCAGTTCTTTAAAAGGAATTTGAAATGCCACAAATATCCGATTTACAAAAATCTAGAAGAAAAGAAATGTAAGAAGATATGGCTAAATATATTAGAAATCATAGTAATGGAAATTAACACAATATTTTCATTTCCTAAGGCTGTGAAACAAAGTGCTAAAAATTGGGTGGCTTAACCAACAGAAATGTGTACTCTCACATTTGAGGAGAGTAGAAGTCCAAATTCAAGTTGTGGGCACATTTGTTTCCTTCCAAGGGCTCTGAGGGAGAAAGTGTTCCCATCCCCTGCTCCCCTGGCTTCTGGTGATGGCCAGCAGACATTGACTTGCAGCTCCATCACTCTGATCTCTGCCTCTGTCTTCACATGACATTCCCCCAGTCACTCTGTCCTCACATGACTGTATTCCTATAAGGACATTAATCATTTTGGACTAGGAACCCACATTATTCCACTACGACCTTATTGTTGAATAATTTCATGTATAACATATCTATTTCCAAGTAAGGTGACATTCTGAGGCACTGGAGGTTAGGACTTGAGCATACCTTTCTTGAGGAACACAACTTAATCTGTCAAAGATAACAATGAGATGTCACTTTGCATCTATTTTGTTGATGAGTAGAAAATGTCAAATGTTTCCATGCATATGGGTCTCTTGGAAGCCTCAGGACTGGCTCTGAAATTTTCATTTGGTATAACTATTGCAGAGGACAAGCTGGTGCTGTATATTGCAATGAGTTGAAACTATACACTAAAACGCAGAATTTATCATCTTGGGTATCTCTTCAAAAGACATAGGTCTAAAAAGAACATACATGAATATGCTACATTATTTATAGCATCTAGGAATGGGACACAGTCCAATCCTAAAAGAAGTGTGTGAAATGATGTGAATAGTCAACATGGGACATCACAGACCTCTTAGAAGAGAGTACCTGTGAAAATGGAAATATAAATATCTTTCAAAAATAATAGAGAAAAAAAGTAAAATACAGGACAAAATGATTCTTAACTCATTATCTTTACATATATTATAATAAAGTCCAATAAAATTATAAAACAAGATTCATTCTAACATGTACAGGCAATAGTGTATGACTTACTATAGTAAACTAGAGATAAAAGGGCATGAGAATCAGAGATTAATTAGATAAAATTGGGGGAGACATTGAATGAGCAAACAATATGCCAAACTAAGGCTTCTCAGTTACCCTAAGAAGTGTGGTTAATTAATTTTTTTAATATGAAAAGTTGTACTTTTATTTATTTTTATTTCCTTTTGGTCTCACCATGAGGCATGTGCCATCTTAGTTCCATGAAGAGGAATTGAATCAGTCCCCCTGCACTGAAAACAAGAGTCTTAATCATTGGGCTGCCAGTGGAGTCCAAAAGCATGGTTAATTTAGTGCCTTACTCCTAGGATGTGGTGGGAAAAATTCAAATGACCCTCAATAACTGATACGGCTATATTATCTTGTCCCTTGAATGCAGGCAGGTTTTTTGAATATGACGAGAGGTCAGTCTTTTGATTATGTCCTGTTATAGGACAACAGGAATTTTGAAGATGCAATTAAAAGAAAATTAGATTAGCCTCACCTTATCAGATAATCCCTCTTCAGAGGGACTGGGCCCTCCATGAAATCATGGAGATCATACCCTTGATCAAGTAAACTCTCCTGTTGTGAGAGGCTCTATAGAGGAAGTGACATGGAAAAAACCTCAGTTCAGCCTCCAGGAGGTAAAGTAGTCCTTGGCTTATAGCTTTCAAGAAAATAGAACTTTAAACTTAACGACCACAGATAATTGGATTGTGCCAACTTCCATGGGAACCTGGAAGAGGATCCAGGGCTCCAGGAATGAACAAACACTGTCCAGCTGACATCACTCATTGCTGCCTTGTGAGACCCTGAGCAGAGGACTCAGTGAGGCTGTACCCAGACACCTAACCTCTGGAAACGGAGCTGATAAATGCTGTTGTTTCTGGCCTCTGAGTTTGTGACAATTAATTACATCTATGGAGAAGGCAATGGCACCCCCACTCCAGTACTCTTGCCTGGAAAATCCCATGGATGGAGGAGCTTGGTGTGCTGCAGTCCATGAGGTCGCTGAGAGCTGGACACGACTCAGTGACTTCATTTTCACTTTTCACTTTCATGTATTGAAGGAAATGGCAACCCACTCCAGTGTTCTTGCCTGCAGAATTCCAGGGACAGCGGAGCCTGCTGGGCTGCCATCTATGGGGTTGCACAGAGTCGGACACTACTGAAGCAACTTAGCAGTTACATCTATAAATGGCACCCCACTCCAGTACTCCTGCCTGGAAAATCCCATGGACGTAGGAGCCTGGTAGGCTGCAGTCTTTGGGGTCGCGAAGAGTCGGACATGACTGAGCAACTTCACTCTCACTTTTCACGTTCATGCACTGGAGAAGCAAATGGCAACCCACTCCAGTGTTCTTGCCTGGAGAATCCCAGGGATGGGGGAGCCTGGTGGGCTTCCATCTATGGGGTCGCACAGAGTTGGACACGACTGAAGCGACTTAGCAGCAGCAGCATAGTTAACTAATACAGAAAAATACTTCTACTTTTGAGGTCAAAAGCAAAAAAAAAAAAAAAAAGAAAGAAGAGAGAGAGAGAGAAAGAAAGAAAGTAAAGCCCTCATGCTTTATTGGTGTTATTTATGTATTTATTTATTTTAGCAGTCTATTAAGTTTCCTCAAGCAGTAGACTTAATCCGTTTTGTTTTCTTTTATGTCAAGTCATCATCCTTTCTTGGTTTTTCACGCAGATTTTAACCAGCCTTTGCACTAGGTGCATTAGATACTAAAACAAATAAATGAACAAAACCCAAGGGGGAAAATGATATGGTTATTACCCCAAAACGTTCAAACTTAGATAGTGTACTGAAAAGCAGAGATATCACTTTGCCAACAAAGATCCATGTAGTCAAAACTATGATTTTTCCAGTAGTCGTGTATGGATGTGATAAAGAAGGCTGAGCACCAAAGAACAGATGCTTTCAAACTGTGGTGCTGGAGAAGACTCTTGAGAGTCCTTTGGACTGCAAAGAGATCAAATCAGCCATTTCTAAAGGAAATTCACCATCAATATCCATTGAAAGGACTGAAGGTGAAGCTCCAATACTTTGTCCACTTGATGGGAAGAGCCAAGTTGAAAAAGGCCTTCATTGAAAAATGCCCTGATGCTGGGAAAGATTGAAGGCAAAAGGAGAAGCGGGCAGCAGAGGATGAGATGGTTGGATGGCATCACTGACTCAATGGACATGAATCTGAGCTAACTCCTGGAAATGGTGAAGGACAGGGAAGCCTGGCGTGCTGCAGTCCATGGAGTCACAGAGTCGGACAAGACTGAGAGACTGAACAACACCATGAAAAAGCATATCATATTGGGGAAAACAGAAAGTTACAACAAATCTTGATCTGTGTAATAAAAGTGACTGACATTGACTACAGAGGTAATCGTTTTAAAGACACACATTTTGAATAAACTTATCGGCACCTGAATGACAGTTACTACCAAAACAGCCAGGTAAGGAACTGACTGCCTTCATGTAAGAAGGTCCCTTTCTTAGAAAGCCGTGCATAACTTAGATAACTGACAATTTGAGTGAGTGCTTCTCCCTTCCTATGTCCTAATTCCTGTTTTTATGCTTTAAATTAGCCAAGAAAGAGTAAACGCGCAAAACTCTAGGCACCCAACCCTCAACCCTAATAAAGGCAGAGACCCAGATATTCTTTCTTGTTTCCCCCTCCCCTGTACCCCTAACCTCACTGTATGGCTCCCAAGCTTGCTCTGTACCATCCAGGGTTTATGTAAATCTTTTTCCTCAAAATTCCCTGATGGTGTTTGTTGAAGGGCATCTTGCTGTCATCGTAAGAACCACAAAGGCTGGTCCAGACACAACACTGGCCCTATTGGGACAGTTCTGTTGGGGTGTGAAAAAAGTGATGCAGGCCCAGGTGACTGCCTCAGGCATCCCTGGCCCATAACATTTCTAACAGTAGGCTGGAACCAACACTGTTTCATATTTATAGCAGGCAAAAGTTTAGTAAAACTAGCAAGCTATGGTGTCCTTTGAATCCTGTGTTCATACTGGAATCACCTTCCTGATAGTATTTTTAGATCTCTCTCTTGTTCTAACTATGTTAGTCTATTGTCATCTTTAAAGAGCTGAAAATTATCAAAGTTTTAGCAAATTAATTTAATTTTTTAGATCTTCTGGAATGCAAAAAGACTTACTTAAATCCTGTCCTCTGGTGAGATTGTACAGGGTGAATTTATAGCACTTAGATCATCAACCTCATTAGGAATCAAAAGCTAAACCCTCCTAAAGAATAATTAGAACACATTTCCTAGAGGTTATGTTTCATAATGGAGGGTGAATCACAGTTCTTTATGACTACTTCTGAATGGATTCTTATAGACCGTTTTTGTTTTGACAAATCCTGGGATAGTTTGTACTGAAGCACATGAAAAGCTAGGCTAATGAAAATAATATAATTTATTAAATAAATGTATTTATTCTATAAATGCCATAATAAAATATAATTCAATTTGCAATTAGTATTTGAATAATAACATGTATTAATTGCATTTTTGCTTTTCCAATTTATTGCTCATACATAATTGCCAATTTAATAATTATCAATTTTAAAGCATAATGCAGCCACTATTAAAAGGAAAATGTTTTGTTGAAACCTAAATTTGGCAACAGCAAAGCTTTGTATAAGAATACATTTCATTAGTTTTTTTCTGGACTCTCAGGAAGAATTTTATTTCCTGAGACCCTTGCAGTCAGGTTGTAGGACTGATTTTTGGCCAATGGAATATAGGTAAAAATGATACACGTGAATTCCACACATAAGTATAAATCCACTTGGGGGAGCTTCCACTTTATTTATTTTCCCTTTGCAATGACCAAAGAAGTTGTATCTTGAAGCTAGTAGCATCAAAATATGGAAGAAGCTAGACTATTTAAATGAAGGCATTTAACAGAGCTCTCACTGAGCACATTAGAGAGTAGCACAAGAAGCAGTAAAATGTTATTTCATTAAGCCACTGCTATTTGGTGTTTGTTTTACTGCAGCATAGCTTATCCTGCTCTAATACAATAATCAATGTAGTTTTATTTGCCTTCTAAAGTAGCATTTGCAAATTTGATGTGGGGTTGTGTTATGTTTGGTCAGCAGAATTTTTAAAAATGGACTCTCAATGCTTTTAGATGAAGAATGTACTATTCCATCACTATTGCTTATTATATCCCTTCTTCATTAATTTATTTACATGACAGGCCTTGGAATCCATTTGGGTTTGCAGACCAGGGCTATACATGAGTCTTATTTAATGGTATCAAGGCTGAGCAAACACTAACTTTCATGTACTTTTCTGTCTGTATGAGTTATTGGATGTTTCTCAAAGATACGAGTAACAGTAACAGTTGGATACATTTTAAAATCTGACATTTTCTCAAGATACTGCACATGATTCAAGAAAAAAATAAATAGATAACCTGAAATATGGAACTATTCCACCTATGATAAATGATTAACAGATAAACCCACACCATCTTACAATATTTATAACTATGAAATTAAGGCTTCTCAGAATCAAAACTATATGCCTAGGTATATAAATTTCATGGGATTTAATTAAAGTGGGCTATGGTTCCAGGCAGGAACATACTGCTAGATTGAAACTCCTTCTGAGGGTATGTAAATATTTCACTTGCTCAAGCAGTGCTAAAAGTTCCCCACAAAACCATTTTAGAGTAGTCATAATTTTATTTTCATATCAATATATAAATTTTATAAATTGGGAATAGATCAAAAACAGGATACTATATTCCACTAGCCCTAGTGGATAAATTTGAGATATCTTTTCTTAACACCAGATCAATATTTTTTCTCATTGGCTTTCTAGAATTGTTTCAAAGAATATACTTTACATCACTTTACTGACTAGTCCTTTGCCAGACATGACTGAAGCGACTTACCAGCAGTAGCAGCATTTTATTTTAAGGACTTCAATAGTAACTGTTGGTAAAGAGACAAGGTATCCAACATTCGCACTGGATAAGTGAAAAAATCTTTCAGAATCATTGTCTCAGATCAATAATATTGACACTTTTTGTAAACAGTACTAGAGAAAGTAGTCCTAGAGAAACATATTGTTGAGATCATATTAAATAAAATGTAAGCATACAATTTCCTAAAGGAAATCAGTCCTGAATATTCACTAGAAGGACTGACACTGAAACTCCAATACTTTGGCCATCTTATGCAAAGAACTGACTCATTGGAAAAGACCCTGTGACATTGGGAAAGATTGAAGGCAAAAGGAGAAGGGGATGACTAAGGATGAGATGGTTGGATGGCATCACCGACTCGATGGACATGAGTTTGAGTAAGCTCTGGGAGTTGGTGATGGACAGGGAAACCTGGTGTGCTGCAGTCCATAGGGTTGCAAAGAGTCACACACGACTGAACAATTCATCTGAACTGAAGTATACAATGCTACGGACTTCCCTGGAGGCTCAGTCAGTAAAGAATCTACCTGCAATGCAGAGAGACCTGGGTTCAGTCCCTGGGTTAGAAAGAGCCCCTGGAGAAGGGAATGGTAACTCATTCCAGTATTCTTGTCTGGGAAATCCCATGGACAGAGGAACATGAAGGGCTACAGTCCATGGGGTTGAACACTTCGAGACTATGCCTACGCCACCACCACCACATACAATGCTACTTTTCAATAGATTCTAATTCCCTAACACGCTTCCTTAGACATGTTTCACATGAACACAGTTTATACCACACATTTTTTGTTAGCCTGTCTATTCTTCCTCTATTAAGAGCTTTCTTCTATATACAGTACAAATCATTCCTCTGAGTGCTTCTGGCTCTCTTACACTAATTGTTTGCATGAGTTATTACTCATTTTTGTTTCTACCTCATTTTTTTTTTGCATAGCATGGATTTAGATAAGAGGTGAGAGCATAAGGTCTTCAAGTCTTTCTTGATCATACTCACAACACTATGCAGGGGAGCAGCCCTCTAGATTCCCAGAGAATGTTGGTGCTCTTCAAATCTCCTGTAGGTATGTCATCCATCATCTTCTCTGATAAATTCTTGGTTAGTTGATTATTTGCTTCATTCATTAACTCACACAGCTACAGTGCTGAAATATTGACATAGAAATGTTTTCTAAAACTTTCTGTGGTTAGAGAATTTTAGCACAGAGTATAGGTCAAGCAAAGATAGGCCACTTGAGTGGGGCCTTCCAGGGAACCACAAAAGAGGTCAAATACTGACAATTTATTGGCCACAACAGTTTGAGAGAACTCCAGCTTCATTCCGCTCCCTTTAATCTGATCCCAGGAACGTGGACTGTTGTTTTCCAGGACTACTGCTTTAACTGAGATATATGAAAAGTCATTAAGGCACACAAAACTGCCACAAACATACTGTTCCTACAGATATTCAGCCATTTTCCTGAGTACTCTCCAAGTTGCTACAAGCCTTGGCTAATTTTCAGAGTTCTTAAAATGGTGATTCTTCCTATTTTTGCCATTCTTTTCCATTGCTTTCACAGGCAGGTGAATTTTTGGAAGTATTTACTCTGCTGTGTATGTGCTTAGTTGCTCAGTCATGTCCGACTCTTTGTGACCCCCATGGACTGTAGCCCACCATGCTCCTCTGTCCATCGGTACTCTCCAGGCTAGAATACTGGAGTGGGTTGCCATGCCCTCCTCCAGGGGCTCTTCCTAACCCAGGGATTGAACCCAGGTTTCCCACATTTCAGGCAGATTCTTTACCATCTGAGCCACCAGGGAAGCCCAAGAATAATGGAGTACATGTGTATCCTATTCCTTCTCCAGGGGAACTTCCCAACCCAGGAATCAAACTAGGGTCTCCTGCGTTGCAGGCAGATTCTTTAGCAGTTGAGCTACCTGGGAAGCTCATTTACTCTGCTAATATCACTGCTATCACCAAATTATACCCTAAAATGTTAGTTCTATGACAATATTTGCTTTTTTTTTCTTCTTCAGGAATTCCTGTTACACATGTGTTCAATATTCTTTGAAAGTCTTCTATATTTATTCCCTTCTCTTATCTCTTCATTTTTAAAAAAATATCTTATACTTTCTTTACCTACTCATTTTTCACTTGTGTCTCTTCTTTCTTAAAATACAATTAGTTCTTTATTCTTTATACTTTTAAACCGACTTGAGATCATTTTAATTTTCTTCTTCAACTTCTTTCCTGAGTCTCTGAGTCCTCATTTCATATCTTCATGCTGTTTGTGCATTCCTATTCTGAATATGTGAATTGTAATTTATGAACTGAAAATATTTATTTCAGGTATCAATGTTCTTAAATTTTTGTCTGTAGCATTTCAGCATGTTTTTGAATGTTGAAAGGTCTATATTAACTTTTGTTAGAATTTCTTTCTAGGGGTGCTTTTGCTTTTTCCTTATATTATTTTTTACATGCATTTTAGTTTTCCAGAAAAAGTGATCTCAGGAGGTCATAAAAATTGTGATGTGCATAGGTACAAAAGATTTCAGGTAGCTTTTATGGTTTCTGTGTATAAGCAGCCACCTCTCTACACATATCATCTCTTGTTCTTCCTAGCCTTGCTCACTGTTCTAGCCAGTTGAATATGCCAAATATGATCCTGTCTCAATAGCTCTCTCCAGATATATGTATTGCTTGCTCTCACATTTCTTTCATTTCTGTATGTCTCAGCTCATGTCAAGGTTTGTGCTCAACAACTTTCTGAATAGGTGAGTCTCTAGGCCCTATTTTATAGAGGAGGAAACAAAGGGTAGTGAGTTTACTTCCTCAGTCAGAGAGACCAGTTATAAGATTACTCAGGCAATCCGTAATCCAGAAATGATGATCCACTAGGCCTATAATGCTTCTCTCTCATCAATCTGTGACACAGTATATCTCTCAATCAGTGTCAACGTATCACAAAACCAGTGCTATCAATTACTTCAGTGTCTATTTTTATTATTATTTTAGATATGCTAAAGTTAAACAGCTTCCAAAATAAATATTAGCAGTATCAGGCTAGTATATTTAAGCTAGAAAATTACCTATAGTCAATACATAAGTTTAACAGAATAAGAAACGGTCACTGAATATTTAACTGATAATATATAGTTTTATTTACATACCTTACAAAAATATTTATAATATAATAAAAGAAAACAATTTAATATAAAGAGTAAATAGAGTAATGGCATATAATTCATAGGCCAAACTGTCTACTAGGTATACATATGATCTCTAAAAATTATCAGTAACAAAGTGTCAAAATTAGGGTTGTGACAATCATATATAGGAACTGAAGCTAAATACTATAATTCAAAATATGTTTTATTTTGTAGGCTAATTATTGATAAATATCATGACATACTTATTAGACCACCTTACCTGCCTCCTGAGTAACCTGTTTGCAAGTCAAGTGGGAACAGTTAGAATAAGATATGGAACAACAGACTGGTTCAAATTTGGGAAAGGAATGTCAAGGATATATTTTGTCACCCTGATTGTTTATCTTATATGCAGAGTACATCATACAAAATGCCACGCTGGATGAATCACAAGCTGGAATCAAGATTGCCAGGAAAAATATCAAAATCCTCAGATACTCAGATGATAATACTCTAAAGGCAGAAAGCAAAGAGGAACCAAAGAGCCTCTTGATTAAGGTTAAAAGAGAGAGTGAATAAGCTGGCTTATAACTCAATATTCAAAAAACTAAGATCATGGCACCTGGTCCTATCACTTCATGGCAAATAGACAGGGAAAAAAAAATTGAAAAACTGGCAGACTTCATTTTCTTGGGCTCCAAAATCACTGCAGATGGTGATTGCATCCATGAAATTAAAAGATGCTTGCTCCTTGGGGGAAAAAAAAAGCTATGACCAACCTAGATAGCATATTAAAAAGCAGAGATACCACTTTGCTAACAAAGGTCAACATAGTCAGAGCTGTGGTTTTTTCCATCAGTCATGAATAGATGTAGGAGTTGGACCATAAAGAAGGCTGAGTGCTGAAGAATTGATGCTTTTGAACTTTGGTGCTGGAGAAGACTCTTGAGAGTTCCTTGGGCAACAAGAAGATCGCTCAACCCAGTCAATCCTAAATGAAATCAATTCGGAATATTAACTGGAAGGACTGATGCTGAAGCTGAAGCTCTAATACTTTGGCCACGTGAAGCAAAGAACTGACTCACTGGAAAGGACCTTGAGGCTGAGAAAGATTGTGGGCAGGAGAAGGGGTGAGAGAGGATGAGATGGTTGGATGATGTCACCAACTCAATGGACATGAATGTGAGTAAACTCTGGGGTATAATGAAGGATAGGGAAGCTTGGTATGCTGCAGTCGATGGGGTCTCAAAGAGTCAGACATGACAGGGACTGAACAAAAATGACAACAACATATTTAAGCATATTGCTTGAACAGTTTTGTGAGAATGAAATCATAAAGATATTAACACTCTATAGATGTAAAAATAAATTATTAAAAATTGGGAAGAGAAAAGATCTAAGGAATTACCAACCTAATTATATCATCTGATAATCATACACAAATCAGATTGATTGTTTAGCATATATAGTTTGGTATAGCCAAATCAAATATGACCAACGGAGTTCATAAAAACAATGATGAACTGTATTGAAAGGGGTGCTATATTTATAATTTTTAAGTAGGTTTAAATTTTGCTTCTTGTGGAAAGAAGTGCCTCATAAAACACCAAGAATGAAATTTTTTTGCACCAGTGACCCACTGAACCTCCTCGTCCATATAACCTTTATCCATTATTTATTCAATCCAGCATCCATAATGCAGGCCAAGTGATTTTTCAAAAATGCCAATCCCTTGATATCTCCCTCTGGCTTTCACAATAATACCCAGACTTCCTGGCTCATGTGATGAGTACAACATTTCCTAACATATGTAATCTACAAGGCTCAGGTTTGTACATATCAACTCTATTTTTATATACCAATCTGGTATTTTACTCTGAATTTCCTCTGGAGCTAATTCAGTCCATGCTACATTTTACTTGTTCATCTGACAGTCTTTCTGACCAACAAGGAATTGAAATCTCAGTCAAATCCAATTGCAGCTTTATTTTAGGCTCACCTTCCTCTACCTTCTATTTGACTGTTAGAATACCTTTTGTCCAGGACTCTCATGCCTATGGAATTTTCCTCTCGAATCTCTAAGGAAAACATTGACCTTCTTTTGGGAAGTTGGCTCTCTACGGGCCTCTGTTGTTTACTTAGTCTCACATCGTGTGTGTGTGTGTGTGTGTGTGTGTGTGTGTGTGTGTGTAAAGGGGGAAGAGAGGAGTGATTTCCTCAATATCTGAACTGGTCCTCTCAGCACAGTAAAGTCTGTTTCAGCTCAAATATGAAAAGACTTTCAGCACTATTGGCAGAGATAAATGCCCCAAAGGACTCTTTCATAGACAATTCTAGTCTCCTAAAGATTCAGTCAACCCTCAACCTTAACTCTTATGTAGTCATCTCTTGGAGTTGGTCTTGACCAACCATTTGGCCCCTTGGGGACAAACAGAGGCTCACTTTCCTATTAAATTATGTGCTGTGCTCTGAGATTAAAGAATACTTAGAGATCTCAGTCATGCTATTTTCAGATCCAGAGAACCAGGGCCCTTCCTTTGGGACACAAGGTATTTCTTATCTTTATTCCTCTTATTATTATTATTTTTTATCCTTACCTCCCATCTCTTCACAGACTGAAGACCTTCTAAAGAATACCCATGAAGCATGGAGAGAAGCAATACTGCCAGCCACATCTTCAAATTCTGCTCTGTGGGACCCTAGTCCTCTATGCCTCACCACTCAAGTCCTAAAGCTGTCTAATTTTGTCACCACGGCACATTCCCTGCCCACTTGTCCTTTCTGGAAATGAATAATTCTTGTCTCATGTTCTCCATGTCAAGAGTATTTATTTGTCCAAAGGGCAGGCTGAATGTAGTAAGCTGGTTGATGCCTAAAGTTCATAATCTGCCATACATTAATATTTAATCTTAATATTGCATTTTTAAGAGATGGCTTCATCAGGAATCACAGATACCATTTTCAAATCCACAAGGTAATGTACAAAAAACAATGCAACTAGTCAACGTTCCTCTGTTCCCTCCCTCATCCTATCAATTTGTCCTTTGTATGCATGCTAAGTTGCTCAGTTATATCCTACTTTTTGCAACCCTATGGACCATGGCCTGTCAGGCTCCTCTCTCTGTGGGATTCTCCAAGCAAGAATACTGGAGTGGGCTACCATGTCCTCCTTCAGGGGATCTTCCTGACCCAAGGATCAAACTCAGGTCTCTTACATCTCCTGCATTGGTTTGGTTCAGTTCAGTCATTCAGTTGTGTCCAATGTTTTGTGACACCATGAACCGCAGCACACCAGGCCTCCCTGTCCATCACCAAATGCTAGTGTCTATCCCAACCCATGTCCATCGAGGTGGTGATGTCATCCAACCATCTCACCCTCTGTTGTCCCCCTTCTCCTCCTGCCCTCAGTCTTTCCCAGAATCAAAGTCTTTTCAAATGAGTCAGCTCTTCTCAAGAAAGAATGCATTTGAGTCAACTCTAATGAGGTGGATGAACCTAGAGCCTTTTATACAGAGTGAACTAACTCAGAAAAAGAAAAACAAATATCACTTATTAATTGACATATATGGAATCTAGAAAGATGGTACTGATGAACATATTGGCAGGCCAACAATGGAAATGCAGACATAAAGAAATTTGTAGACATAGCAGGAGAAGGAGAGGGTAGGAGAAACAAAGAGTAGATCTGAACATATACATTTAGTTCAGTCGCTCAGTCATATCTGACTCTGTGACCACATGGATTGCAGTACGCCAGGTCTCCTTGTTCATCACCAACTCTCAGAGTTTACCCAAACTCATGTCCGTAGAGTCAGTGACGCTATCCAAACATCCATCCTCTGTCATTCCTTTCTCCTCCCACTTTCAATCTTTCTCAGCATCAGGATCTTTTCAAATGAGTCAGCTCTTTACATCAGGTGGCCAAAGTATTGGAGTTTCAGCTTCAGTATCAGTCCATCCAGTGAACACCCAGAACTGATCTCCTTTAGGATGGACTGGTTGGATCTCCTTGCAGTCCAAGGGACTCTAAAGAGTCTTCTCCAACACAACAGTTCAAAAAGATCAATTCTTTTGCACTCGCTTTCTTTATATTCCAACTCTCACATCCATACAAAACAAGTGGAAAAACCATAGCCTTGACTAGAAAGACCTTTGTTGGCAAAGTAATGTCTCTGCATTTTAATCTGCTGTCTCGGTTCAGTTCATCACTCAGTCATGTCTGACTCTTTACAACCCCATGACTCACAGCATGCCAGGCCTCCCTGTTCATCACCAGCTCCCGGAGTTTACTCAGATTCACGTCCATCAAATCAGTGATGCCATCCAGCCATCTCCTCCTCTGTTGTCCCCTTCACCTCCTGTCCCCAGTCCCTCCCAGCATCAGAGTCTTTTCCAATGGGTCAACTCTTCACATGAGGTGGCCAAAGTACTGGAGTTTCAGCTTCAGCATCATTCCTTCCAAAGAAATCCCAGGGCTGATCTCCTTTAGAATGGACTGGTTGAATCTCCTTGCAGTCCAAGGGACTCTCAAGAGTCTTCTCCAACACCAAAGTTCAAAAGCATCAATTCTTCAGCACTCTGCCTTCTTCACAGTCCAACTTTCACATCCATACAAGACCACAGGAAAAACCATAGCCTTGACTAGATGGACCTTAGTCGGCAAAGTAATGTCTCTGCTTTTGAATATATTCTCTAGGTTGGTCATAAATTTTTTTCCAAGGAGTAAGCATCTTTTAATTTCATGGTTGCAATCACCATCTGCATGATTTTGGAGCCCCCAAAATAAATTCTGACCCTGTTTCCACTGTTTCCCCATCTATTTCCCATGAAGTGATGGGAAGCCATGATCTTTGTTTTCTGAATGTTGAGCTTTAGGTAACCTTTTTCACTCTCCTCTTTCACTTTCATCAAGAGGCTTTTTAGCTCCTCTTCACTTTTTGCCATAAGGGTGGTGTCATCTGCATAGCTGAGTTTTTGATATTTCTCCTGGCAATCTTGATTCCAGCTTGTGTTTCTTCCAGTCCAGCGTTTCTCATGATGTACTCTGCATAAAAGTTAAATAAACAAGGTGACAATATACAGCCTTGACGTACTCCTTTTCCTATTTGGAACCAGTCTGTGTTTCCATGTTCAGTTCTAACTGCTGCTTCCTGACCTGCATACAGATTTCTCAGGAGGCAGGTCAGCTCATTTCAGAATTTTCCGCAGTTTATTGTGATCCACACAGTCAAAGGCTTTGGCATAGTCAATAAAGCAGAAATCTATGTTTTTCTGGAACTCTCTTGCTTTTTCCATGCTCCAGTGGATGTTGGCAATTTGATCTCTGGTTCCTCTGCCTTTTCTAAAACCAACTTGTTCATCAGGGAGTTCACGGTTCACATATTGCTGAAGCCTGCCTTAGAGAATTTTGAGCATTACTTTACTAGCATATGAGATGAGTGCAATTGTGTGGTAGTTTGAGCATTCTTTGCATTGCCTTTCTTTGGGACTGGAATGAAAACTGACCTTTTCCAGTCCTGTGGCCACTACTGAGTTTTCCAAATTTGCTGGTGTATTGAGTGCGGCACTTTCACAGCATCATCTTTCAGGATTTGAAACAGCTCAACTGGAATTCCATCACCTCCACTAGCTTTGTTCGTAGAGATTCTTTTCAATGCCCACTTACTTGACTTCACATTCCAGGATGTCTGGCTCTAGATTAGTGACACACCATCCTGATTATCTAGGTCATGAATATCTTTTTTGTACAGTTCTTCTCTGTATTTTTGCCACCTCTTCTTAATATCTTCCGTTATGTTCAGACCATTTCTGTCCTTTTACGAGCCCATCTTTGCAGGAAATGTTCCCTTGGTATCTCTAATTTCTTGAAGAGATCTCTAGTCTTTCCCATTCTGTTCTTTTCCTCTATTTCTTTGCATTGATCGCTGAAGAAGGCTTTCTTATCTCTTCTTACTATTATCTGGAACTCTGCATTCAAATGCTTACATCTTTCATTTTCTTTTTGCTTTTTACCTCTCTTCTTTTCGCAGCTATTTGTAAAGCCTCCCCAGACAGCCATTTTGCTTTTTGCATTTCTTTTCCATGTGGATGGTCTTGATCCCTGTCTCCTCATTCCATAGTTCTTCAGGCACTCTATCAGATCTAGGCCCTTGAATCTATTTCTCTCTTCCACTGTATCATCATAAGGGATTTGATTTAGGTCATAACTAAGTGGTCTAGCGGTTTTCCCTTCTTTCTTCAGTTTAAGTCTGAATTTGGCAATAAGGAGTTCATGATCTGAGCCACAGTCAGCTCCTGGTCTTGTTTTTGTTGACTGTAGAGAGCTTCTCCATCTTTGGGTGCAAAGAATATAATCAATCTGATTTTGGTGTTGACCATCTGATGATGTCCATGTGTAGAGTCTTCTCTTCTATTGTTGGAAGAGGTTGTTTGCTATGACCAGTGAATTTTCTTTGCAAAACTCTATTAGTCTTTGCCCTGCTTCATTCTGTATTCCAAGGCCAAATGTGCCTGTTACTCCAGGTCTTTCTTGGCTTCCTACTTTAGCATTCCAGTCCCCTATAATGAAAAGGATATCTTTTTTAGGTGTTAGTTCTAAAAGGTCTTGTAGGTGTTCATAAAACCATTCAACTTCAGCTTTTTCAGCATTACTGGTTGGGGCATAGACCTGGATAACTGTGATGTTGAATGGTTTGCCTTGGAGACGAACAGAGATCATTCTGTCATTTTTGAGATTGCATCTAAGTACTGCATTTCAGACTCTTTTGTTGACCATGATGGCTACTCCATTTATTCTGAGATTCCTGCCCGCAGTAGTAGATATAACGGTCATCTGAGTTAAATTCACCCATCCCAGTGCATTTTAGTTCGCTGATTCCTAGAATGTTGACGTTCATTCTTGCCATCTCTTGTTTGACCACTTCCAATTTTCCTTGATTCATGGACCTGACATTCCAGGTTCCTATGCAATATTGCTCTTGACAGCATCAGACCTTGCTTCTATCACCAGTCACATCCGCAGCTGGGTATTGTTTTTGCTTTGGCTTCATCCCTTCATTCTTTCTAGAGTTATTTCTCCACTGATCTCCAGTAGCATATTGGGCACCTACCGACCTGGAGAGTTCCTCTTTCAGTATCCCTCATTTTGCCTTTTCATACTGTTCATGGGGTTCTCAAAGCAAGAATACTGAAGTGGTTTGCCATTCCCTTCTCCAGTGGACCACATTCTGTCAGACCTCTCCACCATGACCCACCCATCTTGGGTTGACCCGCAGGCATGGCTTGGTTTCATAGAGTTAGACAAAACTGTGGTCCTAGTGTGATTAGACTGACTAGTTTTCTGTGAGTATGGTTTCAGTGTGTCTGCCCTCTGATACCCTCTTGCAACACCTGCCATCTTACTTGGGTTTCTCTTACCTTGGGCATGGGGTATCTCTTCAATCTCTTCATGGCTGCTCTAGCAAAGTACAGCCACTTCTGCTTACCTTTGATGAGAGGTATCACCTTACCGCTGCCCTTCCTGACCTTCAGCGTAGGATAGCTCCTCTAGGCCCTCCTATGCCTGTGCAGTCACCTCTCCTTAGGTTGCTCCTCCCAGCCGCTGCCCCTGGCCTCGGGCACTGCCACTGGCCTCCAGCATGGGGTGGCTCCTCCTGGCCACTGCCCCTGGCCTCGGGTGCGAGATGGCTTCTCCCAGCCGCCCCTGACCTCAGATGCAGGGTAGCTCCTCTTGGCCCACGTCCCCAGCCTCGGACGCAGGGTCTCTCCTCCCGGCTGCCACTGACCTCGGACGTGGGGTAGCTCCTTTTGGCCGCCGCCCCTGTCCTTGGACACGGGATGTCTCCTCCCGGCCGCATCTGACCTTGGACGTGGGGTAGCGCCTCTCTGTCGCTGCCCCAGACCTCAGACTTGGGTAGCTCCTCTTGACTGTTCCTGTGCCGTCACAGCCTGGCACTCCCAGTTGTTGCCTCTGACCTCAGATGCGGGGTAACTCCTCTAGGCCACGCTGTCTAGGTTGGTAATAACTTTCCTTACAAGGAGTAAGCATCTTTTCATTTCCTGCCTGCAGTCTCCATCGGCAGTGATTTTGGAGCCACCCAAAATAAAATCAGCCGCTGTTTCCACTGTTTCCCAGTCTATTTGCCATGAAGTGATGGGATTGGATGCCATGATCTTAGTTTTCTGAATGTTGAGCTAAGAGGGCTCTTTATCAGCTGAGCCATCAGAGAAGACCAATTTGTTCTTTAACCATGTCAAATACTCATGATTCCCTAAAGGACTGAGATACCGTCACTTTTTTTTTTTTTTTTCACTTAGATATAGTCTTCCTTTAGCCTGGAATGTTCTTGTAGTTCTTTAGTGCTAAGTTAATTTATTCTTCTTAAGATTCTGTCTGGACTTCCCTGGTGGCTCAGACGGTTAAGCGTCTGTCTACAATGTGGGTAGACCTGGGTCCAATCCCTGGGTCGGGAAGATCCCCTGGAGAAGTAAATGGCAATCCACTCCAGTACTATTGCCTGGAAAATCCCATGGACAGAGGAGCCTGATAGGCTACAGTAGTCCATGGGGTCACAAAGAGTCAGACACGACTGAGTGACTTCACTCAGATTCTGTCTAGAAATCCACTAACCTAGAGAGGCTTCCATAACCTCCCTTATTTCTCCATCACTGGGTTACTTGCACCATATTTCAGCAGTCTGTTTGTTGTCTGTCTCACTCATTAGGGCCATCATATAGTGATATTTTATGCTATATTACCCCAAAGGTTGGCAGTTTCATAGGCAGTGCATATCCCTTGAGCAAGGTCCCAATGTGAAGAAAATATGTAATGACCTTCAATAGGCATGCTGAATGAATGAAAATAAAATCGTTGTTGTTAAAAGCTGCGTGTGTGTGTCTGCTAAATTGCTTCATTTGTGTCTGATTCTGCGATGCTATAGACCATAGCCCACCAGGCTCCCTGTCTATGGGGTTTTCCAGGCAAAAACACTGGAGTGGGTTGCCATGCCCTCCTCCAAGGGCTCTTTCCAACTCAGAGATCAAGCCTCTGTCTTCTGTGACTCCTGCACTGCAGGTGGATTCTTTACTATTGAGCCACCAGCAAGCCCTGTTAAAAGCTATTTACATTTTAAAATTGGTTGTTGCTACAATGATTGATGTAACAATAAAAATTCTGAATTATTTGACTCACTTGGAAAGAAATTTAAGAATATATCTTTAGTTAGATAAAATTCTGTGTCATATCCAAATATGTTTAAATGATTATATAATGATTTTCCATGTTACTAAAACTTATGTAACTCAAGCTCCACACTTTAGACTAGAGAGACAGAGACAGAAGGAGAGAAACAGAGAAAGAGGGAGAAAGAGAGAAACTGAGAGAGAGCAAACTGGAGAAGACTAAGGCAATTCCTAGGAAAACTGTACTAATTAAAAACAGAATTATAACCTGTGACAGCTAACAGGCACCTAGAAAACAGGATGACTAAGTGTAATATAGCTTTTGGAGGGGATTCTGAAATAAAAATAATATTAGGTAAAATTTATGGAAATATGAATAAATAAATTTGAATAACTGTTGAACACAGATAATGTATAATAGTTGTTCATTAGTTGTGAAAAATATATGATGTTATTATAATATGTTACTAATAGGGGAAAATGGATGATAGATATATGGAGACTATCTTCACAATTTTTCTATAATTTTAAATCTTTTTAAAATTTAAAATATATTTTCAAAACTGAGGCACTAAGTAAAGACTAAGGATTATAGGAGAAGAGTTAAATATTTTATATAATTAATATTTTGATAAACTATATAGTAATATAGTATAGCTAAATATGTTTGGAAAATACTTTTTAACATGTAAATTTAATAGTTTTAAAATCTATTCTTACAAAAGTTCTTTTCAGGCATTACCTAAAATATGAACTCATGGGAAAATATTTTCAAAGTGAAAATAACTCATGAAAATATCCTGTAGGAAAAGTAAGGGAGAATATTTAATGTTACATTTTATATTTTGAATAATTAATATATAAATTTTCTACTGGGAAAATATTTTACTAACTTTTCTTTAACAATTCCAATTAGTGTAATAGTCAATATTTTTAAAACATGAGGGCACTAATCACTTTCATGCTTTGAAACTTTACATTTGCAATGATAATATTTTAGCACACAATATCCCCAAAAGACTAATTAAATGCAAAGTTTAAAAACATTTTCTTTAATATATTCAAAAATATATATAAATATTTCAGGTAAAGAAAACCCTTTTATAATAACTTGAGCTTTCAAATGACTTAATTATTCTTTTAATTATAATTTTAATGCTTTATAATGGTAATTGGTTTTTGAATTATCTCTTGAGTCTGGAATGTAAAACATATTACTATAGAATGTATCTTTGTTAGTTGGTTTTTCTTTTTTTCCTTTGTTAATTGTATGCTTTTAGATGAATCAATCTATTTCACTCTAAAAGCATTCTGTGATTCAGTGCTAAGTTGCCTTAGTCATGTCTAATTCTTTGTCACCCTGTGGACCAAAACTCACTAGGATCCTCTGTCCATGGGATTCTCCAAGCAAGAATACTGGAGTGGGTTGTCATGCCCTCCTCCAGGGGATTTTCCTGATCCAGGGATCAAACTTGAATCTCTTATGTCTCTTGAAATTTCAGGTGGATTCTTTACCTCTAGTGCCACCTGGGATGCCCAAGGGAGCCAAAATTTTCCATATAAAATGATTTATACATAGCCAAAACACCGTTTTCAAAAGTCCTATATTTTAAATATTTAAATTTTCTATTTGCTTTTCTCTTTATACCACCACAGCATGTTGAAAATAGTTATAAATGTATCAGTAAATAAATACAGTAACATAATAAAATATGCAAGATCTTTGTAGGTTCTTATGGTTTAAATGGCTATTAAAGAACCTAACCTCTCACTGCAGGGAAAACTACAGTATTTTAGGAAATGGAGTCACCTGATGTGGGTGTAGTAAAATGAGAGGTATGCAGCCAAGTTTCTTAGTAAAACTGTTTACCGTTTGAAAGTAAACATGGCTCATACTTTCTGGACTAAAATATAGTTTTATTTTTGATAATATTTTGACATAACCCAGTATAAAGTAGAATTTGTGACCTTTTATGGAATAAAGTGAATATGGTTCTGGATATCAAGTATACATCTACTCCTCACCCTCGTGCTATATTACCAACCATTACTAAGTTACATTTTCATAGCATCTCTTTCCACCATAAAATTAATGTATAGACATATATATGTAAATCATGTTATCTATATGCTATGGATATTAACATGCCTTTTATTTTCCATTATAAACTCTATTTGTTTAAATTATTTTCCATTAGAAATTATATTTTCATTACTGAGTAAATATTTTATGAAATATCAAAGAAGTTATTTTTTACTTTCTCAAGCATAACTTTTTGAATATCGGTTAGCATCTGTGCTTTGTTCTGGATCGGGGATAACAACAACAACAACAAAGAGATAAAATCCCTGAACTGAAAATTTATTTTAGTTATTTGATATACACACCTAGTCGTGTAGTTGTTTTGTATTATTTGGCATTCATATGCACTTGTATCATTGTTAGCATGCTTAGTCACTCAGTCATGTCCAAGTCTCTGACTTTGTGTGACCCCATGGACTGTAGCTTGCCAGGCTCCTCTGTGCATTTGATTTCCCAGGCAAGAACACTGGAGCAGGTCGACATTACTATTCCAGGGGATCTTCCCAACCCAGGGGTCAAACCCACACCTCTTGGTCTCCTGCATTGGCAGTCAGGCAGATTCTTCACCACTAGCACCATCTGGGAAGACCTTTAGTCTTCTGTGTAAACAAACAAACAAACAAACAAACAAATAAATATATTCCATATTTCTATATGTTTATGTGAACACATGTAATTTAGTGTGAGTATATATGTATATCATATTAATTACTGTGTATATATATATTCAGTCAGTTCAGTTCAGTCACTCAGTCATGTCTGACTCTCTGCGACCCCATGAATCACAGCACGCCAGGCCTCCCTGTCCATCCCCATCTCCCAGAGTCCACTCAGACTCACGTCCATCGAGACCATGATATATATATTGGTGTGCACATATCTTATTTACAAGTATATTTCAAGATACACTAAGAATAGACTGTTCTTTAAATTTGCTCTTTTACATCACTTTTATTCTAGTAGAAATATATAGATATTATGAACATTTGCTAAGTAATACAATTTATAAATCTAAACTGTCATTCTGCAACATTATAATATATAAGAACTTGTTTTAATTACTGTGCCCAAGGAGGTGTGGCCTGATGATTTCTTCTTTGGTCCAGCCTGGTGATATCAAGCACCCTGGGTAGTGTTGAGGGTGGGTGAGCTCTGGACCTTGCCCGTTAGCGACATCAGTGATAGCGGAAGAGAAGCTCTGTGTTATGCTCCACCACTCTTGAATGGAGCTAAGCGGTTGTTTAATAGTGACACTCAAACTGAAGTGAAGCAAAAGCAGTTGCCCATCCCCCAAACCAGGTGACAGAATCTACCATCTACATTCAGATGAGTTTAAAAAAAAAGTGTTTTCTAAAAAATATAAAGTTTAGTTCCTCAGTTGGTGATTTATTTTAACTCAGTGTTTTATAAGTCAAGCTATTGCCTGGCTCAACTCAACCCTCCTATATTTTCAAATCTGTTACATATATGTTAGTGCCTAATAGTGGGATTTAATCACTATGTATAGAAATTTATCATATCATCTACAAAATTACTTTTCAGAAGACTATCCAAGTTCCTATTCATTTATGTTGGTTTTTGATACAGATACAGCTTAATCTTTTAGACAGTCTTTCAAATATTTATTATTTACTATTTTCTGGGCATAGTACTAGGCACTGGGAACACAAACTTAAACCAGTAGAGATGGCCCTTTGATTCTGGAATTTACAATGTAATGTGCAAGAAATAGTATAGTAATGAATGAATAGGTAAATAAATAATATGGTGTCTTAGTGGCTCAGCTGGTAAAGAATCCACCTGCAATGTGAGAGACCTGGGTTCGATCCCTGGGTTGGGAAGACCCCCTGGAGAATGGAAAGGCTACCCACTCCAGTATTCTGGCCTGGAGAATTCCATGGACTGTACAGTACATGAGGTCACAAAGAGTGAGACCCGACTGATCAACTTTCACTTTCACTTTCTAAACCTTCAAGACCTATAGTGCTAGTTTGTTTATAAGAAAACATTTTTAAGAAGTTAAACAACTTGGTTTGGGTCATGGAGTCAGAATGTAGGAGAGATAGGATTAAACTGAAATATGGTTTACACCTGAGTAGCAACCATGACAAAAGAATATTACACTTGAAATAGCTGAAGTGCCTCATGAATATAGTGACTGTCCTATATCTCTGAGCAGTAATGGTTAAGAAGTCACTGTTTTATCTTTTCCTTCTCATGGCCTCAATGCTAATTGCATGAACATCATGTTTAATCGTAAACATCTAAGTAAAGAGTGTAATGAGCATAAACAGTGGTGGAATATATATATATACACATACTGTGTAAATAAGAAACAGAATAAAAAAGATGGATGTAATGAAAGTGCCACAGTGCATGTTAATTTTTTGTTTTTCCAATCAAATAATTCTAACCCACTGCTCTCCTTATTAAAACCTGACTGTGGTGGCAATAAAGTTTATTTTGACACAAAGGTCTTAACTGGGACCAGGCTATCAGAGATGACAGATGTTAGTGACTGGTCAAGAGAGAGGAGGGTCATGTTGGTTTAGCTGACAAAATGACTATGACAGTGTCACCTTGTGAAGAGAGTGATGCTGGTGACAATTAGGGGAAAACACCTATCTGAAAGTGTGAGCAGTGAAAATGAACACCAGCAGGAAGAAATAACATGAAATGAATTAAAAGCAGGGTAAGAGAGAGCTAGTAAAGTGTGGTTTTGTAATCGTTTCCAGGAGGAATAAGCCAAAATTGTACCTAAAGTCAGCATTGATCTGTTTAATTGACCAAATGGATTCCACTAACAATGCTATTTTAAAGGATGATAAATTAGCCCATCGCTACAATTAAACACATAATCGTGACGTTAATTTTTAGAATCTGGTGTCTGACGGTTTTATCTTTCAATCATATCAGAAGACATTCACACTCCGTGTGATACTTCTCAATTGTTCAGATTTCTGTACAAGGTTACGACACACAGGTGGTATTTTTCTCTATGGCATTCTTTGACCACAGAATGTCAGTGCAGACACTGCATTTTCGCTCGTGCCATTGCTTTTCATTTGTAAGTGTCAGCTGAAAAATGCATTTCATGTCTTCGCTAAATGGTAATCCCATTTTTATATCTCTTTTATTTTCTTTGCTTCAATTTATTCCTCATATTCGCTCATGCAGGCCTAACGGATTTGGGTGACAAATACAGTTAGAGGAAACACTAGAAGGAAACATAAAACTGTGTATTTGTAGAGGCATTTTCAATTACCATCACTCCTTGATATTAATATGAAACCATGAAAAACTGATGATAGGTATTATTATCCCTATTTTTAAAATAAAGACACAGTGCTAAAAAAAAAAAAAACAAACCTGATATAGCCTATGCAAAGTCATACTGTTATACTTTACTACATTTAAATACAAAAATTTAATGGGATACATAAATGTTTCAGCCTAAATTTTACCAAAGCTCAGTCAAGGAACTTCATTGTCCTTCATCCTAATTATAACCTTTTTTGCTTTTCAGGTGTTCATGTGGCAAGCCCAGGATTCCCTTTACATTCCCTATCAGAAAGTGGATTGATTTATTTCTTTTAGGTGGCTCAGTGGTAAAGAATTCCCCATGCCAGTGCAGGAGACACAGGAGATGAGAGTTTGATCTCTGGGTTGGGAAGATCCCCTGAAGAAGGAAATGGCAGCCCACAGTATTCTTGCCTGGGAAACCACATGGACATAGGAGCCTGCAGGCTATAGTCCATGGGGTCACAAAGAGTCAGACATGACTTAGCCATTAAACTACAACAATAGCAACATAGTTGATTTACAATATCGTGTTAGTTTCAGGTGTACAGCAAAGTATCTGACATAGATATATACATATATCTATTCTTTTTCAAATTCTCTTCCCGTATAGGTTATTATGGAATATTGAGTACAGTTCCTGTCCTTGTTGGCTATCCATTTTAATACAGTAGTGTGTGTATGTTAATACAGGCAACCAGGTGAAGTGAATACTCAGTGTCATGGACATTATTTTACCCAGTAGAAGACAAAATTGTTGACTCAAAACCAAGTGTTAATTTACACATGTCCTTATGTTATAAATAAACAAATATATATTTTAATACACCCCTTCACATATATATATATATATATATATATATATATATATAAAATACTTGTTGCTGGATTTAAAAACAATGTGCTTGCAGATAGAACTTTATCTCATTAATGGAAGATAGCTTTATCTTTCAACTTTCACTCTTGTTCTCACTCTCATTCTCTCTCTCTGACCTCTGGTATCTAAGTCTAAGCAAAATTTAATTGTGGGAAATTTCACTGATAATTTCTGATTTATTAAAATTCATCCAAAATACAATTCCTACACATTAATGTTGTCAGGATTCTTGAATTAAGGCTGAATTGGATAAGTCATTTCTAATATGCTGAAGGAAATATGTTTCCGTGGAGAATTTGAAAAGGCCATGGTAAAATTTGGAGAGAAATATAATAAATGAAATTTTCATCATACTATTTATATTTCCCTTACTGTAAAATGTCATTTTTAGAAGTAATAGATCTATTCCAGTTACATGATAAAATTCCTAACACCCATTGCTGGACTAAATCAAAGCCAATGACCATATGGTTAAATTATTCACCATGGAATACTGCTTCTTAAAATTCTTTTGCACTTTAGCTATAGAAGTCCCCAGCCAATCCTGATGCATTAAGAATGTCTGACACATTAGCATATTTTATAATTGAGCTGAGAAATGATGTTACTATTAATTTATTTTTGAAATATTAACTTGCTTTTAAAGAAAGTATAATGCATAAATGTCAGAAATATTTATGACAACACATTGTTATATCAGGTATGCCCTTGAAATTCCCAGCTATATTAACATGAAGATTACTGTGCCTTTGCAGAAAGTTCTCACTGTATCAAGGGAAACTGGTGTGAATCATGAATCAAACTATGGAGCAATCCAGTATGAGTAAAATAAATAGTGACATAGTCTCAAAATAATTAACTACTATTACAACAGTAAGAATTATTCAGAGGAATAATGTAATTTATACTTATACTGATTTTCCATGAAACTGTGATATACTTGTTTCTTAATTATATAATTTTTAATTGGAGGATAATTTATTTGCAATATTATGTCCTTTTCTGCCATATATCAAAACGAATCATCCATAAGTATACGTATGTCCCCTCCCTCTACACTTCTATTTTAGAATGGTGCTCAGCATTCAGTTATGCATTGTAACTTTTGTGCTCTCCTAATTTCACACAGATCTTGTTTTCCTCCAAAATTTCAAATTATTCATGGTAAGAAAATAAACCACTTTCCACACATCCCTCATAACATCTGTGTTTATTCAATGCTTAAACATAATTATCTTTTATATCACTTAGGTAAGTTTTGAGGTGACATATAATATCCATTGATTGAGTACAACTACAAAAAATTTACATCTTGGACGTGTTTGATACTGATAAATAACTGGTCAGTTAATGTAAGGTTTTATATTTATGATAGGCAAGACTGTGTACTTAACATATAGTGGTCATGTTTGATTTATTGGACTAAATATATAAAATGTATGACAAATAGTATTTGAGATAACAAAATATTTCTTGAGACTTGCTTGATGCCTAATATAAAGTCGAGAACTTAATATGTATTTTTACAAACATACATACACACTTGTTTACAAATTCTTTGTAATGTAAGTTAGAGGAATACTAAGTAAAACAATAATTAGGAAAAAAGCTTATTTAAAATATGAATTTCACATTTGCATTGTGAATACAGGAAGGAGAATTGGGATGAGTGAAGTGTAGGGGAAAGACAATATTTCTCATGGTCTCTGACTTTACTCCTATTTTTCCAGAAGATATATTCTTATTATTTTTTAAAAAATTATTTATTTGGCTGCATCTTAGCTGTGGCATGTGAGATCTTTGTTGCATCATGTGGGATTGTTCATTGCAACACAGGACTCTCTAGTTATGGTGCTTGGGCTCAGTCACCTGCGGCTCACAGGCTCCACAGTGTATGGGCTTAAGAAGTTGTGATGCTTGGGCTCAGTAGTTGTGGTGCTCAGGCTCAGTAGTTGTGGAGCTCGGGCTCAGCAATTGTGATGCTTGGGCTTCAGTAGTTGCGGTGCTTGGAGTCACCAGTTGTGGTTCATGGGCTTAGATGCTCCTTGCATGTGAGACCTTTGTTTCCTGACCAGGGATCAAATCTGAACCCCCTGCAGTGCAAGGCAATTCTTAGTCACTGGACCAGCAGGGAAGTCCCTGACTTTACTAATTATTAAGAGCTATAGGACTAATGTTTCCCTGGGCATATTTTAGGAAATGATGACCTAGTGAATTTATAGTGTTTCTCTGTCATTTTGAAAAAACAAAACAAAAAAACATAATTCTCTTCTCCTTTAATGACATATTTAATACTTATCACAAAAATAAGAAGGAGCTTATTACTTTACAACTCAGAATGACCATCAGATAGATAAATAAGTAGATAGAGAGATAGACAGACAGATAGATAGGCCCTGAACACTTATATGTCAATCGGAAGTTCTTGCCTGATTTTAGCTATAGTACTTTTTATACTTTTTAAGTTTGTCCACTCCACTCATCAGAGATTATTCTAATGACCTTTCAAATGATTAACGATAAAAAGATAACAATTCACTGTCATGTACAAGTGCAATATATTCACTTGATTTCACTTTGCTTTTTCAATCACACAAACATGATTTGTGGCCTAGACTTTTGCTCCTCTTCAGAGACTGCCAACACTTTTAGAAAGCACTTAGGAGGATTTCTGACCTGCTGCTGGGGGTCTTAATTTGGGTTATTGGGGAAGCAGACCTTGAGATAAGAATTCCAGTGAAAACATTTTAAATAGGAGCTCCAAAAACAACAGAAGGGAACTGAAAACACAGAAAAAAGAAGGGAAGCAGCCATTCAAAGATTTTTATTTAGTTAGCAACCACTGTGGGTGATTGGAACTCAAACCCACAAGGACATTTTAGGAAATAGTACAAATCATAGTCTCAGAATTATCCCACTGGATGGGTAAAGATAGAGGAACTCTTATAGATCAAGCACTTCCGGTCCGTAGTGAAGGAATGATCCCAGGGCAGCTCATTTCTGAGCATTAGAGGCCTGCCATGAGCTGACAGTGACCTTCTGGCACTGACAATAGGCCCTCAGGCACAGAGACAAAGATACTGGCAGGGGAAATCAGTGGAGGCACATTGAAAACACTGAGGGAGTTGAGTGTGGCACTGTCAGCTCCTGGATGGGGTCTCCTTCTCATTTCTCAATCTCGCTTGTGCTCCATCCTGTTATCACTCCTTTAAGGTGATGACCAGTCACAGTTTCTAAGAAAGATATTTATCACAAAAGGATTTATGCACAAAAGCCACACTCTTCTCTGATGCAATGATTTGCGAAGTCATCGTTGACGCTCAGGATTTCCCTCTTCTACTACCCATGGTCAAACCCCTTTACCTTCAAATAGCGATGGTCCTGACCAAAGTGTCTTGTCAGTGAGGTACCTTCAGTGGTGTGCTGGCAATTGCTTAACTGCTGGCTCTCTAAGTACACTTACAACCTGAATCTTCATTTATATGTTTTTTTCATGGTGTACAAACAAATTTGGACTTCACAGGATAAATAAGAGACTTAGGTTCAATCTCTGGGTCGGGAAGATCCTCTGAAATAGAAAATGGCAACCCACTCCAGTATTCTCACCTGGAGAATCCCCATGGACAGAAGAATCTGGTGAGTGAAAGTCCATGGAGTCACAAAGAGTAGGACACAACTAAGCAACTGAGAGCATCACACATGCAGGTGCATGTACACGCGTGCACACGAGCAAAATGAAACTGCCAAGACCTTTGTCAAAATTGCACTATTGTTCTTTGGCATAATCAAATTATGATGTCAGGTAATAGTTTTTGAAGCTATTTCCTTCATTTTGTGTGCTATAGACTTCACATACTCTGAAGTTTGATCTCCACTAATAACATCTTCTCTATCACTTTGTAAAATCTAGATCAGCATTTTTTTTCCTGTAAAGGAAGATAAACATTTTAAGTCTTGTGGCCACGTACAATTCCTCTTATATATATTTTTTCTCTTTTGTTTGTTTTTAATAACTGTTTAAAATATAAACAACCTTCTTAGCTTGTAGTCTTTAGAAAAAAAAAAGGTCACAAGACATATTATGCCTGTAGGCTATAGCAGTGGCCACAGGACTGGAAAAGGTCAGTTTTCATTCTAATCCCAAAGAAAGGCAATGCCAAAGAATGCTCAAACGACCACACAGTTGCACTCATCTCACACGCTAGTAAAGTAATGCTCAAAATTCTCCAAGCTAGACTTCAGCAATACATGAACCGTGAACTTCTGATGTTCGAGCTGGTTTTAGAAAAGGCAGAGGAACCAGAGATCAAATTGCCAACATCCGCTGGGTCATTGACAAAGCAAGAGAGTTCCAGAGAAATATCTATTTCTGCTTTATTGACTATGCCAAAGCCTTTGACTTTGTGGATCACAATAAACCATGGAAAATTCTGAAAGAGATGGGAATACCAGACCACCTGACCTGCCTCTTAAGAAATCTGTATGCAGGTCAGGAAGCAACAGTTAGAACTGGACATGGAACAACAGACTGGTTCCAAGTAGGAAAAGGAGTGTGTCAAGGATGTATATTGTCACCCTGCTTATTTAACTTATATTCAGAGTACATCATGAGAAATGCTGGAATGGAAGAAGCACAAACTGGAATTAAGATTGCCAGGAGAAATATTAATAACCTCAGATATGCGGATGACACCACCCTTATGGTAAAGTGAAGAGGAACTAAAAGCCTCTTGAAGAAAGTGAAAGAGGAGAGCGAAAAGTTGGCTTCAAGCTCAACATTCAGAAAACAAAGATCATGGCATCTGGTCCCATCACTCCATGGGAAGTGGATGGAGAAACAGTGGAAACAGTGTCAGACTTTATTTTTTGGGCTCCAAAATCATTGCAGATGGTGATTGCAGCCATGAAATGAAAAGGCGCTTACTCCTTGGAAGAAAATTTATGACCAACCTAGATAGCATATTCAAAAGCAGAGACATTACTTTGCCAACTAAGGTCCATCTAGTCAAGGCTATGGTTTTTCCTGTGGTCATGTATGGATGTGAGAGTTGGACTGTGAAGAAGGCTGAGCACCGAAGAATTGATGCTTTTGAACTGTGGTGTCCGTGAAGACTGTTGAGAGTCCCTTGGACTGCAAGGAGATCCAACCAGTCCATTCTGAAGGAGATCAACCCTGGGATTTCTTTGGAAGGAATGTTGCTAAAGCTGAAACTCTAGTACTTTGGCCACCTCATGCGAAGAGTTGACTCATTGGAAAAGACTTTGATGCTGGGAGGGGTTGGGGGCAGGAAAAGAAGGGGACGACCGAGGATGAGGTGGCTGGATGGCATCACTGACTCGATGAACGTGAGTCTGAGTGAACTCCGGAGATGGTGATGGACAGGGAGGCCTGGCGTGCTGCGATTCATGGGGTTGCAAAGAGTCAGACATGACTGAGTGACTGAACTGAACTGAACTGAGGCTATAGCCTGTTGGCTGCTATTCTGGACAACCAACAAAAAAAAATAAGCCAATCCTTGATTTATAGCATTTCCAAATTTCCATGGTATAAAACTCTCATCATGGCCAATTTCAAACCATCCTTGTATGGTTAGAGATTGAGTTGGAGAGAGATGTACAGTAGCATACCATTAAATATGCTGCTAAATCACTTCTGTCATTTCTGACTCTGTGCGACCCCATAAATGGCAGCCCACTAGGCTCCTCTTTCCCTGGGATTCTCCAGGCAAGAATACTGGAATGGGTTGCCATTTCCTTCTCCAATGCAAGAAAGTGAAAAGTGAAAGTAAATTCACTCAGTCGTGCCCGACTCTTAGTGACCCCATGGACTGCAGCGTACTAGGCTCCTCCGTCCATGGAATTTTCATATGACTTACAAATAAATAAATAGTAAATCTCAGAAATATAAATGATAACCAAAAAGTAAATAGGATGGTATGAGTTTTGAATATTTACTACTTTTGGTCTTCATGTAACTTGTTTAATTACAAATTTAAATAATTTAACTTTTAACTATGTCTATATTTAACAACCAGCTCACAAATTTCTGGGCTTCCTAGGTAGCTCTAGTGGCAGAAATGCCGGGGGTTCTCGTATTGATAAACCAATAGGAGCAGGGAAACAGATTTACGGGGAAAAGTGATTGGTGCTTCCTATCAGCAGATAACCATAAGTGGTAATTTTTAGCTACAAAATCAGGAGCTCAGATCCTTGAGATGAAGGTCTGGCTTCCCCCAGGAGTGTGTTGGAGCTACTAAGCCCAGCTTATGTTAGGGAGTTGACACTGAAGAGGGTTGCCATGCCTTTCTCTGGATCTTCTTGACCCAGGGATTGAACCTGTGGCTCTTATGTTTCCTGCATTGGCAGGGAAGTTTTCTACCAAATCCCTGCTCTCCTTGTGGTAGCACATGGTCTTTCTTCTAGATGACCTTGGCTCCACTTAGTTTCAAGAATTCAAGGACTGAAACTGGTTTAGGTCAGGAAACTGGCTAAGGTGAAACTAATTTAATTTTTGGTTGAAGATTGTGTAGGTCAATCAATATCCTTGTTGGCTGTCCATGACTTTTGATCTTAGGGACAGCATGATGTATTAGCCACAGCCACAAATTCCTGGTAGTCAATACTACCTGGATTCCAATCTGCTTCTTACAGTCATATATCCACTTTCCTTCTAAAAGTGCAATATAACCACCTGGCCTCTGCTATTGCAGAATCTTGTTAACTGCATTAATTATAGTGAGATAAGCCAAGGGACTATTTCATGCAAAGATGGGCACAGTAAAGGAGAGAAATGGTACAGACCTAACAGAAGCAGAAGATGTTAAGAAGAGGCAGCAAGAATACACAGAAGAACTATACAAAAAGATCTTCATGACCCAGATAATCATGATGGTGTGATCACTCACCTAGAGCCAGACATCCTGAAATGTGAAGTCAAGTGGGCTTTAGGAAGAATCACTATAAAAAAGCTAGTGGAGGTGATGGAATTCCAGTTGAGCTGTTTCAAATCCTGAAGGATGATGCTGTGAAAGTGCTGCACTCAATATGCCAGCAAATTTGGAAAACTCAGCAGTGGCCACAGAACTGGAAAAGGTCAGTTTTCATTCCAGTCCCAAAGAAAGGCAATGCCAAGGAATGGTCAAACTACCGCACAACTGCACTCATCTCACATGCTAGTAAAGTAATGCTCAAAATTCTCCAAGCCAGGCTTCAACAGTATGTGAACCATGAACTTTCAGATGTTCATGTTGGCTTTAGAAAAGGCAGAGGAACCAGATGATCAAACATTGGTAGAACCATCGAAAAAGCAAGAAAGCTCCAGAAAACATCTATTTCTGCTTTATTGACTATGCCAAAGCCTTTGACTGTGTGGATCACAAAAAAACAGCAGAAAATTATTCTAGAAATGGGAATATCAGACCACCTGACCTGCCTCTTAAGATATCTGTATACAAGTCAGGAAGTAACAGCTAGAACTGGACATGGAACAGCAGACTGGTTCCAAATAGGAAAAGGAGTACGTCAAAGCTGTATATTGTCACCCTGCTTATTTAACATATGCAGAGTACATTATGAGAAACGCTGGACTGGATGGAGCACAAGCTGGAATCAAGATTGCCAGGAGAAATATCAATAGCTTCAGATATGCAGATGACACTGCCCTTATGGCAGAAAGTGAAGAAAAACTAAAGAGCCTCTTGATGAAAATGAAAGTGGAGAGTGAAAATGCTGGCTTAAAACTCCATATTCAAAAATGAAGAGTATGGCATCCGATCCCATCATATCATGGCGAATAGACGGGGAAACAGTGGAAACAGTGATGGACTTTATTTTCTTGCTCTCCATAATCTCTCTGGATGATGACTGCAGCCATGTATTTAAAAGATACTTGTTCCTTGGAAGAAAAGTTATGACCAATCTAAACAACATATTAAAAAGCAGAGGCATTCCTTCGCTAACAAACGTCTCTCTAGTCAAAGCTGTGGTTTTTCCTGTAGTCATGTATGCATGTGAGAACTGGACTATAAGGCAAGCTCAGCACCAAAGAACTGATGCTTTAGAAATGTGGTGTTGAAGAAGAATCTTGGAAGGACTGATGCTGAAGGTAAATTCCAATACTGATGCGAAGAACTGACTCATTTGAAAAGACCCTGATGCTGGGAAAGATTGAAGGCATGAGGAGAAGGGGCTGACAGAGGATGAGATGGTTGGAGAGCATCACCAAGTCAATGGACATGAGTTTGAGAAACTCTGGGAGTTGGTGATGGACATGGAGGCCTGGCGTGCTGCAGTCCTTGGGGTTGCAAAGAGTCAGACACAACAGAGCGACTGAACTAAACTGAACTAAAGTGCTATAACAACTTTCTCCCATCAATGCTGGCTTCTCAGTGATGCCCATGCTCCTATAAAAGAACCATTATTATTGGTTTTATTGAAGAGCATGTCTCTAGAACTTCCTGGAAAACTTTATTGTTGTTGTTCTATTGCTAGGTTATGTCTGACTCTTTGAGGCCCCACGGACTGCATCATGCCAGGCTTCCCTGTTCTTCAATATCTCCCAGAGTTCATTCAAACACAGCTATCTGTTCTCTGGTCTTATGTGATTTATTAATATTGACATCCTTATCTTGTTGAGTTTTTTGTGTTTTTTTTTACCTATTTTCAGTACTCTCTCATCTTAATATTATCATTATTTCATGAATTGTAAGCCATTGACTTTTCTATGCTTCAAGTAGAAACTCCAGCTCTATAATGATACTGGCTCCAGGTATATTTATGATGTATAAAAATCCTGAGTCACTTGAGTATATGTTCCATGAAGAAATTCTCTAACCTTTACTTTTATTAGAGGCTTGGATGAGTAAACACTGAAGGGTCTTGTGAGTACTTTCAAATATCCAATCTTGTATAACTGATGCAAAAGAATACAATTTAAGTGAGAACACATTTTCCATAAGGAAAAAATAATTGTAGTGCATACATCCAACAAAAGACTCATATTCTAAACTTATAAATCAAAAAGGAAATAAAAAGCTGACCCTTAAATAGAAAAATGGGAAAATGATTTTAAAACTCTGCTTCATTGATTTCACAATGCATAAAAAGGAGATCAAGGCTTGAGAAAGAATAACAAAAAAAAAAAAAAAAAGAAATACCTAGACATTGGTATTTTCAAAAATTTCAAGATATTTCTGATATGCATCTGGATTTTTAAAAGCGATTACAGGTTTAAGGTTTAAATGGTAGTAAGCCTTTATCAAGAATAGTAGAAAAACTTATATATGTATAACATATATATTTTAAAAAAGCCTATGAATTTTTGCCTAGCTAAAAAAAAATTATGGCATTTTTATTTCACTTGTTTGACTTAGTATGAATGGAATGGTAGATTTCTAATTTATATTCACTCAAAACTTTGATATAATTCTGTGTATTTTGGAATCTAATATTACTATTAAAAGTCCAGTTAGTTTATTACCTTAGTGATTTTAAAAAAATTTTTGAATGAGATTTGAAACTTTTAATCCAATTCTGAGAATATACAGAAATACTATGATTGTTAAAGAAAAAGACAGGAAATTAGGATATGATACAGTATTATTAACTAAAGTACAGTTTTGTTCAAATTTCACAAAATTGTATGCTAGTGTCCATTATTCATTTACATATTCAGTATTCCACACAGCATTTGCATTGAACAGCTTCAGCTACATGCAATACATTCTGGTAAATTCTCTTTTCATTTTTATTCTGTTACAAATATTTTCTAATTTTTCTTGTCATGGCTTCTAAGATAAATCCACCATTTAAGAATGCACATTTAATTTCCAAATACAGGGATTTTAAAAGTATTTTTGATATTAATTTCTCACTTAAAGCTTTCTTCTCTGCAATTACCCTCTGTGTTTTTTCAGTCTTCTAACTTTATTGACTCCAGCTTCCAACATCCCTGACTGAACCACACTCTGCCTCAGACCATTTTGCAATTGGTTTTTGTTCATCGTGGGATTCCATTCCTGCTTGTCCAGATGTGTTGACCCCAAATTATCCAGTTTTTGCCTCAGGTTTTGGTAACCTGGCTTGGTGTCCACGTCAGCCAGGCAGTCCCAGCGGAAGCTGCCAAAGAGCCCCCGCTCTTGAGCTGCTCCACGGTGAGCGCGATGAGCTGCGGGTCGCCTGGGGCGGTGAGGCCGGGCTGATGGGGCCCCCCCGCCCCGATCGGCCCTGCTGGCGCCAGCCGCCGCCCCGCAGTCAGCTATGGCTGCGCAACGGGTCCACCAAGGGGCCCAAGGAAGGCTTCCTCTCAGGAACAGAGGGCCTAGGTCGTGGAGAGGTGGCGGAGGGGCCCGAAAAGGAGAACCACATCTTCAGACCACAGATAGAATGAGCAGTTCATGAGTTCCTGGCAGCCCAGAAAAAGAAGCTGTGCCAGCACCGTCTCCAGAGCCTGAAAGCCTGCTCCATCCCAGGATGCTTCCTAAGAATATGCCTGACATGTCTTGGAAGCTCTGTTGAATTAATGGTGACAAACTGGATTCAGTTACATAAGAGTACAACTTCAGAATGAAGACAGGCCGAAATCCTCACTGACTTCAGAATTCAATGTTGACTGAGGGGTGGTGTTCAGATAGAATAGGGAGCAAGTGGAGCTATAGAAAAGTTAACCATGTGGGCCCCCATATTGCGCTGCCATCCAGCTAGCCTGTCCAGGGGGGGTGACACCCAGTAGACACTAGAGACATATTAAGAAACACTGCATCACCTTGGGGTTGGTCCTGAAGCGAACCTTTGAACTTAGAGGCTGTGTATGGATTTTAGGGTTTATGCTTGAGGATAATCAGAAGCTACAGTGAAGGAACATAACCAACACTAAAGATGCAGTTTCAAAGAACTGACAGTACAGGTTAGCCAGGGGTGGTAGGATTTTAACAATGCTTATTTGATACTATCAGTTTCTGAGAGTTGCAGATCAGAGTTTACAAGCCACTAGCATCGGACTCGACTGAGCGACTTCACTTTCACTTTCGTGCATTGGAGAAGGAAATGGCAACTCACCCCAGGGTTCTTGTCTGGAAAATCCCAGGGACGGGGGGAGCCTGATGGGCTGCCGTCTCTGGGGTCGCACAGAGTCGGACACAACTGAAGCGACTTAGCAGCAGCAGCGGCAACTTTATTGAGGCTTTCGATGACTAAGTCAAAGATTTCCTTTGGTAAATGTCACATTGCACTTGAAAATATGTAGATTATTTTCAAATATCTTTTGATATTGATTTCTAACATAACTTCACAATGATAAGAAAACAGACTCTGTATGATTTCAATATCTTTAGTCCATGAAATTTTCACATCTCTTTTTATTCCCCTGGATATGTTCCAGTGTCTCCTAGTTTATAAACTAGGAACTTGAACTTGTCTATGGGAACTTGAACTTGTATCCTACTGTTGCATGAAAATTGTATAAATTTTAGTCATGTTGAATTGGTTTATAGTGCTTTTCAGGTCTATTATTAACCTTCTACCTTTCTGTATATTCATTCTATTACTTTTTGAGAGTTTGATATTGAAACTCTAACTAAAAATCTTAATTTATCTATTTAAAAAATAATTGTAATATATAGTGAAACTATGTGTAACTTTGTTCTTATTTTCCAAGTCCTGTAAATGTTGTATCATACTTTCATAATTTAAAAATAAAAAGAAAAAAATGGTGATCAAATTCATTAGACATTAGGAGAAATTAAAAAGAAAATCATGTATATTTTCTTGTAAGAAACGAAGCGCCAATCTATGTTCAATGTAGGATGCAGGATGCATGGGGCTGATGCACAGGATGATTCAAGTAGAGGATGCGAGGGGGCTTCGGCATTGGGAGATTGTGTTCACCTATGGCTGATTCGTGTCAATGTATGGCAAAACAAATACAGTATTGTAATTTAAAAAATAAATAAATTTAAAAAATAAAGTCTATTTAAGGTGCTAAAAAAAAAAAAGAAAATCAAAATACAAGGCTATGTTCTACTCACCAAAATGCTTAAATGAAAGCTTCAGAGAAGACCAAATATAAGTCAAAGATGTGGGGCACCCCAAACTGCCATGCACTACTGATGGAAATAACGTTGGTTAAAATTAAAATCTCCTTATCTGTCATTGCATCCTCCCTCTCATCTAGCTCCCTCAAAACCCATTCCTCAGCATGTTCTGTTGGATCAGGAAACTTACCAGGGGTGTGAATTGAGCATTCCCTTCTATTGCTCATGATCAGTTATGGAAGTAGTCTTTGGGACAATCTGCCTTTCAATTGCACTTGATAAGTCTTATTATATTATCATTAAGGTTGTATGACAATCACACAATGCCCTGAGATGATCATTGGGTGATTTAGACCAATAGTTTCTTTCTTTATTTTATGTTTTTGGGGCATTAATGATACTTAACTATAACCATCCAAAAATTACATGTTCTTATCATTACCACTGCCAGCTTACCCCTTAAATGTTAGATAGTGCCTGTATGTTTTACATCTAATAATAAAATATTCTTTAACTTTTTTACTGTTTCATCATATTGAACAATATTGGAGATTCTTATCAACTGTGTAGTTATAAAGATCCTGTGATCACAGGATATTTATTAACAATATTTTCCTTTTTTGTCAATAGGCTTATTCAACCTTACACAAGGATGTGTGTAAGCAATTTATTTGGCATGTGCAAGAAACATAAGTTGTGCAGTGGGGAACTCATAAAGGAATTAAAATATCCAATTAGAGCCATTAAAGTTTTCATTATTAAGCCAGCTGACTATAAGTGACTGAGTTTATTCCTGTAGGAGACACTGGGAAACGGTGTAAAACATGTGATTATGAAATATATATATCTATACATATACCAATGCATTCTGAAGGAGATCAGCCCTGGGATTTCTTTGGAAGGAATGATGCTAAAGCTGAAACTCCAGTACTTTGGCCACCTCATGCAAAGAGCTGACTCATTGGAAAAGACTCTGATGCTGGGAGGGATTGAGGACAGGAGGAGAAGGGGAAGACAGAGGATGAGATGGCTGGATGGAATCATGGACTCAATGGATGTGAGTCTGAGTGAACTCCGGGAGCTGGTGATGGACAGGGAGGCCTGGCGTGCTACGATTCATGGGGTCGCAAAGAGTCGGACACGACTGAGCGACTGAACTAAACGGATATATATATATATCTTTTGGTTGAAGGCTGCTCCTCAGGGGTTGTTATTACTTTAAGCTTTAAGCTTGCTGTACTGACAAAAGCAAAGTGGCTTTCCACAGTGTGGAGAATAACACGGGCACAGAGGTGCAGCTTCTGACAACCGAATGCTGTTATATCAAATTCTAAATAAATTCGTGTGAATATGTCCACTGCTACTTTTAAACAGACTTGAGTGAAAACATATTTTTATTTATAAAAGGTGTCATGTAAGATAGATTTTCTCTTTAAAATATCTATCCTTAAAAATCGTTTCTTCATGAAAATGTCATAGATAAATAGATGAATAGATTTATCTCATGGCTTTCATAAGGAATATATACATGTGTAACCTCAGAAAACAATGTTAACTTGAACAGCCATTTCTATAAAAGTATATATATATTTACCTATAAAATTATAGTCATTTCACTTAAAAATGAAATATTATTAAATATAATATGATTTATGAGATTTATTTTATAAAGTTTTAGAATACATATACATAAATTCACATGTATTTAGGGATATTATGCTCTAATTTTATTTTTAATGTGGTGAAGTAAAATTAGAATAAAATTATTCTCATTAAAAAAATCAGATACATAAAAAAGAAAGCTTTGTCATAGGTAAGCATACAATTAATTTTCTCAAGATTTATCAGAACTGAAAAGAATGAAATAATTAAAATTTTTCTAACCCTACAAACTCTAATCCTCATCAAGGATTCCCTGGTGGCTAAAAAACCCACCTGCCCATGCAGGAGATGTGAGTTTGATCCCTTGGCTGGGAAAATACCCTAGGGGCAGGAAATGACAATCATTCCAGGATTCTTGCCTGGGAAATCCCATGGACAGAGGAACCTGGGGGGCAACAGACCATGGGATTGCAAAAGAGTTGGACCCAACTTTAGTGACTCAACAACAGCAATGACTCCTTTTTATACGGTGGAAACATCTTTTAGGGATTTTATCCTGAAATGCCTTCTTTATTGATATCTTCAATAAAGATTTTTCTGTTTTTATAAAGTTTAGATTTGTATTTTAAAAAATGAATCAATGCTGTTTGGTGACCATAACATTATTTTACTATTATAATGGAGAAGTATCATGTGTAGAAGCTTTGGTACTTTTTAAAGGTAAAAGTGACCTTGGATCAAATCTTACAAATGTTCACATCTCTGAACTGTTCATGTTCATCTACCGGGGAATGTTATATTTCAAGTAACACATACAAAAAGAAGTAAATGTTGTATGTTCTTTTGATATCTTCTACTATAGAGGATTTTCACTGCAATGGAATAAAGAAAAATAATTTATCTGATTCCATTCTGTATATTGCTCATCATTATATATTCCATTCCTTCCTAAAGATGCATACGTGTTTCCTGACAACACAGGTGTTGGCTTTCTTGACACTTCAGGATAGTGGAGAATAAAAAGTTAAATGAAAATGAAACAAATATACAAGTTATTATTGTTAAAACAGAGATTTCTATAGAAAAGAAACATTTTGAATCTATAAAGGGAACACACACTTTGTTTACATTCTAGAATTCAATTAATGTTGGAGAACTTGTTAAGTTTTTCCTGACATAATGATTTAAAGTTTTGTTTTTTTTGCTCTTTCATTTGCTAATAGTTATATATATTATATATACACAACAGACCACTGTTATTACCTTATAAAGATACTGATTCACTAATCAGATGTCTCTGCAGATTCTTAAACCACTGGACCACTAGTGAAGTTCCCACAACAGCAGTGATCTTAGTTTCATGTGCAATCAAATTTTCCTCTTTTTCTTTGAAACTGAGCACCAAAGAATTGATGCTTTTAAACTGTGGTGTTGGAGAAGACTCCTGAGAGTCCCTAGGACTGCAAGAGGATCGAACCAGTCCATTTTAAAGGCGATCAGCCCTGGGTGTTCTTTGGAAGGAATGATGCTAAAGCTGAAACTCCAGTACTTTGGCCACCTCATGTGAAGAGTTGACTCATTGCAAAAGACTCTGATGCTGGGAGGGACTGGGGGCAGGAAGAAGAGGGGATGACAGAGGATGAGATGGCTGGATGGCATCACCAACTCGCTGGACCTGAGTTTGCTCCGGGAGTTGGGGATGGACAGGGAGGCCAGGCATGCTGCGATTCATGGGGTTGCAAAGAATCAGACACGACTGAGCGACTGAACTGATAGGGAGCTGAGGATGTTTTTTATTTAAAAAAATGTTCTCCTTCTTTCCTTTCTTTCTTCTATTCTTCCTTCTTTCTAAATCTTCTGAGGATCATGTGTGTATTTATACAGGTGTGTATACATGCCCTCTTCCTGACTATTAAGGTGCCTTTGTTCAGCACCCTGTCCACCTGTGGATGGCAGGAAAAAAATAACACATCTGCTGCCTGAGACTTGCCATTTTGAGAGATGTTTGCAAGATGTATTGCTGTTCAGTTGCTCAATGATGTACAACTCTTTGCTACCTCATGGACTGTAGCACACCCGGCTTCCTTGTCCTTCACCATCTCCTGGAGTTTGCTCAAATTCATGTTCTTTGAGGTAGTGATGCCACCCACCCATCTCATCCTCTGTCATTCCCTTCTCCTCCTGCCTTTAATCCTTCCCAGCATCAGGGTCTTTTCCAATGAGTCACCTTTTGCATCAGATAGCCAAAGTATTGGAACTTCAACCTCAGCATCAGTCCCTCCAATGAATATTCAGGACAGATTTCTTTCAGGATTGAATAATTGATTGAATCTCCCTGTAGTCCAGTTCAGTTCAGTCGCTCAGTCGTGTCCAACTTTTCGCAACCCCATGGATTGCAGTATGCCAGGCCTCCCTGGCCACCACAACTCCTGGAGTTTACTCAAACTCATGTCCATTGAGTTGGTGATGCCATCCAGTCATTTTACCCTCTGTCATCTCTCACTGTTTCCACTCTTCTCCCATCTATTTGCCATGAAGTAATGGGACCATATTCCATCATCTTAGTTTTCTGAATGTTGAGCTTTAAGCCAAAATTTTCATGCTTCCCTTTCACTTTCATCAAGAGGCTTTTTAGTTCCTCTTCACTTTCTGCCATAAGGGTGGTGTCATCTACATATCTGCGGTTATTGATATTTCTCCCAGTAATCTTGATTCCAGTTTGTGCTTCCTCCAGCCCAGCGTTTCTTAGGATGTACTCTGCATATAAGTTAAATAAGCAGGGAGACAATATACAGCCTTGACATACTCCTTTTTCTATTTGGAACCAGTCTGTTGTTCCATGTCCAGTTCTAACTGTTGCTTCCTGACATGCACACAGATTTTTCAAGAGACAGGTCAGGTGGTCTGGTATTCCCATCTCTTGAAGAATATTCTACAATTTGTGTGTGTGTGTGTGTGTGTGTGTGTGTGTGTGATCCACAGTCAAGGGCTTTGGCATAGTCAAAAAGCAGAAATAGATGTTTTTTCTGGAACTTTCTTGCTTTTCAATGACCCAACGGATGTTGGCAATTTGATCTCTGGTTCCTTTGCCTTTTCTAAATCCAACTTGAACATCTGGAAGTTCATGGTTCACACATTGTTGAAGCCTGGCTTGGAGAATTTTGAGCATTGCTTTACTAGTGTGTGAGATGAGTGCAACTGTGCAATAGTTTGAGCATTTTTTGCCATTGCCTTTCTTTGGGATTAGAATGAAAACTAATTTTTTCCAGTCGTGTAGCCACTGCTGATTTTTCCAAATTTGCTGGCATATTGAATATAGCACTTTACCAGCATCATCTTTTAGGATTTGAAATAGATCAACTGGAATTCCATCATTTTCACTAGCTTTATTTGTAGTGATGCTTCCTAAGACCCACTTGACTTTACATTCCAGGATATTTGCCTCTAGATGAGGGATCACACCATTGTGATTATCTGGGTCATGAAGATTTTTTTGTATACTTCTTCTGTGTATTCTTGCCACCTCTTCTTAATATCTTCTGCTTCTGTTAGGACCATACAACTTCTGTCCTTTATTGAGCCCATCTTTGCATGAAATATTCCCTTGATATCTCTAATTTTCCTAAAGAGATCTCTGGTCTTTCCCATTTTATTGCTTTCCTCTATTTCTTTGAACTGATCGCTGAGGAAGACTTTCTTATCTCTCCTTGCTATTCTTTGGAACTCTGCATTCAAATGGGTATGTTTTTCCTTTTCTCTTTTGCTTTTTGCTTCTCTTCTTTTCACAGCTATTTGTAAGGCCTCCTCAGACAACCATTTTGCCTTTTTGCATTTCTTTTTTCTTGGGGATGGTCTTGATCCCTGTCTCCTGTACAGTATCACGAACCTCCATCCATAGTTCATTAGGCACTTTGTCTATCAGATCTAGTCCCTTAAATCTATTTCTCACTCCACTGTATAATCATAGGGATTTGTTTTAGATCATACCTGAATGGTCTAGTGGTTTTCCTGTTTTCCTCATTTTAAGTGTGAATTTGGCTATAAGGACGTCATGATCTGAGCCACGGTTTATCCCCCAAGCAGTAATGCTGAAGAAGCTGAAGTTGAATGGTTGTATGAAAACCTATAAGACTTTCTAAAACTAACACCCCCAAAAAAGATGTCCTTGCCTTTATAGGGTGCTAGAATATGAAGTAGGAAGTCAAGAAACACCTAGAGTAACAGGCAAATTTGGCCTTGGAGTACAGAATGAAGTGGAACAAAGTCTAATAGAGTTTTGCCAAGAGAATGCACTGGTTATAGCAAAAACCCTCTTCCAACAATATGAGAGAAGACTCTACATATGGACATCACCAGATGGCTAACAGCCAAATCAGACTGATATATTCTTTGCAGCTAAAGTTGGAGAAGCTCTATACAGTCAGCAAAAACAAGACCAGCAAGGGACTCTCAAGAGTCTTCTCCAACACCACAGTTCAAAAGCATCAGTTCTCAGCTGTCAGTCTTCTTTATGTTCCAACTTTCATATCCATACATGACCACTGAGGAAACAATAGCTTTGACCATACAGATGTTTGTCCTTTTTACTTTAATGCCCTACCTTCCTTGACTTCTGATCTATAAAGGAAACACATCCAGACCCTGATAAGATGGTTATTTTGATGTGTTAGTCTGCCATCTTGTTGGTCAGCTGGATCACCTATTAAAGTCTCTTCCTTGCCTCAGCCCCTCACATTTCTGAATCATTGGCCTATTGTGAGTCTGCAAAGTGAGCTTGGACTTGTTAACACTACTTTACACAGAAGAAAACTTTATTGTTTCTTCTAACATATTAGTTTTAGACACATAATTTTTTAAAAATCTTTTAGTTTCTTTTTCTATATAATAATCTATTAGATCAGGTTTGATTAGAAAAATAAGAACAATATAGTATTTAGGTGAGAAAGAATGTTATACTAAATTTTAATCATCATAATGGCCCAAATTCATTGGGTTATTGTTGTTTTTCAGTATACTATACAATTTAGAGCAAAGTTGCTCAGTCTTGGCAGTGCTGCCCTCTGAATAAGATAGTTCTTTGTAGCATGAAGTCATCCTGCATTGTAGAATGTTTAATAGCATTTCTGACCTCCACCAACCAGAAGCAAGTAGGGTACCACTCCAGCAAGAACAAAATACGTCTTCAGACATTGTCAAATATTCCTTGGCTAGAAAAACCATCCATGATTGACAAAAACTGATCTGGAAAATTGCAACAATTCTCAACAATTTTTAGTGAATTCTAAAATTACAGAATGGGCTTCCTGGGTGGTTCTGTGTCAAAGAATCCTCCTGCTGTACAGGAGACAGGAAGATACAAGTTTGATCCCTGGGTCAATAAGATCCCTTGAAGAAGGAAATTGCAACCCACTCCAGTTTTCTTGCCTGAGAAATCCCATGTACAAAGAATTCTGGAAAGCTTTAGTTAATGGGGTTGCAAAAAGTCGGACCTGAGTGAGCCACTAAACAACAAAACTATAGATCATATGCCAGGAAACTCTGTTTTAAAGAAATATAAATACATATATGATTACAAACATATTACCCTCAAGTAAATTATTATTAGTACAAATTATATTTACCTTATAAACAAAGTAGTTTGTCTTTAAATAATATGCTGTTGCTTCTAGAAAATGTTTATTCTATTGTTTGTTTTTCAAATCATTTTAAATTCATTAAGATATTCTTTCAGAATAGAAATAAAATGCTTGGGATCTCCTATTTAACATCCAAAATTATTTTTAAGTGTTTGTCTCTAATTGGAACTTATAAACTTCAAGCTGTTTTAATAACTGATTGATAAACTCACATATAGTTACAATGCACATTAAATTCTAATGATTCTCTGACTTTATCTAATTTGGTCAACCAAAATTAGATAACAAGCAATTTAACAAGGCTTCCAGTAAAATAATCTTGCTTGCTTTGCTTTCTCAATTCTTTTTACTGGATTTAGCATTCCAGCAGCAGTAAACCTCCTCCTGTTATAAGCACCCTAATGTCAATGAATAAATAGACCCGCTCCCAAAATTAAAATAATTGTATGCCAAGTCGAGTCTGAATTTTTATGACCCTATGGACTGTAGCCCAGCAGAATCCTTTATTCATATTATTCTACCGTCAAGAATACTGGAGTGAGTTGCCACGCCCTCCTCCAGGGGGATCTTCCAGACTGAGGGATGGAACCCCTCATGTCTCTTGCATTGGAGGGCAAGTTCTTCACAACTAGTGCCATTTGGGAAGCCCTTAAAATCATTAAGCATGTACATAATTAATTTTTTAATTAAAGGATTAAAACAAATGGATATAGATTCAGTTCAGTTCAGTCACTCTGTTGTGTCCGACTCTGCGATCCCTTTGACTGCAGCACACCAGGCTTCCCCGTCCATCACTGGCTCCCGGAGCCTACTCAAACTCATGTCAATCAAGTCAGTGATGTCATCCAACCATTTCATCCTCTGTCGTCCCCTTCTCCTCCTGCCTTCAATCTTTCGCAGCATCAAGGTCTTTTCCAGTGAGTCAGTTCTTCGTATCAGGTGGCCAAAGTATTGGAGCCTCAGCTTCAACGTCAGTCCTCCCAATCAATATTCAGGACTGATTTCCTTTAGGATTGACTGGTTGGACCTCCTTGCAGTCCAAGGGACTCTCAAGAGCCTTCTCCAACACCATAGTTAAAAAGCATCAATTCTTCTGTGCTCAGCTTTCATTATGGTCCAACTCTCACACCCACACAGGACTACTGGAAAAAACAAAGCTTTGACTAGACAGACCTTTGTTTGCAAAGTAATGTCTCTGGTTTTTAAAAAGTGTTAAGAATTCTACACCTTTAAACCTAGACAACCATTTCTACTATCGCTACCAGAGAAAATTCTAGGAGTTACACACACACACACACACACACACACACACACACAGGGAAAAACTAAACAAACATACTGGTAAATGAAGCTCAACTGTATTATCTAACTTGAGTATTGAATCCTAACAGGCGGGGCTGAATGAATGAAAAAACTCTGCCTCAGCTTGAGTTTAACCTAATGCCTGGAACCACAATAAACTCCACCAGTACCCATCCTTGTTTCTTGGTTGTTTTTGTTCTGTTATTCCATCATCCAGAATGACCAGAGGAAAAAAAGTTTCAGCCAAAGCTAAGTGACAATATATAAAAATTCAAGATTGATTTTAAACTGCCTTCCCAACACATTAAAAAAAATTACACCTTAAGAATTATATCATTTTCATTGTATTATGTTCCTGATTGTGTCTAGGACCATTTGTTTTCATTTTTATAAATTTAAAGTCCATCTAGTTTTACATTTTCCCTGACAGCTCACTGGATAAAGAATCCACTGCAATACAGGAGAAGTAGGTTTGATCCCTTGGTTGGGAAGATCCCTTAGAGGGGGAAATGGAAACACACTCCAGTATTCTTGCCTCAAAAATCCCATGGACAGAAGAACCTGGGCTACAGTCCAAAGTGTTGTAAACAGTTGGATACAACTGAGCAACTAAGCATGCGTGCATTAGTCTTGTATTAGTGTAGTCATCGCAAGTTTCTTATGCTTGCTACCTGGATGATAAACTCTTTTCCATCCTGGTAACATAAAATTTACTTGATTAATTTTTTGCTAAGGCGTTCGAGAAAAATTTTAAAAGACAGAGATGTGAATATGAGAAAATAATAATGTCCTTAGGGATCTAAAGCAGATTAAGCTGCAAAAAAGATGCTGGAGATTTCAGGTAAGAGAATTACTTTAGAGGGCAAAGATATGTTAGAGAATAAAGGTTTTTTTGTTCAGAAGGGTAGGAGGTGGTAGCTCAGTCAGGCACAAGTGCAATCATCTAGGTTACTTAAGTTGCAGAAATATACATGATGTGTTATGTCCAAGAAGAGGCCACTGTGATCTGTCCATTCATGTTTCCTGTTTGAAGGGCAGTTCATACACTGGGCAGAGACACAGAATTGCCAGCGTGTGTTCGGTAGAGGATGGCCAAGACAAAGGCCGCTCTTTTACCACCAGTGCAGAACAGAGACTGGGCAATCAGCTTCCATGGGGGAGAAAAAAAGACATCAGAGGCAATGCGTTTTCTTGCCTTTAGATTCACAGTTCAAGCTTGTGATGCAGACTCCTGGAGAAGCTGCTGTGGTTTCATTCCAGCCCTTCAAAAGAGTTCACTGAGCAGAGGAGAGAATTTACATCCCTCTCAGGATTTCCACTTGGCTAGTGCTGTTTATATGGCTGCATCTGATCCATTTCTTGGGTAAGGATTAGGCAGCTCTGTCATTTCTCTTCCTCTGTCCTTTCTCTGAGTACCGTTCTTGAAAACAGCACTACTGGTATTGACTGTCAGGGGATCTCTGCTCATCCATCTCCAGTGGTTACAAGTAGATGGCTTTGGTCCAAGTTGCAGGGCTGTAGATGGGACCTGCTGAACTTGCCACCCAGTGTGGCAAGATTAAGGGCTCTAGGGGTCAATGGAAAGTCCTAATGAAGTAACTTTTTCATTAAAATTTTAATAATGCTTGTTATTTCTACTTATAAGCTAATTGAATTTTTTTTTTACTGACTACAAAAAAACTTTCCCTCTGAAGGTTTCAAAGGAAAGAGCTGCTAAAAAAGTCCCTGTAGGGGACATGTTTTCTAGTTAGGGTCTTACCTCTTCTCATCTACCTCCCAGGGCCACTTTAGCATCCCTAAGTGAGTAATTAGCACTCTCCCTGCTGACTTGGAATAATGGAAATCTCAACTAAAGAAGATCGAAATTTGAGAACAGATCATATTAGTTCTAGCCTTTCTTTTGAAAAGCCTTAGTTTTTAATTTGTGCCAGCCTATGAAGAAATTAATCACTCTCATTTTCAGGGTGCATGCACCAATACTCAATAGGACCAAGAGAAAATTAAATTCATAATTATTTTTATTCGGATAGGTGGCATTTGTTGCACAATTCAGTACACTCTAGAACTGTTATGCTTTGACTTAAATAATTAAATACATGTCATACTTGCTTCTCTTATTATATAAAATCTATATCAAGTTTTCATTTCAAAATATCTTAACATACACTTGAAAACATTACATCTACTTTATGTGTGCTCAGAGGCTCAGTTGTATCCGACTCTTTATTGCCCCATGGACTGCAGCCTGTCAGTTTTCTCTGTCCATGGAGTTTTCCAAGCAAGAATACTGGAGTAGGTTGCCACCTCCTACTTCAGGGGATCTCTCTGACCCAGGGATCAAATCTACATCCCTTGTGTCTCCTGCATTGGCAAGTAGATTCTTTACTACTAGTGCCACCTGTAAACCTGATATCTGTTTTATATATTACATATACATCCAGAAAAATATAAAATTGCCTTATATTATGAAACCAAAAATGATTCACTGTTTTCAAAAGGTATTTACATGAAACATTGGTATACTTTCACCAACTAAATAGGACAGTACTGAGCATATCATTTACCCTTTCAATTGCATTTTTTCCAAGTACTGATCTCATACAGAAATATATGCTGTGAGAATAACAAAATTGATCATTTGATTATCAGTCAGGATTCTATTAGCATCTTTTATTGAAATGTCATAGAACATGTTTGTGTATCTGTTTATTTTTCTAACCTTTATTTAATCATTATTTTTTACTCACTTATTTATTGAAATATAACATACACTTAATGTTTTTAGAAAATACATACCCAAATATATGTTAGGATTTTGATTGCTGTGACATGTAATGATGCAGTCTTTCTTGTTTAGAGTCTTTTCTCCAGCCAACTTAAATGCTAATTTTGTTTAAGTATAACCTTAAAGCATGTAGCCTTTATAACAAATAATGAAGTACATATTATTATTATCCTTATCTTATAGATGTAGAAATTGATACACTAATGAACAAAAATGCAAAAACATTGATCAAAACATTAGCAAATTGAATTCAACAATACATTAAAAAGATCAGACACTAGTTCATGTGAGATTCATTGTAAGACACAAATCAATAAATCAAATGATATGCCACATTAACAAAATGGAAAATGAAAGACATATGATCAGCATAATAGAAAAAGGAAAGGCATTTGACAAAATACATTGATTTGTGATGCAAAAACTCTCCATAAAACAGGTATAGAATGCACATAACTCAACATAATAGAGGGCGTGTATGACAAGCTCACAACTAACATAATGCTCAACAGTAAGAAGCTGGAGATTTTTTTCTAAGATCAGAAACAAAAGTAGGATGATCACTCACAGCACTTTTATTTAATGTAGTATTGTAAGTCCAAGCCATAGCAATTAACTGACAAAAAACAGTAAAAGACAACCAAATTGGAAAAGAAGTAAGACTGTCACTATTCGCAGATGACATGATATTGTATATCACTCAGTTCAATTCAGTCGCTCAGTCAGGTCCAACTCTTTGTGACTCTGTGTACTGCAGCATGCCAGGCCTCCCTGTCCATCACCAACTCCCGGAGTTTACTCAAATTCATGTCCACTGAGTCGGTGATGCCATCTAACTATCTCATCCTCCATCATCTCCTTCTCTTCCCACCTTCAATCTTTCCCAGCATCAGGATCTTTTCAAATGAGGGAGCTTTTCACATCAAGTGGCCAAAGTATTGGAGTTTCAGCTTCAGCATCAATCCTTCCAATGAGTATTCAGGATTGAGTTCCTTTAAGATGGACTGGTTGGATCTCTTTGCTGTCCAAGGGACTCTCAAGAGTCTTCTCCAACACCATAGTTCAAAAGTATCAATTCTTTAGCACTCAGCTTTCTTTATGTCCAACTAACACGTCCATGAATACCTACTGGAAATACCATAGCTTTGACTAGACAGACCTTTGTTGGCAAAGTAATGTCTCTGCTTTTTAATTAGCTGTCTAGGTTGGTCATAACTTTTCTTCCAAGGAGCAAATGTCTTTTAATTTCATGGCTGCAGTCACCATCTGCAGTGATTTTGGACACCCCTCCCCCAAAAAAAAAAAAAAGTCTGTCACTGTTTCCACTGTTTCCTCATCTATTGGCCATGAAGTGATGGGACCAGATGCTATCATCTTAGTTTTCTGAATGTTGGGTTTTAAGCCAACTTTTTCATTCTCCTCTTTGACTTTCATCAAGAGGATGTTTAGTTCTTCTTCACTTTCTGCCATAAGGGTGGTGTCATCTGCATATCTGAGGTTATTGATATTTCTCCCAGCAATCTTGATTCCAGTTTGTGCCTCATCCAATCCAGCATTTCCCATGATGTACTCTGCATATAAGTTAAATAAGCAGAGTAAGAATATACAGCCTTGATGTACTCCTTTCCCGATTTGGAACCAGTCTGTTGTTCCATGTGCAGCTAGAAACCCTAAAGACTCCAGTAAAACACTATTAGAACTAATAAATAAATTCAGTAAAGTTGAAGAAGTCAAAATTAATAGAAATCCTTTGTGTTTTTATACACTGAGAACAAACTATCAGAAACAGAAATTAAGAAAATAACACCATTAACCACTGCTTCAAAAAGAAGAAAGTATCTAGGAATAATTCTAACCAAGTGAGTAAAATACCCATACTCTAAAAACTATAAGAAAATTGACAAAAGAAATTGAAGATGACACCAATTTATTAATAGATATATTATGCTCATAAGTTGGAAAAAATAGTACTTTTAAAATATAATACTACCCAAACCAATCTACAGATTTAATGGAATTATTATCTCAATACTCATGGTGTTTTGTACCACAAAGACACTGCATAACCAAAGTAATCTAGAGAAACAACAAAGCTGGAGATGTCATACTCACTGATTTTAAGCTATACTAAGACCCCGAGACCTAGGTCGGGGTGGTGGCCAAGGGGAATTACCCTGTGTCCAAGGCCAGGAGCGTGGCAGAGAGGAGCTACCCCATGTCCGAGGTCAGGGCATCCGAGGCCAGGGGCAGCAGCATTACCCCGCATCCAAGGAGCTGTGGCTGCGTGGGCACAGGAGGGCCTAGAGGAGCTATGCCACATTGACGGTCAGGAAAGGTGGCAGTAGGAGATACCCTTCATCCAAGGTAAGGAGCAGTGGCTGTGCTTTGCTAAGGCAGCCGTGAAGAGGTACCCCACACCCAAGGTAAGAGAAACCCAAGTAAGATGGTAGGTGTTGCAAGAGGGCATCAGAAGGAAGACACACTGAAACCATACTCACTAGTATGGTTCTAGATTGACTAGAAAACTAGTCAATCTAATCACACTAGGACCCCAGCCTTGTCTAACTCTATGAAACCAAGCCATGCCCGAGGAGCAACCCAAGATGGGCAGGTCCTGGTGGAGAGGTCTGACAGAATGTGGTCCAGTGAAGAAGGGAATGGCAAACCCCTTCAGTATTCTTGCCTTGAGAATCCCATGAACAGTATGAAGAGGCAAAATGATAGGATACTGAAAGAGGAACTCCCCAGGTCAGTAGGTGCCCAACATGCTGCTGCAGATCAGTGGAGAAATAACTCCAGAAAGAATAAAGGGATGGAGCCAAAGCAAAAACAACACCCAGCTGTGGATGTGACTGGTGATAGAAGCAAGGTCTGATGCTGTCAAGAGCAATATTGCATAGGAACCTGGAATGTCAGGTTCAAGGCAGATTGGAAGTGGTCAAACAAGAGATGGCAAGAGTGAACATTGACATTCTAGGAATCAGTGAACTAAAATGGACTGGAATAGGTGAATTTAACTCAGATGACCATTATATCTACTACTGTGGGCAGGAATCCCTCAGAAGAAATGGAGTAGCCATCATGGTCAACAAAAGAGTCTGAAATGCAGTACTTGGATGCAGTCTCAAAAACAACAGAATGATTTCTGTTCGTCTCCAAGGCAAACCATTCAATATCACAGTTATCCAAGTCTGCCCCATGTTCTTCCTTGGTGGCTCAGATGGTAAAAGTGTCTGTCTACAATGCAGGAGACCTGGGTTCGATCCCTGGATTGGGAAGATCCTTTGGAGAAGGAAATGGCAGTACACTCCAGTGCTATTGCCTGGAAAATCCCATGGACAGAGGAACCTGGTAGGCTACAGTCCACAGCATCGCAGAATCGGACACGACTGAGTGACTTCACATTCACATGCTCCAACCAGTAACACTTAAAAAGCCGAAGTTGAACGGTTCTATGCAGACTTACAAGACCTTTTAGAACTAACACCTAAAAAAGATGTCCTTTTCATTATAGGTGACTGAAATGCTAAAGTAGGAAGCCAAGAAACACCTAGAGAAACAGCCAAATATGGCCTTGGAATGCGGAATGAAGCAGGGAAAAGACTAATAGAGTTTTGTCAAGAGAACACACTGGTCATAGCAAACACCCTTTACCAACAACACAAGAGAAGACACTACATATGGACATCAACAGATGGTCAACACTGAAATCAGACTGATTATATTTTTTGCAGCCAAAGATGGAGAAGCTCTCTACAGTCAGGAAAAAAAAAAAAAAAAACCCACAGAACCTGACTGTAGCTCAGATCATGAACTCATTACCAAATTCAGACTTAAATTGAAGGAAGTAGAGAAAACCACTAGAACATTCAAGTATGGACTAAATCAAATCCCTTATGATTATACAGTGGAAGTGAGAAATAGATTTAAGGGCCTAGATCTGATAGGTAGAGTGCCTGAAGAACTATGGAATGAGATTCGTGACATTGTACAGGAGACAGGGATCAAGACTATCCCCATGGAAAAGAAATGCAAAAAAGCAAAATGGCTGTCTGAAGAGGCCTTACAAATAGCTGTGAAAAGAAGAGAGGCAAAAAGCAAAGGAGAAAATGAAAGATATAAGCATCTGGATGCAGTGTTCCAAAGAATAGCAAGAAGAGATAAGAAAGCCTTCTTCAGTGATCAATGCAAAGAAATAGAGGAAAACAATAGAATGGGAAAGACTAGAGATCTCTTCAAGAAAATTAGAGATACCAAGGGAACATTTCATGCAAAGATGGCCTTGATAAAGGACAGAAATGGTCTGGACCTAACAGAAGCAGAAGATATTAAGAAGAGGTGGCAAGAATACACAGAAGATCTGTAAAAAACAGAACTTCATGACCCAGATAATCACGATGGTGTGATCACTCATCTAGAGTCAGACATCCTGGAATGTGAAGTCAACTGGGCCTTGGAAAGCATCACTACAAATAAAGCTAGTGGAGGTGATGAAATTCCAGTGGAGCTGTTTCAAATCCTGAAAGATGCTGCTGTAAAAGTGCTGCACTCAATATGCCAGCAAATTTGGAAAACTCAGCAGTGGCCACAGGACTGGAAAAGGTCAGTTTTCATTCCAGTCCCAGAGAAAGACAATGCCAAAGAATGCTCAGACTACCGCACAATTGCACTCATCTCACATACTAATAAGGTAATGCTCAAAATTCTCCAAGCCAAGCTTCAGCAATACAGAAACTGTGAACTTCCTGATGGTCAAGTAGGTTTTAGAAAAGGCAGAGGAACCAGAGATCAAATTGTCAACATCTGCTGGATTATGGAAAAAGCAAGAGTGTCCCAGAAAAAACATCTATTTCTGCTTTCTCGACTATCCAAAGTCTTTGACAGTGTGAATCACAATAAACTGTGGGAAATTCTGAGAGAGATGGGAATACCAGACCACCTGACCTGCCTCTTGAGAAATCTGTATGCAGGTCAGGAAGCAACAGTTAGAACTGGACATGGAACAACAGACTGGTTCCAAATAGGAAAAGGAGTACCTCACAGCTGTATACTGTCACCCTGCTTATTTAACTTATATGCAGAGTACATCAGAGAGATGATGTACTCCATCAGTCCAGAGAAACGATGGACTGGAGGAAACACAAGCTGGAATCAAGATTGCCAGGAGAAATATCAATAACCTCAGATATGCAGGTGGCACCACCCTTATGACAGAAAGTGAAGAGGAGCTAAAAAGCCTCTTTATAAAAGTGAAAGTGGAGAGTGAAAAAGTTGGCTTAAAGCTCAACATTCAGAAAACAAAGATCACGGCATCCGGTCCCATCACTTCATGGCAAATAGATGGGGAAACAGTGGAAACAGTGTCAGACTTTATTTTGGGAGGCTCCAAAATCACTGTAGATGGTGACTGCAGCCATGAAATTAAAAGATGCTTACTGCTTGGAAGGAAAGTTATGACCAAACTAGATAGCATATTCAGAAGCAGAGACATTACTTTGCCGACTAAGGTCCGTCTAGTCAAGGCTATGGTTTTTCCTGTGGTCATGTATGGATGTGAGAGTTGGACTGTGAAGAAGGCTGAACACCGAAGAATTGATGCTTTTGAACTGTGGTGTTGGAGAAGACTCTTGAGAGTCCCTTGGACTGCAGGGAGATCCAACCAATACATTCTGAAGGAGATCAGCCCTGGGATTTCTTTGGAAGGAATGATGCTAAAGCTGAATCTCCAGTACTTTGGCCACCTCATGCGAAGAGTTGACTATTGGAAAAGACTGTGATGCTGGGAGGGATTGGGGGCAGGAGGAGAAGGGGAGGACAGAGGATGAGATGGCTGGATGGCATCACTGACTCTATGGATGTGGGTCTGAGTGAACTCCGGGAGTTGGTGATGGACAGGGATGCCTGGCGTGCTGCAATTCATGGGATCGCAAAGAGTCGGACACGACTGAACTACTGAACTGAACTGAACTGAACTGAAGAGCTATAGTGAATTTCCCTTGTGGCTCTGCTGGTAGATAATTTGCCTGCAGTGTAAAAGACTTGAATTTAATTCCTGGATGGGGAAGATCCCTGGAGAAGGGAAATGTTACACACTGCAGTATTCTGGCCTGGAGAATTCCATGGACTATATAGTCCATGGGATTACCGAGTCAGACATGACTAACTGACTTTCACTTTCACTAAGAGCTATAGTAATGGATACACTACAATAATGGCACAAACATAGAGACATAAATCAATGGATTAGAATGAAAGCCCAGAAATAAATCCATGCTGATAAGCTCAATTAATTTATGACAAAGATGCAAGAATATCCAATAAAAAAGTCTCTTCAATAAATGGTGTTGGAAAAACTGGACAGCTACTAGAACATGCAAAAAATTGCTCTGGGCTACACAAATTACATAAAGATAGATTAAAATTTTGAATGTAAGGCCTGACTTTATAAAATTCCTAATTAAAAATAAAAAAAACCGCAGAGGATGATATCCTTTATATCAGCTTCAACAGTATGTTTAGGATATAATTCTACAGGCCAATAAAACAAAAGCAAACTAAATAGATGAGTCTACATAAAACTAAATGCTCTGCAAGGAGAACAATATAATCAACAAAATGAACAGACAACCGACTGAATGGGATATTTCAACTTATATAATGAAAGGTTAATATCCATAATATTTGGTTTGTCATAATATTCCTTTCAAGGAGCAAGCATCTTTTCATTTTGTGGTTGCAGTCACCATCCACAGTGATTTTAGAGCCCAAGAAAATAAAAGCTGTTACTGCTTCTACTTTTTCCCTGTTTATTTGCCATGAAGGATGGGACAAGATGCCATGATCAATTAAAGAAAAAGCACAACAAAAAATTGTAACTTAAGATATAAACAAATGTTTCAGTTTGAAAGAAATAAACAGGGAAAGTAATGAATGTAGGCAACACTCTTTTAGATAAAATAAAAAGCAAAGCAAAACCTGAATGTGAAAAAAATCACCATTCTTCAAGTGTACTTAATAAGTAATGTGATAATTATGCCAAATTCAGACATATGGATCTTGTCACCTACTTTAAGATGATTTCATTTTAGCCTCACAAGTCAAGGAGGTTGAAAGGAAGAAACACTTCTGCTGTCTGGAAGTAAGAAAGGATATATAACAATTACATTTAATTTAAAAAAAAAAATTGTGAAAGGGGCATCTTAGTTAAATATATTGTTTGCTCCCTGGGAAAAAAGCTATGACCAACCTGGACAGCATATTAAAAAGCAGAGATACTGTTTTGCCAACAAAGTTCCATCTAGTCAAAGCTGTGGTTTTTCCAGTAGTCATGTATGGATGTGACAGTTGGACTATAAAGAAAACTGAGCACCGAAGAATTGATGCTTTTGAATTGTGGTGTTTGAGAAGGCTATTGAGAGTCACTTTGACTGCAGGGAGGTCCAACGAGTTCATCCTTTGACTGCAAGGAGGTCCAACCAGTTCTTCCTAAAGGAAATCAGTCCTGAGTATTCTTTGGAAGGACTGATTTGAAGCTAAAACTCCAATACTTTGGTCACCTAATGCAAAGAACGGACTCATTGTGATAGCTTGTGGTGAATGGTATTGGATTTGTGATCTCAGAAGAATATTTAACTTCGAGACTGGGAAAGAGGCTTTATCACTTGAGAGCTTGTGTTTAAGTGTTTTATTAAAGTGAAAACAGACAGAGCAAGCTTCTGACATAGACATCAGAAGGGGGATGGAGAGTGTTCCCCTAGGTAGTCTTTAGTGAGGGAATTATATACTTTTTAAATTAGTCATTACAATAAATCAAAAGAATGTCTCAAGGTTGTAAAAATTTTACCATACCCACTCCCACAGTTTGTATTTTAAGATAACAGGATTAGAATTTAACAATAGAAAGATCTTATCAGACCCAATCCCATAATATAAAATCAAAAATATCAGGATTAGTCAGAAGGTTTTTGGCTAAGGAATGTTGAGAGAGAAGAAAAAAAAAGTTTGGTTTTCCTCCTTCTTGAGAATTCCAGACCCCTTGGAGAAGGCAATGACAATCCACTCCAGTACTCTTGCCTGGAAAATCCCATGGGCAAAGGAGCCTGGTAGGATGTAGTCCATGGGGTCGCTAAGAGTTGGACACAACTGAGCGACATCACTTTCACTTTTCACTTTCATGCATTGGAGAAGGAAATGGCAACCCGCTCCAGTGCTCTTGCCTGGATATTCCCAGGGACGGGGGAGCCTGGTGGGCTGCCATCTGTGGGGTCGCACAGAGTTGGACGCGACTGAAGAGACTTAGCAGCAGCAGCAGCATCTCCTTCTTGAGAACCCTAGGCCCCTTTCTCCTCTTTGGGGACCCCAGACTTCTTATCAACCTGCCTAGAAATTGACTCTGTCAATTGGAAAAGACCCTGATGCTGGGAAAGACTGAAGGCAGGAGGAGTAGGGGACCATAGAGGATGAGACGGTTGGATGGCATCACCGACTCAATGGACATGAGACTGAATAAGCTCCTGGAGTTGGTGATGGACAGGGAGGCCTGGAGTGCTGCAGTACATGGGGTTGCAAAGAGTTGGACGTGACTGAACGACTGAACTGGACTGAACTGAACTGATCCAGGTGCGAGAAGATGGTGAATTTGGTCATTTAAATTGCAGTATAGAATGAGGTTCGTGACATTGTACTGGAGACAGGGATCAAGGCCATCCCCATGGAAAAGAAATGCAAAAAGCAAAATGACTGTCTGGGGAGGCCTTACAAATAGCTGTGAAAAGAAGAGAAGTGAAAGGCAAAAGAGAAAAGGAAAGATATGGCATCTGAATGCAGAGTTCCAGAGAATAGCAAGAAGAGATAAGAAAGCCTTCTTCAGCGATCAATGCAAAGAAATAGAGGAAAACAACAGAATGGGAAAGACAGAGATCTCTGCAAGAAAATTAGAGATACCAAGGGAACATTTCATGCAAAGATGGGCTCAATAAAGGACAGAAATGGTCTGGACCTAACAGAAGCAGAAGATATTAACAAGAGGTGGCAAGAATACTTGGAAGAACTGTACAAAAAGATCTTCATGACCCAGAGAATCATGATGATGTGGTCACTAATCTAGAGCCAGACATCCTGGAATGTGAAGTCAACTGGGCCTTGGAAAGCATTGCTACAAACAAAGCTAGTGGAGGTGATGGAATTCCAGTTGAGCTGTTTCAAATCCTGAAAGATGATGTTGTGAAAGTGCTGCGCTCAATATGCCAGCAAATTTGGAAAACTCAGCAGTGGCCACAGGACTGGAAAAGGTCAGTTTTCATTCCAATTCCACAGAAAGGCAATGCTGAAGAATGCTCAAACTACCACACAATTGCACTTATCTCACATGCTAGCAAAGTAATGCCCAAAATTCTCCAAGCCAGGCTTCAGCAATACGTGAACCATGAACTCCCTGATGTTCAAGCTGATTTTAGAAAAGGCAAAGGAATCAGAGATCAAATTGCCAACATCCGCTGGATCATGGGAAAAGCAAGAGAGTCCCAGAAAAACATCTATTTCTGCTTTCTTGACTATGTCAAAGCCTTTGACTGTGTGGATCACAATAAACTGTGGAAAATTCTGAAAGAGATGGGAATATCAGACCTCCTACCCTGCCTCCTGAGAAATCTGTATGCAGGTCAGGAAGCAACAGTTAGAACTGGACATGGAACAACAGACTGGTTCCAAATAGGAAAAGGAGTACCTCACAGCTGTATACTGTCACCCTGCTTATTTAACTTATATGCAGAGTACATCATGAGAAAGCTGGACTGGAAGAAACACAAGCTGGAATCAAGATTGCTGGGAGAAACATCAATAACCTCAGATATGCAGATAACACCACCTTTATGACAGAAAGTGAAGAGGAACTAAGCCTCTTGATGAAAGTGAAAGAGGAGAGTGCAAAAGTTGACTTAAAGCTCAACATTCAGAAAATGAAGATCATGGCATCCGGTCCCATCACTTCATGGGAAATAGATGGGGAAACAGTGGAAACAGTGTCAGACTTTATTTTTGGGGGCTCCAAAATCATTGCAGATGGTGACTGCAGCCATGAAATTGAAAGACGCTTACTCCTTGGAAGAAAAGTTATGACCAATCTTGAAAGTAGAAAGCAGAGACATCACTTTGCCAACTAAGGTCCGTCTAGTCAAGGCTATGGCTTTTCCTGTGGTCATATATGGATGTGAGAGTTGGACTGTGAAGAAGGCTGAACACTGAAGAATTGATGCTTTTGAACTGTGGTGTTGGAGAAGACTCTTGAGAGTCCCTTGGACTGCAACGTGATCCAACCAGTCCATTCTGAAGGAGATCAACCTTGGGATTTCTTTGGAAGGAATGATGCTAAAGCTGAAACTCCAGTACTTTGGCCACCTCATGTGAAGAGTTGACTCATTGGAAAAGACTCTGATGGTGGGGAGGATTGGAGGCAGAAGGAGAAGGGGATGACAGAGTATGAGATGGCTGGATGGCATCATGGACTCGATGGACGTGAGTGTGAGTGAACTCCGGGAGTTGGTCATGGACAGGGAGGCTTGTCATGCTGCGATTCATGGAGTCAAAAGAGTCGGACACGACTGAGGGACTGAACTGAACTGAACTGAGAAAAAAGGGGGAAGTAAATGTATGCAACAAATATACTGATAAGATGAAATTTAAGAATTGATGATGATAGGTTGGATGGTGGCGGTAAAGTGAATTTGACAGTGAAAAGAAAAAGCAGGAGGAAAGAAATTGTGCTAGTTAGGGAAATAGTCTATTAAATCATTAAACTTTATGTTGAATTTCAGATATCTATATTTAACTGAAGAGGTTGGGTATTAGCTTCATGTTGGTGTGTCTCCCTGCATCCATATGTACTGCAGGTAAGGTATTTTATGTATAGGCTATTTTATGTAAATTATTTGTTTGGTGGAACTTTCAATAGACACTAAGAATTCAATCTCTGCTTCATGTAGACCTGAGTTCTAGTCACAAGTAAGTTACTTTGGCAAGTTATGAATATCATCATCTATATGAAGTTGTTAGGCTACACACTACTTGATGGTGTAAAAGTGAGAACTGATGCTCTATGTAAAGTGCTTACAGAATCTGGTATCCATTTTACAGTGAATGATAGTGATAATAATGAGGTTCTAGGACAGTAACCTGAAGAAAACCAGAACTTGGGAGATGAGAATAGAAAAATAAAATACAAAATAAATTATTTTGTATCCACATATGCATAAAGAAATCCAGAGTCTTCAGTGAAGAGAGATGAGAGTAATTCATGAGGAAGGAAGTAATCAGTGTCAAAGATAACTGAGATGATGAGAAAGATATGATTTGAAAAATTTCCATTGGGTTTAAGCATGAATGCTGATAATTTGGGGGATGATATTAAAAGAAATGTAAAAATAGATACAAAATGCTTTCTGAATAATGATACTATACTTAAAAGCAATGCCATCTATTATTTCAGAGATCAGGGTTTTCGTCAAGGATACAATCTTTAATTACAATGGAGAGTCAGTACTTGTAACAGGATTGCGTCCACGTCCAAGAGCAAGTGCAACAACAATTTTATTCACAAAAGCATTAAAATGTTAATGTTTCATCCACATTATAAAGCTTCTTAATGAAAACCTGAAAATGAAATAATATCACTTCATTCCAATGGTAATGACTGAATCTAGAATGAGACACGGTGATAGCACATTTCCAATTCATGTTTCTACAAATTAATATCACACTTCTGCAGCTCTCTGCAAGGACTGAGTGCCTTAACTTAATAGACCTCAATGCAATGCGTTGTATATATTCAGAATTTCAGGTAACCATTTCACTGCATTCAAACACTATTGTCAAAATACAGAACATCTGTAGAAAGTCAATTTATTAAATTAATTTTCCAATGCTTCTATAAGGTGAGAGATTGGCATTCTTGGAGATAGAGATTATAATTTACTGACTAAATGTTTACAGTTTTGTTCATCTTAGTAGGTTTCTCTTTGTTGCCTCCTCAAAGTATGTTTGCTCCTTGTCAAAAGCTATTATCTCTAGAAGAATATCATGGAGTCTTCCCCACTAGAAATTTAAGTTCTAGATGAAAATCTGCCCTTGTTTTACAGTCTTCTGGCCAACTACGTTTCAGATTTTTCTGTGGATCAGAGTCTGGGACTTTCCTTGTGAGGACTGTGCAGTATAAAGTATTTTGAAAGCTATTTGCCTTGTCCATTGATTCAGTGGTGTAGTTGAAAATCCTTACAAAGACAAAGAAAATAAATGATAACCAGCTATATATTTAAAAAAAAATATATATATATATAGTTCCTATATAACTTTACAATTGTTTTTCAGTTGCTAAGTCATGCCTGACTCTTTGTAACTCCATGGACTGTAGCAGGAGAAACTCCTCTCTCTTTCCTTACCTCCTAGAGTCTGCTCAAATTCATGTCCACTGAGGTGGTGATGCTAGAAACCTCAGAGATAAATCCACATATCTATGGACACCTTATCTTTGACAAAGGAGGCAAGAATATACAATGGAGAAAAGACAATTTCTTTAAAAAGTGGTTGGGAAAACTGGTCAACCACTTGTAAAAGAATGAAACTAGAACACTTTCTAACAACATACACAAAAATAAACTCAAAGTGGATTAAATATCTAAATGTAAGACCAGAAACTATAAAACTCCTAGAGGAGAACATAGGCAAAACACTTTCCAACATAAGTCACAGCAGGATCCTCTATGACCCACCTCCCAGAATATTGGAAATAAAAGCAAAAATAAACCAATGGGGCCTAATTACAATTAAAAGTTTCTGCACAACAAAAACTATAAGCAAGGTGAAAAAGCCTTCAGAATGGGAGAAAATAATAGCAAAGGAAGCAACTGACAAACAAATAATCTCAAAAATATACAAGCAACTCCTGCAGCTCAATTCCAGAAAAATAAATGACCCAGTCAAAAAACTGGGCCAAAGAAGTAAACAGATATTTCTCCAAAGAAGACATACAGATGGCTAACAAACACATGAAAAGATGCTCAACATCACTCATTATCAGAGAAACGCAAATCAAAACCACAAGGAGGTACCATTTCATGCCAGTCAGAATGGCTGCTATCGGAAAGTCGACAAGCAATAAATGCTGGAGAGGGTGTGGAGAAAAGGGAACCCTCTTACACTGTTGGTGGGAATGCAAACTAGTACAGCCACTATGAAGAACAGTGTGGAGATTCCTTAAAAAACTGGAAATAGAACTGCCATATGACCCAGCAATCCCACTGCTGGGCATACACACCGAGGAAACCAGAATTGAAAGAGACACGTGTACTCCAATGTTCATTGCAGCAAAAGAGAAAATTACTACGTGGCTTCTTTTCTTCCCCATACTTCCCGTCCATTGTGCACATCCCAGCTGCTTACAAATAGAGGGACAGGAACTCCCGTGGCAGTGGGTGAGCAGAGCCCTAGCCTAGAGGACACAGCAGGTGGATGAGCAGTGTCCCCCTCTGCTACTGGCTCCTGTGGCCCAGGCCGAAGCCTTTAATTCTGGAGACTCAGGAGTCAGTGCTTATAAACTAGGAGATTGGTTAGTTCAGCTGTAAGGCCCCCTCCAGCTGGGGTTGATGTTAGACTTCTGGTGATAGAGCCCACAGAGGTTTGTGAACAGGTTTGGACGCTCTAATGACCTGGTTGCCCTTGATCATTATGACAGCAGGGTTACTCCTTCTCTCCCACGTGTGTCCCGTCTGCTCCCCACGATGCCTACAACCACTTCCCTGTGCTGCACTAGTTTAATTTCAGTGCTGTCCAAAACCGTATAGGTGCTCCTGGAGAAGTTACTGTGATTACCATCCATTTAAAATTTCTATCTGTCCTCTAAAATTTGGCTTAGTTTTCATTGTCCCACTAGTTATTTGAATTTTTAAAATCCTAAGTTTTGTTAATACTTCATTATTCACTGTTCAACTGGCTTTTCTTTTCGAGGGGGTGGGGGTGGTTTGGCTATGTCACAGCTTATGGGATCCTAGTTTCCCGACCAGGGAAAATGTGGAGTCCCAGCCACCTGGAACACCAGGAAATTCACTGTGCTGTTCAGCTAAATTAGAAGATTCTTGGAGGTAGAGCTTATGCTTTCTAGTTCTTCCATGTTCCTTCTTCCATCTTTCCCTGCCACTAGGAGAAGGCAATGGCACCCCACTCCAGTACTCTTGCCTGGAGAATCCCATGGGCGGAGGAGCCTCGTAGGCTGCAGTCCTTGGGGTTGCTAAGAGTCGGACACGACTGAGCGACTTCACTGTTACTTTCATTTTCTTTTATAATAGCCAGGACATGGAAACAACCTAGATGTCCATCAGCAGACAAATGGATAAGAAAGCTGTGGTACATATACACAATGGAGTATTACTCAGCCAGTAAAAAGAATACATTTGAATCAGTTCTAATGAGGTGGGTGAAACGAGCCTATTATACAGAGTGAAGTAAGCAAGAAAGAAAAAACACCATACAGTATAATAATTCATATATATGGAATTTAGAAAGATGGTAATGATAACCCAATAGGTGAGACAGCAAAAGAGACACAGATGTATAGAACATTCTTTTGGACTCTGTGGGAGAGGGAGATGGTGGGATGACTTGGGAGAATGGCATTGAAACATGCATATTATCATATGTGAAATGAATCACCAGTCTAAGTTTGATGCATGATACAGGATGCTTGGGGCTGGTGCCCTGGGATGACCCAGAGGAATGGGATGGGGAAGGAGGTTGGAGGGAGGGTCAGGATGGGGAACACATGTACTCCCATGGTGGATTCATGTCAATGTATGGCAAAACAAATACAATATTTTAAAATAATTAGCCTCCAATTAAATAAATTTATATTAAACAACAAAGCAAAAAAAGAAACTGCTGTCAAAACTACTCAGAGAATCATAAATTTAAGCATGTATACTGCACATTGGAATAGACTCTTTGCCTATTAGAAAAAAATTCGATTGTCTTTTGATTATTGAGTTTCAAAGATTCTTTATATGTTTTTGAGGCAAGACTCTTATCTCTGTATGATTTGCAAGTATTTTCTTCAATTATGCAGGTTATATTTTTAATTTCTTGATTGTATTGCTGTACAAATCCCTTTAGAGTTTTGATGAAGTTCAAGTTATCTACTTTTTCTTTTGTCTCTTGTCCTTTAATAGTCATGTCCAAGAAATTATTGCCTAATCCAAGATCAGGAAGGTTTTCTGCTATCTTCTCAGGATTTATATGATTTTAGCTCCATAATTCTTTTTCTGTTAACTTTTCTGTATGATGCATAGTAGAGGTACAACTTTATTCTATTGCATAAAGATAGCTACATATCCTACAACCAGTTGTTTAAAAGACTCTCCTACTTGCCCTGACAGCCTTGTCAAATAGCAAGTGACCATAAATGTAAGTGTTTATTCTGGACTCTTAATTAATCTGTATCTCTACATTTATGCCAGAACCAAACTTTGAAATTTCTGTAGTAAATTTTGAAATTTGGAAAGTTAAGTTTGTCTTTGTTTTTCAAAATGGTTTTGGCCATTCTGGGTCACTTACATTTCCATATCAATTTTAAGATTTAATGGTCAATTTTTGCAAAAGATTCAGCTGTGATTTTGATAGCAGCCAAATCTCACTTTTGACTTATCTTCACAGTATCCTAACATTTTGAAATACCATTATAGTGAATAAAATTTTTATTAGAAAGTGTTCTCATTTCACTCTTTTACAAGTGGTTGACTAGTTTTCCCAGCACCACTTGTTAAAGTGATTGCCTTTAATCCATTGTATATTCTTGCCTCCTTTATCAAAGATAAGGTGTCCATAGGTGCATGGATTTATCTCTGGGCTTTCTATTTTGTTCCATTGATCTATATTTCTGTCTTTGTGCCAGTTCCATACTGTCTTGATGACTGTGGCTTTGTAGTAGAGCCTGAAATCAGGAAAGTTGATTCCTCCAGTTCCATTCTTCTTTCTCAAGATTGCTTTGGCTATTTGAGGTTTTTTGTATTTCCATACAAATTGTGAAATTATTTGTTCTAGCTCTCTGAAAAATACCATTTGTAGCTTGATAGGGATTGCATTGAATCTATAAATTACTTTGGGTAGTATACTCATTTTCATGATATTAATTCTTCTGATCCATGAACATGGTATATTTCTCCATCTATTAGTGTCCTCTTTGATTTCTTTCAGCAGTATTTTATATAAAATCTTTATTAATAACTGTATTACTAAAGTGCATATATTAAACATACATATATTATTCTTAAAATCTAAATTAAAAACGCACTTGTTCTATTTAAAATGTATAAGAAAAATCTAATGACCAAGTAATAACATTTAACATTTTCAGATCTCCAGGTAGCGCAAGTTCTGATTGGCTTAAATGAGAGTGAATCCGAATGTTAATCAACCTTTCTTCTAAAGTAATAGGAGGAATGCTTCCACCCAATTGTAATATTAAAACGTAAGAAATTTCCACATTAGCCTTAGGGAAGCCTGGTGTTCTATTTGTGGAATCAGTTGTTTTATTCCTGTTGTGAGAGATCTAAAAGGAGAAATAATTATCCTAAGTTGATATGAGTTTACTGGTCAAACATAGGAACCCAAAATATATGGATATTTAAATCATATTTGGATCCCTAAGCTTCTTCCACTGTTCTCTTTATGATATTCCTTTTAGAAAATCAGCACACCAGTCTGCGTTTTCAGCTGTGGTTAAATCATTGATTCTCCTGTTACACTTCCTGGTCAGGACCAACAGCATTAGAAGCAAAGAGGAACAGAAAATGCAATTCTTGGGCCCAAGTGCATGCCTACACACTTAGAAACTCCGGTGGGTGGTATCCTTCAACTTGTGTATGAACAAGCCCCACTGGTGGAAGGGTTTGACTCCAGTGGGGACTAAAACTTGATAACATTTGGATTTGAGAAATGAATATTCTAAATTCACCTTGTTGTTTAGTTCCTAAGTCATGTCCAAGTCTTTTGAGACCCCACGGACAGTAGCCCACTAGGCTGCTGCTCTGCTCATGGGAATTTCCAGACAAGAATACTGGATAAAACCCACATCTCCTACACTGGCAGGTGGATTCTTTACCACTGAGCCACTAGGGAAGCGCTCTAAATTCACTACACCTGTTTTAACACAAACTTTGCCTCCTTTTTATTTCCACTCCTGGGTCTGTGCTTATAAACACATTTTCTTCTGATTAGCACCAGTTCTAAAACCCTATATGATTTCATCTATTGTTAGCATCTTCTTTATGAAAAGCCTTCTATGAGGAGGATAATTATACATGTCTTTATGAAATAGTTTAATAGTTAAAACAATTTTTTGTACTTAAAAATTATCTGCTATTGTGCAGTTTGTTCTTGTCATGAGATTTATTTAGTATTTATTATATACCAAGTATTCAAACAAGGACTTAATATGCGTATGCACACATGCATACATACACACACAGAACAATTGATATATAGGTTTTTGTTAGACATATATACATATATATGCATATGTGTATGTCATAAACCATTTACATACAGATATATATACATTATTTTAATCCTAATAATCATCTCAGGGTATAAAATTACTAATATTCACATTATATAAATGAAGACATTGAGGAACAGAGATCTTGTCCAAAATAACATCCTTGAAGGGCTAAAGGGGATCAAAACAAGGCAGTCTGACTCCAATTCAAGAGGTGCGTAGGCTACATTATACTCAGAAAGCAGAATATATTTACTTTCCCAGTGGAACATGATGTAAAATGTTGTCCTTGCACATATTTATAGCAAATAAACCTGGATTCACAAACCATCTTGAAACTAAGTGGGAATGGTTTTCTGAACACTGGCTCTCTCTAACCCAATGAGGGTGCCTTTTAAAAAGCAGACAATCCTAAATATTCAGTGACTATGTTTTTAACAAAATACAGTAATGGTTATATTCTTTGTAAAGAAGGAACAAAGTCTGATTAATAGTAACAATATATCCCTCAACAAAGATATACTGTAGGATCTTCAGAGGAAAATTCAAACCCAAGATGATAGCATACTTTTCTCTTGCATGCTATAGGAGTGATGGTTAGTCATCTCTGGGAGCAAGAACATTACCTCAAAACTGCTAGAAACTTCTACATGGTCAGAGCAGAGAGAAACCTAGACAAAGGGAAACCTTCATCTGACTGAAGTTTGAGATGGCAGAACAGCCAGACACGAGGAAGACCATGGTATAGGCACATCTTCATTGTAGTAGAGACTGCCAATGAGGAGGAGACTGATGTATGGACTATTCATGTGCTGTACTGAGTTTAGTTGCTCAGTCGTGTCCGACTCTTTGCAACACCATGTACTGCAGCCTGCCAGGCTCCTCTTTCCATGGGATTCTCCAGGCAAGAATACTGGGGTAGGTTGCCATACCTTCCTCCAATGGATTTTCCTAACCCAGGGATCGAACCCAAGTCTCCTGCACTGCAGGTTGATTCTTTACCAACTTAGCCACCAGGGAAGCCCAAGAATACTGGAGTGGGTAGCCTATCCCTTCTCCATGGAATCTTCCAGACCCAGGAATCAAACCAGGGTCTCCTGCATTACAGGTGATGGACTGTTCATAGGGAAGTACTAAATCAAGGTTACCATGACTAGACAAAATTCCAGAGGTAACAGTAAATGTTCTTTAGAAAAAGTCAAAAGAATCTTATTTTTACTATCTCTTTGTGATGGAAGGAGGATTATGCATAGGTAGAATTGTATTGTTGTTATTCAGTCGCTAAGTCTTTTCTCTCTGACCCCGTGGGCTGCAGTATGCCAGATTCCCCAGTCTTTCACCATCTCCTGGAAATTGCTGACTCATATGCATTCAGTTGGTGGTGCCATCCAACCATCTCATCCTCTGTTGCCCCCCTTCTCCTCCTGCTCTCAATCTTTCCCAGCATCAGGGTTGGCCAAAATGTTTGCTTTGGGTTTCCCTGAACTAACTTTTGGCCAATATATAGCAAACAGCAAGTCACAGGATCTATTTATCAGTTCATGTGATAAGGGATGAATAAGCTAGAGATTTTCCCCAAGGTGAGATCTGATTCTGCAGTGTGTTGGAAGGTTTTCCTAAAAACTAGAAATAGAAACATTTCAATGTGTGTTCATTCTTGGATTCTTGGTACTGAGAAATAGTTCAAGCCAATGCAGAAGACAAAAGAGTTGTGGGTTTGACCCCTGGGTAAGGAAGATCCCCTGGAGAAGGAAATGGCAACCCACTCCAGTATTCTTGCCTGGAAAATTCCATGGACAGAGGAGCCTGTCGGGCTATAGTCCATGAGAGTCTCAAACAGTCAGACATGACTAAGCCACTGAGTATGCACGCATATACTATGAATATGGGAAGTACAACATTCTTCAACATGTAAAACATTAAGGCAAAGTTTTTAATTCAAAATTTACTTCCTAAGAATCTTTTGAACCGAAATGTATATGTAAGTATCTGGTATTTCAGTAAGAAAATTTTGAATGGGAATGGCATTATACAATTTTATATATCATACTTTGGGAATTGCTATACATGAGCTGCTCTTAGGTGATTTTTAACTCTTGAGAGAGAAAAAATAAACTTTATTACATGGAGAAGAATTTGAATTGTAGAGTGTAAATTATTGGGCTTACTTATCAATATTTTCAATTCCGCTTTGTTGACCAATTTTTTAAGTCTCTTAGAAGTACATCTGCTTAATGGTGATACATTCTTAATTATTATTAAAACAAATATATTATCTGGAACACATTATTTGCAGATACACAATAATAAGCAAAACATAGAATTTATACCTACATTATAGTATTTTGAATTTCTTATCAAAATTTTCTAATTATGATTTTTCTTTTAGGTGAAAAAATTTTTCATGTAAGTCTGAGACTAATATTTTAAGTGTTCCTTAGGAATAGCTAATAGCTAATTTGTCTATATTTAACAAGAAGCTTTTAGAAATTATGTTTCCTACCTATGCTTAAATATTTAGCTCCATATTTTTGGAAATTATATCCAGTGTTTACTGAGCAGAATTTGCATAGAAACGGCTGTGGACCCATATAAATTATTTCTCTAAGCTGAAACAAGGTAAGGACTTTACAGAAATTAAATGAATATAATGACTACCAATGTAATGAACAAATCAAGAAAAACTAGTATTTGAGTGTAAGAATGAGAGTATTTCATTAGTTGAATGTTTTGGATAGAAATGCAAGAAGTTTGCTGGATAAAATAAAGTAAAAAAAAATTGTATTTATCAAACATCACAGCAGATGCTATGCTCAATATTCTATATTGGTTGTTTTACATTCACAACCTTTTCATGATGTAGTGGTTATTTTTGACTTTTCTCAAAGAAGAAAGTAACACACCTGGTAAACATAAGTAGATAAAAATCTATTTACGACTAACATTTTTGCTCTACTTTTTGGGAGATATATTCAAAGTAATATAAATAATAAATGTTGTACTGAAACTTAAGAGCTCAACTTACTATGCAACTTGAGCATTTGGATACACTGTTTAACTTTATTCATTCCTATCAAATAATAAATAAGCTTGGTGGAAAATTGTTTTGGTATACCTTCAAATAAATGATAATAGATTAGTTTCTCTCTGATTTCATTGACTTTCTTTGTCATAATGCTCAATTTTAAATATCTTTGATTTTAAAGATAACATTGTAGAAGGTTTTAGTTCAGTTCAGTCACTCTATCGTGTCTGACTCTGCAAACCCATGGACTGCAGCAGGCCAGGGCTCCCTGTCCATCACGAACTCCCAGAGTTTAGCAAAACTCATGTCCACTGAGTCAGTGATGCCATCCAACCATCTCATCCTCTGGCGTCCCCTTCTCCTGCCTCTAAGCTTTCCCAGCGTCTGGGTATTTTCCACTGAGTCTGTTCTTCGCCTTAAGTGTCAAGAGTATTGGAATTTCAGCTTCAGCTTCAGTCCTTCCAATGAATATTCAGGACTGATTTCCTTTAGGACTGACTAGTTTGATCTCCTTTCAATCCAAGGGACTCGCAAGAGTCTTCTCCAACACCAGAATTCAAAAGCATCAATTTAATTCTGGTTTCCTCGGTGTGTATGCACAGTAGTGGGAGTGTTGAGTCATATGGCAAGAAACAGACACATGTACCCCAATGTTCATCGCAGCACTGTTTATAATAGCCAGGACATGGAAGCAACCTAGATGTTCATCCGCAGACAAATGGATAAGAAAGCTGTGGAGCATATATACAATGGAATATTACTCAGCCATTAAAAAAATACATTTGAATCATTCTAATGAGGTGGGTGAAACTGGAGCCTATTATACAGAGTGAAGTAAGTCAGAACGAAAAACACCAATACAGTATACTAATGTATATATATGGAATTTAGAAAGATGGTAACAATGACCCTGTATGTGAGATAGCAAAAGAGACACAGATGTATAAAACAGTCTTTTGGACTTTGTGAGGTGAGGATGAGAAGGTGAGGGTGGGATGATTTGAGAGAATAGCATTGAAACATGTATATTATCATATGTGAAACAGATCGCCAGTCCAGGTTCATGCATGAGACAAGGTGCTCAGGGCTGGTGCGCTGGGATGACCCAGAGGGATGGGATGGGGAGGGAGGTGAGAAGGGGGTTCAGGATGGGGAACACATGTACACCCAGGGCTGATTCATGTCAATGTATGGCAAAACCCACTACAATATGGTAAGATAATTAGCCTTCAATTAAAATAAATAAATTCTTAAAAATAGTAAAAAAATAAAATAAAGATCAATTATTCAGTGCTCAGCTTTCTTTATAGTCCAACTCTCACATCCATACATGACTAATGGAAAAACTATAACCTTGACTAGACAGACCTTTGTTGACAAAGTAATGTCTCTGGTTTTTAATATGCTGTTCAGGTCGGTCATAACTTTCCTTCTAAGGAGTAAACATCTTTTAATTTCATGGCTGTGATCACCATTTGCAGTGATTTTGGAGTCCCCCAAAATAAAGTCTGCCACTGTTTCCACTCTTTCCTCATATACCTGCCATGAAGTGATGGGACCAGATGCCATGATTTTAGTTTTCTGAATGTTGAGCTTGAAGGCAACTTTTTCACTCTCCTCTTTCACTTTCATCAAGAGGCTCTTTAGTTCTTCTTCATTTTCTACCATAAGGTTGGTGTCATCTGCATATCTGAGGTTATTTATATTTCTCCCAGCAATCTTGATTCCAGCTTGTTCTTCATCCAGCCCAGCATTTCTCATGATGTACTCTGCATACAAGTTAAACAAGAAGAGTGACAATATACAGCCTTGATGTACACATTTTCTTATTTGGAGCCAGTATGTTGTTCAACAGAGAAGGCAATGGCAACCCACTCCAGTGCTCTTGCCTGGAAAATCCCATGGATGGAGGAGCCTGGTAGGCAGCAGCCCATGGGGTCGCTAAGGTAGACACCACTGAACGACTTCACTTTCACTTTTCGCTTTCGTGCATTGGAGAAGGAAATGGCAACCCACTCCAGTGTTCATGCCTGGAGGATCCCAGGAACAGGGGAGCCTGGTGGGCTGCCATCTATGGGGTCACACAGAGTCAAAAACGACTGAAGTGACTTAGCAATGTTGTTCCATGTTCAGTTCTAACTGTTGCTTCCTGATCTACATACACATTTCTCAAAAACAGGTCGTGGTCTGGTATTCCCATCTCTTTCAGAAGATTACACCATTAATATATATAGAAGATTTACATACATTAAATGGGTCCTTGCTTAAAGAGTAAAAAAAATGAAAAAAATTTTGCATTTACCTTGGGGAATTGTGTTAATGTCATAAAAAAATGAGACAATTAAGCATGCTGAACATGTAGGAAAAACATTTTTGTCTAAGTGTCATAAAAATATTTTTACTTCTATTCTAATTGAGAAACTATGACATATTGTGCTATTGTGTATCTTTATAAATGAGACCTACCAGAATTGAGGCTGTTCAATCTTCAGAAATGAAAAGTGCTGGAAAAGGAAAATTAAATTGTATTTAACCTTGGATTTGCATGTGAACTACTGTAATTATGCAATAAGATATCTTCATATTTTCTCCCACATTTTACAGAAAAAAAAAAAACAAAACTAAATGGTGGTAAGATTTCCTCTTAAGAAAAACAAATAAATAGGTATCTTTTATATTTATACTCTCTCACATATTTAACACTGAAAAATGTTAGTGTACACTGTAGAACAAAATAAGAAATGTTCAAGAATAAAGAGAGGCATTACACAATGATAAAGGGATAAATACTGTAAGAAGACTTCATAATCTAATGATGTATGGTGCCTCAAAGCAGAGGGTTTACATAGTAGGGCAAAAAGTGACAGAACTAAAAAGGAATTAAAAATCTATTACTAGGATTAGAGACTTCAACATATCTCTTATTAACTTTATATTAGGCAGAAGAAAGTCAGTGAAGTTATAGTTTACCTGGATACACTATCAATCTATGTGTTACGAGCTTCCCAGTTGGCGCTAGTGGTAAAGAATCCAGCTGCCAATGAAGGGAGACAAAAGAGGTACAGGTTTGATCCCTGGGTCTGGAAGATTTCCTGAAGGAGGGCATAGCAACCCACTCCAGTATTTTTGCCTGGAGAATCCCATGGAGAGGAGCCTCGCGGGCTATGGACCATAAGGTTGTAAAGAGTCAGACATGACTGAAGCAGCTTATTATGCATGCAATGTGATATACTTGGACACTTACAGATTTTGTTTTCTTTTACAACAGAAAAATGTGCATCCCTCTTAAGTGTAGTATATATCAATGTAGACAACATTAGGGGTCATCAGACACACTGTAACTGAGATTTCCTTGGTGGTCCAGTGTTTAAGACTCCATGCTTCCAATGCATGGGGTGTGGGTTTGATCCCTAGATGGAGAACTAAGTTCCTAAGTTCCTGCTTGCTGCATGGTACAGACAAAAAAAAAAAAAAACCTTTTAAAAAAACACACTGTAAGAGCTTTAAAGCATGATAATCACATTTTCATCAGTTAAAAACTGAATTAAACTAGAACTCAGTGACAGAAATATAGATTTAAAAAATCCCTCATATATTTGGAAATTAAATAACACATTTCATAATAACATATGAGTCTTAGATGAAGTCTCAAGAGAATTAAGAAATATTTTAAACAAAATGAAAATAAAGCCACAGCTTGACAAAATGTGTGGGATTCAGTGAAAGCAAGTGTTAGAGGGGAATTTATAGCATTAAATAAACATGTTAGAAAGGAAGAAATATATAAAATGAATAATTTGAGTTTCTTAAGAAACTAGGGTAAAAGTGTAATTTAATCCTACTATAAGGAAAAGAAAGGAAGTTATAATAAACAAATTAAAATAGCATATATAATTATGTATTATATTAATGTATAAAATACGTATTTATTTTATTTATTATTATTTTATTTATTTTAAAACAAAAAACAACAGGAAAAACATTAAATTTTTTGATACAGGATGCTTGAGGCTGGAGCACGGGGATGATCCAGAGAGATGATATGGGGTGGGAGGGTGGGAGGGGTTTTGGGATTGGGAACTCGTGTACACCTGTGGCTGATTCATGTCAATGTATGGCAAAACCAATACAGTATTGTAATGTAGAATAAAGTAAAAATAAAAATTTTTTAAAATAAAAATAATAAAAATAAAAAATGCTTCTTTGAAAAAAGAGGAATATGATTGATAAACAGAGAAACAGAGAGAGAGAAAGCATCAATTAAAAAATCAGAAAAGGAATCACCACTACTGATTCCATGGACATTACAAATATAAATAAAGGAATACCATGAAAAATATGTGTGCACACATAATAACATACCAAAGAAACCAATTCCTTGAAAGTCATATAAACTATCCAACCCAGCACAGGGAGAAATAAATAACATGAATAGCCCCATGCTTATTGAAAGTGAAAGTCGTTCAGTCATGTCCGACTCTTTGCGACCCCATGGACTATAGTCCATGGAATTCTCAGGCCAGAATACTGGAGTGGGTAGACTTTCCCCATCTCCACGGGATCTTCACAACCCAGGGATGGGACTCAGGCCTCCAGCATTGCAGGAAAATTCTTTACCATGCTTATTAAATGTATTTAAATTTATATTAAATATAAAATAAAATAGGAAAAATATTTTAGAATTAGAAAATATATTCTTTTGAAATACTAAAAAAAGTAACAGATAAAACTAGAAAAAATAATAATAATAAGAGATTTCATAAAAGAAAGCACCAAGCCCCAACCGGTTTCATCAAACATTTAAGAAAGAACGAAAAGAATAAAATACTTAGGAATATACCTACCTAAAGAAACTAAAGACCTATATATCGAAAACTATAAAACACTGATGAAAGAAATCAAAGCGGACACTAATAGATGGAGAAATATACCATGCGCATGGGTTGGAAGAATCAATATAGTGAAAATGAGTATACTACCTAAAGCAATCTACAGATTCAATGCAATTCCTATCAAGTTACCAGCAGTATTTTTCACAGAACTAGATCAAATAATCTCAAGATTTGTATGGAAATACAAAAAACCTCGAATAGCAAAAGCAATCTTGAGAAAGAAGAATGGAACTGGAGGAATCAACTTGCCTGACTTCAGGCTCTACTACAAAGCCACAGTCATTAAGACAGTATGGTACTGGAACAAAGACAGAAGTATAGATCAATGGAACAAAATAGAAAGCCCAGAGATAAACCCACACACCTATGGACACCTTATCTTCGACAAAGGAGGCAAGAATATACAATGGAGTAAAGACAGTCTCTTTAACAGGCGGTGCTGGGAAAACTGGTCAACCACTTGTAAAAGAATGAAACTAGATCTCTTTCTAACACCATACACAAAAATAAACTCAAAATGGATTAAAGATCTAAATGTAAGACCAGAAACTATAAAACTCCTAGAGGAGAACATAGGCAAAACACTCTCCGACATAAATCACAGCAGGATCCTCTATGATCCACCTCCCAATATACTGGAAATAAAAGCAAAAATAAACAAATGGGATCTAATTAAAATTAAAAGCTTCTGCACAACAAAGGAAACTATAAGAAAGGTGAAAAGACAGCCTTCTGAATGGGAGAAAACAATAGCAAATGAAGCAACTGACAAACAACTAATCTCAAAGATATACAAGCAACTTATGCAACTCAACTCCAGAAAAATAAACGAACCAATAAAAAAATGGGCCAAAGAACTAAATAGGCATTTCTCCAAAGAAGACATACGGATGGCTAACAAACACATGAAAAGATGCTCAACATCACTCATTATCAGAGAAATGCAAATCAAGACCACAATGAGGTATCATTTCACACCAGTCAGAATGGCTGCGATCCAAAAGTCTACAAGCAATACATGCTGGAGAGGATGTGGAGAAAAGGGAACCCTCTTACACTGCTGGTGGGAATGCAAACTAGTACAGCCACTATGGAAAACAGTGTGGAGATTCCTTAAAAATTGCATATAGAACTTCCTTATGTTCCAGCAATCCCACTTCTGGGCATACACACCGAGGAAACCAGAATTGAAAGAGACACATGTACTCCAATGTTCATTGCAACACTGTTTATAATAGCCAGGACATGGAAACAACCTAGATGTCCATCAGCAGATGATTGGATAAGAAAGCAGTGGTACATATACACAATGGAGTACTACTCAGCCCTTAAAAAGAATAAATTTGAATCAGTTCTAATGAGATGGATGAAACTGGAGCTGATTATACAGAGTGAAGTAAGCCAGAAAGAAAAACACCAGTACAGTATACTGACACATATATATGGAATTTAGAAGGATAGTAATGAAGACCCTCTATGTGAGACAACAAAAGAGACTCAGAGGTATAGAACGGACTTTTGGACTCTGAGGGAGAGGGAGAGGGTGGGATGATTTGGGAGAACGGCATTGAAACATGTATACTATCTTGTAAGAATGAAGCACCAGTCTATGTTCAATACAAGATGCAGGACGCATGGGGCTGGTGCACGGGATGATTCAGATAGATGATATGGGGTGGGAGGTGGGAGGGGGCTTTGGCATTGGGAGATCATGGACACCTGTGGCTGATTCATGTCAATGTATGGCAAAACAAATACAGTATTGTAATTTAAAAAATAATAATAATAAATAAATAAATAAATAAAAGAAGTGGTACAAATTCCATATACTCTCTTCCAGAGCAGACAAGAACACTTAACTACTCATATGATGCTAGCATTGCACTGCTGCTGCTGCTAAGTTGCTTCAGCCGTCTCGGACTCTGTGCAACCCCATAGACGGCAGCCCACCAGGCCCCCTTTGTCCACGGGATTCTCTAGGCAAGAATACTGGAGTGGGTTGTCATTTCCTTCTCCATAGCATTACACAAGTGACTTTAAATACATAAAACACTTTTTAGGAAAGGGAAAACAAGACCAATATTGCCCATGACTATAAATGCAAAAATCTGCAACAAAGTATTACAGATATGTTATTATGTATGATGGTTATTGTGTATACATCTATACCCCTACTTAGCTGAGATGATCTAGAGCCAGTACGATCTGGTGACAGTGATCACCACTGGCAGTATGCTCTAATATTATTCTTCATTAAAAGAGAGAAAGTTTCCTCTGTTAAATAACTGATTCTAGGATAACTTGGAAGATAAGAATGGTGCAAAATAAGCCTAGAGCATCCACAAATTAAAAAAGTTGCTAACACATACACACACAGATCGAAGTAGATCAAAGAGACAGTTGAGAGAGGAGCCAACACAAAGAGCTCTCAGTGGCCAAGACAGGAACAGTACTAACAACAAAATAAAATGATATTAGATTATAATCCAAATAATGAAATGAATATCATGTCATAGTGATTTAAATAAATAAATGAATGAATAAACATAAGAGAAGAGACAAATATCTTGTGAAAAAGGATTTCAAATACTTTATGTTGATATTTCTCACTCAAAGAGCTTCCCTGATGGCTCAGAATGTAAAGAAACTGCCTGCAGTGCAGGAGACCGAGTTTGATCTCTGAGTTGAGAAGATCTCCTGCAGAAAGAAATGTCAACCCACTCTAGTATTCCTGCCTGAAGAACTCCATGGACAGAGGAGCGTGGCAGGCTTCAGACCATGGGGTCACAAAGAGTCAGACATGATTGAGTGACTATCAGACACACAATGAATTTGCAGAAATCTTATAAACACTACTTTAGTAAAGTAATGAAGATTAAAATCAACAGCAGTAAGTCATGTTGATATTCTGTATCATTAATATGTTATGATACAAGGTCACCTTACCTCTGTGCTCTTCCCAAAACACATAACTCTGTTCTAAAGAGAAGGATCAGGAGATGTAACTCTTAATCACAGTGTAGTATCTTGGATGTCATTCTGAAACCAAATAATGTATTAGGTAAAAGAAAGGGAACCTAAATAAAATAAGGACTTCAGTTAAAAAATAAGGTATCAATATTCATTCTTTAATCATGTCAAATAAAACTTCAGGAGTTAGGGAAGGACAGGGAAGACTGGCGTGCTACAGTCCATGGGGTTGAAAAGAGCGGGACATGACTTAGTGACTCAACAACATACTCTGTTTATGTAGCATGTTAATAACTGGGGAAACTGTGTAGGATATATGGGATGTCTCTGTACTATCCTGACAATTTTATCACAAATCTAAAACTTCTCAAATAAAATGTATATTTTAAATGAATTCTAAATGTCATCGCTTATATTCACTGTTCTTTAACTTTGAACATGAACTTTCTTGACATTTTAGCTTTTAGATATTTAAGTTATTATATTTCTATTGAAACTTTTCATTTTGCCAAAGCAATTTTTTACACTGAAAATGCATTCTTATGCTAACTTAATTTTTAGTGGGGTTTATTTTAGATAAAGTTGACTGGATAGTGTTGGTGAACCTTCTCTACTAAGCAGTTTAAACATATTCTGTACATAATGAAAATGTAAATTGATTAGTATTTTAGAACTACAGTCTGTTGACTAATGCTCAATTTTTTAATCATTTAGAAATTAATAAGATGCCACAAATTACAAGACTGTTGAATCAGCATTTCTAATTTTATTCAGTTCAATATCTATTATAAAGTTCCTTTAACTGTTACAGTACAGCACATTTCAAACTGTAATGAGTAAGATGAAAGGGTATTTTATATGCGCTAGACTAAAACAGGAATTTTCCTGAAACTTCATGAAAATATTGCAATCTGACTTTAAAACATATGCACAGAAAACTTTCCACAGTTTCAAGTTCTGCTTATTGAGGTTTCTGTTTATATTTTTGTTTCTTTTTAGCATATGCTGTTAGAGCATTCAGAAAAGCAATTTATATGGAAAATAAACAACTTGTTTACTGCAAGTTGTAGGGCTCAAATCAAATGGCAAACACTCTTTGACTCACAATTCTAGTTTTGTAGTTTATTTAATTGGAAACTGTACAATATAATAAGTACTGTAATTTCTTATTTTCTATGGTCACTTTTATGTTCTACCATACATAAACACAATTTGCATAATGCAAGCATTTGAACTTTGATGTTCATGACAAATAAGGCTTTATATTTTTGCTATTTCCAAGCTGTTTTTGAACACATTTGAACTGTGTCTAATACAGGACATTTAAAAACAATCAGATCTTTCCAATTACATAGTTTTTCCCAATAGTATTTAGTTAAACATTACATAATTTTTAATATTATTTTCTATTCGACACATGGGTTGTGTTCTGAAGCTTGTAATTATGAAAATTTCCTAGTTATGGCTTTATTAATTGCGTTATTATCACATAGCCAACTATATATGATTTTTGCCCATAAAGTTTTAATTGCCTACAAGATCTCAATAAATGTTTCGTGACAGTATAATAAACATAAGGTGTCTTTTATTACCTAAGAAGAGAAAAAATAAATTTAGAATTATTGTGTTGTAATCTTCACTTGTTTATACCAACAACCTTGTGAGTAAACATTAATAGCTAGTCTTCTTGTTGTTTAGTCACTCAGTTGTGTCTGACTCTTTTGTGACCCCATAGACTGTAGTCCACCAGACATCTCTGCCCATGGGATTTCCCAGGCAAGAATACTGGAGTGGGTTGACATTTCCTTCTCCAGGGGATCTTCCCAACCCAGGAATTCAACTGGCATTTACTGCATTGCAGGTGGATTCTTTACCGCTGAGCCATCAGGGAAGCAGTGATATCTAGTCCCGTACATGTTAATTGTGTAGTGTGCAAGAAAAAAGAGGACATGAGAAAAAGTTCCATATTTGTAGGTGTCTATTTCTGAGATTTTCTGTTCTGTTTTTATAGTGTCTTTGTGTTGCTATGGTATCTGGGTAATGTTGGCCTCATCAAATGAGTTAGGAAATATTCCCTTTGCTTCTATCTTTCAAAAGAGGTTGCATATTTTTGGCGTAATTTCTTTCCTAAATGTCTGACTCATTGGAAAAGACTCTGATGCTGGGGGGATTGGGGGCAGGAGGAGAAGGGGACAACCGAGAATGAGATGGCTGGATGGCATCACGTACTCGATGGAGGTGAGTCTGAGTGAACTCCAGGAGATGATGATGAACAGGGAGGCCTGGCGTGCTGCGATTCATGGGGTCGCTAAGAGTCGGACACGACTGAGCGATTGAACTGAACTGAACTGATGCAGTTTATCTGTGAACCAATCTGGGCTTGGTGCTCACTGCTTGGGAAGGTTACTAGTCATTGATTTAACTTTCAAAATAGATAAAGGCCTATCATATTGTCTATTTCTTCTTGAATGATTCCTCACAGATTGCATACTTTAAGGAACTGATCTATTTCATCTAAGTTATAAAATCTGTGAGGACAAAGTTGTCCATAATATTTCTTTATTATCCTTCTTATTTCATAAAATCTGTAGTGATGGTTTCCTTTTCATCTATCAGTAGTTTGTATGCTCTCTCTTTTTCTTCTAGATAGCCTGGCCGAAAGGTTATCAACTTCACTGATTTTTCAAAGATTCAACTTTTGGATTTCCCATATTAACTACCTGTTTTCAATTCCACAGATTTCTGCCTGCCACCCCCCCACCTTTCTCCCCCATACTTTGGATTTAATTTACTCTTTTTTCTTGGTTCCTAACATGACACCATAAATTGTTATGAGATTTCTTTTCTTTTTTTTTTGAATATGTACATTTGATGCTACAAATTTCCCTTTAAGCTTTTGCTTCATTAAAACAAAATTTAAGTTGTGTTTCCCTTTTCATTTAATACAGGATTTTAAAAATTTATCTTCATATTTCTTTTTGAGCCAAGTTTTATGTAAAAGTGTATTGTTTAATTTCCACTTAACTGGGGATTTTTAGTTATCAATCATTTAAGGTCTAGTTTAATTCCATTGTGATTTGTGGGCAGCGATTGGGTGACTTCTATTCTTTTAAATTTGTTCAAGTATATTTTATGGCCTAGATTGTGATCTAGGTGAAATATCAATGTGAGCTTGAGAAAAATGTGTATATGCTCTTGTTAGGTGAAGAAGTTTGTGTGTGTGTGTGTGCTCAGTCATGTCCGACTCTTCTTTGCAACCCCATGGACAGTAGTCGGCCAGGCTCCTCTGCCCATGGAATTTTCCAGGCAAGAAAACTGAAGTGGGTTGCCATTTCCTCCTCCAGGGGATCTTCCTGACCCATGAACTCAACTTGTATCTCTTGCATCTCCTGCATTGGCAGGCAGATTCTTTACCACTAAGCAACCTGGGAAGTGAAGGAGTTTAAATATGTCAATTACACCCACTTGATTGATGATGTTGTTGAGTTCAACCGTGTCCTTACTGATTTCCAGCCTCTTGGATCTGTCTATTTCTGGTCAAGAGGTGCTGAAGTCTCCAACTACCAGAGTAGTTGGATTTATCTGTTTTCCTTGCAATTTCATCAGTTTTTGCCTCATGTTATTGCCACCGTAGGTGCCTACACATTAACATTTGTTATATATTCTTGGAGAACTAACCCCTTCACCATCATGTAAGTCTCTTCCCATTTCTGATAAGGAAATGTAACCTAGATAGCATATTGACATTACTTTGCTGACCAAAGTCCATCTAGTCAAGGCTATAATTTTTCCAGTAGTCATGTATGGATGTGAGAGTTGGACTGTGAAGAAGGCTGAGTGCTGAAGAATTGATGCTTTTGTACTGTGGTGTTGAAGAAGACTCTTGAGAGACCCTTGGACTGCAACGAGATCCAACTAGTCCATTCTTAAGGAGATCAGCCCTGGGATTTCTTTGGAAGGAATGATGCTAAAGCTGAAACTCCAGTACTTTGACCACTTCATGAGAAGAGTTGACTCATTGGAAAAGACTTTGATGCTAGGAGGGATTGGGGGCATGAGGAGAAGGGGACAACAAAGGATGAGATGGTTGGATCGCATCACTGACTCGATGGACATGAGTCTGAGTGAACTCTGGAAGATGGTGATGGACAGGGATGCCTGGCATGCTGCGATTCATGGGGTCGCAAAGAGTCGGACATGACTGAGTGACTGAACTAAACTGAACTGAACTCTCCTTACTTTGAAGTCTGCTCAATCTGAAATTAATATGGCTACTCCTGTTTTCCTTTGACTCATATTACTATGGTATATTTTTCTCCATCGATGTAGTTTTAATTTATATGTTTCTCTATTTATGCTTCCCTGGTGTCTCAGATGTTAAAGCGTCTGCCTCCGATGCAGGAGACCCAGGTGAAATCCCTGGGTCGGGAAGATCCCCTGGAGAAGGAAATGGTAAACCACTCCAGTATTCTTGCCTAGAGAATCCCATGGACAGAGAAGCCTGGTAGGCTACAGTCCACAGGGTTGCAAAGAGTCGGACATGACTGAGCGACTTCTCTCTCTCTCTCTCTCTCTCTCTCTCTCTCTCTCCATATTTATAGTGAATATCTTCTAGACAACATACAGTTGAGCTGTGGATTTTGATCTACTGTGACAATCCTTGTCTTTAACTGTTGCAATATACCACTGATATTCAAAATTATTATTGATGAAGTTAGACATATAATTACCTTATTCATCACTGTTTTCTACTTACTTCTCTTGTTTTTTGTTCCTATTTTTGTCTTCCATTCATTTTCTGCCATTTGTATTTTAAACTGAATATTTTATATGATTCCATTCTCTCTTCTTAGCATATTAATTGTGCTTTTTACCACTTTCCTTAAGTGAAAAACATTTGAATTGTACATTTAAAAATGGTCAAAGTTCAACTTCAAATAGCACTAAACCACTTAACTGGCAGTGTGAGTACCTTATAGTAACTAAATATTCTTAAATATTTCCACTTATAGGCTCTATCATGTTTTTCTCATTCATTGCCCTTATATATAAGCATACATAAGAGATATCCACAAGCTTCTAAAATGCAATACATTGTTGCAATATCTTTTTAATATGAAAAAGTCCTGTTGCCTGTTTAATCAATTAAGAATATGATAAAACCTTTTATTTCATCTTCACTTATTTCTCCTTCTGCAGAGGTCCAGCCCCCACAGGATCCAGGGAAACCCGAAGGAGAAATGGCATTGGCGATTGATTTAGAGAGGGAGAGAGACAGATAAGAATGTTGTAGATAAGAAAATGGAGGAGAGAAGAAAAGAGGCTGATGTTCCTTGGTTTATACAGAAAATCAATAAAGTCTCAAGACAAGCGACTTGCACCATCTACGTGAGGCCGCAAGTGCCTTCCTGGTCTCAGGAGGGAGTGAAGGCACATGGTGCCTTCCCGTTCAGGTGTTAGAAACCCAGGCAAATAAGTAGATATGGTGAATCTCTGTACTCCAGATGGGAACTAGCCTGAAAGTAAGAGTAAGAGAGGAGGAAAATGATTGACATGAGGAGATCAAGCTGCTTTGAGGACCAAGATCCATAGCTTTATTTTTAAATGGTACTTATACACCTTTTTGTACATAGAGGGAAATGAAAGATGTAAGGTCATACAGAGTCAGCCCAAACATTCTAGCAGTTTTGCCCTTATCGAAACCATGATTTTTCTGCATACCTTTCCCACAAATAATGTTGTGTTCAGTATCTTCTGGCCTTGGAGACCTGTGAACATTGTATGACCCTCTTTTGATAAAGGGCTGCTCAACCAAAAACTTATTTTCCCTCAAAGTGTTTTTTTCTTTATATTTCTAATCTATGTCAGCCTCAGAAAATGCCAGTGTTATGTTTTTCACAGAGCAAAGGTGCAGCGAGTTGCAAGAAAGAACCAATTAGCTCAAAAGTCTGATATGGTTAAATTCAAGCCTACACGTGTTTTTCTTGCATTCTCACTATGTTAACTAACACATTCCCAGGTGCACAGTGGATAAGAGGTATGGGAACTTAGCAACAAGCATTGGCCCAATAATGAAATCCTACACCAGCACTAGCACTACTCTAATAACTTTTAACTCTTTCAAAGGCTCTGTGTTTAGGCTTTGTGTGCTTCTCACAGTTGGGAGGCTGTAAATAATTGTATGCATAGCTGTAAGTGTCTGGATATACCTGCCAAGCAAGCTAGAATGCTAACAGAGGGGGGTTTGATTTGAAATATTCCTCTCATGCCCCGGAGACTTATTAGCTATAGCCCTAAGTTGATTTTCTCCAGAGAAAGGTGGTCAGCGTTAGTCCCTGGTTAATATCAGAGTAGTTGGAGAAAGTCATGAAACAGTAAAACAGACAGATGCTGGTTTGGGGGTAGATGCTCGAGAAAGCCTAGGAGCCCCTTGAGCTCTGAAGCCTTGCTTAACAGTTCTCTTCCACATGACCCTGTCATGGGTGGGATCTCCCATGGCAGCTCCTGGCATTCTTCAATGTTCTTCCATTCTTCATGTAGATTGTATTTTTGACCTATTTTCTCACTGAAGGACTCCTTTTATCATTTCTTTCAAGGTAGGTCTATGGACAACACATTCACTAAATTTTTGTTTGAGAAAAGTATTTCTCCTTCACTTCTGAAGGATATACACATACATTTGAGAAAAAAAATCTATCCAATATATTTAAAAATCTATTCTAATTAATAAGAAAAAATGTTAGACAATCTAACAGGAAAGCAGAAAAATATTTAACAGGTATGCCATGAAATAGGATCTATAAATAAATAAGATAGTCAGTGTTATTAGTAATCAGGGACATGAAATTTTAAAATGCAGTATAATACCAATCCATGCCTACTATGAACTCTAAAGTTAAACAACCAAAAAATTTATAGAGGCTGTGGAGCAATTGAAACACCCTTAAAATGTTGATAAGAGTGTGAATAAATGCGGTCATATACTCAAACTGAAAATACGCTTTTTTACTATTTAGCAGTTGTACTTTTAAGTATATACTCAAAAGTGTTCATCAAGACACATGTAGTAGAATTATAGTAACAGCCCTAAGATGGAAACCCAATATAAATTATTGCACAGTGAATTGGAACAGAAAATGAATTATATACACACAGACTAAAAATCTATACAGTAATAAAAATAAACTGAAGTTCAAGCAACTAGCAATACTGTAAATAAATCTTACAAATATATTGATGAGTGAAAGAAGCCAAGCAAAGAATAATACACGTAGCATGATGCCACATATATAAAGTTCAAAAATGGGCAAAGTTATTCTAAGGCATAAATTAAAATAGTATTTGTATTAGGTTTTTCGAGAAATACAGTTTGTGTGTGTGAGAGAGAGAAGGATTGAGAGAGAGATTTATTATATAGAATCAGCTCACATGATTATAAAAGCTGGAAATTTCCAAGATACTCAGGATTAACTGGCAAGCTGCCGGCCCAGGAGAGCTGATGGTTTAGCCTCAGTCCTAAGGCCTATAGACTCAAGATACAAGAAAAGCCAAAGCTTCAGTTTGAATTTTAAGGAGAGGAAAGACCATGTTCAGACAGGAAGAATTCTCACTCAGGGAAGGGTCAACCTTTTAGTTCTATTCAGGATTTCAACAGATAGGATGAGGTACCCATGTTATGGAGGGCGATCTGCTTAATTCTTAATCTATTGATTTAAATGTTAATCTCATCCAAAAGCACCTCACAGGAACACACAGAACAGTGTTTGAGCAAATATCTGGGGACCTTGTGGCCTAGTCAAATTGACATGTAAGATTAACTATTACAGGACTTAGATTGGACAGTATAGTAGAGGCACACAGTGGGGCTGCTGGTAACGCTGTTTCCCGAGTGTTGGTCACACATAGGTGGCCACTTTGTGAAAGCTTATCAAACTGCATATTTACAATCTGTGCAACTTTCTATACACACATTGTGTTGGTAAAATGCTTACTGAAAGTTAACTGTATTCAATGGAGATTTAAATTATTTACATATATATAACTAGTCCCCTAATATAGCTTATAAAATATGCCTGTAAATATATCCACAAGGCATTCTTCATTTTATAATTTCAACTGAAGATGATTTTTGATCTTCTGAAGTGAAGTGAAGTGAAGTGAAGTCACTCAGTCATGTCCGACTCTTTGCGACCCCATGGACTGTAGCCTACCAGGCTTTTCCTTCCATGGGATTTTCCAGGCAATAATACTGGAGTGGGTTACCATTTCCTTCTCCAGGGGATCTTCCCCACCCAGGGATCAAACCCAGGTCTCCTGCATTGGAGGCAGGCGCTTTAACCTCTGAGCCACCAGGGAAGCCTAATTAATTTTATGTACAAATGGCATAATTGCAAAAATTTAATGAAATTGATTTGCAGTACCTATCAAATATGTATAGTTAATGTATAAATTTAATAAATAGTCTTTTTTTTTTACTATTTCTAGAAAATATTTTATTTATTTGCCTCCCCCATGAAAATGGCAGTCTTGTGTCAAATGACTAGTGCTAATTATTTTTAAGTGTTAGTAGCTAGTTCAGTTAACTTCAGTCACTCAGTCATGTCCATGTCCGACTCTTTGCAACTCCATGAATCACAGCACACTAGGCCTCCCTGTCCATCACCAACTTCCGGAGTTCACTCAGACTCACATCCATCGAGTCAGTGATGCCATCCAGCCATCTCATTCTCTGTCGTCCCCTTCTCCTTCTGCCCCCAATCCCTCCCAGCATCACAGTCTTTTCCAATGAGTCACCTCTTTGCATGAGGTGGCCAAAGCACTGGAGTTTCAGCTTTAGCATCATTCCTTCCAAAGAAATCCCAGGGCTGATCTCTTTCAGAATGGACTGGTTGGATCTCCTTGCAGTCCAAGGGTCTCTCAAGAGTTTTCTCCAACACCACAGTTCAAAAGCATCAGTTCTTTGGCACTCAGCCTTCTTCACAGTCCAACTCTAACATTCATACATGACCATAGGAAAAACCATAGCCTTGACTAGACCGACCTTAGTAGGCAAAGTAATGTCTGCTTTTGAATATGGTATCTAGGTTGGTCATAACTTTTCTTCCAAGGAGTAAGCATCTCTTAATTTCATGGCTGCAATCACCATCTGCAGTGATTTTGGAGCCCAACAAAATAAAGTCTGACACTGTTTCCACTGTTTCCCCATCTATTTCCCATGAAGAAATGATTAACTAATCCCCTATTTTATGCTAGTGATGGGACACTATATTCAGTGTTGAAAATGTATTTTCCTATACTGTGGTGTTAAAAGTAAGACACATTGGCCAATTATTATTTTGCACACTTTACATATATATATACATATATATATATATATATATATATATACACACATATGCAGTATATCTCTAGTTTCAGAACATGATCACTATTTATAGTGTCCACACACATTTCCTGTGTTTATTGCTTATTCTTTGTAAAAGCAGACATTATTTCTTCCTTCTGAAAAGTGTGATTCATAAGAATCATATACTATTTTTATTGTGTGTGGGTTTGTTTGTTTTTTTTTTTTTTGCTTTTGAAGCAACAATGGTTACTTCGCATAATTTTAAACATTAGAGTTTTAACTAAGACTTTCAAATTGTGATGTCATCAGTATTGTTAGTTCCTGAACCAAATTATTGGAAATATTGGGAGATGAATATTGTTTTATTAAATTCACATAAAATAAAACTAAACAAAACTCATATTTACCTCTGTGGCATGACATTGAATTATGCATTTTATTTTCTTTTAAAATCATTTTCTGTGTCATTATTTTAGTAATACTCATTTCAAAGTTCTTTCTCCAAAATGAGTTATCAGAAACTCTCCCAATTACTATGAGTGAGTAAGATGAATAGTACTGACTTTTATTTTCATGTGAGGAAATTTAAAATTTGTGGTTAAGTAACAAAACTGATTTCAGAAATTATATATCTCTGCTCTTAATCAGGATCTTTTTATACAATAATAAATGGCAGCCATGTATGAAACTTTCTATTGAAATGAAAAATTTAGAACTTTCAGTTTATGTTACATTTAAAAGTGATTAGAAAACTTGTGTGTCACTATTTCTTGATCAGTCATGGCAATAAGCTAAATTTAGTATCAACTGGTAATTCTTTATCCAAGCCCTAAAAGATACCTGAGAAGTAACTTGATATTGCAGAGAAATACTGAATGCAAAATTCATAAACAACAAGAGCAGTGGGGTGATTTTGACCTTCATAATTTAGTAAAATAGAAAGATTTACTCTTCTAAAATTACAATCTTTCAAATTATCAAGTAAAACCAAACTAATACTGTCTTCAAGATACTGAAGAAAAATTGGTATGCATATACAATTTTTATTTTTATAAGATTTACTATGGACTTATGTATTCTTAAGCCCAATGAAGACATGATTCATTCATTCTATCAAGGTTTATTGAGATCTTCTATTTGTAATTTCATGGTTTGTGTCACTAATGTTTATAATCCAAGATGCATAGTTATGCATGCATGTGACTAAATGTATATACAAATTTTTTCCAAGACAAATAGTAACATGAACAAAAGACTTCTGGAAGTCAGAAAACAAACCTTACTGGGAACATTCTGAAATCCAGCTGATAAACAGAAGTCAGAAGTTTGTTAACAAAATAAAGGTGTACAGCCAGCTCAGTCAGCCAGAATCCCATCAGCAAATAGAAAATAAAAGCAAAATAAATACTGCATCAACTATTCCTAAGTAAGTTAGCAAAAAAATGGTATATGAGAAAATAAATAATTAAGAATGAAAATTTGGCTTTTAGAATATGATGCAACCATTAAAAAACCTGCTGGCATAAACCTTTGTCTAAAACAAAGTAGGTAAATAGAGGTGGATAAAATGGAGATGATAGAAATCAAGGAGAAATTTTACTATCTAAATATATAAAATATATATAAATATTTTTATGTATTACATATACATACATATAAATGAAAGTAAAAGACACAGAAAGGCAAGGCAGTTGGCCCTCCCTATCTGCAAATTCCCCATTTGCCAACCACAAGTTCAACCAAATGGGGAACAAAGATTTTTAAATTCCAGAATTTCCAAAAAGCAAAACTTGAATTTTGCAAAGACAATTATTTACATTCACGTTGTTTACTACTATTCACATTCACATTGTGTATACTACTATTTACATAGCATTTATATTACATTAAGTATCATAAGTAACCTAGAGATTGTTTTAAAAGTGTTTGGGAGGATGTTATAAGTGACATAAAATACTACGGCATTTTATATAAGGGACTTAAGCATCTGCAGATTTTGGTATCCTTGGGAGTCTTGGAAACAATGCCCCAGAGATACTGAAGGATGCCTGTACACACATATAAAGGTCAATATCAAAGAATTCTTCATATTTCAAGTGATATTTATGTATATGAATATATATTTTGTTGCCTCCTAAAAAGATCCACATTCTTCACAATCTACTGTTTTCAAAAGCTATTACTAGAATGAAGTTAAAAATTATGTATCAACCATATGAAGCAGTTGATTTTTTTCCTACTTGTTTATGATATATCAGGCATGGTTCTATTTGCTAAATGGACTGGAAAAGAAAGGGTATTATGCAAATATGCAAGAAGACAGAGTTGTGACTGATGGTTCTGCATGTAAAATGTGTCTAGAATAAAGAATACAAAGTAAAACCTATAGTTGTGTCTGTATTTAAACTTTCAATAGTCTTCCGACTGCTGAAGTTTGAGTCAGTGTAACAGATATGCAAATAGTCCTTAGCAATGTATTTTCTATTACCAGAAGCATTCTACATATTCCAATATTTTGAATTATTTGTTATATAAGTGATCTGTAGAAACTAAACCCAATTCTTATCTCACAAAACATGTCCAGTTTTAACACAAAAATACAATATATTTTCATTTAAACTGAAATAAAAAAGGAAACGAATGTTAAAAGTGTAGCCTGATTCAGTGTTTCCAAGCTGTATTACTTTCTAGGACTTCCCAGGTGGTGATAGTTGTAAAGAATCCACGTGCCAGTACAGGAGATGCAAGAGACCTAGGTTTGATGCCTAGGTCTGGAAGATCCCTGGAGTAGGAAATGGTAGCCTGATTCAGTATTTGCAAGCTGTATTACTTTCTAGGCCTATGTCTAATTATCACTTTAAAAATACTTTAAGGTAACCAATTTGCTTGACACTTACACAACCTTTCACATTATCTCTACTAGAAATAAAATTATTCCTTTGGCTTCTGTTATTTTATTATTTTAAAAGAGGAAAGTCACAAAATCGAACTGATTAAAAACAGACTACCTGCAGATCACGCATGTTGACTCCAAGGAATTTGGAGAATTTTAATTGATGGATTTGTTACCAGTGACTGGCTCTTTTCTATGGCTAGACTGTGGTCCTTCTTCTACTGAATCACTCTTTTCTTAGCTGTTCCAGATCATTGCTTTAATCCTAAATTTTAATTTGTGCAAGTAATCGAGTTATTCAAGCTTTTATCTTTTATAGGGAGACACATTTATTTTTCAGCATATGTCCTCAGATAAAGAATTTTCACAATATCTTATCTATTTTATTTGTACCCTAATGATTTCCACTACTTTTATTAATGCACATAAAATTTATTGTTGTTGTTAAGAAAAACTTTCCAACATGCAATTGGAGCCTGTATTCTGCAGAAATATCTTTTGTACATTGTTATGGCTCCAAAAGAAGCAGAAGATGCATTTTTAATACAAACTTGCTGAATTATTGTACAGGACATTCAACAACCCTGAAAAATATATGAGAACATAGTCTGGATGTTAGTATAGGGACAATGACATATTTATGACTTACACATTAAGTAAAGGATGTTTCACCTGAGTTGTTGGCTGTGATGAAATTCTTGAAAAAATGTAAACACAATTTATCCTCTAAACCTATAACCATATTTAGCTATTTATTATGCTACCAAGTTATTGATAAGTTTTAAAATTGCTTTGATAAGGGTATGACTCTTTCTCATGGAAGAAAAATACCTGCTAGTACTTAAAATATAAAAAGTAACATCTCCTGTAATCACCTTTGTTGACTGGAACTGTCCAGGCAGTCATAAAAATGACCCTAGATTCACGGGATATAAGTCATGTCTAAAACACTCAATCAGCATAAAAGTACAGCTTGCCTCACCAGCATCTAGAAGCACAACATCAGTCTCTCCGTATTTCCCTAGAGTGTGCTAAGCTGGCTGTGGACCATTTCACATACATCATAAGGTCACTGTCACCCCATTACTCTCTTTGGGATAAATAACATTCAAGAACAAAGCTCATTTTTGAGGCTAAGAATAAAGCGCAGTAGAGGAACTATCAAAACACAGAGGAAAGTGCCTTTCCTCTGTTGGTTTGTCAAGTCACTTATTGCTGGTCCAGTCAGTGAAGCAGCCATGTTAATTAAGTGCATGGCCCTTGCCCACTTGGTCCAAGAAACTATTTGGATAGGATCCAAACATAAATACATCTATGTGCATGTGTTCCTGCTCAGTCAACCAGTTGTGTCTGATAATTTGAGACCACGTGTACTGTAGCCCTCTGGGCTCCTCTGTGTATGGGATTTCACAGGCGAGAAAATGGAAATGGGTTGCTATTTCCTTCTTCAAGGGATATCCCTTATCCAGGGATTGAACTCTTGCCTCCTGCATTGGCAGTTGGGTTCTTTACCTCTGAGCCACCAGCAAAGCTCAAATATGTAATGAATAAATTGTTATTTTCTTGGTCACTTCTCTCAACTTTCATCCTTGAATTCCATCTTTTCTGTATCTTGAACCAAAGCCTAAATTGAAGCTTTTAATCACTGCCAGTTGGCTAAAATAAAATCCTAAATCTGATCTGGCAGTGATGACCTAAGAAGTGAAAACCTCCTGCTGCTTCCTCTTCTGTGTGTTTTACTTGTAATGAACTGTTTGCTGTGGTCTCAGAGTAGGCAGGCCCTGACTGAAGTGTTGATTTGCTTCCACCTTGAGATAATCACGAAACTAATAAGTTAGAGGTAAAATACAATCCTGGAGTTTTCAGGTAGCCAGATTTTCACACATTTTAAGTTGAATCAAAGGAAATTACCATTTTTGAGGGTCAAGAATGGTTAAATACTGGTAACTTCATATTGCTCAACTTATAGAACATATACATAAACACTTGAATATTGAAATCATTTTCATATACACAAAATATGGTTACCCTTTTTTTTCCCCAGTTTTGTGACCAAGACTATATGTAATTTTAGAAATAAAGTAACATCATTTTTTCACATTTTCCATAAGCACTAAAATATATGTAGTTGCACAGCTCTGGTATCATTATGAAAAGGCAGAATTTATGTTATGCTGCCTACTTAAGTCCTTTGCAAGATATTTTGCAGCACTGATCTATTGAAGCAGCCTGGCCAGCTTCTAAATAACCACATTTTTATCTCAACACATGAACCGTATAGTCAGTAGCCAAAATCCATCTTTGAATATGAAATCAGGTTGCTGAAGATTTGCTATGATCTATAATCTAAAATGTGCTAGTGGCTCTAAGTACTGATTTGTTAGACTTAATTTAAACACATACAACAGCTGGTCTAACCAGATCCTGGGTGGAATAATTTCTAAAAGAAACAAAAGTAATTGCTTTCTAGTTACATGTCTATGCCTACAATAAAAATAACATGCCAGTTTTCTGTATCAGGAAGAAAAATAAAAGCAGCAATAGTTATAAAATGCCTTGTATAAAACAGTTCTTAAATGTATTTCACAAATATAAATTTTATGGATCAAATTATCATCCATAAAATCTGGTATCACTTAATAGCCATTTAAATCTCTGTAGTCTCATGGCCATATAATCAGGCCATATTGTTGAGAGCAAGAAAAATATTCCATAGAATAGTGAGAGCTATACTTAAGCCAAATCTTTTGATATACCTTAAAACTAAATTTACATAAATGGGGGTACATTTATAACAGAATTTTCTGAAATCCTAATATAATTAAAGGCACAAGTAGAAATAGCCAGGCTTGATCTTGTGATACGCTCGAAGTATACCAGTGTAAAATATGATTTTGTTTATTAGAAATAATAATATATAAAATTTTCAGCTAATTCAAGGTCCTATTAAAATCAGTGCTGGAAAATAAAATAAGTAACATTACACAAATCTGAGCTTACAATAGGTGCAGTGATATAGTGTTAAAGATATCACTGATGTATGCTTCCTGGGAAAGCTATGGGGTAGCAAAGATGTCACAGGAATTAGCCCCTGAATTAGATATGCACCAGGATATTTCTAGGTATTTTATTTGGATCCCTCGGGAAAGTTAAAGAAGTTTATTTAAAATGAGAAGACCTAATGGAGAAGAGGATGTTTTAGTCCAGAAACTTTTGTATGTGGCTGGCTTACTCATCCATCATTGACTGTATAGGAAAAACAAACAAATAAATAAAAGTCAGCTACAGGCAAATACTTCTATCTTATTACATTTCACTTGCTTTGTTGTTTTCTCTTCATAGTGTCTGAGCTTCCTGGTTCTCTTTTAAGTTCTGTTTCTAAAGATCTGCCCAAATCCATCCCAATCTCCTTATTTAGGAGATTTATGGTATGTGAGGGCTTCTCTGGTGGCTCAGTGGTAAAGAATTCACACACAATGCAGGAGATTCAGGTTTGATCCCTGAGTCAAGAAGATCCCCTGGAGAAGGACATGGCAACCCACCCCAGTATTCTTGCCTGGGAAATTCCATGGACAGAGACGCCAGGAGAGCTACAGTCCATGGGGTACACAAAAGAGTCAGACACGACTGAAACACCAACAACATGGTGTGTGAAATACCTACTATCTAGAAATTCTATGTACAAGCATGATGAATTATAATCATTTGGGGATGAGGTGAGAGACTGACATTAGAGACTTTTTAGAAATGTTATATAAAGTATATCACAGAATCCTTGCAACTATACTGTGATGTAGCCATTATTTTTACAGATGAGGAAGCTACAACTCAGAGAAAATACTTGCATGATATATATCAAATCTGTCATCATATTTTCTCTGTTCTGTGGTTAGCATGTATCTAGAACCAGAGCACTTCTCTATCGTCCTCCCTTGGTCAAAGCCACCTCATGTGCTTACCTGGGACATTCTGCTACTTCTGCCCCACCCCATATTGACTAGTAGAAACGTAGCAGGATATTTTACAGTAAAGTCAGGAATGTCACCAATCAGCTCAAAATCCTCAAATGGCTTCCCCTTTCACTTCAAGAAAAACTCAAGAACCTTATCATTTACCAGGCTGCATATGATTCTGACCCTCAGCCTATCCCTAGATCATTCTGATCCAGTTTCACTTTCCTATTTACAGTTTCTCAAACAAATCTCCTTAAGGCCTGACCTTTGCAAGTGCTTTCTTTTCTGCTGGGAGGTCTTCTGCTGGGAGGTCTTCAGCTCTCCCCATGGCAAAACACTTCATCTTACAAGACTCTGATCAAAGATCACCTGGCCAATCAGGCCTTGCCTAGCTCTCCTATATGAATTAGAATCCCTACCCCATCTTCTTTCAGTACCCTCCTTAACACTTTTTTTTCTCAGTAGATTTTATTATCAGCTACATGTTCTTTGTGGGAAACCCACTCCAGTACTCTTGCCTGGAGAATCCCATGGAGGAGGAGCCTGGGAGGCTACAGTCCGTGGGGTCGCAAAGAGTAGGACACGACTGAGTGACTTCTTACTTACTTATATGTTCTTTGTACTTATATTCACTGCATGTCCTTATGACTCAGATATAAACTTCATGAGGGCTGGGAATATTTCATTCATTGCTACATTCCTGGTGCCTGGCATATGCTCACGCATAGCAGACACACAATAAACAGTTGTTGAATTTATGGTGCAGTCCTTGCCAGGTGTTCAGTCTAAAGTATTCATGGCAATGAAATGTCTGAGGAAAGAAGTGTTTCAGGAAGGGTTCCATGACATCAATATAGCCAACGCTGTCTACAAGGGGGGTCTCTGAGAGACTCTGAACAATTTTTCCTATTCCTCAGATAACAAAACCTCAAAAGAGACTATCTTCCATGGCTTTTCTTTTTCTTTGTAAAAACTGATGTCTGGAACTTCTGTGGTCATCACATTAAGTCCATACATGCTATGAATACTGCAGATATCAGAGAGGAGAGGTAAAAAGGATCTGAAAGAGATTCAGTGTCATTCTTGAGTTCCCAAATCAGTTATCATGGAGTGATACCCTATCTCTGGGCTTCTTGATACATCAGATATTATATTCCCTCACTGTTGAAGCTTGAGTTAGAGCTCCCTATTTTGTGGCCAAAGTATTGTCCCCCTGTCATAAAAGATGGATGTAGCCCTTGAATAAGAGCCATGTGGCTTGTTTTAGCTTATGAGACATCAGATTGTGAGCAAAGCAGGAGTTTACAAGGCACTGAAGAATTGGGGCTTTCGTGCTTGCTACTTGTGGAGCCCTGTAACACCCATATGTCAACAAACCCAGACCAGCCTATGCAATGATCAGACATAGGGTGATGAGAGACACACAGCCAGTACCACTGAATCATGTGACCGCCACCTGCCAAACAGGTAAGTAAAGCATGGAGTGCTAGCTGACTGCCAATTCATGAATGAGTCAGGTCAGACCCAGCAGATGCACTGCTTAGTCAAATTGCTGACTCATGAAATAGTGAGCTAAACAAGTGGATGTTATTTATATCACTAAATATCGGTATGTGTGTGTGTATATATATATATATTATATATATATATAATGCATCATATCTGATATATACAGTGACAAAATAGAGTTTGCTTACACAAACTATTCTTTCCAACATAGTAATTGTAACAGTATTCATGGTATCAATGCTGTCATGTTCCAAACCTAGATATCTAGAAAAAAGTGAAGTTAAAAAGGGTGGTAGCAGATATGGAAAAGACTGAAGCAAACACGTTCTTGGTGATAAGTACACACTGCTTGCAATATCACACAGAGAATTCTCTGTCATAAATGCCACAAGCAATGGTATGATAAAAAACTTAGAAATAACAGAAGAACTTACAAATAACAATTCTATTCCCAATTTCCTTCTCTAAGGCAGTTTTTTTTGTTTTGTTTTGTTTTGTTTTTTAGAGTCATTTCTAATGCTATATTACATCCTAGGACGGCCTCTACCATCCCTGCCTTGATCTCCTCTCTGGCTTGCTCTAAGAAAACTGATATTCCAATTTGACTTTATAATTGCTTTGCTCAGATTAAATTTCTGTCCTTAAGATGTGTTATAACTCTTCTCTCTTTTGCTCAAATTCAGGATATGTATTCTAGAATATCTGACTTGGCCCAGAGCCTATCAAGAGCTGTATGAATATCTAAAGATATTCATTTTGGAGAACTATGAATAAATTTAATTAAACATCCCCTATTCTGGCCTTTCTAATAATAAGTGTGTCATAGCAATAGGTTCTCTAGGGATTAATAGGAAATATTTGAGTTAAATTAATATAACATGTTTGGAGTGGATAGATTTATTAATATAACAAAAATGGGATGACTGACTTCAGTTTTAGTTCTTGATAATGTTGTAGAGTAAAAAAAATAATTATGGGAATTATTTTAATTCTTTGAGCCTTAATTGTCTCATCTGTAAAATGGTCATAAAACCAGGTATGAGAATCCTCATTCAAGTGCTGTGAGTGATGGCTGGGCAATGAATGTGCTCCAAGGAAACAAAGAAATTCCCACTTTGATACCTCACTCTTGCAGTTTTGGCAGAGAGAGCAAGATAAAGATTCATTCATTCAAGCTATATATTCTTTCTCTGAAAAAATTCTAACTGGGAAAATAAATTTTAGAAGAAAAGTTATTTTGTTTCTGAAAATCAGAGATGAACAAAATGATCAAGATGAATACACCCACATACACCTGTATAAATAGCCCACAAGCATCTCTACAATTGCTTACTTTCAATGATTAAAAACAATGTAAATGTAAACAATGTAAAATTTATGAGGAAAATAGAATGGGGCCACACAAAAAAGAAACTGGAAGGCATATTAAAAATAAATAATGAAATAAAAATTCGACAAAAGAAATAATGAAACAAAAATTAAGCATCATTAAGTAAGAAGTTGAATTAACACTACATTCAAAAAAATAAAAATCATGAAATAAAGGGAACAAAATTTACAAAACAAAACAAAGGACCTCTAATTCTAGTTTCTGTTATAAAGAAATAAGGAGGTAAGAACTGCAAAATTAAAATGTTGTGAAGAAATTATTGAACTACATGGTTAAAGAGAGAATCCCACAATATCCTTGACAGTGAATTAAGGCGCCAAACACCAGAAAACAACAGAAACACACATCAAGCAAAACAAAATGAAGCTCATTCTTACTATCAAGTTTCTCTTCTAAAATCAAATGTACCAGGAGACAGATGGGAATAGCCACAGAGTTTTATGAGAAAATAACTGTAACCTTTTAATACGTCAACTTGTCTCCATGTATCAGAATATTTAAAGGAATTTACAAATATATAGACATAACTCAGTGTCTATATTGAGTGCCATGTGCCAATAGCCAAACCTACCCACCAGCATTCTTCTCTATACACAGTTCTTTGACTTAATTATGTGTAATTCTCTGTCCCAACCCCACTGCCAGCTGCACCCTCAACATTCTAACTTGCTCAAAATAGAAGTATCATTTTCTGAGTTTATCTTTCCTCTATTATTCCCTCTGTTTTCCTCTAAGTTCCTCTATCTGTGTGCCTCTACATGCCTCTGTGTTCCTCTGTCTTTCTTCTATGTTTGCCAACCATAGCCAATAAAACTTAACACACTATGGATTCATTAAGTTCACCAACTGCCTTACATACATTCACAGGTGATTATTTAAATACTTTACAACTAATATAAATAAAAGTAATATAAATAAACTTCCTTCACTCTTGCAATTTCTTCACTACCTCACTGCTTAAAACCTAGACCATCTCTCCATTTATTTTATATTTGTGTTAAGATCACACCCTCAACTTCTTGTTTGTCAATTTCTGTATTATTCAGAGGAGGCTCAGAGCCATGTTATGGTTTCCATGGTTTCTCTGGTTTCTATGGTTCCAGAACATTTGCAGGGTCTTCTTTCAGTAAAGCACTACTCATTATATTTTGTGACTACATGGATATAAACATGAATATAATCCAGATATGATTGCATTAATTGTTCTTCTGATCTTATTTAAAGAAATTAAAACATTTTTCCAGGTTCCTAGATAGGCCTTAGGCATTATGGCTACCATGCTTAATGGATGAGTCAATAATTGAAAAACTTAAGATCATGGCATTCTGTCCTATTAGTTCACGGCAAACAGATGGGGAAAAGTGAAAAAGTGACAGATTTTATTTTCCTGGGATTCAAAATCACTGCAGATGGTGACTGTGGCCATGAAATGGAAAGACATTTGCTTCTTTGAAGAAAATCTATCACAAACCGAGATAGAGTATTAAAAAGCAGGACATCACTTTGCTAACAAAGGTCCATATAGTCAAAATTATGGTTTTTCCAGTATGGGTGGATGTGAGAGCTGGGCCATAAAGAAGGCTGAGTGCTAAAGAATTGATGCTTTCAAACTGTGGTGTTAGAGACTCTTTAGAGTCCCTTGGACAGCAAAGAGATCAAACCAGTCAATCCTATAGGAAATCAACACTGAGTATTCACTGGAAGGACTGATGGTAAAGCTGAAGCTTAAGCTCCAATACTTTGACCACCTGATGCAGAGAGCCAACTCACTGGAAAAGATCCTGATGCTGGTAAAGACTGAGGGCAGGAGAAGTGGTCAACAGAGGATGAGATGGTTGTATGACATCACTGACTCAATGGACGTGAGTTTGAGCAAACTCTGGGAGACAGTTAAGGACAGGGAAAGCTGGTGTGCTGTAGTCAATGGGGTCGCAAAGAGTTGGACATGCCTTGTGACTGAACAACAACAGCTTTGAATGTACTAGATTATAATATAATAGCAAAAGAAAGCCTAATTTTCCAGGGACTTAAAACAAGAAAAGTGTCCTTCTTGCAGGTGTTACACATCTGTGTGCACTGGGATGGGTCTGGACCTGTGCCATGCTCACTGTGCGGTTGCCCTTTTGTAAAATATGGCTTGTCACTGTGGCAGAAAGAGAATGAAACCACAAGGAAGTGGGTACTGGACCTAGAAACTCCTAGAAACTGGACCTAGAAATTCCAGTTTCTAGGAGTAGGAAGCAGGCTGAAGACCACACTATAGAAGCCATTTACTTATATCGAGACTCATCATCTCATTTCTTGCCTGTTTCTCTGTCTTCCGAAATGATCTTCCATTCATGGCACTGGAATTAATTACTTAGTATCCCTTTAAGAGTCAGTCCCAATGGAGCTCATCTTTATTTTCCTGGATTACATTTGAGGCATGAGTTTTCTATGACCAAACAAGCTTAAATCACTTGCCATTTGATTCATTTGAGGCTAAAAATCAAACGCTAAAGTCATAACACCATTGCCATTCATTTTGTAATGAAGAATACTCTCTAATTTCCAAAATGTCTTAAACTTTGTTCCTTTTTAAGCAAGTGAGGATTTTCTTTATTCTATGCATAAGCATATTTTCCTTCCTTAATGTTCTCTTCTCTATCTGCATACATTAACTTTTTTTATTTTTATACTCTTGTCATTATTCTAACTTCTTTTATAAGTAATTTCAGTAAAACAAATGCTCTTCTCTATTGTGTTTACTTGTTTCTTGTTTGTCACTCTTACTAAACTGTGAGGGATTATGATTTACTAAATAATATTCCTAGTTTCTACTGTAGCATTAGAATATACTAAGTTTTGAATTAAATTTGAACAAGACATCGGAAAATATCTTTTATTTAAAAGGTTCTCTTCAGATTGATATATACTGTGGCAAGTCACATTACACCAGGTTCAGTTTACAATGAAGAAACTGAATACCTGGCCACTAGTCCTTTCTGGACCTAACTTATGTAATTTATACTTCCTTAGCTTTCTGAATTCATCTCATGCTCCCATTCCCTACACCATCATGCAACACATCTCACTGCTCTGAGAACACACTGTTGTTTTACACATGGCTGTGCCTTTAACATAAATTGTTACTCTCCCTGGATTGGATTATTTTCCTCTCATCTTCCTGATGAGGTCAAATATCACTTCAAATATTATCCCAATATGAAGACTTTTCAGCGAGTTGTCTGCATCCCTGTATAGCTTTATACATACTTCCTTTATCTCATTTATTAAATTGCTATTAGTTTATGTGCTTTTCAGAGAAGGCAATGGAACTCCACTCCTGTACTCTTGCCTGGAAAATCCCATGGACGGAGGAGCCTGGTAGGCTGCAGTCCATGGGGTCGCTAAGAGTCGGACTGAGTGAGTTCACTTTCACTTTTCACTTTCCTGCATTGGAGAAGGAAATGGCAAGCCACTCCAGTGTTCTTGCCTGGAGAATCCCAGGGACGGGGGAGCCTGGTGGGCTGCCGTCTATTGGGCTGCACAGAGTTGAACACAACTGAAGTGACTTAGCAGTAGCAGCAGTAGCGGCATGTGCTTTTGTGCTTCACATGAGGGTCACAGATAAAACAAGACATGGGATGCGGATATTTCATTTTTGTACTCCGAATAGCGTCCTCCATGCCTTTCAAATTATAGGGGGACACGATGCCATCAGTCTATACAGGTATAGCTGACACTATAGAAGGATAAGACATGCATGGCAAAGAAGAATTGTGTGTGCATGTGTGTGTGTCTGTGTGTGTAAGAATTCTGAATATCTGGGAATATTCCTCTTCTATAGTGTCTTGTTTAAAAATCTGATCTGAATACATCACACACACCCACAACACATCATACCCAAAACACACCCACAACAGAAGACACTTTACTTCAGTTGGTGAAGTGTCACCAACTGATGAAAGAGTAGGTATCAATGAGCTTAGAGGAAAGAAACAATCAATAAAAAAATCTGGTTTTCAAAACTGGGGCCAATAGTGCCATCTGCATCAACCCTTCCTTAGTCACGTTTAGTAACAACTCTCCTCCCATCCCTCCTTCCCCACCCTAGCAAGGGTAACCATTATACTAACTTATAAACTATAGATCAGTTTTGCCTGTTTTTGAAATTTATAAATGAACTCATACAGAGTTCATTTATCCTGCTCAATGCCTAAAGGAAATTCATCCTCATTGTTGTTTTATTTTTCTAATTCTTAATTAATTTTCTATAGTCTGTTATCTTAATATAGTACAGTGCATCTATCCTGTAACTGATATATTTTGGGGTCATTTCCAGATTGGGCTACTAGTTTTTAAATATGCCTTATGGTGAACATAAGTATACATTCTATCAAGTGAAGTTGCTAGTCTAAGGGCAGAATCACAGAATTCTCTTGCATATAGCAACTGTGCTTAAGGCCCATGTGTCTTATCAGGCTTATTTCCATAAATACCACTTGGCAAGGATTTTTTTATGATAACAAAATAGTAATTGCTTTCCTGAGTCTTACGAGAGAGGGGGGAGTTTTCTTTTCTGTATCTTAAGATTTTCTTTTAATAGTTATTCAATTTTCAGGGCCAAAAATTGAAATTTCATTCATGACCACTTGGGATAAAAAGTTGATCTAAGAAGCTCAACATATGGTATAAAATGAAGAGGGACAAAATGGGATGACTATATGGATATATGGTATAGAAATGTATTGATTAGAAACCATACTGGGATCATACTGCAAAATGACCAATGCTAAATAGACACCATTATTTTGGTATGAATAAGAAACAAACAAAAAAAAAACATGAAGAAAGTCTTACCCTAGGCTAATTTGATAGTTACATGCAGGATAAATTAAAGGGGAGAGATAGAAACAGTTTGAAGTCTTCTAAATCATTTAAAATGAATGATGACTCAGACCAGAACTGAAGAATGGGTATGGAGTGTGTGTGTGTGTATGAGTCCTTACATGTGTATGGTGGAAAACCAGGGCTAACACAGTAGAGAATGTAGGGGAAGAACTGACAAGATATAGCAACTAACTGGACACTGCAATGAAGAAGATGCAACAGAAATTATGTTTGATCCTGGGTAACGGCAAAGCACACAAACTGGAAATTCAGAAGGAGTATTCCATTTCCTAGGAAGAGTGAATTTGTTGCAGACACACTGAATTTTGTCTGATTCTGACATCTCAAAGTGAAACTGATTAACAACCAAAAGAGAATTGTGGCCTTGACATGCAGACTGAGATGGCAATAGGAATAACTAACAAGAAAATAAATGGGGACTCTCAAGGCACCTCTATGCAATTTTAAATAAAATTTAAAATGATTGAAAAATAATTTCACAGATGTTCAAAGAATGTTCTTCCCTTGAGACTGATTTGTAGACTCAATGGTTTAATCACATTACATGTTGAACTATTTAATATATAAACAGCATTCCAGAAAGATTTCAAAGCTCTCTGCTTAAACTTCTAGTGAATAATTGCCAGAATGCAATTAGAGTCTACACACATCAACTTTTGAAGTCTAAAGCCAGAAATGTGTAAATGTGCTAGCTTAAATTAGCTATAGGATGTCAATACTGGGTGGGTGATTGAATTCTTTCTAAACTGGCTTAATGCTGCATTCATTTTTCTATGTCCTATGCCTATGCCAAAGGCCAATTTTACATAAACATGTATAAAATGAAACATTTATTTTTATGTTTTAACCTTTCATTCTACCAAACTTTATAACAGTTCACATATATATCTCTCTATAGGTTTGAATAATATAGTTAGAATTTAAATTTCATTTCCATATGAATTATTAATATTTATTTTGTGTATATGAAATAGATATTTCATGCTATAATCTTAAAATAATAATTGCTTTTTCTAAATACAAAAAATAAAAATTATAATTTTATAATTATTTTAAAATAAAAACAATAAAAATATTTTTTTCTTAAGCATTAATGCAAATATCTTACATTTTGACAAATATGAACTTTATATTTAGACAAGAGGGCTTCCCGGTGGCTCAGTGGTAGAGAATCTATCTGCCAACGCAGGCGATGTGAGTTCCATCCCTGGGTTGGGAAGATCCCCTGGAGGAGGGCATAGCAACCCACCCCAGTATACTTGCCTGGGAAATCCTATGGACTGAGGAGCCTGGTGGGCTTCAGTCCTGGGGGTCACAAAAAGATTGAACATGATCTAGCAACTAAATAACAATATTCAGACAAGAAGAGAAAAATCAATATTCAGTTCAGTTCAGTTCAGTCCCTCAGTCGTGTCCACCTCTTTGCGACCCCATGGACTGCAGCACTTCAGGCTTCCCTGTCCATCACCACTCCCAGAGCCTGCTCAAACTCATGTCCATTGAATCAGTGATGCCATCCAACCATCTCATCCTCTATCATCCTCTTTTCTTCCTGCCTTCAATCTTTCCTGGTATTAAGGTCTTTTCCAGCAAGTCAGTTCTTCATTGGTGGCCAAAGTATTAAATACAAGTAAAACACTAATTCAGGTTCAAAATACCCCATCATATACAATTGAACCAGACTTTAAAGATTTCCCAAAGTTTATTCTTATCCCATTTTATAATGTCTAGCTTATATTCACAGAAAGTGTTTCACAGCACTATAACAGAAATATTGCTACACACAAAATATCCAAATTCATGTTATATTTCACAATTTTCTGATGAAAATTTAAAAAAAAAAACAGAATGGTGTTCTAATTTTTAAATTTAGCTGATATTTTTAATTTAAATTTAAAATTAAATTTTTAATTAAAAAAACTTTAATTTTATTTTTATTATTATTATTATTTTTTATTAAATTTGTTTATTTTTTTAATTACAATACTGTATTTGTTTTGCCATACATTGACACGAATCAGCCATAGGTGAACACAATCTCCCAATTTTAATTTTAAATGTAACTAATCTATGAATTGAAAAAGATACGATGAGAGGAAATTAATATGAAAATGTAAGGATATATATTATTAAAATTAAGTATTCTAAAAATAGGATTTGTACATGAATCTAATTGAAGAGACAATACATCAGTAAAATATATTATTTTATTTCATTTAAATTAGCATTACAAACTAGCCAATTAACTACTTTATCTTATTATATTTAAAGCACTGTTCATTTCATTAAAAAATTAAAAATTAACTGGTTTTCTCCTGTCTTTTTTTGTTTCTATAATCAATAAATATTTACTGCATACCATCATGAGCTTAGCCAAGAGCTAAGTGATCTTGGATACAAATAATGATAAACACTGTAGATATTTATAATTTAAATTGGAAAAAAAGATACATATATAAGAGAAAATTAAGGAAGAATAAAATATACTTTTCTTTAATCTATATTGGGTCTAACTTAATACTTCTTAGGTAAGAGGGGTAATAAATAAAGCTTAGAAGAGATAAATGACCTGTTTGCAAGCAAAAGTATTACTATTCCTGTGTTGCAGTAAAGTGGTTGCATTTGTTTTCTAAGCTGCATAACAAATTACCACAAACTTAGTGGGTGACCACAACATACATTTATTTAATTTTTTTGCTTATTTTAATTTTTTTTTTAAACATACCTTATTAGCTTACAGTTTCCTTGGCTGGCAAGTCCAAGCAGAGTTTCACTGGTTCCCCTGCCTAGGGTCTCACAAGGCTGAAATCAAGACATTGCCTGGAATGGCCTCTCCTCTAGAGACTGGGGTTTAAGATTACCCTAGATGTCCAGTGATTAAGACTCTGAGCTGCCGATGCAGGAAGTGCATTCAATCGCTGGTTGGGGAATTAAGATCCCACATATGACACACTGATGCCAAAAGATTTAAAAAATAGACTTTGGGATTAATTTTCCAACTCTCTCAGGGTGGGAGCAGAAATCAGTTTTTTTTTCAGTGACAAGCCTGAGGTCCTGAGCTCCCAGAGGGACCCCTTCTCCATGTACTTCTAAACGTTTACTTCTTCATGGCCAGCAAGAGATGTCCATTCTAAGCTTTGATTCTCTACTTTAAGATACTTCCTAGACTTAGGAAATATCCCTTTGAGTACCTTATAATCACCTGAATAGGACTTGAATTACATCTGCAAAATTTCTTGACTTAATGTTGTTCTTATGTTCTGTTGATTAGAATCAAATCACATGTTACACTCATACACTCAAGCGTAAGTATTAAACAATGATGTGAATAACTGGGTGCCAGAAATCAGGATTCATTATAATTCTCCTGACTAGTGTTGCGACGGGGTAAATGTGAACTTGAGCACTGATCCAACCAGAGAACTGGCATAAATACATTTATACTCTGAAATTTATATTGAATTTCATGCTGAATGGTTTAGAATTTCATTAATTGTGATTGGGAAAAAGAATTAAAAAGAAACCTAGAGGCCATAAACATCACTAAAACTCAAGCTGTATTATTTCAACTTTCTCTTAAAGTTGTGTTTGAGTATTATGAATTGGAAGTTCTGTTTGTCACATGATCAAAATCTGACTTAAATGATTTTGAATTTGTAATGGTTCTATAGATTCATTCATTATTCAACAAAGTTATTGATACCCAAAATTTGCCTGTGAATGTGTCAGATGCTTAAAATTAAATATTCTAAAATGAAATGACTAATGTCCCAGCTGCCAAGGAATTCATAATGTAGTAGGTATATACCATATAAGCATACAGTCATATTAGTGTAAAGTTATCAATAGTGATTTATTGGGGTCTGGTATGAGGGGGATGGATGGTAAAGTAAGGCTTCAACATCTAATATAACAGGTATCTTGAGGAAACATTCTTTGGGTACTGGAAAGATATATAAATTAATACATGCTGCTGCTGCTGCTGCTAGGTCGCTTCAGTCATGTCTGACTCTGTGCGACCCCATGGACGGCAGCCCACCAGGCTCCTGTGTCCCTGGGATTCTCCAGGCAAGAACACTGGAGTGGGTTGCCATTTCCTTCTCCAATGCAGGAAAGTGAAAAGTGAAAGTGATAAATACTCATACATATATGTTCTGCAGAAGAAAACTGACCTTCCTTAATATATTATTATGAAGTTAGGGAACACTCCCTAGAATCACCCTAACTTTGACATCAATTACAAGTATGACTGTCTTTAAGGTCATCTTCAGTTTTGATAATTCATTAGGACTCACAGACTCCCTGAAAGCCATTATACCTACAGTTAAGGCTTATCACAGTGAAACGATACAGATTAAGGACTTTCCAGGTGATGCAGTGATAAAGAATCCAGCTGCCAATGCAGGAGGCTCTAGAGACATAGATTTGATCCTTGGGTTAGGACGATCCCCTGGAGTGGGAGACAGCAACGTGCTCCAGTACCTTGCCTGGAAAACCCCGCAGACACAGGAACCAAGCAGGCTACGCAGTCCATGGAGTCATAAAGAGTTGGACACCTCTGAGTGGCCGAGAACATACAGATTAAAATCAGCCAAGGAAACAGATACATGGAGAGGAACCCACGCATAACTTCCAGTTGTCTCTCCCAGTGGAGTCATAGTACTAAATTTCTGGGCAACAATGTGCGACAATATATGGAGTATTGCCAACTGGGAAGCTTATCTGGGCCTTGGAATCCAGAATTCTCATCAGGACTTGTCAGTTCAGTTCAGTTGCTCAGATGTGTCCGACTCTTTGCAATGCCATGAACTGCTGCATGCCAGTCATCCCTGTCTATCATCAACTCCTGAAATTTACTGAAACTCATTTCCATTGAGTTGATGATGCCATCCAACCATCTCAACCTCTGTCAGCCCACTCTCCTCCTGCCTTCAGTCCTTCCCAGCATCAGGGTCTTTTCCAACGAATCAGTTCTTTGCATCAGGTGGCCAAAGTATTGGAGTTTCAGCTTCAGCATCAGTCCTTCCAATGAATATTCAGGACTGATTTCCTTTAGGATGGACTGGTTGGATCTCCTTGCAGTCCAAGGGACTCAAGAGTCTTCTCCAACACCACAGTTCAAAAGCATCAATTATTGGGTGCTCAAATTTCTTTATAGTCCAACTCTCACATCCATGCATGACTACTGGAAAAACCATAGCTTTGACTAGACAGACCTTCGTTGGCAAAATAATGTCTCTGCTTTTTAATATACTCTCTAGGTTGGTCATAGCTTTTTTCCAAGGAGCAAGTATCTGTTAACTTCACGGCTGCAGTCACCATCTTCAGTGATTGTGGAGCCCAAACATGGTTGTTCCCTCATGCTGCTGACCTCAGTTTGCAGACCTTCCAGAGAGTGAACAAATACTTCATGACCCAAAGCCCTCACCATAAATCACACTGTAAGACTATGTGTTGTAGCCCAGGGGATCAATATAAAGAAAGACACCCTTATTAGGCACTCTCATTACGACATTCAAAGATCTTATAAGTAACTTCACATAAGCCAAGAGTTCAAGTCAGGTTTTTTGTTGAGTAAAGCTAATTCTTGCAACAACGCAAGAGAAGACTCTACACATGGACATCACCAGATGGTCAACACCAAAATCAGATTGATTATATTCTTTGCAGCCAAAGATGGAGAATCTCTATACAGTAAACAAAAATAAGACCAGGAGCTGACTGTGGCTCAGATCATGAACTCCTCATTCCCAAATTCAGACTTAAATTGAAGAAGATAGGGAAAACCACAAGACCATCCAGGTATTACCTAAATTGAATCCCTTTTGATTATGCAGTGGAAGTGAGAAATAGATTTAAGGGCCTAGATCTGATAGGTAGAGTGCCTGATGAACTATGGACTGAGGTTTGTGACATTGTACAGGAGACAGGAATCAACACCATCCCCATGGAAAATAAATGCAAAAAGCAAAATGGCTGTCTGAGGAGGCCTTACAAACAGCTGTGAAAAGAAGAGAAGTGAAAAGCAAAGGACAAAAGGAAAGATATAAGCATGTGAATGCAGAGTTCCAAAGAATAGCAAGAAGAGATAAGAAAGCCTTCTTCAGCAATCGATGCAAAGAAATAGAGGAAAACAACAGATGTGAAAGAATAGAGATCTCTTCAAGAAAATTAGAGAAAACAAGGGAAATTTTCATGCAAAGATGGGCTCAATAAAGGACAAAAATGGTATGGACTTAACAGAAGCAAAAGATATTAAGAAGAAGAGGTGGCAAGAATACACAGAAGAACTGTACAGAAAAGTGCTTCATGACCAAAATAATCACAGTGGTATGATCACTCACCTAGAACCAGACATCCTGGAATGTGAAGTCAAGTGGGCCTTAGAAAGCATCACTACGAACAAAGCTAGTGGAGATGATGAAATTCCAGTGGAGCTACTTCAAATCTTGAAAGACGATGCTGTGAAAGTGCTGCACTCAATATGCCAGCAAATTTGGTAAACTCAGCAGTGGCTGCAGGACTGGAAAAGGTCGGTTTTAATTCTAATCCCAAAGAAAGGCAATGCCAAAGAATGCTCAAACTACTGCACAATTGCAGTCACCTCACAGGCTAGTAAAGTAATGCTCAAAATTCTCCAAGCCAGGCTTCAGCAATACGTGAACTATGAACTCCCTGATGTTCAAGCTGGTTTTAGAAAAAGCAGAGGAACCAGAGGTCAAATTGCGAACATCCACTGGACCATGGAAAAAGCAAGAGAGTTCCAGAAAAACATCTATTTCTGCTTTCTTGACTATGCCAAAGCCTTTCACTGTGTGGATCAAAATAAATTGTGGAAACTTGTGAAAGAGAAGGGAATACTGACCTGCCACTTGAGAAACTTATATGCAGGTCAGGAAGCAACAGTTAGAACTGGACATGGAACAACAGATTGGTTCCAAACAGGAAAATTAGTGTGTCAAGGCTGTATATTGTCACCCTGCTTATTTAACTTATATGCAAAGTACATCATGAGAAACACGGGCCTGGAAGGAGCACAAGCTGGATTCAAGATTGCCAGGAGAAAGATCAATAACCTCGGATATGCAGATAATACCACCCTTATGGCATAAAGTGAAGAGGAACTAAAAGCCTCTTGATGAAACTGAAAGAGGAGAGTAAAAAGTTGGCTTAAAGCTCAACATTCAGAAAATGAAGATCATGGCCTCTGGTCCCATTACTTCATGGGAAATAGATGGGGAAACAGTGGAAACAGTGTCAGACTTTATTTTTTTGGCTCCAAAATCAGTGTAGATGGTGACTGCAGCCATGAAATTAAAAGATGCTTACTGCTTGGAAGAAAAGTTATGACCAACTTAGATAGCATATTTTAAAGCAGAGACATTACTTTGCCAACAAAGATCCGTCTAGTCAAGGCTATTGTTTTTCCAGTGGTCATGTATGGATGTGAGAGTTGGACTGTGAAGAAGGCTGAACACCAAAGAATTGATGCTTTTGAACTGTGATGTTGGAGAAGACTCTTGAGAGTCCCTTGGACTGCAAGGAGATCCAACCAGTCCATTCTAAAGGAGATCAGCCCTGGGATTTCTTTGGAAGGAATGATGCTAAAGCTGAAACTCCAGTACTTTGGCCATTTCATGTGAAGAGTTGACTCATTGGAAAAGACTGATACTGGGAGGGATTGGGGGCAGGAGGAGAAGGAGATGACAGAGGATGACATGGCTGAATGGCATCACTGACTCGATGGATGTGAGTCTGTGTGAACTTCGGAAATGGTCACAGACAGGGAGGCCTGGCTTGCTGCGATTCACGGGGTCGCAGAGAGTCAGACATGACTGAGTGAACTGAACTGTACTTAACTGAAAGTTAATTCTTGACTGTTGGTGTTTTTAGCCCTAAGTTGTGTCCGACTGAGTCATAGATCCCCAGGCTCTTCTGTATACGGGATTTCCCAGGCAAGAATGCCATTTCCTCCTCCAGAACTTTTCAACCCAGGAATGGAACCCACATCTCCTCCATTGGTAGACATATTCTTTACCACTGAGATATCAGGAAGCCCAAATTCCTGACCACTTCATTGCAAAACAACTTCAAAATGTCTAAATGTTGAAGGAAGTAGTATACATACAGGATAATCTACAAACTTGTCTATTCAGTTCAGTTCAGTTCAGTCACTCAGTCGTGTCTGACTCTTTGTGACCCCATGAACTGCAGCACACCAGGCCTCCCTGTCCATCACCAACTCCCGGAGTTCATTCAGACCCACATCCATTGAGTCAGTGATGCCATCCAGCCATCTCATCCTCTGTCATCTCCTTCTCCTCCTGCCCCCAATCCCTTCCAGCATCAAAGTCTTTGCCAATGAGTCAACTCTTCGTATGAGGTGGCCAAAGTACTAGAGTTTCAGCTTTAGCATCATTCCTTCCAAAGAAATCCCAGGGTTGATCTCCTTCAGAATGGACTTGTCTATTACTGAGCTGAAATTGGTTTCAATCGTTTACAAAATCTGTTATTTCTAATGGATTGACCAAAATGTTTGGTCAGGTTTTTCCATGAGATGTATGGAAAAACTGAACTTACCTAACTTTTGGCCAATCCAATATTTCATTTAATTTCTATAGGTCAGAGTTGTAGTATTTTGGGGGCTTTCCAGGTGGATGCTGGTGGTAAAGAACCCACCTGCCAATGCAGGAGATGTAAGAGACATCTTACATCTTCTCACGTCTTACATCTTCGATTCCTGTGTTGGGAAGATCCCTTGGAGGATGGCATGGCAAACCACTCCAATATTCTTGTCTGGAGAATCCCAAGGACAGAGAAGCCTGATGGTTTATGTTCCATAGGGTTGCAAAGAGTTGGACAGGACTATAGTATCTTATCATAAATGCAGTATTTTGGACAAATCTTTAAGAAGCAAGAGTAGTTAGAGGAAAGAGTATGTGGCAAGAGATTAAGAAATAATTCTGCAGAGAAAGGCCAATAAAAAATTATGAGGGCTTTATAAGTCATGATGTAGAATGTTAACTTATCTTGGGAGTTTTGAAGAGACACAAAGAGTGTTAGCAGGGCAGTTGAACAAATCATTCTGGCTTCCATGTGGAGAATTGGTAGAGTCATAATATGTGAACAAAAGCCACGTGTAATAAGACTGATGCAACAAAGTTATTTTAGTTGGGGGGGTGGGTGGGAGAAACATTGATAAACTTCAGATAGGTGTATTTAGTAAAGTCCATTTAGAGAGTCATAGAAGCAGAGGATGAGGAAGTAGGAGGAAGCATTAATGAGGACAAGATTCTGGTGCTGGCAACTGGGTCTTGTGGAAATAGGTAACTGAAGCAAATGTTGATAATTACTGTAAACTATTTTTGATTTTCCATCCTTTTTTTTAGAGGCTAAAATAAAATATTAATTTATATACTCCAATGTACACTATATGTAGTTTTACACTTTATACATATGCCAGATTGAGATTAACCAATATTTTAATAGATTCATGATCTATGTTTAATAACAGTTTTTGTAAATGTATAGTTTACACACAGACTTATACAAACAATTCAGTAAATTCACATGAAAAAAGAGAGGGAAAAAATGAACTTAGTTCAGTGATCTTCAGTTTTGAAAGGATTATTTTATCTATAATGGCTCAAACTGTTTTTAGGTATTGATTGTAAGAAGTCTTGATGAAATATTGTGATGGTAAAAGAAAACTTCAAAATATCATAATATAAAAGTAATATGTTGAGGAAATAATCTTTGGACTTCAGAAAGAAAAATAAGTACATATTTCCAAAATTTTCATGAATAATATGTACATAATTAAATATTGTAGAATTTTATAAATAGCTTATATTTACTGAGGGCTTACTATAAGTAAGAACTTAGTGCTGTTGTCATGTTACCTTTAAAAATTATTTGAATCCTTCCAAGCAAGAATATTAAACATACCAACAGTTTAGTTCAGTTCAGTCACTCAATCATGTCCAACTCTCTGTGATCCCATGAATTGCAGCACACCAGACCTAACTGTCCATCACCAACTCCTGAAGTTTGCTCAGACTCACATCCATCGAGTCAGTGATGCCATCTAGCCATCTCATCCTCTGTCATCCCTTCTTCTCCTGCCCTACCTCCTAGCATCAGAGTCTTTTCCAATGAGTCAACTCTTTGCATGAGGTGGCCAAAGTATTTGGAGTTTCAGTTTTAGCATCATTCCTTCCAAAGAAATTTCAGGACTGATCTTTAGAATGGACTGGTTGGATCTCCTTGCAGTCCAAGGGACTCTCAAGAGTCTTCTCCAACACCACAGTTCAAAAGCATCAATTCTTCGGTGTTCACCTATTTTCTTCACAGTCCAAGTCTCACATCCATATATGACCACTGGAAAAACCATAACCTTGACTAGACGGAACTTTGTTGGCAAAGTGATGCCTCTACTTTTGAATATGCTATCTAGGTTGGTCATAACTTTCCTTCCAAGCAGTAAGCGTCTTTTAATTTCATGGCTGCAATCACCATCTGCAGTGATTTTGGAGCCCTCCAAAATAAAGTCTGACACTGTTTCCCCATCTATTTGCCATGAAGTGATGGGACCAGATGCCATGATCTTTGTTTTCTGAATGTTGAGCTTTAAGCCAACTTTTTACTCTCCTCTTTCAGTTTCATCAAGAGGCTTTTGAGTTCCTCTTCACTTTCTGCTATAAGGGTGGTATTATCTATGTATCTGAGGTTATTGATATTAGTCCCGGCAATCTTAATTCCAGCTTGTGCTCCTTCCAGGCCTGTGTTTCTCATGATGTACTCTGCATATAAGTTAAATAAGCAGGGTGACAATATACAGCCTTGGCATACTCCTGTTCCTATTTGGAACCAATCTGTTGTTCCATGTCCAGTTCTAACTGTTGCTTCCTGACCTGCATACAGATTTCTCAAGAGGCAGGTCAAGTGGTCTGGTATTCCCATCTCTTTCAGAATTTTTCACAGTATATTGTGATCCACACAGTGAAAGACTTTGGCATAGTCAAGAAAGCAGAAATAGATGTTTTTCTGGAACTCTCTTGCTTTTTTGATGACCCAGTGGATGTTGGTAATTTGACCTCTGGTTCCTCTCCTTTTGCTAAAACCAGCTTGAACATCTGGAAGTTTACAGTTCACGTATTGCTGAAGCCTGGCTTGGAGAATTTTGAACATTACTTTACTAGCCTGTGAGATGAGTGCCATTGTGTGGTAGTTTGAGCATTCTTTGGCATTGCCTTTCTTTGGGATTGGAATGAAAACTGACCATTTCCAGTCCTGTGGCCACTGCTGAGTTTTCCAAATATGCTGGAATATTGAGTGCAGTACTTTCACAGCATCATCTTTCAGGATTTGAAATAGCTCAACTGTAATTCCATCACCTCCACTATCTTTGTTCATAGTGATGCTTTCCAAGGCCCACTTGACTTCACATTCCAGGATGTCTGGTTCTAGGTGAGTGATCATACCATTGTGGTCATGAAGATCTTTTCTGTACAGTTCTTCTGTGTATTCTTGCCACCTCTTCTTAATGCCTTCTGCTTCTGTTAGGTCCATTTCATTTCTTTCCTTTATTGAGCCCATCTTTGCATGAAATGTTCCCTTGGTATCTCTATAATTTTCTTGAAGAAATCTCTAGTCTTTCCCATTCTGTTCTTTTCCTCTATTTCTTTGCATTGATAGCTGAAGAAGTCTTTCTTATCTCTCCTTGCTATTCTTTGGAACTCTGCATTCAGATGCTTATATCTTTCCTTTTGTCCTTTGCTTTTCACTTCTGTTCTTTTCACAGCTATTTGTAAGGCTACCCCCATCCCCACCCCGAGAGCCATTTTGCTTTTTGCATTTTTTTTCCATGGGGATGGTCTGGATCCCCTGTCTCCTGTACAGTGTCACAAACCTCATTCCATAGTTCATCTGAAGGTGAAGGTGAAGTCACTCAGTCATGCCCGACTCTTTGCGAACCCATGGACTGTAACCTACTAAGCTTCTCCGTCCATGACATGACACAACGCACCCCAACACAACACAGCCTCAAAGAGCTTTCCAGGTGGAGCTTATAGACCCTTACAGAACAAAAGCAGCCCATGGTCAAGTGAGTACATGTGACGGGCATGTGCAGTGCTATACATGAGCTCAGCTGTTACATAACCATGAATTTACAAAACATGGGCCGAGAGTGAGAAGACCTGGGGCGAGAGAGCCTAACCACTGCTGCCTCGGCTAATTTGCTCTTTCCCTACACGGGGCTGCCTGTAGTTTTCCTGACAACCCTACAGATAGGCTGTTTTATTTTGTACACAAGTCCTGGAGATATGATCAGGAGTGCTAGCACTTTAGAGTTCAGAGAAGTTAGAGTGGGTGGGATATAAGGAAATCATTCCTTAGCAAGGAGAATTTTGAATGACTTAACCATTTACTATGTGTCATAAATAAGAAAATACTACAAAAGGAATGACTGGAAGAGAACATGTTTCTGTGCTACTAGACTGTTTCTATCACAGTCCAGCATTTGGGGACGGTGGTTGTAACCTAGTGTGTAGCTGTTTGTTTACTTTATGAGAATCTTCTGCTTGCCTGTGTTGAGTAATTCTTTTCAGTGCTAACTTTTTAACTTCAGGGTGCTAGTCTTTTACTTTAAAAGATTTAGTGTTCTTTATTAAAGATATGAGAGTCAAGTCAAATTATATATCTATTTAATTAATTTCTCAATGACATTATTTTCATAATGTTAATGTTTCCAAATAATTTTCATGGTTTTCTCCATTTAGTGAATAAATGAATTGTATCCATTTTCTCCCTGAAAGATTATGCTCTTATATATGTCTAAGAATTGTGGAGGGCGGATACTGGTTAATATGCTAGATTGCTTTCTCCTTTGCTTTGACTCTCTTGAGACTTTTTAATCTACTTTAATATACCTACACACCAACTTCATACTCTACCAATTAACCATTCATTACCTAATTATCTCCTCCAGCTGAGCACTCTACTTCTTTAGAATAATTTCCCCCTCGTTATGATTCTTGTAACAGTATTATTTGCACTCTTTAGTAAGTTATTTGTAGTAATTTGAATTGCATTCAAATAATTCAGCTAATTTATATCAGGAATTTTTCAGTTTACCTTAGATTTTTGCTATTGAAAGAGATATCCTGTAATTTTTAAGGCCACTTCAGAATTATAACTCTCTCTTAGAATCTTACAAAATGTACAAAGCTGTCTTTTCAATGCAAAATTATCAAAAAAATTTCTAAGATACTAAACGTGTGGTGGAAGATTTTATTATAACAAAAGATACATAGAATGAATACTCAGGATAAGTGATATTACTTTGTGATCCTGAACATTCAGAAAGATGAAAGAAATATATTCCCATTGTAGTGGTTTTTTAAAAATCTATATCAGATAGCCTTAATGGAGTGATTGGTGCCCAGACTAGCCATTCCACTATAATGATAAGAGAAGACAGCTGTTTTTAGGCAATGTGCAACAGAAAGCACAAAGCTGTGATCCTTACATAAAGGGAAACTGAAAAGTTTAGCTCCGTAAAGTCCCACGTTCATGTCTATGGACAGTTCCCTGAGAACCACAGCTCAGAGTTGAGTTCGCAAAAGAGTGCACACCATCCTACAAAGCTAAGGAGACAGTGACTAGAGTGAAGTGGCTGGAGTCTGTCCACAGAGGGAAGCATCAGAAAGGTCTGTCCTGTGCAGAGGGAGCAAAACAGGTCAAGGTGAGACACCTGCCAGGGCACAAGGGCAGGGACTTTTGAAGAACATGAGACTGCTACTGCTGCTGCTAAGTCGCTTCAGCCATGTCCAACTGTGTGCGACCCCATAGACAGCAGCCTACCAGGCTCCTCCGTTCATGGGATTTTCCAGGCAAGAGTACTGGAGTGCATTGTCATTGCTCTCTCCAGAACCTGAGACTACTCAGGACTTATTGGATACCAGCCTCTACAGGGCTGAGAAGCAAGGGAGTGGTGCTGGTCAGGGGAAAGGCACATAAAAGCACCTTCTGGTGAAATATGACCATACCACTGGAGAGATGTCCTTCACATGTAAACTGAGACGCCAGAGAGACCTTAAAATAAGAATGATATCCTAAAAGCCCAAATCCAAGTCTGAAAAAAAAAAATCCTTAGAGAAGATGAAACATGGAATTTGAGTATCAATAGATTGCCGGGAGAAATATCAATAACCTCAGATATGCAGATGACACCTCCCTTATTGCAGAAAGTGAAGATGAACTAAAAAGCCTCTTGATGAAAGTCAAAGAGGAGAGTGAAAAAGTTGGCTTAAAGCTCAATATTCAGGAAACAAAGATCATGACATCTGGTCCCATCACTTCATGGGAAATAGATGGGGAAACAGTGTAAGACTTTATTTTGGGGGGCTCCAAAATCACTGCAGATGGTGACTGCAGCCATGAAATTAAAAGACGCTTACTCCTTGGAAGAAAAGTTATGATTAACCTAGATAGCATGTTGAAAAGCAGAGACATTACTATGCCAACAAAGGTCTGTCTAGTCAAGGCTATGGTTTTTCCAGTGGTCATGTATGGATGTGAGAGTTGGACTGTGAAGAAAGCTGAGCACCAAAGAACTGATGCTTTTGAAGTGTGGTGTTGGAACAGACTCTTGAGAGTCCCTTGGACTGCAAGGAGATCCAACCAGTCCATTCTAAAGGAGATCAGCCCTGGGATTTCTTTGGAAGGAATGATGCTAAAGCTGAAAGTCCAGTACTTTGGCCACCTCATGCAAAGAGTTGACTCATTGGAAAAGGCTCTGGTGCTGGGAGGGGATGAGGGCAGGAGAAGGGGATGTCAGAGGATGACATGGCTGGACGGCATCACTGACTCGATGGATGTGGGTCTGAATGAACTCTGGGAGTTGGTGATGGACAGGAAGGCCTGGCATGCTGCGATTCATGGGTTCGCAAAGATTCGGACACGACTGAGTGACTGAACTGAACTTATTGGGGCTCGGGAACACCTTGAGCCTTTCTTGAGTCTACAACAACAAAGTGTAAAACAAGTCTAGATTATTTCAAGGGAACCCAGGAGTAAGTAAACTTCCAGCTAAAATTAAAAATTTCAATAAGAAATTTTGTATTTTTACAATATAGTATCCTAAATGTCTAATATTCAATGAAATTAAAAGATGAGTTTCCTTGGAAACAAAGCTATGACAAACCTAGACAGTATATTAAAAAACAAAGACATCACTTTGCTGACAAAGGTCTGTCTAGTTAAAGCTATGCTTTTTCCAATAGTTATGTATGGATATGGGAGTTGGACCATAAAGATGGGTGAGTGCTGAAGAACTGATGCTTTTGGACTGTGTTTCATTGGAGAAGACTCTTGAGAGTCCCTTAGACTGCAAGCCTAAAGGAAATTAACCCTGAATATTCATTGGAAGAACTGATGCTGAAGCTGAAACTCCAATACTTCAGCCACCTGATGCAAAGAGCTGACTCATTGTAAAAGACTGTGATGCTGGGAAAGATTGAGGGCAAGAGAAGGAAGGGTTAATAGAGAATGAGATGGTTAGATGGTGTCACTGGCTCAATGGACATGAGCTGGAGCCAAACCAGGAGATAGCGAAGGACAAGGAAGCCTGGCATGCTTACATAGGGTTACAAACAGTTGGACATGACTTATCAGCAGAAGAACAAATGAACAACAACAAAACAAAAACTATCACCAACAAATGTGCCAAGATGATTTGGTGAGGTAAGGATTGTCTTTTCCACAAATAGCGGTGAGACAACTGAATAACTACACGTGAAAGAACAAAGTTAGACTCCTGCCTCCCATCAAATAAAAAATCAATTTAAAGTGAATCAAAGATCTAAGTGTATGTTACAAAATACATAACACTGAGAGAAAAGAGTGTAAGCATTCATCACCTTGTTGTAGGTGATGGTTTCTTAGATATTATACCAGAAACACAAGCATTAAGAGAAAAAGAAATAGATCTATTGGATTAAAATAATTAAACATCTCTATGCTTCGTGACATCCCATCAAGAAAGTGCAAAGACAATCCATTGAATGGAAGAAAATACTAAAATTCATATTTCTGATGGGAAACTTCTATCCAGAATATATAAAGAACTCTTGCAACTTAATGAAAAGACAAAACAGTTAAACAGAAGCAAATATTCTGAATAGATACTCAAAAATAGAAATGGCCAAAAGGCATATGAGATGATCCTCAACATCTTTAGCTATCAGGGAAATGCAAATCAAAACTATGAGATACAACTTCACCCGCAATAAGATGGCTATGATCAAAAGTAAGACAGCAAGTGAAGAGAAGGAGAAATTAAAACATTCATACATTGCTGTTGGGTATGCAGAATAACACAGTCTCTTCAAAAAATAGCCTGGCAATTCTTCAAAAAACAAATGAACAAAAAAGGAGAGTTACTATATAATTTAGCAATATCATTCCTAGGTGTCTACCCAAGAGAAATAAGAACATGTTCATAGAAGATCTTGCTGAAATTTATGTCAGAGAGTGTTTTGCCTATGTTTTCCTCTAGGAGTTTTATAGTTTCTGGTCTTACATTTAGGTCTTTAATCCATTTTGACTTTATTTTTGTGTATGATGTTAGATAGTGTTTAAAAACTGAAAATAGAATTGCCATATGACCCAGCAATTCCACTGCTGGGCATACACACAGAGGAAACCAAACCTGAAAGAGAAATGTGCACTTCAGTGTTCATTGCAGCACTGTTTACAATAGCTAGGACACTGAAGCAACCTAGATGTCCATCAGCAGACAAATGGATAAGAAAGTTGTGGTACAATGCACAGTGGAATATTACTCAGCTATTAAAAAAAAAAACACACACACATTTGAATCAGTTCTAATGTGGTGGATGAAACTGTAGCCTATTATACAGAATGAGGTAAGTCAGAAAGAAAAACACCAATACAGTATATTAACACATATATATGGAATTTAGAAAGATGGTAATGATGACCCTATATATGAGACAGCAAAAGAAACACAGATATAACGAACAGACTTTTGGACTTTGTGGAACATGGCAAGGGTGGGATGATTTGAAAGAATAGCATCGAAACATGTATATTACCATATGTGAAATAGATCACCAGTCCAAGTTTGATGCATGAAATGGGGCACTCAAAGCTGGTGCACTGGGACAACCTAGGGAGACGGGATGGGGAGGGAGGTGGGAGGGAGTTTCCGAATGCATAGACACATGTATACCCATGGCTGATTCATGTCAATGTATGGCAAAACCCACCATAATATTGTAAAGTAATTAGCCTCCAATTAAAACAAATTAATTAATTTAAAGAAAGAACATGTTCTTAGAAACTTACACATGGACGATCATTCATTCATAATAGTCATGAAGTGGAAACAATGCAAATGGCCATAAACCCAAGAGGAAAGTGCAAAGACATATTAATTTGTTCCTTAAAAAAAAAAAAGAGAGAGAGAGAGAGAAAGACTGGGGCCAATGCACCTGTACAAATCTGGCCTCTCAACTCACTAGATCACTGGGGATCTCAGGCTGCCTGAGGACTCAGTTGTCCCTAAGGAAAGCTCCACAACGCCACCATGGGTGGATGTCCAGGCCTGATATCACTCAGAACTCTAAGAAGGTCAGAAAAAGGAGGTGTGATGGTGCGATGATGGGAGGAAAGGGGGTGCAGCCCTGGGGAAAGAAGTCAGATCTTTGATGGAGCTCACACAGGTGGTGGGTGCCCTTTCCTAGTGTTTCTGCTTCAAAACTGCCTGGAACTCGGCCCTTCCTTTCAGGCTGTAAGGCTGCACATTTCTCCTTGGACCTTCGCTGGAATCCCTACCTTGAATTTGCCTGGCTCAGTCTGGGTGGGGCTGATCTGATGAGGCTGTTTTGCTTCTCTGCTGAAAAGCCCAGCTGCAGCTCCCCTCATAGGTACAATCCTCCTTGCTTTACATAGAACTTACATACAGCTGCCTGGGCTCCAATTCAGCTTTGAGGTCTTGCCCTGGCTGGCATATACTTCCCAAGCAGCACCTCTTTGGGAAGCCTGACCCCAAAAGTTGGTGAAACTAATGAATTTGTACCTACGTAACCCATGACTTCTCTATAGCACATCATCTTTGAATTTCTTTTTGCAGTCCCAGCTTACTTAGTTCACTGCCTGGAATTAAAAAACAACAACAGCAACAACAACAAAAAGTGCAGCAGTGGAGTAATAGATAAATCATCTATTTATCCAACTTTCCTTTACAGGTGAGAAGGAATCCCCACACTTTTGAACAGCCATGGGATTTTCCCATGTCACCTAAGTTTCTATTAAGGAAGCACAATATTGCCTTCGTTGAGGTATATATACCCTGTTCACTGAAGGTAGCGGACAAAAGTAAGTCAATGGAATTTTTTAATGACCCACACTAAGAAAGAAATGCTGTTTTTCCTGTGGCTAAATTTAATCAGCATATCACAACCCTTCATTAGGGTTTATGTTTTTCATTAAATAATACTTTTTATTTTCATTTTATATTGGAGCATAGTCAATTAATAACTTTGTGACAGTTTTAGGTGGACAGCAAGGGCCTCAGCCATACATATGCATCCATCCATTCTCCCCAAACTCCCCTCCCATCCAGACTGCCACATAACATTGAGCAGAGTTCCCTGTGCTATACACTAGGACCTTGTGGGTTATCTTCTCCCTTTTTTGTGTGTGTTAAAATGTCTCTACAAAATTAAGAAGTACATGACAAAGACTTTGGGGACATTTTAAATGACTTTATTTGACAAAATTAATATTAGCTCCTGTTTTAAGTACTACAAAACATATAGTACTGATACATGCTACAACATGGATGAACACTGAATACATCAGGCCAAGTGAAAAAAAATGGTTGTGAAAGACAGCATATCATATGATTTCATTTATAGTAAGTGTCTAGAATAAGCAAATCTGTAGAGGGTAAGAGTAAATTAGTGGAGGAAAATGAGGAGCTTGACTGCAAAAGGATACATGGTTTCTTTTAGGGGTGATGAAAATGCTCTTAAATTGAGTACAGGGATGGCACAAGTCTGTGAATATAATAAGAAGCATTGCTGTTTAAATAAGTGGTTGAATTATATGATATGTTAAGTTTATCTCAGTAAAGCTGTTGTTCACTCCCAAATCAATGACCATACAAAGACATCATTATAAATATAAAGCTATATAATTATATATGTGTATGAAATAAGACTTATTACAAATAATCATGAGAAACCGGTTAACAGAAAACAAACCTGAAATGGCACAAAGATTAGACTAAGCAAATACAAATCTAAAGCATCTATTATAAATATTTCTGAATAGTTAAACTAAAAAGTGGTCCAAATTGATCATAAATGCTAATCTTATCATGTAATTGGAGACAGTAATAAGTAAAAGAAATTCCAGAAATAACAAAAATTTAAGAAAACTGAATGTTTTAGCAGATTGCTGGTGACAGAATAAAAAAGTCAGTAAATTTAGAGCAGATATGTGGAAATTATTAATCTGAAGAACAGAGGAACAAAGACTGAAGAAGAATGAGCCAAGCTTCAGGGCCCTGGGTGGAACAATATCAAACAATAAAGTAACTGAGGCAGAAAAAAATTAAAGAAAAATGCTAAAATCTTTAAAATCACATGAAAATTACATTTAGATTTCATAGCTCCGACAATCACAAATACCATAATATAATCAGCAGGCACATTAAAGAAAGTTAATCAAATTGTAGAAAACGAAGGGAATCAACCTTGAATGTTTTTTGGAAGGACTGATGCTGAAGCTTCAATATTTTGCCCACCTGATGTGAAGAACCAACTCACTGGAAAAGACTAGTACTGGGAAAGGTTGAAGGCAAGAGGAGTAGCAGGTGACAGAGGATGAGATGGTTTGATGGCATCAGCAATTCAATGGACATAAAGTTGTGTAAACTCCAGGAGATTGTAAGAGACAGGGAAGCCTAATGTGCTGCAGTTCATGAGGATGTGAAGAGTCGGAGATGACTTGGCAGCTGAACAACAAGATAAAGAGAAAATCTTGAAAACAACCAGAAGGAAAAAAAAAAAAAAAAAAATATATATATATACATATGAACAATGGTAAGAATTTTTCTGATTTCTCCAGGACATCTCCTGGAGCAGGAATGACAACCCATTCTAGTATTCTTGCCAGGAAAATTCCATGGACAGAGGAGCCTGATGGGGTATACAGTCCATGGGGTCACAAAGAGTTGGATGTGACTGAGCACATACATAGATAAATCAATAATGGTATAAGTCCAGAAGAACACAATGATATGTCCAGTGCTGAGGGATTTGTAACTTGAGAAAGTATAAGATATGAAAACAATTGTCAAAAGATGTGGGATGCTGAATGGAATTATACTGTTTAAGAAAGTGGAAATTTGGATGGGAGACTGTGGAGTGAGAAAGAGGATATAAACTAAACTATTTCCATGAAGATGATGAAATTCTTGCTTTTATGGCAGACAATGTATAACTAAGTGTGGGCTACTTTTGTGAACAAGACAAACTTGTCCCTATTTTAAGTAGGGACAAAATAAAGGGCCATAGTGAGTCTTGGAAGGAAGACAAATGAATTATATCAAAGTTTATTTGACTAAGTTTGTAAATAAATAATAAGGCACCATAGAACTTGATGTAGTGGATGTGAAGAGTTGTTTGTGATAGTGATAAAACAGGAAATGGGTACTGCATAACTTTCAGCAGATTTTTTTCATAGTGAAGTTTATATATTTTATTCTCAATTAGTGGTGACCTTCTTTGAGGCTATTAATCTGTAATTACACTTGGCCCTGTGTCTGACACAGCACAGACTATCCTTTCAAGATCATGAAATTTTCAAAATGAAAAATAAATTGCACAATCAAATAATTTCTATACAGACTCTTGCCTAATATCAAGTCTTAAAAATATCAAATAATAAGTAGTGGGTTGAGAATGACATCCAGGCATATTTTCGAGATACCTAGGTTGAGGGTAAAACTTGTAAACAAGAGAGAGTTTCTGGAGTCCAGGCTCTCAGAATGCCTGTTTCTATAAGTACTAGGAGAAATTTGGTCTCCTCATTGAGGAAGCTTTCTAGTATTGCTTTTGTGTGTGATTTGGGGAGCTCAGTTTACACCTGGTTCTGTGAATTGTCCCAATTTTAATCAGTCCATCATATTAAACAAACTTTCAATTTAGAAGTGACAGCTACATGCCTGATAATGTATTTTATGATACATAAAACCAGAAAAAGTCTAACTTATTTTATTAATTGTATTTATTGTATTTTGTTTACTCTTTATAGTATAGAGAACAACATAAACTATGTGTTATCATATAACTTTAATAACACTTTTATTAATTTCCATGATTTTATAAAATAGTTTTCTCCCCTTTGGTCATATGAAACTATTTTTAAAATAAATTGTTAAAAAACTATTTTTACAAGGAATACTGAATTTTTATCTCAGAGTTTTCCTTTTTCAAGTGATTGGCTATTTCCTCAGGGTAGAGTAAAATGTCAATATATTTCTTTAGTTCAAATAATTCATTTTAACTCTCACATGATCATTATTTTACTACGTTAATACAGGTCATTTTTTTTTTTTGCAAGTGGTAGATGGAAGGAGATTTCTTTGGATTAAAAAGTTTCAATTGAATTTGTGGACTCGACTAGTGAGCATATGGCAAATTAACTTACATTCCAGTAAAATGGCTTCATTTCAGGTCTTAGCAATGTCACATAGGTTCCAGATACATAGTGTAAAACGACTGTAATACATTGGACTGAAGAGTCAATGGAAGGCTGAGAGTATCTTTATTATAATACCAAACTTTTCACATCTAGTTTATTTAAATATATACCAACTGGGTTAGCACTTTTAATTACTAATCCATAGCTGATTGTTTCTACCACATAACCATTAATTTATCCAAAGGTAGTTGTTGAGTCTCTATGCTAGATAGTGCCAGTTCAAATATAAATAAAACATAATCATTGCTATAACAGTTTTCAATTTAGTCATCTAGGAAATTCAGTTTTAGAGAAACTGCTTCAATAAAATATAAATGTCAAAAAATGTTTGGGTAGTTATAAACATAGTAGATATTGCTTCCTAAATTATTATATTTATAATAATATTAATTTGGAAAGCTTACACTTTGAGAATGGTTGAGAGATTTAAAGATGGCATTAGCACATTAGCATATTGACATAGAAATTGTCAAAGGAGGTTTACAAGCATCTGTCAATGCATAATTATAAGGAACTTATATTTGTAGGTATACATCAGTCTGACTGTACAGCAACATAAATCACAAATGAAAAATAATATTTCAAATTAGCTATGAAAAAGTCTTAGAACACTCTATTCTAGAAAGCATCCCAGGATCACAGATTCTGCAGTAGCATTATGTCAAGAAGAAGTTGTTGTTGTTCTGTCATTCAGTCATGTCCAACTCTTTGCAACGTCATGGACTGCAGCATGCCAGGCTTCCCTGTACTTTACCATCTCCTGGAGCTTGCTCAAACTCATGTTTATTGAGTCAGTGATGCCATCCAACCCTCTTGTCCTCTGTTGTTCCAATGAGTTGGCTCTTCGCATCAGGTGCCAAAGTATTGAGGCTTCAGCATCAGTCCTTCCAATAAATATTAAGTATTTATTTCTTGTAGGATTAACTGGTGTGATTTCCTTGCAATTCAAGGGACTCTCAAGAGTCTTCTCCAACAAAAGAGTTGGAAAGTATCAATTCTTTGGCTCTCAGCCATTGTGGGCCAACACTCACATCCACACATGACTACTGGAAAGACCATAGTTTTGACTATATGGACCTTTGTCAGCAAAGTAATGTCTGCTTTTTAATATGCTGCCTAGGTTGGTCATAGCTTTTCTTCCAAGGAGCAAGTGTTTTTAATTTTATGGCTGGAGTCACCATCTGCAGTGATTTTGGACACCAAGAAACTAAAGTCTGGCAATGTTTCCTTTGTTTCCCCATCTATTTGCCATGAAGTGATGGGACCAGTTGCCATGATCTTAGTTTTCTGAATGTTGAGCTTTAAGCCAACTTTTTCACACTTTCACTTTCATCAAGAGGGTTTTTAGTTCCTCTTCATTTTCTGCCATAAAGGTGGTGTCATCTGAATATCTGATATTATTGATGTTTCTCTCAGAAATCTTGATTCCAATTTATGTTTCATCCAGTCCAGCATTTTGCATGATGTAACCTGCATAGAAGTTAAATAAGCAATATGATAATATACAGCTTTAATGTCCTCCTTGCCCAGTCTTGGCAGGCTATTGTTCCATGTCCGGTTTTAACTATTGCTTTTTTTTTTTAATACTTTATTCTACATTACAATACTGTATCTGTTTTGCCATACATTGACATGAATCAGCCACAGGTGTACACGATCTCCCAATGCCAAAGCCCCCTCCCACCTCCCACCCCATATCATCTCCCTGGATCATCCTGTGCACCAGCCCCAAGCATCCTGTATCCTGTATTGAACATAGAGTGGCGCTTCATTTCTTACATGATAGTATACATGTTTCAATGCCATTCTCCCAAATCATCCCACCCTCTCCCTCTCCCTCAGAGTCCAAAATTCTGTTCTATACCTCTGTGTCTCTTTTATTGTCTCACATACAGAGTCATCATTACTATCTTTCTAAATTCCATATATATGTGTCAGTATACTGTATTGGTGTTTGTCTTTCTGGCTTACTTCACTCTGTATAATCGGCTCCAGTTTCATCCATCTCATTAGAACTGATTCAAATTTATTCTTTTTAAGGGCTGAGTGATACTCCATTGTGTATATGTACCACTGCTTTCTTATCCAATCATCTGCTGATGGACATCTAGGTTGTTTCCATGTCCTGGCTATTATAAACAGTGCTGCAGTGAACACTGGGGTACATGTGTCTCTTTCGATTCTGGTTTCCTCGGTGTGTATGCCCAGCAGTGGGATTGCTGGGTCATAAGGCAGTTCTATTTGCAATTTTTAAAGGACTCTCCACGCTGTTTTCCATAGTGGCTGTACTAGTTTGCCTTCCCACCAGCAGTGTAAGAGGGTTCCCTTTTCTCCACATCCTCTCCAGCATTTATTGCTTGTAGACTTTTGGATCACAGCCATTCTGACTGATGTGAAATGGTACCTCATTGTGGTCTTGATTTGCATTTCTCTGATAATGAGTGATGTTGAGCATCTTTTCATGTGTTTGTTAGCCATCCATATGTCTTCTTTGGAGAAATGCTTATTTAGTTCTTTGGCCCATTTTTTGATTGGTTTATTTTTCTGGAGTTGAGTTGCATAAGTTGCTTGTATATCTTTGAGATTAGTTGTTTGTCAGTTGTTTCATTGCTTTTTGACCTGCATGCAGGTTTATCAGAAGCCAGGTAAAGTGGTCTGGTAGTCCCATTTCTTTCAGAATTTTCCACAGTTTTTTGTGGTGCACACAGTCAAAGACTTTAGCATAGTCAATGAAGCAGAGGTAGATAGTTTTTCTGTAATATTCTTGCTTTTTCTATGATCCAACAGATGCTGTTAATTTAATCTCTGGTTCCTCTGCCTTTTCTAAATCCAGCTTGTATATCTGGAAGTTCTCAGTCCACATACTGTTGAAGCCTAGCTGGAAAGATTTTGAGCATTACTTTACTAGCATGTGAAATGAGTGCAATGTTGTGGTAGTTTGAACATTCTTTAGCATTGCCCTTCTTTGAGATTGGAATGAAAACTGACCTTTTCCAGTCCTGTGGCCACTGCTGAGTTTTCCAAATTTGCTGGCACTTAACAAAGAGCATCTTTTAGGATTTAGCTAAAAGCTAATAGCTCAGCTGGAATTCCATCACCTCCACTAGCTTTGTTCATAGTGATGCTTCCTAAGGCCCTCTTGACTTTGCATTCCAGGATGTCTGTATCTAGGTGAGTGAGCACACCATCATGATTATCTGGGTCATGAAGATCTTTTTTGTATCATTTTTCTGTGTACTCTTGCCACCTCTTATCTTCTGCTTCTGTTAGGTCCATACTGTTTCTGTCCTTTATAGTGTCCATCTTTGCATGAAATATTCCCTTCTAATTTTCTTAAAGAAATCTCTAGTCTTTCCCATTCTATTGTTTTCCTCTATTTCTTTGAATTTTTCACTTAAGAAGGCTTTCTCATCTCTCCTTGCTATTCTTTGAAACTCTAACATTCATTTGGATATATCTTTCCTTTTGTCTCTTTACCTTTAGCTTTTCCTTTTTTCTCAGCTGCTTGTAAGGCTTCCTCAGACAACTATTTTGCCATTTGCATTTCTTTTTCTTGGGAATGATTTTGATCATCACCTGTTGTATAGTGTTATTGTCTATAGTTCTTCAGGTACTCTGTCTATAAGATCTAGTCCCTTGAATCTATTTGTCGCTTTCACTGAATAATCATAAAGGTTTTTATTTAGGTCATACTTGAAATGGCCTAGTGGTTTTCCCTGCTTTCTTCACTTTAGTCTGAAATTTTGTTCCATGATAAATTCAGTTTAAAAAAATGTGTCCATAACATTAACAAAGGTTAAGTGTTTTCAGTAGAGCAATTGTCAAAATAAAGTTGTGCCTTTATGCATTGTGATATCTAGGAGAGGCTTGGACTACCTTAAAATGCATGCTATATTTATTTACTACTAAATTCTCTTTTGTGGAAATGCTTATCACTCAGTTGTGTCTGACTCTTTGTGACCACATGGACAGTAGCCCTCCAGGCTCCTTTGTGTATGAAATTCTCCAGGGAAGAATCCTGGAGTGGGTAGCCATTCCATTTTCCAGGGGACATTAATCTCAGATTTGCAGATGATACAACACTAATGACAGAACATGAAGAGGAACTAAAGAACCTCTTGATGAGAGTGAAAGAGAAGAGTGAGAAAACTAGTTTAAAACTCAGTATTCAAAGAACTAGGATAACTAATATGATGGCAACTTGTGCCATCACTTTATATCAATTAGATAGTGGAAAATGTATAAATATTAACAGATTTTAGTTTCTTTGGCTCCAAAGTCACTGTGGACAGTGACTTCACATTAAATTAAAACATGTGTGTTCCTTGGAAGAAAAGCTGTGATAAACCTAGACAGTGTATTTAAAAAGAAGAGACATCACTTTGCTAACAAAGGTCCATATAGTTAAATCCATAGTTTTTCCAGTAGTCATGTATGGATGTTAAGAGTTGGATCATAAAGAAGGCTGAGCACTGAAGAACTGATGCTTTTGAATTGTGTTTCATTGGAGAAGACTCTTGAGAGTCCCTTAGGTAGCAAGGAGAGCACACTACTCAATCCTAAAGGAAATAAACCGTGAACATTTATTGGAAGGACTGATGCTGAAGCTGAAGCCTTGATGCACTGGCCATCTGACGAAAAGAGCCAACTTACTGCAAAAGACCCTGCTGATGGAACAAATTGAAGGCAGGAGAAGAAGGGATTGACAGAGGGTGAGATACTTGGATGGCATCACCGACTCAGTGAACATGAGTTTGAGCAAACTCTGGGAAATAGTGTAGGACAGTGAACTCTGGTATGCTGCAATCCATGGGGTTTCAAGGAGATGGACACAATGTAGTGACTGAACAACATCAAAACTCTATTTTACCACATCATCTATATTGAAAAAACAGCAACAATGATGTGTATGAATAGTTTGGGGCTGCCTATTTCTGCCTTTTAGTTTACAAACCCATTGATTCATTTATACTCACTCATTAATAATCATTTGAAGTGCATCTACAAAAGAGTGATTATTCTCACATTATATGAACAAAAAGGCGTGATTGACCAAGACACAGAATAATCATTATTTTACTTTAAGTTATGTCAACAATGATGAAAATTAAACTGATATTTGGTTTGAGGAATAGAGTATTACACCATCTCTTTTGTATTAAAAAGTAAAATGAACAAATTCTTAATGTTTCAGACTTAGAAACATGACTTTTGTGTATATAACAGGAAAAGAAACTCCCACAGAGGTACATATGGGGAGAAGAATCAGCTTATTTATTGAAGGTAAATAGTTGGCGAATAAATGAAAAAGTGTTTATCAGAAGTTTCTTTTTGAGAACCATTTTTGTTTTAAGTGAAGCAGGACTAGTAGAACAAGCAAACGAAGAATGTTTGAGCACCGTCCGGCTGCACTGTCACATTACTGTGTGCCGAAAAAGCTGAGGAATAGGATGAGGAGAGCTATGTGCGCACGAGCTGCGTTGTGTTCAAGCCAGAACCTCCATGCTTCTCTGCTCTGCTATAATTAAGAGAGATGTTAATACAATCAGTGTGCAAAGAAGGATATGGACTTTATTTTGACAGATGAAATATATGAAGAAAAGAGTTAAAGGATCATGGAGGAAAACCGAAATCTAAAGGATTAAGATCTGAGAACAAGTGTCTGTTGGAGAACGAAATTTTCTACGTTTTCTATGCCCCCAGAGAAACCTGTCGATGCTTTTGGCACGGTACTTTATTGTTGTCATTATTTGTGTGCTCTGGTCTTCTCAACTTCAATGAAAAATCCTCTAGGGCAGAAATCATATTTCTTAGTCTGGATATCCATGGTTTCCTAGTATAGTAGCTGGCGCTAGGTTGGCTTTCAATTAATCTTGGTTGAGTAGACACAATTACATAATTACCTAATTACAGAAAAGGTAACAGACTTAATCCATGTTTTCTCTCTTACAGTAAAGGCTCTTAGTTCTCCTAGCATATATGTAGCAGCCTCCCCTCTGCCCATTGTCCAGTTTTGGTGCTTATGTATTAACAGTTGACACCTTTGCCCTTCTCTGGGGATTTGCCATGAGCTTGATGGTTGTTCCTCAGATAATACTAGTTATCATCCCGGATGTGAATTCACCATTTGAAAAAACAGTTGAGGTAACAGTGATTAACTTATAATGTTGACAGGATAATTCAAATTAAGTTTATAGATTCACATGAATGCCCAATGTACTTGTGCATAGAAAATTTTGTAAAAATATGTACAGCATACCCTAAATAAGTGATGCATATTATTTCCAGAGAAAAAAATATTCCCAAATTAATGTTGCCTTATTAATGAGTCACACATTTAATGAGAAAAATCTTGTTATTTCTTTTTCTAAAATTGATTCTCTACTAAGGCAAATCTCTAAGTCTTGAAAATATAGGAATTACATGGACTTCCTAATCTGTTTTATTAGAGAAGGAATATATCATTCCTACCCACAGTTATGTGAACAGTTAATACTTGAAATGTTGGGAAAGTAACATGTCAACCTGCAGTTTCTTTACTGCTCCTCAGTCAAAGCAATTTATGCATTCAGATAGGTTGGAAACAACTTTCTATTATCAGTCCAAATATTTCATCATGTCACCTACCTATCATAATAGTTCAAAACACCGAGACTTATTTGAATATCACTCTGGATTAGTAAGAGTTCAATTAATTATTTTATTTGGTTGTCAGTATGGAACTCATATTTCATTTTTTAAATAGACCAAAAAAAAAAAAAGCTGTAAATGAGACAGCTTATATGATGTGGCAATGCCATTGCTGACTTTCAGGCCACTCGTTAATTTCAGGAGGGAAATAAGGTAATTACAAAATCTTTTGTTTGTTTGTTTGTTTAATTTAGAAGCCAGGAAACGGAAGCTACACATCTTCAGAAGTAGAAAATTGTTGTTGGGACACCTAGGCCACTGCAATGGTTTGCATTTTGGTCCATCAAAATCCCCTCTGGTGTTGCAAGTGTTTGTTTTATTTTCTTTTATGACTTTTCTTACATGACTGAGTGACTAACACACACATTTGAAGATTGCTGGAGATACATATAGATGAAGAAAAGTGTTCGACTATTCCCTTTAATCTATGATACCTCTTTCCCGGTAATTAGGTCTTATGAACAGAATCTTTCACTTTTAATAAACAGTCATTTCCAAGAAAAATGCAAAAGTTGGCTTTAACACCTGAAGAGCAACTTAAGGTGATAAGAGGACATGAATACTTTGCTGTTAACCAAGTAAGACAGGCTATACTGCTCAGGTGCTGGCACCTTCATTTAAAATCTGCAGAGCCAGTTCCAACAGAGCCACTAGAATGATTCAGACATTAATCCCTTTACGTACTCAAAGTGGAGTTTGGTGATGTCTAGAAAAATTCTTATGTTTCTCAGACATGCTGCTGTCTCTACTTTGAGGAAAAATGTCTGACAGTGTTTATCTGTGGTTATTGTGAAATTTGGTTAGACATGCTTTGTGTTCACTTGTTTTCTATTTAAAAGAGTTGCTCCTAAATTTTTAACTATATTGCTGTTACATTTTTTTAAATTACTTTTAAGAGATAAAAACATGTAATTCACATAAAATCCTGAGCAATCATAGATGCATGTAAGTTTATTCTCTAGATAAGAAATAAACCTACAATCTAAGAGTAGCATAAAATATTAAGTAATTTTTTCAGGAAGAGTACATTCTGTGTCACCAAACATACTGTTCTATTGTTTTGATGAAAAATGTTTCATCTTTTACTTTCCTATTAGTATATACACAATTCAAGATGATTTTATATTAGAATAAATGTTTATAGAGTATATTTTCAGATTGGACAGTCTGAATTATCACCATCTTTTTCTTGTCATCAGTCAGAGAATTCAGAAATAAAAATTATTATGGACAGAAACCTTAGGAGCACATAACGCAATCTAAGAAAATTTAGTCCCATTGCACAGCGTGTGAATATGTATCTGAATGCCTATGAAAATATATGTGTGAAAGTTTAAAAATGGCCACAGATATTTTGAAAGTCCTGCCATCAAGGCAGGGTGCTGGTTATTTGAGGGTTATTTTGTTTTGTTTTATTTTGCATTTTTGTTGTAGGATTTACTTATATAGTTTGAATATTAACCCTTTATCAGATATATGGTTTATAAATATTTTCTCCCATTTCACTCTGTCATTTCCTTTGCTGTGTAGAAGCTTTAGTGTGAAATAGCTCCACTTCTTAATTTTTATTTTTGTTGCTTGCGTTTTTAGTGTTATATTTAAGATAATGTTGCCAAAACCACTGTCATAAAGCTTTTCCCTGTGTTTTGTTCTGGAAGATTTACAGTTCTAAGTGTTACACTTAAACATTAAGCCATCTGAGAGTTCATTTTTGTGTATGGTGTAAGATAAGTGTACACAACAAATGTCACCTTCATTCCTTCACATGTGCATATCTAGTTTTCACAAAAACATGTGATTAAGAGGCCACCTTTTGCTTCTGCGTATTCTTTGACCCTTGTTGAAGATCAGTTGGCTGTATATGAATGAGCATATATTTAGACTTTCTATTCTATTCTGTGTTTTTATTCAAGCAGCACACTGTTTTAATTATTCTATCTTTGTAATATATTTTGAAATCAAAAGTATGATGCCTCTAGCTTTGTTTTTCCTCAAGATTACTTTGCAATGGGCAATTGGCTTGAACAGACATTCATCCAAAGAAAGCATACAAATGGCTAAAAGGTATATAAAAAAATATTCAAGATCCCTAGTTGTCAGGGAAATGCAAGTCAAAAATTACAATGATATATAACTTCATATGTTTTAGAATGCCTATCAAAAAATGAGATAATAAGTGTTGGTAAGTATGTGGGGAAATTGGGCCTGCTGGCCATGTAAAATTGTCCAGCGTTTATGGAAAGCAATATAGAGATTTCTCAAAAAAATTAAAAATGCAACTGTCATATGGTCTAACAACCCACTTCTGAGTGTTTATCCAAAGTAACTGGAATCAAAATGAATGTGTATCTACACTCCCATGTGCATTGCAGCATTATTTATAATAGGCAAGATATGGAAACAAATGGATGAACAGATAAAGAAGAGGTGATGTAGACACACAATGGAATATTATTTAATCTTATAAAAAGAGAATTCTGCTATACGTGACAACATGGACAGACCTGGAGAACATCATGCTCTGTGAAGTAAACCATCCAAAGAATGGCAAATACTACTTGAGTCCACTTATATGAAGAGACTAAAGTAGTCAAACTCATAGAGCAGGAAGTAGGATAATGGTTTCCAAGGGCTGAAGGGAAGGGAAATGAGGCGTTTCTGTTCAAATGGTATAAACTTTCAAGTGTACACGATGAACAGCTGGTAGAGATCTGCTATAGAGCATTGTGTCTGTACTTTCAGAATTGGGCAACCTTGTGACTGCTTTAAACAATAGAAGATGGCACAAGTGGTGTATTGTGACTTTGAAACTAGGTCGTAAAAGGCCATTCACTTTTCATTTGGATCTTTTGAAGTGCTGCTTTTGGAGACATACTTTCAGGGTTCAGTCTTCTAACAAAACCGTATGATTGGGTGAGTCCAAGCTCCAATCAGAGGCCTGTAGAATCACCTCCGTCATGGCACCAGATGTGTGAGTGAAGAAGTCTCCTGATGATTCTAGCCTCTAGTCTTTCTAGTCACCCCCGCTGATAATGGAGTGAAAATAAGCTATCCCTGCTCTGCCCTGTAAATTCTGTCACACACCCTTGAACACAATAAAAACACTTGTTTTATGGCATAAGCTTGAAAGTGAAGCAAAAGTAGAATGGTTTATATGGCGTTAATAGGAACAGTATATGTATTTCAATGCATTTTAAACTTAAATTTAGATATTACCCTAATCTTATAATACAATTTGAAACTCAATGTAATTAAAAAAAAATCTTCTGATTACTTTTTTTCCTGAAAGAAGAAATAAACTTCCATCGAGTTGTGTATAATTCTAAGCGAGGGCACACTTTGGAATGAAACACTTATGGAGCAGGTTGGTTATAAATAATTTGAAATCAGTGTCTAGGAAGAGGGGGAAAAAAGGCAAAATTTCACAGCCCCAAAGTGGAGAACCAAACTATTGCTTTAGAAAATTTATGTTAAAATGTAAGTTTTTGGAGGTTTTTTGATAAATGAAAGATATTCCATTTAAGTATGATCAAAGTAGAAATACTAATTTGTGAATTTTAGTGTTAGTCATGTATCCAGCTTTCAGTAAAAATATATAAACAATCCTTGCACATAGAGCCTGAAATAACAGGTTGAGCATTTTTGGTGTGTGTACCTTCAAGGAGACAATTATTTTACTAACAAGGAAAAATAAGAAGAAAATATAACTATATTTAAAATATTCACTGTAATTCAGTTTATTACATGAATGTGAGAGTTGAACTATAAGAAAGCTGAGAGTTGAAGAACTGATGCTTTTGAACTGTGGTGTTGGAGAAGATTCTTGAGAGTCTCTTGGACTGCAAGAAGATCCAACCAGTCTATCTTAAAGGAAATCAGTCCTGAGTATTCATTGGAAGGACTGATGCTGAAGCTGAAACTCCAATACTTTGACCATCTGATGTGAAAAACTGACTCATCTGAAAAGACCCTGACAGTGGGAAAGATTGAAGGCGGGAGGAGAAGGAGACAACAGAGGATGAGATGGTTGGATGGCATCACCGACTTAACAGACGTGAGTTTGAGTAAGTTCCAGGAAGTGGTGATGGACAGGGAATCCTGGTGTGCTGCAATCAATGGGGTTGCAAAGAGTTGGACATGACTGAGCAACTGAATTGAATTCATTTTATAAAGTAATTGAAAGTGTAATCTGTTAAATAATTCATGTGGACTTGTACAATTTAAATAGTATGAATGACTGTGACCTCTTTGGTATGTAATGTGTAATCTGAGACCTAAAATATGGAACAGAACGTATTAAGCAAATTTCTTAGAGAAGATGGCTTTAGGTAGAGGCACCATGGAGCCCTAATATCTTCAACAAGAAAAGAGGGAGCTATGATCTGATTGGAGGGGAATTGAATAATAGCTTAATGAGCAGTGATGTGTTAAGCATTTCACATACTTTACACATTATCTACACATGCTTACCTCAAAACTAAATATATATCTGGGTTTTAGTAAAGATAAGTTCTTAAAATCTGCTGGGCTATGTTTATAATTTTGTTAATATTTACAGAAAATCCATTCTAATCATTTTAGATATTGATTGGGGATTTTGTGTACTAGCTGATTTTGCACTCTAAACATAATATGCACAAAGATTGAAAAAATGAGACATTTTTAATATCAATATATTTTTCTACAACTTACTTAATAGAAAACAAATATCTTCAAAGAGATAGGGCACATGGTAGCAGGTTTGTAGAGATCATGATGTCTGTTCCCTGGGACACTTTTAAATTAACAATAATTGAGAACAATTTGACTGCTGAGAGAAGTCTTTTACGTGAAAAAAGCAGTCTACTCTAGATATTATTTCCTATTCACAAGAAAGAGAGCAGTAAATGTGCCAAACCTAATTTTTTTCTTTAAAAGACACTTATTTTCTAAATATCTTTTTACAGTTTAATCAATGGCATTAAATGAAATCAATAAATTCAAATGTATTAAAATGTAATCAGTAAATTTCAGAATAATCATAGGTATTTAGGGCTTCCCTAGTGGCTCAGATGGTAAAGAATCTGCCTCTAATGTGGGAGACTCAGGTTTGATCTCTGGATCAGGAAGATCCCCTGGAGAAGGGCATGGCAACTCACTCCAGTATTCTTGCCTGAAGAATGCCATGGACAGAGGGGCCTGGCAGGCTACAGTCCTTGGGGTCAGAAAAAGTCAGATGTGACTGAACATGCATGCACAAAGACAAGTTAACTACTAACTTGACTTGCCCCACAGTGAACTAATCACTAAGTTAAACTGATTCCTCCCTCTCCCTATTCTTCAGTACCTCTTTTGTTTCACACCATAGTCAACATTCATTCCTCCAAATCCTATGTCTTAATGACCATATTTTCTGCTCTTCTTGCCTCCAATGTTTTATTTACTAATTGTTCTTGTCAAATCAGCCTTCATAAAATCATTTTATTGTAGGCATTCTCTGGTTCAATAAACCCAAACTACAGTATTCCTATTGAATCGACTCTTACCTCAGAGTCCTGACATCTGGCAACTTTGTAATGTATTCTAAATAAACCTCTATCCTCCAATATGAATTCTACTTTAAAGAAAAAGTGTCCTATTTTTTGCTCCTTATTTGGCAATATATGTGCTAAGGAAAGAACAGGATGTAAATTTTTATCTCTCTTTCTAGAGAAAGATTTTAGTCCTTCTTACTAATTTCTCATTTCTCTTGCACACATGGAAAATGTCTTCCAAATGTACAAAATGAACTTTCTATTTGCATGCATTTGATGCTTCTCCACATTAAATACCGTGTTAACTGAATGTGAAAAAAATTAGGTACTAAAACACAAATAAGAAAACTATTTCTACTATAAGGATGGTCTCTGTTCCATGGGATATAAGAATTTCCTTGTAATTTAACCAAGTCAACTCTAGGATAAATGACCTACTTAGAAAATTAAAAAAAAAAAAATTCTCATATAACTTATCATTTTTTAAATTTTCCCACCCTATACTTTTGTGTTCACCAGCTCTAAAATCTAATCTAGTTTTACTGTACTCTCCTGGATTTTCAGGTGTTAATATCTCTGTTGAATGTTTCAGTTCAGTTCAGTTCAGTCACTCAGTCATGTCAGACTCCTTGCGACCCCATCGACTGCAGCATGCCAGGCTTCCCTGTCCACCACTCACTTATGGAGCTTACTCAAACTCATGTTCATTGAGTCGATGATGCCATCCAGCCATCACATCCTCTGTCATCCCCTTCCTTCTCCTGCCTTCAATCTTTGCAAGCATCAAGGTCTTTTCCAGTGAATCAGTTCTTCAAATCAGGTGGCCAAAGTATCGGAGTTTCCACTTAAGCATCAGTCTTTCCAATGAATATTCAGGACTTATTCACTTTAGGATGGACTGCTTGGATCTCCTTACTGTCCAAGGGACTCTCAAGAGTCTCTTGACTCTTCAAGTTCAAAAGCATCAATCCTTCGGTGCTCAGCTTTCTTTATAGTCCAACTCTCACATCCATACATGACTAATGAAAAACAAAAAACAAAAAAACATAGCTTTGACTAGATGGACCTTTGTTGGCAAAGTAATGTCTCTGTTTTTTAATATGCTCTCTAGGTTGGTCATGGAGAAGCAAATGGCAACCCACTCCAGTCTTCTCACCTAGAGAATCCTATGGACAGTGGAGCCTGATGGGCTGCTGTCCATAATGTCGCACAGAGTTGGACATGACTAAAGCAACTTAGCATGCATGCATGTATTGGAGGAGGAAATAGCAACCCACTCCAGTATTCTTGCCTGCAGAATCCCAGGGATGGAGGAGCCTGGTGGGCTGCTGTCTATGGGGTTGCACAGAGTCGGACTCGACTGAAGCAACTTAGCAGCAGCAGCAGCAGGTTGGTCATAATTTTTCTTCTGAGGAGAAAATGTTTTAATTTCATGGCTGCAGTGACCATCTGCAGTGATTTTGGAGTCCAAGAAAATAAAGTCTCTCACTGCTTCCATTGTTTCCCCATCTGTTTGCCATAAAGTGATGGGAAGAAATGCATGATCTTAGTTCTCTGAATGTTGAGTTTTAAGTCAACTTTTTCACTCTCCTCTTATACTGAATGTTGAGTGTTTAGTGTTATCTATTGTTTGATCTTAATGTTGTTTATTTCTTTGGATGATGCATAACTTAAGCTCTAGGACCATAACTGACCAACTCCTCAGGGTTTTATATTTGTTATAGAATTTATATTTCTCACCATCCATACAAGCCTCCCTGGGTATATCTGTTACCACCTTTTCTTCTCTAGCAAAGCTGAGATGTTAGTTTCTGAGGCAAATATATGAAAACATTAATATAAATTAAGATGGAATTAATACAAGAAAAATCAATTTATTCAGTCAAAATATTAATTGTATCTTTGTTGTGTGTATAGCAGGGCTTCCAGTGCTCAGGATGTAATTATAAATGAAACAAGCAAATTGTTTCCTTCTCTGTAAATTGTGATTCTATAGGATAAAGGCATTCACACACAAAAAAATATGAACAATATAGACTATATATATTAGGGGCAGTGATAAAGATTCAGAAAGCATGAAAGAGAGATTATATGAGTTAGGGATCTGTGTGGAATTCTTGACGGAGTGACTGTGGAAGACCTAATTGAGAAGGTGAATTTTTGAGGAAAGATTTGTAATAAGAAGGCCCTTAAATTGGTGGCTCACCTGGTGTGCTCCTGGAGCATTGAGGAGGAGGCCTGGATGACCAAGGTAGAAAGAATAAATAATAGGAGACAAGATTAAAGTGGTGAGAGCAAGCCAGGTCGTGCCAGGTCTCTATAAATACTTTATCACAATGAGGGATGTAAAAAAAAAGCCATGAGAGTGTTTTTTAAAAAATGATGCCATTCCTGAGTTATATGATGGAATTCTGGTATCTGTGTTGAGAAGAATCATGGAACTGGGACTAAAGACTGGATGAAAAGTCACTGCAATAATGTCAGTGCAATAATAGGAGACTGGTTTCTTAGACCATAAGGAAGACAGTGTGCAGAGTGAAAGTGGTCAACTCCAGATGATACCCTTTAAGGATATCATCTGACTTTACTGTTCACTAGATCTAGGGAGTGAAAGAGGTAAAGGAATCAAAGATGATACAAATATTTTGGCCTAAACAACTGGAGTAATATACTTGGCATTAACTAAGATGCAATGTCTCTTGTGGAGCTGGATTGAGAGTTTCAATAGGAAGAGATGAATTTTATTTGTGATGAGTGTTGGGTATTAAAGTAGGCTATTAAAAATAATATGTGGAATTTAGGGGAAAGATCTGGCTTACAGGTGTACATGTGCAAATTATTAGCACTTGAATTGTACTAAACCATAATGCTGGATAAGATCATCTAAGGATTAATTTCTGGGTCAGTTGACATCCAGAAAGTGGGTTAATGAGAAAAATCTGAGAATGCAGTGAGACGTTTCCAAAGTGAAAGGAGGAAAGTCAGTCAATGTGGCATGTTGGACGCCAAAAAATTGCAAATAGAACTGCCTTATGACCCAGCAATCCCACTGCTGGGCATACACACTGAGGAAACCAGAAATGAAAGAGACACATGTACCCCAATGTTCATTGCAGCGCTGTTTATAATAGCCAGGACATGGAAGCAACCTAGATGTCCATCAGCAGATGATTGGATAAGAAAGCAGTGGTACATATATGCAATGGAATACTACTCAGCCCTTAAAAAGAATAAATTTGACTCAGTTCTAATGAGATGGATGAAATTGGAACCAATTATACAGAGTGAAGTAAGCCAGAAAGAAAAACACCAGTACAGTATACTGACACATATATATGGAATTTAGAAGACAGTAATGATGACCTTATATGTGAGACAACAAAGAGACACAGAGGTATAGAGTGGACTTTTGGACTCTGAGGGAGAGGGAAAGGGTGGGATGGTTTGGGAGAATGGCAATGAAACATGTATATTTTCTTGTAAGAAACAAAGCGCCAATCTATGTTCAATGTAGGATGCAGGATGCATGGGGCTGATGCACAGGATGATTCAAGTAGAGGATGTGGGGTGGGAGGTGGGAGGGGGCTTCGGCATTGGGCGATTGTGTTCACCTATGGCTGATTCATGTCAATGTATGGCAAAACAAATACAGTATTGTAATTAAAAAAATAAATAAATTTAATTTAAAAAATAAAATAAAATAAAAAAAAAGCAAAAAGTAATTCCCTGTGACAATCAAGTAGGATAAAATTGTGAATTTAGCATTGTGAGGGTCATTGGCAACTTTGCATGTGTGCTAAGTCACTTCAGGCATGTCCAAATCTCTGTGACCCTATGAACTGTAGTCTGCCAGGCTTCTCTGTCCATGGGCTTCTCCAGGCCAGAACAGGAGTGGGTTGCCACTCCCTGCTCCAGGGACTCTTCCTGACCCAGGGACTGTAGCCAGGCCTTTTATGTCTCCTGCATTGGCGGTTGGGTTCTTTACCACTAGTATCACCAACTTTGGCAACAGCAAGTGAGGAGTAGTGGCAGGAGGAAATTTGACTGGGGTAAGAGAGAAGTGGAGGGGAGGAATTAAAGATAACTAGGAGTAACATCAGAAAAGCCAATGGCACCCCCACTCCAGTACTCTTGCCTGGAAAATCCCATGGATGGAGGAGCCTGGTAGGCTGCAGTCCATGTGGTCACGAAGAGTCGGACATAACTGAGCGACTTCACTTTCACGTTTCCCTTTCATGCACTGGAGAAGGAAATGGCAACCCACTCCAGTTCTTGCCTGGAGAATTCCAGGGACGGGCGAGCCTTGTGGGCCGCCATCTATGGAATCACACAGAGTCGGACACGACTGAAGCAAATTAGCAGCAGCAGCAGGAATAACATGGAAATGGCGTGAAATGTGTTAGTTCCTCAGTTGTGTGCAACTCTTTGTGGCCATAGCCTGCCAGACTCCTCTGTCCATGGAATTCTCCAGGCAAGAATGCTGGAGTTGGTTGCCATTTCCTTCTCCAGGGGATCTTCCCAACTGAAGGTTTGAACCCAAATCTCCCCATTGCAGTTGGATTCTTTACTGTCTAAGCCACTTTGTTCATTTTCTTTTAAGTTGTTCAGTCATGTCTGACTCTTTGTGACCCCATGGACTTGTAGTGTCCATGGAATTCTCTAGGCCAGAATACTGTAGTGGGTAGCCTTTCCCTTCTCCAGGGGATCTTCCCAACCCAGGTATTGAACCAAGGTGTCCTGCACTGCAGACGGATTCATTACCAGCTGAGCCACAAGGGAAGCCCAAGAATACTGGGGGGGTAGCATATCCCTTCTCCAGTGGATTTTCCCAACCCAGGAATCAAACCCATGTCTCCTGCATTGCAGGTGGATTCTTTACCAACTGAGCTATCAGGGAAGCAGGGCTCCATAACACAGAAAGAATTTTCTTATCTTGTCTGGAAGAGGAATTGGGCAATCTGATGCTTATTGTTTGCTTTGGTTTGATTTTGCTGTGGTTTACTTTGTTTTGTTTGTAAAATAGAAAAATAAAATATCATCTCTATGCATGCTATGTTGCTTCAGTGATGTCTGACTCTTTGGAGCCCTAGGGAGCCAGTAAGGGAACACTGGAGTGGGTTGCTATGCCCTCCTCCAGGGCATTTTACAGACGGAGGGACTGAACCTGTGTCTCTTATATCTAGTGCATTGGCAGGCAGGTTTATTTATTTTTTTTTGTAACTTTATATTGATGTATATGATCCAGTGCAGTGGAAAAAAGGGGATGATGCAAGGAAGGGAAGATGCAGTTTGTAAGAGCAAAGCCCTGGAAAAAGCAAGAGGAAATGGAGTCTCCTGCCAAAAGCAAAGTTTAAATAGTAAGTTCACAGTAACTGGAAAGAAAATGGATAAAAGCTGCTGATGGCCCAGAGCACTGATATGGTAAAAGCTTGTGAAACATCTTTTCTCATTGCTTCGATTTTCGGAGCAAAGGGAGAACCTAGCTCTTTAGATGAGAATGAAGATCAGGGAGGACGTTATGAAAGTTATAAGAGATTAAAAAAATACAAAAGTTGTCTTGGAGAAAAGGAATAAAAATGAACCAAGGAAAAGTAATATGATATTAGCGTAATTATGAGCCTACTCTGGTTTCTGGTCATGAATCTAAAGCAACACAGGTCAGAAAGAGTTTGGGTTTTCAACCTCATGGGTTAAAGATGACTGCAGCTAGTGCCATGGAGAGCATTTGCTAAAAACATACAATATGGTAGTCAGAGTGTGGTGTTTGGTATTGAAAATTTTAAATGCTAATTGTTACTTGTTAAGATGAGGCTCAATGCATGACCATATAAGTCAGTCATAGGATTAAAGCTAAGTCAGACCCTCAGTAAATATAGAATAATTGCTTTGTTCGGAGTATTTATAATGGCAAAATTGGGATATATATATTATTTGTCAATAGGAAATTTGTTAAGAAAAATTCTAATATAAATGTTCTTTTGAATATTACTGAAGCAATATAAATAATGATGCAGGAAAGTATCTGTTGATATGGAAATGACCATGGCAAATTTGATAAATAATTTACAATACAGAATGTATAATATAATAGTTTTTAGAAGATTAATCACATAAATGTGTATGTGTTCATTGATTTAGCTGAATATATAAAGAATAGTGAATGTTAAAAAATGCTAGAATTTTCAAAAATGAGTCGTCAGTGGTTATAGCTTTAGTATTTATGAGCACATATACTTTGAGAAAAATAAATATTTTTTAGAACATTTGATATTCAGATGGATACTAAACACACTTTTAAAATCAGAATTTTAAAATTAGTTCAGATTCATTTGTTTTTTTCTAGATAGAAGGAAATTCTTTTTATGTAGAAGTTGTTCATTATTCAACTTCTTTGTAATATTACTAAATATATAACGATGATTTCTACTTGGATGTAGGTGGCTTTGCTTCAATACATCTCTCTAATTTAATCTTTTATCTTCAAAATGCAAATTTTGATACTTTAATTAGATCATTCTGAAGTATAGTTTCATCATATCATCCCACTGTTTTGTGGACTATGAAAAATAATCTAATAGTGATGTCAGTCACTAATGATGGACACTGGAAATTTTTTTATTCCCCTGAGCTGCTGGAGCTGACAATTTTTCTCACTCCTTTGAATACAGCTTTGTTTTATTTTGCATTAATCCAAAAGATAAAATTCAGTTGCATAGCTTTATTACAGTGTAAATGTATGCTTGGGGCTAAACTGATCTGAAGCTAGTGACAAAATTTTAAATAAAAGCATATAATTAAAGTAAGGCCAAAATATGAAAACTGTATATTTGCATATCTCCACACATGTGATTAAATGCTATTGCTTAATCACAATTAATAAGCATATGATGGAGCAGGAAAATGTAATTTTTCCCTCAGCTCATAACTGAGAAAGTTAGCTCCTAGAAGCAGGATTTATTGATGATTCATGGAAATTAATTTCTTTAAAAGGTGTGTTAAAGACATGAACAAGCATTGTGGTTACCAGGGGCAGAATTAAGCATAAAAACATATTGCCTCTGAGGCAGAACAAAATTGTTTCTTGCAGGGAACAACACTACAGTGTCACAGCATGAGCCTTGAATTCTATTTCAGGGAAGAGACTAAGGGACGAGAAAAACACATTAATAATAAGCTTCTGTCCATGATCACAGAAATCTAAATTTCCTGGCTTGGATATGTGTGCTAAGGTAAGAAAACTACACTTGCCCTGTGATATTTGAACATTAACTGGTATCATGTTTCCATCCCAAAGTTACCTCTTATGCATTCATTGTACTTAAAAATAAATTGGTTATTATGATTAAGTACTTGGATGATTTTCTCATCTCCCTTTGTTAAGTTGGCAAGGAGGAAATTCTGTTTTGCTTTTTATAAGTAACAGAGGAAACAGAAACATTTATTTGTGTTTCCATAATGTTATTTGAAGTAGCTGATGGTTTCATGGCACAATATCACAATATGTTTTTATGATATCAGGGAATTCTTAGCTGTTCCTTTTGCCTTGACTGTATATGCCTGTCATACCTTGCTGTATCTGTATAACTTTTACTCAGAACCTCAGGATTTGGGTCAGTAGTTTCTCTGAAGTCAGGCAGAAATGATATCATATGGCTGAACTGGTGTGTGGGCAGTGTAGCCCGCATGCCAGCCGCTGCAGTGTACCACCCTGGAGTATTTAGTCATCCAACAACATAATCAGCCCTAGGTCTGGAGACCAGCCTGCTTTCCAGTATGGGATTTTTACTCTGTTGCACTTTTCATTATGGTGTCACCTGGATTGCTGTTTTTTTACACTAGTTTCTTAAAAGCAGCCTTTCTAGTTCTCAGATAATGAAAAAAGCAAAGGAATGGCAATATCCAGGAAAAAAAAAACGGCTGAATTCACATAATCATCATGAAACTTCACACTGCGATATATGATCTGCGATGCAGTAGAGCAGATGTACTATATTTAGTTTTCATATCTTGGAAACAGCATGGATTCAAAATTGTGCATTCGTCAGTCCCCATAGGAAACTACTTCATTTTCCATAATTTTCTCTTTGCATGGCTACCCAGGCTGCTGTAGTCTCTCTTTGTATTTCACATATTCCTTTCTGCTGTGATTTTTCTGTGGATGCTGGAAAGTTTCCAGTGTAACCTTTCTGAAATTCTGGAATCATATATAATCTGGACTCATCTTTCTTTTCATAAAATTATTTAAAACTTTTAAATGCTGTTTTGTTTCAAAATGATTTTATGTATTTAAAGACAAGGAAATCTGGATGAAGTTTTATTTGGGAATTCTCCTAGGGAATTACCATTCAGATATTAAGCTACCCTCATTCATACTGGGCTTTTTGATTAACTAGTTAAGTAATTCCACTTAATACCCATGAGGATTTCTATGCTTATTAAGATTAGCTGTCTCAGCACTAACTTTTTGGGATAACGGATCCTCTGCATTTTCCCTGATGTCGGGTTTATTTAGAAAACCACAAGGGGAAACCCTAGCAGATGCTTGGAATTTGTTGGATCATTGTGGTTTTGTGTCTCACTACTGCCTATCTCTTTTTATTCATGAATAAAACAAGCAACCCGTAGTACTGTATATAGTGCCTCTGTAAAATATTATTTCTCCCCCTAGTAGTAAGGATATATTACCAGACATGCAAGTAAGGTTGGTAGTATATTTCCTAAACTTTCAGAGTGTCCACAGAAGTCAGTCACAATCATTGTCATTAAAAGACATGAATGAAGATGACCTCTAATAGTAACTAACTTAATTCTGAAAAGCTTGACTTTGGAACCAACCCTAAAATTCCTATACTGACAGTGGATAAAATTCAAGCAGGAATTTCATCATGCAATATGTGATATTTCAGTACTGGGCTAAACTATAATTTGAAGTCTAAACTGTCCATGTCTCAGAACACTTGTCAAAACCATAGAAAACACAGGGAAATGTGCAAACAGAACTATTATTGGAAAGAAGAAAGTTGCACATTTTCTTATAAAAATAAACTTACCATATGACCAAGCAGGAGAAGGCAATGGCACCCCACTCCAGTACTCTTACCTGGAAAATCCCATGGACAGAGGAGCCTGGAAGGCTGCAGTCCATGGGGTTGCTAAGAGTCGGACACGACTGAGCGACTTCACTTTCACTTTTCACTTTCATGCATTGGAGAAGGAAATGGCAACCCACTCCAGTGTTTTTGCCTGGAGAATCCCAAGGACTGGGGAGCCTGGTGGGCTGCCATCTATGGGGTCGCTCAGAGTTGGACACGACTGAATTGACTTAGCAGTAGCAGCAGCATGACCAAGCAATCTTATTACTTGGTATTTACAAAAGAGAAACAAGGCTCGCACACAAAAGTTCTCAGCAGATATATTCATAGTAACCAAAATGTGATAATAGCTCAAATATCCATCAGTGGGTAAAGCAACAAACCAATGGAGGTAATCATTAAATGGAATATACTCAGTAATAAAGACAAGTTAGTAACTTCTGTATACAATAGCATGGGGACTATCAAAAGCATGCTGAGTGCAAGAATCAAAATATAAAAGAATGTATGATGAATATTCCATTTATAAGAAATTCTAGAAAAGATAAGTCCAAGCCACCTGGGGCTGGAGGTGAAGAATTTCATGGTATGTACTCAAGGAACTTTTGGAGATGATGGAATATTCCATATTTTAATGTGATAATGGTTACACAGGTGTATAAATTTGTCAAAACTTGAGATGCACATTTAAAATGAATGTAATTTAAGTGATGTAAAATGTACTTCAAATTGTTCTAAAATAAATAGCCAGAAATAATAGTTAGCTTTTGTTCTCAGCTTTGACCACACACAGTATATTTGACTTTGCTTTCAGTTCAGTTCAGTTCAGTCACTCAGTCGTATCTGACACTTTGTGGCCCCATAGACTGCAGCATGCCAGGCTTCCCTGTCCATCACCAACTCCTGAAGCTTACTCAGACTCATGTCCATTGAACTGGTGATGCCATCCATCCATCTCATCCTCTGGGATCTCCTTCTCTTCCTGCCTTCAATCTTTGCCTGTATCAAGGTCTTTTCCAATGAGTCAGTTCTTCGCATCAGGTGGCCAAAGTATTGGAGTTTCAGTCCTTCCAATGAATAGTCAGGACTGATTTCCTTTGGGATGGACTGGTTGGATCTCCTTGCAGTTCAAGGGACTCTCAAGAGTCTTCTCCAACACCACAGTTCAAAAGCATCATTCTTTGGCACTCAGCTTTCTTTATAGTCCAATTCTCACATTCACACGTGACTTCTGGAAAACCAAAGGATGGACCTTTGTTGGCAAAGTGATGTCTCTGCTTTCTAATATGCTTTCTAGGCTGGTCATAACTTTTCTTCCAAGGAACAAATGTCTTTTCATGGCTGCAATCACCATCTGCAGTGATTTTGGAGCCCCCAAAAATCAAGTCTGTCACTGTTGACTTTGCTTAATCAGATTAAAGTGTATCATTATTTTAATTTCACAGTGTTTTATATTTGAGAAAATTCAGGATTCTTGTTATTGGCCATAAGTAATTACTTCAGATAGCATTATAATATTTTTTTAACTTGTAAAGGAGATCAATAATTTCTGCAACCTACTATTCAGGTCAAAACATTCTTTGTTTTTAATTTTTTTTTTTTAGGTTTTATTCTATATTATGTTAAATAGCTTTTAATTTGAAAGTTTTTGTTTTATCTCTGTAGTTTATTTCCAGTATTTGTGACTGAAGATTGCTGGTTTTTGGGGGGTGGGGTGGAGGGTGGATTCTGCTCTCCCGCCCGCCCCACCCCACCAGAACCTTAGACAGTAAAGAATCTGCCTGCAATGCAAGAGACTCAAGTTCGATCCTGGGTCAAGAAGATTCCCTGGAGAAGGAAAGGGCAATCCACTCTAGTATTCTTGCCTGGAGGTTGTCTGGAGCTTCCCGGGTGGCTCAGTGGTAAAGAATCCACTTGCCAATGTAGGAGATGTAGGACACATGGCTTCAATCTCTGGGCCAGGAAGATTACCTGAAGGAGGAAATGGCAACCCATTCCAGTATTGCCTGAAAAATCCCATGGACAGAAGAGCCTGGTGGGCTAAAGTTCATAGGGTCACAAAGACTTTGACATGACTGAGCAACTGAGTACACACACACACCTCATTTTACTAGTATCATAATTTTTTAATGCTGTCTTCAAAAAACTTTTCTTGATGAGATCCATTTTGAAGCTCGGGCTAGAACTGGTTAGTTCTTCTTGAATATCTGATTAAGTCCACATACCAAGCACTTCCCTTATCAGGCAGCTTTTAGACTCCAGAACCACTATGCGACTACCCTAATTTCCCCAGTTTGGGCACTAGATAAGGAAAAACAGCAGAGGTATCATTTTTCCAGTGTCATGTATGGATGTGAGAGTTGGACCATAGGGAAGTCTGAACTCCGAAGAATTGATGCTTTCATTGAACTGTGGTGCTGGAGAAGACTGTTGAGAGTCCCTTGGACAGAAATAAGATCAAACCAGTCAATCTTAAAGGAAATCAACCCTGAATACTCATTGGAAGGACTGATGCTGAAACAGAAGCTTCAATATTTTGGCCACCTGATGCAAAAAGCCGACTCACTGGAAAAGACCCTAATGCTGAGAAAGGTTGAGAGCAGGAGGAGAAGGAGGCGACAGAGGACAACATGGTTGGATGGCATCATTGGCTCAAAAGAGAAGAATTTGAACATACTCCAGAGACAGTGAAGGTCAGGGAAGACTGGTGTGCTGCAGTCCATGGGATCTCAAAGAGTTGGACACAACTTAGCGACTGAACCACAAGAAGAATATTTTGCATCTGGGAAATCATTCAAAGCAGCCAGTCCACAGGGAGCCTGTGAAATCTAACTAACCCCACCCTGCTGACTACATATCACATATAAGCTGCCCTTTATCACTCTAGATACTGTCACCTATTCCTGGGTGCAACCTATCTGACAACCTTCTCTTGTTTGTAAGTAATAGACAATTTTCATCTATCAAAGTGCCACTGTGTTGCATACCATCATTAAAAGAATTTTAAATCTTATAAAACCTATGGAATATATGTTTCTAGATTCACTCAGTGTGATTCCTGCTGGACATAGTATTATACTGTTCATTGTTATTCAGTTTCCAAGTTGTGTCTGACTGTGACCTCATGGACTGCAGAACTCCTGGCTTCCCTGTCCTCACTCTGTCCCACAGTTTACCCATATTCCTGTGCACTAAGTTGGTGATGCCATCCAACCATCTCATTCTGTCAGCCCATTCTCCTCCTGCCCTCAACCTTTTCCAGCATCAGGGTCTTTTCCAGTGAGTCAGCTCTTTGCATCAGGTGGCCAAATATTGGAGCTCCAGCTTCAACATCAGTCCTTCCAATAAACATTCAGGTTTGATTTCTATTAGGATTGACTAGTTTGTTCCCCTTGCTGTCTAAGGGACTCTCAATAGTCGTCTCCAGCACCACAATTTGAAAGCCTCAGTTCTTGGGAGCTCAGCCTTCTTTATGGCACAACTCTCATATCTGTACATGACTACTAGAAAAAAATCATAGTTTTGACCATACAGACCTTTTTCAGAAAATTGATGTCTCTACTTTTTAATATGTTTTCTAGGTTTATCATAGTTCTCCTTTCAAGGAGCAAACATCTTTAGTTTCACGGCTGCAGTCACCATCCACAGTGATTCTAGAGCCTAAGAAAATAAAATCTGTCACTGCTTCTACTTTTGCCCCTTTTATTTGCTATGACTTGATGAGACCTGATGCCATGTTCTTAATTTTTTTAATACTGAGTTTCAAGCCAGAACTTTTTCACTCTCCTCTTTTACCTTCATCATCTTAGTTTCTCTTCACTTTCTACCACTTGAATGGTTTCATCTGCATATCTGAGACTGTTGATATTTCTCTTGGCAATCTTAATTCCTGTTTGTGATTCATCTTACCTTGCATTTTGTATGATGTACTCTGCATATAAGTTAAATAAGCAGAGTGATATATACAGCCTTGACACACTCCTTTCCCAGTCTGGAAACAGTCTGTTGTTCCATGTCCAGTTCTAACTGTTGCTTTTTGACCTGCATACAGATTTCTCAGGAGACAGGTAATATGATCTGGTATTCCCATCTCTTTAAGATATTTCCACAGTTTATTGTGATCCACACAGTCAAAAGTTTTAGTGTAGTAAATAAAGCAGAAGTAGCTATTTTTCTTGATTTCTGTTGATTTTTCTATGATGCAACAGATGTTGTCAATTTGGTCTCTGGTTCCTCTGCCTCTTCAGAAACCCAACTTGTACATCTGTAAGTTAAAGCCTAGTTTGAAGGATTTTGAGCATAACCTTGCTAGCATGTGAAATGAATGTTACAAAGGTTACATTAATTTAAAACTTTAACTAGTGATGTATTTTAATAATGTTTGTGTTCTAGTCTATTTCAACATGTTTTCATTCTATGCAAATAGATTAAATTAAAAAGTAGATACATATTTGTAGTTTATTTTGAAGATTATATCTAATGTGCTCAATATATTTTTGAATCAAATAGTAAACAGCATGCTATTTTTTTCATTTATGTTCAAAAATGTTCTATATAGTTCCACAATTGAGACATTTTTAGACTACATATAAATTATTTAGGTAAAAATTTATTGCCATTTTAGTTTTATTTTATTTAAGAGGACTGTTGACAAATTGAAAGACTTGGAATAAAGGGTAGGATGATGAGGGACTGTGAAACGAACAGTTGTAGAATCCAGCTAAAACACTTCCACTTTTGTGGCAAATTCCTCCAGTTACTTGGTCTTCCCCTAATAGCTGTGATTCTGAAGGGTTTGTTTGCTTGCTGAAAAGTAGATTCAAGACAAAGTTTGCAAGATGTAGAGATCCATACATGTATTCATATCCATCTCCCACCTCCATTTGTTTTAATTAAAATTACGTCTTTTCTTTAGCAGTCTTTCAGGTCGATTTTGCCTGATCTACAGCAAATTTCTAGTTACTCTATTCAAATTCACATTTAAATTTGAGAATTGTATAAGCCTTCCTCTCAAACTGTAGAACTTTTATGAGTTATTATCATCTTCATGGTGATTAAGACAAGACAAATTGCTTGTTGAACACTGAATATTTGTTGTTTATTTTGTCAAACACAATTCCCCATTGGTCTCTCATTTAATCCTTACAGCTACCCATAAAACAAATATTTTTATTCTATTTGTCAAGTTCCCAATAGTTAAAGAAAGCTAGAGGCTAAAAAAATGGTGTTAAAGCCTAAGGCTTCTAAAGGGAACTCCGAAATCAGTAGACTCAGGTTCTGTTGTTGACTCTTAAGTCTAAGTCTGATGTGTGGTTTTAAACAGGTCATGCTGCAAATGTGTTACTTAGGGTTTTCATTGGTAGCATTGATGGGGTTGGAGTGGAAAACTCCAAAACTTTTCCTGCTCAGAAATCTGATCTTGTGCCTTTCATTAACAATTACAGTTTAAATAAAGACATTGGATTTTTAAGAAAAAATTTTTTCTCATAATATTTATTTTTCTTTCATTCAGTGGCGGCAAACCTCCACTATCCTGGAAGAAGATATCTAAAGTTACAAGGATTTCTCTCTCCCTTTTTTCAATTGTTAACAGACAGTACAATGGTAACTGTAAGTCAAAATATAACTGAAGTTTAGTAGTTAGAATGTCTGGTTCTCTTTAATGTTAAAAAGCACTGGAAAAAAAAACTGAAATTGACTCAAGATAAAATATGATATTATTTTTCAGCCTGCTAATATTATTGTAACAAGAAATATTCATGGATATTAATTAACTATATAAATAAATGTATTTGGGTCAACTCTAATGAGGTGGATGAATCTGGAACTTATTAGACAGAGTGAAGTAAGTCAGAAAAAGGGAGACAAATACTGTATATGTTAACACATATATATGGAATTTAGGAAGATAGTATCAATGATTCAACATGCAGAGCAGCAAAGGTGAAACAGACATAAAGAACAGACTTTTGGACTCAGTGGGAGAAAGAGGGTGGGATGATTTGAGAGAATAGTATTGAAACATATGTATTACCATATGTAAAATAGATGACCAGTGTGAGTTCAATACATGAAGGAGGGCACCCAAAGCCATGCTCTGGAACAACCTAGAGGGATGGGGTGGGGAGGGAGGTGGGAGTGGGGTTCAGGATCGGGGTACATATGTATATACCTATGGCCGATTCATGTTGATGTATGCCAAACCCATCTCAATATTGTACAGTAATTATCCTCCAATTAAACAAATTTAAAATAAAAAATAAATATTCATGAATAGCCTGGGGCCCCTTTGTATTTAGTATCAGTTAAATATCTAGCTATTATATTGCAAATAGCTATTTCAAAAATTTGTGAAGAGCACATAACATATGTTTTGCTGTCTGCCACTGAGGTGTGGGCTCAGTAAATTTTTTGTGTGTTCATAACTTATTTTATTGAGTTTTCAGTGTATTTAAAATTTGATGAACATAATAGAAAATAAATAAGAGGAAAATAAGTTGAATATGTATTTTAATTTGAATAGTTACAAGACCTGATTCTCAAAGTTAGGCTCCCTGTTCAGTGCTTGTGTTACTTTTGCACAAGCATCTTTAAGAGGTCTTTTTATCTCTTTGTCATTCAGGTAACTATTTCACATCTGTGGATTAAGAACAGGCCAAAATTAGATTATTCAGCTTGCATCAAAGAAGAGTGACATATTTTCATTAGTGGTATAGAAATAAACATGAATAGGGAGGTTATTTTGATGATTTTTGATGACTATGTGACTTTCTGCCCTCCCAAATAGTTTTTGACCACTAATTACCTGTTTTGCCTATCTATAACCAGAGTTGTCAGTCATCTTTAACCCCTTCTACCCCTGCTCCCTCTCTTAATGTATCATGGATTCAATTATTTGAGGCTTTGCCTCTCACACCTATGTCCCTCAAACCATCACTGATTACCCCATACCTCCTTATCCCTGCACTACAGAAATATTTTCAGGCCATAGCAAAGGTATTCTTTCTGATTAAATTATTCAGGTTATTCATTTTGACTATAGTTTTAAAAATGTAACATTATAGACATTCAACATACAACATTTCAAGGTGAAAGAAATCTCATCCTATGTGAACATACTAAGGAAAAGGACCAGAGTGTGATGTATTTCAGTTGGAAGCATTTTGGTAAGCTCTTCCTCTTACTGAATCTTATAAAATTAGTGTTAGTCATTCAGAATTGCTATGTGGATCAGCAGGAAAATGGCCTCTTTTAATAAACTAATATTTTCTTTTGATACATTTCACAGTGTATAGATAACATAATTATAAGCAGACTATTCTTCTTAACCTATAGTACATTTAAGGGAGTAAATTAGTTTCATAAGTAATACATCAGACTAAATGATATACAGGTCCTAAATTTGATTCTTTTTAAACATCAGACAAGCAAAATTAAAAATTCCTTCAGAATAGTCGTTGAAAATGCAAATGAAAAATAGATTTGCTTCATATATCAGAAATGTTTGCAACTTGTCCTCATGAATTATACATATAAATGGCTAATCACAGCCATTATATTTTACAAGTCTCTTTAAATAGTATCATCATGACTGATGGTATGGGAACTAAAATAGCAGAGTGCTGAATTGGGATTCAGTGAACCCTCTCTTGTTGTACCTACATTTAGTTTTAAACATCAGCTTTTTAATTTTCATACTTAGGGAAAAGGTAGCTCTGTGGGAGATATTTCTTAGTCAAGACACATGTCTTACTGGTGCCTATATTAATGTATTAATAGCAACAAATTTAATTGAAGAGATAGAATATTCATTCCATATGATAGCATTCAATATGATACTCATTGTGTGAGTTAAAAAAATAGTAAAATTGCTATCTTAGTTGTTTTCTTAAAAGAGAAAAAAACATATTGTCAAATTATTATATTTTGATTCTGATGACAGAACCAGATATATTTGTTAGTATGGACTGTATTCCAGACATTTTGTGGTAAAGTGATAGGAAAAATCATACCAGTTCTCCGCCTTTCCCTGTATCCATGGTGTTAAAAAATGAATTAGTATCTTCTGCCAGCAAAGGTCATGCTTTAAGAGGCCTTACAGAGCCTGCTCTCTCCTAGACTTCTGCTGCTATCACAGAATAAGTAGACACAAATTTTCTGAATTGTGAGACATTTGGAGAAAAAAAACACTTCATTCTCAAACAAGATCATCTTATGCAAATTGTCTTCCAGAAACCAGAAAAAACATCAAGCCACACCTAGCCAATATCACTTAACAACCTAGTTGACCTGTGGATTTATAGAAATAATAAGTGGACACTGTTTTAAGCCCCAAGTATTGTGTTTATTATATAATATATTATGATATTAAATAACAGACAGTGCTTAAAATTCAAAACTGTTATTCAGGGAATTCCCTGGTGGTCCAGTGCTTAGGATTCCACACTTTGACTGTAGAGGGCCTGGATTCAGTCCTCTGTGAGGGAACTAAGATACTGCCAGCCATACAAGGCATGGCCAAAAATAAATAAATAAAAATTTTAAACTATGTTATTTTTTCCAGCATCACTTAAATATTCTAAGAATATGAATGTTTGTTATCTTTAATCCCCCTAAAAATAACCACTGTAGCAACTAGTATTATAATTTCTAAAATTTTAGAAGAGGAGGGGGAGTATAAGTAATATACACCTCACATTTCATGAAAGTGAAAGTGTCATCACTCAGTCATGTCCGACTCTTTGAGACCCCATGGACTGTAGCACACTAGGCTCCTCTATCTATGGAATTCTCCAGGCAAGAATACTGTAGTGGATAGTCATCCCCTGTCTCCAACACTGCGGGCAGATTTTTACCATTTGCATCACCAGAGAAACCCTCACATTTCATAGGGACAACTAATAAATAAGGTCTCAAAATAATAAATCACATCATGGTTACAGGCATATATTTCCTACAATAAGGAGTTTAGTGCTGGAAGGAATGAAAAAAATTGCCAAACAAAAATGTTTAGGAAATGAAAAAGAGAAATGAGGAGGAAGAAATTTTCATTTGTATAAGTCTTTATGTAGTATTTAATAATTTTATATGACTATGTGACTTAGTACTTAATTGTTCACCTAGAAAGATCATTAATGCCACAAAGTTCTTGATGTTATTTTGTAAACATTAATATTATACAATGATTTAATAAGGTATGTATATTATGTTATGTGAAAAACCAGTTTAAAAACATATTCAAGTTTCATAAATGATATACATGATTTAAATTTATAGCCAATTATATAACATGAAGAAGTATAGTTAAGATCATAGAAGTTACTATGAATTATTAATGATACTCACCAAATCCTTACTTAATGATGTGTCCTGCTTAAAACAAGAACATGAAATAAAAAAGTTAAAAGATATATAATTTGATATAATTGTTTCCCCTAGATTTGAGTTATAATTGACAAATAGCACTGCAATGATTTTAAAGCATACAACCTGATGATCTGATATGGGTATATATTGTGAAATGATTCCTTCTTTGGTTAAATTTCTTCTTAAATATATTATAATTTTTATATTATAATTGTAGTGTTCTTAATTTCTCTTTGATTTTAATATAGAGATGCACAACTGATTTTTATATAGATTTTATATTTTGCAACTTTACTGAATGCATTAATTAGTTCTGAGAGACTGAGCACAAACAGTTTTTCAGGAGAGTCTAGGTTTTTCTATGTATGACATCCATCATATGAAAACATTTGATTTGGATGCCCTCTATTTTGTTTTCTCATCTGATTGCTCTGGAAATTGGTGTTTCCAATTTTTTGTTGAATTAAATTGGTGACAGTGAGCACCCTTGTCTTGTTCCTGATGTTAAAGGATGAACTTTCACCTCTTCATTTTTGTAAATGAATTTAACTGTGGGCTGGTCATTTTATTTTGCTATGATACAGTCTATCTATACCTATTTGTTGATTTTTTTCAATAATAAAGGATATTGAATTTTGTCAAATGTGCCATTTGCATCCATTGAGATAATATTATTTTTATCCTTAATTTTGTTAATGTAGCATATCATATTTATTGGTTTGCATATGTTCAACCATTCTTTATCTCAGATATAAATCTCACTTGATCACAGTATATGATTCTTTAGTGTATAGTTGACTTCATTCTGCTAATATTTCCGTAAAGATTTTTGCATCTATGTTCATTTGGAATATTGGTCTGTAACTTTCTTTTCCTATAGTGCCTTTATCTGGTTTTGGTATCTGGACAATTCTGCCTCATAAAATGAGTTTGGAAGTATTTCCTCCTCTCTAACAGCTTAAGAGGGACTGGTATTTTTCTTTCAGTGTTTGATAGAATTCACCAGTGAAGCCATCAGATCCTATATATTTTTGTAGTTGTGAGATTTCAATAACTAACTCTACATCCTTATTAATTATTGGAATTACTTCAAATTTACTATTTTTTTTCATGATTCAGGTTTTATCGGTTGTGTGTTTCTAAGAATTTGTTTGTTTATTATAGTTCAGCTGGGAAAGGATGCAGTCAGAAGTCTTCCAAGGAGAAACTGGGCAGTGAGCCTTTAGCCTGTTCCTTCTGTGTTGAGCCCAGCAGTGAGGCGATAACTGTGGGGAGCAGTCACGTGCTTGTTGAAAACTTCACTCTTTGTTTAATGTGGTCCCAGGACTCCTCAATATCCCCCATCAACTCAGCCCTCCGGTGGCAGCCATAAAAGCTGGGGCCCTGGATGTGTGGTCCAAACCCTTCACTCCTCAGGGAGAAGCTGAGGTTAGGAGGTTCCTCCCTGATTATACCACACTGCCCTGGAGGTGAGATGGGGCACTGGATTTATGGTAAAGCAGGAACTTGGATTTATTGTTGGAGTGAGTCAAGGGGAGAAAGTGACAGGGGATGGTTTCAGTTAGTGCCCAGAGGCCCAATCCGAGGATATCAGTTGAGAAAATACACAGTTACATCCCTTTCAAGGGGAAACTGGGCACAGGATGTCTCTGCCTGATAGCTCTGTGCCAAGCCCTGGAAGAGTCGCAGGAGGTGTTCAGCCCCCTTTTAAAAACTGCATCATTGCTTACTGCAGTCCTGAGGGACTCCTGAATGCTGAACCCCTTCAGCTTTCCAAGCTGGGAGATTTGGGAGCCAGGGCCTCAGGTGACAGCCGCAAAAGCTGGATAACGGGATGTGTGGTCCAAACTCTTCACTCCTTAGGGAAAGCTGGGGGTAGGATGCTCCCTCCTGATTATACAGTGCTGTCCTGGAGGTGGGGTTTATGGTGAATATATCTCAACCTTTCCTAACTGTTTCAACGTAAGAATTTTCTCATTTTCCTAATCTGTAGGAGCCATTCTACTACTTTCTATCTCTCTCTTTTTTTTTCTTTCTTTCTTTTTTTTTTTTTTTCAGAAGGAATTGCATGACTCTAGCAGGCAGAGAGAATATAGGAACCTATTTTTCCATCTGGCTTGGATGTAAAGTTTTAAATAAATATATTTTTCTTAGCTTTTGATATCTTGAAATGCCTTTTCCATAGCCCTTGAACTTGCAATTCATTTTGCCCTCTGTTTTCAAAACCCTTTTAATCTAACATAGTATAATTATAGCAACATGGGGTAAGAATTCTGAAGATAACTTGGTCATGATTTCCATATTATATTCTAAGTACAAGAGGCATTGCCATAAGTAGAAAAAGAGTATCACAATCTGGTGGTTAATGTCTGTGGCATTATACTGTTTTATCAGTAAGACTGCTGATTTCTTTCATCCATTTAAAATATCTCTTTCTGAATCCCCAGCAGTCACAAAATGTGTGATAGTTTTATCACTCACAATACTAGATATGCATTTAGAATGTAATCCCAGAAGAGTTAACATGTCAATGTGACTTTTATACAAAGATATTTTAACTCGATATCATTCATGAGTTCAGTTCAGTTTAATATTCTCTATTTATTTCTTTATAGTAGGTGCTTTTAGTATCTGACCTACTACTGTATGTACAGTTATTATTGCTTGTCCTTCCCAGCAGAATAAATGCTAGATGAAGGCAAGGACTTTTTATCTGTTATTCCTTGTCTCCTCTATAATATGTGGACATATGACTTGCAACCACAGTAAATAACTGTTGAAAGAATGTATAAAATCAGTTCAGTGAAAGCTAGACAATTTTCAGATACTAATAGAAAAAGATATTGTGTCTACTCTCAAGCATTTAAATTTTATTTAAAAATCAAATGTTAGAGGAAGTGTTTAGTAAAATAGCTAAACTGTAATGTGATAAATATAAGGAATATATAAACAAAGAGTTTTAGAAAGAAATAATAAATTTTTAATGAAAAGTAATTAAAGTTTGGGCTACCCTGGTGGCTCAGATGGTAAAGAATCTGCCTGTAATGCAGGAGACTTGGGCTCAATCCCTGGGTAGGGAAGATCCCCTAAAGAAGGGAATGGCAACTCATTCTAGTATTCTTGCCCAGAAAATTCCATGGACAGAGGAGCCTGGTGTGCTACCTTCCATGGGGTCACAAACAGTTGTACATGCCTGAACAACTAACATACTACACTACTAACTAAATTTTGAGATCCATTCTGAAGAATATAGTGACATGTGAAATAGCACTAAAGACTGAAATAATACTAAAATAAATATGTGTATTTTAAGACATCATGGCATGCTAAAAAATGGTAATTTTTAACATATAGTAAAGATATTTAATAGCATTAATACTGGACAGAATGACTGAAGCCAAATTAAATCAAAATTTGAATGTTTTCCTGAGATTCTTCATACTTTATCATGAGAGAAGAAATGCTATTGGAGCTCTCTGAACAGTAGTATATCTTGGTCAAGGCTGTTTTAGCAAACAAATTCTGTTGGCAGTACAATGCATGGATTTGAAGCTGAGGAAGTTACCAACAGGGATACTGGTCTGGAAATGATTGCCTAGTGTAAGGGAAAAATAATGAGAACTGAAATTAGAATAGAGATAGGTGGAATGGAAATAAAGAAACACTTTGGAAGTGATATCAAGAAGAGAATATAGGCTAATTTGATATATTTGGTAAGAGAGGAGGACTGACAAATACCTCCAAAGCCCTTGACAGCAGTGGAGATGGTAAAGCTGTAAATTTAGATTATGAACCTAGGGAAAGCAAGTCTAAGAATGCTGAAATTATTCTTCCTATACATGCATATAAAAAGGATAGATAGTTTCCTGTTTCCAAAATCTTAAGTAAGAAGCCCCTCGTTTTCCATTCAAACCCTCCTAATTCAAATCAATTTCCGGAGTCATTTTCACTAATCTGCAATTACACTTTTGTTTATATTCATTCTTGTCGTATTAACTTTCCTAAGTGTGAAAGGCATTCCAGCATTTGCAGTCTTTTGCAGTCTATTATAAAATAACTTTGTATTCCTATCAATAAACTTTTTGATTTTACACACTTTCAGTCACCAAACACTTCATGATCAGGAACTGCATGCAAGTAACAGCATTACATTTTGGGGTAAAAAGATGAATAAGGCAGAAAGGAGTCAGACTTCAAAGAGGTGTTCATGGCCTTTTCCAAGAACTAAGGGACGAAATTTATTTTAATAATGGGGCTTACCAACTGTGGTCACAGATGTGCTCTGCATTTTTGCTTCTACCTGTCAAACTAACGACTTAATGCCTAAGACCTAATGTCTTCTTTATCCCTTCTCTAATTACACTGTCTCACAGTGGTTTCTCTCAGTTCTGGACATAAACATTCTTATCTATATCATTCTACTAGACATTGTAATTTGCAGTTATTATTGAGATAATTGAAGATTCACATGTAGCTGCAAGAAACAATACAGAAAGACTCCTTGTACATTTTGTACCCCACAAAGATAGCACTGTGCAAAACTATAGTATAATTTCTCAACAAGGGTATTGGAATTGATGCAGTTTACCAGTTGTTTTCAGAATTCCTCAGATTTACTTACACTCACTTTTTTTCCTGTGTGTAGTAAGTTCTATACAATTTCATCACCTGAGTGGGTTTATGTAGCCCATGCCAGTCAAGATACTGAATAGACCCAATACAACAACAATCACTGTTTTGCCTTTTAGAACTATCCCTACCAGTCTAACACCTGCTTGGCTACAATCCCTAACCACCAGCAACCACTAAATGCTCCTCCATTTCCAAAATGTTTTCATTTTGAAAATACTGCATAAATGGAATCACAAAGTAGGTAGCCTTTGGTGGTTGACTTTTTTTTTTTTTTTTTCACTTGACATCAGCCCCTGGAGATTCATCTAAGTGGTTATATGTAACAATAGTTCATTCCTTTTTATTGCTGACAAGTATTCCATAGTTTGGATGCGCCAGTTTGCTTATCATCCACCTGCTGAACTGCTGAACAAATAAAGCTGTTGCAGGTTCTGGTATAGGTTTCTCTTTGAACATAAGTTTTCATTTCTCTGGGATGAATGCTCAGAAACCCACTTGCTGGATAAGATGATGATTTCCTGTTCAGTTTTATAAGAAAATACCAAACTGCTTTCCAGTGTGAAGACGAAGTCGCTCAGTCGTGTCTGACTCTTTGCAACTCCATGGACTGTAGCCCAACAGGTTCCTCATTCCATGGAATTTTCCAGGCAGAAGTAGTGGAGTGGGTTGCCATGTCCTTCTCCAGAGGATCTTCCCAACCCAGGGATTGAACCTGGGTCTCCCGCACTGCAGGCAGACACTTTACCATCTGAGCCACCAGGAAGCTTTCCAGTGTGGCTGTACCATTTTACATTCCCACAAGCAATATATGAGTGATTCAATTTGTCTCCGTACTTCCTATAATTTGGTGGTGTCATTGTATTTTATTTTAGCCACACCCAAATCTTTATATCATGTTTCTTGCATAGGTGGAATAACTTCAAATAACTTCATTAGTTAATCTGATTTTGGTGGATGCTATAATGTGTCACACGGATCCTATAAAAATAAGACCGTGTGTCGGGGAAGTATAGGTGGCAGCTTGGGCAGAAATCCTCGTCATCCTTAGGGGTCTTCAGTAGCAGAGTCTGCACAAGGACAGACCACATCTAATGACTGACTGAGAAAGGATTTGGATAATTTTGCCATTGAGCCCCCTTGGGACAACAGTGAAGGACCATGCTAGTTCCAAGTCTCCATTTCCACTTTTATGTCTCTCATGTACAAAAACAGTGCCTGATCAGTGAAGGGAAATATGTATCTACTGAATGATGCAATCAGTTTCTCATATATTTTTGCAAGTGATTATTGCACTTATATATTGGAGAAGGACATGGCAACCCACGTCAGTATTCTTGCCTGGAAAATCCCAGGGACAGAGGAGCCTGGTGGGCTGCCATCTCTGGGGCCACACAGAGTCGGACATGACTGATATGACTTAGCAGCAGCAGCAGCAGCATTGCACTTATATCTCTTGAGAAGTGAGATTCTTTGTTTTATTAATCATAGAATTTAAAGTGTAAAACATTCAGTGCCATTTTAGATTCCTTATTTTTACTGACATTTTCAGTCCAGATTTGAACTGCAAGTTGACAGTAGAATGAGAAAGTGAAGCAAGACTATTCTCTAGAAACATTATGCAATTTGTTCTCTTATTTCTGTTATATAACATAAATACTTTCCAAAATAGAACTTTTAATTTGTAAAATAAAAAACTAAGATGATAGTAGGCTTCCTGTGTTGTTACTTCAGTTATTTTTCAAATAGTTGAATTTGTTAGTTTTCCTTTCCTTAAAAGTACCTACTGAGCAGAAACTGCTGAGCAGAAAGTTCTTATAACATTTGATCCCTCTGTTTTGCAAGAACTATCCAAAGGCTATCACATATTTGTAGATAAACAAAGATTTAGAGAATTTTAGCCATTTTAATAAATGAATATATTTTGTAATTTTTAGTATCAGTATTGACATTTATTACTGACCACTTTTGTTTAACTTTGGAAGGATGGAAGTTTTAATTTGCCAAATCATTATGGCTAATTTCACTATGACTTTAATCTTGAGAACAAATTAAACTCTCTAATGAAGAAAAATTTGGGAAATGTTTTGTACATTTCTGTCTTAAGAAAATTTATTTCTATAATTGCTCCTTTGAGAGTTCACTGTAATTTTTATGTATAAATGGGTTAAGTGTTTAAGTGTTAGTCACTCAGTTGTGTTGTCCATGGGATTCTCCAGGCAAGAATACTGTAGTGGGTTGCCATTTCCTTCTAGAGGGGATCTTCCTGATCCAGGTGTCCTGCATTGCTGGCAGATTCTTTACCCTCTGAGCCACCAGAGGAGCCCAATGAGTGGTTTAGGGTTAAAAAGGTATGTGTTTTCTCTTTGTTCTATATTATTTAATTCAAAATAGAGATGCTTTTCAATTCTATCTAATTTTCTTAGTGTATTAGTAGGTTATACATGGAAACATATCAGTTTTGAGGAAACTGAAGTTCAGTATCTGACTAAATTACAGTTTGGTAATTTCCTTTATTTGAAATGCTCACAGTGGGAAGATACTTAAGTATTATAAAAGCTGAGAACCAGGTACTTTGGTACTAAGAATCATCCTAAGGACATGTTGATAAACTGTAAAACCTCTTGCTAACAAGAGGCCAGAGGCAGTTATAGGTGTGAAGGCAGCTCAAAGGAGCCTTGAAACTGAGTGGACCCATGCAGAGTTTTTCATATATGTGCATTTATTTAGGTGAATTTAATCTCCAGATTTGATTTTAAAGCTTTGGAATATTTAAAAACCATTTTTATTTCACCTTTTATGCTAAGATCAATTTTTGTATATTCATGATATAAAGTTAATTTTCAGAAATAGATTTCCATTAGTAGTGCACAAGAAAAATAGAACTGAGTTGTTAGTTTCTAAGAAATAGCTTCCATGTTGTTAACACATATCTGACATACCAGATATCTAGCAAAATTTTAAGACTAAAAAGGAAATCCAAGTACATTTTGTCATTCATGTACTGATGGTGATCATAATGTGTTTTTAGAGGAAAGTGTTATTTTACTCATGCAAATCAAGGAGAAAAATATAAGTTTAAACTAATACTTATAAATGAATGCAAAGTTCTTAAAGAAAATTTTAAAACAAGTATCTTGAGCAATTGAACAAATATTACATTTTCATGAGTTCTAATATTTTCATCATGCAATAAAATAAAATACTATCTGAACGTAAACATAGGTAATCAAAGTGAGTATCCTGATATCCTTGTAGCAGTACCTCATGGCTTTTGACTGTGCATTAAATTAGTGACGCATTTCAAATTATAATAATAGAGAGACTTCATGAATCCTGTGAACCTTAACAGGATATCTGTGTAAAGGTTGCTAGTAGCATGCGGGTGTTAAAGTGTTGAGATAGCTGATTTTAGGAAATCCTAAGATCTATTTGACTGTCTAGGAATATTTGTCATACACTGCTTTCCAGAACAAGTCAGGAATTTTATTTATTTTTTAAATAGTTGTTCATGATTTTTTCATTTATTTTTCTTCTTTTGATAGCTATTATTTGTATATAGCTCAAATTTAAAAGATATGGTAAAATATGTGATGAAAAAAATTCTCTCTCCTTTTCTGTTAGATTTTTTTTTCATTTCTACCCTTCCTTTCTATTTCCTAGTTTTAATACAGCTTAGTATTGTTAATATATTATTATTTAATTTATGCATTTAGATGATATATATTTTACTCCAGCTAGTAAAATTTTGAAAATCAACACACTTAAAATATCTCACATATCTCTTCTGTATTTCTTCATTATTTGTTCTCATAAAAGTCACATTATGTTCTGTAAGCATAACACATCCTTTTCTTTTAGTCCTATTCATTGAAACAGTTAAATAGATTTAATATCCCTTGGCTGTTCATTTGCCATTTTTTTTCTTGGTAGATGATATGTGTTCTCTGAGAATTTCTTCAAAATGAACTTAGAGTTCAAATGAACTTACTAGGAACTCAGGTTTCTTGTAAGTTAAAAATATAGCTCCCTTGTCCCTGTTTCATTCATATTTGAATAGTGGTTTGGCTAGCTCTAAAATTATTAGGTCACACTTTCTTTCCTTGAAGATCGTACAGGTGAATTTTTATGATCATTATAACATCGAGTATTGCTGTGGAGAAGCTGAAGGTCAGCCTATTGTTTCACCTTATAGATGAATTAAATCTTTTTTCCAGTCTGCCCAAAGCATTCATATCTATATAAAATTGGAAATTCAGTTAACTTAAAGGGTTTATTTTACAGTGGATACTGTTAGGTCAGCTTCTCCTAAGATATAGTATTCTCTTTAATGAAGTAAATTCATATGTTCTTTGACATCTGTAAAGTTTTTCTTACATTGAATTTATAAATATTGCCCCTTGTTCCATTATCTTATTTGGACCCTTTGGAGGGAGGTGCTGGTTGAATGTATTAGATGATGTTTGAGAAACTACTGCTTGTTTTAAGTTTCTCTGTATTTTGTTTATTCATACTTTTTAAAGTCGTGCTCTGCTTTTTCTTACTGTGATTTCAGCAATAATACATTTTCGCTTCTTCCAATTTAGTCTTTATTTTTATGAGACTTAAATTTTCAGTTCTTTCTTGAGTTTTAACTTCTGTTTTATTTACTTCTCACCATTTCATCTCTGAAGAAATGTTTAATGCTCTTGCATTATGAACATGACTGTTTCAGCAGTGTTATAATTAACTGTGATTTTTTGGGTGATGATTTGTGTCTGACCTACAGCAACATTTTTATGGTATTTTTCTGATGTTAAGTTTTCTCTCCTTTGTTTCTTCATTCCTTGTCCTATTCATGTTAATTACTTTTTATAAGTCTGTTCTGGTTTGGTTTTTTTTTTTTTTTTTGAATTATTTATTTTCTCTGAACCAGACAACTCTTTGTTGGGGTTTGGGGATGGGAATTCAGACTCATGTTCCCAGGTTTCCCAGACTTTCCTTTTTAGAATTTCTTATATGTGAGTGAGGTCTCCCTAAGCAGTCAAGAGTGATATCATAGGGCTCCTCTTGGCCTTCAGTAGACCTCCTCTCTCTTCTGCCAGAGGTTGTTCCTGTCCAGACAGGTAAATAGCCCATTTTCACTCCTGTCTATCAAGCTACTAACCCATCAAAATCTCACAGCCAGGAATTTGCACTTTATTTCGATAGCTTGCTTTCCATTTCAAGGTGTACTGCTTACTTGTTGAGGTGTGCTTTGTAAGCTTTTTCAAAATCTGTGATAGTGGATGTGATAATCTACATTTTCCTGAACTTACTTGACCTTCAGGAGGTGTTAGAAATAACCACTCCTTCTCTTCTGGGGTTCTGAGTTTTAGGTATCTATTGATTTCTTCAAAATTGACCATTGTGTGTCTCACTTTTTGTTTTCTTTCCAGTGATATCCAAGAGAAGAAGAAAACAATTTTGAAATGGATGTGTACACATTGATATATTTAAAATAGAATGACTTTCCATTAAACAAAATTAGCAGGAGTATAATACATTATGTAATTAGGAATATCAACAACAACAGAAATAAATAAATAGGATGTTTTCCCAGCTATTTAGGAGCAATAAATTAATTTTATTGGTTGCTATAGTCTTTGTCAGAATTTTATCAGGCACGAGGACTGACATCAAAATTGTTTTTCTTCAGTTGTCCAGTCTTCTCTGACTCTGTGACCCCATGGACTGTAGCATGCCAGGCTTCCTGTCCCTCACCAGCTTTCAAAGATTGCCCAAATTCATCAAAATTATGTATTTGTAAATCTAGAACTGACCTAAATTATATAGATTTTATCACAATGACACTCAGCTGTTTCTTCTCTTTATTTCTCCTATTCTAAGTCATTTCAGGGAATGCATCTTTGTTATAATTTAATTCTTCCATCTCTTCTGATTGACATTATGACAAAAAAACAGTTCAATAACCTAGAATGAAACTGTGTTATGTCTTTAATTTATAGCTGGACACACACATGTCATCTGAAGAATAACCCACAATCTAAAAGTTGTGAGTTATGTTTGACCCTGGGATCTTACTGAGGACTGTAGCGCAGGTGGCAGCCTTTTGGATTGCTCTGAAACACTGCTCTGGAGAGGGGAGGGAGGAGCCAGGATATAGGGCATTTTTGCTGGGAAAAAGCAGGTGATGAAACATCACTAGGCGACTGTGACTGCTAGTCACAAAGAACAAGCACTTCGCTTTAGTGTTTTCAGTGCTTTTCTGCATATGAGAAGATGTGGAGATCTGGGTTCACTGAAATGGTCCCTTTGATATGCATCTTCACTATCCTAGCCAGTATCCAGAACACAGAATATTTCCTGTGTTTTTTTTTTCCATCCTGTCAGGGTGCGCTGTCCCAGGCAGCTACAGAGGTTGATGGCTTGAGCCTTATAGAACTGAGACAGTGGGCAACATTTTTCATCTACAGGAAGGGCAGTCAACATTCCCTATCCACACACATGTACCACACTTACATAAAAATCAGTTTCTCCCGGTGACAACAGCCTCTTATATATTTCCCCCAACCAGGTTCCACTGGGCACTTACATTTTCCACCATTCTCCTTCCTTCCTCCATTTAATCCAACTGTGTTGTAGGTCAGTGTCAAATCTACGTGTTTTACCTACAAAAATAAAATGAGAATCCAATACAAAGATATAGATGAATTTGTTAAATTTATTTTGTTGCTGCAGAATCTTCTTTCAACAGTTGCCCAAATGAAATTTTATTATACCACTTGGGCAACAGTATGATTTGATATAACATCTCAGACTTTCTTTTAATTTACTGATTTGGAATTCTCATTTTGTTGCTTTTGTTGTTAGTTTTGATTCTGGGAGAATGATGATTCTTTACAAAAATGAATCAGTAAATGCTTTATGAATTTATCAGTGAATCCCAGCTGTGATATTGTTTTAATATTATGCTGGAAAAAAAATGACAGTTCAACCACACGTTCCTTTCATGGATCTGTTACCTTGGGTGTCATTCTATGGGTTTCCAGAAAAATATATATTTACATTTGAGAAAAGTTCTTTTTCAAAATGTAGAATATTTGAGAATGGTTTTTATGTTAGTTTTAAGGTCCTGGCATTTCACAAAATGGGCCCGGCAAAGCAAGGGACAAGACTTGAAGATTTCTAACTTTAAAGAATATCTCCAGCTTTCTTTTAGGAAAAATATAAAGAACCATTGCAGTGCTACTTCTGAATCACATATGTTCAAGATAAAGTCACATACATCTAAGACATAAGCAGACTAAAGAACGGTGAGCAGAGTGAAATGTAGGAACATGGAGTAATTGGAAGAAAAATCTATTTGGAAAGGATAACCTGCCTAAACATTATTTCTGAACCAAAAGAGAAAAAATATCACAATCAAAGAATAAAATAATAGGGCAAAAAGGTATGGAAAAAATTACCAGCTATGAAGTAAATGAGAAGAAATCAAACTTGAAGATTAAACAAATATACTCCATTCTTTCTGTGAAACAAACTGCAGCAAATTGTGCAGGCCATTTAAAGCTGTTGGCATATTAATAGAATGTGAGTACAATTTTGTATTATAGATTTGTCAAAATTAGTCTTGAACATATGAGCTTTTAGCAGTTAGAATTTAATTCCAAAGGCATAAAAACTTCAAGTAGATAACTTTCATATTTGAATGAGAAATGCTTGTATTTTCTCAGTTAAGACCTTGGGCTTACATAAGAGTGTGTTAGCAAGGGTAGGCTGTTGTGATGAAACAAAGAGAGTCAAAATATATAATGATTCCCACACAATTGTTACTTTTTTTTTTTTTTTTTTTGCTCATATACCAGTTCAGGTCAGTGTCCTACAGGTCACATTTTGATATTGTAAGAAGAATATCAGTTGTCACCCTGCTGAGCTTGCAGAGGATAGGAATTATGAAGGGAACCTATCAGAATAATTGTGACTCAGAAGATGTAAAACACAATTAAATCTTTCTACAAAAAGTAACAGAGGACAGTCATCCTTGACTCCATGCTGACTGAAGTCCTGTCATAAAGCAGATGCATGAGTTATCTTGGAAACAGTGTATAAAAGGGCATGTTAAGTCCAATGATTATGTGAGAGAAAAGAGTTTTTAAATGTCTTAAAAATCCGGGGCTTATAATGAATGTATCATCTATTTTTATTTTTAAAATTAGGTTCTTTAAACAGAGCGTTTGAACACCTCTTTTTGAGTTGTGGAATTTTAACAAGATGTTTTCAAAAGAGGAGTCATTTCTCTCCATTAATCCTTGCTTCTAGTGGAATGAAGCTTACAAAGGTCAGAAGCAGATGGAGCCTTCATACCCCTCCTTTTGCTGCCATACCTATGGAGCAGCAGGGTCCTCCAAACGAAAGGGCAGGAGTGATGTTCCCTATAATGAATAGTGCTATTTTGTTCCTTGACCTTCAAGACAGTCTGAAAATTTCAAGTCAGAGATCAGTGTGGAAAAGCAAATTGATGAGCAGGAACACTGTAATCTTAGCTGATAACTCTTTAAAAGGTAACCAAAGCTATTTCTTTGCTCCCTAGATAACGGTAAACTTTTCAAAGAACTTTAAAAAAAAAAAAAAACTGTGGTGGAGCACAAGGGAAGTGAATATTTTGAATGGCCTTTTCAAATCCATGAGTTATGTTTAGAATATTGAAGCCACCTTTCTTCACAAATAGTTATTCAAAATGGTGACTATACCCCAAATTAGAAATGACAGGAAATATATAACTGTTGGTAAATAAAAGCTTTGAGAACTTAGAGGGACTTTCAAGAAACATTTACAAAGAAAAAAAATATCATAAAGGGTGAAAGAATAACAGAAAACCATGTAAGAAAACACATAAATTAGATCTTAGTGGAATTTGGAGTGGGGTTATAGGACACATCATCAGATACAAATATGAGAAAAACACAAACTTGTAAGAAAAAAAGAAAGCAAAGAGACTACAAGGATATTTTCTGAAATTTTGGAAAATGTAAGAATCAGAATTATAAGTTCTTTTAAATGTACTAGCAACATGTTTTATTTTTATAATTTCTACTGACCTAAATTCCTTAAAGTGTATATGTATGTGGAAATATGAAAATAAATGAAAATGGGATATTTCTAACATGGAAAAAGACAATCATTGTGCATAACTTTCTGTAGCACTTTAAAATTTACTCCAAAATTATGATAGTTATATTCATATATATCATAAAAGTGAAAATACTAAAGCAAGTGTTTGTATATAGAGTAACGACAGTTTTATACCAATGAAAATAATTGTTTTCATTTAGTCCCTTCTATTTTCTCTGTAATTCAAATCAGCTCCTGGATGACTGGGGGAAGAAGGGATGACATTGTTGAAGATGGAAGCTGTGTTAGTCCATATGGTGTTTTCCCAGCACATTTATGTTTCCTGCTCTCAAGTAAAACAAATAAAGATACAGAACACTAAACCAGCCAGCCTCAGCAAGCCCTGTGACAACTCAATGCCGGGTTTATCTCAAGGTCTTCCTTTTGCCTTAGTTTGGTCACATGTTCTGTCCATGCAGTGCTAATTGCACTGTTCTCCCTGGTATTTGCACATCTCATCCTTGTTTTCATAAATTGGTAGCTCCATATCTTATATATCATTAAACAAGCTTCTTCCACTTTTCTTAAAAAATGAAGAATAGCTGATTGTATAATTTTAATAGTTTTGGGTATACAGCATAGTAATTCAGTATTTTTGCATATTATATTCCATTATAAGTTATTACAAGATATTAGATATAATTCCCTGGGCTATACAGTAAATCTTTGTTACTTATCTCCTTTATATATAGTAGTTTGTATCTATTAATCCTGTAACCCCTAATTCAACCCTATCCCCCTCCCATCTCCCCTTTGGTAAACTATAAGCACTGAAGAATTGAGGCTTTTGAACTGTGGTATTGGAGAAGACTCTTGAGAGTCCCTTGGACAGCAAAGGGATCCAACCAGTCAATCCTAAAGGAACTCAGTCCTGAATATTCATTGGAAGGACTGATGCTGAAGCAGAAACTCCAATACTTTGGCCACTTGATGCGAAGAACTGACTCATTTAAAAAGATCCTGATGCTGGGAAAGATTGAAGGCAGGAGGAGAAGGGACGACATTGGATGAGATGTTTGGATGGCATCACTGTCTCAATGGACGTGAGTTTGAGTAAACTCCCGGGAGTTGGTGATGGACAGGGAGGCCTGGCATGCTGTGACTCATGGGGTCACAAAGAGTGAGACACGACTGACTGACTAAACTGAACTGAACTGAAGCTTATTTTCTATGAGTCCGTTTCTATTTCGTATATATATTCATTTGTACTATTTTTCAGATTCCACATATGAGTGATATAGTAACTGGGTTTCTCTCTTTGTCTTATATCACTAAGCCTAATATTTTCTAGGTCCATCCATTGTATACTGCAAGTGGCAGTATTTTATTGTTTTTTTACGGGTGAGTAATAGCCCATTGTGTGGGTGTGTATGTGCATACATACATCACATCTTAATCAATTTGTCTGTTGATTGGCCTTTGGGTAGCTTCCATGTCTTTACTCTTGTAAATAGTACTATCATGAATACTGAGGTGCATGTAACTTTTTGAATTAATGTTTTCATTTTTTTTTCTAGATATATACCCACCCAGGAGTGGAAGCTCCCTGGAGGAAGAAATAGCAGCCCACTCCAGTTATTCTTGTCTGGAGAATCCCATGGACAGTGGAGCCTGGTGGGCTGCAGTCCACAGGGTTGGCACAGAGTTGAACATGGCTGAAATGACTTAGCATGCATGCAGGAGAGGAACTGCTGGATCATATAGTGCTTCTACCACCCTCTTCCAATAACACAAGAGAAGACTCTACACATGGACATCACCAGATGGTCAACACTGAAATCAGATTGATTATATTCTTTCAGCCAAAAATGGAGAAGCCTTATACAGTCAACAAAAACAAGACTGGGAGCTGACTGCCGCCTCAGATCATTAACCTTTTTTTTTTTTTTTTTTGCCAAATTCAGACTTAAATGGAAGAAAGAAGGGAAAACCACTAGACCATTCAGGTACGACCTAAATCAAATCCCTTATGATGATACAGTGGAAGTGAGAAATAGATTTAAGGGATTAGATCTGATAGAGACTAGATGCTGATGAACTACGGACTGAGGTTCCTGACATTGTACAGGAGGCAGGGATCAAGACCATCCTCATGGAAAAGAAATGCAAAAAGCAAAATGGCTGTCTGGGGAGGTCTTACAAATAGCTGTGAAAAGAAGAGAGGCAAAAAGCAAAGGAGAAAAGGAAAGATATAAGCATCTGAATGCAGAGTTCCAAAGAATAGCAAGAAGAGATAAGAAAGCCTTCCTGAGTGATCAATGCAAAGAAATAGAGGAAAACAACAGAATGGGAAAGAATAAGGAAGTCTTCAAGAAAATTAGAGATACCAAGGGAACATTTCATGCAAAGATGGGCTCAATAAAGGACAGAAATGGTACGGACCTAACAGAAGCAGAAGGTATTAAGAAGAGGTGGCAAGAATACACGGAAGAACTGTACAAAAAGATCTTCATGACCAAGATAGTCACAATGGTATGATCACTCACCTAAAGCCAGACATCCTGGAATGTGAAGTCAAATGGGCCTTAGAAAGCATCACTACAAACAAAACTAGTGGAGGTGATGAAATTCCAGTTGAGCTATTTCAAATCCTGAAAGATGATGCTGTGAAAGTGCTGCACTCAGTATGCCCAGCAAATGTGGAAAACTTAGCAGTGGCCACAGGACTAGAGAAGGTCAATTTTCATTCCAATCCCAAAGAAAGGCAATGCCAAAGAATGCTCAAATGACTGCACAATTGCAGTCATCTCACATGCTAGTAAAGTAATCCTCAAAATTCTCCAAGCCTGGCTTCAGCAGTACGTGAACTATGAACTTCCTGATGTTCAAGTTGGTTTTAGAAAAGGCAGAGGAACCAGAGATCAAATTGCCAACATCCGCTGGATCATGGAAAAAGCAAGAGAGTTCCAGAAAAACATCTATTTCTGCTTTATTGACTATGCCAAATCCTTTGACTGTGTGGATCACAATAAACTATGAAAATTCTGAAAGAGAAGGGAATACCAGACCACCTGACCTGCCTCTTGAGAAACCTATATGCAGGTCAGGAAGCAACAGTTAGAACTGGACATGGAACAACAGACTAGTTCTAAATAGGAAAAGGAGTACATCAAGGCTGTATATTGTCACTCTGCTTATTTAACTTCTATGCAAAATACATCATGAGAAACCCTGGGCTGGAAGAAGCATAAGCTGGAATCAAGATTGCCAGGAGAAATCTCAATAACCTCAGATACGTAGATAATACCACCCTTACGGCAGAAAGTGAAGAGGAACTAAAAAGCCTCTTGATGAAAGTGAAAGAAGAGAGTGAAAAAGTTGGCTTCAAGCTCAACATTCAGAAAATGAAGATCAAGGCATCTGGTCCCATCACTTCATGGGAAATAGATGGGGAAACAGTGGAAACAGTGTCAGACTATTTTGGGGGGCTCCAAAATCACTGCAAATGGTGACTGCAGTGATGAAATTAAAAGATGCTTACTGCTTGGAAGGAAAGTTATGATCAACCTAGATAGCATAATGAAAAGCAGAGACATTACTTTGCCAAGAAAGGTCCGTCTAGTCAAGGCTATGGTTTTTCCTGTGGTCATGTATGGATGTGAGAGTTGGACTGTGAAGAAGGCTGAGCACCGAAGAATTGATGCTTTTGAACTGTGGTGTTGGAGAAGACTTTTGAGAGTCCCTTGGACTGCAAGGAGATCCAACCAGTCCATTCTGAAGGACATCAGCCCTGTGATTTCTTTGGAACGAATGATGCTGAAGCTGAAACTCCAGGACTTTGGCCACCTCATGCGAAGAGTTGACTCACTGGAAAAGACTCTGATGCTGGGAGGTTTTGGGGGCAGGAGGAGAAGGAGACAACAGAGGATGAGATGGCTGGATGGCATCACGGACTCAATGGACATGAGTCTGAGTGAACTCCGAGAGTTGGTGATGGACAGGGGAGGCCTGGTGTGCTGCAATTCATGGGATCACAGAGTCGTACAGGACTGAGCGACTGAACTGAACTGAAGGAAACTCCATACTGTTTTCCACAGTGACTGCACCAGCTTATACACCCACCAAAAGTATGTGAGGTTTGTATTTTCTTCACATCTTCACTGATCATTTTTGAGACTTTTTGATGATAGCCATTCTGACAGGTATGAATTGATACTTTATTGTGATTTTGATTTTCATTTCTCTAAGAATTAGTGAGGTTGAGTTTTTTTTTTTTTTTGATGTGCCTCTTAGCTATCTCTGTGGCTTCTTTTGAAAAAATATCTGTTCAAGAGTCTGCTGATTTTTGATTGGATTGCTTCTTTTCTTAATATTGAGTTGTGTGAGCTGTTTGTATATTTTTGTAATTAATCCCTGGTTTGCTGCATCATTTTCAGATGTTTTCTTTCATTTTGTCAGCTATCTTTTCATTTTATGGATTGTTTTCTTCACTGTAGTTCCAACTTTTCAAAATAGTAAAGCTGTATTAAGTCTGATATTTTGTTTTATTTTAGGAATTCAACATATTATTGTTGCATTAGTTCTTCCATTATTTTTTTCAGGATAATTAAAGCATCAGTATTCTTGTTGCAAAGTTTCTTAGAGTTTAGTTGGCCAACCTCAAATCTGTTTCTCCAAATCTGTTTCTTTTGTTTTGATTTGCATGTTTGCATCATGTTATTTTATTCAAAAATACATATATGGCATTATGGAAGCAATTAGGACTCAAAAGGGTTACTTTAATTGATGCATAATACAAATAGTTGATTATGGCTCTTATTATATTTGGTAACATATGAAAGAGTACATCAAAGAAGAAAACATAAAATATGAAACTAACGACTATTTCTTTTCTGTTATCTTTTATGATTGTGTTTAATATAACTGTTAATGTTCAAGTTCTGGTTTATACATGAACCAGAAAGTGTGTAACATGGAAGCCTACTCACGTTAAAAATTATAGTTTCAAACTATAGTTATATAGTGGATTTGACTCAGAACACACACAAGTCTAATTTTTATGCTGCAGTCAATCCTCCAAAATATTGCATGAATGCTCTCATTGTATTTACAAGTATATTACCCTTGGCCTTTGTTTAAACTGTGAGATGCCAGCACTAAGAGAGCACAGGCAGAGAGGAAAATTGCAGTTACTAAGTCCAACAGAATAAATATCCATAAATAGTGTGTGGATATGCTGACCTGGAATTAATAGAAAATGATTCTAAAGGAGGGAAAACTAACAGGGAACTGAACACATTTGGGGAATTCTTTTCATGTCACAACTAAGGGCAGCATTTAAATGACAGAATTGGACAAACATAGTCTCTGTAACAAGCCTGAGAGTTAGTGGTAGAGCTGAAAACGAACATTCAGTCATTTTTGAAACAGTAATCCTGAAAGAAATGATCTGAACTCAATTTATTTCTTAACTCAAAAAAACTTTTAGAAGCTGAAAAAGAATGATACCCATTTTATAGGGATTCTGCAGCTACAGAAATCTTGTGCCAACACAGGGCTTACCTTCCTCTACTAACCAAAAACTAAATGGTCTAAAAATCTTGCTGTTACACAGTCAGTTGTTTAAACTTTCTCTTAGAACTCTTGGATTTTTTTTTCTTCCCCTAGTTCAAGTGTTTAAAATTTTGATTTGGAAATGGGGTGATTAGAAATCTATTCTAGTGATACACTGGGTACTATGAATATAGAGCTGGTGCTTATAAGACATAATTATCACACTTTTGCTTTTATTCACTGTGATAAATCATGTGGAAAATTTAATCAAATTTAAAATCAAATTTAATCAAATCTCATTAGAAATTTAGAAGATTTATCATGGAAACTGCAATAATTTAAAGTCCACATTATTAAAACTATTTTCATTTGATATGATTTCTAATTTATAATGCAGGTGTATAAATAAAAATTCTATTGTCTGCAGTTTTGCCTTTAAGTGTAAATATCTATTTTAGTATAAAATGAATATTTTAAAGTATCATTTAAAACTAATTTTTCAATAATTTTTTTCTGTTTGTATTCCATGAAAGATAAATTACTTCTAGACGTATCTAGATCATTTTCTCTTCTCCCATTATAATGTTTACATAACAGTTAAATCCTATTGAAATCTCATAAATCTGCTCTTTCATTTACGGTATTGATTCTCTCTCTTTATTTCTAGCCCAGGATTCCTTAGATTGACATCTTTGGTTAAGTTGAACTTGTGAAGTATCCCAGGAAATATTTTCAAGCTCCTATAGACTGATAATAGAAACTTTAATTGAGTGAAGGAGTGGGAAATAAGTGGATCATCTCCACTATTTTTAGAAAAATAATAGCATTATAATGGGTTCAAAGCATCAATGGTGGGGAGGATTTCTCAGACAGCCAAGAGTTTTTACTTTATTTTGTAACAATTAGCACTACCTGCAAACTCGAAATCAATAATACATAATTTGATTAATTATGTGAGCATGTAGCTAGCATTACATCAAAGGTGTTTCCACTGCTTCCTTAATTTAAAGAAGAATACAACATTTTGCATGCACACCCTAGAGAAGAGTACTCTGTGGAGGGACATTTGACAATTAGAAACAAACACCTATTAAGCATCTCTGGTTAACTCTCAAAACACAGACTTAGTTTTTGTCAGAATCTTTTACCAGTCAGCTATGGGAACACCAGGCCACCCTCACCTGTCTCCTGAGAAATCTGGCAGGTCAAGAAGCAACAGTTAGAATTAGACATGAACTACAGACTGGTTCCAAATAGGAAAAGGAGTATGTTGAGGCTGTATATTGTCACCCTGCTTATTTAACTTATATGCAAAGTATATTATGCAAAATGCTGGGCTGGATGAAGCACACGCTGAAATCAAGATTGCCAGGAGAAATATTAATAATCTCAGATTCACAGATGACACCAACCTTATGACAAAAAGTGAAGAAACTAAAGAGCCTCTTGATGAAAGTGAAAGAGCAGAGTGAAAAAGTTGGCTTAAACCTCAACATTCAGAAAACTAAGATCATGGCATCCAGTCCCATCACTTAATGGCAAACAAATGGGAAAACAATGAAAACAGTGAAAGACTTATTTGTTTATTTATTTACTTAGGTTCTAAAATCACTGCAGATGGTGACTGCAGCCATGAAATTAAAAGACACTTACTTCTTGGAAGTAAAGTTATGACTAACCTAGACAGCATATTAAAAATCAGAAATTACTTTGCCAGCAAAGGTCCGTCTAGTCAAAGCTATGGTTTTTCCAGCAGCATGTATGAATGTGAGAGTTGGACTATTAAAAAAAAGCTGAGCACCTTTTGAACTGTGGTGTTGGAAAAGACTTTTGAGAGTTCCTTGGACTGCAAGGAGGTCCAAGCAGTCCATCCTAAAAGAAGGCAGTCCTGAATATGCATTGGAAGGACTGATGCTGAAGCTGAAATGCAAATACTTTGGCCACCTGATGTGAAGAACTGACTCATTTGAAAAGATCCTGATGCTGGGAAAGATTGAAGACTGGGGGAGCAGGGGACAACAGTAGACGAGATGGTTGGATGGCATCACTGACTTGATGGACTTGAGTTTGAGTAAACTCCGGGAGTTGGGATGGACAGGGAAGCCTGGTGAGCTGCCATCCATGGGGTTGCAGAGTTGGATGTGACTGACTGAACAATAGATAAGACACAAAGACCAAAGACATTGAAACCAGCTCAAGTTCACACTGTTATTAGTGGTAAAGCTGGTTTATAAGTGGTTCTTGTTGTTTTTCAGTTGCTTAATTATGTCCGGCTCTTTGAAACCCTATGGACAGTAGCATGCCAGGCTTCCCTGGCATGATAGTGATGCTTCATCACTATCTTCTTAAGCTTTTTCAAACTCATGTCCATTGAGTCAGTGATGCCATCCAACCATCTCGTATTCTATTCTGTTGACCTCTTCTCTTCCTGCCTTCAGTCTTGCCCAGAATTTAAGTGGTAGTGCTGGCAAAAATTCACTGAGTTGGAAAGACTGATAATAGTGCAAGTCTTAGTGCCAGAGGAAAATTAAGTACCACATGCTGGGAGTTAAGATGTTAAGTTTATCTTAACTTGGATTTCTCAGGAACTGATAAAGTGATAACAAGTCTCATCATTGAGGGCTTCTCTGGTGGCTCAGATGGAAAAGAATCTGCCTGCCATGTGGGAGACTTGGGTTCAATCCCTGGGTCGGGAAGATCCCCTGGAGAATAGAATGGCAACCCCCTCCAGAATTCTGGCCTGGAGAATTCCACGGACAGAGGAAACTCGCAGACTACAGTCAGACATGATTGAGCAACTAACACTAACAGATCATCAAGCAATTGGAGATTGGTGGAGGTTTCAAAATTTTGAAAGTTTATAAACACTGTTAAAGTCTCTGAGGAACAGACAACATCAAGAATGATGTGTGTTCCCCATGATGTATGGCAAAACCAACACAATATTATAATTAACCTCCAATTAAAATAAATAAATTTATATTTAAAAAAGAATGATGTGTGGATTAAACAGTTATTGAGGGAATCTGGTTAGCTGGCATCTTTACCAGTTCTTAATATTATTCTATTAACTAATAGATAGGGTAATATTTATATTTTTCTTTTTAAATTTTCTAGTGGTGATGACTCAGACTGGGACATTTTATATCATTAGTATGTACTTTAACTTAGACTTTAAACTCAAATAAAGGATTCCAAGCAACATATTTACTGCTAGGTAAGGACATTTACTTGAGCTTTTGAACGAGTCCTAGCAAATTTAAAGATTAAGGCAAAATTTGAAAACAAAATTTCCATGTATTTTTCCAAGCAGGGGAACACAATTTTCTATCATTTTCTAAAAATTATAATAACTAAAGGGATGGCAAATTCCATAGAGAATATTTAAACACAAAGGCATACATAGAGAGTAAAATACATTGTAAAGATTGTGCAAAACTTATTTTACGTTAATAGATGGGTGTATGCCTGCATATTGCCCAAGTCTACAGGGAACTTATTCTATTTTATGCATGATGAAAAATTTTTTTAGTTATTCATATACCACAAAATTCAATAAAGAAATTAATGTTTATCATTTCAATTTAAATGTTTATCATTAAACTTTGAGTATTAATTCTTTATTACAGTAATATGACACTTTGATAGTGATTTAACATGTTTTCTAAATATTTTTCTGCTGTGAAATTTGAAAGAAACACAATGTTTTAGTATGTACATTTAATAGAAACCTTGATTTTTGTTTCTAGGCTGATTCGCAATAGAAAACTATATAGCGAATGATAAACTAGACTGAAATGAATACTGACAAACTACTGTTTAATTAACTCACAGTTTTGAATGGAAGTTAAACAATTAAACAATAACTTAAGTCTTTAAGAGTAGGACATATGAATCAAATTTTGCTAAATACATTACCACACTCAGAAAATTACATGAATGTTATTTACACAAAACGATTGCCCATTTTGAAACTAACTTGACTTCCATGATTTGTTCAGGAGTAATTTGATAAGGTATTGGGGTTGTTTTTATGCATTGCTATTAGTTACATGTTTGCCTGTGTAACCTGATGATTTTGAAAGTTCTGAATTGAATCTGTCACTACAGAAGCATTTGTTTTTCATTTACAGATAAGATCTTTGAATTTCTAATCAGGAAGTATATTTTTGATTGACAAAATTCATTATGAAATAGAAAATTGAACACAATTTTATCTTAATTTGCTACAGTTGCCATCTGACATTGAGTCCTTTCATAGCCAAACAGCTTTATTTGTTGCCTACACTTATGAACATACGTTCTTTCTGTAAAAATGTTCCTTTTCCCTAACTCAAAAGAATACTTGTACTCATATTCAGTATTTAGATTAAGTGATCTTCTCTCGAGTAGTGTTTCTTCATCTCCCTCTGTAGATGTAAACACTCATTACTCATAATTTTATGCACTTACTTAAATTCTACTTACTAGCTTTGGTTATTTATGCACGTGTGTTCTTATTTCCACTAACCTATGAGTCTGAAAGGTAGATATCTTTTTACACTTTTACCACATAGAAACAATTCCTGATATATAATAGACATTAAATAATAGTCAATAACATTAAATTGATTTAGTAGATATTAAATCAATGTGCTTTATTATCTAGATTATGATGAAGAGGGCAAATAAACACCATCGTTTCTTTCACATAACTTAAATCTTCCTTTTGTTCTTCTTCAGATTTCAGTGAAAAATCTGTAGAATCCTTTATGATTTTCTTCCCACAGAATCCATTTCTTGTCTTCTCCACTAAAAAATACAAAGTGGAGGGTTTTATTAATAATTACAGTGGTCATGTTTAACTGCATCAACAATTTCCATTGCCAAATAACATTTAAATCTCCAAACCAAACCACCTTTTTTCTTGTTTCCAATAATCAAGGAACTGTTTCCCTCACTAAGGCTTCTCATAAACAGACTTCCTATTCAGATTAAATCTGTACAATTTCAAGTATGTGTGATTTCAGTCTGTATAAAGTATAATATACACCTGAACAATTTTACTAATGAAACATCTCTCCTCCAGCCCCAGTGGTAATTACTGTTGAAAAGAAGATTATTCTATCTGATTGCATAAATCATAGTCAGGACAAACATTCCCTTGAGGAATAATTTGTCAACATAAAGCAATCAGAGCAGAAAAAGAAATACAAGGAATCCAAATTGGAAAAGAAGAGGTAAAACTCTCACTGTTTGCAGATGACATGATCCTCTACATAGGAAATCCTAAAGACTCGACCAGAAAACTACTAGAGCTAATCAATGAATACAGTAAAGTTGCAGGATATAAAATCAACACTCAGAAATCCCTTGCATTCCTATACACTAATAATGAGAAAGTAGAAAAAGAAGTTAAGGAAACAATTCCATTCACCATTGTAACGAAAAGAATAAAATACTTAGGAATATTCCTACCTAAAGAAACTAAAGACCTGTATATTGAAAACTATAAAACACTGATGTAAGAAATCAAAGAGGACACTAATAGATGGAGGAATATACCATGCACATGGGTTGGAAGAATCAATATAGTGAAAATGAGTATACTACCTAAAGCAACCTACAAATTCAATGCAATCCCTATCAAGCTACCAGCAGTATTTTTCTCAGAACTAGATCAAATAATCTCAAGATTTGTATGGAAATACAAAAAACCTCGAATAGCAAAAGCAGTCTTGAGAAAGAAGAATGGAACTGGAGGAATCAACTTGCCTGACTTCAGGCTCTAATACAAAGCCACAGTCATTAAGACAGCATGGTACTGGCACAAAGACAGAAATATAGATCAATGGAACAAAATAGAAAGCCTGAGATAAATCTACACACCTATGGACACCTTATCTTCGACAAAGGAGGCAAGAATATACAATGGAGTAAAGACAATCTCTTTAACAAGTGGTGCTGGGAAAACTGGTCAACCACTTGTAAAAGAATGAAACTAGATCACTTTCTAACACCACACACAAAAATAAACTCAAAATGGATTAAAGATCTAAATGTAAGACCAGAAACTATGAAACTCCTAGAGGAGAACATAGGCAAAACACTCTCCGACATAAATCACAGCAGGATCCTCTGTGATCCATCTCCCAGTATACTGGAAATAAAAGCAAAGATAAACAAATGGGATCTAATTAAAATTAAAAGCTTCTGCACCACAAAGGAAACTATAAGCAAGGTGAAAAGACAGCCTTCTGAATGGGAGAAAACAATAGCAAATGAAGCAACTGACAAACAACTCATCTCAAAAATATACAAGCAACTTATGCAGCTCAACTCCAGAAAAATAAATGAACCAATCAAAAAAATGGGCCAAAGAACTAAATAGGCATTTCTCCAAAGAAGACATATGGATGGCTAACAAACACATGAAAAGATGCTCAACATCACTCATTATCAGAGAAATGCAAATCAAGACCACAATGAGGTACCATTTCACCCCAGTCAGAATGGCTGCAATCCCAAAGTCTACAAGCAATAAATGCTGGAGAGGATGCGGAGAAAAGGGAACCCTCTTACACTGCTGGTGGGAATGCAAACTAGTACAGCCACTATGGAAAACAGTGTGGAGATTCCTTAAAAATTGCAAATAGAACTGCCTTATGACCCAGCAATCCCACTGCTGGGCATACACACCTAGGAAACCAGAATCGAAAGAGACACATGTACCCCAATGTTCACTGCAGCACTGTTTATAATAGCCAGGACATGGAAGCAACCTAGATGTTCATCAGCAGATGAATGGATAAGAAAGCAGTGGTACATATACACAGTGGAGTATTACTCAGCCCTTAAAATAATAAATTTGACTCAATTCTAATGAGATGGATGAAACTGGAGCCGATTATACAGAGTGAAGTAAGCCAGAAAGAAAAACACCAATACAGTATACTGACACATATATATGGAATTTAGAAAGATAGTAATGATGACCCTGTATGTGAGACAACAAAAGAGACACAGAGGTATAGAACGGACTTTTTGGCCTCTGAGAGAGAGGGGGAGGGTGGGATGATTTGGGAGAATGGCATTGAAACTTGTATACTATTGCATAAGAAACGAAGCGCCAGTCTATGTTCAATGCAGGATACAGGATGCTTGGGGCTGGTGCACGGGGATGATCCAGAGAGATGATATAGGGTGGGAGTTGGGAGAGGGCTTCGGCATTGGGAGATCGTGTACACCTGTGGCTGATTCATGTCAATGTATGCAAACCAATACAGTATTGTAACGTAGAATAAAGTATTAAAAAAAAAAGAACCAAACCTAAAACAAAACAAAACAAACAAACAAACAAACAAACAAGAAAACATAAAGCAAGGAAATGTAACTACTAGTAGTTCAACTAATTTGACTATAAATTAATTGTCGTTTGTATACAGTGACATAATATGGAAGAGAACATAACTAGAAAATTCAGAGATCTTGATCCTAGTCCTATTTTTTCCTTGTTAGGACCAAAAAAATCCCCTTTGCTTTCTTTGGTCATGTTGGCCTAATAATAAGATGGATAGATAGATTTCAGTAGATTCCCTTCTTACGTTAAAATATCATTTTATAAATTAATAAATTTGGGTAACAAAACTTGCTTGTTAACTTCCCACTTAAAACATCTAGGTGCTGGAAGATATAACCACAATTAACTTTTTTCTAAGTATCTACCATGTACATAGTATGCAACTGAAATTGAGTATTTTTAGGCATAATATATTATGTGATATGTGGCTACTAAATTATTTTTGTAGTAGTGATTAAAAGACATTAAAGTATCAAAATTTCTTATTGAAAATGTGTTTATAGCATTATTTAATATGAACCCTCACCAAAAATATGTCAGTATAGGCATTATTGTCCATATCTTATTAATTAAGGAAACTGAAATCAAACTTGTTCAAAGGCTTCTATTAACCAACATTTTAATCACAGTTACAAGCATAAAAATATATGTTACTACTTTAAACTACTTTGTTTCTTGTTTTTTAATCCAACTATCAGTTCCCAAAGGTAATATTGATAATATCAATAATAAACCTAAATACAGTTATTTTACTATTTTTCTCAGTGTACTAATAATATATTTGTTTGGACATGTGTTGAACATAAGGTGATTCATGTTAAAAGCTGAAAATTCAAATTCTTCTCTTTTATTTAATGGAGCTTTGGAGTTTTGACAAAGCTTACAACTCTGTGGTTTTTGTTTCAGTTTTGCTTCATCTGTTTTCATTTCCACTATCCAAGAGACGTTTATACACAGTAAGAACAGAATTATGCTTTCTCTGTGTATGTCTTTAAATCAAATTTAGATCAAATAATGAATATCACCAAAACCTACAGGAAAATTGTAGGCCAAACACCACGCATTTTCTAACTACTATTTGGTTTGGGCAGAATACTTGGGAAAATTCTGATTTACTTTTGTATATGTGACCATGGACCTGCCAATCACAAAACAGTGATAGCACACAAAAATAAATGAACTGTAAATAAACTGTTACAGGCATTCTGATATCCAGCTGAATAAATTCAATCACATTTCAGTAGACAGACTGAGTCAACATATCACAACACATGGATGCACAGCAGCGATCATGGGGATGATTTAAGAACAGAAGACTCAATATAATTGGAATTATTTTGGAGTAAGTTCCAGAGCACAAGCAAAAATGCACATGTATAAAAGCTGGTTCTTGAGCAAACACTATGTAAAAACCACTGAAAGTGTTCATGCTTCAGCTGTGGAATAGGTATCTGCAAATATAAACAGTATTTCACCATTCAAATCAAACAGGATTTCTAAGGCATAATGTAGTATAGAATGGATTTTTTTCACTGGTTGCAGTGGACAAACAATTCAGTTCAGTTGGTACTAATACAAAATTGACAAGTACGAATAGTAAAATGATACACAATTATATGCTAAGTGATTGTTGAGACTTGTAAGGAGTTCAAACCAGTCCATCCTAAAGGAAATCAGTCCTGAATATTCATTGGAAGGACTGATGCTGAAGCTGAAACTCAATACTTTGACTACCTGATGTGAAGAACTGACTTACTGGAAAAGACTGTGATGCTTGGAAAGATTGAAAGCAGGAAGAGAAGGGGATGACAGAGAATAACATGGTTGGATGGTATCATCGACTCAATGGAGAAGAGTTTGAGCAAGCTCTGGGAGCTGGTGATGGACAGGTAAGCCTGGCATGCTGCAGTCCATGGGGATGCAAAAAAATCAGACACAGCTGAGCGACTGAACTGAATTGAGCTGTAGAGACTACTAAAGTTTTCTATTATTCTATGATTTAGTTGGAATATCACTATTTTTTAAAATGGACATTAGAGAGTGTAGTCATACTAGAAATTAATGCATTGATCAAGTTCAGAAACTGTCCATTAACCTGCTCTAATTATAATTATATACATTAATTTCAAAAGCAGAGACATTACTTTGCCGGCTAAGGTCCGTCTAGTCAAGGCTATGGCTTTTCCTGTGGTCATGTACGGATGTGAGAGTTGGACTGTGAAGAAGGCTGAGCACCGAAGACTTGATGCTTTTGAACTGTGGTGTTGGAGAAGACTCTTGAGAGTCCCTTGGACTGCAAGGAGATCCAACCAGTCCATTCTGAAGGAGTCAGCCCTGGTATTTCTTTGGAAGGAATGATGCTAAAGCTGAAACTCCAGTACTTTGACCACCTCGTGTGAAGAGTTGACTCACTGGAAAAGACTCTGATGCTGGAAGGGATTGGGGGAAGAGTAGAAGAGGATGACAAAGGATAAGATGGCTGGATGGCATCACCAACTCAATGGACGTGAGTCTGAGTGAACTCTGAGAGATGGTAATGAACAGGGAGGCCTGGCGTGCTGCAATTCATGGGGTCACAAAGAGTTGGACACGACTGAGCAACAGAACTGAACTGAACTGAACTGAACATTAATTTAGACTTTAGAAGAGTAAGTGCTATTGATTCATCTACAAAAATGTATATTATTTGAAAACAACAAAAGTTATACTTGAACTGCTACTGAAGATAAACCTTTCATTTCTTTAGTTTTCTATAAGATAATGACTTTGGAGGTCTTTCTTTTTGTTAAAACAACTTATTTTCCATTTCTTCAATTTTAACCAGTTTATTTAGTCAGGGTTGGACTTCCCTGGTGGCTCAGAGGTTAAAGCGTCTGCCTGCAATGCGGGAGACGTGGGTTCAATTCCTGGGTCAGGAAGATCCCTGGAGAAGGAAATGGCAACCCACTCCAGTATTCTTGCCTGGAGAATCCCATGGATGGAGGAGCCAGGTGGGCTACAGTCCACGGGGTCACAAAGAGTCGAACATGACTGAGCGGCTTCACTTTCTACATCCCAGATGGCAACCTTACAAATACCACAAACCTAATATCTAGGGAAACAAGGGAAAGAAGCAGAGCTCGTGAAGACTATGTAAAATAACTGTTTAAAGTCTCTGGAAATTGTCCTAAGGGCATAAAACAAATGAAGAAACATTTATTCAATGTTCTGTAGAAACAGCCAAATTCTGTGACTTTTGAAACATGATCTGCTTCCTGCATCCCCACCTCCCTCAGCCTAACAGAATTTAACATCTGGACTCCGTGAGGTGTGGGCGAAAAGATGAGAAGTTGTCCATAGAGATTTATTTTATCTCACGGGGAGGGACAGGACCTCAGCACTTCTCATCCTCTCCAATTCTAAGTAGAAGAGACTAATTTTTCACTAAGTGTGGCTGAGAGACTGGATCTCCTTTCCAGCACAAGCATCTACCCATTGGATAGAATTTATGCCCTGGGTGCTCAGAATTAAAGCACTGTGTCTTAGGTTGCTCTTGCCTTAGTTGTCTCAGAGGAAATTAAACAAACAAACAAACAAAAAAAAAAAAACAGAAGTACCACTACATTCAGCACCTACAGTAAGGACTCCTCTCCTAGGAGTAGAAGAGGGCTCTGGAGCTCTCCCCAAAGACACAAAATTTATTTGAAACAAAAAGGGCGAGTTAAAGTCTATGGGTGTTCTTGAAAGCAACTGCTCTTCTTAATTAAGAGCAACATGGTAAACCACAGACCAGTTAATTTACCAGAGAGAATCAGGAATAAAGACAGCTAAGGAGAGTTCTCCTGGGTTCAGAACAGACCTCAAAGAAATGACCTCAGAAACTACCCCTACCCAAAAGTAATTGGATCAGACTAATGAGGAAGTGACGTTCCAAGGCTTCATTGCAAACAGTGGAGCAATCGACTAGGAGTTAGTGACGCCAGATAGCAAATAAGGTGGTGTAATACCAAACAAGGCAGAGAGTTTGAGAAAACGGGAGAGAAGAGAGTCACAAACAGACCTGCTAAAGTCTTTGTCCTCCTCGTGACTGTGTGCAAATTCAAAACTGCACCCTTTGTCAAACTATATAAGATTCACACTACAAGGAAATAGATTTTCTAAGATAACTCACAAACAAGTAAACAACAAAAACAACCTTCAGAGATGGGGGAGAATATTAGTATCCAGAGTTATTATAATATATTATATTAAGCACCCAATTTTCAACCAAAAATTATGAGGCAAGAAATTTTGACCTATAGGCAGGAAAAACAGTAAGCAACAGAAACTGCCTCTATGAGAGAGAACCTGGTATCACATCTATCAGAGACTCCATATCAATCATTATAAATTTTTTCAGATAACTAAAGAAAACCATGTTTAAAGAAGTGAAAGTGAAGTTGCTCAGAAGTGTCCGACTCTTTGCGACCCCGTGGGCTGTAGCCCACCAGGTTCCTCTGTCCATGGGATTCTCCAGGCAAGAATACTGGAGTGGGGTGCCACTGCCTTCTCCAGGGGAATCTTCCCAACCCAGGGATCAAACCCAAGTCTCCAGTATTGCGAGCAGACGCTTTAACCTCTGAGCCACCAGGGAAGGAAAGCATAAAGATAAGAAAATACCAAATCTCCTGAAATAAAGAATGTACAGAGAGGGATATTATAATAAAGAATAAAATCTGTTGACAAAAATTAGTTGATCTAAGAAAGAAATGAAAACATTTATTCAAGCCAATTTGAAGTTTATAATCTGGGAATAGCCTCTCAGGAAGCCTTGAGAACTGTACCTCCTGTTAGAGGTCAAAGAACAGTTATATAAGTTTTTGAGACAGAGGAATGTCCATTAAATTAAGTATTATGGACAGTTTACACAATCCAGCCCTTATGGTCCCTTACAAAATTAAGAAGAAATGTTATATTCTAAGGGGACTGTCTTGTTGGTACTAGGAAAATGAGGATCTTTTTAAAATTTTTAAAGAAAATATAGGGAAAAGCAGAAAGATGGCGGAGGAATAGGATGGGGAGAACACAAAAAAAGAAAACTACAGGCCAATATCACTGATGAACATAGATGCAAAAATCCTCAACAAAATCCTAGCAATCAGAATCCAGCAACACATTAAAAAGATCATACACCATGACCAAGTGGGCTTTATCCCAGGGATGCAAGGATTCTTCAATATCCGAAAGTCAATCAATGTAATTCATCACATTAACAAACTGAGAAATAAAAATAATATGATTATCTCAACAGATGCAGAAAAAGCCTTTGACAAAATTCAGCATCCATTTATGATAAAAACTCTCCAGAAAGCAGGAATAGAAGGAACGTACCTCAACATAATAAAAGCTATATATGACAAACCCACAGCTAACATTATCCTCAATGGCGAAAAATTGAAACCGTTTCCCCTAAAGTCAGGAACAAGACAAGGGTGTCCACTTTCACCACTACTCTTCAACATCGTACTGGAAGTTTTGGCCACAGCAATCAGAGCAGAAAAAGAAATACAAGGAATCCAAATTGGAAAAGAAGAAGTAAAACTCTCACTGTTTGCAGATGACATGATCCTCTACATAGAAAATCCTAAAGACTCGACCAGAAAACTACTAGAGCTAATCAGTGAATACAGTAAAGTTGCAGGATATAAAATCAACACTCAGAAATCCCTTGCATTCCTATACACTAATAATGAGAAAATAGAAAAAGAAGTTAAGGAAACAATTCCATTCACCATTGCAACGAAAAGAATAAAATACTTAGGAATATTCCTACCTAAAGAAACTAAAGACCTATATATCGAAAACTATAAAACACTGATGAAAGAAATCAAAGAGGACACTAATAGATGGAGGAATATACCATGCGCATGGGTTGGAAGAATCAATATAGTGAAAATGAGTATACTACCTAAAGCAACCTACAAATTCAATGCAATCCCTATCAAGCTACCAGCAGTATTTTTCTCAGAACTAGATCAAATAATCTCAAGATTTGTATGGAAATACAAAAAACCTCGAATAGCCAAAGCAATCTTGAGAAAGAAAAATGGAACTGGAGGAATCAACTTGCCTGACTTCAGGCTCTAATACAAAGCCACAGTCATTAAGACAGTATGGTACTGGCACAAAGACAGAAATATAGATCAATGGAACAAAATAGAAAGCCCTGAGATTAACCCACACACCTATGGACACCTTATCTTCGACAAAGGAGGCAAGAATATACAATGGAGTAAAGACAGTCTCTTTAACAGGTGGTGCTGGGAAAACTGGTCAACCACTTGTAAAAGAATGAAATTAGACCCCTCTCTAACACCATACACAAAAATAAACTCAAAATGGATTAAAGATCTAAATGTAAGACCAGAAACTATAAAACTCCTAGAGGAGAACATAGGCAAAACACTCTCCGACATAAATCACAGCAGGATCCTCTGTGATCCATCTCCCAGTATACTGGAAATAAAAGCAAAGATAAACAAATGGGATCTAATTAAAATTAAAAGCTTCTGCACCACAAAGGAAACTATAAGCAAGGTGAAAAGACAGCCTTCTGAATGGGAGAAAACAATAGCAAATGAAACAACTGACAAAAACTAATCTCAAAGATATATAAGCAACTTATGCAGCTCAACTCCAGAAAAATAAATGAACCAATCAAAAAAATGGGCCAAAGAACTAAATAGGCATTTCTCCAAAGAAGACATATGGATGGCTAACAAACACATGAAAAGATGCTCAACATCACTCATTATCAGAGAAATGCAAATCAAGACCACAATGAGGTATCATTTCACACCAGTCAGAATGGCTGTGATCCAAAAGTCTACAAGCAATAAATGCTGGAGAGGGTGTGGAGAAAAGGGAACCCTCTTACACTGCTGGTGGGAATGCAAACTCGTACAGCCATTATGGAAAACAGTGTGGAGATTCCTTAAAAAATTGCAAATAGAACTGCCTTATGACCCAGCAATCCCACTGCTGGGCATACACACTGAGGAAACCAGAATTGAAAGAGACACATGTACCCCAATGTTCATTGCAGCGCTGTTTATAATAGCCAGGACATGGAAGCAACCTAGATGTCCATCAGCAGATGAATGGATAAGAAAGCTGTGGTTCATATACACTATGGAATACTACTCAGCCCTTAAAAAGAATAAATTTGACTCAGTTCTAATGAGATGGATGAAATTGGAACCGATTATACAGAGTGAAGTAAGCCAGAAAGAAAAACACCAATACAGTATACTGACACATATATATGGAATTTAGAAGACAGTAATGATGACCCTATATGTGAGACAACAAGAGACACAGAGGTATAGAGTGGACTTTTGGACTCTGAGGGAGAGGGAAAGGGTGGGATGGTTTGGGAGAATGGCAGTGAAGCATGTGTATTTTCCTATAAGAAACGAAGCGCTAATCTATGTTTGGTGTAGGATGCAGGATGCATGGGGCTGATGCACAGGATGATTCAGGTAGAGGATGTGGGGTGGGAGGTGGGAGGGGGCTTCGGCATGGGCGATTGTGTTCACCTATGGCTGATTCCTGTCAATGTATGAAAAAACAAATACAGTATTGTAATTAAAATATAAATAAATTTAATTAAAAAAATAAAAAAATATATATGCTTTATTTTTATTAGTTTTTAAACATTTAAGCAATGTTTATTTATTTTATTTTTGGCCGTGCTGAGTCTTTGATGCTGCTCAAGCTTTTCTCTATAGTTTTGGTGAGCAGGGGTTACTCTCTCGTTGCACTGTGTGCAGTTTCTCACTGCCGAGGCTTCTCTTGTGAGCATGGGCTCTAGGGTGCTCAGGTTTCAGTAGCTGTGGTGCCTGGGTTTAGCTGCTTAGTGGCATGTTGGATTTTCGTACGCCAGGGATTGAACCTGTGCATTGGCAGGTAGATTCTTTACCACTGAGCCACCAGGGAAGCCCTAATTTTTATTTTTTGTTAATGGAATTCAACTTTATTACTCAAGTCATACACATTATTTCTTTGAGTTTCCAGTCATAGGACCACATTGAGAATATTGCTTATTATGGTTGATCAGGCATTTCTACCAATGAGGGACTGGTGTTCCATGCATAATGTAGACCACACAGTGCATAGCAGAAAGGGAGTGAGGGGGCCAACTGGCAGAGACAATTTTTTATATATATAGTTTTTCTTGTCTTGCCATCATATATGAATTTTATTTCACAAATGGAAATTCTTGGTTTGCAATGTATTGATACAATAACTGAAATAAACTTAGTAGGACCCAAGGGTACATTTGAACTGGCAGAAGATTTGAAGATAGGTTACTAGATTAATGGAGATAAGGCAATCTGAAAATAAAACAGAAGAAAAATGAACAAAGCCTTAGAGAAATGAGAGATGCTTTAAAGTGCATCAAAATATGCATAGTTGGGAGACCCAAAAAGAGAAGAAAAAGTAGAAAAAAATTTTGAAAAAAAGTGACTGAAAACTACTCCAGTTTGGCTGAAAAATATTTATCTGCATCTTCCTAAAAGCTCAAACTCAGAGTGTCATAAATGCAGAAAGATCTATGCCCAGACACAACATCGTAAAAATACTGAAAGACGAAGAGCTTATTTTTGTGCCGCTGCTGTTGCTGCTAAGTCGCTTCAGTCGTGCCCAACTCTGTGCGAGCCCTTGACGGCAGCCCGAAGGCTCCGCCATCCCTGGGATTCTCCAGGAAAGAACACTGGAGTGGGTTGCCATTTTCTTCTCCAATGCATGACAGTGAAAAGCGAAAGTGAAGTCGCTCAGTCGTGTCTGACTCTTAGCGACCCCATGGACTGCAGCCCACCAGGCTCCTCCGTCCATGGGATTTTCCAGGCAAGAGTACTGGAGTGGGGTGCCATCGCTAGCATCTTTTCCTAGATTGTTTAATAACACTAGTGTGCACATGGTCATATGTGTATTCACACATTCAAATTCTCATTCTTAGGCTGCTGAACATCTCTAATAGTAAAATAGTTATTAAATCCTGTTTAATAAGTTTCCTGTTTCCTAAGTCTATTACAGATTAACCAAATCTCTTTAGTGGTTTTAAATTAAGTCTGTATTGACTTTTACTTATATCCTGCAGAAAAGATTTTCATATCCATGTTCTTTGAGCTTCTGAGCTAATTCAGCATTTCTTCTTCTATTACCTTTTTTTGTGTGTGTGTGTGCTCAAAATTTGACATTATATAGCATACATTCCTCAGCTTATCTTGTTTCCAGCTTAAAAGGCTCTTGTTTATGTATCTTTACTTATTCAATCTTTTATCCTTATGTCAGAGTAAAGTGTTTTTTTTTTTTATTCTCTGTGTCAAGGTATACTTCTCATTTTGTCTTAAATAGTGTTTTTTTTCTTTTTTTTTTTTTTGCTTTCCCAATGTTTTCATATATTTTACCCTACCAGTTTTCTAATCCATTTCATTTTTTGTTCTCTTGATTTTGTTTTCATTATGTTCACTAAGGTCTATTTAATTTCTGATTGCATTTATTTTTATTTTCCCTTCTAATTCCTTTATTTCATAGAACATTTTTAATTTATTCTTCTATGATTGGATTTTAATATGATTGTACTACCACTGAATTCTTTAAAAAATTTATTATGCTTCACCACCTTATATTCAGTAAAATTATCAAAATAATTTCCATGTACAATGGGAACTATTGCAGTTATTGACCCTGCAACTACTGTTGGTTATGACTTGATTTTGGAGTGGTTAATGTTTGGCATATTAAAATGTTATTGAATTTTCCTTACATTACTATTTATTCTCATTATTTGCTGTATTATTGCTCTACATATTTTAGAAATATGTTATTCATATTTGGAGAAGGAAATGGCAGCCATTCCAGTACTCTAGCCTGGGAGTTTCATGGACAGAGGAGACTGATGGGCTACAGTCCATGGGGTTGCAAAGAACTGGACACAACTGAATGAGTAAACATGAACAAATATACATATTTAGAATGTTAACGATTGATCATTAACAAGTTAACATTTTATAATGATATTCTTTTCTCAAATAACATCTTTGCTTGTTATTTACTATTATTATGGTTACTCAGCTTTATTTTGGTTATAGTTTTTCTATTATATATTTTCCCATTTTTCTTTTTCAGTTTGTGTGTTTTGATTTATATATATTTTAGGTAGGTATATTTAAAATATACCTGCAATAGCAATGGTTTAAATAACTATAGAAATATATTTTATATTCTTACAAATGTCTCAGAGTAGGCAAAAGGGTTTTTCAAGCCTCTACTTGTATTCTACTCATTAAAGTGAAAAGTCAAGAGTCAGTGTGGAAGAGAAATAAAATATAGTACGAATACTGCGACTAGTAGTTCAGGAGCAGGAAGGGAATTTTAACTGTCTGCCATTATCTTCCCCATGGACATCAATGATTCATTTTCCTTCTACGTGTAAAACATACCAACCTACTCCCAATCCTAAAACCATCAGATTTTCCTCCAGTTATAATATTTGGACAGACCCGAAGACCATTATATCATAATCTGGATTACAACCAAGTGCAATTAAGGCATTTTGGGTAGTGTTCCCCCAAAGGGCAATTCAGGAGCAGTTCCCTAAAAGAAGACCTCACATTCCATGAGGAAAACTCCAATTTGTAAGCACTTTTTAAGCCTCTGCATGCATCATGCTTGCTAATCTCCCACTGGCCAAAACCAGTCACAAGGAAAATCCTAGACTCAGTGAGGAAGGGACTATACATGGGAATGAATATCAGGAACTGAGATTTATTTACAGCCATATTTAAGATAGTATGTTGTTGATTAAGAATAACAAAATTTCTGCTTAAATTTTGTTTCTTCAGTTATTTATTTTGATCATGTACAATTAGTCAGTTCTCAAATCCAACCTTTTAGCTACATAATATAACAACTCCACACATTGATTTTCATACTTATTCAACTTTTAAGAGCCTGTTGTTACATATTAGACCTTGACATCTTGCCTTTGTTTTGTGGGGGTGAAATGACAGAATACCCTTCTCTAGTATCACTTTCCAAATCATGATGTACCATTACAGTAATCTCCAAGAATATCTATATCATCCAAGTTATCCTTTGGGCCTTTTAAAATCCCCTCTCTAATCTGTACAACAATCATATTATGTTGAGAGCTGTGCCTGAATAGAATATCCTCTGCATTCCATGGTCATCTGGACCTGGCTCCCAGTTGCATGTATTGTCTTTACTTATTATATCTATTCAGTTATTCAGGACAACACAAAATCTTTCTTGTTAACAGAGTTATAAAGAAATATATTACTTTCTCTTAAGATTGTTCTATTTTCTTTTGTAAGTTTTCAATGGGGATACTAAGAACAGCAAAGAAGTAGTAATTTATCTTTATTTTTGTTTCTGTTTTTAATGCTTTTCATTCTGTCTCTACTTTTGGCCAAGTCTCCTTGGTTTGACTCTTGAAAATCACGTTATAAAATTATTTGGGACGTCCACCACTTCATTGCAAGGATGCCTAGAAAGCCATCCTGAAGTCCAGTTCTCATCAGGTTTTACCACTCTCTCTTTTCTGTCAAAAAGTGAACCATGGGTCTGGAAAACAATCTTGCTATTGCTACAAACTTGTAAGATAAGAGTTGATTTCTCAAAATTAGATCTTATCTAACACACTTTACTGTCGATTCAAAGGATATAGGTGAGAACCAGGCACAGATAAAATATTCCTGAAATCCAAAACCTTTGGAACCAAAAGGAAGAGAAATAGCTGCTGAAGTTTCTCTGTTCCATACATCAAGTTGTGAGGGTTGAACAATAATTGCAAAAATGCTATTTAAAATATTGCTTTTTACAGATTTTAAGATTCCTTTTTTTTATATAACTGTAAACTTTGAAAAACAGGCCTCAAATTTTATGTGTACTAAAAATAAACAATTAATAAAAATAAGCAATTTATTCAGATTATGTATGTATTGCTGCTGCTGCTAAGTCGCTTCAGTCGTGTCCGACTCTGTGCGACCCTGTAGACGGCAGCCCACCAGGCTCCCCCATCCTTGGGATTCTCCAGGCAAGAACACTGGAGTGGCCTGCCACCTCCTTCTCCAGTGCATAAAAGTGAAAAGTGAAAGTGAAGTCGCTCAGTCGTGTCCGACTCTTAGCGACCTCATGGACTGCAGCCTAACAGGCTTCTCCGTCCATGGGATTTTCCAGGCAAGAGTATTGGAGTGGGGTGCCATTGCCTTCTCCAATATGTATTGCTAAAATATTCTAGAAGGGGAAACTTCTGTATATATTTCTGCTAGTAAATATCATTGTTCCAGATTTTCTATTGTCAATTTAGTTAACCTGAAAAATACAATTTTCATACAGTCATTAGACTCTTCTAATCTCTATCTTTAAAAAAGTTATTTTATTTCACTTTTATGTGAACCATGGCAAAGTATAAATTATATAGAGCAAAAAACTACCATAAATAGTTTCATTGTTGAGAAATTGAGGAGAGTGATAAAGCCATATGGTAAGAGGTATCTTGGGGCTTCCCAGGTGGTGCTAGTGGTAAAGAACCTGCCTGGAAAAGCAAAAGATGCAAAAGACTTGGGTTCAATCCTTGGCTTGGAAGATCCCCTGGAGGAGAGTATGGCAACGCAGTCCAATATTCTTGCCTGGAGAATCCCATGGACAGAGGAGCCTGATGGGCTGTAGTCCATAGTTGTATAGATTTGGAGATGACTGAAGCAACTTAGCATACAATAAAAATCTTGGGAAAAGGCACTCTAAGAAGCAATTACATTATTTGGAAAAGAAGATACACCTGGATAGACAGATAGGTGGATAAGTAACTTACTTTTATACTTGGTAGAAGTCAGCTGTGATCACAGTATTTCTATTATTTTAATTTATGAAAGAGATTAAATTTTACTTATACCATACTGATATAGTAAGCATAGTAAGATATAGAATTCTTACTCTAATTGAAGAAAAGTTTCTGACATATAAATAGTTATCTTTATATATAACATAATTATCTTTACCTCAAAAAATTCCCTTAAATTATATTTTAAAATAAATATCATATCATAAAAACAGTACAAAACTGAAGTAAAAATGCATAAAGTATAAAAAAATCTGTAATTTCAGTTATGCTTATATTTGAAATCCATAAGGCTTTCATAATTTAACCTCTTAATTAATATAAAAGTATTTGTATTTTTGGTCAAATTGTTAAGACAGGCATAGTATAAGAGTGAAAATTGTTTAATCATAAAATAATAGTAAAATATATCTGGGCATTGTTCTGAGTGTTTATGGTCTCCTAATAAATGAGTTAATAGAGAATCTTTGAACAAATATCTTGGCTTAAGATTTAATTAAGTAACACCTGAACCACAGCTGAAGTACAGTGTAGTACACAGTGGGAAGCAGAATTTTTAATGTAAAGGTTAATGAGTAAATTAGCCACATTTAAAGGTTTAATTCAAATAAATGCTCAACCAGTTAACTGTAAAGTTTAGTCATTTTTGTCCACTTTGTTTAATTCTTCCAGAATCTTTCACCTCTAAAGTTTGCTAAATGGAGTAGCACATAAGATTGAAGAGAAGAACACAAGAATTTGGTTATGTTATTATAAATGTTTATGTTGTGATGAAACATATGATTAAATCTGGTAAATATTAATAATCAGATAATGTTAAATGTTTATTTTCTTGGTCTCCAGACTGCAGCCATGAAATTAAAAGACCCTTGCTCCTTGGAAGAAGTTATGACCAACCTAGACAGCATATTAAAAAGCAGAGACATTACTTTGCCAACAGTCCATCTAGTCAAAGCTATTGTTTTACCAGTAGTCGTGTATGGATGTGAGAGTTGGATTACAAAGAAAGCTGAGTGCTGAATAATTGATGCTTTTGAACTGTGGTGTTGGAGAAGACTCTTGAGAGTCCCTTGGACTACAAGATCAAATCAGTCCATCCTAAAGAAAATCAGCTGTGAATATTCATTGGAAGGGCTGATGCTGAAGCTGAAACTCCAATACATTGTCCGCCTAATGCAAAGAACTGACTCATTGGAAAAGATCCTGATACTGGGAAAGATTAAAGGCAGGGGGAAAGGGGACTACAGTGGATGAGTTGGTTGGATGACATCACCAACTCAAGGGCAAGAATCTGAACAAGCTCTGGGAGTTGGTGATGGACAGGGAAGCCTGGTGTGCTGCAGTCCACAGGTTCACAAAGAATTAGAGTCAGCTGAGCAACTAAACTGAACTGAATTGAATGTTAAAGAAGTTGAGGTTACTAAGCTTCTGCAGTAATTGGTATATTCAGTTCAGTTCAGTTCAGTTCAGTCGCTCAGTCGTGTTGGACTCTTTGCGACCACATGAATCGCAGCCCGCCAGGCCTCCCCTGTTCATCACCAACTCCTGAAGTTCACTCAGACTCACATTCATCAAGTCAGTGATGCCATTCAGCCATCTCATCCTCAGTCGTCCCCTAATCCCTCTCAACATCAGAGTCTTTTCCAATGAGTCAACACATTGCATGAGGTGGCCAAAGTACTGGAGTTTCAGTTTCAGCATCATTTCCTCCAAAGAAATCCCAGAGCTGATCTCCTTCAGAATGGACTGGTTGGATCTCCTTGCAGTCCAAGGGACTCTCAGGAGTCTTCTCCAACACCACAGTTCAAAAACATCAATTCTTGGCCCTCAGCTTTTTTCACAGGCCAACTCTCACATTCATACATGGCCACTGGAAAAACTATAGCCTTGACTAGACGGACCTTTGTTGGCAAAGTAATCTCTCTGCTTTTCAATATGCTATCTAGGTTGGTCATAACTTTTCTTCCAAGGAGTAAGCGTCTTTTAATTTTATGGCTGCAGTCACCATCTGCAGTGATTTTGGAGCCCCCCAAAATAAAGTCTGATACTGTTTCCACTGTTTCCCCCTCTATTTTCCATAAAGTGATGGGACCAGATGCCATGATCTTTGTTTTCTGAATGTTGAGCTTTAAGCCAACTTTTACTTTCCCTTTCACTTTCACCAAGAGGCTTTTTAGTTCCTCTTCACTTTCTGCCATAAGGGTGGTGTCATCTGCATATCTGAGGTTATTGATATTTCTCCTGGATATTTTGATTCCAGCTTGTGCTTCTTCCAGACCAGCATTTCTCATGATGTACTCTGCATAGAAGTTAAATAAGCAGGGTGACAATATACAGCCTTGACGTACTCCTTTTCCTATTTGGAACCAGTCTGTTGTTCCATGTCCAGTTCTAACTGCTGCTTCCTGACCTGCATACAGATTTCCCAAGAAGCAGGTCAGGTGGTCTGATATTTCCATCTCTTTCAAAATTTTCCACAGTTTATTGTGATCCACACAGTCAAAGGCTTTGGTATAGTCAATAAAGCAGAAACAGATGTTTTTCTGGAATTCTCTTGCTTTTTCATTGATCCAGCAGATGTTGGCAATTTGATCTCTGGTTCCTCTGCCTTTTATAAAATCAGCTTGAACATCTGGAATTTCATGGTTCATATATTGCTGAAGCCTGGCTTGGAGAATTTTGAGCATTACTTTACTAGCATGTGAGATGAGTGCAGTTTTGTGGTAGTGTGAGCGTTCTTTGGCATTGCCTTTCTTTGGGATTGGAATGAAAACTGACCTTTTCCATTTTATTTGAATCACCATTCTATGGTAGATTCCAAGTCATCTGAAAACCAAAGAATTAAAAGATTTTTTTTTAACAAGTCCATTTTCCAATTAGTATCACATACCTCAAATTGTATTTCCACCCCAGTCTTTTAAGTAATGTACCAAATCCAACTTCACAAAGAAAAAAATAAGGAAACAATAAGAAAAATAAGCATGAATACACACAAGGCTCTTTTTTCTCCCATTTTATCTATTTAGTCTTTCCTTTAAAATATGAACAATTTTATTTCTAGCCTAAGGATGTTGGGGAACATCTTGAAGAGCTCATGTGTGTTAATTGTCTAGAGCAGTTTTGGTGGCTCAGATAGTAAGAATCTGCTTCCAGTGTAGGAGACCTGGGTTTGATCCCTGGGTTGGGAAGATCCCCTGGAGAAGGGAATGGCAACCTATCCAGTATTCTAGCTTGGAGAATTCCATGGACAGAGGAACGTGGAGGGTGGGCTACAGTCAATGGGATCACAAACTCAGACATGGCTGAGTGACTAACATATACATTCTTTGCTAAAATTGAGTAAATTATTGTGCTAGTCTTATTGTTTAATAATAAAATATTAGCCTAAATCTGTGTCTTGCTCATAAATGGAGCCTAATATCAATTTTACTAAAATGTGCATAATAATTTTAACTGATTACTCAGTTCAACATACCCTATCTTTATGGCTGCTGTTTATTTTAGTATCTTGGTTCATCTCTGTGATTTGAGTTTTTGAGTTCTAAACCACATATTTCCTTTCATAACTGCCAAACCCACAATTTTCCACTGGAATAGATCCACATTAATTAGCTCTATCTGCTTTTTACCCACTGTATTTCTTTTTCTACAAACCCTTCTTACATTTCTGGCTTAAATGCAATTTTCTCATCAGCATTAAACACATTATCCATGATGCTACACTCATAAAACAAAATTGCAGGATTATTCAGAGAAAACAAGCACTTGACTCCTTTTCAAAACTGTCCTCAATTATTTCTCAATTCAAAAGAGAAAATTTAAGTCACACTTCTGTTACTATAACATGGAAGCAGAATTTTGGAAAAGCCACAAGAGTTGAGTCAGTCACAATTACTTCTAAAATATGATATGAATAAGCTTTAAATAAAAAAAGGCTCAACATCTGAAGTACATGCTTCAATTAAGAACTGAGGGTTATATTCACTCCACAGGATAGAAGAGATTGAATTTAGAAACTTAAGTGCAGCCAAAGGCAAGACATAAGGTAATTTATCTTTTAGTAATTTGAAGCATGTTTTAAGTTTTCAAATTATCAAGTATTGTATAGGTATGATGATTATAAAATTGTAATCATTCTAGGATTTTCATACAACCACCAATATGCATTAGTTAAGCTTTCAAAGCTTTTCGTAGGGAGGATATGCTAGTTGATGTTTCATTTAATCTTCCTTTTGTAAATTTCAAATATATAAAATAATCACTGAATAAGTATGGTGATGGACATGGAGGCCTGGCATGCTGCAATTCATGGGGTTACAGAGGCAGACATGACTGAGTAACTGAACTGAACTGAACTGAAGTATAAATTTCAGAGTGTGTCCTTCTTAATGATTCCTACAATATGCCTTTCTAACTCAATTCTTTGACATAATATTTAAACAAAAACCTCATGGCTGCTCCTTTTCTTTTTAAATTTGAAACTATCTTTCAAACTCTATAGTGAATTTGCCACAGCTAATTGTAGAAATCCTTATCTTCTATGAATGATAAATTTTTCTGTTCTCTGCACACTTAAGAGAATTTTGATGTTGCCCTCTCAGTTTGTTGCATAACTATTCCTCTTGGGTAAGTTATGCTTTGCTAGACTAAAAGCCTCTTGATGAAAGTGAAAGAGGAGAGGGAAAAGTTGACTTAAAGCTCAACATTCAGTAAACGAAGATCATAGCTTCTGGTCCCATCACTTCATGGGAAATAGATGGGGAAATAGTGGAAACAGTGTCAGAGTTAATTTTTGGTCTCCTAAATCACTGCAGATGTTGACTGCAGCCATGAAATTAAAAGACACTTACTATCTGGAAGGAAAGTTATGAACAACCTAGATAGCATATTCAAAAGCAGAGACATTACTTTGCCAACAAAGGTCAGTCTAATCAAGGCTATGGTTTTTCCAGTGGTCATGTATGGATGTGAGAGTTGGACTGTAAAGAAAGCTGAGCACCGAAGAATTGATGGTTTTGAACTGTGGTGTTGGAGAAGACTCTTGAGAGTCCCTTGGACTGCAAGAAGATCCAACCAGTCCACTCTAAAGGAGATCAGTCCAGGGTGTTTTTTGGAAGGACTGATGCTAAAGCTGAAACTTCAGTACTTTGGCCACCTCATGCAAAGAGTTGACTCACTGGAAAAGACCGTGATGCTGGGAGGGATTGGGGGCAGGAGGAGAAGGGGACGGCTGAGGATGAGATGGCTGGATGGCATCACTGACTTGATGGATGTGAGTTTGAGTGAACTCTGGGAGTTGGTGATGGACAGGGAGGCCTGGCGTGCTGCAATTTATGGGGTCACAGAGTCAGACACAACTGAGCGACTGAATTGAACTGAACTGAGACAGTTCTCTTAGGCCCTTGATGATGTTTTTTTCTGAGGAAAACGGAGGAGGATAAAACCATAATTATGGGTGTGACTCTAAGACCCAGAAGAGTAAATTTATAAAAAGTCTGAAAATGTCTGGAGGAGTATATATAACCATAGTGGGCAGCTCTGCTTTATGAAGCCATTCAATACTGGATCAGGTTTGTCTATCCCTTAGCTCCACAGTTTATTCAGGGTATAAATTTTGTCCATCTTCTTTAAAGGGTTTCATTATCATAGTACCTGATTCTGTATGCAGGGCTTGGGAGGGGAAAGGCAGTGAAAAGTGTGTAACTTTATTAGGAAGATATCACACAAGTTGTACATGTCACTTCTGTTCATACTGTATTTGACATGGTTACATCAGCTTCAAGGTTTGCTATTTAGCCATCAGTTCAGTTCAGTCATCCATGCATACTACTAAAGGATGAGGTGGTGGTTTCCATATATAAACCTTCAACTTGTGAACATGCAAAGATGTCACATGTTTTCATGTCCAATCACATTAGTTCATGTGTCTGACATACATTGTCACATGCGTGCATCCTCTACAAGTGGTTGTGTTTTTGTGTACTTCTGTGTACAGTACTTTATAGAGTACAATGGTACAGTATCTTTATTCCAAGCCCATAATGTTCAGAAGCAAGCGTAAAAATAGCAGTGATATAGCTGGTACTATTGTACTTTTCAAGGTACTAACTGTATGATTAAAAATGTTTATTTTCTGCATTTATTTTTATGTATTACTTATGTGAAGAGTACAATAAATCTATTACAGTACAGTATTATATAGCTGATTGTATTAGTTGGGTACCTAGGATAACTTTGTTGGACTTAAGAACAAATTGAACTTACAAATGTCCTCTCAGAATGGAACTCATTACGTAGGGCACTTACATAAACAAAATGGAGAACATAGATATTTGAAGATAGTTAATTTTATCTTATGAAGAAAAAAAAGATTGCCCATGAGATTTTCTTTGATCAAAACAGAATATCTTGAACAGCAGCATCTCATTGACTTTAGTTAACAGACATCTAAAGAAATATATTAGCACTTATAATGTTATTGTTCAACAAGAGTATTCACAGAGAAATATGTACTACATATTTCCATACATACATACAAATGTGTACTACATATTTATAAATATGCAGTACATACATACAAATAAGTACATACATAAAAATACGTACTGCAGGGAAATGAATGTATGACACTTAAATTTTGAAATTTGAGTCAATAGTTCACAAGTACATACCTTAAGTAGTGATTATATAGAGAAATATATTTCATGTTCTAATTTGTCCCAGTGAAAAGATAGCTTGAATGAAGAATTTTTATTTCATCATTAAGATTCAGTATAATTTAAAAATACTCACCTCCAGAAAATAAGGGGCCATATTTTTATAAAAATAACTTTTTCTCAAGTGATTACTTTACTTTGGTAATATGCAAATCAGTTATGAGTGTAGCATGAATAAATGAAACTAAATTAGTCATTATTAAAAATACACCCTTAAAATGCACACTTTGTCTATTTATTCTCTTATTTCTGAAGAATATTTCCAAATTTCAGGTAAACACTCTAAGTAATCTTATTTGTATATTAAACACTTCTAAATTATGAACAACCTCTTAAATGTAATAGAATATTCTGTTTACCTGTAGGTTACTGGTCATAAAACTGAGAAAATCAGCTCATATAAGTTACATTAATTATAACTCACAAACATTATTCTTTGTGCCAAGTTTATAATTGAGACTGTTTATTTTCTAGGATGTGCAAGAGCAGCTGTGGGCTATAACCTGGAGAAGCCATCTTTGCATTTTCATTGTTGCTTTGTAATTGAATAATTTTTTTCTTTGATAGTTCCTCATAAAAGGATTCCAATTACAAATATGATATTTTCATTCCATCTCTATTAATCCTAGAGCCACTGTTTTAAGTTTTAACCTATGAGCATGCTGTTTTCCTCCAATTAATTCCTAATAACAGAATGCATTTATTTGAGGCAAAGGGATAATTTACGTATATTTTATACGGTAGGACTTACCAGAAGTAGATATAGATGTAGTCATCAGATTTGACAGATGATTGATGAATTCTTACTATACAAGAGTTCATTTGTTAAGATAAAAAGCAACTCAAGTTCTATTTGTATTTGTGAATTATCCTTAAAAGTATTTTTATAAGTATGACCTATCGACACAGGTAGTGGAATGAAAAGAGTGCAGTAATAATTGTCGCCTCTCCCACCACCTTTATTTACTAAAATCAACCTTGGTTGATAAGCAGTTATATGAAAATCTTAACCCATGGTTTCAAACACAAAGAGCATCAATTTCATTTTCAATTTTTCTATTAATATAATCTTGTCTCCTATATTACATCCCTATTGAATCATATTGATCTAAAACTATCTTCAGAAAAATCTCAATTAGTTTCAGCTCAGTTCAGCTGCTCAGTTGTGTCCGACTCTTTGTGACTTATGTATTGCAGCACGCCAGGCCTCCCTGTCCATTGCCAACTCTCGGAGTTTACTCAAATTCATGTCCATTGAGTCAGTGATGCCATCCAACTATCTTATCCTCTGTTGTCCCCTCTCATCCTGCCTTCAATCTTTCCCAGAAAAAGGGTCTTTTCAGATGGGTCAGTTCTTCTCATCAGGTGGCCAAAGGATTGGAGTTTCAGCCTCAGAATCAGTCCTTCCAATGAATATTCAGGACTGCTTTCATTTAGGATGGACTGGTTGGATCTCCTTGCAGTCCAAGGGACTCTCAAGAGTCTTCTCCAATATCACAATTCAAAAGCATCAATTCTCCGATGCTCAGCTTTCTTTATAGTCTAACTCTCACATCCATACATGACCACTGGAAAAACCATAGCTTTGACTAGACAGATCTTTGTTGGCAAAATAATGTCTCTGCTTTTTAATATGCCATCTAGGTTGGTCATAACTTTTCTTCCAAGGAGCAAGCACCTTTTAATTTCAGGTGTTATGATAAATGCTCATTATTCTAATAAGACTTTTTAAGTAGCAGGTGTGGTCTCCAAATCCTAAGTGGACTTTGAGAGAGATTAGGTATTTGGGATATCTCTTTTGGGGAGAGGTATGTGAGTACATTTTATCCACTGAAGAAAAATGGAGTAAATGCTCAATAGCTATAGCAGAGTGTAGTGGAGGCAATGTTGTTCATCCAGTGAGCCATCTAAATTTTCCTCACTGGCAAAAACATATATTTCAAATCCCTCTTGATCCAGGGCCAAGGTCCTGGGTCCTTGATCCTTGGGTCCAGGGGCTATCTATAATCAAAATAAATTGGAGAAAGTGAAATTCCTCCTTTCAAGCCTGAATTCCAAAATCTCCTGGATGATCTTCAGTTTTTGCTATCTTCCTTTGCTTGCCAGAAGTATGAATGAACGGCTCAAGAATAAATAATTCTGCACTCTCAAACATGGCAGCCACACACCACATGTAGGTGGCTATTGAGAAATTGAAATGTGGCTAGTACATTGGAGGAAATTGGTTCTTAATTTAAGGTAATGTGAACTTAAAGAGAAGCATAAGATTCATAGCTACAGTATCAGACAGCACAGCTCTAAGAGTTGGCTATATAGAAATTTAGAGAAAGTCAGAATCCTAAAACATCACATGGAATGTTTTCTTTTGAACATTACAATCAGGCTGTGTTATAAGAAATGAATTCATAATTTAATGCAGGGAGATATTTTTATTCTGTCTTAGAGTAACCAGAGTTAATCAGCATGACAAGTCCTATTTGTAATCTCAGCATTCAGTGCTGTCACATGTTTTGGTGAATACATGAACTAGCATTCAATATTCATGTACTCTGTGGGGACTGAAAGAGCATTTGTTCAAAAATATATGGCCTATAAAGCGATTTTAACTGTTAGCTCATGTGTGCGCACATGCACACACATACATAGGCTTATATATGTGTGTATGTATATGAGTATGTGTATATAAATATATATGCATTTTGGAAATAGATAATGCTCATATAAAAATTAGCATGAACTAATTTTCTCTACATTCTGATAACTGAGCTTTAGTAATGATGTTGAACTGGTAAGAGATTTTTAGGACCCTTCAGAAAGGCAACTTAATTTAAAGAACTAAATTAAAATAATCATGCGGCTTCCTTTCCCTTAGCATACCAAGTGTTCCCTCCATGATGTCTGTCAATGACTCATACCTCTGCCACATGGTGTTAGAAGTTTAAGGTGTTTTTATGAATGAAATTCAAGGAGTAAAGGAGTAAGACATATAACAATGTTCTGAGACCACTGGATCCCATAAAGATGAGAGCCATCTCTTGCATGAGTGTGGTCTCTTCCTATTAATGGTGTATTCAGTGACACAACTGACTGAGAGAAGCAAGTCCTTTGGCCTCCACATTAGGTGTCTCATGTATGTTGTAGACATGGGGACAGTGGAGAGAGTGACAGATATTCCCCAGGAACCCTTTCACACTAGCTCTTACAGTGCCTTCTCTCTGACAGTAAACTCTCAGAGGCGGTGTGTGGTCATCATTTGATGATTACTTTTGCTTGATCATTACAACTCAAGGTGTATTTTCCTGGGTCATGATCCAGAAATCAAGGGGATTTTCTAGGAAAAAAAATCTGCATTGCATATATAGAAAGAAGAACAGAAATATATAGAAAGTCTTCCAATGATCACTGCTTACCATGCTTTTTCCAAAGAAATTCTAGTCCTATTAGGGGGTCTTTTCTTGGGACATAGTCTGATAAATAATTTATGAAGCAAAAATATAATAGGTGCCTAATTCATTCCCATTAGTGGAATGTGTCTTCTTTTAAATAAGTCAGTGCCACAGAAGAGTAGAATAGTGTGCATAGCCAACACAATGCCCAATTTAAAAAAAAAATAAAGTTAATTATAGGAACCAGATTATACACAGGTAACTCATAGGTAGGAAGACGGGACTTATTTCACTCTAACAGGAGGAGAAGGAGAGATAGGTGCCAAAGCAGGTAGCTGGGTAGATTTGGTGGAGGCTTACAAGAGATCCTCATAATCTGATTTCCTTCTGTGAACTGCTGCTAGAGGTGGCAAAACACACAGAACAACATAATATATGATAAATATTGGCCCTAAAAGAGCTGTGGAACATTTTAGGGAACTGAAAAAATATGCATTCTAGTACTGTGTTGTAAGAGCCCTGAATCAGTCATTCAGGCTCCTGCAAACAGATTGTATTAACTACACCTTCCCTACCAATGCCAAAGGGATGACAGTCATCTTCTGCTGGGTGCTTGTGTCCAGGAATTATGCCAGGATGAAGCACAATTACTGTCCTATCAATGTACTGCCAGGTCAAATTGTGCATTTCTATACTTTGAATGAATAAGAGCTGAAGAATTTGTCTCCTTCATGTCAGGCTGTATTATGGTCAAGAGACTTTTCCTTAGAAAATAAGTAAGGCTTAAGCCTGTTATCACTGAGTTTATTGAAACGAATAAGCCATAGCTTCGGGCGAAAGTCTATACAAATCAGTTTGATAAACCTAATTACCACTTTTTATAACACCTTTGGGCCACTTTGAAATAGAGTCCAAGCACCACAGAGTGGATGGCTGACTTTCCCCAAAAGGCCCTGAGACATTGATTTAATTGAAGTTTTTCCAAACAAAGAGCAGTTTCAATTTTTCTCAGGCTCTCCAAGTATAGAGAAGGAAAGAATTCAGGCATGTCCTGCCAGTCCTTCATTTCGAACTTGTAAAGCCCCAAGTTCCTTATTTTAGCATCTTTAGAATCATTAGCTAGAAGATTTAGTAGCTTTATATCACACTCTTTTTAGCTTAACCTTATTAAACGGGAGGATATGTTAGTATATAAAGGATCTGATTTGTGTTGTTATTCCCATTGCTATCACATGAACGCACTGCTGAACTAATTGCTGTCTGGTTTGTTCTACCACCTGTCCCAGAGCCTTGCCATGCAATACCTGCTTACTGTCTAGCTTTCATTAGCTGCACTACTTTCAGATTAGTTTTGGCAAAACACAACTTTATTTATACCACTCTTTATACTTCTGTGTGTAATTCTGGCCCCAAAGCTTTTGAGAACCATTTTTAGAGCTTATCACAGTATCACTTGTTTCCAAACACATATCTTGCTGTTATTCAATATTAATTTAATCTGTAACCAAACTTAACCATTCATAAATTTTTACTCAGAATGTAATTATTGATATTTATTTTAATTTTGAAAGTAAACTTTATTAAATTATAATATCCATTTAGAAAACCATACAAATCAATAAATTTTTATAATATAAATATATTTGTTTAATCAGTGCCCCAGATTAAGAAACAGAGGATTAGGAACATTCCAGACCCTCTTATGACCCTTCCATTTACTAAGCTGTCCTTCTCAAGGGTTACCAGGATTCAGACTCTTCAAAGCATATTTGGAATTTTATATTGAAATCATACGATGTACAGTTTTTAAAAACTCTGTTTACTTTCCCTAAACACTGTTTGTTAGATGCAAGTTGAATGCAAGTTGTTGTTTACCTAGACTTTTTAAAATATAAATTTATTTATTTTAATTGGAGGTTAATTACTTTACAATATTGTTTTGCCATACATCAACATGAATCCACCACAGGTAAACACGTGTTCCCCATCCTGAACCTCCCTCCCTGTACCATCCTTCTGGGTCGTCTCAGTGCACCAGCCCCAAGCATCCAGTATTATGAATCGAACTTGGACTGTTGATTCATTTCATATATGATATTATACATGCTTCAATACTTAGACTTTTTCTAGTCTATCAGGCTTGAATTCTCAGATCTCTTTTATTGCTTAAAATACACAATGTTTAAAATGCTATTTCCCAACTCTAAGTCTGTTTTCCACTGGCCTTACTATTGGAATTTCTGAACATTTCTCAAGCAAGTTCAAAAGCTTCTTCCATGGCACAGTTTTTACCACTTTTCTTCTTTCACCTCTGTTTTCAGACAGAAGATGGTCCTTGATATTCTACATAAGCATAAAATACTTATAATACTTCTAATATTGTACTCAGTGTATTCTGCTCAGCTTCTTCTTTCTATTGTATCATGTACTGTATATTAGATACTTCTAGATACTGAGAGAGAGAGTGCTGAGACAAGATAGACAAAGAGCTCTTGCCTTACCCTGCAGTTGATGGTTGTACAGTTATTTGAACTGCATTCTCTTCCACTTACTGGAGTACAGGCACAGGACCAAAATATTGGCATTATTAAAAGCAAGACAAACCTTACACCACAATGAGGAATATGGACAAATTCTTGCATTAGTACTATCCTACAAACTGCTTAATTCCATATAAATGAATTCCAGCCAAGTCTAAATTTCCTCATGGACTTTCTCCTAGTTATACGTTCCCATTATTGGACCAAATACAGCCCAAAGAGTCTCTGTAAATACCTGGATAATTTCATCCAGATAGGATGTACGTCCCTTCTCTACATACATGCCAAATTTGGTTCATATGTCATGACTGATGATGTTATACACAAACAAACAAATATATAAAAGTATTTAGCATTTACACTGTGAGACTTTTGGAGGGAGCAAGGCAAGTTCCAGGTATGTCAGAAAATAGCTTGGGAAAGGAGGGTACAGAGTGGTTTGGAGTCCCATGGTGCCTAGGAGGTAGGGCTGGGAGTGATGGCTCCTCCACAAATGTTGGGGCTTGTGTGGTCTGACCCTCCTGCCAGTAGGAAGGTAGGGAGTGGTTGGCTTTTCTAACTCACTTGCCCTAAGCTGAGTACAAGAGGGGGAAGAAGAAGTGTTGGGGCTTGACAGTTGTGAACAAATATAAAAAATGGAGTCAGATTCAATTTCAGTAAACTTCCTGATTTTCCCATAACGTCTCAGGAATTCAGTATCTTTCTTTTCAATATCCAAAGCAGAATAGTGATCATATTATTTACTGGAAGTAGTTTCTGGCTCAGCGTTTCTGATAACTTAATCCTCTATCAATGTCAGGAAAGTCAGGTAAATTGTTATAGAGAGTGGGGATTATTAATCCAGAGAAACAGGTAAGAGGGTTAAGAGAAAGCTGTTGGGGTATCAGTTCAAGGATATTTGACTCTTAGGAGCATAGCTCAGGGACTGTGTGAGTGTGTGCTGAAGGGAGAGAGAGAGATATGAAAAAAAATTAATTTTGTAATGAAGTGTTAGCAGAGAAATCTTCAGAATATAGTAGTTTGTAGAAATCAGTTCAGTTGTTCAGTCATGTCTGACTCTGCAATCCCATGGACTGCAGGAAACCAGGCTTCCCTGTCCATCACCAACTCTGGGAGCTTGCTCAAACTCATATCCATTGATTCAGTGATGCCATCCAACCATCTCATAAAAATCCAGGCTTTTTATTTCCATGAGTTAATATAAATGAGTCCTTTGCTTTTGGTTAAAGGTGGAGAAATGAAGTTTTTAGTTGTTGTGGTTTATTAATTTGATTTTTTTCCCTCCATGCACCAGATTCTGATAAGGGATGGAGGAAGAAATGATGATGTGGTAAAAGTTCTATGCTATTTCTTTTCCATTCCCCAAATCAGTGATAGTTTTGTTTTTCTCGTTATTGTTATTTTTAGTTTGTTCTATCTTTTGTGTGATTGTTTTGAATCATATGTGTCAGGCAGATGTTTAACAATGACTCCCTCCTTAAAAAAATCATAACTTGAACTTGATTTGTATCACATACTTATTTCCATGATGTAAATAATATCACCATGGTCTATTTCAAGCAGTCAACAAGAACATACCACTCTTTCAGATCTTTAGGGATTATTGTCACGAGATGAAGTAGCTGACAAGTACTTTGTGAGTTTCTAAGTTTAAGTAGTAACGTGCCAAAGGCTGACTCAGAACTGCAAGAAAGCTAGTATTCTGCTACTGATGGCCTGGGGGAACCCCCTGCAGACAGCAGCTGTGCCCCACTGAACAGCATTCTCCCTGGGCAGAAGCCACACAGAAAGCCATCAGGAGGACAGCGGAGCAGAAAAACATGATTTGGCTTCCTCCTGAGTAGCACAGAGAAGAACTCCGCTGATTCCCAGAAATGCCTGTCATAAAAGGCAGACACTGCGAGGCCTATGAGAGCAGGCTGAGGCTGAGACAATATATTTATCATATCCATTTTGAATCTACAAATTCTTGAGAAAAAGCAACTCTCATTACCATTGATCAAACACAATTGGGAAACAATTACAAAAATGTAGATAAAAATTAAACTTTAGATTGAGAATATAAGTATCATCCTAATTACAATGAACATTTCATGTTCTTTACTCATGACTAATACAATGCACAGGAAGGATTATAAATTCATTAAAGGTTAAGTTCTAATCTGAAATCTGATTTAAACTTAAGACATATCTTTAATTTTCATTAAAAATTCTATATATTATGCATATAATGGGTCCATTTGTTCATGCAATAACATGTGTTCATTATTTAAATAATAAAAGCCAGCCAAACATTATCAATGGCAGTGATATTTATATATTTTTTTCCCATGAACTATGTCAAATAGGCTCTAGAACAATGGAAAAATCAATAAGCAGTGACTAAATACTTAATATCTATATTTTGTTTTACATGTGAAGATGTCTGTTGCAAGGCCTTTCATGTCCAGTATATGCTCCTTAAACACTCATTGTTTAAAACTTTAAACCTTAGGGTTGGAATGTGGCTGTAACATCTTTTGTATTGAAAAGAACAACTAAAACAACAAAAATTTATGCCTTTCTTCTTCCCCTTTCTCTTCTGTTTTATTGTTTTCCTCCTTTCTTTAAGTCCTTCTTCTTTTTTTTTTCTTTTCTTGTTCTTTCTTTTTCTCTCTCCCCCTTCTCCCTTCCTTCCTTCTTTCTTTGTTCTGGGAAGGGAAAACCATCCCCTAAACTGTGAACACAAATACTGCTATGTTCAGAGAGAGACTAGATATTGAGTATTTGCTTTCTAGCCTCTATAGTGGAATATAGCAAGGACGAAGCATTTTGAAGTAGGACTTGAAGAAGTCGACTACATTGTCTATCATGTGGATCTTAAGTTATTACTCTTCATTGTATGCCACAGGACCTAACTCATGTTGGGAGCACACAGACAAAAGAAAAAGGAAGAAAAATAACTGAAGTTGCAGAACTGATGTAGTTAGGATATTGTTGTCATCACGGCCAAACATTAAATGCTGTGTGTTACTGTGATTATGCTTTGAGAATTAAGAAGAAGATGATCAGTGCTGTTACTGCATGCAAGCATCACTGTCTTAATCCAAGACATGAATTCCATAGTGAAATAATTAGCAGGCAGTGAAAATACTGGGTAGCCATACAAGCCTGGCAAATGCCCACCACCAATCTTTTTTAGGACACTCCTGAATGTCATACACCTTCTCTATAGAACATTCATCAATTTTCATTCTTAATTTTCTCTTTGTTGAGTAAGAAAATCCAGAGCTCAGTATTGGAATCTCAGAGCAGGTCTATATACAGCATGTCCTAAACTATGTTTTTCTTAAACATGCATTGGCAACATTGAATTTGTAAACAGTTTGTGGCAACTCTGGTGAAAACCTCCTTTGTCTTCTTCTCCACTAACACCTTGAAGTTCTGGGAAGTTCTCATTCTCCTCTCTCAAAAGATTTCTCAGGTCAATTTAACTTTTTTTCTGTTATTTTGGAACCTTAATCCCTCTATCCTTTACACATGAACTTCGTCTATGCGCTCTCCTGATGCATGTACACATCTGCAGCTCAATATCTAAGTGATATTCCTAAGAAAACTGACCAGTGTGGTTTCATGTTTTACTCTTCACAAGGCAAAGAAGTGAAGAGGCACCAAAGATGAAACACTATAGCACTCTAGCAAGGGGTTAAGGAGAGGGAGACTGTGGATCTTTTAAAACCTATTCATCAGCATGTGTATCTGGGACAAGAACTGATTATAGGATAAAAAGTGGCACTGAACTTTAAACAGTCTACTTTGCAGTGTTTCATGCATAATATACATGTAATTCTGCAGTATCATTAGAACATCTGTACCCATGTAAGACCTAGAATGTTAGTGTTGAGTTTAAACTATGTACTTCTCTGCCAACTTCCCTGGTGGCTCAGAGGGTAAAGTGTCTGCCTGCAGTGCGGGAGACCTGGGTTCGATCCCTGGGTTGGGAATATCCCCTGGAGAAGGAAATGGCACCCCCTCCAGTACTCTTGCCTGGAAAATCCCACAGACGGAGAAGCCTTCTAGGCTACAGTCCATGGTGTCGAAGAGTTGGACATGACTGAATGACTTTACTCACTCAACTCATTCACTTCACTCACTCACTCACTCACTCATTTGCTATTAGATGCAACACTGTTTATATACTTTTTGTACATGCCTCTTGCACTTGGGTACCATTTTCTGCAAGATGTATTCATGAGGATGAAGTATCTGAATGTTTTCAAAACTTACATCTCCCCTGGTACTAATAAGATTTAATGTATGGCCATCTATGTGTTTCCCTCTGCACAGAAACAGTTTCCATTTTCAGGTCACATTCTCCTATGATATTTGATTTTTCTCTTAATTGTACACTTACATATTTTGGATATTATTCTTTCATGGCTATGCTTTTCAAAGATCTTCTCAGAAATATTGGTTTATCTCTAGGCTATCAATTCAAATCTTCAAGTTCAAAACAATCAAAATGATTAATTTCTGCCTTCTTGATTTACTCATAATGTGTACTTCTGCAGAGGTCCTTTTATTTATAAAATGGATATCATAAAAATGTTTTATTGTTTCTTAACCAGGTTTTAGTTGTTTATCTAGAATTAAATTTTGTGTGTTTATAAAATAAAAAATCTGATATCACTGTCATCCACTTATAGATATTGAAGCAACTGTCCACAATAGTTATGTTAAAGATGTCTGATATTACCATTATTGTAGAGCAGTGTTTGTTATATGTGTTCATCTCTTTCTGGAGTTTTTATCATGACCCATGTTTTAATTGGTAAATCTATAATCTAACGAAGAACTGTTAAGTATGATCATTTTGTAATAAATATGAATAATAATTTTGTAATAAATATGAATATCTGATAAGATTCAGTTCAGTTCAGTGTCGTGTCTGACTCTTTGCGACCCCATGAATTGCAGCATGCCAGCTATCCCCATTTATTCTTCTTTTTTAAACTATTTTCAGATATTGACTTCTTCATTTAAATTTTATAATTATTTTCTAGAAAAATCTTTCAATGGAATTATTCAGATTTAAGCCAAATATAAACAATAATTTGGGTGAAACTAACATATTTACAATATTGTATTCCTTTTGCTGATTGTACTATGGAAGGCAGAGTGTATTCCTACCTCTCTGTAACATTAGTGGAAATGTTAGAGTAAATTAAGAGTGTGTATATGTTTTTGTTGATCCTTTCCACTTTAAACAAAATCCTGCAAGAAAAATGTAAACACACCAGAGGTTTGCTGTCTGCAAGTGTGATTTGCTGTCTGCAAGTTGTGATGGATGGAAAGGAAGCTTTACTTAAGCTGCTTCTGGCTGACAGTCCACTTTGATGGAGAATTCTGAGATTGGGAGCTTTTAGGTACCATATAACAAGGTAGAGCTGTTTGAAGCGGTGATCATAATGTATATGTCTTATGAAAGAATAAATATCTGGCCCAAAGCATTTCTAGACACATATTTTGCTGGGAAGTAGGTTTGTGCCCTGAGATGGGAGTCAGCATAAGAAAGAGGCTAAGACCTCACCTGAGCTGCCTGTTTCATGTAAGCTCAATCAAGATAAGAGCCAGAAAGAGATGAGCTGAGAACAGAGTCCGCTGAACATGGGACAAAGCCCTGGGGCCTAACAATTGTATATAGACAAGATCTGTAGTAGTTTGTACACTGAACTGACCAGAAACAAATAAGACTGCATTTTTAGATTTGTAAGAATTGTATTGACAAGAATGGTATCGTCAAAACAAATTACAAATCCACAAAACTTAAAACTGTTCAGCTCTTATAGAGTACCAACAGAAGTAGCCAGATAAGTTGTGTATCACAGCCAAGCTGAGAGTGCACGCCTTTTAACCACTCTGGAAGATTCATAATATGATCTTTGAAAGACTGTCTCTCTTCTATAGTCTTTATTTCTTCTTTTAGGGACTGTGATTAGCCAGTTTTACATCTTGTCATTTTGTCTTTGGTGCCCTATAGTATCTACTGGCCCTTTCTGTATTTAAAATCTCTCTGTGCTTTGTTTTAATTATTCACATCAACTTACCTTCTAGTCACACAGATTTTCAATGTGTCAGTTTTGGTTTGAGAACTTCTAAAATTATTTTTTTCTGTGTATCTGTATAAAATATAGTTGACTAGATAGGGCCAATGAAGAGAGACTGAGACAACCTCAAAAGCAGATTATGGAACAGTAGTGAAATCAGGATGGAAGTGGGGAAATAAATTAACAGTTGATTAAAAATTGAAAAGAGATGACATTTATGATGTTTTCCAGTATATCATCTGGGCAAGTGTGTAAAAGTATTATTCATTAAGGTTAAAAATACAGGAGGAAAGGAACAGATTCTTAAAGGTAGGGTTGAGTTGAAGTTGATCTTGGACATTTAGGAGATGATATTTAGTGCTGATGTAAATATACAGAAATGCAATTAGCATTAAGTAAGATGGGAATTATTGATTTTTATGGTTTTGATTGGACTTTCTTTGGAAAGCTGTATAAAATACAAAGAAAGAATGAGGTGGGAACTTTGGCAAACCAGTACTTATAGGATGAAGAGAAAATGTGCCTACAGAACAAAATGACAATGTTATGATAATTTTCCTTCCTATCCTGGTGCAGTCATCATGTTTTGTATTTTTATATTTTAAAATGACTACACTAATTTCACATAAGTATTTGTAGCAAAAGTATCTCTCTTTCTTGAAGTTGCCAAATTGTTCACTTCTATAGAATTGCTGTGTTGTAACATATTTTATCACGCTATTTTAAGAAACTGTTTCATTATGCTGAAAAAATAAGTATACTTTCTAATACTAAAACCAAGTCTAAACTGAGCCCCTGGATTTTGAAGAAAGAAGTATTTCTTAACGTTTGCAGTTCTAGCTGTAATCCTTGTTATCATTACGATTCCTCCCCTATCCTTTATCGTAACTGTGCTCATATTGTAATGCCTCATATTCATGAATACTATCATGTTTGCAATCTTTTTATCTTATTTTTAGAACATGCTTCATGCATAATAATTCTTTTGTTCCCTAATTCTAAAACTACATAATTTGTTGTCTTATCAGCGGACTTGAGAGGCTACCAGATGTATTTATTTACATGGTTGATTTCAGAAGGGAAGTAGACAAACTGTATCATTCAAGGAGTGCCAAAATACGTTCTGTAGTCAACAAGACTATTTCAACAGCTAAATTAAAAGGCTTAATGCATTTTTCTTAGCATATTTTTAAAGCAATACCATGGTATTTCATTGTACTTGCTACGAAAAACCAGGTTGAGAGTTGAAATTAGGTTCCCTACCAACATTTTTAAAAAGAACTCAGAGTAATACAGAAGAATGATTAAGTAAGACTTAATTTAACTGAAATGCTGGGTGAAAGCCAAGTTTAAAACAAACATGAGTAACGCTCCTTTGAAAAATCCTTGATCACTAACTTTGGAAGCTTCAATGGGAAAAGAGTAGAAACTGAGTTGGCTCTCGTATTAGTTTCCTGTAGGCACTGTAACTAATTGCAACAGATTTAATGGCTTAAAACAACACAGATGTATTCTCTTACAGTCTAAGAGCTGAGTCATATGGGGCTGAAAAACCAAGTTGTCAGCTGAGCTGATCCCTTCTGAAGGCCCGAGTGGAGAATCTGGCGCCTTGCACTTCGCTGCTTTTTCCGGCTGCCCGGGCTTATTGGCTTATGTCTTTACCTCCACCTTCAGGCTGCTCCCCTCCATCTCTGCACCTGTCATGCCATAGCCTTCTTCTCTGCGGACTCTCCAGGGCCCCTGCATAACGGTTATCATAATGGCATAGGGCCTACCTGGAGAGTCCATGATAATCTCCCAACCTCAAGATCTTTCACTGAATCACATTTGAAAAGATCCTTTCATCACATAATACAGCATCCAAGGGTCCAGGGATTAAGGACTAGGCATATTTTGGGAGCCATTATTCAGGCCACCATAGTTGAGTTGTTCTCTTTTCACTTGCTTTGTATTCCTCTTCTCTTCTAAGGAATTTTGCCTCACAGCTCCCCTCCTTTTCTTTGCTTATGTTACATTTTATACATTTGATGCCATGGAGGGGTCCTGCTGCTGCTGCTGCTAAGTCGCTTCAGTCGTGTCTGACTCTGTGCAACCCCATAGACGGAAGCCCACCAGGTACCCCCATCCCTGGGATTCTCCAGGCTAGAACACTGGAGTGGGTTGCCATTTCCTTTTCCAATGCATGAAAGTGAAAAGTGAAAGAGAAGTTGCTCAGTCGTGTCCAACTCTTAGCGACCCCATGGACTGCAGCCCCCAGGCTCCTCCATCTATGGGATTTTCCAGGCAAGAGTACTGGAGTGGGGTGCCATTGGAGGGGTCCTCGGCTTGTGAAACTGGCTTTTTTGTTTGGGAAAAAAAAATGTGCTTGGCCATTTGCCACTACATTTGAATGTTTACAAGTGTTTTATTTGAAGGCCTCATTGCCATTTACAATTTTAATAATTTTGTGTATGAAAAGTTTAAAAGGGGCATTTCAAACACATGGAGGAGTATATTAAAAACTCCATCATGTACAAGCTTGAAGAATTTAAGGAGCTAAATTTGGAGGCCTACAATAGAGTTGTCAGTTAAGAAATAGAACATCCAGTTAAAATTGAATTTTTAACAAGTCAAATCAAAATATTAAAAAAAAAATTAAAAGAATATTTTTAGTATAAATAGATCTAGCCATTGGATGATACATCTTCTACTTTAAAAAGGAATTTATTTTTTGTTTTTTAAATCTTAAATTTAATTTATATGTGTTCTTCTTTTTTCTCCTCCAATTTTGTTAAATCTGGCTAGCTGCTGCTAAGTCACTTCAGTCATGTCCGACTCTGTGCAACCCCAGAGAAAGCAGCCCACCAGGCTCTCCCATCCCTGGGATTCTCCAGGCAAGAACACTGGAGTGGGTTGCCATTTCCCTTCTCCAATGCATGAAAGTGAAAATTGAAAGTGAAGTCACTCAGTTGTGTCCGACTCTTTCCTCTGTCCATGGGATTTCCCAGGCAAGAATACTGGAGTCAGTTGCCATTGCCAAGTTCTCCTGGTAACCCTAGACTAGGGTGAATAAGAGTGTGTGGTTGTGGGCCAATGGTTAGGACTCCATGCTTCCACTGCAGGGGGATGGGTTCAATCCCTGCTCAGAGTACTAAAATTCAAGTGATAAATAAAATCTTATTTATATTCTGAGATAACGGCACTTATGTCTTTGTGGAAGATAATCATAAAAGGCTGAGTTTAAAGCACAGACAGTATGACTAGTTAGTCTGTCTTGGCTAGAGATAATGGTGACTGGAACTTGGGAGATAATCAAAGTATAGGGAACTGAATTCAGTTGGAAGACAGGTGTTCAGTAAAACTGTTAGCACGGTGCTAGAGGGTGGCAAGACCAAATGAAGACCCTTGGTTAAAATAGAATGAACAGAAGAACTACAAACCTAAGTATGTTAAGCAGTAAGCAGGAGCTTCTTTTCTTCAATAAAAAAGAAGGAACATAGGAGAGTTACAAAGTTACTGTCTAATAGAGAATAACAATGAGGAAGAAACAAAGTTTCTGCACCTGTATCATTGCTTAATATGTGGAATAGTTACAAGAGTGTTAGCATTGGTTGGGTGACATCACCCAGCTGGAAACATAGGTTGTTTCTGATTTTTCTCCTCCTTTCAAGAAGAACAACTAACAGCTATTCAAGAATGAGATACATGGGAAAGAGCTTAGAATACCGAAGTAAAGCTGAAGCACTTGCTGCACCCCAAAGGGTGGCCCTGCATCAGGAGGCCGCAGGTGGACCACCTGGCTTCACTTTCCGCCAGGCGCAGCACCATGCGGAGAAGTCTCAAGCTGTGAGCCTCCTATTCCTCCAGTGAAGAAAGAGAACCATGGGGGACAATGTCCTCCCTGTGCATTGCGGGTGGCTTTGCCAGAGCCCCTACTTTGATCCAGCACCACAGGATGGCAGGGGTCTGTGGGGCTCAATCCCTGGGAATTTGACTGTGACAGAGAAGCAAGGAGGGGCTTGTAACAATCCATCAGCGCACAGATCCTGGCAGAATTATCGTCTGTAGGGCCAAAGCTGTCATTGCAACAGCAGCAGAGGTCATCTGCAGAACCAGGCTGGGGGTACCTTCTGACCAGAGAACTTGGTGAGGGCAGGTCTGCCTGATTTGGAGCCTTAAGCAAGAAGTTTTACGGTCCTAGAACCCAGACTGCCCATATCCAGACAAAGTGGTATACAGCCCAGCTTCTGTAGGGAGTATCTCCTGGGCCTGTCTGAACAGAAGGATTGGCGGTCAATCCTGGGAGTTGTGCCATTCAGTAGCACTCGAGTTGAGAGGCAGGCAGAGCTGGTTGTCCTCAGAGCAAAGTCAGTACTGGGCATAGGGTATCCCCGTGCTCCCTATAGCAGGGTAATAATTCATAACCAAGGCCAAGGGTAGCATCAAGCTTCTCCCAACACTCTGTTGGGAAATTCAGAGTAGCCTAGGGAGGCCCCTTCCCTATCCCTGTAGGTAAGGAGCCCAGACATAGCCCCACCCACAGGGGAGCATCTTCCAGGAATATCTGACCAGAGGGTCTGGAGACAATCCTGGAGAATGCGAAGCCCAGGGGCAGTCCAGCTGAGAGGCTGGCAGAGCTGAGTTTGCAGAACAAAACCAGTAGCCCTATTTGTTCAGGAAACATGGGGTGCAGAGTTAAGTCTTGAGTTAAGACAACAAAGAACCTTACCATTTTCACAGCTGCTTCTCCTGCAGTGCCCAGGCAGGGAGTAAAATCCATAGCCCCACTTATCACTAAATAGAGCCTCCAGCCTATCTGACCAGGGAACCCACCCAGAGCACACACGATGCTAGAGAGACTGTTCAACACCTGAACACAGAGCACAGCCTGTGACTTCTCCTATCTCCAGAGCAAAACCACCATCTGTTTGGGGAACATTCTGGCCTGATTCTTTACTGCCTGAGCCACCAGGGAAGCCATAGGCTACACACTCCAGTATTATTTTGGATTTCTCTGGTGCTTCAAATGGTAAAGAATCTGCCTACAATGCAGAAGACCTGGGTTCGAGCTCTGGATCAAGAAGATCCCCTGGAGAATGGAGTGGCTACCCATTTCATCATTCTTGCCTGGGGAATTCCATGGACAGAGGAGCCTGACAAGTTACAGTCCATGGGGTCACAAAGAGTTGGACACAACTCAGCCACTAACACTGGGGTGGATCTGAGTTGTTAAGGCTCTATGCCCCATCCTGCTACCCCATCAGGACAAGGAACCTATTCATAACCTATCAGCTACTGAAGTGAAGTGAAGTGAAGTCACTCAGTCGTGTCTGACTCTTTGCAACCCCATGGACTGTAGCCCACCAGGCTCCTCTGTCCATGGGATTCTCCAGGCAAGAATACTGGAGTGGGTTGCCATTTCCTTCTCCAGGGGACCTTCTCAACCCAGGGATCGAAATCAGGTCTCCTGCATTGCAGGCAAATGCTTTAACCTATCCTGACCATCTCGTAAGCCTGACAGAATCTAAGCAAGCTCAGACCCCATCCTACAGCCTCTCTTAGGAAGAAAATGATGCCAACAGTTGGCTGACTGTTCTCAAAGCAGTGGCACATCCCCCAACCCCCAAGTCAGACATATCTTCAAAACTCAGTCAGTTGCTTCACCTAGAAACAGACCATGATAACAGGTCCTATCTACCCAAGGAGATTACAAAGATCAAAGACTAATAATTTTAAAAACAGCAGAGAAAAGAAGTTACATACAAAGGAACCTCATTTGCCTATCAGTGGATTTTTAAACAAAAACTCTTTGAGCCAGGAGAGAATAGGAGGACATATTCAAAATATTGGGGGAAAATGTCAGTCAAGAATTCTATAACTTCTGGAAATATCCATCAGAAATGGAGAAGAGAGAAAGATGCCGGACCAAACAAAACCTGAGGCAGTTCATTACTGCTAGACCTGCTTTACAATAAATACTAAAGGAAGTTTTGAGTAGAAGTTTCACATGCAAGCAAGGTAATACTCAAAATCCTTCAAGCTAGACTTCAGCCGTACATGAACCAAGAACTTTCAGATGTACAAGCTGGATTTAGAAAAGGCAATGGAACCAGAAATCAAACTGTCAACATTCACTGGATCATGGAGAAAGCAAGGGAGTTTGAGAAAAACATCTACTTCATTGACTATGCTAAAGTCTTTGGGTGGATCACAAACTGTGGAAAATTCTCAAAGGTATGGAAATACCTATTTCCTAAGAAACCTGTATGTGGGTCAAGAAGCAATGGTTAGAACTGGGCAGTGAACAATAGACTGGTTCAAAATTGGGAAAGGAGTACAACAAAGCTGTATATTGTTACCCTGCTTATTTAACTTACACTCAGAGTATATCATGTGAAATGCCAGGTAAGATGAATAACGAGCCAGAATCAAGATTGCCAGGAGAAATATCAACCTTAGATACGCAGATAATACCACTCTAATCGCAGAGAGTGAAGAGGAACAAAAGAATCTCTTGATGAGGGTAAGAGAAGAGTGAAAAAGCTGGTTTGAAACTCAGTATTAAAAATACCAAGATCATGGCCTCCGGTCCCATCACTTCATGGCAAACAGATGGGGGAAAAGTGGAAGAAGTGACCATTTTCTTTTCTTGAGATCCAAAATCACTAAAGATGGTGACTGCAGTCATGAAATTAAAAGATGCTAGCTCCTTGGAAGAAAGCTATGACAAACCTAGACAGCATATTAAAAGCAGACATCATTTTTCCAATGAAAGTACATATAGTTAAAGTTATGGTTTTTCCAGCAGTCATGCATAGTTGTGAGTGTTGAACCACAGAGAAGACTGAGCACTGAAGAATTGATGCTTTTGAACTGTGGTGTTGGAGAAGACTCTTGAGAGTCCCCTGGACTGCAAGGAGATCAAACCAGGCAATCCTAAAGGAAATCAGTGCTGTATATTTATTGGAAGGACTGAGGCTGAAGCTTCGGCAACTTGTTGTGAAGAACTGACTCACTGGAAAACACCCTTACGCTGGGAAAGATTGAGGGCAGGAAGAGATGGGGGCAGCAGGGATAAGATGGTTAGATAGCATCACTGACTCAATGGACATGATTTTGAGCAAACTCCAGGAGATAGTGGAGGGCCGGGGAGCCTGGTGAGCTGCAGTCCATAGAGTTGCAGAGTCAAGATTCTGACAGGACTTAAGAGACTGAACAACAACAAAAATAACACTAACATCATTAAAGACATAAAAAGTAGGGTCTATATCTCACTGGTAATGGTAAATATATAGTCACAGTTAGATTCTGCAATATAGTAACAGTTGTGTATAATTCATATAACAAAGCTAGTTTGAAAGTTAAAAAAAAGAATGTAGTCAAAATAACCATAGTTAAAGTAATCTGTTGTTAGTTATGCATTATAAAAACATGTAAATTTTAGTAACAATAACCTAAAGTGTGAGGGTGAGGAGAAGTAAAAGTATACAGTTTAGAAATTCTGTAGTTAAGTTGTTTCCAGTCACCCAATCGTGTCTGACTCTTTGCAACCCCATGGACCCATACCAGCCCTCCCTGTCCCTCACTGTCTCCTGGAGTTTGCCCCAGTTCATGTTCATTGCATCGGTGATGCCGTCCAGCCATCTCATCCTCTGCCACCATCTTCTCCTTCTGCCGTCAGTCTTTCCCAGCATTGGGGGCTTTTCCAATGAGTCATCTGTTCACATCAGATGACCAAAATACCAGAGCTTCACCTTCAACATCAGTCTTTAAGGTGAATATTCTGGTTTGATCTCCTTTAAGATTACTGACTTGATCTCCTTGTACTTCAGTTCAGTACAGTTCAGTCACTCAGTTGTGTTCGACTCTTTGTGACCCCATGAACCGCAGCACTCCAGGCCTCCCTGTCTATCACCAACTCCTGGAGTTCATTCAGACTCATGTCCATCGAGTCGGTGATGCCATCCAGCCATCTCATCCTCTGTCGTCCCCTTCTTCTCCTTCCCCCAATCCCTCCCAGCATCAGAGTCTTTGCCAATGAGTCAACTCTTCGCATGAGGTGGCCAAAGTTTCAGCTTTAGCATCGTTCCTTCCAAAGAACACCCAGGGCTGATCTCCTTCAGAATGGACTGGCTGGATTTCCTTGCAGTCCAAGGGACTCTCAAGAGTCTTCTCCAACACCACAGTTCAAAAGTTCTTCACAGTCCAACTCTCACATCCACACATGACCACTGGGAAAAATATAGCCTTGACTAGACGGACCTTTGTTGGCAAAGTAATGTCTCTGCTTTTCAATATGTTCTCTGCTGCTAAGTTACTTCAGTTGTGTCTGACTCTGTGCGACCCCATAGAGAGCAGCCCATCAGGCTCTGCCATCCCTGGAATTCTCCAGGCAAGAACACTGGAGTGGGTTGCCATTTCTTTCTCCAATGCATGAAAGTGAAAAGTGAAAGGGAAGTCACTCAGTCATGTCCGACTGTTCGTGACCCCATGGACTGCAGCCCACCAGGCTCCTCTGTCCATGGGATTTTCCAGGCAAGAGTACTGGAGTGGGGTGCCATCACCTTCTCCAATATGCTCTCTAGGTTTGTCATAACTGTCCTTCCAAGGAGTAACTGTCTTTTAATTTCATGGCTGCAGTCACCATCTGCAGTACTTAGGAAATGCAAATTAAAATCTCATTGAGATATCACTTAAAACCTGTTAGAATGGCCACCATCCAAAAGACAAGAAATAACTGAGTGTGGAGAAAAGGGGAAACCTTGGCACTGTTAGTAGGATTGTAAACTGGTATAGCCACTATGAAAAACAGTATGGAGGAGCCTCAAAAATTTAAAATATATATGCCATCCTGACACTGAAGCAACTCTCATTTTTACTTTCTCAGCTTTTTTGCTGTGCTGAGTGCTTAGTTGTGTCTTACTTTATGGCTGTATACAATACAATCCAACAATTCCACTTTGGGGGATGTCTCCAAAGAAAACAAAATCACTTTCATGAAAAAATATATGCACACTTACATTTATTATGACATTATTTACAAGCTAAGACATGGAAATAATCTAAGTGTCCATCAATGGATGAAAGAATAAAATAGCTGTGATATAGACAATGAAATGTTATTCAGCCATAAATATGAGGAAATTTGTAACATTTGCAACAACATGGATGGATCTTGAAGACAATATGCTAAGTGAAGAAAATTAGACAGAGACAGAGTAAATTAGACAGAGAAAAACAATATATATCTCACTTATATGTGGAATCTAAAAATCAAAACAAACCACCACCAACAAAAATCACCAAATTTACAGAACAGTTATCAGACTTGTGGTTATCACAGGTAGAGACATGAGGAACTGCAGAAAGATGGTGCAAAGTACAACTTCCAGTTACTTTAATTATATAAATAATTACTAGAGATGCACAAGATGATGACTATAGCTAACACTGCTGTATGATATACAGGAAAGTTGAAAATAAATTTCATGTTCTTATCACAAGGTGATTTTTTAAATTATCTTTTTATTATATCTATATGAGAAAATGAACTGATACTAACAACATACTGTGGCAATCATTTCACAGTATATACTACTAAAGTGAAAGAGGAGAGCGAAAAAGTTGGCTTAAAGCTCAACATTCAGAAAATGAAGATCATGGCATCCAGTCCCATCACTTCATGGGAAACAGATGGGGACACAGTAGAAACTGTCAGACTTTATTTTTTGGGGCTCCAAAATCACTGCAGATGGTGATTGCAGCCATGAAATTAAAAGACGCTTAGTCCTTGGAAGAAAAGTTATGACCAACCTAGATACCATATTCAAAAGCAGAGACATTACTTTGCCGACTAAGGTCCGTCTAGTCAAGGCTATGGTTTTTCCTGTGGTCATGTATGGATGTGAGAGTTGGACTGTGAAGGCTGAGCGCCTAAGAATTGATGCTTTTGAACTGTGGTGTTGGAGAAGACTCTTGAGAGTCCCTTGGACTACAAGGAGATCCAACCAGTCCATTCTGAAGGAGATCAGCCCTGGGATTTCTTTGGAAGGAATGATGCTGAAGCTGAAACTCCAGTACTTTGGCCACCTCACGCGAAGAGTTGACTCATTGGAAAAGACTCTGATGCTGGGAAGGCTTGGAGGCAGGAAGAGAAGGGGACAATGGAGGATGAGATGGCTGGATGGCATCATGGACTCGATGAACGTGAGTCTGAGTGAACTCTGGGAGATGGTGATGGACAGGGAGGCCTGGTGTGCTGCGATCCATGAGGTCGCAAAGAGTCGGACACGACTGAGCGACTGAACTGAACTGAATCAAACTATCATGCTAAAAGCCTTAATTTATACAGTGATGCATGTCAATTATTTCTCAATAAAACTAGAAAAACAAAGTGTTAACATGTTTTTATTTTCCCTAAAAAGATTCTATTTTTTACCTATTATAATAGTGCTTGGGAATATATTGTATTTAACTAGTTCACAACCAGAAGTCTAGAACCAGCTGCTTAAATTTTAGTGCCATTTTAGGATAAAAGTTAATATTTAACTATTATAGCTTTTTGTTGTTAAAAGGATTTTGCCAACAAGTGTGCTCTTAACTTTTTCTTTCTGAAGAATTATTAAAGTATTCTTAGTGGACAGAACTGACATTTTAAACAATATTGATACTACGGAGAAGTATGGTTAGAAGAAAGGAAACATAGTACTGAATACACTGTTCTACCCTAAAGTTAATAGAATATTGAATTTATTCTCCTTGATGTTAGAAAACTGTAACTTCTTTCCAGTTTTCCTCCTGTCATTAATTGAGGCAACAAATAACTCTTTGCCAACAGAGTTTCCTCTGCAGTTGTGACACAGCCTTCACTGCTGTTAAATCAAGCACAATTAATCACCAAGTATTATTTCTTTCATTTTCTTCTTGCCCTTGTGTTCTCTCTCCAGTTATTTTCCCATCGAAATTAGTTGAGCATGAAGTTCTAAGTATGAAATTTATGAAACATTAATGCTCAGCAAACAATTAAATTTTACAAATAGAATAATGTGTTTCAGGGATTCAATGTTATAAATTATGATGACTATTTGAAAAAAATTGCAGGACACAAAATTAACACACAAGATAGTTTCATTGCTACTCTATAAAAGAGTATGAATTATTGCCCAAATTTTAAAAATCATATATATCTATTCACTAGATAATTGCCACTTTGAAAAGGAAATATAAAAACCAAGGAATGAAAAATGTTGCAAATGTCACAAAAGAAATGATTTAAAAAACTGTAATGCACAGAATATTACTCTTTTTCTCAATATCTTAATTCAAAAGTTTGCCTTTTTTTTCACAAGGAATTAAGGTTACCTGGAGCTAGTAAATATGTTATTGTGTTGTTCTTTGTTAAATAATGACTATTTACTATAACACATACATCACCCTTGAAGTTATTCATTAGGACAGACTCTCCAATCACAGTTAGTTGCTTAAAAAATATTTTTAACATTCATGATTGTCTTCCAGAACAACTGCAGCACTTTAAACTACTACCAATACTGTTTCAAGGTATCTGTTTCATCAGCATTATCTTTTGTCACTAAAAACACTAAAATTTTTTTGTTGTTAAAACTTATCTTTGTGAATTAATAATAAAATAGTATCTCAATATTTCTTCATAATGTAGTTCTTTGAAAGTACCTCAAATATTATGAAGAACTGTAATCTTTTATGTTTAATGAGATATTTTGTTAAAATATGTTCTTTTCCTTAGTCTATGTTATTATTGTGAAGGGAGATCTTACTAATATCATCTGTGAATTTTAGGAGTATTTAATGATATGAACGGAAAGGATATATTTCAGATATGATGAATATGTAGCACTTGTTTTTAATATTTTACTGAGATTTCTATTTGACTTTCAGTTTTGTATCAAACAAAATTGTTTTGTATCAAACAAATTGTTTTAATTTGATTGGCTTATCTTGATCTATAAATTGGTACTGTTTGTCCAATCAAATTGTCCAGTCTTCTTTTTGTCAAAAGCATCCATAATTTTTGTGGTTTAAAAATATTTCCCTAGTTCACAATTTAATCAATTGCTAATCATAGTTGGTTTTGTTGTTGTTTTTCCCAATGACTCGACTTCTGACATCAGCTAACTGTTAAGATTTGTAGGATTTATATGTGATTTTATGTATGACAATCATATGAATCATGTAATTTTATTTTTGCATAATTTAGGATCCCGTATATGCCAAATGGGTTTTCCTGGTAGCTCAGTGGTAAAGAATCTGCCTGCCAATGCAGGAGAGATAAGAGATGTGGGCTTTATCCTGGGTTGGAAAAATCCTCTGGAGAAGAAAATGTCAACCCATTCCAGTATTCATGCCTGGGAAATCCCATGGACAGAGGAGCCTGGTGGGCTACTACCCATGGGGTCGCAAAAGAATCTGACATGACTTAGTGACTAAACAACAACAGCAAAAATGCCAGATATTTAGACTAAATTAAAAAAAAATTGTTATGATAATTCTGGGATTTTATTACAGTTACTTTAACATAAAACAGATGAGTACAGTAGATTCTCTAATATAATTCTTATTTACATAGTTTTAGTGTTATGTTCTCTATTAAGAGTATTAGCATATAATGTTTGAAAGTTAAAAATTATAGCACACTATTTTATGTTTCGTATGTTATGTAAGCCAGATTTTTTTCTGGTTGACTATCAAGATACAGGAAAAAAATTATTACTATCTTTAGTGACCCTTAAGATTTCAAAACTTTCTAACAATTTAATTTAAAAGGTTCTTCAGCCTTCTTAGATTTATATATTTCTTTTATATATTATATTATTATAAAAGGATCTCTGTGTTAAATAAACAATTGACATAATAGAGGGTTTGTGAGGTGGAGTGAACCTTCTGAGACTAGTTCATCACATACCAACCAATAATCTCCCCATGTCCTGCAGCACGATTGATAAACAGGATGATTTATTAAGAACTAAGAATTCAACAGAAAATAAAGAGCAATGCATCTGTCTCTTGATGGAATTAACATATATCTTATGTTATTGGTAAAATTAATCAATTTGAATGCATCTTATTTAAATCTACTCTGGATAATTATTACCATTGATTTCTTGAGCAAAAAATATATTGGCCAAATAAAAGTGTGCTGTTTTAGCAAATATCAAATGTGTGGAATAAGGAGACTTTAAAAGTTTACTGACAAGAGACAGGCACACAGAGTTAATGGACTGTGGTCCCTATGATCCATCAGTTGTCCCATGGCTGCTATCTAGTGATAAAATCAATGCAAGTGCTTTCAAATACACAACACTGCTTCACTGAGGACTCTAACCTCAATATGTCATCACACAGGTATTTAAACATCAGGCAAGATGTATAAAATCTTCAAGTAGTTTTGAACTTATAAAGCCTGACAAATGATTTATGTATTTTACAGATTTGTTTTCTTCTAGCTCAGTACACAATTTCCAAATATATCAGTCTATCAACCATTCTTCTTCAAATGGTTGTGAATAAATTGTAAGAGGAATTTTACTGCATGTTACACTGGCTAGCTAAATGAAAGCCCTAACTTAAAAGAAAATAGGAAAATGTATAACTTCCAGAATACAGAGATAAGCTTCCTATCCAGTATCTATTGTTAATATATATGATTTTGAGTTTTAAAATTAAAGTCATCTTAAAACATTTCCCTTTAAATAATGTGATTTTCTGCATCAATGCTCCCCAAAAGCAGTGATCTAAAGTTATAGATGGACCTAGAATGAACTTAAATTGAAGTTCGATTTATATAGTGTGGAGAAATTTTAGTTCTCAAATAATCTACTTCGGTTCAATGTGCTAGGAATAAAGATTGTTGTATAAACCCCACACACAATTTCTAGTACAGTGAAGGTGACGGCTATTTGGAGAAACTGTTGGTCACGTGACCATAAATGGAAAGGAAATTTATTTACTTCTATGATTTTGGGGTTAAGACATTATTTCATCAGAGCTCATGGCTAGGACTAGAGAATTCTTTTGTGACTAACTCAAAATATATTAAAAAATCAAGGGAGTATGGATGCACAGAATACACAATAGTAACATAACACATGATTAAATAATGCCATTCATTATTTTTCTTTTCTTTTAATTTTATTTTTACTTTATTCTACATTACAATACTGTATTGGTTTTGCCATACATTGACATGAATCAGCCACAGGTATACACAAGCTCCCAATCCTGAAGCCCCTCCCACCTCCCACCCCGTATCATCTCTCTGGATCATCCCCGTGCACCAGCCCCAAGCATCCTGTATCCTGTATCTAACATAGACTGGCGCTTCTTTTCTTATATGATAGTATACAGGTTTCAATGCCATTCTCCCAAATCATCCCACTCTCTCCCTCTCCTTCAGAGGCCAAAAGTCCATTCTATACCTCTGTGTCTCTTTTGTTGTCTCACATAGTGGGTCATCATTACTATCTTTCTAAATTCCATATATATGTATCAGTATACTGTATTGGTGTTTTTCTTTCTGGCTTAATTCACTCTGTATAATCGGCTCCAGTTTCATCCATCTCATTAGAACTGAGTCAAAGGGCTGAGTAATACTCCATTGTGTATATGTACCACTGCTTTCTTATCCATTAATCTACTGATGGACATCTAGGTTGTTTCCATGTCCTGGCAATTATAAACAATGCTGCAATGAACATTGGGGTACATGTGTCTCTTTCAGTTCTGGTTTCCTCAGTGTGTATGCCCAGCAGTGGGATTGCTGGGTCATAAGGCAGTTCTATTTGCAGTATTTTAAGGAATCTCCACACTGTTTTCCATAATGGCTGTACGAGTTTGCATTCCCACCAACAGTGTAAGAGGGTTCCCTTTTCTCCACATCCTCTCCAGCATTTATTGCTTGTAGACTTTTGGATCGCAGCCATTCTGACTGGTGTGAAATGATACCTCATTGTGGTCTTGATTTGCATTTCTCTGATAATGAGTGATGTTGAGCATCTTTTCATGTGTTTGTTAGCCATCCGTATGTCTTCTTTGGAGAAATGCCTATTTAGTTCTTTGGCCCATTTTTTGATTGGATCATTTATTTTTCTGGAGTTGAGCTACATAAGTTGCTTGTATATTTTTCTTAACATCATATTTTCTATGTGCTTCCACATAGTATCTTAATCATGTCAACAATATTAGTATGTGTAGTGTTGATGAGTTTGGGAGCACTTTAAGAAGGCTATTCTTGGCAAATCCATTCTTCTGAAAATGTCCCAGTTAGTCATGCATTTTTTTTATGAACTTGCTTTATTGTTTTTAAGGGGATTTCCCCTTAATCCAAGCAAATTATTAGGTGGAGAATATTGGTCTGCTATAAACTGAATGTTTGTGTTGCTCCCAAATTCAAATATTGAAAACTAATCTCCAGTGTGATGGTATCTGAAGGTGGGGCGTTAGGGAGGTGGTCAGATCATGAGAGTGAAGATGTCATGAATGGAATCAGTGCCCTTAAAAAGGGACCCCAGGGAGCTCCCTTGACCCTTCTGCCACATGAGGACATTTCATAAAACAGCCATCTATGAAACAGAATACAGGTCCTCACCAAAACTGAATTGATCAGCAACTTGACTTTGGACTTTTAATCTCCAGAACTGTAAGATAGAATGTTTTTTTAAACCACCCAGCGTGATATTCTTATTATAGCAGTCTGAACAAATAAGACAGTATCCTGTTGCCCATGCCACCCATCAATTTACTTAAAAGCAAAATAGAATAGCAGGACTTCCTCCATTTTCACTTTAACCCCAAGCATAAACTCATAATACCACTAAAGGAAAATGAAGAAAAGAGAAGAACAAAAATAAGTTAGCTGCATGTAAAAATATAAGATATGACAATTCAAAACATAACCAAATTAATATTTAACTTTTAGTCAACCCATTAATTTAGGTAAACTTAGATCACCACTTTTCCCTTCAGAACACTTGCTCAAACTTTTTCCTACTCTCTCTCTCTCTTTTTTTCTGACACTCTTTCTGCCTTTCTCCCTTTGAATTTGCTCCTGTTTCCTGCTTACTTTACTCTTTATTTACCAGAAAATAAGACAATAAAAAATGATGTACTTCAAAGCCTTCTCTTGTGGTTTCATTCTACAAGTCTATACCAAATTGTTATTGTTTGTATAAGTGGATAGCTTTAATTATTTAGGTGTTCGGACAGAGACATAATTAGGAAAGAGACATTCTGCAGTGAAAAGAGCAATGAAAAATATGTTTCACCTGGAAAAAATGTTATCAATTACCTGGACAAGGAAATTTAATGCTAAATTCATAATCTCTGAGTTATATTGCAAAAACTCATTTGAGAGTTCTCAGAATTAACTTCTAAGCATAAAAAGTTAGATAAAATTTATAAATCATAAAAGTCAGCATTATTGGACCTCTAAGAAACTGCATTAAATCAAGGTTACATATATTAAACATAAAGCATACCCATAACTTATTTATTATAAACCATACATTTCTATTTGTTCATGTCACTAAAATATAGATGAGATGGTAAAATGAATTAGTTATGAATCACTGCCTATTGAATGAATGCTAATGTTATAGTTATTGATTTTTCCACGATATTTTTTCCCTTAAATTTCTGGAGAAAATATCCTTCAATTTCAGGTTAGTGTTGCTATTATATTCTGTGTATATGCATTTGTATCAATGTGTTTTCTTGTCTATTAGATGCTTTATATACTCTGAACAACTTTAGCCCTGAAGGCTTTTTTTCCCTTTTAAGTATACCAGTTTAAAAAATAATGACTAGAAGATGTTAGTTTTCAAATATCCTCATATATGAAAACTAACATCCGGTCATTAAAAAAATCTCAACAAGCTGAGAAGACAAGACCAAAGGGAAGGTACTCTAAAAATCACAAGAGGTTATTGATCTTGCCTTGGTGGTGATGCTGTTTTCGGCCACATAACTAATTTCAGAGTAACTCTTCCACTTAAAGTACTTGACAACCTATACATATCTTACATATGAAGGCAATGAGAATCTATGAAGACGTTGAAAATTTGCAGTGGAGTGGGGATGTAAAGTTGGAGGAAAGTGCAGAGTGATCATCTGAATGGTGAGATGATTACTGATTCAAAAGTGAAAAGTGAAGTTGCTCAGTCATGTCTGACTCTTTGCAACTCGATGGACTGTAGCCTGGCAAGGGTCCTCCGTCCATTGAATTTTCCAGGCAAGGATACTGGAGTGGGTTGCCATTTCCTTCTCCAGGTAATTTGCTTTCCTGCTTTAGTACAGAATTCTATGTGATAATTTTATACCATTTTATATGTAAAATAGAAGTCTTATAAGAGTATTTCCATGGACCCTAGTCTATTAACCTTATTACTGTTGACATTTATTTTACTCCTTTATGAATAATCCACGTTATCATGTAGTTACTTTTATGGCAAGTCCAAAGTCCAAAGTCAATATCTCTCTACTCTACAATAATTAGGTAAATCCCTAATGGAGAATAATAGATATATATTCTAAGAAGAAAGGAGTCTGTTACTACAAGATATTTGGCTAACTTGAAAATGGAAAAAAAAATCAGAGAAAACTCTGAATAGTTTTATTCTTTTTGATAGGCAGTTGCTTTTATGTTAAAAAAATTTCAGAATTGTAAAAACAGACTTTATGACATATCTACTACTTCTCATCCTCTTTATTCTTTTGTGTTCATTTTTATGCTGAAATCTTTTTTATGTTCACTCATTATGTTCATCTTTTTCAAAAGCCAAATAACTTTTTTCTTTAAATTCCTGACATATGGCTTGCAGGTCATATAGTCTCCATCACTACTAGTTAACTGTGCTTTTGCAAATGCAGTTCTAAACATATGTACATTATTAGGTTTAACTATTTTCTAGTACAACTTTATAAAAACAAGCAGCTAGCTTGTGGGCCATAATTTGCTGACCCCAAACTTTTACATTACATCTTTGAGCATATTTGTCATTGATGTTTTCACATTTGTATCTGCTAATGATGTCTTATCTCATATCTGGATCTTTTTTATAGATAGTTATTCTTTTCCTGGTTGCAGGTCACATATTTCTTCTTTACATCTCACATGTATTTTTTTCTTTTCTAAAATATGTTGGTTCTTGTAGATACTATGTTATAGAAAGTTGAGATTTTCTTAACCTTAAAGAGTGCTGATTTTCATTCTAGAAGGTAGGTAAGTTGCCAGCAAATTAACTTGATTGAGGCTCATATTTAAGCTTTGCTAGTGAAAGTATACAGGCTTTCCTGGTAGCTCAGCTGGTAAAGGATCAGCCTGCAGTGCAGGAGACCTGGTTTCGATTCCTGGGTTGTGAAGATGGGCTCCAGTATTCTTTCTTGCCTGGAGAATCCCCTGGACAGAGGAGCCCAGTGGGCTACAGTCCATGGGGTCACAAAGAGTGAGATATGACTGAGCAACTAAGCATAGCACAGTAAGACTACACTGATCCCTTATAGGGCTAGGGTCTGCTATTGCTTATAAAGTCTTTTTGGGACCTGAATTGACCAGCCTGTTTGGTTTGTTTTTTCCACTGTGGCTTATGCACATCTGTCTCTCACTACAGTGTTACCTGTGGTAGTGAAAGTGAAGTCACACAGCTGTGTCTGACTCTTTGTGACCCCATGGACTGTAGCTGTAGCCTACCAGGCTCCTCTGTCCATGGGATTTTCCAAGCAATAGTACTGGAGTGGATTTCCATTTCCTTCTCCAGCAGATCTTCCCGACTCAGGGATTGAACCCAGGTCTCCCACATTGTAGACAGACTCTTTACCATCTGAGCTACCAGGGAAGTTACGTGTGGTAACTCAATATTAAGACAGCAAAAGAGACACAGATGTATAGAACAGTCTTTTGGACTCTGGGGGAGGGAGAAGGTAGGTTGATTTGGGAGAATGGCATTGAAACATGTATAATATCATATATGAAATGCATCGCCAGTCCAGGTTTGATGCATGATACTGGATGCTTGGAGCTGGTGCACTGGGATGACCCAGAGGGATTCTAAGGGGAGAGAGGTGGAAGGGGGGTTCAGGATGGGGAACATGTGTATACTGTGGCAAATTCATGCTGATGTATGGCAAAACCAATACAATATTGTAAAGTAATTAACCTCCAATTAAAATAAATAAATTTTAAAAAAAGATTTTTGGCATCCAGTCCCATCACCCCATGGAAAATTGGCAAATAGAAGGGAAAAAGTCTACAAGCAATAAATGGTGGAGAGGATGTGGAGAAAAGGGAACCCTCTTACACTGCTGGTGGGAATGCAAACTAGTACAGCCACTATGGAAAAGAGTGTGGAGATTCCTTAAAAATTGCAAATAGAACTGCCTTATGATCCAGCAATCCCACTGCTGGGCATACACACTGAGGAAACCAGAATTGAAAGAGACACATGTACCCCAATGTTCATTGCAGCACTGTTTATAATAGCCAGGACATGGAAACAACCTAGATGTCCATCAGCAGATGAATGGATAAGAAAGCAGTGGTACATATACACAATGGAGTACTACTCAGCCCTTAAAAGAATAAATTCGACTCAGTTCTAATGAGATGGATGAAATTGGAGCCGATTATACAGAGTGAAGTAAGCCAGAAAGAGAAACACCAATACAGTATACTGACACATATATATGGAATTTAGAAGGATAGTAATGATGACCCTTTATGTGAGACAACAAGAGACTCAGAGGTATAGAATGGACTTTTGGCCTCTGAGGGAGAGGGAGAGCGGGGGATGATTTGGGAGAATGGCATTTAAACATGTATACTATCTTGTAAGAACGAAGCGTCAGTCTATGTTCAATACAGGATGCAGGATGCATGGGGCTGGTGCACGGGATGATTCAGGGAGATGATATGGGGTGGGAGGTGGGAGGGGGCTTCGGCATTGGGAGATTGTGGACACCTGTGGCTGATTCATGTCAGTGTATGGCAAAACATACAGTATTGTAATAAAGAATAAAGTATTAAAAAAAAAAGTGGAAGCAGTGACAGATTTTATTTTATTGGGCTCCAAAAAACTGCGGACGGTGACCACAATCATGAAATTAAAAGATGCTTGCTCTTTGGAAGAAAAGCTATGACAAACCTAGACAGCATATTAAAAAGCAGAGCCTTTACTTTGTCAACAAATGTCTATATAGTCAAAGCTAAGGTTTTTCCAGTAGTCATGTACAGATGAGAGAGTTAGACAATAAAGAGGATTGAGTGCCAAAGAACTGATGCTTTCAAATTTTGGTATAGAAAAAGACTCTTAAGGAGTCCCTTGGACTGTAAGGAGATCGTACCAGTCAATCCTAAAAGAAATAAGTCCTGAACATTCATTTCGAAGAACTGATGTTGAAGCTGAAGTTCCAATACTTTGGTCACTTGAATCAAAGAGCTGACTGTTTGGAAAAGACCCTGATACTTGGAAAGATTGAAAGCAAAAGAAGAAAGGGGCAGCAGAGGATGAGATGGTTAGATGGCATCACTGACTCAATGGATATAAATTTGAGCAAACTCTGGGAGACAGTGGAGCACAAAAGAGCCTGGACGCTGTAGTCCATGGGGTCGCAAACAGTCACACATGACTTAGTGACTGAACAACATCCACACGCTCTATAGAAAGTCCTGATGCCCATTAACTGTTCTTTGCCAAGTTTTGCAGTCTCGTCCTGTGCACACTGGACGGAGTCTTCATCCAGTACCTTTTTTTTTTTTTTTTTTTTAAAGATAATAGTGGTGGTGATGGTTTAGTCACTTAGACATGTCTGACACTTGAGCCCCCATAGACTGTAGCCCACTAGGCTCCTCTGTCCATGGGGATTCTCCAGGCAAGAATACTGGAGTGACTTGCCATTTCCTTCTCCAAATTTATTTCTTCTCCTTATTATTAAAGATAATAATGTGTTAATTAAAAGCTGTTTTTGTTCACCCACAGGCAGTTAAAATTTATGTTTAAAACTGAGCCCAGTACAGAAAGGGAGCATAGAGAAGGTAGACACGGTGCATGCACCATTGATGAAAAGACTGAGACAGACCAGGTCTGGGAGGGGCAAGCCCAGGACCCTAGGCTGTCTCCTCTTCTGAGGCCAGGAGAAGTGTGGGGAGTGGGAAGCCGGGCATCCCCCTTCCCCCGGCACTGCCCAGGGCACAGGCTTCTCCAGGCAGGGTGGTGCCCTCAGGAAGGCCCTCATCGTGTGCGTCTGTTCTGCAGCCTTGAAAGCACTTTCAGCTCACTCTGTTCCCCAGCTCCGCCACGAGCTGCTGAAGCTGAACCCCACAGTCACTTTCTGAACTTTGTCTATGTTTTGGAGAAACTTTGTAAAAGAGGTGGCTGCCCAGTGAACCATCATTTACAACCATTTCTCTAGAGGATAAAATGATATGACTCAATATTTCCATCCTTCCTAAACTAAGATCAGCTTACTCCTAGTATTACTATATATTAAAAACATTATTTGAGATAAGCTATTTAAGGTTCCCATACATAACATAGCTTATTATAGAAGAGCCTCATAAGGTTGATGTAAGAATTAAATTAGATAATTCATGTTGTAAAGTCCCTACTTTAATAAAAGTCCCTACAAAAATAAACAGTGCTAACCATTATTATCTGTATTGTTTACTGTTATGTTGTTATTTTTATTATGTTTTTACTGTTATTTTGTTTTATCTCACATAGAAAAATAAAGTGCTATATTGACTTAGGAATGCCTTAGAACCTCTTTGGCATGTAGGTGAGTGGGGGTGAGGAGCCATGGCTACAAAAGACTTTCCAGTGGTGTCTGTCCCTGAAAAGCATGGTATTTCAATTCATACTGAAGATGGGAAATTTCATTAATGTCACAAAATACCATTTTCCCTTTTGTCTTAACTTCCTATTAGTCCTTCCTACTATGTTTAACTTTGAAAAGTTTGATTTATTTATAAATTATAAGTTGATAGCTTCGCCTCTTTAACTCAAAATGACTATATAAGTATGATTAAATTTTATGTTTCAGAAAACATAATTATTCTTTTTGTCCATTCACTCTAAAATTTATTGATCTACAGTGAACGAAAAGTGACTCCATGTTATCCTTCTCTTTGTATTATTTTCCAATTGGATGAAAATTATATTGAGTAACCTTCTATACTTATCAGATCTTAAAACCCTTACCAACTGTGAATGGCTAATTAATTCCATAAAACATCACAATGTATTTTACAACCAAAGAAACTTGCCATTACCAACTGCAACACTGAATAAAAATCGAGGGCAATATAGAATAATTCTCATAGCCAAGAAGCACCTCAGTCAAAGTACATGTAAATTAGCTTGTATATTTACAAGCATATTTTTCTCACACAAATAAAAACTTCTTTTACTTAGCTGGACAATTTAATTGAAGTCTATATCCCAAAGTCAACATCCATTCTCTCATTAATATAAATTCTAAATAATCCAGTAAACTTGTTCTGTGAGTTTTGAGATAGTCTACTGTACTCTAATTTGAATAAAAATACTTCACTTAAAACCAAGCAAAAGGATATGATAGATTAATTGATTTTATACTAAAAATAAATAACTTTCAAGCTGGAATATCATTCTGGATACAAATGAATATTATTTCAGTTTCATAGACATTTAAGACTCAAATCTTCAATATAAATTCAGATCAGATCAGATAATTCAGATATGATTCATATAAAATGAATTTAGTAGACAATTCTGTTTTCATTCACATATATAGTTTAGTGAAAACATCTAAGCGTGTATTTTTACAGCATCAATATGGTTCAGTTACTTTTATAGAGTATCTCTCTTATTATATATATATAATATACATATATATGCATATTCTTATCCATAGTATGCATATTATATTCATATAATAAATATAATAGATAACATTTATCATGATTTATACATCTATATTCACTTTATAAGTTATATAATATACATATATATTAGATACTTAAGTTAATACATTTAATTGATACATTGATGTCTATCATATTTTATATATATATATATATACATACTATATAAAGAGAGACAGAAAGAGTTTAATAGACACTGTTTACAGTAAAGGCAGTGAAAACAATATTTTCATAGTCACAGCAGTTAGATGGTTAACATCTAACAGATACTTCTTCTTAACTTAGCAATTTTTATACATTAATAATTTAACCTAAAATGCATTTCATTTGTATAATATTAACTACTACTATTGCTTTAAGAAATAGTTGGAGAATCAGTGTAAGAACTTGAAGATGTATTAATAATTCCTCCTAAAAGTGAACTAAAACCAATTAGTTTTATCAGCAAGAATCAATACTGCATTCAAGTTCTAGATTGTTTTCATGCTCTATAAACTCCGAACATATCATAGTAGACAGGATTGATAATACTAATACTCATGAATATAGCTTCTGATTACAAATATAAAATGCCTGCTATCTAAAATAATTATGATTCAAATATTAAGAAGCATGGATATATGACATCATGTGACATTATGAACAATAAAAGAATTTTAGTAATCTGTCACTTTTTTTCTTTTTATTTCCATTTTTAGTTTTCACTTTTTTTATTGAACAATGAACTACTCAGTATTCTCTTTTCAGTATGTGGAAGTTTTTCATTGTTGTGAGGGGAATTAATTCAGATGTTCACTCTGTTTTATAGATTTTTAAATTCAGACTTTATTTCTTAGAAAAGCTTTAGTTTAAGACAAAAATTGAACAGAACATACAGAGTTCTCATTTAATCCCTCCCTTTTCACACAGTTTCCCTTATTAATTGTTGTACAGTCACTCAGTCACTCCAATGTTCTTGCCTGGAGAATCCCAGGGACAGGGGAGCCTGGTGGGCTGCTGTCTATGGGGTCACAGAGTCAGACACGACTGAAGTGACTTAGCAGCAGCAGCAGCACTCAGTCATGTCCAACTCTTTGTGACCCATGGACTGCAGCATGCCAGGCTTCCCTGTACTTCACCAGCTCCCAGAGTTTGCTCAAACTCATGTTCATTGAGTGAGTGATGCCATCGACAAATCTCATCCTCTGTCAACCCCTTCTCCTCCTGCCTTCAATCTTTTCCTATGAGTCAGCTCTTTGAATCAGGTGGCCAAAGCATTGTACCTTCAGCTTCAGCATCAGTTCTTGCAATAAATATTCAGGGTTGAAATCCTTTAGGATTGGCTGGTCTGATCTCCTTTCTGTCCAAGGGACTCTCAAGAGTCTTCTCCAACACTACAGTTCAAAAATATCAATTCTTTGATGTTCAGCCTTCTTCATGGTCCAACCACGAAGAAGTATGTATGGTCACCTCCATACATGACTACTGGAAAAACCATAGCTTTGACTAGATGGATCTTTGGCAGCAATGTCTCTGGTTTTTAATATGCTTTCTAGGTTTGTCATTGGCTTTCTTCCAAGGAGCAAGCATCTTTTAAATTCATGGTTGCATTCACTGTCCACAGTGATTTTGGAGCCCAAGAAAATAAAATCTGTCACAGTTTCCACTGTTTCTTATTTATTTGCCATGAAGTGATAAGACTGGATGCCATGATCTTAGTTTTTGAATGCTGAGTTTTAAGCCAACATTTTCTCTTGACTTTCACCTTCTTCAAGAGGCTCTTTAGTTCCTCCTTGCTTTCTGATGTAAGGATGGTATCATCTGCATATCTGATGTTATTGATATTTCTCCCAGCAATCTTGATTCCAGCTTGTGCTTCATCCAGCCCAGCATTTCGCATGATGTTCTCTGCATATAAGTTAAATAAGCAAGGTTACAATATACAGCTTTGATGGATGCCTTTCCCAATTTTGAAGTAGTCTATTGTTTCATGTCCAGTTCCAACTGTTGCTTCTTGACCTGTATACACATTTCTCAGGAGGCAGGTAAGGTGGTCTGGTATTCCTATTTCTTTAAGAATTTTCCAGGTTGTTGTGATCCACAGTCAAAGGATTTAGCACAGTCAATGAAGCAGAAATAAATGTTTTTCTAGAATTCTCTTGATTTTTATATGATCCAACTGATGTTGGCAATTTGATCTCTGGTGTCTCTGCCTTTTCTAAGCCCAGTTTGTACATCTGGACGTTCTCAGTTTACATACTGTTGAAGGCTAGCTTGAAGGATTTTGAGCATTATCTTGCTAGCATTTGAAGTGAGTGCAACTGTGCAGTAGTTTAAATGTTCTTTTGCATTGCCCTTCTTTGAGATTGGAATAAAAGCTAACATGTTCTAGTCCTGTGGCCACTACTGTGTTTTCCAAATTTGCTGACATATTACTGTGGTATACTGGTACAACCACAATACATTGTTATTAGCCAGAGTCTCTAGTTTATAATTCCAGGAGAAAGGAGCAGTGATCCCACAAGAGACTGACCCAGACTTGCCTGTGAGTGTCCAGGAGTCTCCGGCAGAGGTGTGGGTCAGTGGTGGCTTACTGCAGGGTTGGGAGCACTGAGGGCTGCAGTTCCTTTACTGAACCATTTGAAGGAGATCTCCATTATCTTCATTACATACCATAGTTTTGTCTCAGGTCAAACAATAGGGAGGGAACATAGAAAACTGGATTAACATTTACTGAGCATGGCACCCCCATCAGATCAAGACCCAGTTACCAACACAGTCTCTCCCATTAAGAAGCTTCCATAAGCTTCTTATCCCTATCCATCAAAGGGCCGATAGAATGAAAACCACAATCACAGAGAACTAACGACTCTTTGCGACCCCATGGACTGTAGCCTATCAGGTTCCTCCATCCATGGGATTTTCCAGGCAAGAGTGCTAGTATGGATTGCCATTTCCTTCTCCAGAGAATCTTCCCAACACAGGAATCGAACCCGGGTCTCCCACATTGCAGGCAGACGCTTTACCATCTGAGCCACCAGGGAAGCCCAAACTTATCATAGCCTTGTCTAACTCAGTGAAACTATGAGCCATGCCATGTAGGGCCACCCAAGAAGGATGGGTTGTGGTGAAGAGTTTTGACAAAACATGGTCCACTGAAGAAGGGAATGGCAAACCACTTCAGTATTCTTGCCTTGAGAACCCCATGAACTGTATGACAAGGCAAAAAGATATAAGACTGAAAGATGAACTCCCCAGGTCAGTAGGTGACCAATATGCTACTAAAGAAGATGGAGAAATAACTCCAGAAACAGTGAAGAGATGGAGCCAAAGTGAAAACAGTGTCCAGTTGAGGATGTGACTGGTGATGGAAGTAAAGTCTGATGCTGTAAAGAACAAGACTGCATAGGAACTTGGGATGTTAGGTCCATGAATCAAGGTAAATCAGAAGTGGTCAAACAGGAGATGGCAAGAGGAAACAATAACATTATAGGAATCAGTGAACTAAAATTGACTGGAAAGGGTGAATTTAATTCAGATGACCATTATATCTACTATTGTGGCCAAAAGTCACTTATAAGAAATGAAGTAGCCCTCATAGTTAAAAAAGAGTCTGAAATGCAGTACTGGGGTACAATCTCAAACATGACAGAATGATCTTTGCTCATTTCCAAGGCAAACTATTCAATATCACAATAATCCAAGTCTATGCCCCAAACAATGATGCTGGAGAAACTGAAGTTGAATGGTTCTATGAAGATCTATAAGACTTTCTAGAATTAACACCCCCAAAAGATGTCCTTTTCATTATAGAGGACTGGAATGCAAAAGGAGGAAGTCAATAGATACGCGGAGTAACAGCAAGGAAGTTTGGCCTTGGAGTACAGAATGAAGCAGAGCAAAGACTAACAGGGTTTTCCTAAGAGAACACACTGGTTATAGTAAACACACGTTTCCAACAACATAAGAGAAGACTCTACACATGGTCATCACCAGATGATCAATATAAAAAGCAGAATAATTATATTCTTTGCAGCCAAAGATGGAAAAGCTTTCTATACACTTAGCAAAAACAAGACTGGGAGCTGACTTTGACTCAGATCATGAAATCCTTATTGCCAAATTCAGATTTAAATTTAAGATAGTAGGGAAAATCACTAGACCATTCAGATACTACTTAAATCAAATCCTTTATGGTTATACGGTGGAATTGACAAATAGATTCAAGGGACTAGATCTGATAAATGGAGTATGTGAAAAACTATGGACGGAGGTTCATGGCATTGACCAGGAGGCAGTGATCAAGACCACCCCAAATAAAAATAAATGCAAAAGGCAAAATGACTGTCTACAGAGGCCTTACAAATAGCTGAGAAAAGAAGAGAAGCTAAAGGTGAAGCAGAAAATAAAAGATATACCCATTTGAATGCAGAGTTCCAAAGATAGCAAGGAGAGAGAAAAAGCCTTCCTAAGTGTTCAATGCAAAGAAACAGAGGAAAACCAAAGAATGGGTAAGACTAGAGATCTCTTCAAGAAAATTAGAGATACAAGGAAATATATCATACAAAGATGGGCACAAAAAAGGACAGAAATGGTATTGACCTAACAGAAGCTGAATATATTAGGAAAAGGTGACAAGAATATACAAAAAAAAAAAAAATGTATAAAAGAAACCGATCTTAGTGACCCAGAAAACAACAATATGTGATCACTCACCTAGAACCATACATCCTTGTATGTGAAATCAAGTGGGCCTTAGGAAGTATCACTATGAACAAAGCTAGTGGAGGTAATGAAATCCCAGTTGTGCTATTTCAAATCCTAAAAGATGATGCTGATGAAACTTTATGTGCAGAGTACATCATGTGAAATGCCAGACTAGATGAAGAACAAGCTGGAATCAAGGTTGCAGGGAGAGATATAAATAACCTCAGATATGCAGATGACACCAATCTTATGCCGAAAAGCAAAGAAGAACTAGAGCCTCTTGATGAAAGTGAAAAAGGAAAGTGAAAAGTGGCTTAAAACTCAGCATTCAAAAACTAAGATCATGGCATCTGGTCCTATCATTTCATGGCATATAGGTGGGGAAATAACGGAAACAGTGAGAGACTTTATTTTGTTTAGTTACAAAATCACTGCAGATGGTGACTGCAGCCATGAAAGTAAAAGACACTTGTTCTTTGGAAGAAAACCTATGACCAACCTAGACAGCATATTCAAAAGCAGAGACATTACTTTGCTAACAAGGGTCCTCTAGTCAAAGTTACGGTTTTTCCACTGGTCACGTATGGATGTGAGTGTTGGACTATGAAGAAAGCTGAGTGCCAAAGAATTCATGCTTTTGAACTGTGGTGCTGGAAAAAACACCCTCTTCAGAGTCACTTGGACTGCAAGGAGGTCAAACCAGTCAATCCTAAAAGAAATCAGTCCTGCATAGTGGTTGGAAGGACTGATGCTGAAGCTGAAACTCCAATGTTTTGCCCACCTGATGCGAAGAACTGACTCCTCTGAAAAGACTATGATGCTGGGAAAGATTGAAGGCAGGAGGAGAATGGGATGACAGAGGATGAGATGGTTAGATGGCATTCCCAACTTGACGGACTTGAGTTTGAGCAAACTCTGGGAGTTGGTGATCGACAGGGAAGTCTGGCATGTTGTGCTCCATGGGGTTGCAAAGAGTCAGATATGACTGAGAAACTGAAGTAAACTGATGGTTTATCTGAAGGGTCACTCATTTTATTGTATATTTTATTGGTTTTGGCAAATTTATAATGTCATATATGGTATTACAATAACATACAGAATAAGTTCACTGGCCTTAAAATCTCTTTTGTACTACCTATTATTTATCCCTTTCTTTCTTCTATCCATCTCTGCACATGACTGCTGCTGCTGCTGCTAAGTCACTTCAGTCGTGTCCGACTCTGTGCGACCCCAGAGATGGCAATCCACCAGGCTCCTCCGTCCCTGGGATTCTTCAGGCAAGAACACTAGAGTGGGTTGTCATTTCCTTCTCCAATGCATGAAAGTGAAAAGTGAAAGTGAAGTCGCTCAGTCGTGTCCAACTCTTAGCAACCCCAGAGATGGCAACCCACCAGGCTCCTCCGTCCATGGGATTTTCCAGGCAAGAGTACTGCAGTGGGGTGCCATTGCCTTCTCCCTGCACATGAATACTGATCTTTATACTGTTTCCACAATTTTATCTTTTCCAGACTATCATATAATTGGAATCATTTGGTACACAGACATCTCAAACTGGTTTCTTTTACTTAGTAATATGCATTTAAGTTTCCTCCATTTCTTTTCACGGCTTGGGATTTCACTGTTTCATATCACATTATGATACTCCCTTGCATGGATGTACTACAGTTTGTTTATCCATTCCAAGGGTATCATGATTACTTGCAAGTTTTGGCAGCTATGAATAAAGCTTCTATAAACATCTACATGAAAGATTTTGTGTGGACATAAGTTTTAAACTCTTCAGACTAAATATCAAGGAGTGTAATTGGTGGATCATATAGTGAGAATACATAAAGTTTTATAAGAAATGACGAAACTGTCTTCCACAGTGTCCCTACCACTTTGCATTCCTGCCTGCAGTCAATGAGAGTTCCTGTTTCTCCACATTCCCACTCGTCTTCGCTGTCTTCAGTGTTTTAGTATAGTCACTCTACAGGTGTGTAGTGGTTTTTCAGCTTTTCTTTGTTGTTTTAATATACCATTATCTAACAATATGATATTCATCATATTTTTAAAAGCCTACTCTAGTATCACCATCATTCTGGAATTTAATGATATAGAACTCCACAGAGTCCTCATTTTGGTGGGAAGAGAGAGATCAGGAAACAAAAAAATAATATAATGTGATGCTATATATTCTAACATATCTAATATCTAAGAATTTTTAACATGTGAAATAATCTAACTAATGACAAGCACAATAAAGAAATAACATCTGGGATGAGGAAAATGAATAAATCTGTGGGGGATTCTCTATAGTTCAAAAGAGATGGAATGTGATGGTGGTGTGGGCTATGATATCAGATGCAGAGTTGTTAAATGCTCATAATTTGAAAACGTGTCTTAGATATGTGGTATGAGAAAGATACATTGAGTTAATTCTAGATTCTTGTATGTATGGTGCTGCTATATACTGACATAGGAAAGACAAGATAAACTAAATGGGATTAGGAAAAGCTGAAAACAAGTTTCTTCTGCAGTATGTTAAGGTTCTGTAATGACAACATTCAGCATAAAGTCACAAAAACTACTCATAAATTTAATCATTATTTCAAATATAGTCAAACACTGTTATTGGAATTATAAGACTAGAACACAATTTTACTATTGAAATTCAAATTATTTCACTCCTTGGGAGGAACAGAGGGATAAAGGAATTTAAAACTGTCTCCCTGTCTACTTATTCACATTCCTTGCCAAGAACGGTTTAATATCCAGATGCTTCAGAAGAAAAGAAAAAAGAAAAGAAAACCCCTCCAGCATATGAGACCTGAAAATGCAGTAACACATTTTCATCTTTGCATTTGAAACTATTTTTCTTATAAAGGCTCATTCACACTGTTTAAACACAGATGTCTCTTCAGTTAAAGCTTTCCCTGAACCATATTTAGCATAGTTATATATTTTCAGCCCAAATTTAATTCCTCTCCATCTCTGATTTACATGTTAACAAGCTCTTTCTGGCAGTTGCTTTTAGAGAATAGATTGGCATTCCACGAGTGAATGCATGAACTCACCCTGGAGGCTGTTAGAGTGGCTGAGAGGTAAATACCAGAAAATGGTTCAGTTTGATGACAACACTGCAGAGGTGGGGAGATTCAGTGCAATTGGTGATCATCTGGGCATGGGTGGTAAAGACAGGAAATAATACAAGATGGCTTCCATATTTCTGACTTTGAGAAACTGGATAGATGGGAGAAGCCTTTATAGACACATTAAAGAATTTCTACAAGGTGGAAACTGTAACTATTTTGGCTGGCATTTGACACTGAAATGTGTTTGGTTTAAAAAATATTTTTCATGGGCTATTTCTTTTCTTTTATTTCTATAAACATAATTTGCAAAGAGAAAATAACATATTTTGTGGGTGTCTATATTATTTGTTTGTAGCTCTTGGGTTTCTTAAGGAAAAACTTTCTGCTAAGAGATTATAAAGATATATAATCATGTGCCATTTTAATTTTTGATTTCTTATTTTTATTTTCAGTTCAGTTCAGTTCAGTTGCTCAGTCATGCCCAACTCTTTGCGAGCCCATAAACCCCACCATGCCTGGCCTCCCTGTCCATCACCAACTCCTGTCCATTGCATCAGTGATGCCATCCAGCCATCTCATCCTCTGTCGTCCCCTTCTCCTGCCCTCAATCTTTCCCAGCATCAGGGTCTTTTCAAAAAGTCAGCTCTTCGCATCAGGTGGCCAAAGTATTGGAGTTTCAGCTTCAACATCAGTCCTTCCAATGAACACCTAGGACTGATTTCCTTTAGGATGGACTGGTTGGATCTCCTTGCAGTCCAAGGAACTCTCAAGAGTCTTCTCCAACACCACAGTTCAAAAGCATCAATTCTTCTGCATTCAGCTTTCTTTATAGTCCAACGCTCACATCCATACATGACCAGTGGAAAAACCGTAGCCTTGATTAGACAGACATTTGTTGACAAAGTAATGTCTCTGCTTTTTAATATTCTGTCTAGGTTGGTCATAACTTTTAATTAAGCTTATACTAATTTTGCACAGCATGTAAAAAGATACTAATCTATTTGGCCTTCAAAATGATGTCACTTATGTGAGAGCTGTTTATTAACTAATAATATAGATTTTAATGGGTCCTTATCTTCTAAACACTGTAACACCAACAAATTCAATCAGATATCATCCAGCAGGTTTTCTGGAGATGAGTGGTCTTACAAATAGTTGAAATGGTTACATGTATATTCAAATGCACTCATTTTAGGGACAGGCATTTCTGATGAATATGTTCACATACCACTACAGATTTGTGCTATTTTAATAAATTTAATGTGCAAAAGTTTATTGAAACTTATATAGCATAAATATGTTAGAAAAGGAATAAGAATGAATTAATAGTGATACCTTACATTTTTATTACTTTATTAATATAAAAAGTGACCTGGAAAGTTTTCTTTTAAACATTTCATATATAAACCTTAATGACAAACCATTCTCTGAATATTACTTTTAATCAGGTTGACTAAGAAAACTGCTATATTTAGAATTAAGTGAAGAATGCATACATATATACACTCATATTCATATATATAAATTTTAGGTCTTTCCAACTAGACATGTTTGTTTCATTTTAAATAAGCCATATTTTTGGCTGAATAATTATATCCCACAATCTATATAACACTTCAGTTTTATATGTCATCCTGTTATATTATTAATAACAATAAGTTCACACTTTTCAAGTACTTTGTCTCTAAGCTCCTTCTGCTGCTGCTGCTAAGTCACTTTAGTCGTGTCCAGCTCTGTGCAATCGCACAGATGGGAGCCCACCAGGCTCCTCTGTCCCTGGATTCTGCAGGCAAGAATACTAGAGTGGGTTGCCATTTCCTTCCCCAATGCATGAAAGTGAAAAGTGAAAGTGAAGTCACTCAGTCGTGTCCGACTTTTCTCAACCCCATTGACTGTAGCTTACCAGGCTCCTCTGTCCATTTGATTTTCCAGGCAAGAGCTCTGGAGTGGGTTGCTTTATCTCTAAGGGGCACATTCAAATGATCTTAGTTTTTTCTCCTCCCTGCTGTGTCAGACTTTATATTTGGGGGCTTCAAAATCACTGCAGATGGTGACTGAAGCCATGAAATTAAAAGACGCTTACTCCTTGGAAGGAAAGTTATGACCAACCTAGACAGTATATTCAAAAGCAGAGACATTACTTTGCCAACTAAGGTCCGTCTAGTCAAGGCTATTGTTTTTCCTGTGGTCATGTATTGACGTGAGAGTTGGACTGTGAAGAAGGCTGAGCGCCGAAGAATTGATGTTTTTGAACTGTGGTGTTGGAGAAGACTCTTGAGAGTCCCTTGGACTACAAGGAGATCCAACCAGTCCATTCTGAAGGAGGTCAACCCTGGGATTTCTTTGGAAGGAATGATGCTAAAGCTGAAACTCCAGTACTTTGGCCACCTCATGCAAAGAGTTGACTTATTGGAAAAGACTCTGATGCTGGGAGGGATTGGGGGCAGGAGGAGACGGGGACGACCAAGGATGAGATGGCTGGGTGGCATCACTGACTCGATGGACATGAGTTTGAGTGAACTCCAGGAGTTGGTGATGGATAGGGAGGCCTGGTGTGCTGCGATTCATGGGGTCGCAAAGAGTCGGACATGACTGAGGACTGAACTGAACTGACTGAATTGAAGAAAGCAAGCAAAGGGAGCTAAAAAGCACAATGCTCACTTTCTCTGGACTTCTTCTGAGTGTTCCTACTAGCTTTCACATTGCAATCAGGTCTGCATTCTCCTTTCAAGGTCTGGTCCTGCCTACAGATCTAGCCAGCACTGGATCCATCCACGTATTTATTTATTTAGGTATTCATGTACTTATGAGTCCACATTGGTATCCTTGAAGCTTTGCTGTCTGTGGACATAACTCATTCTCAGAGGTGTAACTGTGAAAAGTCTACTCAAGGAAGAGGGGATATGTGTATAATTACCACTGACTCGAGCTGTTGCATGGCAGAAATCAATACAACAGTGTAAAGCAATTTTCCTCCAATTAAAAAATAGATTAAAAAATAAAATTGTTTTAAAATGTAGGGTGGAAAAATAATTCTGCTTAAGATGACAACTTCTTTAAATTTCTTAAATATTTTACAATAATGATGGGATCAAAATTGTTGAGGGACTTTATTTGCTTATAAATAAAATATATAAAAATAAAAATGTTTTAAACTTCAGGATGGTATAAGCTACTGTTAAAAAAACTACTCAGTGCCTTTCTATAGTCTGTGGAGTAAATACACAAACTTTGTAGATGAAACAACTTATAGCACCAAAACTTACAGTGGTGGAAAATTGGAAGGAGTGTCTTTGGAAACTTGTGACTTAATTTTCACATAGCCGTGACTTTAATTGTTGCCATGTAAATTACTAACGCATAATGTGTAGTCCAACACATTTCAATTTTGGTTTTCTTTCCTCCATAAGAAATAAACTCAGTAGCTTTATTTTCCATCAATTGCAATAAATATAATTAGTCTTAAATACTAAAATTACAAATTTTTCTTTTCAATCAGACCTTTCTAAACTTGTACGAAAAAAGTGCTTGTGTTCTGTGTGCAATATCTTAAGTGTCATTATGACCTAAAAGCTTTGTGCCTTTATGTACTTTAGTCTGAAACGTTTACTGCTACTGTTACATTTTGCAATTACAGTGAAGTGAGGCAGAAAATAGCAGTTCGAAAAATGTATTCAAGTAATGAAGTTTGAACCATTAGTTTCAAGGCTGTTGTTATTTTAGTAAATATTTAATCTTCCTAGCAGCATGGGTTCCTAATTGATCTTTAAGTATTATTGTTCTTGGACATTTCTAATCGACTCCTAATTGCTACATTAAGGCAGTTAGGGAATAAAATGTAATGGATGGTGGAGACTTTTGTAGTACACTAAATCAACAGAATACAGTAAAATTTACAACTCATTTTTTGTCATTGAAAATTGAAACAGAGTACACTAATGCCCACATATATGCCCATCTTCTTTATTTTGAAGAGTTCAATCTAAAGCAAAGTATAGGTGATATATTCTGTTTATGTCAAATGAGATATCACATGTCCAATAAATTTTAAGGTGAGTTAAAATCTCTTAAGAATAGCTATTTTTGATTTACAGGTTTCTATGTATTTTATTTTAAGTTTTATTTGCATCACATAAAATATATCTGCTGCTGCTGCTGCTAAGTCACTTCAGTCGTGTCCGACTCTGCTACCCCATAGACGGCAACCCACCAGGCTCCCTCGTCCCTGGGATTCTCCAGGCAAAAACACTAGCGTGGGTTGCCATTATATCTATTTGATAGCAAATGAAGAGCTTTCATTAATTTATGAGGACTTTATTGAATATCTACATAATATGCAAGATACTGCAAACTAGAAAGATATAAACTCTTTCATATATTGCTAATGAGAGTTACATAGACACATGGAGACAACTCTTACATCTCACATAAGATCCGTTTCTCCCTTGCCTTAAATGCATCAATGTTACCAGTTATCTTTCCTGTATGCAGTAAAGATATGAAATATGAAGGTAAGGTATACCTTACTTTCTTTTCAACTGTATGTAGTTATTATTGTTAATACCACTCTTAAAATGTAATACTGTGAGTATATCATTCTTTTCCACAGGATTTCTAACTATTGCTACAGGACAGCATCCTTTATTTGGTTAATCCTGGATATAATTCAAGCAATACAGTCCTTTAAAATAGTTACCTTTTGTTTCGTGAAAGCAAAACATTTTTATGGAGAAATACTGCTCCCCAACATTCAGTCAGGAGGGGCCTCACCTCATGGACATGGAGATTTTTTTCAGAGACAAGCACATTATAGACTTAATGCCAATCACAGCCATGCTTCTGCCTTTTTATGCCAGTATCAGAAAGACATTTGTTTTTCCTAGGGTTACAATTTATAAAACTAAAGTGGCTGGAGCCAATTTACCCCTACAAATAAAAACCTAAAAAGAAATATAACAAAGAAGGATAAAGCTCTTGGACACAACTAAACTGGGTGCTGTGGATTCTGTTTGCTCTCCCATATTCAGCTCTGCTTGAAGATTATGAAGCACTCGACTTCTCAGTCCCATGAGTGAATCCATGAGTTCACTTTTTGAGACTTAAGTTGGATTTTTGTTACATAAAAAGATTAGTTAATAAAAATAAATAAATTGGTAGTGATACATAGACTGTTGGTAGTAATAGATGTACTTTTCTAAAGTAACTAGCGTTGGGGATAGGAAGGTAGAGAGTCAGAAATCCTTATCAAGTAATAAGAAAATGTCTGTCTGTTATGTGTGTGTTTGTCACTCAGTTATGTCTGACTCTTTGTGACCCCATGGGGTGTAGCCTTCCAGGCTTCTCCATCTATGGGATTTTCCAGGTAAAAATACTGGAATGTGTTGCCAATTCCTTCCCCAGGGATGGAACCCGGATATCCTGCATTACTGGCAGACTCCTTGCCATCTAAGCCACCAGGAAAGCCCAACAAAATGTCTAACTAATGCAAACTTGGTTGTTTCTTGTTGCTTAGATCAGAAACTTATTGATGCTACAGGCTTTGATGGTATCAGGGTAAATACCAAAATGTCAAGGGAGGTTCAATAAGAATTTATAAAAAAGACAGAAATGATTGTAACTGGCACATGTGAACTGAAAGATGAATCCTGCCCTTATAAAGAAGACATAATTCCTGAAGTTACTGAACCAGATGTTTGTAAGAGAGGGCCACACACCGAGTAGGGCTGAAAGTGAAATTCCCTTTCTAAAACTCATATTGGTGTAAGAAAAGGCACAGAAGCTAGAAACAGTAGGAAATGTCACTGTGACCCATTCCAGCTGTTTCCTCAATGTGAAACTTCACTGTAAAGAGTAAACCACCAAGAGACACAGAGGTATAGAGTGGATTTTTGGACTCTGAGGGAGAGGGAAAGGGTGGGATGGTTTGGGAGAATGGCAATGAAACATGTATATTTTCGTGTAAGAAACGAAGCGCCAATCTATGTTCAATGTAGGATGCAGGATGCATGGGGCTGATGCACAGGATGATTCCAATAGAGGATGTGGGGTGGGAGGTGGGAGGGGGCTTCGGCATTGGGAGATTGTGTTCACCTATGGCTGATTCGTGTCAATGTATGGCAAAACAAATACAGTATTGTAATTTAAAATAAATAAATAAATAAATAAATAAATTTAAAAAAAAAAGGGGTAAACCACCAATCTTTATTCTTTGTCTATGAGTTGATTTTTTTTAAGATTCTACATTTAAATGAGATCATACAGTATAGTTGGTCCCTCCTATCCACAGATTCTACATTTGCAGATTCAACCAACCAGAGATCAAAACATTTGAAAAAAACAATTCCATAAAATTCCCCAAATCAAAACTTAAATCTTTCATGCCCAGGCAACACTTACATAGCATTTACATTGTAGTGGGGAAAATAAGTAATTTAGAGATGATTTAAAGCATATGAGACAATGTGTAAAGGTTATATGCAAATCCTACATCATTTTACATAATGAATTGGATGGCTGCAGATTTCGGTATCCATGGGGATATTAGTCCTCTGTGGAGACTGAGGGATGACTGTATTTGTCTGTCTTTGATGTAATGGAGGTCAAAAGGTACAAACTTCTGGTATCAGATAAATAAGTTTGGGGATGTAAGGCAAAGCATATTGATTGTAGTTTCAAATTGTGTACTTGAAAGTTGCTACAAGAGTAGATCTTTAAAGTTTTCTTTTTTTTCATTCTGAATTATATTCATTTTTGGTATATAGAGAATGTATTCAGTCCAGAATTCAGAAGTTATTTACTGAAAATTGTTTGTTCTTTTCTTTCTTTTTCTGTGAACACAATCCCCCAATGCCGAACCCCCCCGCCTCCCCCAACCACCACACAATTTTTTCTTGATAAGAAAAAATTATAACTATGTGTGCTGATAGATGCTAATTAAAATTACTGTGGTAATCATTTCACATTATATACATGCATCCAATCATTATTGTGTATACTTAAAACTAACATATATTTCTGCTTTATTGACTATCCCAAAGCCTTTGACTGTGTGGATCACAATAAACTGTGGAAAATTCTCAGAGAGATGGGAATACCAGACCACCTCACCTGCTTCCTGAGAAATCTGTATTCAGGTAAGGAAGCAACAGTTAGAACTGGACATGGAACAACAGATTGGTTCCAAATAGGAAAAGGAGTATGTCAAGGCTGTATATTGTCACCCTACTTATTTAACTTATATGCAGAGTACATCATGAGAAATGCTGGGCTGGAAGAAGCACAAGCTGGAATCAAGATTTCCAGGAGAAATCTCAATAATCTCAGATATGCAGATGACACTACCCTTATGGCAGAAAGTAAAAAGGAGCTAAAGGACCTCTTGATGAAGGTGAAAGAGGAGAGTGAAAAAGTTGGCTTAAAGCTCAACACTCAGAAAAAGAAAATCATGGCATCTGGTCCCATCAGTTCATGGGAAATAGATGGGGAAACAGTGGAAACAGTGTCAGACTTTATTTTTAGGTCTCCAAAATCACTGCAGATGGTGATTGCAGCCATGAAATTAAAAGATGCTTAGTCCTTGGAAGAAAAGTTATGACCAATCTAGATAGCATATTGAAAAGCAAAGATTTTGCTTTGCCGACTAAGGTCCATATAGTCAAGGCTATGGTTTTTCCTGTGGTCATGTATGGATGTGAGAGTTGGACTGTGAAGAAGGCTGAGCACCGAAGAATTGATGCTTTTGAACTGTGGTGTTGGAGAAGTCTTTTGAGAGTCCCTTGGACTGCAAGGAGATCCAACCAGTCCATTCTGAAGGAGATCAGCCCTGGGATTTCTTTGGAGGAAATGATGCTAAAGCTGAAAATTCAGTACTTTGCCCACCTCATGAAAAGTGTTGACTCATTGGAAAAGACTCTGATGCTGGGAGGGATTGGGGGCAGGAGGAGAAAGGGATGACTGAGGATTAGATGGTTGGATGGCATCACGGACTTGATGGACATGAGTCTGAGTGAACTCCGAGAGATGGTGATGAACAGGGAGGCCTGGCGTGCTGCGATTCATGGGGTCACAAAGAGTCGGACACGACTGAGTGACTGAACTGAACTGAACTGAATACTATATATTAATTACAACTCATTAAAACTGAAAAAAAAAAGATTAAGCCATTAAGATATAGCAAAAGGAAGGAGGAAAACTATTCCTATTCTTTTAATAAAATGACCAAAATGATAGTGGCCAAGGTATTAGTGACTTGGCCTCAGGAAGAAAAGTGAGTGGCACACTAATACCTACTATTTAAAGAGAGATCTTACTTAAGGATGGCAAAACTGAAGCACTGGCTACCATCAGCATATGGACTGGAAAAAAAAGAATACTGACCAGACTACTGTAGTATTTCAGTGAGTCACAATCTGTCAAATGTCAGCTGGCATGATGGTGATGGAGTGTGAAAATAAGGCAACACAGGGAAGAAGAGAAGAGATAGAGTGAAAGAGAAAGAGTGTAATGTCATCTTCAGAGACCTGTTGCCAGCCCTGCAACCAGGGTCCTAGTTACAGAAACATTAATGCAGCTCCAGCCTTCCCCTTCCACACAATGTTGAGTGACTCACAACCCTCCTAACAAAACAATCGCATGAATGCTTTTTTTTAATCAACTACCTAATAATCTTTCTTCTTCCTTTATTTTCTCTCTCTCCCTCCCTTTCATTTTGCCTTTCCCCTCTCCGTCCCCCCTTGTTCTTCTTTCTTTCTCAGGCCTACATCTTTGAATAGTTGAAAATTGAAAGAATATTAATATCTAGACTTGAATGAATGAAAAAAATTCAAAGATAAGCTACTTGATTGACATTGAGCCTGGGAGGAATGCACATAGTTTAGAAATTGTTTTCATTGCTTCTAGAGGTGAAAGAGGCTGAAGTGTAAATACAAATCTCTAATTCTAATAGTATTTCTGCTTAAATCAAGATATAGTAGTTGTAGATGAATTCCATTTTCCCAAGATTTAGAAGATAATTTAGGTATGTTCAAGTATATAATGTCATTCCCTCTCCATGACATTGTTTGGCTATTATTATATCTCAGAAGTTCTAAACATGATATGGTTGGATGGCATCACCAACTCAATGAACACAAGTTTGAGCAAGCTCTGGGATATGGTGGAGGACAGTGAAGCATGGCGTATTGTAGTCCATGGGATTGCAAAGAGTTGGACATGACTGAGCAACTGAACAGCAACATGTGTTAATGTATTGTTGTATTACATTTATAAGGCCTCCCCAGACAGCCATTTTGCTTTTTTGCATTTCTTTTCCATGGGGATGGTCTCGATCCCTGTCTCCCATACAATGTCATGAACCTCATTCCGTAGTTCATCAGGCACTCTATCAGATCTAGGCCCTTAAATCTATTTCTCACTTCCACTGTATAATCATAAGGGATTTGATTTAGGTCATACCTGAATGGTCTAGCGATTTTCCCTACTTTCTTCAATTTCAGTCTAAATTTGGTAATAAGGAGTTCATGATCTGAGCCACAGTCAGCTCCTAGTCTTTGTGTTCATTGACTGTATAGAGCTCTCCATCTTTGGCTGCAAAGAATATAATCAATCTGATTTTGGTGTTGACCATCTGGTGATGTCCATGTGTAGAGTCTTCTCTTGTGTTGTTGGAAGCAGGTGTTTGCTATGACCAGTGCATTTTCTTGGAAAAACTCTATTACATTTTGGAAAAGACTCTGATGCTTGGAGGGATTGGGGGCAGGAGGAGAAGGGGACGACTGAGGATGGGATGGCTGGATGGCATCACGGACTTGATGGACATGAGTCTGAGTGAACTCCGAGAGATGGTGATGAACAGGGAGTCCTGGCGTGCTGCTATTCATGGGGTCACAAAGAGTCAGACACGACTGAGTGACTGAACTGAACTGAACTGTATTACATTATTATTATACTCACAATGAAGAACTTACCTTTTTCTGACATAACTTACATTATTAGTTATAATACATATAAGATCCATGATACTTCTAAAGAAAAATATTTTAGTGTTTAATTTTCTTTGTAATTAATGTTCACAGCTTTAATATGGATATATAAAGGTCCTTAACAAATTATTGAATTTTTTTTATTAAGTTAAGCATCAATTTTGTTTTTACCCTTGAATGATAATTTGTACTAATTTACTGGCATTAATAATTGTGAGTAAATCATATGATTAAAGCTGTGAATACTCATTTTTAAAGTATAGAGAGAAACTAGTTAACATATTTTTTCATTTTATTTGAGGTCACTGAATCTCTGATCTTGTTTGTATCCCACTATTTTCTTCTCAGAAATTGTGAATAGTTGCTAATTCAACCATTCATCACTAATCCTTTTCATCCTAGGTTTATATTTTGTCATACAAAATGGATAATAAAAAGTTTCTGGAAATGTGACAGTATATTATTTCAATAAAAATTCTACTATACATATTTTTCTAAACTTCAATTCAGATTCATGTTACCAGGGTAGCAGTTCATTATAATATTATGGCTAAAATAGTTTATGTTCAATTTAGGAAGCTCAGAATACTGTAAATTTGAAGTGATAAACTGGTCATACCCATTGACTATTGAGTCAAGATAGATCTAGCCTTCATTGAAATTGCTTATTAAATCTGGTCAATTTCTAAAATGTAATTTACTTCCTCATTATAGTTGTGATGAGAGTAGTAGCTACAGACTTCATTATGAAAAAAAAATATGCTGAATAACTATCTAATTAAAGTCACTAAACTTCTTGATGTTTTTCTTAATTAAGCCTGCAGGAAATGGAGGAGGTATTTCCAATTACCATAAACCATATAAATATACTGATTGCTGCAACTGGAATTTTGTCTTTACATTTAAAGACTTGGAAGGCATAGTGCACCCAAAGAGAAATAACACAATTTGATAATTTATTTTATGAAAAAAACAAGCTAATAAACTGAGTACAAAATATATAACCTTGAAAGAACAAAAAGTTGAAGAAAGTAAAGATGATTTCAGATCATAAGATTCTTGACATCAGTGACAATAAATTATGATTCTTTAAATTGCCAGTATCTAAGGTAACTAGGGTCCATCTAGTCAAGGTTATGGTTTTTCCAGTAGTCATGTATGGATGTGAGAGTTGGACTGTGAAGAAGGCTGAGCGCTGAATAATTGATGCTTTTGAACTGTGGTGTTGGAGAACACTCTTGAGAGTCCCTTGGACTGCAAGGAGATCCAACCAGTCCATTCTAAAGGAGATCAGCCCTAGGATTTCTTTGGAAGGAATGATGCTAAAGCTGAAATTCCAATACTTTGGCCACCTCATGCAAAGAGTTGACTCATTGGAAAAGACTCTGATGCTGGGAGGGATTGGGGGGCAGGAGGAGAAGGGGACAACAGAGGATGAGATGGCTGGATGGCATTACTGACTGGACAAACGTGAGTTTGAGTGAACTCCGGGAGTTGGTGATGGACAGGGAGGCCTGGTATGCGCGATTCATGGGATTGCAAAGAGTCGGACATGACTGAGCGACTGAACTGAACTGAACTGAAGTAATGGAGAAGGCAATGAAAATGCACTCCAGTATTTTTGCCTGAAAAATCCAATTAATGGAGGAGCCTGGTAGGCTGCAGTCCATGGGGTCACTAAGAGGTGGACACGAGTGAGAGACTTCACTTTCACTTTTCGCTTTCATGCATTGGAGAAGGAAATGGTAACCCATTCCAGTGTCTTACCTTGAGAATCTCAGGGACAGGGGAGCCTGGTGGGCTGCCATCTATGGGGTCGCATAGAGTCGGACACGACTGAAGTGACTTAGCAGCAAGATAAGTAAGGTAAGAATTTTTTTCCCCATTAAGTCTGAAAGGAAGAAACCTTGATTTGATTTCTTAAAATAATAAAAATGGGCAAAATTTTCCTTTTAAATTTTTAAAAGTTACTAAAACTGAATGCTTTCATTAGTGAAAAGTTTCTCATTGGAAATATGTTAGGTAAAAGTTTAAATATTTTAATCAATTAATTAATTATTAAGTACTTATAAAATACTCTTTATCTCTCCCAAATAACACTAGGGAAACTGTTAATAGAATAAAATTAAACTTACAGCACTTAATGAGAAAACTATCCTGTTGCATTATCAGCATTCTCTCAGAAGGGAAAATCAAAAGTGGGAAATGCATAGCACTTTGCAGCCTGGGTTCAGGTAATTTAAGATAGGCTTTCCATGGTGGGCAATTGCTTGGCATTTGGTAAAACTGTGATACTATTTGTAATATTATTAGGAGGAAAGGGTCTTGAATGTTGATGAACAAACAGAAAGTGTTCAATAAGTGAGCTTTTTGCTATTGTCTTTGAAATTTACTTCAAAATTTCTTCAAGTAAATTGTTAAGTTATTTCTTGGTTGATGGTTTAATCTTCCTTGGATGTGGGCTTTTGAAAGAAACACCTAACTCATGTTGATATGTGTGATCTACATATGTCTCAGTCATAGTCCTATCGCAGTCATGTTGACAAGGACCCTCTTGATTGTTGATACTGTATGTCTTGTCTTGTTCTAAGTTCTTTTTAATTAGCTAAATAAATCTCATCCCAAACTTATAGATTCTGTTCTATTGTTTTCTTTAATAAATATTTTATTTATTTAATTTTGTTTGCTCTGGGTCTTGATTGCTGCTCTTGGGCCTTTTCAGTTGCAGAGAGTGGGGGCCACTCTAGTTGTTGTATGTGGGATTCTCTTGTTACCTAGCACTGACTCTAGGTTTCAGGAGCTGTGGCTCATGGGCTCAGTGGCCCGGTGACATGTGGGATCTTTCCAGACCAGGGATCAAACCCATCTCCCTCACATTTGCAGACAGATAATTATCCATTGGACCACCACGGAATTCCTACATTCTATACCTATCCTCACTTTGCAGATGAGTAAATTGAAGATCAGAAATGTTAAATAACTTGCTTAGAGTCGAACTAGAATATTAACATTTACACATTTATCTGTTAATAGTGTTATCTTTGAAGCAGGAGAAGTAGATAGAAATGAGGAGGGGGAAGGAAATTTGGATAAACAGCTATTATGTTTGTTTTTCATTATAAAACAGTGTATAAAACATTAAATAGCCTTATAAATGAAGTATATAAAAAAGTGAGACAAGGCACTGAGATATTCCTTTCAAATTTTACCTTTAATATTCGCAAACATTAAATTGATCAAAATTGTTTCTTTTATTGCAAATACATTAGTTTCAGAATCAACTGAAAAACATGGCTTAAAAGAACATTCTGCTAATATATGCCTGAGAAATTTCTGTATATTTTATTTTGAAAGTAACTGGAAAATATACATGTAACTGATGCTTTTGTTTGTTGAGTAGTAAAAGGGAATAATTTCCACATGTTTTAATATGTGATAGGTGTTTGACAGAACTGTGTTTAAGAGCTGATTTTTGCAACCATCATTGCAAATGTATGGACTACCAGAACTAAGATGTAAACCTTACATTCTGAGAATTTAAAAATGAATAAACAATAGAATGAATATATCTAAATTTTGTGGCAAAATAATATGGGATATATAAATGGATATTTATATAGGGTATAGGATATGGATATTTAAATAGGGTATAGGATATGGATATTTATATAGGATATTATAGGATATATAATTCCATGGAGTTATAAAAGTGCTTACTTACCTATAAATAATAAAATATAACAATTTTTTTCTAATTACAATGGATATATTCTTATAAAAGTCTCTTACTCTTTAATTTCTCTAATGTGTCTAAATAAAATTTGTGATAGACATATCTTAGAGCTACATCTTTGGTACAATTAGATTGAAATGAAATTGTCTGACCAAATTAACAAGAAGGAGTTTTAATCTAGGCAGAGGGGAAAGAAAATTTCAGGAAAAGCAAAGAGACTGATCAGAAGCAATTAAAAATATCCTGGAGGTTTTTGAGGAATTACATGATGTCTAGGGTGCCTTAAGTACAGTATTTGAGCATGAGAAGAAATGCATCTGTGTAAAGATAGATCAAAGAGAGCCTTGAAATATGGAGTTTAGACTTACACTGCTTAAAAAGAACTATGAATATATTTGAGCAAGGAGGTAAAATTGTATTTGCATTTTAGAAGGATTTAAATATTAGGAAAATATGAAACTGCAGAGAATTGATTGCAGCATGGGAAGTTTCATGGAGATCAATTAGGGACAATTGAATCATTCTCATCAAGGGAAGCTGGTTCTGAACAAGACTTGAAATCAAACTGAACAGAATTCCAATTATACCTTTGCCACCTAGAAGCTACAAAAGACTTGAATACATTAACAACATGAATGACATAGGATTGCGTGAAACAGTGCTTAAGATCAGAGTCCATGCACATACACATGCTAGATGGAGATGTGCTGTGAGCAACTCAAGGGTCAGTCCACAATTACAGTCACAAGTAGTGGCTGTGAGGAATAAAGGATGGGCAGTTTTTTAGTGTTATGGTGAGAGTTTCAGTTGGCTCAGTAGGTAGGATATTGGAACCTTTTAAGTTATAGAAGACATAAAAAGCACAGGTTTGAGAAAAAAGACAGGGTTTAGTTTTGAATATGTAGAATTAGATGTGAAAGATCTACAGGATCTCACAAGGGGTCAAGAAACCTACGACAGAACAGCAGTGAGGAATGGGATGATAAAACAGGCCCTGAAGAATCAGTAGGTGTGGAACGAGTATGAAGTAGCATGTGGATTATATATGAGGTTCCAAGTTCAAGAGGAGAGACCAGAAGTGCTCAAACAGCTCAAACCAGTGGTTGCTTTTCAAAATGTATTTGTAATAATATTGGATCAAAGTGAGTAAATGTTATCTAGCAGATTAGTTCAGTTCAGTGGCTCAGTTGTGTCCGACTCTTTGTGACCCCATGGACTGTAGCATTGCCAGGCCTCCTTGTCCATAATCAACTCGTGGAGCTTGCTCAAACACATGTCCATCGAGTTGGTGATGCCATCCAACCATCTCATCCTCTGTCATCCCCTTCTCCTCTTGCCTTCAATCTTTCCCAGCAGCAGGGTCTTTTCCAGTAAGTCAGTTCTTCTCATCAGGTGGCCAAAGTATTGTAGTTTCAGCTTCAGCATCAGTCCTTCCAATGGATATTCAGGACTGATTTCCGTTAGGATGGACTGGTTGGATCTCCTTGCTGTCCAAGGGACTCTCAAAGGTCTTCTCCAATACCACAGATCACAAGCATCAATTCTTCAGTGCTCAGTTTTCTTTATAGTCCAACTCTCACATCCATACATGACTACTGGAAAAACCATAGCTTGGACTAGATGGACCTTTGTTGGCAAAGTAATGTCTCTGCTTTTGAATATGCTGTCTAGGTTGGTCATAACTTTTCTTCCAAAGAGTAAGCATCTTTTAATTTCATGGCTGCAGTCACCATCTGCAGTGATTTTGTAGACCCCCAAAATAGTCTGTCAGTATTTCCACTGTTTCCCCATTTATTTGCCATGTTGTCAGTCATCAGTTTGATAAACCTAAATAGAAACATACAACATTATGTTCATAATGTATTATTTCCACTGATGAAAAGCAACAATTGGAAAAATATAGAGAGGTCTGGTATCTTAATATGTGGCTTATTTTATCATATATGGCTTTACTGGTGCCTCAGATGGTAAAGAATCTGCCTGCAATGCAGGAGACCAGGTTTCCATCCCAGGGTCAAGAAGATCCCATGGAGATAGGGAGGCTGATAGTCTATAATCCATGGGGGTAACAAAGAGTCGGACATGATTGAGTGACTAACACTCTATTATATATTTGATAGTGTAATGTTTTTCTCTTAAACAACACTATAAATCTAATACAATTTAGAATGGACTCATCCTTGAAAATTGTGAAGTTTTTGCTCTACTACATTTGTATAGGAGAATGAATATTTCAACTACCAAATTTTATTCTGTTTTTTTGTGACCTTGTTACTCATTTGTTGTAAAATGTTTCTTGATAGGTATATTAATAAATATTTAATGAAAATAAATCATGCAGTAAGAAAATGAAAATAAAATAATTTTATTGATGTGATATTTGATACAATTAGTCAATCTTGGAAAGGAGTTATCATTATTTTCATCCATTAAAAGGTATTTTTGAGTTGTTCCATCACTAGATATTGTAAAAAGATCTAAATTATTATTGAAAATAATCAAAGAAACAAACAAGGAAAAAAGCATCACTCTATTGACAAAGAGTTCACCAATAAAACAAAGGAAGTAAATAACTGTTGAAACAGAGATACTCATTGATTACTAATCATAGACACAGATACTGCTTCAAATATAAAGGATTTGTTTTTCAACATTATATAAGATTGAAGCAAATTGAATTTAGGGGTAGTCACTGGCATTCATGATTTTTTTACTTCCAAAATGTTTAAAAAGGAAGAGATGTTTGTAAATTCTATCTCACTGAAATACTAGAGATTTGCAAAATATTTTCATAAACACTGTTTAACAAACAGAATCATAGACTACTGATGCAGTCTTATGTTATAAAATGTATTTCTAAGGCTATTTGTAATGTTCAGAGCAAAAAAGAAAATTGGAATTTAAAACGTCTAAAATATATGAATAACCATATTTCTACTTATTGAATTGCATATATAGGAATCGTGTTCTAAAGATTATAAATGTGTTACAAGGAATGTGCTCATCATTTTGTTCAATATATGTCAACACAATGCATTTCATCTCAGCTTATCATTTTATCATATTATTAACATAGTTACTATTGTTTGTTAAACTTTCTCTTTGTTAATGTTATAATGCATCAGAGCTTCAACTCATAAAAATAAATCACTGGGTCAAAATGGTTTATTAAGTTATCCTAGCAGTGATGAAAATAATAGCCTAACTAGTGTAACATAAAATTCAGCTGTAAATGTAAACAATGAAGAAAACTTAGGATAAACTTAGTTAACCTCTATTTGCCTTTTGAAAGCCTTGGGAGATCACCTGGATTTTCCTTCCCTTCTTAAAGAAGCCCAGTCTCTTCTTGACCATCCTTGTAGTCAGAACATGTTCATTCACATTCCTGACGCATTTGGGGCTCAGGATACTAGAGCTATCTGGCATATTCAGGAAACAGGATCCTTAAAAGCAGATATAGATCCTACTATAACCTCCCTACACCACCCAGTTCAGTTCACCCAGTACCCTTTAAAACTTGAGCAATAATAGTATTATTAAATATTATTATATATATTTAAAATACTGAAAATGAAAGTGAAAGTAGCTCAGTAGTGTCCAGCTCTTTGTCAACCCAGGGACTATGCAGTCCATGGCATTCTCCATGCAAGAATATTGGAGCCTTTCCCTTCTCCAGGGGATCTTCCCAACCCAGGGATTGAACCCAGGTCTCCAACATTGCAGGTGGATTTTTGCCAGCTGAACCACAAGATATAATTAAGTAATATTAAATATTATTGTAATTTAATACAATATTAAATTATTACTACTATTAGTAGTAATTATTATTACTACTATTAGTAATTATTATTACTACTATTATTATTACTACTATTAGTCTATTTTTCAAAGCCTCCTTGGCAAGGGGCTTATTCCCACCTGCAATGTCTGCAATGCACATGTTTTACCAAAAGGCAAAGGAATCTAACCAATTTTCACCAATTGGCCCAAATTTGTAAGCTGTAAATTACATCTTAAGCCCAGTTTCATTTCTGTTCCAAATACAAAAACTTTTCTAACTTCCACAACCTCCACTGCTACTCATTTTGCCACTGTTGACTTATACTGACTTCTTTCTCACACCATTTTGCCCCAACTCCCAACACCTATTCTTCCCTTTCCATGGAAAATCATTAGTATATTGGAATAGTCAAGGCCCAAGGGTTTACAGGAAGACCCAAGTTATTTTGCTGGGACATTGTATGCATGTTTGAGGGGTTTGGTGTTGTTTTGCAATTCGACTTTCAAACAGTATGCAGATAGCTTCATTCTTTTTTTTTTGGCCAGGTCTATGATATAGTTTTATGATAATTTACTGACAAGTTGTGTTGCTGTAAAGAGTGAATATTTGCACAAATGCTGGGGGATCTCTGGCAAAATGACTTTTGACCGCCAGGCTGGTGCTGCTCCAGGGCAAAACCGCCTTCCTCTCTCTCCTTGGATCACAGTCCCAGTGTCTCATTGCTGCTTTGGTGGGTGTTGCCCTCAACATCATCAAAATGTTTGGTTCACATCCTGCTAAGACTAGTTCCCCAGAATCTCATAGCTCTGACCGCCCAAGCTAGCATGTGCCCTACAGCCATGTGTGCTCAGGGCACGCACTGCCCACTCTAAGGGCCCCATAACCCCTTCCCTCCACAGCCTGGGTCTACGTGGGCTTCCATCCCCCAGCATGTCCTTGGCTCACAAGCATGCTCTACTGCGCAATTAGATTTCACTCACAAAATTAATGTTCAAAGATGGCGTTTTGAATTTCCAAGGACGACAGAAAAACATCTCATGAAGGGTGGGGACGTTCCTGAAAATAAGGCTCTGTGTGACCACACCGGCTTCACACTCATGAAGATGATTCTTCCAGAGAAGCTTTCCTAAGGACGAATTAGAGCCTCAACAAGGCAAATACACCCCAGGGTAGAAGCCTAGCCTGATCTCAGGCCCATGAGAGTTGACGGAAGCTACTGACAAGGGGCTGCTGTGACTCTGTGCTTCTCCTCTTTACTACAGGGATGCTTTTTTTTTTTTTTTTAAAGCTAATTCCATCTGTATTACATTATTTAATAAGAGGCAGCAAAAGAAAATCTTTTTAATTTGGAAGTTGTCAGAATCAAGAAATATCACTTCTGGACTTGGAGTTGAGGTTATTATGGGCTGTAGCCCTATGGACTGTAGCTCACCAGGGTATCTTCCCCAACCAGGGATCTTACTCAGGTCTCTTGTGTCTCTTGCATTGGCATATGGGTTCTTTACCACTAGCATCCCCTGGGAAGTCCATTTTCTCCCCTTATCTACAGGCAAATGGTTCCAAGACTCCTGATAGATGCCTGAAACCCTGGATAGTACTGAAACCTATATATACTATATTCTTCCTATATACATAGGGTAATGTTTAATGTATAAATTAGGTACAGTAAGAGATTAACAACAGTAACTAACAGTAGAATAATTATATCTATATTGCAGTGAAAGTTGTATGAATGTTATATCTCAAAATATCTTACTGTATTGTACTCACTCTTATGATGATGTAAGCTACAACAGTGTGGAAGTGCGGATGAGAAGAGCTACACCACGTCCAAGGTCAGGAGCAGCGGCCACGCTTTGCTGGAGCAGCGATGAAGAGATACCCAATGTCCAAGGTAAAAGAAACCCAAGTAAGATGATAGGCACTGAGAGAAGCATCAGAGGGCAGACAGACTGAAACCACAATCATAGACAACTAGCCAGTCTGATCACACAGACCACAGCCTTATCAAACTCAATGAAACTAAGCCATGCCATGTGGGGTGGCCCAGATGGATGGGTCATGGTGGAGAGGTCTGACAGAATGTGGGAAGGGAATGGCAAACCACTTCAGTATTCTTGCCTTGGGAACTGCATGAACAGTAGACAGATTACATAGGAACCTGGAATATTAGGTCCATGAATTAAGGCAAATTGGAAGTGGTCAAACAGGAAATGGAAAGAGTGAACATCAACATTCTATGAATCAGTGAACTAAGATTGACTGGAATGAATGAATTTAACTCAGATGAACAATATATCTACTACTGTGGGCAGGAATCCCTTAGAAGAAATGGAGTGGCCATCATAGTCAACAAAAGAGTCTGAAAAGCAGTACTTGAATGCAATCTCAAAAGTGAACAGAGATCATCCTGTCTGAACAGAGATATTCCAAGGCAAACCATTCAATACTATGGTAATCCAAGTCTATGCCCCAACTAGTATTGCTGAAGAAGCTAAACAGTTCTCTGAAGACCTACAAAACTTCCATAACTAACACCCAAAAAAGATGTCCTTTCCATTATAGTGGACTGGAATGCACAGTTGGAAGTTAAGAAACACCTGGAGTAACAGGAAAACTTGGCCTTGGAGTACAGAATGAAGCAGGGCAAAGGCTAGTAGAGTTCTGCCAAGAGAACACACTGGTCATAGCAAACACCCTCTTCCAACAATACAAAAGAAGACTCTAAACATGGACATCACCAGATGGTCGACACCGAAATCAGATTGATTATATTGTTTGCAGCCAAAGATGGAGAAGCTCTATACAGTCAGCAAAAACAAGACCGGGAGCTGACTGTGGCTCAGATCATGAACTCCTTATTGCCAAATTCAGACTTAAATTGAAGAAAGTAGAGAAAACCACTAGACCATTCAGGTATGACCTAAATCAAATCTAGTATGACTACTAGTGAGAAATAGGCATAAGGGACTAGATCTTATAGACAGAGTGCCTGATGAACTATGGACAGAGATTCGTGACATTGTACAGGGAAGAGGAATCAAGACCATCCACAAGAAAAAGAAATGCAAAAAGTAAAATGGCTGTCTGGGGAGACCTTACAAATAGCTTTGAAAAGAAGGGACGTGAAAAGCAAAGGAGAAAAGGAATGATATAAGCATCTGAATGCAGAGTTCCAAAGAATAGCAAGGAGAAATAAGAAAGCATTCCTCAGCAATCAGTGCAAAGAAACAGAGGAAAAGAACAGAATGGGAAAGACTAGTGATTTCTTCAAGAAAATTAGAGATACCAAGGGAATATTTCATGCAAAGATGGGCTCAATAAAGGACAGAAATGGTAGGGACCTAACAGAAGCAGAAGATATTAAGAAGAGGTGGCAAGAATACACAGAAGAAGTGTACAAAAAGATCTTCATGACCCAGATATTCACGATGGTGTGATCGCTCACCTAGAGCCAGACATCCTGGAATGTGAAGTCAAGTGGGCCTTAGAAAGCATCACTATGAACAAAGCTATTGGAGGTGATGAAATTCCAGTTGAGCTATTTCAAATCCTGAAAGATGATGCTGTGAAAGTGCTGCACTCAATATGCCAGCAAATGTGGAAAACTCAGCAGTGGCCACAAGACTGGAAAAGGTCAGTTTTCATTCCAATCCCAAAGAAAGGCAATGCCAAAGAATGCTCAAACTGCTGCACAATTGCACTCATCTCACATGTTAGTAAAGTAATGCTCAAAATTCTGCAAGCCAAGCTTCAGCAATACGTGAACTGTGAACTCCCTGATATTCAAGCTGGTTTTAGAAAAGGCAGAGGAACCAGAGATCAAATTGCCAACATCCGCTGGATCGTTGAAAATTCAACAGAGTTCCAGAAAAACATTTACTTCTGTTTTATTAACTAGGCCAAAGCCTTTGACTGTGTGGATTACAATAAACTGGAAAATTCTAAAAGAGATGGGAATACCAGACCACCTGACCTGCCTTTTGAGAAATCTGTATGCAGGTCAGGAAGCAACAATTCAACCTGGAAATGGAATAACACACTAGTTCCAAATAGGAAAAGGAGTACATCAAAGCTGTATATTGTTACCCTGCTGATTTAACTTATATGCAGAGTACATCATGAGAAACTCTGGGCTGGAGGAAGCACAAGCTGGAATCAAAATTGCTGGGAGAAATAGCAATAACCTCAGATATGCAGATGCCATGACCCCTATGGCAAAAAGTAAAGAAGAAGTTAAGAATCTCTCGATGAAAGCAAAAGAGGAGACTGAAAATGTTGGCTTAAAGCTCAACATTCAGAAAACTAAGATCATAGTATCCAGTCGTATCACTTCATGTCAAATAGATAGAGAAACAGTGGAAACAGTGACTGACTTAATTTTTATGGGCTCCAAAGTCACTGCAGATGGTGATTGCCACCATGAAATTAAAAGACGCTTACTCCTTGGACGGAGAGTTATAACCAACCTAGACAGCATATTGAAAATCAGAGACATTACTTTGTCACCAAAGGTCCATTTAGTCAAAGCTATGGTTTTTCCAGTGTCATGTATGGATGTGAGAGTTGGACTATAAAGAAAACTGAGTGCCAAAGAATTGATGCTTTTGAATTGTGGTGTTGGAAAAAGACTCTTGAGAGTCCCTTGGATTGCAAGGAGATCCAACCAGTCCATCCTAAAGGAGATCAGTCCTGAGTGTTCATTGGAAGGACTGATGCTGAAGCTGAAACTCCAATACTTTGCTCACCTGATGCAAAGAGCTGACTCATTTGAAAAGACCCTGATGTTGGGAAAGATTGAAGGCAGGAGGAGAAGGGGATGACAGAGGGTGAGATGGCTGGATGGCATCACTGACTCGATGGACGTGAGTCTGAGTGAACTCCAGGAGTTGGTGAAGGGAGGCCTGGCGTGCTGCAGTTCCTGGGGTCACAGAGTCAGACATGACTGAGCAAATGAACTGAACTGAAGCTGATAAATGCCTGCTGTGATGAGATGAAATGAGTTAAATGACTCCACACTGTTGGACTACTATTGATTTTTGGATGATACTCAGTGGAGCATCATTTGTTTCTGGTGATACTAGATCATTAACCTGTGGTGATGTCCATGGGTCAATGTTGGGAACAGATGATGTTAATGGTTGGGGCTCCCAGGTAGGATGGAGAGAAAAACCTGTAATTTGACACTTATGAATTATTTCTGGAATTTTATATTTCAGATTTTCAGACCACAGTTGACTGAGGGACACTGAAATGGTGGATAAGATAGTGGAGTACTGTAACTTTAATGTGAATGTTGTTGGCCTAAAGAGTGATCACAGTGAAAGCTATTTTCAAGTGCCTTGGGCTTCTGTGGTGACTCAGTTCATAAAGAATCTTCCTGCAATGCAGGAGATAAGGGTTTGATCCTTAGGTTGAGAATATTCCCTGGAGAAGGAAATGGCAACCCACTCCAGTATTCTTGCCTGAAAAATCCAATGGACATAGGAGCCTGGCAGGCAGCAGTCCATGGGGTCGCAAGAATAGGACATGACTTGGTGATTGAACCACCACAAGTGCCCTATTCTCTCCTGGTGGAGACAATGTGAGATCACTTTTGTTGTTCACTGAAATTCAGGCATTACTTTGAAGAAGTTAAATGTGAAGTGTTTGGGAAGAAGCTTTCAAAACAAGTCACAATATTCTCTTTATTCTGCCTCTGATACAAAAACACATGCCCCACTGCAGCCTCTGTTAGTCAAGGTCTGTGGGAGATGATGATGAAGTTCCCATGCCAATCTATATGAAACGAACACAAATAAAATTCTGATGTTAGAAGCAACTGAAAATTAGTTTGTATCCTACATGTAATCTGGAATGATAGCAATAATAAATTTTATAGCACAATGGAAAGAGAGCAAATTCTAAAAAAAAAAAAAATGAAGGGTCAGGTTGAATTTTAAATTGAGAATAAATGTCAGGGTATGAGTCACTGTAAAGATTTTTGAATCATCTTTATATAAAAACAGTTATCTCCTTAAAAAAACAATTCATAACTTTCAAGGATAAATAGGAAATAAGGCTTTGCAGGCCTAATTTAGTAATTATTGTCATTGAAAGCAGTGAAGACATCAAATTTAGATATATCATTTAAAGCTGCAGTCTACAGAGAAGAAAACACAAACCTTAGTACATCATACTGTTGAGAATATGTAAAATAAGACTTAAAGTTGGTGGAAAATACACAGGAAAAAGCAGGATGAGTGGTTGGTAATTTTTCTTATATTACATGTCTGATCTGTGTATATAATCACTAAGATACAATTGATTAGAGTAATTAAATACCAACAAGTTTTTTTAAACAAATAATTTGCTTAGAATGGCACAAAACCATTATTACATACATATATTAGGGAGAAAGGCTTAATGGCTCTTTTTATATTTTTATTACAGAAAATGCATAACACAGGAAGGAGATTTTCCCTCTAATTAATGACAATTTTAAAGACATGCTCTAGAATGGAAAATGATATTTCAGTGTAAAAGCCTCTGGACTAGCAACTCTGGGAACAAAGAAGACTTTCCTACAAAATTAAAGACACTTCACCTGAATTCTAAGAATCATTCTATGATTTGTTCATACAGAAATTGTGGAAGCTAAAAGCCATTTCCATGTTTTTATTCAGTGTTGAAAAACATTCTAAAAATGTGATCACGATTTTATGTACTCATCAGCGTACATCTCTTCAAGTGGAAGGTGTTTGTAAGTACAGTAAGTACAGAGGTGGAAAGACTTTTGAAGAAAAGATTCATTTATATTTTTAAAAAATAATAAATTATTTTATATTATTCACTAAATGATTATTTTCAGAGAAGCCAAGTTCTACAATGTAAGGTAATTTCCTTCAGTTTACATCTCAGTTGTATAGTCAATACCTTGAGTAACCTGAACTGATCTATTCAAATCATTTAGCTTTCAAAGGATTTCATTTAAGAAAAAATATTTGCAGTTATTTAAAATTCTTCCGACTAAGGTCGGTCTAGTCAAGGCTATGGTTTTTCCTGTGGTCATGTACGGATGTGAGAGTTGGACTATGAAGAAGGCTGAGCTCTGAAGAATTGATGTTTTGAACTGTGGTGTTGGAAAAGACTCTTGAGAGTCCCTTGGACTGTAAGGAGATCCAACCAGTCCATTCTGAAGGAGATCAGCACTGGGATTTCTTTGGAAGGAATGATGCTAAAGCTGAAACTCCAGTACTTTGGCCACCCCATGAGAGGAGCTGACTCATTGGAAAATACTCTGATGTTGGGAGGGATTGGGGGCAGGAGGAGACGGGGATGACAGAGGATGAGATGGCTGGATGGCGTCACGGACTCAATGGACGTGAGTCTGAGTGAATCCCGGGAGATGGTGATGGACAGGGAGGCCTGGCATCCTGTGTTTCATGGGGTCACAAAGAGTCAGACACGACTGAGCGACTGAACTGAACTGAACTGAAACTTCAGTATGCAAATTCAGTATTTACATATAATCTACTTTAATTACGCATGTTTGACCTTTTAATTCACTTGATTCCTAATAATTTTCATCAGAGACACAACACTTAACCAAGTTTTATTTATTTGAGCTATTTAGCTGTATGGAACAAAGCATAGGCAAAATGAATTTGAACATGTAAAAATGTGGTGTGTGCTATTTTTAGTCACTCAGTCGTGTCCAACTCTTTGCGACCCCCAACAACTGTAGCCTGCTAGGCTCCTCTGTCCATGGGGATTCTCCAGGCAATAATACTGTAGTGGGTTGCCATGCCCTCCTCCAGAGGATCTTCCCAACATGGAGGTAGAACACACGTCTCCCTCATTGCAGGTAGATTCCTTACCATTTGAACAACCAGGGAAGCCCATCTAAAAATAACAGAGTAGTAATAAGACATGAAATTAAAAGACGCTTACTCCTTGGAAGAAAAGTTATGACCAACCTAGATAGCATATTCAAAAGCAGAGACATTACTTTGCCAACAAAGGTCCGTCTAGTCAAGGCTATGGTTTTTCCAGTGGCCAAGTATGGATGTGAGAGTTGCACTGTAAAGAAAGCTGAGCACCAAAGAATTGATGCTTTTGAATTGTGGTGTTAGAACAAGACTCTTGAGAGTCCCTTGGAGTGCAAGGAGATCCAACCAGTCCATTCTAAAGGAGATTGGTCCTGGGTGTTCATTGGAAGGCCTGATGCTAAAGCGGGAGCTCCAGTACTTTGGCCACCTCATGGGAAGAGCTGACTCACTGGAAAAGACTCTGATGCTGGGAGGGATTGGGGGCAGGAGGAGAAGGGGACGACTGAGGATGAGATGGCTGGATGGCATCACTGACTCAATGGACATGAGTTTGAGTGAACTCCAGGAGTTGGTGATGGACAGGGAGGTTAGTGTGCTGCAATTTATGGGATCGCAGAGAGTCGGACACGACTGGGCGACTGAACTGAACTGACTGAATAAGGCTGGTTAGCATTTACTGAACTTTGTGGCAAAGGCTCTGTTAAGAGCATCACATCAAACATCAACTATGTTGCAACTTTATTTAACCATCACAAAATCTATTATGCCCTCACTGGTGGTGGTATAGTCGCTAAGTCGAGTCTAACTCTTGCAAAACCATGGACTGCCAGGCTCCCCTGTCCAATAGGATTTCCCAGGCAAGAATACTAGAAAGGGTTGCCATTTTCTTCTCCAGGGAATCTTCTCAACCCAGGGATCAGACCCAGGTTTCCTGCATTGCAGGCAGATTCTTTACCAACTGCACCACCAGGGAAGCACTTGATGCCCTCTTTGGAGATCTGTAAACACTGTGGTTTGGTTCAGTGAGGTAATGATTTGGTTTGGTTCAGTGAGTTAGTGATGTTTGACATCAGTAGTATCAACACATTTTATTCTAGATGCTGAATTTTGTGCTTCATCAGTCATTTCATATCTATAGCTTATATCACCATTCTGTAAGAGCCTTTGCAAATAACCATACATTTAATACCTCCTTCGCTTAGAGATATGAAAACAGCTTATGAATTAAGCTAAAGTTTCTTTCTATACACATCTGTTTATAAATGAGAAAACCTTTCCAAGAATTCTCATCAACTTACCTAAATTTCATTGGCAACAAAGGTATACTAGCCAATGCTAATACTTGTACTAATACATGGTCCACTTATATATTCTCAAGTATCCATATTAAAATAAACTCAGTATTTCCATTAGAAAATAACTTCTAGCTTTGTACTATTTAATGTTGCTGCCTAATCAAAGAGAACTGTATTTTTTTAACTGTTGTTTTATTTTTATTTTTTAAATTAAAAAGTATTGGAGTATAGCTGATTTAAAATGTTGCATTTGTTCCTTCTATACAGCAAAGTTATATCCACTCATTTAAAAATTATTCTGCCAAGTATGTCATTATAGAGTGTTTAAAAGAGTTGTATGTTTTTAAAAAGTCTAGTTTCAACAGGTAGATTTTTTGGTTATTGATAACGTAAGAATGATGTTTTTTTAGGTTTATGAATATCTCTATATTTTTGTGTACATATGTATATTTATATGTATTTCTGATTTATGAGTAGCTGAAAAAATAAGTATTATGTATGTAAAGCTAATCTGGCCATTTTTTATGGCATTTATGTAAAAAAAGGAAGTTGTAATTCCTAGCTTGCTGTACATATATTAATCTTGATAGTGAGAGTTGACGAGTCACTTGGGAATAATTATTAAATACTAAAGTCTGTGTATTTCTACTTTTCCTAAGTAGTGAATATATTACAATTTTACATAGTTTTATATTTATATGTAATCCTACACTGTTATGATCAAAATATAACAAAAGTGCTTATGAAATTATAACACAAATTATCTGTAAACACTGATTTCTATTCTCTGACTAAGAGTAGGTAGCAAATACGTCATGTGCACATGTTCTAGGTGACCCATGGTATAATTTCAAATCACATCTCATAAGTGTCTCATGAAATACTAGTCCCAAATATTTTTAATATGTGTTTTTAAAAATAAAAATTTAATGATTACTTTTTAGACAAATAAGATGAGAAATCATCCAGTTAACAAAGTCAGGTACTTCTCATCACAGGCATTCTCAGAGCCTTTAATATACAAAACCATTTTGTGAAGGAGAATATATTGGCAGCATTTTCAAAACATTTTCCCTTAGGAACCTTTTTGGTTCCTAAACAAAATGAAATGTTTGTTAGATCTATGCCCTATAGAACACATTTTTATAAATGTTACTATAGTAATGGTCACAGTGTAAAAATGATTTTATTTTCTTTTCAGAATTTATCTGCCAGTGGGTGCTGGATCAGGGTTAAATAACTGCTTAAAATCATTTCATACAATGAAGCTAGTTAGAAGGAGCAGTATATTACTCCTGAATGTTAAATAGGTCAGCTACCAAGAAGAAATGACTTAGTGACTTACCTACTTGAAAAACAGGCAGCTAATAATTATATCACATGACAGTCACCTAGTTTATATTGTCAGTGCAGAAAGATGTCTATTTGAATTGGACATGCACGTGGCCAATATGCACATGAAAAGATGTTCAAAATAACTAGTAGAAAAATGCAAATCAAAACTACCATGAGATATTACCTCACACCAATCAGGATGGCTATCTTCAAAAAAATCCATAAACAACAAATCCAAGAGAGGGTATAGAGAGAAGGTAATGACCGTCTAAAGGGAATGAAGATTCTTTTATAGTAACCATGCATTTTATTGGAGACTGAAGTTAGTTTCTCAAGCACATTCAAACAATTGATCTCCCAGTAAGGCTATTTAGGACCCAAATGTTTTGTGCAGTCAAAAACTGTATTTAAACCAGTTTTAATTTGTGATATGTAAAAGACAGAGATTTGAGCACTATAAGGAGAACTGTGATAAAAAATGGAGGGGAAAATTTTGAAGAAACTGAGATTAACTATAAAAGTTAAAATGTCAGGTCTTAATAGTAGTGCATTTCTGATTCGAGGCTAATGAAAGTATGAATTTTAAGGTCAAGGAAATTTAGCAGAAGGGAAAGTGTAAAAGAGGTCAGCAGTTGGGAGACCAGTTGCTCCATTAAACTAGTGACTATATCGCCTTGGTGACCCTTCAAATCAAGAGAAGGAGAGTAAGATTCTTTAGAAAATTACAGAAAAAGGGATCTCTGTTCTCTCCTTAAAATTCTTATTACTACTACGAAAAGAAGGCTAAAGAACATATGAATGTAAGCAAAAGAGAAACACAGTTTTAAAATAAATCTAAAGATAAGAGATAAGAAGTTATGGGGAGGCAAAATAACTCCCTATTAAATAATAAAATGTGATTAGATAAAATACTCTAGGAATAATTGTTCTACGGACAAAAATATAGAAAAGAAACTCATCTCAATAGAGTTTCTGAAAAATCATAAATGACAGCACACCAGCTTCAAGGTCAATTCATTTTACATAAACAGAGTGGAAGAACCAGTCATAAAAGGCTTTCCCCCACTGGAGAAGTTACTCCTTTGACTTAGCTGTAAGAGGAAATCAAGGGAAATTCAGAAGACACCAACTCCTATTTAACCTCATTGGCTTCATCCTCTTCAATGCTGTACTCCATCCATCATCTCGCCATGAGTCATGAACTGGAAAACAGTATAAAACTACCCAGTTCAGTTCAGTTCAGTCACCCAGTCATGTCCGAATGTTTGCAACCCCATGGGTTACAGCACACTGGGCCTCCCTGTCCATCAACAACTCCCAGAGTTTATTTACACTCATGACCATTGAGACAGTGATGCCACCCAACCATCTCATCCTCTGTCATCCCCTTCTCCTTCTGCCTTCAATCTTTCCCAGCATCAAAGTCTTTTCAAATGAGTCAGTTCTTCACATCAGGTGGCCAAAGTAATGCAGTTTCAGCTTCAGCATCAGTCCTTCCAATGAATATTCAGGACTGATTTCCTTTAGGATGGACTGGTTGGATCTCCTTGCAGCCCAAGGGACTTTCAAGGATCTTCTTCAACACCAAAGTTCACAAGCATAAATTTTTCATTGCTCAGCTTTCTTTATAGTGCAACTCTCACATCCATACATGACTACTGGAAAAACCATAGCTTTGACCAGATGGATTTCTGTTGGCAAAGTAATGTCTCTGCTTTTTAATATGCTGTCTAGGCTGGTCATAACTTTTAATTTCATGGCTGCAGTCACAATCTGCAGTGATTCTGGGGTCCAAGAAAATAAAGTCTGTCAGTGTTTTCATTGTTTCCCCATCTATTCGCAATGAAGTGATACGACTGGATACTATGATCTTAGTTTTCTGAATGTTGAGTTTAAGCAAACTTTTTCACTCTCCTCTTTCACTTTCATCAAAAGGCTCTTTAGTTCTTCACTTTCTGCCATAAGTGTGGTGTCATCTGCATAATGAGGTTATTGATATTTCTCCCAGCAATCTTGATTCCAGCTTTTGCTTCATCCAGTTTAGCATTTCTCATTATGTACTCCGCAGGTTAGTTAAATAAGCAGGGTGACAATATACAGCCTTGACGTACAGCTTTCCTAGTTTAGAACCAGTCTGTTTTTCCATGCACAGTTCTAACTGTTGCTTCTTGACCGCATACAGATTTTTCAGGATGCAGGTCAGGTTGTCTGGTATCCCCATCTCTTTAAGAATTTTCCACTGTTTGATCCACATAGTCAAAGGTTTTGGCATAGTCAATAAAGCAAAAATAGATGTTTTTCTGGAATTCTCTTGCTTTTCTGATGATCCAACGGATCTTCGCAATTTGATTTTTGGTTCCTCTGCCTTTTCTAAATCCATCTTGAACATCTGGAAGCTCTCATTTCATGTACAGTTGAAGCCTGGCTTGGAGAATTTTGAGCATTACTTTGCTAGCGTGTGAGATGAGTGCAATTGTGCAGTAGTTTGAGCATTCTTTGGCATTGCCTTTCTTTGGGATTGGAATATAAGGTTTATCTCTAAATGATTTGAGAGTTTAACTTTTTGTCTAAAGAACTGATCTTCAATCAGATTCTTTGGAAACAATCACTTAAAGAAAATATTGTAAATGTAAATACTTCCAAATTGGAAAAATAAGGGACAAAATTTGTATAAAAATAAAAGATTTTTTTCAAATAGAAATTTATTTATTTTAATTGGAGGCTAATTACTTTACAATAGTGTACTGGTTTTGTCATACATCAACATGAATCCACCATGGGATTCATGTTCCAGTCCTGAACCCTTTTCCCACCTCCCTCCCCATACCATCCCTCTGGGTCATTCCAGTGAACCAGCCCTGAGCATCCTGTTTCATGCATCGAACCTGGACTGGTGATTCATTTCACATATGATATTATACATGTTTCAATGCCATTCTCCCAAATCATCCCACCTTCACCCTCTCCCACAGATCCAAAAGACGGTTCTATACATCTGTGTCTCTTTTGCTGTCTCTCATAAAGGTAACCCATTACTATCTTTCTAAATTCCATATACATGTGTTAGTATACTGTATTGGTGCTTTTCTTTCTGGCTTACTTCACTCTGTATAATAGGCTCCAGTTTCATCTGACTCATTAGAACTGGTTCAAATATATTCTTTTTAATGGCTGAGTAATACTCCATTGTGTATATGTACCACTGCTTTCTTATCCATTCATCTGCTGATGGTTGCTTCCATGTCCTGGCTATTTTAAACAGTGCTGCAATGAACATTGGGGTACATGTGTCTCTTTCAATTCTGGTTTCCTTGGTGTGTATGCCCAGCAGTGGGATTGCTGGATCATATGACAGTTCTAGTTCCAGTTTTTAAGGAATCTCCACACTGTTTTCCATAGTGGCTGTACTAGATTGCATTCCCACCAACAGTGTGAGAGAGTTCCCTTTTCTCCACACCCTCTCCAGCATTTATTGCTTATAGACTTTTGGATAGCAGCCATTCTGACCGGTGTGAAATGGTACCTCATTGTGGTTTTGATTTGCATTTCTCTGATAATGAGTGACGTTGAGCGTCTTTTCATGTTTGTTAGCCATCTGCATATCTTCTTTGGAGAAATGTCTTTGTTTTATTGGCCCATTTTTTGATTGGGTCATTTATTTTTCTGGAATTGAGCTACAGAAGTTGCTTGTATATTTTTGAGATTAATTCTTTGTCATTTGCTTCATTAGCTATTATTTTCTCCCATTCTGAAGGCTGTGTTTTCACCTTGCTTATAATTTCCTTTGTTGTGCAGAAACCTTAAATTATAATTAGGTCCCATTTGTTTATTTTGCTTTTATTTCCAATATTCTGGGAGGTGGGTCATAGAGGATCCTGCTGTGATTTATGTCAGCGAGTGTTTTGCCTATATTCTCCTCTAGGAGTTTGATGGTTTCTGGTCTTATGTTTAGATCTTTAATCCATTTTGAGTTTATTTTTGTGTGTGGTGTTAGAAAGTGTTCTAGTTTCATTCATTTACAAGTGGTTGACCAGGTTTCCCAGCACCACTTGTTAAAGAGATTGTCTTTACTCCATTGTATATTCTTGCCTCCTTTGTCAAAGATAAGGTGTCTATAGGTGCATGGATTTATCTCAGGGCTTTCTATTTTCTTCCATTGATCTATATTTCTGTCTTTGTGCCAGTACCATACTGTCTTGATGACTATGGCTTTGTAGTAGAGCCTAAAGTCAGGCAGGTTGATTCCTCCAGTTCCATTGTTTCTCAAGATTGCTTTGGCTATTCAAGTTTTTTTTTGTATTTCCATACAAATTGTGAAATTATTTGTTCTAGCTCTGTGAAAAATACCGTTGGTATCTTGATAGGGATTGCATTGAATCTATAGATTGCTTTGGGTATATTCATTTTCACTATATTGATTCTTCTAATCTATGAACACAGTATATTTCTCCATCTATTAGTGTTCTCTTTGATTTCTTTCACCAGTGTTTTAGTTTTGTATATACAGCTCTTTTGTTTCTTTAGGTAGATATATTCCTAAGTATTTTATTCGTTTCATTGCAATGGTGAATGGAATTGTTTCCTTAATTTCTCTTTCTGTTTTCTCATTATTAGTGTATAGAAATGCAAGGGATTTCTGTGTGCTGATTTTATATCCTGCCACTTTACTATATGCATTGATTAGCTCTAGTAATTTTCTGGTGTAGTCAAATAAATAACCTAACTCTACACCTAAAGCAACTAGAAAAGGAATAAATGAAGAACCCCAGGGTTAGTAGAAGGAAAGAAATCTTAAAAATTAGGGCACAAATAAATGCAAAAGATACGAAAGAGACCAAAGCAAAAATCAACAAAGCGAAAAGCTGGTTCTTTGCGAGGATAAATAAAATTGACAAACCATTAGCCAGACTCACCAAGAAACAAAGAGAAAAAATCAAATCAATAAAATTAGAAATGAAAATGGAGAGATCACAACAGACAACACAGAAATACAAAGGATCATGAGAGACTACTATCAGCAATTATATGCCAATAAAATGGACAACTTAGAAGAAATGGAAAAATTCTTAGAAAAGTACGACTTTCCAAAACTGAACCAGGAAGAAATAGAAAATCTTAACAGATCCTTCACAAGCATGGAAATCAAAATTGTAATCAGAAATCTTCCAACCAAAAAAAAAAAAAAAAAGCCTACTTCCAGATGGCTTCACAGAGAATTTTACCAAAAATTTAAGAGAAAGGTAACAGCTATCCTACTCAAACTCTTCCACAAAATTTCAGAGGAAGGTAAACTTCCAAACTCATTCTATGAGGCCACCATCACCCTAATGCCAAAACCTGACAAAGCCAATATCACTGATGAACATAGATGCAAAAATCCTTAACAAAATCCTAGCAATCAGAATCCAAAACACATTAAAAAGATCATACACCATGACCAAGTGGGCTTTATCCCAGGGATGCAAGGATTCTTCAATATCCACAAATCAATCAATGTAATTCACCACATTAACAAATTGAAAAATAAAAGCCATATGATTATCTCAATAGATGCAGAGAAAGCCTTTGACAAAATTCAACATCTATTTATGATAAAAACCCTCCAGAAAGCAGGAATAGAAGGAACATACCTCAACATGATAAAAGCTATATATGACAAACCCACAGCAAACATTATCCTCAATGGTGAAAAATTGAAAGCATTTCCCCTAAAGTCAGGAATAAGACAAGGGTGCCCACTTTCACCACTACTAGTCAACATAGTTTTAGAAGTTTTGGCTACAGCAATCAGAGCATAAAAAGATATAAAAGGAATCCAAATTGGAAAAGAAGAAGCAACGCTCTCACTGTTTGCAGATAACATGATCCTCTACATAGAAAACTGTAAAAGAGGCTTTTGAACTTCAATACTACTTTGGAGAGGGATGAGGATGGGAAAACTACTCAGCTGTACAGGAGACTTTCTTTTGGTAAAGAAGCAATGGCTCAGAGAGAACCAAGGTTCTGAGAAGTGGAGCCCAGAGCCACAGAAAATGATTATTTGGCAGCAGAACTGAGCCGCTATCCAAGGAACTGGAAACATGGATACAGCTGGATTTCAGAAATGCTATAGTCCAATGAACTCACACTCTTTTCCTTTTTTTCCTAAATGAAAGTGCCTATTATGGTTGCATTATGGTTTGCTGCACTATTGTATTGGGGGTGTGTGGTGGTGGCAAATAACTTGTCTCTTTAATCTTCAAATCCATACTTGAGAATTTGCATTCATATCTGAACCTGATGTTTTCAATAGGTAAATCATTTATTCCAAGACAAACCATTTATTCCATCCCACAGGCTACTCTTATAATATGACACTGACATTTCATCCTTGCAACTTACAGAAAGGAGAGGACGCCTTTCTCTCTCTCTTTCTCTCTTTTCTTCCCTCCTTCTCTCATTACCAGCAACTGGAATACAACCAACATATGATTTTAGGAAGTCTACACCATATGGGTTGGGTAGATCCCTTGTAGGAATGGGCTTCCCTGGTGGTTCAGATGATACAGACTCCACCTGCAATGCGGGAGACCTGGATTCAGTCCCTAGGTTGGAAAGATCCCCTGGAGAGGGGAACAACGACCCACTCCAGTACTCTTGCCTAGAGAATTCTATGGACAGAGGGGCCTGGTGAGCTACAAGCCAGGGGTTCACAAAGAGTCTGACATGACTGAATGACTTTCACTCTATATGGAGATGCCATTTGCTGGTGCTCAGGCTGACAGTCTCCTTGGAGAGCAGAGATAAGCTCTCCCTATTAAATTTACAGCCATAATTGTGGTTCATAGAATCTGTCGGAATAAACTAAATGGTGTATCTTCATCATTACATTTGGGGATATTTATTAAGAGCAACAGCTGAATAAATTTATTATAATCTTGTGGTATAAGTTAATTCTATATAATAAATGAATTGGAAGAAGCAATAACTATGTGCAACAACATGAAAGAATCTCACAAAGAAAAGTTTTAGGGCTGGAAGTCAGTCTATTTTACATATAAACACTCTACTGAAATGTCAAGAAATAAATCAATTATATTCTCGTTTAGACAACTTTAGAATTAAAAATTCAAAAACATTACAATCAAAAGGGATAAAAGACCTACTCAAAGCCTCATTTAATCTTTACTGGGTTCCTTAAGTAAATTGTGCTCTCTACAAACTGCTTAAAATTTTTTACCATCTTTTTTTTTCATATAAAATATAGATATTATTTGTCTCATGCTCTATTATATACTATACATTTCCTGAAAGGAGAAAATGTATACTTACTGTTTTATCTTCCCCACAATTCTCAGCTTTGTAGTTTACATTGTTATTGTTCAATCGCGAAGTCATGACTAACTCTTTGTGACCCCATGGACTGCAACACACCAAGCTTCTCTGTCCTTCACTATTTCCTGGAGTTTGCTCAAACTCACATCAATTGAGCCAGTGATGCAATCCAACCACCTCATCTTCTGTTACCCCCTTCTCCTCCTTGCCCTCAACCTTTCCCAGCATCAGGGTCTTTTCCAATGAGTCAGTTGTTTGCAACAGGTGGCCAAAGTGTTGGAGCTTCAGATTTAGCATCAGTTCTTCCAATGAACATTCAGGGTTAATTTCCTTTAGGATTGACTGGTTTGATCTCTTTCCTGTCCACAGCAGTATTTTACATAGTAGATGCTTACTCCTAAGTGAATAAATGGCTTATAGCTTAAAAAGTCACTAAATTAATTCCTTTTAGTTATAAATTATTTACAGATACTATTATTCTAAAATTAGAATTCATGAGGTCATAGAATTTTTTTATAAATGTTTTTAAATAAACCAATTACATTGTAGCCATTGATGTCATTGTCATATAAGTAGTTTCAAGAACAAATAGAAATTTAGATCATTAGCAGATGAATTTAAGTTATTTAAAAGTGGTGCTTCAGAAGAATCTGTGTATTAGGAATTATAAGTCCTATTCATTTCATTTAAACTTGAACACTAACACTATACTGTAAATATTCAGTGCATTACTTACTGAGCAAAAATGTTCTTGCTTTTAAGCACACATACTAATGCAGGAAAATTAAGTAACTAAATGCATTTGAAATATGCCAAAACAAAATTTAGTTATAATTGTGCTATTTTAATTGGGACTAATTCATCTCTCCAAAATGAAAGTTTCCTTGCCTCAGCCTCATTTAATTAGACTCACCATGGTGTTTCACTGGCCCTCTGGTTATACATCTTTGAAAGTAAGTTTTTATATAGTGCAATTTCAAAATATTTACTCATAAATTTTAATGAAAACACCTCTGTAGCACATGAATCATAGTTGTTGAATACCTGAAGCTACTTCTTTCTTATAAAGAAAAACACTGAAGTTTTAAAATAATGCTGTCTGATACTACTGATTGTTATATCATTTAAATTCTTTTCAATTCATATTCATTAAGACTAAGCCAAATATATACATATGCATGGGCTTCCTGGGTGGTGCTAGTGGTAAAGAACCCACCTGCCAATGCAGGATACATAAGAGAGGTGGGTCCCATCCCTCCCTTGGGAAGATCCCCTGGAGGAGAGCATGGTAACCCTCCAGTATTCTTGCCTGGAGAATCTCATGGTTTTGCAGTCAGGCACAACTGTAGTGACTTAGCATGTACACACACCTACACATGCACACACTCTGCTGTCTTCATTCCTTTATCTTAGTGGCAAAATTTGACATATTAGTAGTCTCTCAAAAAAATCTCATAAATTTCTTGAAAAAATTCCGATTATTTTTTAACTGCAGGAAATTCAAAGTTTCCCAGTTGTAAAAATAAATGATGAATTTTCACTGGATAGACTATATTCAAAGCAGGTTCAAAATTCTAAAATTTTAGTCTCACTGCTTATATTCTAAACTTTGAACTATCCCAAATGTTCCAGGTCACTCGTTTATGCAATTATCTCTTATCAACCATTAGTATATCCAATATTTTGCTTGTCTAACCTTATCAAACAAGCTCAGCTTTAAAAAGCTTCATTCACTGTTCCCCATTATCTAATGTATAAAATTATGATTCTTTAGTGTGATGTATCTGCCCTTTAATCTCTGTCCCTAATTTAAGAGCCTGATTTCATATGTAACGACATCATGTGAGATGCTCTGTGTTCTATTCAACTTGCATATCATCACACCCATAAATATATACATTTCATACTTGATTACAAGATCAAAAGGCAATTATAGGATATAAGAAGAAAAAGACAAGAGGAAAAATTTTATATCAAAGAAAACAAGAACAATAAAATAGGATAATTGTAGGAATATATTCACGTTCAAGGTCAGCAGGGGTGGGGGGTGAAAAAATACCTCTCATCTAAGGTAAGGAGCAGTGCCTGCACTTTGCTGGAGCAGCCATGAAGAGAAACCCCACGTTCAAGGTAAGAGAAACCCGAATAAGATGGTAGGTGTTGCACTGAAACCTTACTCACAGAAAACTAGTCAATCTAATCACATTAGGGCCACAGCCTTCTCTAACTCAGTGAAACTAAGCCATGCCAGGGGAGCCACCCAAGTCGGGCAGGACACGGTGGAGAGGTCTGACAGAATGTGGTCCGCTGGGGAAGGGAATGACAAACCACTTCAGTATTCTTTCCTTAGAACCCCATGAACAGTATGAAAAGGCAAAATGATAGGATACTGAAAGAGGAACTCCCCAGGTCAGTAGGTGCCCAATATACTACTGGAGATCAGTGGAGAAATAACTCAGAAAGAATGAAGGGATGGAGCCAAAGAAAAACAATACCCAGTTGTGGATGTGACTGGTGATAGAAGCAAAGTCCGATGCTGTAAAGAGCAATATTGCATAGGAACCTGGAATGTCAGGTCCATGAAACAAGGCAAATTGGAAGAAGTCAAACAAGAAATGGCAAGAGTGAACGTCAACATTGTAGGAATCAGCGAACTAAAATGGACTGGAATGGGAAAATTTAACTCAGATAACCATTGTATCTACTACTGTGGGCAGGAATTCCTCAGAAGAAATAAAGTAGCCATTATGGTCAAAAAAGAGTCTGAAATGCAGGACTTGGATGCAATCTCAAAAACGACAGAATGATCTCTGTTCATTTCCAAGGTAAATCATTCAGTATCACGGTAATCCAAGTCTATGCCTCAACCAGTAACACTGAGGAAGCTGAAGTTGAACGGTTCTATGAATACCTACAAGACCTTTTAAAACTAGCACCCAAAAGGATGTCCTTTTCATTATAGGGGACTGGAGATACACCTGGAGTAAGAGGCAAATTAGGATGTGGAAGTCAAGAAACAGCTGGATTAACAGGCAAATTAAGCCTTGGAATACGGAATGAAGCAGGGCAAAGACTTACAGAGTTTTGCCAAGAAAATGCACTGGTCATAGCAAACACCCTCTTCCAACAACACAGGAAAAGACTCTACACATGGACATCACTAGATGGTCAACACCAAATTCAGATTGATTATATTCTTTGCAGCCAAAGATGGAGAAGCTCTATACAGTCAACAAAAACAAGACTAGGAGCTGACTGTGGCTCAGATCATGAACTGCTTATTGCCAAATTCAGACTTAAATTGAAGAAAGTAGGGAAAACTACTAGACCATTTAGGGATGACCTAAATCAAATCCCTATGATTATATAATGGGAATGAGAAACAGATTTAAGGGACTAGATCTGATAGATAGAGTGCCTGATGAACTATGGACAGAGGTTTGTGACATTGTACAGGAGACAAGGGTCAAGAACATCCCCATGGAAAAGAAATGCAAAAAAGCAAAATGGCTGTCTGGGGAGGCTTTACAAATAGCTGCAAAAAGAAGAGAAGTGAAAAGCAAAGGAGAAAAGGAAATATATAAGCATCTGAATGCAGAGTTCCAAAGAATAGCAAGGAGAGATAAAAAAATAAATAAATAAAACCTTCCTCAGTAATCAATGCAAAGAAATAGAGGAAAACAGCAGAATGGGAAACATTAGAGATCTCTTCAAGAAAATTAGAGATACCAAGGGAACATTTCATGCAAAGATGGGCTCGATAAAGGACAGAAATAGTATGGCCCTAACAGAAGCAGAAGATATTAAGAAGAGGTGACAAGAATACACAGAAGAACTGTACAAAAAAAGATCTTCATGACCCAGATAATCACGATGGTGTGGTCACTCACCTAGAGCGAGACATCCTGGAATGTGAAGTCAAGTGGGCCTTAGAAAGCATCACTACGAACAAAGCTAGTGGAGGTGATGGAATTCCAGTGGAGTTGTTTCAAATCCTGAAAGATGATGTTGTGAAAGTACTGCACTGAATATGCCAGCAAATTTGGAAAACTCAGCAGTGGCCACAGGACTGGAAAAGGGCAGTTTTCATTCCAATCCCAAAGAAAGGCAATGCCAAAGAATGCTGAAACTACCACACGATTGCACTCAACTCACACACTAATAAAGTAATGCTCAAAATTCTCCAAGCCAGGCTCCAGCAATATGTGAACTGTGAACTTCCAGATGTTCAAGCTGGTTTTAGAAAAGGAAGAGGAACCAGAGATCAAGTTGCCAATATCTGCTGTATCATCGAAAAAGCAAAAGAGTTCCTGAAAAACATCTATTTCTGCTTTATTGACTATGCCAAAGCCTTTGACTGTGTGGATCACAATAAACTGTGGAAAATTCTGAAACAGATGGGAATACCAGACCACCTGACCTGCCTCTTGAGAAACCTATATGCAGGTCAGGAAGCAACAGTTAGAACTGGACATGGAACAACAGATTGGTTCCAAATAGGAAAAGGAGTACATAGGCTGTATATTGTCTCCCTGCTTATTTAACTTATATGCAGAGTATATCGTGAGAAACGCTGGGCTGGAAGAAGAACAAGCTGAAATCAAGATTGTTGGGAGAAATATCAATAACCTCAGATATGCAAATAGTATCACCCTTATGGCAGAAAGTGAAGTGGAACTAAAAGCCTCTTGATGAAGGTGAAAGTGGAGAGTGAAAAGTTGGCTTAAAGTTCAACATTCAGAAAATGAAGATCATTGCATCTGGTCCCATCACTTCATGGCAAATAGATGGGGAAACAGTGGAAACAGTGTCAGACTTTATTTTTGTGGGCTTCAAAATCACTACAGATGGTGACTGCAGTCATGAAATTAAAAGACGCTTACTCCTTGGAGAAAAGTTATGAACAACCTAGATAGCATATTGAAAAGCAGAGACATTACTTTGCCAACAAAGGTCCGTCTGGTCAAGGCTATGGTTTTTCCAGTGGCCATGTATGGATGTGAGAGTTGGACTGTAAGAAAGCTGAGCATCGAAGAATTGATGCTTTTGAACTGTGGTGTTGGAGAAGACTCTTGAGAGTCCCTTGGACTGCAAGGAGATACAACCAGTCTATTCTGAAGGAGATCAGCACTGGGATTTCTTTGGAAGGAATGATGCTAAAGCTGAAACTCCAATATTTTGGCCACCTCATGTGAAGAGTTGACTCATTGGAAAAGACTCTGATGCTGGGAGGGATTGGGGGCAGGAGGAGAAGGAAATGACAGAGGATGAGATGGCTGGATGGCATAACTGACTCGATGGACTTGAGTCTGAGTGAACTCTGGGAGTTAGTGATGGACAGGGAGGCCTGGCGTGCTGCAATTCATGGGGTTGCAAAGAGTCGGACACGAATGAGTGACTGAACTGAACTGATAGTCATTATTTAGATGCGTGTACACAATAATGTTACAACGTGGATAGAGAATAGAACTACATGAACTCTTAGATTTGTTCACAAGAAATAAAAATATATACTAAATACTTAAGAAAGCTAAAGTTTTTCTGAGCATTCAAATCTAAGTGCAATTCTATAGTATTAATGGACAATCTCTTCGAAGAAGTATGGAAAGTCCTCACAGTTTGACATGGATGGATTTGACATACAGTTGGGACACTTTGCTAATAGAAACTTCTCTTTTTGTGGAAATATTAATTTGAATAACTTTGGGGAATTTTTTCTAGTGGTAAATTTGGTTTATGGAACTGAATTATCTAGGTTTTGAGTGAGTCTAAGTGAGGAACTTACATTTTTTTTCTACTTGCTTTTATATGTGCATTTAACAGGAAAACAGTGATTTATTAAAATGTGCCCAAATTAATGTAACTGCTATGAATATCATGTCATGTTCTTTGTAAGTGACCTAGTAATGCTTTTCATTGCAAATGAAATTATTATTTTTAAAATGCAAATACAATGAAGGAAAATTATGTGTTCCAAACAAATCTATCCTAACGGGTACATGTGTAATATGGCTTGATCTTTAGACAAGATAGTTAACATGGAAGCAGTATACTCTCATTTCATCCTCCACAGATACCAGTAAAGTTAATATTTATCACCTACATATCAGAAATACAGAAATACAGATCAGAAATATGTTTCTGATTCATGTGTTTATATTAGATGGCCTGGTGCTGATTTACTCTTAAAGTCCAGGTTACGAAATGGCAAAAAGTAATACTTGGATGGAATCAGGAGTGAGAATAAAGGAGAATAATGGGTAACTCTAAAGCTGGCAAATTACACACTAAGGAATCAACAGGAGAGAGTTATTTTTATCATTACCATCATCACTAATATCTTCATTTGTTGTGAGACTGAAAACATATTTGTAAGGACTCTTTATGTGGAAAAACTTAGTAACAAATCCTCAATAATCATATTCTCTTCAGTATTAATGATTTCTTACTTCTGGCACTGAGCAAAGCAGTTTAAAACATAACATTTAATATTCATAAAACATTTGGAGCTAATTATTAACATCTCACCAATTGTAAAGTGAATATTTATTATAAGGTCTTTTTTTCTAGATGTAATAATAGTAAAAACCATCACATACATCTATGTTATTTACTGTATACCAGATACTCTCCTGAATATTTTGTGTAAATTGACCAAAGTTAATCCTCATAACAAACTAATCAGTTAATTTCATTAACTTCATTTTACAAATGATAATATTGAGGCAAACAAAGAACATGAATTATTTTCCTGAGTCATATGTAGGGAAATGTATTATATACTAAACACACCATCAAAAAATATTATTGCATTTTCTGATCTTCTTTTATAAGGTAGACTTAAAAGTTATAATGAATAATAACAATGGTTAAGGCTTGTAGCTCTGGCTTCTTCTCTATTTTAAAGGAATTTATTTTGACCTTCCATGATTCCATGTGATATTGAGATTGTTTTTTCATAAAGGTCTACTATATTAAGATCATTTTAATGCAAATATTTAGTATTAATGTTTAATAAGTATGAATATTTTTATCTATTATGTCCTTTGATATTTTAATATTGTCAGTATTGTCAATATTGTTTTTAATATTATTGTCATCTAACATTTTTCAATCTATTTTTGTCATTAAATGATAATTTTGTCATTTATGTCTCTTTTTTGAAATTTTAATGCATTATGTTGCTGGTTGTTTCATGCATGTTACTTCTTCATTGTAAAACTAAAACCTATTTAACTATGGCTTCCCTTGTGTATCAGTAGGTAAAGAATCCGCCTGCAATGCAGGAGACCTGGGTTCAATCCTGGGTTGGGACGATGCTCTGGAGAAGGGAAAAGCTACCCACTCCAGTATTCTGACCTGGAGAATTCCATGGACTATACCGTTTATGTGGTCACAACGAGTCGGACACGACTGCGTGACCTTCAGTTTAGTCTTTTTTTTCTTTTCATTACTGCATTCAATTTACTAATATTTGTCTATAATTTTTTGAGGTAAACTTTATCTGTAATTTTTGTTTTACAATTTGTATTATCTCAGTCAGATCTTACTATTAATAAATTAAGAGATGTCTCTTCCATGTTTTATCCCTGTTGTATGATTTTTAAAAATTTAAACAAATTTTGAAGTATGTGATTTTTAACATTTATAAGGTAATATGGGCTTGATTGCTTCTTTAATGGCAGGTACTTAATGTTAAAATACTGTTTGTAGCCTATTCAAATATATACCTTTTGTAGAACTAATAGCTTATGTTACTAGAAAATTAAATTCACTGATTTGTTGCTGTTCAGCTGATCAGTGGTGTCCCACTATTTGTGACCTCATGGATTACAGTGCACCAGGCTTGTCTTTCACTGATTACAGGTTTTAAAATTTGATGTCACATAATTGCACGTGTACTCTCATTATTAATTTAGTTTTCTTTCTTTCTTCTTCTTCTTCTTTTCTTTTCTTTTCTTTTTTTTTTTTTTTTACAATTTTTGTTGTGTTTCTTTCATATATTGGGACATTTTTGTTTCTCTGTTTTTCTTAATCTGACATCTCATCATTTTATTTATTTTTTGATAGTTTTAAAATTTCTTGTCTAATAATTCCACATCTTTGCCATATATGAGTCTGTTTTTGAAGCTTTATTTTGTAATATCCTAGCATCTGTGTATTTTTGTTGTTGTTGTTGTTGAGAGCTTGACATAATGTTTGGTAAAAAGAACTGAAGTAAACCAATCGTTAGGTGAGTTTTTCATGTTTACCTGGCTAAGAAACATTGGCTCAGTTTGCTTTTGCTGTTCCTGTACGAATAAGAGGCTAAACTTTCCTCTGATGATCTAACTTTTGCTGGTAGATTTCCTTAGAGGCTATTTCTTGTACAGAGCCTTGCACTTCCTTAAAAATGTAATCTTCTCACATGTAAAAGTCTTGCTTATGTGATGGCAAAGTGTGGAGGGAGGAGAAGCATTCTACAGCCCTATGATTAGATCTCAGTCTTTCAGTGAACTTGCGCCTCTTGAGACCTTCAGAAGTGCTTCTCAGCTTCCCTATTTACCAGTTACATGAGATAGAAAGTCTAGTAGCACCTGGAATTGGTTATTTCCCATTCTTTATGTTCAAAACTACAGGGGGTTCAAGTTGGGTATTTCCTTTTCTCCACATTAGTTAGGCTCAAGAAAATTAATTTCTCTTGAAGACAGGCCTTTGTTAATGAGAAAATAACTCCTGAAGTTTATTTCAAATTGGTTACTTCCCCCTCTCCCTGCTGGAAACACTAGGGAAATTTTATTTGCTCTTCACCCTGAAAACCCAGTGCTAATTCTGGAGGCAAAAATCATGACTATGCATGTGGATATAACTTAAAGCTTGACACTATTTTTTTTTTCTCTAATCCAAATTTAGTCAATAACCGTTTAGTGTTCCTCCAAAGCTCTGACCTAAGGCCTCTGAAATGTGCCTTCATCTGTCTATAAGCTCTGATTTTCTGTATTCACTCTCTCTACAGATTTCAGGGAAGAGGTTCACCTGTGACCTTAATAAGAACTACTGATTTCCAGTTTGTTCAGATTTTCTCTTCTTTAGAGGATGGAGTGATCATTTTCATTTTTCTTTTCATGACAAAGTAAAAATATCTCCTTTTAAGATGTGTTAATGCTTTTTCTTAGTATTTATTTCATTTGTTTATTTATTCAGCACTTATTTGCAATATTCTTATTCTGGCATTTGGATTCCAGCTGTGACAACACTTCCCCGGGTACATTTTCCTTTTCCTCTTACAACTGCCTTCTAAACTCAATGACTATGGTTTGCTTAGTCAGAACTGTAGTCCATTCCCATTTGGAAGGAGATGTTTTGACTCCTGCTCTATTTAGTAGGGACTAAGGAAAATGAGGTCATGGAGATCTGGGCAAGTCTAGGGTTTAACATGCAAACACCAATGTAATTTTTATTCTAGCTCAATCGTTATAAAACTAGATGAACTGGATTACCTGTATGCAGAGATGACTCACAGACAAATTTTAATGTACATGCAAAAGAGGAAAATTGCTGACCTACATTCTCAATTTTGATATTATAAAATTAGGAAAATATGCCTAATGTAACAACAGAATTGCATTGGAAAATATATGAAGTTGTTCCAATACAATGGATAGATGAGATGACTGCTATGAAATAAATAATCTGAAGGAAATAAGTAACATGAAAAAGCATTTTTAATAAGTTTAATCAAATGCCATTTTTCAAAGCTTCCTTCTTGTCTTCTTGTGTAATCTGAAACACTACATGCAATAAAATTTGATTTTTAAAAATGTGGATGGTATAGCCAAGTCCTAAGTGTTGCTCCAAAATTTGCACAGGTTCAATGAAGAAAATTCTCTTGGGTGATAACTTTTGCCCCTGCACACACAACCATTTACAAAGTGATTTGTGGCTATAAATTCAGAATATTCATGGTTTTCTAACTATGACGATCTTTTCTAAAACATACTTGTGAGTTCTTTCTTAAGAACTACTAGTTAATAGATATTTGAAAAGTTTGTAATACATTTTTCTTACAGTCATAAGTAATACCTGCCATATGAAAGAAAAGGCAATGAGAAAAATTAGGTGTATTAAGTATAGGTCAAGTATAATGTTTTTAATTAAATTTAATCATTAATACAAACAAAAAGAGTATGCAAAACATAGGTGAAGCAAAGTCTAGAGCCAATAATTATTTACCTAAACCTCTAGATATCACATTGTATACTTTAAAATTTTTTAAATATCAATCCATTTTAAAATAAACACATTATGGTTTTAAAAGCACTGTCAAATACCCAAAGTTTGGAAAAATGAAAATAGGAAAGAAACATGCTACTGAAAATGACAGCAAATTCTTACTAATCCCAGAAGGAAATTTTCCATGCAAGGTCTCTGCAAAGGTTATACTGGGACTTGCCAATGTTCAACACTACCTATTTTTCACTGACAGGCAGTATCAGGGTGGCCTGTCCTTGGAAATGTAGCAGAAGTTGAATTTAAATGCCCAAGGGCTGTTCCTGGTGCAATAGTTTGTTTAGTTAATGCAACAATTCTTCCTATAAGCATATTTATAACCCTGGTCTGTCAACATTAGTATAGTCTCCACAATATGTCAGTTTTGGGAGAAAATAAAAACATAACTAAAATCCTTGCAAGCCCTGACTATGAAATGTATTACAACTTTTGTAATCAAACCTTCCACATTCTGTTTGCTTCACTTGAATTCTTGTGGTCATCAAATCACAAAAGTACTCTCCATAATTAAAAAAAAAAAGTGGCATCATTAAAAATATATTCAAGGTATTCTATTACTTGAATTAAAATGTGTTTTCTTATCTTGTCATTTTTCCATGAGAAGTTAGCTAACATTACCCTAGAAGGCATTGTCTGTAAATGTTAAATAAACTTTTCTTCCTGGATGCTTTTTTGCAGTTGAAAAGATCAATCAATTATATAAAAACTTTTGCTAAAAGCAAAATACCTTAATATGAAATAAAGCTTGTGGCATGTTCAAACTGCAGTACCTGGTAAGGCAAAGAAAACTGATTAAGTATTATTTTGCCTTTGTCAGAAAGACCCTTAAATGTATTATTTCAATTGATTTTCTTTATGAATTTTTTATTAAACATTTGCAATTTATATTCATAAGTTCTCTGCATGAAGATAATTTTCTTAGCGGAAACTAATCAGTTAACTCATGGGAATATAACAATAAAAAATAAAGCACAATCTTCATAAAGCCTACCTCCCAGTGGTGGGAGGCCAGAAAACACCTATAATACATATGTAAAATACATTCTAGCCCCACAACTAATTTTTACTTTCTACACTTTTTTTTCATCTATGCCATCTGACCACTGGCTGAAGTTAGTAACCTAGGTTTGCATTATTAAACCTGAAAAACTGATATTCATTGCAAATCGTGATAAATTTGAGCAGTTCTTTTGAAATTTTTGCCTTTACTCTAGTAATCTCCGCTTTTTCAAGACAAGTGTTTCATTAATCTTCTTTGTTTAAATTTATTTATTTTTAACTAAAGGATAATTGCTTTACAATATTTTGTTGGTTTCCACCATACAACATGAATCAGCCATAGGTAAATATATGTCCTCTCCCTCTTGAGCTTCCCTCCCACCTTCTATTTCTTCCTATCCCTCTAGATTGTCACAAAGACCAGATTGGAGCAGCCTGAATCATACAGAAATTTCACTGGCAATCTGTTTTGTATATGACAATATGTATGTTTCAGTGTTACTTCTCAATTTGTCCCACTCTCTCATCCCCCTATTGTGTCCACAAGTCTGTTCTATATTCCTGTGTCTTGAGCGTTGCTCTGGAGATAGGTTCATCAGTATCATTTTTCTTGATTCTCTGTTTGTGTGCGTGTATGTGTGTGTGCATGTGTGTGTTGCTCAGTCAGTCACGTCTGGCTCTTTGCGACCACATGAATTGTATCTGGCAAGGTTCCTGTACCCATAGAATTCTTCAGGCAAGAATACTAGAGTTGATTGCCATTCCTTTCTTCAGGGGATCTTCCTGATTCAAGGATCAAACCTAGGTCTTCTTTTCACTGTCTGAGCCACTAAAGAAGTCCCTAGGTTCCATATATATGTGTCAATACACAATGTTTGTTTTTCTCTTTCTGACTTACTTCATCCTGTTGAACAGTGTCCAGGAGTCTTCATAGAGGTCTGGGTCGACAGTGGCATGCCTCAGGGTCAGGGTCACTGAATACAACAGTTCAGGGAGGCACAACATGCTGGCATAAGTCCTTTTGAAGGAGGTCACCATTACCAGCATTTCACTACCATAGTTTGGCTTCATGCCAAACTACAGGGAGGGAATAAATCCCCACCCATCAGCATAAAATCATATTAAAGACTTACTGAGCAGGGCCTTGACTGTGTGGATCACAATAAACTGTGGGAAATTTGGAAAGAGATGAGAATATCAGAACACCTGACCTGCCTCTTAAGGAACCTATATGCAGGTCAGGAATCAACAGATAGAACTGGACATGGAACAACAGACTGGTTCCAAATAGGAAAAGGAGTATGTCAAGGCTGTATATTGTCACCCTGGTTATTTAACATATGCAGAGTACATCATGAGAAACCCTGGGCTGGAAGAAGCACAAGCTGGAATCAAGATTGCTGGGAGAAATATCAATAACCTCAGATACGTAAATGGCATCACCCTTATGGCAGAAAGTGAAGAGGAATTAAAAAGCTTCTTGATGAAAGTGAAAGAGGAGAGTGAAAAAGTCAGCTTAAAGATCAAGATTCAGAAAATGAGGATCATGGCATCTGGTCCCATCACTTCATGGCAAATAGATGGGGAAACAGTGGAAACAGTGTCAGACTTTATTTTGGGGGCTCCAAAATCACTGCAGATGGTGACTGCAGCCATGAAATTGAAAGACACTTACTCCTTGGAAGGAAAGTTATGATCAACCTAGATAGCATATTGAAAAGGAGAGACATTGCTTTGCCAACAAAGGTCCATCTAATCAAGGCTATGGTTTTTCCAGTGGTCATGTGTGGATGTGAGAGTTGGACTGTGAAGAAAGCTGAGTGCTGAAGAATTGATGCTTTTGAACTGTGGTGCTGAAGACTCTTGAGAGTCCCTTGGACTGCAAGGAGATCCAACCAGTCCATTCTAAAGGAGATCAGTCCTAGGTGTTCTTTAGAAGGAAATATGCTAAAGCTGAAACTCCAATATTTTGGCCACCTCGTGTGAAGAGTTGACTCATTGGAAAAGACTCTGATGTTGGGAGGGGTTTGAGGCAGGAGGAGAAGGGGACAACAGAGGATGAGATGGCTGGATGGCATCACCGATTCAATGGACAGGAGTTTGGGTGAACTCTGGGAGTTGGTGATGGACAGGGAGGCCTGGCATGGTGCAGTTCATGGGATTACAAAGAATCGGACATGACTGAGTGACTGAACTGAACTGAACTGAGCAGGGCCCTGCCCACCAGAGTAAAACCCAGGTCTCCCCACAGACAGGCCCTCTCATCAGAGAGTTTCCACAAGGCTCTTATCCTCATCTATCAGAGGGCAGAGAGAATGAAATACACAATTACAGAAAACTAACCAAAATTGATCGCATGGTTCACAGCTTGTTGAACTATATGAAACAATAAGTCATGCCATGTAGAGCCACCCAAGATGGACAGGCCATGGTGGAGAGTTCTGACCAAATGTGTTCCACTAGAGAAGGAAATGGCAAACCACTTCATTATTCCTGCCTTGAGAACCCCATGAATAGTATGAAAAGGCAAAAGCATATGACACTGAAAGATGAACTTCCCAGTCAGTAGGTGGCAAAATACTACTTGAAAAGAACAGAGAAATCGCTCCAGAAGGAATGAAGGGCCTAAGTTAAAGTGGAAACAACACCTAGTTGTGGATGTGTCTGGTGGTGAAAGTCAAGTGTGATGCTATAAAGAACAACATTGAATAGGAGTCTGGAATGTTAGGTTTATGAATCAAGGTAAATTGGAAGTGATCAAATAAGAGATGACAAGAGTGAACATCATTTTAGGAATCTGTGAACTAAAATGGACACTAATGGGTGAATTTAGTTCAGATGACAATAAAATTCACAACTGTAGGCAAGAACATCTTTGAAGAAATGGAGTAATCCTTATAGTCAACAAAAGAGTCTGAAATGCATTACTTGGGTGCATCCTTAAATAATGATCAATGACAGAATGATCTCCATTTTGTTTCAAGGCAAACCATTCTGTATCACAGTAATCTAAGTCTATGTCCCAACCATTTATGCCAAAGAAGCTGAAGATGAAAGATTCTATGAAGACTTACAAGACCTTCTAGAAGTAACACCAAAAAAGATGTCCTTTCTAATCACAGAGGACTTGAATGCAAAAGTAGGAAGTCAAGAGATACCTGGAGTAATAGGCAAGTTTGGCCTTGGAGTACAAAAAGAAGCAGGGCAAAGGTTAACAGATTTTGCCAAGAGAACACATTGGTCATAGCAAACACCCTCTCCCAACAACACAACAGACAACTCAACACATGGACATCACCAATGGTCAATACTAAAATCATACTGGTATATACTTTATAGCCAAAGATGGAGAAGCTCTAAAGAGTCAACAAAAACAAGGCTGGGAGCTGACCGTAGCTCACAGCATAAACTTCTTATTGCAAAACTAAGACTTAAATTGAAGAAGGTAGGGAAAACCACTAGATTATTCAGGTATGACCTAAATCAAATCCCTTATGATTATACAGTAAAAATGACAAACAGATTCAAGAGATTAGATCTGATAGACAGAGTGCCTGGAGAAGTATGGATGGAGGTTCATGACATTGTACAAGAGACAGTGATCAAAACAATCTACAAGAAAAATAAATGCAAAAAGGTTGTCTGAGGAGGCCTTACAAATGGCAAAGAAGCAAAGGCAAAGGAGAAGTGAAAGGCAAAGGAGAGAGCTATACCCATCTGAATGCAGAATTCCAAAGAATAGCAAGGAGAGATAAAAGACCTTTGTAAGTGATCAATGCCAGGAAATAGAGGAAGTAATAGAATGAGAAAGACTAGAGATCTTGTCAAGAAAATTAGACACACCAAGGGCATATTTCATGCAATGATGAGCACAATAAAGGGCAGAATGTTATGAACCTAACAGAAGCTGAATATATTAAAAAGAGATGGCAAGAATACATAGAAGAACTATACAAAAAAAGATCTTCACGACCCAGATAACCATGATGGTGTAATCATTAATCAAGAGAGAGACACCCTGGATGGAGTCTGAAGTCAAGTGAGCTAGTGGAGGTGATAGAATTCCAGCTGAGCTATTTCAGATCCTAAACCACGATGCAGCTAAAGTGCTACACTCAATATTCCAGCAAATTTGGAAAACTCATCAGTCAAAGGTCAGTTTTCATTCCAATCCCTAAAAAGGCAATGCCAAAGAATGTTCAAGCTGCTGCACAATGGCACTCATATTAAACCCTAAGTAAGGCAATGGCACCCCACTCCAGTACTCTTGCCTGGAAAATCCCATGGATGGAGGAGCCTGGTAGGCTGCAGTCCATGGGGTCCCGAAGAGTCGGACACGACTGAGCGACTTCACTTTGACTTTTCACTTTCATGCATTGGAGAAGGAAATGGCAACCCACTCCAGTATTCTTGCCTAGAGAATCCCAGAGATGGGGGAGCCTGGTGGGCTGCTGTCTATGGGGTCACACAGAGTCGGACATGACTGAAGCGACTTAGCAACAGCAGTAGCAACAAAGTAATGCTCACAATTCTCCAAGCTTTACTTCAACAGTACGTGAATTGAGAACTTCCAGATGTTCGACCTGGATTTATAAAAGGCAGAGGAAACAGAGGTCAAATTGCAAAAATCCATTGGATCCTAGAAAAAGCAAGAGAATTTCAGAAAAACAAACAAACAAACAAACATCTACTTCTGCTTCAATAACCATGCTGGTTTAAAACTCAGTATTCAAAAAACTAAGATCATGGCATCGGTCCCATAACTTCATAGTAAATAGATGGGGAAACAATGGAATCATGATGGACTTTGCTTTCTTGGGCTCCAAAATCACTGCAAATTGTGACTGCAGCCATGAAATTAAGATGCTTGCTCCTTGGAAGAAAAGTTATGACCAAACTAGACAGTATATTAAAAAGCAGAGACATTATTTTGCGAACAAAGGTCCATCTAGTCAAGGTTATGGGTTTTCCAGTAGTCATGTATGGATATGAGAGCTGGAGTATAAAGAAAGCTGAGCACTGAAGAATTGATGCTTTTGATCTGTGGTGTTGGAGAAGCCCCTTGAGAATCTCTTGGACTGCAAGGATATCAAACCAGTCAATTCACCTATGGCTGATTCGTGTCAATGTATGGCAAAACAAATATAGTATTGTAATTAAAAAATAAATAAATTTAATAATAATAATAAAAAAGAAAAGAAAAATAAAAAAGATAAATCAAAAAAAAATAAAATAAAGGAAATCAGCCCTAAATATTTATTGAGAGGACTGAAGCTGAGGCTGAAACTCTAATACTTGGGCCACCTGATGTGAAGAGCTGACTCATTTGAAAAGGGCCTGATGCTGGAAAATGTGAAGGCAGGAGGAGAATGTAATGTCAGGAGACAAGATGGTAGATGCAATCATTGATTCAATAGACATGAGTTTGAGCTCCAGGAGATGGTGAAGGACAGCGAAGCCTGGCAAAATCCATGTGGTCAGATAGAGTTGGACATGACGGAGCAACTGTTCAACAAATGTCATTCACCTTATTAGAACTGAGCCTAATGCTTTCCTTTTTATAACTGAGTAATATTCCATTGTGTATATGTATCACATCTTCTTTTTCCATTCACCTGTCAATGGACATCTAAGTTCCTTTGAATTTTTCAGGCAAGAATACTGAAGTGTGTTGTCTTCTCCTTCTTCAGGGTATCTGTCTGACCCAGGGATCAAATCTGGGTCTCCTGCATTGCAGGCAGATTCCTTACTGTCTGAGCCACCAGGGAAGCCTTTCTATGTTCTAGTTGCTGTAAATAGTGCTGCAGTCATCACTGAGGTTCAGTTCAGCTCAGATCAGTTCAGTAGCTCAGTCAGGTCTGACTCTTTGTGACCCTATGAACTGCAGCATGCCAGGCTTCACTGTTCATCATCAACTCCAGGGCCTTGATGTCCATCGAGTCGATGATGCCATCCAAATATCTCATCCTCTGTCATCTTGTTCTCCTGCCTTCAATCTTTCCTAGCATCAGGGTCTTTTTCAATAAGTCAGTTCTCTGCATCAGGTGGCCAAAGTGTTAGAGCTTCAGCTTCAGGATCAGTCCTTCCATTAAATATTCAGGACTGATTTCTTTAGGACTGACTGATTTGATGTTCAGACTTGACTCTCAAAAGTTTTCTCCAACACCACAACAAGTTTAAAAGCAACAATTCTTCAGCACTCAGCTTTCTTTATGGTCTAAGTCTCACATCCATCCTTGACTACTGGAAAAATATAGCTTAGACTAGATGGATCTTTGTCGGCAAAGTAATGTTTCTGCTTTTTAATATGCTGTGTAGGTTTGTCATAGCTTTTCTTCCAAGGAGCAAGGGTTTTTATATTTCATGGCTGCAGTCACCTTTGGCAGTGATTTTGAAGCCCAAGAAAATAAAGCCCATCACTGTTTCCATTTTTTCCCATCTATTTGCCATGAAGTGATAGGACTGGATGCCATGATCTTCATTTCAGCTTTTTACTCTCCTCTTTCACCTTCATCAAGAGGCTCTTTAGATCCTCTTCGCTTTCTGCCATAAAGGTTGTGTCATCTGCAAATCTGAGGTTATTGATATTTATCCTGGCAATCTTGATTCCAACTTACGCTTTATCCAGCCCTGCATTTCACTTGATGTACTCTGTATGTAAGTTAAATAGCAGGGTAACAATATACAGCCTTGAAGCACTCCTTTCGCAGTTTGGAACCAGTTCATGTTCCATGTCTGGTTCTAACTGTTGATTCTTGACCTGCATACATGTTTCTCAATAGGCAGGTAAGGTGGTCTGGTATTCCCATCTCTTTAAGAATTCTCCATAGTTTTTGATCCACACAGTTCAAGTGAATGAATCAGAATTAGATGTTTTTCTGGAACTCTCTTGCTATTTTGATGATCCAACGTATGTTGGCAATTTGATCTCTGATTCCTCTCTCTTTTCTAAATCTGGCTTGAACATCTGGTACTTTGAAAAATTTTTGGCATTGCCTTTCTTTGGGGTTGGCATGAAAACTGACCTTTTCCAGTTCTGTGGCCTCTACTGAGTTTTCCAAATGTCTTTGAAATGTGTCTTTTTCAATTATGGTTTCCTTAGGTTATATGTGCAGTAGTGGGGTTTGGGGGCCATATGGTTTATGGCCCCCAAAATTTATTTCTAATTTTTAAGGTAACTCCATACTATTTTCCATAGTGGCTGTTTCAATTTGCATTCCCACCAAAAGTGCAAGGTTCCCTTTTTCCACACCCTCTCCAGCATTTATTGTTTGTAAATTTTTTGATGATAGCTATTCTGACCAGTACAAGGTGATGTTTCATTTTAGTTTTGATCTGCATTTCTCTAATAATGAGCCATGTTAAGCATCTTTGGTTTACTACTCATCTGTATGTCTTTGATGAAATATCTGGCTAGGTCTTCTGCCCACACTTTTACCTGTTTGTTTTTCTGGTATTGAGCTGCATGAGTTGCTTGTATATTTTGGAGAGTAATCCTTTGTCAATTGTTTCATTTGCTACTGTTTTCTTCTGTTCTATGGTTGTCTTCTCACCTTGTTTATCATTTCCTTCACTGTGCAAAAGTCTTTAAGTTTGATTAGGTACCATATTTTTATAATTAGATCCCATTTATGTTTATTTTTATTTATATTACTCTAGAAGTTGCTTACAGTGGATCTTGCTGTAATTTATGTTAAAGAGTGTTCTGCCTGAGTTTTCCTCTAAGAGTTTTATAGTTTCTAGTCCTATGTTTAGGTCTTTAATCCATTTGAGTTCATTTTTGTGTCTTGTGTTAGGAAGTATTCTACTCTTAACCATATAGCTGTCCAGTTTTCCTAGCACCAATTATTGGAGAGACTATATTTTCTCCATTGTATATTCTTGCCTCATCAAAAATAAGGTGCCCATAGGCGCATATGTTTATCTCTAGGCTTTCTATGATGGTCCATTGGTCTGTATTTCTGTTTTTGTGCTGATACCAAACTATCTTGTTGACTACGGCTTTGTAGTATAGTCTGAAGTCAGGCAGGTTGATTCTGTCAGTTCCATTCTTCCTTCTCAAGACTGCTTTGGCTATTCAGGGTCTTTTGTGTTTCCATACAAATTGTGAATTTTTTTGTTCTTGTTTTCTGAAAAATACCATTGGTAGCTTCATATGGATTGCACTGAATCTATAGATTGCTTTGGGGAGTATAGTCTTTTACACAATATTGATTCTTCTAATCCAGGAACATGGCATAGCTCTCTGTTTGTGTTGTCTTTGATTTCTTTCTTCAGTATCTTATCACTTTTCTGCATATAAGTCTTTTGTCTCTTTAGGTAGATTTATTCCTAGGCATTCTATTCTTTTTGTTGCAATGGTGAATTGGACCATTTCCTCAATTTCTCTTCCTGACTTATTGTTAGTGTATAAGAATGCAAGGGATTTCTGTGTATTAATTTTATATTCTGCAAGTCTGCTATATTCACTGAGTAGCTCTAGTAATTTTCTGGTGGCCTCTTTAGGGATTTCTGTGTATAGTATCATGGAATCTGCAAACACTGAGAGTTTTACTTCTTCATTGCCAATCTGGATTCCTTTTACTTCTTTATCTTCTCTGATTGCTGTGGCTAGGACTTCCAAAATATGTTGAATAACAGTGGTGAGAATGATCAGCCTTGCTTTGTTCCTGATCTTAAAGAAAACGCTTTCAGTTTTTCACCATTAAGAATAATGTTTCTTGTGGGCTTGTATCACCCATTTATGATAGAAACTCCCCAGAAAGTAGGCATAGAAGGAACATACCTCAACATAAGGGCCATATATGACAAATTGTTAATCTTCTATCTCTTCTACTCCTCCCTCTCTGGTTTTCCTTGCATTAATCATTCCTCCTTGGTACTTCTCCCTGTGTTCAGAATTTTTTTTTTTCCTCCTCACTCTACGTACACAACATAGGTGATCTCATTAACTCTCATGCCTCATTTTCAATCCATATTTTCCTAAGCAATACACTTCTATCCCTGTCCTGAAGCCAGAGATTTTCTACTCACTAGAGTCTCATCTCATCCCCCCCACCCACTACTGCCCGCAAAGCTCTTTTCTGCTGTACCCATTATTATCCCATAGGTAAATCTGACTCCACCCTTTCCTCAGCCTCATTCCTTCAATGTATTCACTGACTAACATCCTTCCTACCTTATGTTTCTGTAATCCATTTACTTCCTGCCATGAGTGGGACTGTCTCAGCTCAGGCCACCAGTATCCCTCAGCTGGATCATATCATGTTAATATGTAGCTTCTTTGTACTAGTCTTTGCCTCTAGGCCTTTTCCACTTTATTTTTTTCTGCATTCCAGTAGGGTGAGCTTTCAATGTAAATCTTGCTCCCATCATCTTTTCAGCCTGAAATTCTTTGGATATAGTCCAGGTTCATTAAAACAGTTCATTAGCTGACCCCTGGTTATTTCTCTAGCTTCATCTTTTTTCATTTCTCTGATTTATACGCTAATGTCCAGATGTACATATCTCTCATATATGAGTCTCCTTACAAGTTCTTTCCTCTTCCCGAAATACATTTTCCAGCACTTTCCACATATCTAATTCCTACTTAATGAAGTATATAGCTGAAGAGTACAGAATTCCATGCCAGACAAACCTGAACTCAAATATTAATTTTGTCATTTGTACTGCAATTTGAGTTGGAAAGGATGTTGAGACTTTGTAAGTCTTTAAAATGGGGATAATTATAGAACTTATTTGGTAGGGTTGTGGAAAGTGTTAAGTGTCTTAGGTATGTCAAGGTCTAAGTCCAGTGCCTTGTGAAGGAGGAAAAAATATGCCACTGCAAATATGCCACTTTGACATAAGGATTATTTTGAATTTAAGGCAACTGAAAAGCAACAGACACAGGAAGTGTTCTCTGCCATCCCTTTCTCTATCTCAAAGCAGGACATAATTTTCCTCTGTGAAGATGTCTTTCCTATATTAAGATGAAGAACACTCATCACTCGACACTGATGAGAGAAGCATACAGGAGTTTGCAAAAGCAGATTTTACTAAAATAGAGATAAAATAACCTTGATCTCCCATGAGCTCCCCCATATATTTCCTCTCCCCCTCCCCATGATTTCTCATCCTCTGAAGCCCAAATTCCCTTTCCTTTGTTAAAATGATATATAAGTCCTCAGATCTACCTGTTTCTTTGAAGTTCATTTCTTTTGTGAACTTCTGTGAATGCAAAATGTTAATAAAATTGAATGTCTTCTTTGTCCTTTGATCTGATTTTTGGTTGTGTAATTTGCAGGCTCCCGTTTTCAAGCCTAAGAGAGTAAGGAAGAAATTTTCTCCTCAACACTGGCTTAGAGGGCAGGTATCAGATTTAACTCACAATTCCCAGTGCTTGCTGTGCAAAAGTTAATATATATGTATGTTTTATTATATATCAATTTTTTAAAAAAAATAACTGTTATTTGATAAAGATTATGTGATATTAACAATTCTTAAAGACCATTTTATTCCCAGGATTTTCATTTTTAGTTTGCTTGCACACACTAGAAAAGTCTCAAAATACTTTCAATGAACACATAATAAATAATTCCACTTAAAAATCTAAAATCCATATTTGTAGCATGGTCTGCATTATTTGAGATATAGAAATTATTTAATAGCTTTAAATTTTGACAGTTAATCTTTACTCTTGCTTATACCATCTTTGAGGGATAAAAGTTCTCTGAAAAGTAAGTGGTCCCTGAATTTAATATAACTTGGATGATTTCTATGATACTTAAAAACAGCTAAAGGCATCTTTATGTCCTTTCCTTCCTACCAATCAACACTGACTAAGGATTTTCTAACTACATGACTACAATGTAAATAGATCAGATCAGCAGTGCAGTATCACTCATTTATGAGGATAAATAACCATTATTATAGTCACTGGCAACTGCTGCTGCTGCTGCTGCTGCTGCTAGGTCGCTTCAGTCATGTCCGACTCTGTGTGATCCCATAGATGGCAGCCCACCAGGCTCCCCTAACCCTGGGATTCTCCAGGCAAGAACACCGGAGTGGGTTGCCATTTCCTTCTCCAATGCCTGAAAGTGAAAGTGAAGTCGTTCAGTCATGTTCGACTCTTCGCGACCCCACGGACTGCAGCCTACCATGCTCCTCTTTCCAAGGGATTTTCCAGGCAAGAGTACTGGAGTGGGTTGCCATTGCCTTCTCCACTGGCAATTATTTTAACATAAAAGGTGAGGAAATGATTGTGCTTCTTGATAGGATGCACCTATAAATCATACTCTCTTCCACAACACATAAACAGTGGGCAGAAAAGAGATAAGGATAGAAAAATTGAAGACTATACACATCTCATTCCAATTCCCCCATGGCAATAAAAAACATTATGACATGGTTAATGCAAACATCTTGCAGAAATTTCACATTTAGCAGCATTTCCAGTTGGCAGTCTATTCAGCAGCTATACATTTAGCTGCTACAAACAAGATAGGAACTATGATCTGACATGTTAAGTGAAATTAAATTAATATCAAAATTTCATGTATAAACTCTAACTATGGCTCAGATGGTAAAGAATCTGCCTGCAATGCAGAAGACCTGGGTTTGATCCCTGGGTCAGAAAGATTTCCTGGAGAAGGAAATGGCAACCCAATCCAGTATCCTTGCCTGGAGAATCCCACGGACAGAGGAACCTATTGGGTTTTAAAGAGTCAGATACGACTGAGCAAGCAACACTTAAAAAGTAATAATTTATGATTGGGTGATTTGGTTTTAGTAACAAAATGTTCTACAAATTTATCTCATATGATCTCTTATCCCTGAGGTAATTATAATGCACAGAGGGATATCTTATTTGTAGTAAAGTAAGCAAGGCTGTTCAAATGCTTTCAAAGATGTACAGCAGGTTTTCAGAATTCACGAGGAAATTTTTGATATGACAGCATATCTCTAAGTTTGTACTTGTTTCCTATTGCTGTTATAACAAACTGCCACAAACAAATTGCCGCAAACTTAGTGCCTTGAAACAACACAGATTTATTACCTTGAAATTCTATAGATCACAGGTCCAACACAAGTCTCACTGGGCTAAAATCTAGGAGTTGGCAGGTTTTTTTGCTCTTTACTCGAGGCTCTATGGGAGAATTTGAGTTTTTCTTTTCCTTTGCTGCTTCTAGGGGCCTTGAGCATTCCCTGACTGCCAGTCTGCTCACCTCATTTTCAAAGCCAGCAAGGGTGCATGGTGTCTCCAATGCTCACATCTCTCTCTGGCTCTCACTTCTTCCACTTTTAAGGACCCTTTTAATTACACTCATATGCACTCCCAGATTATTTAGGATAATCTCCTTATTTTAGTTGCCAACTTCCACTGGGTCATCGAAAAAGCAAGAGAGTTCCAGAAAAAAACATGTATTTCTGCTTTACTGACTATGCTAAAGTCTTTGACTGTGTGGATCACAATAAACTGTGGAAAATTCTGAAAGAAAGGGGAATAACAGACCACCTGACCTGCCTTTTGAGAAACCTATATGCAGGTCAGGAAGTAACAGTTAGAACTGGAAATGGAACAACAGACTGGTTACAAATAGGAAAAGGAGTATGTCAAGGCTGTATATTGTCACCCTGCTTATGTAATTTATATGCAGAGTACATCATGAGAAATGCTGGGCTGGAAGAAACACAAGCTGGAATCAAGATTGCTGGGAGAAATATGAAAAACCTCAGATATGCAGATGACACCACCCTTATGGCAGAAAGTGAAGAGGAACTAAAAGCCTCTTGATGAACAGGAAAGAGGAGAGTGAAAAAGTTGGCTTTAAGCTCAACATTCAGAAAACGAAGATCATGGAATTTGGTCCCATCACTTCATGGGAAATAGATGGGGAAACAGTGGAAACAGTGTCAGACTTTATTTTGGAGGGCTCCAAAATCACTGCAGATGGTGATTGCAGCCATGAAATAAAAAGACATCTACTCTTTGGAAACAAAGTTATGACCAACCTAGATAGCATATTCAAAAGCAGAGACATTACTTTGCCAACAAAGGTCTGTCTAGTCAAGGCTATGTTTTTTCCAGTGGTCATGTATGGATGTGGAAGTTGGTCTGTGAAGAAAGCTGAGTGCTGAAGAATTGATGCTTTTTGAACTGTGGTGTTGGAGAACACTCTTGAGAGTCCTTTGGACTGCAAGGAGATCCAACTAGTCTATTCTAAAGGAGATCATTCCTGGGTGTTCTTTGAAAGGAATGATGCTAAAGCTGAAACTCCAGTACTTTGGCCACCTCATGTGAAGAGTTGACTCATTGGAAAAGACTCTGATGCTGGGAGGGTTTGGTGGCAGGAGGAGAAGGCTACTACAGAGGATGAGATGTCTGGATGGCATCACTGACTCGATGGACGTGAGTTTGAGTGAACTCTGGGAGATGGTGACGGACAGGGAGGCCTGGTGTGCTGCAGTCTATGGGGTTGCAAAGAGTTGGACACGACTGAGTGACTGAACTGAACTGAATCTTATCAGTCAGAGATCACCAGAGAAACCAAACAAATAAGGTGGGTATACACATATGTGGGAGAGAGAGAGAGAGAGAGAGAGAGATTCATTTTTAAGAATTAGCCCATGCAATTAAGGGGGCCGGCATGTCCAAAGTTGGTGGCAAAGCCCACAAGATGGAGACCCAGGGAAAACCTGACTTCAAATTTCAAGACTGAAGGCAATCTGGGTCAAAATCCTCTTTTCTCAGGGCATGTAGCCTTTTCCTTAACTGATTGGATGAGGTCCAACCTCGTTACGGAAATTAACCTGCTTTATGCTAAATCTATTGAATTAAATGTTAATCTCAACTGAAAAACACTTTCATTGGACATCTGGACTGATCTTTGACCAAATATTTGCGTACTGTGGCCTAGTTAACAAAGCTGACATACACAGTTAAACATCACAAGTGTTAACCTTAATTCCATCTGCAAACTTAATTCCCACTTGTTGTAGAATTAATTTATCTTGGGTTCCAGGAGGTTGACATCTTTTGGCATTTACTATCATGAATACCACAGTGTGTGCATTTCCGTGCATGCTGTAATTTGCGTTTTTCTTTGCCCATACTTTTGTTTGTATTTGTCCTTTGTGCACAACTTACATTACTCATTTGTACAAATACTATTGGAGAGGGAATGGCAAACCGCTTCAGCATTTTGCCTTGAGAACTCCATGAACAGTGAAAAGGCAAAAATGTATAACACTGAAAGATGAAACCCCCAGGTCGGTAGGTGTCAAATATGCTACAGGAGAAGAGCCAAGAAACAGCTTGAGAAGGAATGAAGAGGGTGAGCCAAAGCAGAAACAACACTCACTTATAGATGAGTCTGAAGATGAAAGTAAAGTCTGATGCTGTAAAGAACAATATTCCATAGGAAACTGGAATGCTAGGTTCATAAATATAGGCAAATTGGAAGTGGTCAAACAGGAGATGAAAAGATTGACACTTTAGGAATCAGTGAACTAAAATGGGCAGGAAAGGGCGAATTTAATTCAGATGATGATAAACTCTACTACTGTGGGCAAGAATCCCTTAGAAGAAAAGGAATAGCCATCATAGTCAACAAAAGAGATCAAAATGCAGTACTTGGGTGCAATCTCAAAAATAAAATAATGATCTCCATTTGCTTCCAAGGCAAATCATTCAATATCACAGCAATCCAATCTATGCCCCAACCATTAATGCTAAGGAAGTTGAACTTGAATGGTTCCATGAAGACCTACAAGACCTTATAGAAACAACACACACACACACACACAAATTCCCTTTTCACCATAGGGGACTGATATGAAAAAGTAGGAAGTCAAGAGATACCTGGAATAACAGGCAAGTTTGGCCTTGAAATATAAAATGAAGCAGAGCAAACACTAACAGAGTTTTTTGTTTGTTTGTTTTTGCTAAGAGAATGCACTGGTCATGGCAAATACCCTCTTCATACAACACAAGAGAGGACTGCATAAGTGGACATCACCATATGGCTAATACTGAAATCAGATTGATAACATGCTTTGCAGCCCAAAATGAAGAAGTCCTATACAGTCAGCAAAAACAAGACCGGGAGCTGATGATGGCTCAGATCATGAAATCTTTATCGCAAAATTCAGACTTATATGGAAGAAAGTCAGGAAAACCACTAGGCCATTCAAGTATGACCTAAATCAAATATATGATTATACAATGGAAGTGACAAATAGGTTCAAGGTGGTGACCAAAGCCATGCCCAAGAATAGAAAATGCAAAATGGCAAAATGGTAGTCTGAGGAGGCTTTACAAATAGCTGTGAAAAGAGGAGAAGTGAAAGGAAAGATATTCCCATCTGAATGCAGAGTTCCAAAGAATTGCAATAAGAGATAAGAAAGCCTTCCTCAGCAATCAATGCAAAAAAATAGAGGAAAACGACAGAATGGGAAAGACTAGTGATCTCTTCAAGAAAATTAGAGATACCAAGGGAACATTCAGAGAAGGCAATGGCACCCTACTCCAGTACTCTTGCCTGGAAAATCCATGGATGGAGGAGCCTGGTAGGCTGTAGCCCATAGGGTCGCTAAGAGTTGGACAAGACTGAGCGACTTCACTTTCAGATTTACTTTCATGCATTGGAGAAGGAAATTGCAACCTACTCCAGTGTTCTTGCCTGAAGAATCCCAGGGATTGGGAAGCCTGGTGGGCTGCCATCTATGGGGATGCACAGAGTTGGACATGACTGAATCGACTTAGCAGCAGCACCAGCCACAAGGGAACACTTTCATGCAAAGATGGGCACAATAAAGGACAGAAATGATATGGACCTAACAGAAGCAGAAGAGATTAAGAGGTGGCAAGAGTTCACAGCACTACACAAAAAGATCTTAATGATCTAGAAAACCATGATGGTGTGATAATTCAAGTAGAGCCAGACACCCTGGAATGTGAAGTCAAGTGGGCCTTAGGAAGCATTACTATAAACAAAGCTAGTGAAGGTGATGGAATTCCAGCTGAACTATTTTAAATACTAACAATGATGCAGTTAAAGTGTTACATCAGTTCATTTCAGTTCAGTTCAGTCGCTCAGTCATGTCTAACTCTGTGTGACCCCATGAATCGCAGCACACCAGGCCTCCCTGTCCATCACCAACTCCTGGAGTTCACTCAAACACATGTCCATCAAGTTGGTGATGCCATACAGCCATCTCTTCCTCTGTCGTCCCCTTCTCCTCCTGCCCCCAATCCCTCCCAGCATCAGAGTCTTTTCCAATGAGTCAGCTCTTAGCATGAGGTGGCCAAAGTACTGGAGTTTCAGCTTTAGCATCATTCCTTCCAAAACACCCAGGAATGATCTCCTTTAGAATGGACTGGTTGGATCTCCTTGCAGTCCAAGGGACTCTCAAGAGTGTTCTCCAACATCACAGTTCAAAAGCATCAATTCTTCGGTGCTCAGCTTTCTTCACAGTCAAACTTTCACATACATGACCACTGGAAAAACCATAGCCTTGAGTAGACAAACATTTGTTGCCAAAGTAATGTCTCTGCTTTTTAATCTGCTATCCAGGACTAGACGGAACTTTGTTGGCAAAGTAATGTCTCTCCTTTTAATATGCTATCTAGGTTGATCAAAACTTTCCTTCCAAAGAGTAGGTGTCTTTTAGTTTCATGGCTGCAATCACCATCTGCAGTGATTTTGGAGCCCCCAAAAATAAAGTCTGACACTGTTTCCACTGTTTCCCCATCTATTTCCCATGAAGTGATGGGACCAGATGCTATGATCTTCGTTTTCTGAATGTTGAGCTTCAAGCCACCTTTTCACTCCTCTTTCACTTTCATCAAGAGGCTTTTTAGTTCCTCTTCACTTTCTGCCATAAGGGTGGTGTCATCTGCATATCTGAGGTTATTGATATTTCTCCTGGCAATCTTGATTCCAGCTTGTACTTCTTCCAGCCCAGCATTTCTCATGATGTATTCTGTATATAAGTTACATAAGCAGGGTGACAATATACAGCTTTGACATACTCCTTTCCCGATTCAGAACCAGTCTGTTGTTCCATTTCCAGTTCTAACTGTTGCTTCCTGACCTGCATATAGGTTTCTCAAGAGGCTGGTCAGGTGGTCTGATATTCCCATTTCTTTCAGAATTTTCCACAGTTTATTGTGATCCACACAGTCAAAGGCTTTGGCATAGTCAATAAAGCAGAAATATATTTTTTTTGGAACTCTCTTTCTTTTCCCATGATCCAGCAGAGGTTGGCAATTTGATCTCTGATTACAGTCAATATACCAGAAAATTTGGAAAATTTAGCAGTGGCAACAGGATTGGAAAAGGTCAGTTTTCATGCCAATCCCAAAGAAAGGCACTGCTGAAAAATGTTCAGACTACCACACAATTACACTCATTTCACATGCTAGCAAAGTAATGCTCATAACTTTCCAAGCCAGTCTTCAACAGTATGTGAACCGTGAACCTCCAGGTATTCAAGCTGGGTTTAGAAAAGGCAGAGGAATCAGAGATCAAATTGACAACATCTGTTGGATCATTGAGAAAGCAAGAGAATTCCAGAAAAAGCATCTACTTCTGCTTTATTGACTATGCCAAAGCCTTTAACTGTTTGGATCACAAGAAACTATGGAAAATTCCTAGAGAGATAAGAATAATAGACTACCATACCTGTCTCCTGAGAAACCTTATATAGGTCAAGAAACAACAGCTGGAACTGGACATGGAAAGGACTGATTAAAAATTGGGGAAGGGCTACCTGAAGGCTGTATATTGTCACCTGCTTATTTAACTTATGGGCTTCCCTGGTGGCTCAGTTGGTAAAGAATCTGCCTGCAGTGTGGGAGACCTGGGTTCAATTGCTGGGTTGGGAAGATCCCTGGAGAAGGGTATGGCTACCCACTCAAGTATTCTGGACTGTACAGATCATGGGATCTCAAAGAGTCAGATATGAATGAGTGACTTTCACACACTAATCAGCTTTTATGCAGAGTACATCATGTGAAATGCTAGGCTAGATGAAATCAAGCTGGAATCAAGATTGTTGGGAGAAATATCAACAGCCTCAAATATGCAGATAACACCACCCTAATAGCAAAAAGCAAAGAATTAAAGAGCCTCCTGATGAATGTGAAAGAAGAGAATTAAAAAACTGACTCAAAAGGTCTGTTCATAGAGTCAAAGCTCTGCTTTTTCTAGTAGTGATGTATGGCTGAGAGATCTGGACCATAAAAAAGGCTAAAGTGAAAAGGAAAGTGAAGTCGCTCAGTCGTGTCCGATTCTTTGCGACCCCATGGACTGTAGACTACCAGGCTCTTCTGTCCATGGGATTTTCCAGGCAATAGTACTGGAGTGGATTGCCATTTCCTTCTCCAGGTGATATTCCCAACCCAGGGATTGAAACCAGGTCTCCGGCATTGTACACAGATGCTTTTCTGTCTAAGCCACCAGGGAAGTCCCACCTGAGCACCAAAGAATTGATGCTTTTGGACTGTGGTGCTGGAGAAGACTCTTTGAATTCCATGGACAACAAGGAGATCAAACCAGTCAATCCTAAAGGAAATCAACCCTGAATACTCATTGGAAGGACTGATGGTAAAGCTGAAGCTTCAATACTTTGGCCACCTGATGCAGAGAGCCAACTCACTGGAAAAGTCCCTGATGTTGGGAAGGATTGAGGGCAGGAGGAGAAGAGTGTAACAGAGGATGAGATGGTTGGATTGCATCATCAATTCAGTGGACATGATTTTGAGAAACTCCAGAAGATAGTGAAGGACAGGGAAGCCTGACATGCTGCAGTTCATGGGTTCACAAATAGTCAGATATGACTGAGTGGCTGAACAACCACTATTGTTGTTGAGCACTATTCATGCCCAAAACTCACAGCATAAATTGTAACCATATCCTTCCCTGAATTTTCTCTAATCTCTTGTTTCCTAACCTTCTTTAATAGTCCAAATTCTATTTTTAGCAGTATGTTGTTTGGTTCATTTGTTTTTCTGAAGTCTTGCACAGACAGAAAAGTTGTATTCATAATCAGTTATTCCCAGTTATATACCCAGTGCTTAATTTATGTGTAATTTTACAAAAATGGATAATCAAAAGAGAGACTTATCCAACAAAGATGAAACTGCAGCAAATAAAAGTGATAATGCTGGATTTCAAATTTAAATTGAAGGTATATGAATTTATAGAAGAAATAGCTGACCATGGGAATGTTGACACAGTTGTCATTCTACAGAGACTAGATATGCATACAGAGAAACTTAGTCTAGGCATTATCAAAATAAATGAGAAAAATTATTGTGACAAAAAGATGAAAATGTTCCAGGGAAGTGACACTGGCAAAAACTTTTCATTAAAGGAACTGAGATATATTTCATAACATTTAAAACTGCAAAGGTTAAATTGTTGAAAGCTTATCCAAATTTAGGAAGGAGTCATAATTCATCAAAGCATAGAAAGATACTATGTTTCATAAATCTTATGTTGAGAAAAGGAGAGCATTTTTCAAACTTGATAAGATTAAAAACAACAGAAAAGTAATACTCTAATACTCAATATTTCTAATGTTTATTATTAGAGTATTCTACATACACATTAGCTGCACTGGGCTTTTTAAAAATTCTATATATTTGACCAGCAGTTAGCTTTTCCCCATCTATTAGAGAGTTTTTAGTGTTTTAATAACTATAACAAACAAAAGGGTCACAGAGCAATTATCATTATCCCATTGATTTTTAAGATTACTTGCACTGACATTTTTAGAGTTTACATATTGCCATTCTATTTATACGTATTTGTATGTAAGTTCAGTTTTTGTTTAATGTTAGGGTTTTTTTTTTTTCCCCTGACATATGATTAACAGTCTCAACATAGTTTTAGATACTGTAATTTAAAAAGAAAAAATAAAAGCATATTACAGAGATATGAAAAAATCTATAATTTTGAAGAAGGGAATGTTATATTTTATAAAATAATAACAGCTTATAAACAATGAGTCCACACCAACATTTAGGACAACATCTTTTAAAATCTCAGTCAGATAAATCCTGATAGTTTAATTAATGCTTTTTCAATATGCTGGTAATCTTCTTATGAAAACTTGGAATTTTGAAAAGAAAATGTCTGTAAAAAACTAAGACTTTCTTGGCCCTAACAATAATATTTTATGTAATATGCCTCAAAAATCTGTAATTAGACAAAAGGAAACTCTAAATAAAATTTTTCTTTATATAAGCAGAAAAAAAGAATAGAAATAACTTTGTTAAAAAATACAGGATATACAGCAGCCAACACAGATTTTGGGCACTGCTTGCAAGCAATAATAGCTTGGGTTTAATAAAATTTTACAACCAATTAAAGGATAATTTAACTAAACTTTTTAATCAAGTTATTTGTTTCAATAGTTATATAATCTTTTAAAATAAGAATCTTATTTTTAACAAACCACTTAAATTCTCTATGCTGATTTTCACCAAACTTAATCAAATAGGAATTCCTAAATGCATTAAAATTATTAATTGCTAAGTTGCGTCTGACTCTTGTGATCCCATGGACTACTGTAGCCCACAAGGCTCCTCTCTCTACGGAATTATCCAGACTAGAATACTAGAGTCAGTATTTCCTTCTCCAGGGGATCTTCCCAATCCAGGGACTGAACCTGGGTCCCCAGTATTGCAGGCAGATTCTTTACCATCTGAGCCACCAGCGAATCACCTTATATATACATATTTATATGTAACTACTTATAATTATGAAAGCATGTAAATGTATATAAAGAGACTTTGGCCACCTGATGTGAAAAGCCCAACTCATTGGAAAAGACCCTGATGCAGGGAAAGACTGAAGGAAAAGAAAAATGGGCATCAGAGGTTAAGATGGTTAGATAGCATCACTAACTCAATGGGCATGAATGTGAGCAAACTCTGGGAGATAGTGGGAAATAGAGGAGCCAGGCATGCCTTAGTCCATGGAGTCCCAAAGAGTCAGACATGACTTAGAGACTGAACAATAAGAACGATTTATAATTATGACTATACGTAAGGCTATATTGGAGAAGGAAATGGCAACCCACTCCAGTGTTCTTGCCTGAAGAATCCCAGGGATGGGGGAGCCTGGTGGGCTGCTGTCTGTGGGTCACAAAGAGTCGGACACGACTGGAGCAACTTAGCAGCAGCAGTAGCAGCAGTAAGTCTATATGAGCTCAGTGCTGTCTACTGATGTTTCATATGCCCATCCTGAAAATAAATGCAAACTGACAATCTGAATATATATTTCCAATACAGACATAGTTTATTTTCTTGAACTTTGATCTATTGCACTTTTCATATATTGCTTTTTTTTTTTAATAAGCTGAAGTTTTGTGGCAACCTTACCTGGAACAAAGCTTTTCGTGCCACTTTCCCAACTTCACTTTTTAAAAAATTAAGGTATGTTCTTTTTTGGCTTAATGCTATTTCACACTTAATACCATACTGTAAACATAACTTATATGAACTGGGAAACAAAAAAATTATATGATTTGCTTTATCATGAAACTCATTTCATTGGGGTGGCCTGGAACAGAATGCACAGTCTCCAAGGTATATGTCTGATTTTGATACAACAAATTTACTCAATTAAGATAAAATAGCTTTTCAATAATAACTGCCAATAGCTTTCATTATTCTTTTTTGTCATTCACTATCTGTTTTGGGAAGCTTTTCAAAATAGGCCTCTTGTGATCCTTGTGGCTGGAGGAAAGGGTTTGTATAAAATATATTTTCTATAAACTCTTGCTGTATTCAAGCTGCTATTTTCTAATTTATATCATTTTGAAAGATTAAGCTTTGATTCAAAATAGCATAAACATACCAAACAAAACATTAACATTTTTTCATGCATTCTGGTCCAATATAAAATTAGTATACACTAATGTTTATGTATTCATTATAGATATTTAACACATATCTGTACACATGTTGTGTGTATGCTTGTGACCCCATGGACTATAGCCTTCCAGGCACCTCTGTCCGTGGGATTCTCCAGGCAAGAATACTGGAATGGATTGCCATTACCTTCTCCAGGAGATCTTCCCAACCCAGGGATGGAGCTCTGGTATCCTGCATTGCAGGCAGATTCTTTACCATCTGAGCCATCAGGGAAGCCCTCATATATATATATACACATATGTATAATATATACATATGTATATGTATGTATCATATATAATACAAGGAATAAAACTACATTTTTTGAAATCTGATTTGTGATTCAGTGTAAGAATTTGCAACTAGAACTGTCTGGTGTTCATATTTCTCCTGAAAACTAAGATTGTCATTCTTTTGGACTAACCTGTAGAAATGTATAAATTCACAATAGTTTGTAGGATTTTAAAATGAGTTTATCATTACTACATTTGTATTTTATAGCATTATATTAGCAACTTTATAGTAGCTTTGGAGCCTGGTTTCACTAGGATCCTTTGTACTGATGTCTTGAACAACCCAAATATGTGTTCACTTGAAACACTCAAAGCTTTCCAACACATGAAAATTTACGTAATGCAGTCTGTTGTATTTAAATTATTCTTTAAGACTATTATCTAAGTGAAGTCAAAATAATTAAATGCACAGTGTACTTATCAAATGATTCCTAAACCACTGATCAAATAAATTGTTATCCTGGAAATACTGCTAAGATGTGTGATTTTTGCTTTTAGTAAACAATATACAGCAATGAAGGAAAACAAATTCTGATTAGAATTTAGAAGACCTTGTAAGGCTATCAAATTTCCATTGAAATGTGACTTATGGTATTAGTATCTTTAACCATGCAGAAGATCTAAAAAATAGACGTAATTTCAGTTGAACAAACTACACCAATTATCTGCTTGTCAACAGTTGACAAATCATTTATATTCACAGTTCAGTGTGATGGTAAAAGAGAAAAATGTCTGACAGTTCAATATGATGGTAAAAGATGAAAATGTCTGTTACTGTAATCAAAGTGTTTTGCTGTATGTCTTCCAGTGACAATATGGAGCAGTTTTCAATTACTTTAAGGACAGATTTCTTTTGACAATGGACTCAATACAAAGTGTAAGAAAGATGTAGAAAATATCTTGTAAGTGCAGAGCTCAGAACTTAGCACCAAATATTATCTATCTATATCCAGGTCCTGAGACTGGAAGACTCACCAAAGACTTACATACACGCTATTAGGGTGTAGCATAAATTCCTGGTATTTGTGAAATACCAGTATTATTAATGGCTTAAATTTTGACAATGCTTCTATTGACTACTTGCTTCCTTGATCAAATTATAAATAGTGGGAAGCAGAACTTTTATCTCTGTAAATATGGCATTTTGGTAAGAAATACTATTAGAATTCCTTAATATGGAAATCTTACTGCAAAAAAATGTTAAAGGGAATTAAGGGACATATAATCATATAATGTTTGGTCATAAAAGAACATTATTCTAATTAGCATTTCTCTACCTTGTTTTACAATGATAGAAATGGTCAGTTCTGTGATTACCTTATAGCTTTATTCAGAATTAACAAAAGATATATATAAGGTGGATAATTCTTATTTTTAGTTATATGAAATGTTAACATAAAATTCCATTGATTCTACCTGGAAATACAGTAAACTTGGCTAGTTGAACAATAGGAAATTAGATACTGGTTTCAGCTTTTTAAAAACACTTGACTATTTATTTAATTGCAAAATATAAATCAATACAAATCTCTCTAATTTCCAGGTTTCTAACTGCCTCAAGAATAGGCAATCTAATTTTTTTTGTCTTGAAATTATCTGGACCTTACTTCATTTTGTTACATCATATTGTTCCAAAGTCAGAAACCTGTACAGTTTTACATGTGTTGCTGCCACAATACATCTGTACTAATGACAGAACTACAGACAGCAATGAATACTTATGCACACATGTAGCAACACTCTTACTGATTGTGTCCAACCAAGACCTGCATGTTTATACTCACTACTTCACAAGAACGTGCTCTATACTTCTTAAGAGAAGAAAGCCTGCTGGATTCAGCAGAAAGACTTTGAACTGAACTCTGCGCTGGTAACAGGCAACCTAATGAATGCCTTGGCTCTTGCCTTGAGCCTGGAGTACTAATTCAGTCAATCTCATCCCATATAGTGATATTTCCCTTAGGGAATCAAGATTTATTTTCTTTATACACAGCCTCTCTGATCTACTCTGACTGAATCCGAAGAAAACAAAAGCAGATTTTCTTAAGCCATGGAGGAAGGAATGGGTTGAAAGTCTTTTAGATCTTTCCTGCAGGTCGAGTGTGCCTAATAGTTGTACTGTTACAAAAGTTAAGAGAAGTAACTTACTTGATCTTATGCACAATAGGAAAAAATATAAGCAAACCATATGTCTTGTGTAAAAGCAACTCTCCTAAATTACCAATACAGAAGGCTCTGAATGCAATGTAGTTCCTATTAATGCAGCATTCTGTATTGGGTATGGTTAGATGCCAACTCATATTTCAGCCCCAGAGCTGCAAAAGCTGGGCACACTCATGGGGCAGGGAAGAGAACACTGAACAGCTGGAGCACCACTGATACTGAAATGTCAGGGGGACATTTTTATTTTCTTTAAATAGTATCTGAAACTTGTTACTACAGGTATTGAGTTACTAAATAAGAGGGATTTACTTCCTTGTAAATGAAGGTTGTTTTAATAATAACAAAAACTCAAGTTGCAAATATCTAACGGTCATTGAGAACACTTTGTAATGATACCACTAAATACTTCGATTTTATTATTTTTGTGTAAATGGACTTTCTGGAAGGCTGTGTCACAAAATAGTTACAAGCACACCCTAGGGTGAGGCAGAGCAGACGTGAATCTTGGTTTTGCAAATCTGTAAACTAATTACCTACTCTTTAAATAGCTTTCTTATCTGTAATATGAGGGAAATATCTCATGGAATTTTAAGAAATAAATAATATGAATATATAATATATTCAGTGCAAGTTAGTTTTCAGTAAAATTGCATTAATCTTTCTGCTTTTATTTTTAACATAAGGTCCATTTTCCTGGATATAAAAATTTTATGTAAATATTGAGAGTTATAGTCTCATGAAATTCCATGACAAATTCTCATGAACTATCCATGATTAATATATTAACAATAACTACAGCTGTTATTGAGGAAAAAAAGAAAATAATGGAATGACAGTTTAAGATAACTTAATAAATACTTTTATTTGCTATATCTGCACTTATGTTTTTATGAGAAAAAACATATTTTCAACATTGCTGTAGTAAAATGATAGTATGAGTCAAAAGAAAATAGTTTGTTTTTTTTTAAATACAGTAGTCTACACTTATGACCTGTCCAAATGAGTAACAGAGCTGGTTAATTCATTTTTTCCTCTTGATTAAACAATGGAGAAAATTTACTAAAATCTTAACTGGAATTAATATCAAAAGACATAGTTCCATCTTGAAGAGTATTGATTATGGTAGATGTTATATTACTTGAATTTTACTGGCTACTTGCTGTTTTACCTGTCAGTCTCCTTAATTATGTTTTTCAATATGTTTTCTATGCAAGAAGAATTGATCTCTTTAGAATGTACTTTTTCTTCATTTCTGAGAGTTCAAAGTTTATTTATGAGAAGTATTAGTGACAACCCTACAGGTGTAACAAAGTGTTCATATCTAATAATAAATATTAACTTCACCACAGTTATGCTAGAAGTGAAAGAGAGGAAAAGATACATTCCATTTCATATGTACCATAACCTCACACATTAAGGACTTATATTGTCAAAACATCCAGGAGACAGTCTACAAAATTTAAAGAGCACACTGTTTAAAAACCATTGGTTATAAATTAAGTGCATTGCAACATACCCACTCATCTTGAGTTTTGTCCAGGATAGACTGTTTTTTCAAATTCAGCTTTAAAATGACTATTTTAAGAGATATCAGGTAAGAACTTTCTACTCATTGGCTCCAGATGCCTAATTCCCTGATTTGCTGATTCATCTCATAAGCAGTCTCAAAGTGTCAACTTGTTCAACAACAGCAAAAAAAAAAAAAAAGTGAGCCCTGCAATCTTTGATGAAAAGAAAGGTGTTTTTTTTTTTTCCTAAACATCTGGTTTCAAGTGTTTAATTATGAATCACAAAGCAAAAGTTATAAAATATTATCAAGGACATCGCCATTGAACTTAGTTTTGCTCCAGAGAATCTGAGTCCTTCCAGACACTGAATTTAGCAGGAAAATATCATTACTTCTGTCAGTGATGCAAATACCTGATTTAAGACATACCACTTCATGGGAAATAGATGGGGAAACAGTGGAAATAGTGTCAGACTTTATTTTTTCAGCTCCAAAATCACTGCAGATGGTGACTGCAGCCATTAGAACACGCTTACTCCTTGGAAGAAAACTTATGACCAACCTAGGTAGTGTATTCAAAAGCAGAGACATTACTTTGCCGATTAAGGTTCGTCTAGTCAAGGCTATGGTTTTTCCAGTGGTCATGTATGGATGTGAGAGTTGGACTGTGAAGAAAGCTGAGCACCAAAGAATTGATGCTGTTGAACTGTGGTGTTGGAGAAGACTCTTGAGAGTCCCTTGGACTGCAAGGAGATCCAACCAGTCCATTCTGAAGGAGGTCAACCCTGGGATTTCTTTGGAAGGAATGATGCTGAAGCTGAAACTCCAGTACTTTGGCCACCTCATGTGAAGAGTTGACTCATTGGAAAAGACTCTGATGCTGGGAGGGATTGGGGGCAGGAGGAGAAGGGGACGGCCGAGGATGAGATGGTTGGATGGCATCACGGACTCGATGGACGTGAGTCTGAGTGAACTCCAGGAGATGGTGATGGACAGGGAGGCCCGGTGTGCTACGATTCATGGGGTCGCAAAGAGTCGGACATGACTGAATGACTGAACTGAACTGAACTAAGATAATGAAAGAGCACTGAAATTGAGTTAAACCTTGCCCAAGATCACATATTTCAGAAATCAATGCAGATACTTTATTTGCCTTGTCTCACAATTCTCTAACCGGAATAATACAAAGCAAACTTAACATTTTTATGAATAATTTGTAAAATTGTCTCTTTTATGTGTAACTCAATTTCTTGAGCATACCTAAAGGATCATAAAGAGGATATGGTGCAGTTCAGAGCCACTGAAGGAATTCATACAAAGTTCTCTCTGGAGTTTAGTTATCCCAAAGAAAGCTGCCTTAAAAACGAAATTAAAATGCAGATTGATTACACTCCCTTGTTGTTTTCAAGGATACAACTTAAATATGAGTTAAATGTAGGCTTGGCATAATACCCAGTATTTATATCTATTGTTGGGGAACTTATTATTTTTCCTAACTTTCTCCATGACTTTAAGAAAAGAGAAAATCTAAGAAATATGATATCATGTACAGTAATATTGTAAAGCAGAAGGAAGAATGTAGATAAATTTTTATTTGTTTCTAACATCATTAAATTCACATTAAGGAAACAATGATGGACTGCTCTTTGAATGGGTCATAATTTTGGGTGATAATAGGCATTTACCACCACAGTTGTTCTATAGCAAAGCTTCCTTGAAGATCAGTGCATATTTGTTATTTCTATGCTAGAAGACTTTCATCTAGATACAGATAGAGTCCACAAGTCAAATTCTGGTTTGGTTAATGCTGGTAACACCATATTTTATTTTTAGATGTGAACTTCCCTTGATCAATTATGGTTTCTCTTATACAATTAACACTACATATATTTAAAACCAAAATGTGAGTGATTTCCATAATTAATATTAGTCCATAGTATTTTATTCTTTTGTTAAAAGAAAGATTAATTCACCTACCTTGGAAATATAGCATTGAATTCTGCTTGAAATAAGCAGTTTAATAGGTGTCAGATTTATGAGAAGAGTACTTGCACACTACAAAGGCACACAAACAAATGCACAAGTGAAGAATGTTCCAAGGTTTTACAACATATTTCTTACTGTTGTTAGAGCCTGAATGGCAGAAACACAGGAAGAGAAATATTTAAAATATTTATAAGAACATTAAAAAACAAAACAGTTTCAAAGTAATGATTTCCCAATCTTTTAAATTAACTTATTTATTTTATTTATTTAAATAAATTTTTAAAAGGTATTTAAAAAATAATTTATTTTCAGAAAGCAATTTACTGTATATTTTCATGTAGATACAACACTTTATAACAGGAAAAGACCCCAGAAGTAAAGATTTAAAAATACATTTTAATAGAGTTTAGCTTTAGAGAAGCTTAGGATTCATGGCAAATAGATGGAGAAACAGTGGAAATCATGACAAACTTTATTTTGGGGGCTCCAAAAATCACTGCAGATAGTGACTACAGCCATGAAATTAAAAGACACTTGCTCCTTGGAAGAAAATTTACAACCGATCTAGATAGCATATTAAAAAGCAGAGACATTACTTTGCCAACAAAGGTCCGTCTAGTCAAAGCTATGGTTTTTCCAGTAGTCATGTATGAATGTAAGAGTTGGACTATAAAGAAAGCTGCACACCAAAGAACAGATGCTTTTGAACTGTGGTGTCAGAGAAGCCTCTTTAGAGTCCCTTGGGCTGCAAGAAGATCCAACCAGTCCATCCTAAAGGAGATGAGTCCTGAATATTCATTGGAAGGACTGACACTGAAGCTGAGATGCAAAGAAATGACTCATTAGAAAAGACCCTGATGCTGGGAAAGATTCAAGGCAGGAGGAGAAGTGGATGACAGAGACTGCGATGGTTGGTTGGCATCACTGACTCAATGGACATGAGTTTGAGTAAGCTTCAGGATTTGGCGATGAACATGGAGGCCTGGCATGCTGTAGTCCATGGGGTCGCAAAGAGTCTGACACGACTGAAAGACTGAACTGAGGTTTACAGAAAAGCTGCACAGAATGTTCCCATATATATCCACTTTCCTCACACGCAATTGCTTCTATTATTAAAATATTACATAATTGTGGGGAATTTAGTACAAGTGATGTACCAATACTCATCCATCATTATTAGTTAAAATCCATCATTTATATGTGTTCACTCTTTTTGTTATACATTCTATGGTTGTGCCAGACATACTATGCCATGTATCCACCATCACAGTGTTACATAGAAGAGATTCAGTGACCTAAAACTCCCCATGCTTAATGTACTCATCCCTACCTACCTCCTCTTGAAATCCTGGAAGATCCTGATCTTCTACATTGCTATGGCTTTTCCCTGTAAAGAATGGCATAAAGTGGAATCATACAACATGTAGGTCTTTCACACTGGCTCCTTTTTCTTAGCATTTCTATGCATTTAAGATTCCTTCATGTATTTTCATGGTTTGATAGTACACCTCTTTATTTCTTTTAATCATATTGAATTGTGAAGGGGGTGGTCCTAAGATGGCAGAGGAATAGGATGGGGAGACCACTTTCTCCCCCATAAATTCATTGAAATATCATTTGAACGCTGAACAAATTCCATGAAACAACTTCTGAATGCTGGCAGAGGACACCAGGCACCCAGAAAGGCAGCCCATTGTCTTTGAAAGGAGGTAGGACAAAATATAAAAGATAAAAAGAGAGACAAAAGAGATAGGGATGTAGACCCATTCCAGGGAAGGAGACATGAAAGAAGAGAAGTTTCCAAACACTACGAAATCCTATCACTGGTGGATCTGTGGGGAGTTTTGGAATCTCAGAGGACAACATAACTGGGAGGAAAAATAAACAAAAACTACAGATTACATGCCTAACTGCAAATCCCAGCGGAGAAGTAGCCCAGATGCTTGGTTCCACCAGCAGCAAGCAGGGGCTGAACAGGGAGGCGTGGACTGCATTGCTTAGGGGAAGGACTGGGCCTGAATGCCCTGAGGACAATCTGAGGGAGCTAAGGTGAGATAGCAACCCAAACTGTGGGATAGACAGAGAGAGAGAAAAAGAGAGAGAGAGAGAGAGAGAGAGAGAGAACTTTCCCATGAAAAGCTCTAACCTAAGGCACTGCTGGGCCCACTCACAGAGCAAATTCAGTTCAGTTCAGTTCAGTCGCTCAGTCGTGTCCGACTCTTTGTGAATCACAGCATGCCAGGCCTCCTTGTTCATCACCAACTCTCTGAGTTCACTCAGACTCACGTCCATCGAGTCCATGATGCCATCCAGCCATCTCATCCTCGGTTGTCCCCTTCTCCTTCTGCCCCAAATCCCTCCCAGCATCAGAGTCTTTTCCAATGAGTCAACTCTTCACATGAGATGGCCAAAGTACTGGAGTTTCAGCTTCAGCATCATTCCTTCCAAAGAAATCCCAGGGCTGATCTCCTTCAGAATGGACTGGTTGGATCTCCTTGCAGTCCAAGGGACTCTCAAGAGTTTTCTCCAACACCACAGTTCAAAACATCAATTATTTGGCAATCAGCCTTCTTCACAGTCCAACTCTCACATCCATACATGACCACTGGAAAAACCGTAGCCTTGACTAGACGGACTTTAGTCGGCAAAGTAATGTCTCCGCTTTTGAATACACTACCTAGGTTGGTCATAAGTTTTCTTCCAAGGAGTAAGCGTCTTCTAATTTCATGGCTGCAGTCACCATCTGCAGTGATTTTGAAGCTCACAAAAATAAAGTCTGACACTCTTTCCACTGTTTCCCCATCTATTTCCCATGAAGTGATGGGACCGGATGCCATGATCTTCGTTTTCTGAATGTTGAGCTTTAAGCCAACTTTTTCACTCTCCTCTTTCATTTTCATCAAGAGGCTTTTTAGCTTCTCTTCACTTTCTTCCATAAGGGTGGTGTCATCTGCATATCTGAGGTTATTGATATTTCTCCCAGCAATCTTGATTCCAACTTGTGTTTCTTCCAGTCCAGCGTTTCTCATGATGTACTCTGCATAGAAGTTAAATAAGCAGGGTGACAATATACAGCCTTGCCGTACTCCTTTTTCTATTTGGAACCAGTCTGTTGTTCCATGGCCAGTTCTAACTGTGACTTCCTGACCTGCATATAGGTTTCTCAAGAGGCAGGTTAGGTGGTCTGGTATTCCCATCTCTTGAAGAATTTTCCACAGTTTATTGTGATCCACACAGTCAAAGGCTTTGGCATAGTCAGTTTAGCAGAAATAGACGTTTTTCTGGAACTCTGTTGCTTTTTCCATGATCCATGGATGTTGGCAATTTGATCTCTGGTTCCTCTGCCTTTTCTAAAACCAGCTAGAACATCAGGGAGTTCATGGTTCACGTATTGCTGAAGCCTGGCTTGCAGAATTTTGAGCATTACTTTACTAGCGTGTGAGATGAGTGCAATTGTGTGGTAGTTTGAGCATTCTTTGGCATTGCCTTTCTTTGGGACTGGAATGAAAACTGATCTTTTCCAGTCCTGTGGCCACTGCTGAGTTTTCCAAATTTGCTGGCATATTGAATGCAGCACTTTCACAGCATCACCTTTCAGGATTTGAAACAACTCCACTGGAATTCCATATCCTCCACTAGCTTTGTTCGTAGTGATGCTTTGTAAGGCCCACTTGACTTCACATTCCAAGACCTCTGGCTCTAGATGAGTGATCACATCATCATGATTATCTGGGTCTTGAAGATCTTTTTGTACAGTTCTTCTGTGTATTTTTGCCATGTCTTCTTAATATCTTCTGCTTCTGTGAAGTCCATACCATTTCTGTCCTTTATCGAGCCCATCTTTGCATTAAGTGTTCCCTTGGTATCTCTGATTTTCTTGAAAAGATCTCTGGTCTTTCCCATTCTGTTCTTTTCCTCTATTTCTTTGCATTGATCACTGGAGAAGGCTCTTTTATCTCTTCTTGCTATTCTTTGGAACTCTGCATTCAGATGCTTATATCTTTCCTGTTCTCCTTTGCTTTTCGCCACTCTTCTTTTCACAGTTGTTTGTAAGGCCTCCCCAGACAGACATTTTGATTTTTGCATTTCTTTTCCATGGGGATGGTCTGGATTCCTGTCTCCTGTACAATGTCACGAACCTCATTCCATAGTTCATCAGGCACTCTATCTATCAGATCTAGGCCCTTAAATCTATTTCTCACTTCCACTGTATCATCATAAGGGATTTGATTTAGGTCATACCTGAATGGTCTAGCTGTTTTCCCAACTTTCTTCAAGTTAAGTCTGAATTTGGTAATAAGGTGTTCATGATCTGAGCCACAGTCAGCTCCTGGTCTTGTTTTTGTTGACTGTCTAGAGCTACTCCATCTTTAGCTGCATAGAATATAATCAATCTGATTTCGGTGTTGATCATCTGGTGATGTCCATGTGTAGAGTCTTCTCTTACGTTATTGGAAGAGGGTGTTTGCTATGACCAGTGCATTTTCTTGGCAAAACTCTATGAGTCTTTGCCCTGCTTCATTCTGCATTCCAAGGCCAAATTTGTCTGTTACTCCAGGTGTTTCTTGAATTCCTACTTTAGCATTCCAGTCCCCTATAATGAAAAGGACATCTGTTTTGGGTGTTAGTTCTAAACGATCTTGCAGGTCTTCATAAAACCTTTCAACTTCAGCTTCTTCAGCATTACTGGTTGGGGCATAGATTTCGATAACTGTGATATTGAATGGTTTGCCTTGGAAACGAACTGAGATCATTCTGTCATTTTTGAGATTGCATCAAAGTACTGCATTTAGGACTCTTTTGTTGACCATGATGGCTACTCCATTTCTTCTGAGGGATTCCTGCCTGCAGTAGTAGATATAATGTTCATCTGAGTTAAATTCACCCATTTCTGTGCATTTTAGTTCGCTGATTCCTAGAATGTCGATGTTCACTCTTGTCATCTCTTGTTTGACCACTTCCAATTTGCCTTGATTCATGGACCTGACATTCCAGGTTCCTATGCAATATTGCTCTTTACAGCATCGGATCTTGCTTCTATCATCAGTCACATGCACAGCTCGGTATTGTTTTTGCTTTGGCTCCATCCCTTCATTCTTTCTAGAGTTATTTCTCCACTGATCTCCAGTAGTATATTGGGCATCTAATGACCTGGGGAGTTCCTCTTTTGGTATCCTATCATTTTGCCTTTTATACTGTTCATGGGTTTCTCAAGGCAAGAATACTGAAGTGGCTTGCCATTCCCTTCTCCAGTGGACCACATTCTGTCAGACCTCTCCACCATGACCCGCCCATCTTGGGTTTCCTGCAGGCATGGCTTGGTTTCATTGAGTTAGACAAGGCTATGGTCCTATTGTGATTAGATTGACTAGTTTTAAGGACTGTGAGCAAATGCCAGAGGAGAGCTAGCCAGCTGTGGACTGGCCCATCCCCCGCCAGAGGCAGAGAGGCAGGCGGGCAAGAGCCAGAGCTGAAAGGGGGCAATATTGGCCCCCGAGATGGCATCCCCTACCAAACTGCTAGCAGGCTCCCAGTTGTTAACCAGGTCTTCCTGGGATCCTGGATGGTTGACATCTGCTGGGAGGGTTGCAGTCAGAGGTTAGTTCCCCAGAAGAGACACATGGCCTACTTGAGACGGCACCTCCACTGAGCGCCCAGGAAACTGAGTGGCTGGGACCAGCGAGGTGATAAGACACACCACCCCACCTGGGGAGAGTGTGCTCGCCAAGCACTGGGTCACCTGAACTGCTTGGACCTGGAAAGGGGACAAAATGCAGGCCTGACCGAGTCTGTGCCTTTGTGGAGTACCCAAGAACCTGAACCTGAGCAGTTTAGACCTGGGAAGTGCACACGACCCAGGGCCTGCTTTAGACAGTTCCCTTGCAGAGTAACCTGGACTCTGAGCAGTGTACACCAGGAAAGCACACACACCATGAGCAGGGGCAAAACCAGTGTGACCTAGCAATTGTGAGCACTCCCCACACACACCAGTGATATTTTTTTGCAGTGTCCCTCTCTCCCCACAGCACAACTGAAAAGTGAGCCTAAATAAGTGATCACTTTTGCCCCCTTGTGTCAGGGCATAAATTAGACACTGAAGATACTTGCAAACAGAAGAAGCCAAAATAAACAGAGGGATCTGCTTTGGAAGTGACAGGTGCAACAGATTAAAACCCTGTAGTTAGCACCAACTACATTGGAAGGGGCCTGTAGACCTTGAGAACTATAAGTTAGAACAAGGAACTATCTGAAACTGAACTGACCCACACTGCCCACAACAGCTCCAGAGAAATTCCTAGATATATTTTTACTATTATCATTAAATTTTTATTTTTTTATTTTTAAGTCCTTTATTATTACTTTAATTTTTATTTTCATAAACTACTATTACCTTGGGGGAAAAAGACCCTATTTTTTAAAGCAAATTTCATATATATATTTTATAATTGTGATTTTTTTTTTAATATTGTATTTTTGAGAGTCTGACACGACTGGGAGACTTCACTTTCACTTTTCACTTTCATGCATTGGAGAAGGAAATGGCAACCCACTCCAGGGTTTTTGCCTGGAGAATCCCAGGGACAGGGGAGCCTGGTGGCTGCTATCTATGGGGTCACACAGACTTGGACATGACTGAAGTGACTTAGCAGCAGTAGCAGCAACTTCTGCTTTAGATTTTTAATCTTTGCTCTTTGGTATTTGTTATTAATTTTGTACCTTTAAGAACCCAATCTTCAGTACTCATTTTTACTTAGGAGTGTAATTACTGGCTTGATTGCCCTCTCCCCTTTTGACTCTCCTTTTTCTCCCTAGGTCACCTCTATCTCCTCCCTCCCCCTTCTCTACCCAACTCTGAATCTCTTTGGATATTCCAGGCTGTGGAAACACTTAAGGAACTGATTACTGGCTAGATCTGTCTCTCTCCTTGTGACTCCCCCCTCTTCTCCTCCTGGTCACCTCTATTTCTCTCCCTCCCTCTTCTCTCCTCCATGTAACTCTGCAAACCTGTCCCTCACTGTGTAGAATAATTTCTCCTTTAACCTAGATGTTGTATCATCAGTGTTGTATGGATGGAGAAGTCTTGAGGCAACTGTAAAAATAAGACTGAAAACACGAGGCAGGAGGCTTAAATTCAAAACCTGAAAACACCAGAAAACTCCTGACTACAAGGAACATTAATTGATAAGAGCTCATCCAAAAGCCTCCATACCTATACTGAAACCAAGCTCCATCCAAGAGTCAACAAGTTCCAGAGCAAGACATACCATAGGAATTCTCTAGCAATGCAGGAATATAGCCCTGAGCTTTAATAAACAGGCTGCCCAAAGTCACACCAAATCCATAGACACCTCAAAATTTACTAATGGACATTTCATTGCACTCCAGAGAAAAGAAATACAGGGATTGGCCATTGTTAACCCTTTGTTCCCTTGGTAATGGTTGCTGTACGTTTGGTTTCCTGATCTTTATCATTGTTGAAAGAAATTCCTTGTACAACAGCCTATATACTCACAGAAAGATCATTAAAGCACCTTTGCTCCATCAGAACTTGGGTCCCCGTGTCTTTCTCTCCCCCCCGGCTAATTCTCTGGAACATAGAAACCCACCGAGCTCATTCTCCTGCCTGGGCTTACAAGACCCCTTCGAGAGGGCACCCTGTGCCTTTGTGAGCAGTACCATCCCTGTTCTAGGGTTTTATTGATTCTCTGCATGAATGAAAGAATATCAGCTTCTTTCTCTCTTTCAGTTTCTTACTGTTGACTCCAGACCACCAGGTTCTGGTCCATTAAAGAACTGCAACACTATTGTGTTATTTTTTTTAAGTATAATAATTTCATGTTTTACATTTAGATCTATGGCCCATCTTGAATTAATTGCTGTGTTGTTTAAGGTCTGTTTATAGATTTTTAAATTGAAGTATAATGACTCATAATATTATATTAGGTTTACACATACAATACAATAGATAAGAGCTCATTCAAAAGCCTCCATATGTACACTGAAACCAAGCTCCACCCTAGGCGCAACAGGTTCCAGAGCAAGACATACCACACTAATGCTTAAAAATAGCAGGAACACAACCCTGAGCATTAAAAGATAGTCTGCCCCAAACCATGCCAAACCCATAAACACTCCAAAACTCACTACTGGACACTCCATTGCACTTCAGAGAGAAGAGATCCATTCTGTCCACCAGAACACAGACTCAACCTCCCCTAACCAGGAAACACTGACAAGCCACTAGTCCAACCAGCCACTAGTCCAGCCTGACCCACAGGGAGCAGGCTCCACAATAAAGAGGAACCATGAACTTCTAGCCTAAAGAAAGGCCACCCCAAACACAGCAATCTGAAAAAAATGAAAAGGCAGAGAAATATTCAACAGGTGAAGGAACATGATAAATGCCCACCAAACCAAACAGAAGAGGAGGAGACAGGGATTCTACCTGAAAAAGAATTCAGAATAATGATAATAAAAATGATCCAAAATCTTGAAAGCAAAATGGAGTTACAGATAAAGAGACTATAGACAAAGATTGAGAAGATGCAAGAAATGTTTAACAAGGACCTAGAAGAAATAAAGAAGAATCAATCAATAATGAATAATACAATAACTGAGATAAAAAGCACTCTGGAGGGAAACAACAGTAGAATAACTGAAGCAGGAGAGAATAAGTGAGGTAGAAGATAGGATGGTAGAAATAAATGAAGCAGAGAGGAAAAAAGAATTAAAAGAAAAGAGGACAACCTCAGAGACCTCTGGGACAATGTCAAATGCCCCAACATTCAAATCATAGGAGTACCAGAAGAAGAATGAAAAAGAAAGGGCATGAGAAAATACTTGAGGAGATAATAGTTGAAAACTTCCCTAAAATAGGAAAGAAACAGCCACCCAAGTCCAAGAAACCAGAGAGTCCCAAACAGAATAAACCCAAGGTGAAACACCCCAAGACACATATTACTCAAACTAATGAAGATCAAATACAAATAACAAATATTAAAAGTAGCAAGGGAAAAAACAACAAATAACACACAAGGGGATCTCCATCAGGATAACAGCTGATCTTTCAATGGAAACAATTAGGCCAGAAGGGGATGGCAGGACATACTTAAAGTGATGAAAGAGAAAAGCCTACAACCCAGATTACTATACCCAGCAAAGATCTCATTCAGATATGAAGGAGAAATCAAGAGCTTTACAGACAAGTAAAAGTTGAGAGAATTCAGCACCATCAAACCAGCTCTTCAGCAAATATTAAAGGATCTTCTTTAGACAGGAAACATAGCAAAGGTTTATAAACTTGAACCCAAAACAACAAATTAAATGGCAATGTGATCAAACTTATCAATAATTACTTTAAATGTAAATGGACTGAATGTCTCAACCAAAAGACAAAGACTGGCTGAATGGATACAAAAACAATATCCCTATATATGCTGTCTACAAGAGACCCACTTCAAACGAAGGGACACATACAGGCTGAAAGTGAGGGCTGGGAAAATTTATTTCATGCAGCTGGAGACAAGAAAAAAAGGAGTAGCAATACTTGTATCAGATAAAATAGACTTTGAAATAAATGTCAGGAAAAGAGACAAAGAAGGACACTACATAATGATCAAAGGATCAATCCAAGAAAAAGATACAATGTTTATAAACATATATGCACCCAACACATGAGCACCTCAATACATAAGGCAAATGCTAACAAGTATGAAAGGGGAAATTAATGGTAACACAATAATAGTGAGAAACTTTAATCCCACTCACCCCTATGGATAGATCAAACAAACAGAAAATTAGCAAATAGTGGAATTTCTAGTTCATATAGTCATTATATTTTTAAATATTTGAGGACTGTTTCCGTACCATTTTCAATAGTGGCTATACCAATTTACACTTAATTAAGGTTTACAGATTCCACAGTTCAATATAAGAACCACAGACATTAATTACCAGTAGGATTTTTCATTCAAATATTTAGTTATTCTAGCTTCACAGAAAGTCTTGATGTCAGGTAGAAAATCCTCCATCTTTTTTTTCTTCTGACTTCCTAATATTTGGCTGAGGATTTGATGCTTCTGAATAGTGGTGCTGGAAAAGAATCTTGAGAATCCCTTGAACAGTAAAGGGATCCAACCAGTCTATCCTAAAAATATCAGTCCTGAATATTCATTGGAAGGACTGACTGATGCAGAAGCTGAAACTTCAATACTTTGGCCACCTGATGCAAAGAACTGATTCATTAGAAAAGACCCTGATGCTGGGAAAGACTGAAGGCAGGAGGAGAAGTGTATGACAGAGGATTGAAGGTTAGATAGCATCACTGACTCAATGGACATGAGTTTGAGTAAACTTCAGGAGTTGGTGATGGACAGGGAGGCCTGGCATCCTGCAGTTCATGGGGTCACAAAGAGTAGGACACAATTGAGTGACTGAACTGATATCTACTGATTTGTGTTATTCTATAATCTTTATCTCTTCAAAAATTACTTTTCCATTATTTGAAAGAAGTTCTGACCCAAAGAGGAGGCACATGTGTAGTTATTTGTGAGTTAACTCACAGGTAGGATTTGTAGCCCCAAATGGCTGATATTCTAGGTTCATTTATTTAATGAATTATTAATTAATTCATTAATATTGTTATTCATTTATTCACTAAAATATTTATTTAAAAGTTTATAGTTTACATAATTTAGTATTATATTTAAGATTTCAGAGAAGCAATGACATTGATGTCAAATACAGATCGCTCTGGTTTAGATGTTGGATTAAAAGTTGCCACAAATAGCTCTTAGTTTATAAGAAAGCTATTTTAGGTTATATGAGAAATTCTACTTAATAAAAAAAATCTTTACATTTCTCTCAAAAAATATGACATGGGGTGTTTATTTCCTTATTTACATACAGTTACTATGTAAAATGGCTCACAGAATTTTCATAATAGAAATAATTATTTTGAATAGTTTGTTGGAGATTGAATTCTTTCCCCTCAAAATTGGTATGCTGAAGTCCTAACTCCCTTTGCTTCAGAAAGAGGTAATTAAGTTAAAATGAGGTCATACTTCTGGGCCCTAATCCAACATGACCTGTGTCTTTATAAGAGAAGACTTAAAGAGACACAGAAACAGAGAGAAGATCATGTGAAGACACAGGGGGAAGATGGACAAACATAAGCCAAGAGGTGGATCTGGAAGAAAGCAGCTGCTTACACCTTCATCTCAGACTTGCAGCCTCCAGTATTGTGAGAAAATATATTTCTGTTGCTTAAGCCAGGTGGAAAAACTGTCTTCCACAAAACCAGCCCTAGGTTCCAAGAATGTTGGGGATTGCTGGCTTAAGTAACCTATCTGTAGCACTGTGTTATGTCAGCCCCAGCAAACTAATACACCTCCTCAGTACTCACTTCAGTGGCTGCAAAGGGAGGAAAGAGGACACAACCCACAACAAGAGAAAAGAAGACTAAAGCAGCAAATGATTATGAATACAGCAGGTCAACCTAAGCTGGCAGAGGGTGATTCCAGAAAACATCAGTTCTCATCGTGGAACTTGGAAAGGTTTTGAGGCCTGGTATGAAAGTGGGAAGGTGAGTGCAGCTGAAAACAGGAAGGCAGATTCAAAACGTGTGTAAGCCGCTGCAGTGTGGCACCCCTAGGTATTCTACCCTCACCTCCACTTCCACAGGACTATCTCATTTCACATTCTAGGAAGGTGTAGAGGCACTAAGTCAGAGTTTCTACTCAGAACAAAGGCATTAAGAAAGCTGACACAGGAAAAAAGGACACTCACTTTTTAAGTGAGACTGTGTCCATTCCCAACAGTCTGACTGAACGATGGCAGCCAGGCATTCCACTTTGCCATGATAGAACATCTGTCATTGAGCAAATAATAAAGCCACTTACAAAATAATAATAATAGATATATAGTATGCACACACACACACACACACACACACACACACACACACACACACATATATATATATATATATCTCAAGTTAGATATATAATAATTATTAACTTCAACAACAATCTTATAGATTAGGCATTCTGCGGGGAAGCTCCTTTCAGCTGTTCCTGTGCCGTAGTAGCCTGGCATTCTCGGCCTCTGCCCCTGACCTCGGATGTGAGGTAACTCCTTTTGGCTGCCATCCTTCGAGCATGGGGTCCTCCCGGCTTGGGGCAACTCAAGATGGGCGGGTCATGGTGGAGAGGTCTGAAAGAATGTGGTCCACTGGGGATGGGAATGGCAAACACATTCAGTATTCTTTCCTTGAGAACCCCATGAACAGTATGAAAAAGCAAAATGATAGGATACTGAAAGAGGAACTCCCCAGGTCAGTAGGTGCCCAATATGATACTGGAGATCAGTGGAGGAATAACTCTAGAAAGAATGAAGGGATGGAGCCAAAGCAAAAACAATATACAGGTGTGGATGTGACTGGTGATAGAAGCAAGGTCCGATGTTGTCAAGAGCAATATTGCATAGGAACCTGGAATGTCAGGTCCATGAATCAAGGCAAATTGGAAGCGGTCAAACAAGAGATGGCAAGACTGAACGTCGACATTCTGGGAATCAGGGAAATAAAATGGACTGGAATGGGTGAATTTAACTCAGATGATCATTATATCTACTACTGCAGGCAGGAATCCCTTTAAAAGAAATGGAGTAGCCATCATGGTCAACAAAACAGCCCAAAATGCAATACTTGGATGCAATCTCAAAAATGACAGAATGATCTCTGTTCATTTCCAAGGAAAACCATTCAATATCACGGTAATCCAAGTCTATGCCCCAACCAGTAATGCTGAAGAAGCTGAAGTTGAACGGTTCTAAGAAGACTTACAAACCTTTTAGAACTAACACCCCAAAAAGATGTCCTTTTCATTATAGGGGATGGGAATGCAAAAGTAGGAAGTCAAGAAACACCTGGAGTAACAGGCAAATTTGGCCTTGGAATGTGGAATTAAGCAGGGCAAAAACTAATAGAGTTTTACCAAGAAAATGCACTGGTCACAGCAAACACCCTCTTCCAACAAAACAAGAGAAGACTCTACACATGGACATCATCAGATGGTCAACACCGAAATCAGATTGATTATATTCTTTGCAGCCAAAGATAGAGAAGCTCTATACAATCAACAAAAACAAGACCAGGAGCTGACTGTGGCTCAGATCATGAACTCCTTATTACCAAATTCAGAATTAAACTGAAGAAAGTAGGGAAAACTGCTAGACCATTCAGGTATGACCTAAATCAAATCCCTTATGATGATACAGTGGAAGTGAGAAATAGATTTAAGGGCCTAGATCTGATAGATAGAGTGCCTGATGAACTATGGATAAAGGCTCGTGTCACTGTATGAGATCCAGGCCATCCCCATGGGGGAAAAAAAATGCAAAAAAGCAAAATGGCTGTCTGAGGAGGCCTTACAAATAGCTGTGAAAAGAAGAGAGGGAAAAAGCAAAGGAGAAAAGGAAAGATATAGGCATCTGGATGCAGCGTTCCAAAGAATAGCAAGAAGAGATAAGAAAACCTTCTTCAGTGATCAGTGTAAAGAAATAGAGGAAAAGAACAGAATGGGAAAGACTAGAGATCTCTTCAAGAAAATTAGAGACACCAAGGGAACATTTCATACAAAGATGGCCTCATAAAGGACAGAAACGGTATGGACCTAACAGAAGCAGAAGATATTAAAAAGAGGTGGAAAGAATACACAGAAGAACTGTACAAAAAGATCTTCACGACCCTGATAATCACGATGGTGTGATCACTCATCTAGAGCCAGATATCCTTGAATGTGAAGTCAAGTGGGCCTTAGAAAGCATCATTATGAACAAAGCTAGTGGAGGTGATGAAATTCCAGATGAACTATTTCAAATTCTGAAAGATGATGCTGTGAAAGTGTTGCACTCAATATGCCAGCAAATTTGGAAAACTCAGCAATGGCCACAGGACTGGAAAAGGTCAGTTTTCATTCCAGTTCAAAAGAAAGGCAATGCCAAAGAATGCTCAAACTACCGCACAATTGCACTCATCTCACATGCTAGTAAAGTAATGTTCAAAATTCTCCAAGTCAGGCTTCAGCAATACGTGAACCATGAACTCCCTGATGTTCAAGCTGTTTTAGAAAAGGCACAGGAACCAGAGATCAAATTGCCAACATCCGCTGGATCATGGAAAAAGCAAGAGAGTTCCAGAGAAACATCTATTTCTGCTTTATTGACTATGCCAAAGTCTTTGACTGTGTGGATCACCATAAACTGTGGAAAATTCTTCAAGGGAATACCAGACCACCAGACCTGCCTCTTGAGAAATCTGTATGCAGGTCAGGAAACCACAGTTAGAACTGAACATGGAACAGCAGACTGGTTCCAAATAGGAAAAGGAGTACAGCAAGGCTGTATATTGTCACCCTGCTTATTTAACTTTTATGCAGAGTACATCATGAGAAATGCTGGACTGGAAGAAACACAAGCTGGAATCAAGATTGCTGGGAGAAATATCAATAACCTCAGACATGCAGATGACACCACCCTTATGACACAAAGTGAAGAGGAACTAAAAACCCTCTTGACGAACATGAAAGAGAGTGAAAAATTTGGCTTAAAGCTCAACATTCAGAAAACAAAGATCATGGCATCCGGTCCCATCACTTCATGGGAAAAAGATGGGAAAACAGTGGAGACATGTCAGAGTTTCCTTTGGGGGTCTCCACAATCACTGCAGATGGTGACTGTATCCATGAAATTAGAAGACGCTTACTCCTTGGAGGAAAAGTTATGACCTACCTAGATACTGCTACTGCTAAGTCACTTCAGTCGTGTCCAACTCTGTGTGACCCCATAGACGGCAGCCCACCAGGCTCCCCCCGTCCCTGGGATTCTCCAGGCAAGAACACTGGAGTTGGTTGCCATGTCCTTCCCCAATTCATGAAAGTGAAAAGTGAAAGGGAAGTCGTGTCCAACCCTTAGCATGGACTGCAGCCTACCAGGCTCCTCCATCCATGGGATTTTCCAGGCAAGAGTACTGGAGTGGAGTGCCATTGCCTACCTAGATAGCATATTGAAAAGCAGAAACATTACTTTGCCAACTAAGGTCCGTCTAGTCAAGGCTATGGTTTTTCCAGTAGTCATGTATCGATGTGAGAGTTGGACTGTGAAGAAGGCTGAGTGCTGAAGAATTGATGCTTTTGAACTGTGGTGTTGGAGAAGACTCTTGAGAGTCCTTTGGACTGCAAGGAGATCCAACCAGTCCATTCTGAAGGAGATCAGCCCTAGGATTTCTTTGGAAGGAATGATGCTAAAGCTGAAAGTCCAGTACTTTGGGCACCTCATGCGAAGAGCTGACTCATTGGAAAAGACTCTGATGCTGGGAGGGATTGGGGGCAGGAGGAGAAGGGGATGACCGAGGATGAGATGGTTGGATGGCATCACTGACTCGATGGATGTGAGTCTGAGTGAACTCCGGGAGATGGTGATGGACAGGGAGGCCTGGCGTGCTGCGATTCATGGGGTCTCAAAGAATCGGACATGACTGAGCGATTGAACTGAACTGAACTGTTATTTTATTTTTATTCGAAATCAGTATAACGAAGGTTCCAAGGGTTCAACAATTGGACACTGAGTCATTTCCTCATTGATTTATTTCTAATAGGAAAGTAAGTATCTCATAATAGCAGGGGCTCTGTAAACATTGGATGAACAACAGAATGCTTGAATTCGTACTTCAAAGATGAAGAGATTAAATTTCATAGGAGCTAAGTAATTAGTCTAAGTTGTAAAAAATAGTCAAGAGGCATACCTTAACCACTTCCGTCTCAAAGACCTGTAGATATTAATAGCTGGAGGTCATTCCTTAAAGCTCATAACCCACTACTCTGTTAGGCACTCATGGACTATTTTCTGTTTTCTATGGAGCAATATTTTAGGTACAATAAAGTTCCTTTTTTCCTTTATGTGTGCAATCCTAAGAACTTTCACAACTATACAAAGTCATATAAACTCCTTCGAGAACAGAGAAAGAGAATATTCTTATCATCTCCCCAAATAATCTCACAAGTTTATAAATAAACTCCTTTCCCCCTTTTGGCAAACAATGATCTGTTTTCAGTCCTTGGATTTTTGCCTTTTGCAGAAGGTCATATAAATAATTAAATGTTTTTTATGATTGGTTTCCTAAACTTTGCATGATGCTTTTAAGATGCACCCCATATACATTCTTTACCTTTTTAATGCATGAGTACTTCATTCCTTTACACTGCTGAATTGTATTCTATTAAGTAAATACATCACATTTTGTTGATTCAGAAGTTAATGGATATTTTGTTTTTAGATTTTGACAATTATTCATAATTAGTGTACAGGCTTTCATGTAGGCATACATCTCTCTCTCTCTCTCGGGCAAATACTTAGGAGTATTCAGTTGCTGAATCACATGATAAACCTATGCTTAACATTTTAAGAAATTGTCAAACCATTTTCCAAAGAGTATGTTCTTTTTGCACTGATGCCAAATGCTTCAAAATATCCCTAGTAATTAGCATTTACAGTTTGTTTCCCTTTCTTTTTCCTTTGCCTTTCTTCCCCTCTCTCTCTTTCCTTCCTTCCTTTCTTTCTTTTCTGCAATTTTCCTGAGTATGTTCTGGTACCTCACAGTGAATTTAATCTTTATTTCCCTAATCAAACATCTTTTCATGTGCTTATTTGCCATTCCTACTAATAAATATTTTATTCTCGTACATCGGCCTCTTTAAGAAAAATCTTAACTTGCCCAGTTTATTTATTCACATCAAATGAAATAAAATGTTTTTATGAGAATCAAGTAGGTTCACACATTAAATACACATATCCAACACAAACAATAAATATCATTTTCCTTCCTCTTACTCAAGTTTTCATCTTTTCCTTTCTGTGTTCAGAGGTACCACCTTCTGGAGGGATAAATCACAAGTACCCCAGACTGTCCTAACTGCCACTTCCAACCCTCTCTTTCCTGTGTTCACCTTATAGGCTACTAATTTTCCTCAAAACTTCTTTTTATGCCAATGCACTATTGAAAAACTTTCAACACCTCCTCATCACCTATGGAAAAAAAAATGTATGATTTAAGCTTGTTCTTAATTTTCTTCACTCTTTCCTAATTGGCTGTCTCCAATCTTATTTCAGATTAATCATATTTGTCTAAGGTAGTAAGTAGATTTATTATTATTATTTTCCCAATTAATGTATTTGCCTTTTCCTTTCTGTATTTGTCCTGGTTCTCTCTTCTCTAATTTACATGCAAGTTTTTCACATCTCTCAATCTCAGCAACTTTTAAGTATCATGAGGACAGAGACTATGTCATCCTGTTAACCATCAAGCTTTTCCATGTAACTTTGAGTACAGTGTGATATGCTTATTAGATGTTTGTTAAATGAAAGAAGGGAGGGATATATTTTCCTGGCATCTGTTATTGACCTCCTATTTTATTTCAAAGCAGCTTATTTTTCTCTGACTTCTAATATCATTTTTCCCTTTAACTCTCATGTAGAGTAAAACTTTTTAAAAAGATTTTAAAACAATATTAGGCTTTAAAAATAACAGAGATCAACATAACATTCCATAAGTATGTTTGTTCATGCTATATTTCCCTACTTGATTGAAGTTGTTTGAGCGTAAGAACAATTTATTTTTCTAAATTTCGTGTACCACTGAAGAAAGTGAAATGCAAACAATGATATAGATGGTCTTTCTTATTACTGAGAAATGATAATATTAGGCAAATCGCTTACAGACCATAGGGCTATGGACTGATTTGGTTATATAACACATTATTCATGTCTAAGCAAAAGAAAAATAATAGGGATATAATCATTGAATAGATAACTCTTACTACTAGACAAAGATGTGAGAATAAGGAATGGTTGGAAAAAATAAACTAGAGAAGCTTTCGAGTAAGGATGTGTATGATATGGAAACAAGATTTTCCTGAAATTTTTCTTTCTCATGTTTGTGCAATCTCTTTTCTTAAAAAAACAAACAAACACAACAACAACTGTATTGCTATTCAGATTAAACTACACAATATACTTAAAACTTGATTTCAGGTAGTTAATAGATGACATAGATTAATTTCTCTCCCTTCACATTTTATGTGTATTCTGATTTCTTGCCCCTCATAAAGTTAATGTGCAAGATACCGTTTTAATGGGCTGACCAGAGGGAGTAACTGTTAAAAATTCCTTTATCCAAAAGGCTATTAAATTAGGAGCAGCTGATCTGGAATATATGCAGCCCAAGGATTATATTCAATTCATTTCTACTTGACTGTGCTTTGAAAATGACTGCTATGCTGACCTGTCCTCCCAACCTAATGACAGTTTACCTGTTCTAGGAGTCCCTCAGCTTGATGTATTTGGTGTCTCCAGGGTCTGCTGAATGTTCTGTTAAAAGCATATCACCAGTGAACTTACTTTGAATGAGACTGCCACAGTACATAGGGCCTTCAATGATTTTTAGATTAGTAAAGGTAGTTTATATAATTATGAACATTATGCTTGACCCTAGGATTATAGAGAATTTCAGATGTGTAGTTCAACCATTATCAAATAAGTTCAATTATTTTTTCAGCTCTCAAACCCACTCAGCATGCTTTCAAGGACAAATCCTGGACAAACTCAGTTTGAATTGCTTTCATTTTATGTCTTATATCATGTTTATGTGGCTGAAAAATATTCCACAGAATGCTATGGTTAGGTAACTCAACTTACTTGGAAACATACTATGTTTATAAGGTAAGGAAACATTATAAAATGAGAAGTAGACACTATTTGACCTATTTGAGTCAGGACAGACACTGTCTGGCCTGCCACACTCACTGTCCTCATTCTGACCCTGATGATCTAAAAATGGGAGATATCGATGCAAAGCAGTTCAAGTAATGACTCCATAGGATGGTATAAGAGCTCTTAAGCTTACTTGCTATGCAATCCTAATCAAATTGGGTTGATGTAGTGATTAAATTAAATTAGATTATCCATGTAAAGTGCCTATACATAACAAACACTTAAAGTTTATTAGTTATATTAATTGTGACATCCTATCAACTGCAGAACAGTGTATAAGGGGAAGACAACTGGGTTGAAGTTGAAATGCCATAAACCATAAGTCCAACTCTGCCTTTAACATTAACTTTTTCAGACATCCTTTGAGAAAGCAAAGAAGCTTTGTGGACTGTTTATGTAAATTATTAGAAGTACAAGCTGTTGTCATTTAGGCTAAACTGAAACCTTCTCTTTCATTTATCTCCCTACTTATAGTCACCATTCATATTTACAGATCAGGAGTCATGAACTACTTCTTGCAAAAGAAAGGAGATTAACTATTGTGTATATATATATTTATATATATAATTTATATTTCTACCATTTTATTTGTTTTCATGATTAGAATAAGAAGAAAGTCTAATTTTAATAAGCACCTATTAAATCTTACCTCAAAAATAAATAGTTTAAGTGTTACCTGGTAATGTGGAATCATCTTGAGCTCTTAGACTTGACTGTGTTTAAAAATGAGTCTTGTGATTTCAATTTTCATGAAGAAAGACTCTCCAGTATCTGGAAAGGAAGAGGGTTGAGTGGTACTATTCAGGGGCTATGCTCAAAACTCAGTCTCGATTGTAATTACACTGCACAAAGCAGTTCACTGTCTTCTGTATTCTCTACACATTTCTTTCCTTCAAAACATTTATATTTCCATTATTGGAATCAGGTCTTAATCCATATAATTTTCTTAGGTAACATTTTATTGTACAAGATCAAGAAGCAACAAAAAAATATCCTGAGTAAATAATGATTCCTTGTATCATTCTGCTGTAAATCTGCAAACAACTACTTAAATATTAATTCTTGGACTTATCTGTTAGATGAGGCACTAATTCTCTTCTAATGAGCATAAGCACTCTTAAATAAATAAACAAAACTTTTATAATATTAAACTTTAAAAATATGAAATTACTATGCTATCATCAATAAATAACGCTGCATTATAATTCTGAAGTTCCATGTGGTAAATACACTTTTGGGGCCTGAAGGAATAGACAGGAGTGAAGAATATGCAGAGCTCACTATGATCCCAGAAACATTCTTCTGTCTCTAAAACACCATGAGCAAGAATGAGAACCAGACTCTTGAACTTTACGTGTCCCTTGCTACACTGTCCCTCCTGAAACAAGAATGAAGTAGGGAGAACAGAGTGCTAACACATGGCACCAGTGACAAACAGCCACAAACACTCCAGAGATCTGCCTAAGAAACAATCAGGACACAACCCCTCACCACTTCCATCTCTCTTCTATCAGAATCCCAGGATGTCACGCATTACCCATATCTTCCATCCCTCCATAGTTCTGTACATTCCCTAATCTCATTCCTCATGTACCCTCTCCCAACTCTAAACATTGACTGTCAATGTGACTAAAGAATGTTCTATCTTGAGCCTTTTCTATTTCTTTCACCTTCTATGTTTGATTCATTTATGTGTTTCCCTTGAGAGCACTGCTTTGGCTGAAAGTCTCTCCAGGGGTTGCATTTTGTTTTTCTACGCTAGTCTTAAATTGGGTTTGTGATGAGAGAGCAACATTCCTAACCCCTCACTGCCAATTCCAGATCATGTTAGCCACATTGATCTTTCAGAGCAAACAGTACTGAAGTACCTATCAGGAGACCACACCAGCTGTCTCAATAAATTATCTCAAAGGATGTGATATCTGCGACACTATAAATGTGGCAAACCATCAAGCCACATTCTTTAAATGGTATTTTCTTCTGGTTGAAAACATGGTTCTCAGTTCAATTTTCACTAGAGTGAAGTCCCTGGACAAGTAGTTTCCATGGATAAGTGCCAGTTCATTAATGGTTTATCATATGTCTGTAATTTAATATATAAGATACATAAGAAAGTACTTAGTCTCAGGAGAATTAACCTAGCAGTGTGCCTTAACCTAACAGAAGTTGACTGTGCTGCAACAAAGAGGCCTACTCCTGGGTAATGGGCTATAAAACTGCCATGGAGAGAGACAAGACTGATTTCAGCCGAGGAGAGCCAAGAGAAAATGTTGTTGGGTTGGTACTGAAATATTGAGAGGTTGACTCACACTGGAAAGAAAACACAGTATGTTATAATTCTTTATATGTTTTATAATTAGGATAAAATGATGAACATGATGTGTAGTAAAAGCAAACCAGTAACTTGCAAATAGAAAATATTCATTTGTAGAGGCCTCTCTCTATATATATACCTATATCTATATATATAATTACATGATTATGTATATATTTTTCTTTATATATAAAGATGATACAAACAGTAGACTAAACACTAAGTTAAAGGAAGAAATTATAAAGTATACTAAAAAGTTAAAGGGGTTAAATGTAAAACATAAATTCAGCTGAGGTGTACATGAAATGAGCATGTGAATCTATCACTGATTCAGGACCAACAAATCAAATTCCTCCATATCACCTTCCTTGGGCTGCAGTTTGTGGTTGCATTTTATGTTTGGGGGCCAACTATCTTAAAAATTTAGAGTGTACCTTTTCAAAGTGTACAATAATTTCAATAGTTATTCTCTTGGTAATAGCAAATATACTATAATATGATATTTGCTTTCTTTATACTAAATTAAAACAAAATAGCTGTTAACAATAGTTTTAAAACATCCATGGTAATTGCTATGGTATTGTCATTGCTAGGATTTCAGCTTTGGATAAGCCCATGAAAAGAAATGGACCAAACCCTTGATCTCTCAGGTCAGAAATGCCTAGCAATCTATAGTACTCATATATGCACTTGCAAATAAAGGTGTTTAATTACATCATAAGTGGAAAATTTAAAATTGCAAAGGTAATAGGAAGTGTACCCAAATGTAGAACTTTATAATTCTCATCAGAGGGGAAAAGTAGTTTATATTTCAAACCTAGCACAAACACAGGATTTTAGCTTGTTTAAGACTTTTTCAGGTTATCTCCTTTACTTTTATGCTCAATCTGAAAATGCATTTTGCTTATTTGTATAATTAACTGAATTTCTAAAAACTCCTAAGGATTTAAGTATTTCACCCAAAAGAAAATTTCACAGGATATAAAGGACTTTACATAACTGCTTATCTGTTAATAAAGGTGGAGTAAAAAATTCATACATTTTATAGCTAAACAGAATCATATGGCTCTAAGTTTGCTATTCATACAGTTTTACTCCTGGGAAGGTTGGCAGTTTGAACGAAAGTAACAATCAAAGATAATTCTTCGAGGAGAGCCAAAGGTTTAAAGTGTTTTTTTTTTTTTTTTTTTTTAAACTTAGGTTTTGGAAGTTGGCTCTAAATTCAATTCTTCTGTTTGCTCAACTTTAAATCTTGCAATCATTCTTTACCAATCTCCCTGTATATCTCATCCAGTGCATCTGCATTTAAAGTTGTCTCCATCTCTGATGTGTGTCTGTGTGTATGTGTGTGTGTATGTGTGTGTGTGTGTATATAGATAGATAGATAGATAGATAGATAGATAGATAGATAGATGCAGAATGTAAATATGTATCACCACACTATCTATCCCAACCCAGTCTCATCTCTTTCTCGGACTATTCCTATGTACCTTAAATGAAAATAAGTTCAGTTCAATCGCTCAGTCATGTCTGACTCTTTGCGACCCCATGAATCACAGAACGCCAGGCCACCCTGTTCATTACCATCTCTAGGAGTTCACTCAGACTCACGTCCATCGAGTCCATGATGCCATCCAGCCATCTCATCCTTGGTCGTCCCCTTCTCCATCCCCTTCTCCTCCTGCCTCCAATCCCTCCAAGCATCAGAGTCTTTTCCAATGAGTCAACTCTTCCATGAAGTGGCCAAAGTACTAAAGTTTCAGCTTTAGAATGATTCCTACCAAAGAACACCCAGGGCTGATCTCCTTCAGAATGGATTGGTTGGATCTCCTTGCAGTCCAAGGGACTCTCAAGAGTCTTCTCCAACACCACAGTTCAAAAGCATGAATTCTTTGGCACTCAGCCTTCTCCACAGTCCAACTCTCACATCCATACATGACCACAGGAAAAACCATAGCCTTGACTAGAAGGACCTTAGTCGGCAAAGTAATGTCTCTGCTTTTCAATATGCTATCTAGGATGGTCATACTTTTCTTCCAAGGAGTAAGCGCCTTTTAATTTCATGGCTGCAGTCACCATCTACAGTGATTTTGGAGCCTCCAAAAATAAAGTCTGACACTGTTTCCACTGTTTCCCCATCTATTTCCCATGAAGTGATGGGACCGGATGCCATGATCTTCGTTTTCTGGATGTTGAGCTTTAAGCCAACTTTTTCACTCTCCTCTTTCACCTTCATCAAGAGACTCTTTAGCTCCTCTTCACTTTCTGCCATAAGGGTGGTGTCATCTGCATATCTGAAGTTATTGATATTTCTCCTGGCAATCTTGATTCCAACTTGTGTTTCTTCCAGTCCAGCGTTTCGCACGATGTACTCTTCATAGAAGTTAAATAAGCAGGGTGACAATATACAGCCTTGACGTACTCCTTTTCCTATTTGGAACCAGTCTGTTGTTCCATGTCCAGTTCTAACTGTGGCTTCCTGACCTGCATACAGATTTCTCAAGAGGCAGGTCCGGTGGTCTGGTATGCCCATCTCTTTCAGAATTCTCCAAAGTTTATTGTGATCCATACAATCAAAGGCTTTGGCATAGTCAATAAAGCAGAAATAGATGTCTTTCTGGAACTCTCTTGCTTTTTCCATGATCCAGTGGATGTTGGCAATTTGATCTCTGGTTCCTCTGCCTTTTCTAAAACCAGCTTGAACATTAGGAAGTTCACAGTTCATGTATTTCTGAAGCCTGGCTTGGAGAATTTTGAGCATTACTTTACTAGCATGTGAGGTGAGTGCAATTGTGCGATAGTTTGAGCATTCTTTCGCATTGCCTTTCTTTTGAATTGGAATGAAAACTGACCTTTTCCAATCCTATGGCCACTGCTGAGTTTTCCAAATGTGCTGGCATATTGAGTGCAGCACTTCCACAGCATCATCTTTCAGGATTTGAAACAGCTCAACTGGAATTTCATCACCTCCAATAGCTTTGTTCGTAGTGATGCTCTCTAAGGCCCACTTGACTTCACATTCCAAGATGTCTGGCTCAAGATTAGTGATCACATCATCATGATTATCTGGGTCGTGAAGATCTTTTTGTACAGTTCTTCTGTGTATTCTTGCCACCTCTTCTTAATATCTTCAGCTTCTGTTAAGCACATACCATTTCTGTCCTTTATCGAGCCCATCTTTGCATTAAATGTTACCTTGATATCTCTAATTTTCCTGAAGAGATATCTAGTCTTTCCCATTCTGTTCTTTTCCTCTCTTTCTTTTCATTGATCACTGAAGAAGGCTTTCTTATCTCTTCTTGCCATTCTTTGGAACTCTGCATTCAGATGCTTATATCTTTCGTTTTCTCCTTTGCTTTTCACCTCTCTTCTTTTCATAGCTATTTGTAAGGCCTCCCCAGACAGCCATTTTGCTTTTTTGCATTTCTTTTCCATGGGGATGGTCTGGATCCCTGTTTCCTGTACAGTGTCACGAACCTCATTCCATAGTTCATCAGGCACTCTATCTATCAGATCTAGGCCCTTAAATCTATTTCTCACTTCCACTGTATAATCATATTAGGTCATACCTGAATGGTCTAGCGGTTTTCCCTACTTTCTTCAATTTCAGTCTGAATTTGGCAATAAGGAGTTCATGATCTGAGCCACAGTCAGCTCCTGGTCTTGTCTTTGTTGATTGTATAGAGCTTCCCCATCTTTGGTTGCATAGAATATAATCAATCTGATTTCGGTGTTGACCATCTGGTGATGTCCGTGTGCAGTTCCCCTGATTTTATGTCTGTCCCAAATCAATAATTCCCCAAATGTTCTTATTGAAAAATGACAGATTCTGTCACACCAGTCACAAATCCCTCCAGAGGTTTCCTGTTTCACTAAAAATATGAAAAAAAAAAAAGAAAGAAAATGAAACTACTCTCCTCATCAAAAGATTTCCCTATCTTCCATATGCTTTCCAGTTACCTCTCTGATACCATCTTCTACTCACCGTGTTCTCTTTGCTTGACTCCAGCTGTATCTCTCCCTTGTAAGTCCTCAGTCCCACTACAGATACCTCTCCAAGCCTTTGAGTGCTGGTCTCTATGTCCGGACTGTCCATAAGTAGTACCTAAAAGCCGTGTCTTCTCTTTTTATTTGGGCCTCAGCTCAAGCCCTCAAATATCAAAAGAGGATCCTTTATAAAAGGGCACCTCCTACTCTCCTTTTGCTTTTTATTTTATCCTATATACAACTACCTGCATTGAATGCTTTTTATTTAATTTTTATGGAAGGATAATTGCTGTACAGAATTTTATTGTTTTCTGTCAAACCTCAACATGAATCAGCCATCAGTTCATTTCAGTTCAGTCACTTAGTCGCGTCTGACTCTCTGCGACCCCATGAATCACAGCACGCCAGTCCTTCCCGTCCATCACCAACTCCTGGAGTTCACTCAGACTCACATCCATCAACTCAGTGATGCCATCCAGCCATCTCAGCCATAGGTATACATATATCCCCTCCCTTTTGAACCTCTATCCCATCTTCCTCTCCATTTCACCACTCTAGGTTTACATAGAACTGCAGTTTGAGTTTCCTGAGCCATATAGCAAAGTCTTCTTGGCTATCTATTTTACATAAGGTTATGCAAGTTTCCATGTTACTCTTTCCATACATCTCACCCTCTCCTCCTCTCTCCCCATGTCTGTAAGTCTATTCTCTATGTCTGTCTCTCCATCGTAGCCCCACACATAAGTATAAATTCCTCAGTATCATTTTTCTAGATTCCATATATATGCATTAGAATATGATATTTATCTTTCTCTTTCTGACTCACTTCACTCTATAATAGGTTCTAGGTTCATCCACCTCATTAGAACTGACTCAAATGTGTTCCTTTTAATAGCTGAGTAATATTCTATTTCATATAGGTACCACAATTTCTTCATCCATTCATCTGTTGATGGACATCTAGGTTGCTTCCAGTTCTAGCTATTGTAAATACTGCTGCAATGAACAATGAGATACATGTGACTTTTTCAATTTTGGTTTCCTCAGGGTATTCCTAGGATTGGGATTGATGGGTCACTTGGTGGTTTTATTTCTAGTTTTTTTTTAAGGAATCTCCATAACATCTTCCATAGTGACTGTATCAATTTACATTCCCACTGACAGTGCAAGAGTGTTCTTTTTTCTCCACATCCTCTCCGGGATTTATTGTTTGTAGACTTTTTGATGATGCCATTCTGGCCAGTGTGAGGTGATATTTCATTGTAGTTTTGATTTACATTTCTCTAATAATGAGCAATGTTGAGCATTTTTCATGTGTTTTTAGCCATCTGTATGTCTTCGGAGAAATGTCTGTTTAGGTCTTTTTCCCACTTTTTGGTTGGGCTGTTTGTTTTTCAGGTATTGAGTTGTATGAGCTGCTTGTATATTTTGGAAATTAATCCTTTGTCAGTTGTTTCATTTGCTATTATTTTCTCTAATTCTGATTCTGGCTACCCAAGTTAGCCAATGGGAAAGGTTTAAGTCTGTGGAGTTTAAACGACCTTATTTTCAGTTCTGAATTTTATCAACAATAGCTGTGTGACAATGTCCACATCACAGTTTCAAACTCTCACTTCCTCAACTGTGAAACAGTAGTATATTCTGAGGGTTGTCTTTTCACCTCACTTATAGTTTCCTTTGCTTTACAAAAGATTTTAAATTTAATCAGGTCCCACTCGTTTAATTGTTTTTATTTCCATTACTCTAGGAGGGGGTCATAGAGGGTCTTGCTTTGATTTATGTCATCAAGTGTTCTGCCTATGTTTTCCTCTAAGAGTTTTATAGTTTCTGGTTGTAAGAAAACTATAAAACTATAAAATTTACAATTTTGAGTTACATTACATTTAGGTCTTTAATCCTAAATGTAATGCAACACAAAAATGTAAAATTTGAGTTTATCTTTGTGTCCATTCTTAAGAAGTGTTCTAATTTCATTCTTTTACATGTAGCTGTCCAGTTTTCCCAGCACCATTAACTAAACAGGCTGTCTTTGCCCTATTGTATATTCTTGCCTCCTTTGTCAAAAATAAGGTATTCATAGGTACATGGTTTTATTTCTGGGCTTTCTACCTTGTTCCATTGGTCTATATTTCTATTTTTGTTCCAGTACCATAGTATCTTAATGACTGTAGCTTTGTAGTATGGTCTGAAATCAGAAAGGTTGATTCCTCCAGCTCCATTCTTCTTTCTCAAGACTGATTTGGCTATTTTGGGTCTTTTGTGTTTCCATGTGAATTGTGAAATTTTTTGTTGTAGTTCTGTGAAAAATGTCATTGGTAATTTGATAGGGATTGCATTGAATCTGTAGATTACATTTGGCAGTATAGTCATTTTCACAATATTGATTCTTCCTACCCAGGAACATGGAATATCTCTCATCTGTTTATGTCATTTTTATTTCTTTCATTAGTGTCTTATAATTTTCTGTGTACAGTTCTTCTGTCTCCTTAGGTGAGTTTATTCCTAGATATTTAATGTTTTTAATTGCAATGGTGAATGGGACTGATTCCTTAATTTCTCTTTCTGATTTTTCATTGTTAGTATATAGAAATGAACATGATTTCTGTGTATTGATTTTGTATCTTGCAACTTTGTTAAATTCACTGATTAGCTCAAGAAATTTTCTGAAGCTATCTTTAGGGTTCTCTATGTACAGTATCATGTCATCTGCAAACAGGGAGAGCTTTACTTCTTTTCTGATCTAGATTTATTTTATTTATTTTTATTCTCTAATTGCTGTAGCTAGGACTTCCAGAACTTTTATTTTTTTCTGTCTTCTTCCACCATAAGTCTTGAAGGCTTCTTGCCTTGAAGCGAAAAGGCTTACATTATCTTATAATAAGGTATACTTAAATAACTCAAGATAATGATAACAATCCTTATTTTCTTCTGTTAATATGATTTCCAGGCTTCCCAAGTGGCACTAGAGGTAAAGAACCCACCTGCCAATGAGAGAGACATAAGAGACACAGGTTTGATCCCTGGGTCAGGAAGATCCCCTGGAGAAGGAAGGGCATGGTAACCCACTCCAGTATTCTTGTCTGGAGAATTCTTGCCATGGACAGAGGAGCCGGACAGGCTACAGTCCATAGAGTCACAGAGAGTCAGAAACGACTGAAGTGACTTAGCACACACACAAAGTGCAAATCACAATTTTTTTTCCAAAACCACATATCATATATACCAATTGAAGTATATATTCCCTTCCTCTCTCTGTATTGATGGTTCATCTATTTCATATTTATCAAAATTTCACAGATTTTTGCTACCCAAGTTAGCCAGTGGGAAAGGTTTAAGTCTGTGCTGTTTAGACGACCTTATTTTTAGTTCTGAATTTTATCAATAATAGCTGTGTGATAATGTCAACATCACAGTTTCAAACTCTCACCTCTTCAACTGTGAAATAGTAATATATTCTAAAATTTCCTCAGCATAGGGTTCTAAGTAGTGAGGATCAGATGGGATATTCCATGTTAAGTGCTTAGCATTTTTATCTGGCACAAAAAGTCTAAAAAATGTTAACATTTGAGTTGTTGTTGTTTTTCTGTTGCAAAGTTTTGTCTGACTCTTTGTGACCCCATGAATTGTAGCACGTTAGGCTTCCCTGTCCTTCACTATTTCCCAGAGTTTGCTTAAATTGAGTCCATTTGAAGTCGCTGCACTAAATACATTGATTTATTTATGGATTATGCAGAGAAAAATTTAAAAATCTCTACCCAGTGCTTGTTCCATCATCTTAATATTATGTCCATTATCATTCTCAATGTTTCTTTCATAATTTATCATGAATTATCTCACAAAAGTTTGAATCAAAAGTAGTTTTAATTTCTGGCAGATAACATTAAATGTCATGCAAAAGCTCAAATCATCACTTGTATACTTGTATTCTGCTAGGGGAGCAAAGTATACAAAGTATACATTATGCAAGTATACATGATCATTTTAAAATAATCTATTTAAAATACAAATATTACTATTCTGAACATAAAAGTTTTATTTAAACTGTTCTCAAAACTTTCAAAGAAAAATTGTCCTTCCAGTTTCAGCCTGCTTATCCCCTCATTGAACATTTAATACTTAAGTAAAATCTGAAGTATGTACAGTGCTATTATACATGACACTCATTTTTAAATGACATTTCATAGCTATGTCAAAAGGTGAAGACAATGATATATAAACAGCCTAACATGAAACTACTTCTCAACTATAATGCCATCAAATACATTAGAAAATTATAAAAGGTAAGGAAGAAAATAGCTCTGTAATTGATTTGAATGTTTAAAAACTGTAAGGATATCTTCAGATAATGACTTGTTGAAACCTGGAAATAAAAAGAAATATTTTTGTAATACTATGATGATAAAGAAAAACATGACTGCTACTCACTGAGAGGAGAGGGAAATGAAGAGTCATATACAAGTGAAGTGAACTGGATACTTCTTTTCACTTTTAGAAAAATGCTGAATTTTTCATAGGGCTGAAAGTAATGTTCATTACAATGTATTTTCAACTAAAAATGAAAAGCCTGAAATCAATGGCAGGCTACAACATAAGTGTACCGAGCTGTATTCACCTAACAAATGATTCTCTGAATTCTTACATCATTCAGTTCAGTTCAGTTCAGTCGCTCAGTCATGTCTGACTTTGTGACCCCATGAACCTCAGCATGCCAGGCTTCCCTGTCCATCACCAACTGTCAGAGTCTACCCAAACCCATGTCCATTGAGTCAGTGATGCCATCCAACCATCTCATTCTCCGTTGTCCCCTTCTCCTCCTGCCCTCAATCTTTCTCAGAATCTGGGTCTTTTCAATGAGTCAGCTCTTCGCATCAGGTAGCCAAAATATTGGTTTCAGCTTCAACATCAGTCCTTCCAGTGAACAACCAGGACTGATCTCCTTTAGGACGGACTGGTTGGATCTCCTTGCAGTCCAAAGGCCTTAGTTCTGTGCTTTTTGACATCTATTCTTTGGCATATTTCAATGTGCCTCAAAATTTATAAAGAAAATAGTCAAGAAAAGACTTTGTGGCCCACCAATCCTTTTATCATTAGGAAGAAATAATTTCTTAACATGAATTTTCATTGACTTCATTAAAAATAAGTATTTTTGATATAACTCCTCTGTCCATGTAATTCTCTAGCAAGAATACTGGAGTGGGTAGCGGTTCCCTTCTCCAGGGGAACGTCCTGACCTAGGGATCGAACTCAGGTCTTCTGTATTGCAGGCAGATTCCTCACCCTCTGAGCCACTAGAGAAGCCAATTAACTATAACTTTTTACATATATAAATGAATATAATTATATAAAACACTGGTTAATGATCATGGCTTGAATACAAACTCTTCCACATCACTATTATTATCTGCAGCTGTCTTCAATACTATCACATTAATGTTTATTTCTTAAGTTTTATGACTTCCTTTGCCTTTCTAAAACTTCTATTGAATAAAGTAGATGACAGCTTTCTGTGTGATTTTTCTCTTCATCACTTATTCTGAGAATGAATTGATCAAAATGGTTTTAAAGACCTAATAACTACAATATACTGGTAATTCCTGTGTCTATTTCTGTTGCCTGCTCCACCAGGCTCAAGGACTACTGTGTAGATGAAATCAGATAACTGAATGAAAGTATTTTGAATAGAATAAGGTCTGCTGTACTTTATAAAGGTTAAGAAATTAGTTCCTGGGTTTACCTGACTTAGTTATTTAAAAGCATCTGTTAAGAGCTCTTCTTCTGTCATTTGGTCCTATTTATTAGCTGGCTTATTTTTTACTGAATGACTAGCATATTTTTAAAATGTGAAGGTCTTAATGAGTGCATATTCCTACAGAGAGGAATGAACACTTTCCCACAGGTAACTACAGTAGTTTAAGATTTCTCTTCCCTAAATAGTGATTGAATTGATTCATGTGAAACTTTAGTTTTGAAGAGGGCTGGATTATTTGACTTTAATTCTAATGTACAGCCTTTCTGAGGTTTTAGTTAAAGTCAAAGAAATTTGCTGGGGGTACTCCTCCTTGGACATTTTTAAAGTCTGCGTTCTCAATTAATGAGACTGCCAAAACTTCTGTGTGACTAGCATAACTGCCACATTCTACTTGGAATCAAAGACTAGGTGTATTGAGGGAAAAGTATCATAGAATGTGGGGCTTATTCCTCTATAGGTCTCTTTTCTCTTTAAATTTGATCACTTCTATCTTTGCCCTCTTGGTAGAACTTCACTACCAATCTTATCTCTTTAACCATGTGATACATCTGCAACTCCTATGCTTTTACATTCCCTTTGACCCTGATGCTCTGGTTTCTAAATGGTAAATATCTCTGGTATTACAGGCAGCTATAGATGTTGGACTAATCTCACTGTATGCATAAACATATTTTTATGATTGTCAAGAAAAGAAGAAGCAAGATAATTTTCTATCAGACTAAATTTATTGATGTGAATGCATACGCCAACAATTTTTAGCTACCTTTGGCCTTTGGGACCTAATGATGGACATTATTTTAAAAGGTAACTAGAGATTCCTTTTAATAATATCCAGGAAATAGTAATGCTGGAGTAAATTTATTATCAACAGGCTGCCTACCCACTACATAATCATATCATCAGCAGAGTTTCCATTGTTGCCTTCATCAAATTCTTGAGAAATTCAAAGATGTAGCAATGTTTTCAAGTATCATTGTTTAAAAAAAAAAAAAATTATGCTGGAAAAAGACAATGAAGATAAAGTTTGCTCCCTGACTGTTAAGACATTGAGGTAACTGAGACCAAGAAGTGATATACAGCTGGCACAGATCAAGTGAATAAAGACTTCAAACCAGGCAGCTGGATGATATGATAAAGAGAATGTTCTGACCACAGGGATATTTTTACATGTGTGAACTGAGTTTGTAGTCTCTAAAACCAAAGTAGATTTCTTTTCTGGTACTGTTTTCTGCAATAAACAAGACAGCTCAGTTTGACTTTTCAAGTATCAAGTTGTTGCTTGTTCATTACATTCCAGCTCCTGGTCCAGAGTAGTATAAAGTTTACCACTTTATCACTTAATCACAAGGATAAGAGGGTTAACCCAATATACTAAAACAGAGAGAGAAATATTTACAAAGATAAACAGTGCAAATCTCAAAGAAATATATGAATCATCCTCATTAAGGAAGATGTATTTTTCTAAATGCAACATATATAAACCTGAACCTTCTACTCAGAATAGATACATCTCAGAAAATGATATTATTATGATTCTGTAATATAATAATAAAAAAAAAGTGTGTGTATACAAACAACAGCGCCAACAAATATCTTTTTCTGGGAAGAAAACTGGAAATTCTTAATAGTCACATTTATTACACTCACTAGTAGTTTGAAGTTCAAATTTGTCTTTATCACAGGTCAGGTGAGGTTCTGGGCACCGATTCCATCCCCAGCCATTTCTGCAGGTCAAAGGTTAGAGTTCAGGTCTTCTATTACTCTGGCAGGACTGTCTCTGATATCCATTCCAAGAGCTATGGCGATGGCCCACCTTGTTTTGTCATTACTAGTAAATCTGTGTGCAGATGTCTCAAAATGTGCAGGCTTTCAGTTGTCCCTGGGTGATTCTAATGTTAATTGTACTTGATAGCAAATGAACTCGAGCAAAAAGGAGAATAGGAGTTGAAAACACCTTAAGGTCACATCTAAGGATCTTTAACATTCCTTAAGATAGAAGATTTTAGCTCGGCAAAAGATACAATCTAGGATAAACTGGTAAAATGTGAAAAATAACCCTGAGGAAAGGAATGCAAAGAGGATCTCAAAAACCAGAGGTTGGTCAAATATTTGGAATGTTGATAAAGAAACCAATAAAGTGTAAATTGAAAACTGCCAATTTGATTTAATGACCTGAGCAAGGTCATTCCAGTAAAGTGGCAGAGAAAAATAAAACAAAACAAAAAAAAATAATTTTAAAAAGCAGTAGGGGGCAATGGAGAGAAAATATTAGTTATTCACTCAGTATTTATTGAAGAGAAGTTAAAGTCATATGTAAAAATATTTCTTTGAAAACCTAAACCTGTATACTAAAATGCATCTATTTTTTTCAAATGTTCCTCTAATTTCAAAATGTCTTCCATCATTTGTCTAAAACTTCTCATACATATCAATAACATAATTTGTTACAGACAGAAAATTGTTACTATGTCCTAAGCATAATAGTTGCAAATGTAGCTGAAAGATGATAGCAAATGTTTATTGTAGTCTATTATAATTTACTTCAAAAAAACTGGCGTCTGTTTTATGTAGCTAAAATGTTTCATGAGATATCCATCAATTTTGCTTTCTACCAACCATTTCACTAAACACAAAGAGAAAAACACATTACAGTGTTCTAACAGGAAGTCAAGGAAATGGGAACTGGAGTGACAAAGACTATATGAGCATGATGTAAGTAAATAACAAAGACTAGAAAAAAGAAAGCCAAAACCTTTTAATTTACACCAAATATTATGTCAACCTTTTCTTTAATATGCAACTCTGCAGCAACTTTGATATCAAGAAAGTTATTATGAGAATATTCAAAGTAAAAATTTAGTCTGCTAAATACAGGTTAAAAATCGAAATAAAGCATACTCATGGATACATATTTTTAAACATAACCATTTGAAATACATATTCATCAGAAACTAATTCATCTAACCCCAATCACATCTTATTTTAAGTTCAGAAGCACTGGTAATTTTTGCCTTTATTATGAGAAAAGAACAATCACATTAGCAAGCCTTGTCATTCTCCCAGTAATGAGTTTAATACGACATTTGGGAAAGTGCATTGCTGTGACTAGAATAGCAATGTTGATTTTACATTTTAGAATAGGCTTCAAAACACATACAGTGAGAACAGCTTCATACAGGGATTTATTTTTCCTCCCATTTCAATTTGAATGTGAGTTAAATTTTAAATTACAGTAATTGTGAACTGTTTTCATGTTACTATAAAGTTTCAAATTGTGGGCTAAGTCTTATTCTGGAAACAGAATCTCATCAATAGAAAATGATTTTCAAAACTGCTATTATTGATTTTTAGTCCAAGATATTTCCTTTATATTCAGGGCAAATGCCAATGGCTACGCATTGAATCAGAAGTATTAAAACGAACACAATTACCATACTACAATCACAATGTGCTAAAAAAAGAGCTCTGCTAGTCTAACCTTTTTAAGCAATTATATCTAGTTTTAGAATTGAAACTTGTATACATCTGTGCTTTTGAAGGCTATTTTCAAGAAAACAAAAAGGATGGCTATTCTAATACAGTTTATTTCTGATTAGTATTATTCATCTGTATTTTTCATCTTACAGTTCTTTCTCGAAACTCTCATTTCATAAAACAAAAATGACGTTAAGTATAGTTAAAGCAAAAATTGCAGTTAAACAAGTAAAGGAAGATTGCTTTGGAGGCTCTTGCAACAGACTAGAGAGAATGTAACACTGTCTGAACACAACTTCTCAAAACAAACAAAAAAAAAGACAGGAGAATTTTTAAGAGTGGAGTTCAAGGAATCTTAGGCCATTTGTGTTTGCTTATTGGTCTGTTTCATGATGGGAGGTATAGGGTAGTTTTATAACTCTGAGCAGGATGCACAGTGAGGTTAGGCTCCCATCTCTCCCACAGAGACTAGGATGCAGGCAGGGATGGTAGCATCCTTCACGATGACACACCAAGTCCTAGACGGAGACAGTCATGGGTTGAAAAACTGGTAAGACACTTTTAAAAAGATTTGTATCTCAACGAGGCAGAGAAGTGTTCAAGTTCACAAGTTTTCTAAAGTAAATGTTCCAGGATAAGAGAGCTGAGGAACCTCTGTGGTTAGGCTACATGGATTTCACAAGGGCCAGAGTTGGAGTGAGGTCATGGGCCAAGAGGCAGGAAGAAGTCTGTCTGAAGTTTTGTCAAGCTTAGAGAAATAGTAAGGCTACATTGGTCAGCATTAATATATATATATAAAGATTATCTTTCCATGTGGTTTTAGTTGTTACTGTTCAGTTGTTCAGTCGTGTCAGACTCTGTGATCCCTTGGACTGCAGCATGTCAGATTTCCCTGTAATTTCAAGTTCACAGTAAATTGAAAGGACAGAGATTTCCCACATATCCCTGCCGCTCACATATGCGCAGCACCTTTTGTTAAAAACACCCCCTACTAGAGTGTACATGTGTTATAATTAATGAACCTACACTGACACATCAAAATACCCAAAAGTTTCAGTTTATAATACTATTTACTCTTTGGGAATGTTACATTCTCTGAGTTTAGACAAATGTATAGTGCAATGAACGCATCACTGTGATATCACATGGAGTATTTTCACAGCCATAAAAATTTTCTGTGGTCTGCCTAGTCATGATTTCTCCTACCACCATCCCTAGGAATCACTGGTCTTTTCACTGTCTCCAGAATTTTGCCTTCTCCAGAATATCACATATGTAGTTGGAATCATACAGTACAGAGGCTTTTCAGATTGGTTTCTTTCATTTAGCAATATGCACTGAAGTTTCCTCCATGACTTTTTCATTGCATCAGTATGGTAGTCCCTTGGACTGCAAGGAGATCAAACCAGTCACTCCTAAAGGAAATCAACCTGAATATCCATTGGAAGGACTGGTGCTGAAACTCCAATACGTTGGTCACCTGATGCAAAGAGCCAACTCATTAGAGAAGACCCTGATGCTGGGAAAGATTAAAGGCAGGAGGAGAAAGGGATGACAGAGGAGAAGATAGCTGGATGGCATCACTGACTCAATGGACATGAGTTTGAGCAAGCTCAGGGAGATGGTGAAGGACAGGGAAGCCTGGTGTGCACAGTTCATGGGGTGGCCAATGAGTCAGACATGACTGAGTGACTGAACAACACTACAATTTGTTAACCCATTTACCTACTGATGGGCATCACACTTACAACTTTTGGCAATTATGAACAAATCTGCCATTATGATCAATATGCAGGTTTTTGTGCACGTTTTGAGCTTCTTTAGGTAAAATTCTAGAGAGTGTGATGGCTGGATCTTAGGCTAAGGGTAAGTTAAGTTTTGTTTAAAAACTACCAAAGTGTCTTCAAAACTGGGTCTCCTATTTCACCAGTGATGAATGTGCATATCTGTTGCTCTACATAGTTGCCAGTATTTGGTGTTGTCAATGTTTCAGATTTAGGACACTCTAATAAACAGTTTTTCCATGTGATTCTCCAGGCAAGAATGATGGAATGGGTTGCCATGTCCTCCTCCTGGGGATCTACCTGACCTAGGGATCGAACCTGTGTCTCTTATGTCTCCTGCATTGGCAGATGGGTTCTTTACCACTAGTGCCACAAAGGGAGCTCAATAAATAGTAGCTTTTTCTTGTTAAAGTTGCATTTCCCCGATGACATATGATATAAAGCATTTTTTCATATGTTGACTTATCATCTGTATATATTTTGGTGAAATGTATGTTAGTATCTTTGGCAGATTTTTTAATCAGATTGATTATTTTCTTATTATTGAGTTTTAAGAGTTCTTCATATATCTTTGATAACAGTTCTTTATCATGTATGTCATATATTCTTCTCTGTCTATGGCTTGCTTTCTCACTCTCTTGAAACTATCTTTTATAAACTTTTCAATTAAGTCCAGCTTATCAAATACTTTTTTCACAGATTGTGTTTCTGGTATTGGATCTTAAAAGTCATAAGCCACAACCAAGGTCATCTAGGTTTTCTCCTACATTATCTTCTAGGATTTTTATAGTTTTGTGCTTTGTATTTTAGGTCTGGAAGTCATTTTGAGTTGATTTTTGTAAAAAGTATAGTCTATATGTTGATTTAATTTTTTTCTGCATTTGGATGTCCAATTGTTCCAGCATGATTTGTTGAAAAGGCTATCTTTGCTCCATTTTTATTTCCTTTGCAGCTTGGTCAAAGATCAGTTGATTTTATTTGGGTCTATTTCTCTTATTTATCTATTTCTCTTTATATCAGATTGCATTAAAGATTATTTGTATTCACTGTGTTGAATTCTTCAGGCCCAATTTTCTTTTCATCTTACACCGATCAAGACTTTAACTTCATTACTGTAGCAAAAATATATTTTAAGTTGCAAAAAACCTCTATGGTATTCAACCTCATGGTCAATTGAACATATTCCTTTTACTTGATTAATCAGGAGATTATGATACACTTTCCCTAAAATGCTTTCTTTATTTGGCCTTCAGGGCATCGTCGTGATCATCTGATTTTTCTTCTACACAACTTGCAGAATTTTTTCTCATTCTCTTTTGACAATTATTCTTCCCATTCTCTACTTCTGACACACCAGGACTTACTCCTTGAAAAATTTCTCAACTCTTCTTTTAAACATTATTTTCTCTACTGTTCTTCATTTTTACTGACTGCCTTACAGAAATATGCATTGCCATAACTTTAAAATATATACCTTTAATCCTTCCAAATGTACATCTCCACTCTGGACATGTCCCTTGAATTTCAATTTTGCATATTCAAGCTAATTGTCATCACTATACAACATTTGTAATAAACATCTAAAATTTTTATATCTAAGTTTAACTCCTGAATTCTTATACAAAAGCTGTTCAAAAGATGTCTTCTACCACCTCACACATTGGTAGGTCTATCCTTCCATTTGCTCAAGTGATATGCCTTCGAATTATCCATGACACCTTTTACTTTCACCTTGCTTTCCGTCCATCAGAAAATCTCACCTGCTTTACATCCAAATATATGTATAAACTAACCACTTCTCAGCACGTCCATTGTTTTATTATGTTCTGTTTCACCATTCTCTTCTGAATTACTGCAAGTATCTCAAACTTGTCTCTAAGCTTTCCCTTTTGCTTATTTACATATATTTTCAAAACAGCCAGAGAAATCTGTTAAAGTTCAAACTAGATCAGATCATTTATAACATAAAATTCAAACGGTTCTCCCATTTCTTTTGAATTAAAATCCATCGTGCTTACAATGAGTACATTTTATACCACCAGCTGTCTCTGCCTCTGGGGTGTTCTTCCTCTAGAAGCATTGTTACATAGAAGCACTGATGGCTTGACCATCACCTTCATGTTTTTGTTCAAATGTCTTCTTTTTAATAGGCCTTTATTTAAAACAAACTCTCCATTTTGGATTATACTCCTCTAGAATTCCTCATTTTTCTTGACTTTCTGTACTTTTTAACATACAATATACTTTTACTGGGCTTTCCATGTGGCTCAATGGTAAAGAATCTGCCTTCCAATGAAGGAGATGCAGGGCATGTGGCTTCCGTACCTGGGTCAGGAAGATCCCCTGGAGAAGAAAAATGACAACTCACTCCAGAATTCTTGCCTGGAAAATTCTATGGACAGCAGAGCCTGGCATGCTGTAGTCCATGGGGTTTCAAAGAGTTGGACATGACTGAGCAACTGAGCACATACTTTTACCATATTTCTTTTAGCACTCAAAACAGACTCTCAGACTCTCTTATAAAGTCTATCTCCAGGTTTATCAATTTGTAACACCCTCTGATTTACAATTTTTAAACATCTTAATGGACTATTGCAAAAGATGAGGGTATTATTAAGTAGATTTCCAAGTCCATGTTATCAAATATAATTTTGCTTATTTTAAATAATTTAATTTTTAATAATTAGTGTACTTACATTTTATATAGTAAGCAATATCTTAATCATTTAGGTACAGTTCACTAAAATGTGTTTAATTTGGTAATACCAATCATTTCAAATCACATATTTTTCTTTTTAATTACTTTCTATTTATCATTTAACATAGGATCCTACCACTAAGAAATAATACATAGAGTATCTTTATACTGTGTATTCTAGTTTATTCTACTATGTTTATATTCTTAAGAAAAATGAGTTCAAAATTTGGACTTATATAACTAATATAAAGTTATTTTTTTTTTTTAGGGTATTATGTGACTTTTACCCCTTATCTCTTCAAGTTTAGTGTTTTTAATAGGATGTCTTTTTGTTTGTTAGGGCTTCCCTCATGGACCTTTCGTTTGTTAACTACATTATTTTTCCATAGAACATCAAGTTATTGTTCAATATGTATTTTCAGATTTTCTTCTTATATATTAATGATATTTCTTTGGAAAATTTTCACTTCTTCTGTTTCTTCTGTACATATATGCATATTGCATTCTATTTGTTCCTTATCCATTTCACTAGCCTCTTTCTATTGATACTTGCATCTATTAGTTTCCATGTGGTATTTAGGTGTCTAATTTTCAATTTATATAACTTCTACATTATTTCTCTGTTAATTTACCACCTATTTAATCATACTTCTCAGGTGGCGTTGTGGTGAAAGGCTCATCTGTCAATGCAGGAGTCACCTGGGTCAGGGAAGATCCGCTGGAGGAAGGCATGGCAAGCCACTCCAGTATTCTTGCCTGGAGAATCCCCATGGACAGAGGAGCCTGCCTGGCTACACTCCATAGGGTCACAAAGAGTCAGACACAATTATAGCAACTTAGCACACATATATTTTTAAGACCAGAGGCTAATTGCTTTCAGGTCTTAGAATTACATCTGAAATTCTATGTTTATCCTTGGATTAGTTATTTCTGCATGGCTTATCTTACTTTTGTTTTTGTTTTTGTTTTTCTACCTATACTTTGGTAACATCTATTGATAAACTCTTAGTTAATTCCTTTGATCACTTTTTATATAAGTAGGCCCACTAGCTATATGTTGAAAAACAATGTTGAAAGAAAAACCTAAATAAGTTGATAGCAAATTTTGAATATATTCCAAAATACTTTCTACAAAAATCAATTTTTCCTCTAACATGGAAACAAAGCTTTCTCTGTTATTTTTAATATCTTTTGCTTTCTTAAATATGTTGCCCAGGAAGTGCTAAAAATATAAAATTTAAAAATATATAATTAGAATATATCTTAAAAGTTCATATCACAAGAAAAATATCTGTAACTATATACGGTGATGGATGTTGACTAGACTTATTGATTGTGGTAATCATTTTGCAATATGTGTAAATACTATATTGCATACCTAAAACTAATATGAAGCTACATGTCAATTATATCTCAATAGAAGAAATAGAAGAAACACAGGTTAGGTCACACAACAGTAAAAATATAAACATTGATGTAATATTCCCTGTGAGACACAAAGATACTCTGAGTCATTCTCCATTTGATAATTCAGTGATACAGGCTGTTAATACCAGTTAAAATAAGATTATTTTTCTGTACTCTTTCCTTGCATTTGCAGTTCATGATTTTCTTAAACAAAACACTTCATAGTAAAAATACAATTAGTTGTCTTCTAAATTTTGAAATAAAAAATAGATATACATCATTAATATCTACTATAATTAATATTTACAACAATTTAAAGAAATAATAATAATAATAATGTAAAGGTCATATGCTCAATATATTAAAAATAAAGTTCCAGTATCTAACTGAAGTCATTAACCTTTGTGAAAAGCTTACTTTATCGTCTTACATTATTAATGCCATTACAAACTGGCACTATTCCAAACAACTGTTATTATGGATGCTGACTAGATGTCTGGCACTGAGAAAATGACCATTAAATTTCTGTTATTATTAAAGCATTATAATGAAGATTAAAGGGTGAATAAATGTTGGCTAGATGAAAAAGTTATGGGGAAATATTTTTAAAACCCTTCTGTATGTAAAACAATTTTTGCTTGAAACCTCTTCAAACAGTAGGAATGTTTGTGTTTTCAATTATGTTATTTGATACATGTTTCCGTCCATGGGATTTTCCAGTACTCTTGACTGGAAATCCTGTGGACAGAAGAGCCTGGTAGGCTGCAGTCCATGCGGTTGCTCAGAGTTGGACACAACCAAGCGACTTTATTTTCACTTTTTGTTTTCATGCATTGGAGAAGGAAATGGCAACCCAGTCCAGTGTTCTTGCCTGGAGAATCCCAGAGACGAGGGAGCCTGGTGGGCTGCCGTTTATGGGGTCGCACAGAGTTGGACACGATTGAAGCGACTTAGCAGCAGCAGCAGCAGCAGCAGCATTTGTGTGTGGATACTTAATATATCAGAGAAATCTAAACAAGATGAATTGTATTATTTTCATACTGATCTATTGGTCAAGACTAGTTAATTACAACTATCCCAAGTTAATGCAATCCAAGCACAAAATGTGTTTTTCTTTCATAATCGGATGAACAATGCTCATAGAAAAAATGATTGGAATTGAAATGTTTTTTCTCAATAGGTGAGTTTAATGTTAACTTGCATTTACTGATATAATTATACATATTTATTTGAAAATTTTAAAATAAATAGCATTCAACACTAACAAACACTATGATTTAAAAAAATTAGGTGATCTTAGGAAAAATATAAAGACTCTTACTGATATGCATTATTTCTTTCATTGCTCTTGGCTACTAATTAGATAAGAATCTTAAAAAAAATAATTTAAAGACTTAAAAAATTACCTTCCATGTCAGTGATATTATGCATTTTATAGTATTTGATTGTATGGGGTTTGAGATTTTTTAAATTTTTAACATGGGTGTGTTAATGATGTCAACAAAGAAAGTTTGTATACATTTCTTTGCTGACACCGTAAAAATTCTAGCATAAGTTTTTATCTCTGCATTTCTGGACAACCCTGTCATTATTATACTGAACATAGCATAATATAAATATATTAAGTTGCAAAAATTAGGATTCAATAAATTTTACACTACATTGTATAAAACAGACAACATTTTAGTAAAGGTGCATGTAAATTAAAAAATATAAACCTATATACATGATATTTGAGGAAAAATACTTTTTATTCAATTAACATATACAGTAACCTCTGGAATATCCTATACTTCACTCAGGCAAACTTTTAAAAATGATATATATTTCAAAAGTGGGTAAAGTGATATTAAATATGGCTTAAGAGAACATATAAATGCAGGGAAAGGATTTAATAATTGAGGCTCAAAACATCAGATAGAGGAGAATGCTTTCCTCTAAGAGAAAAATTTAGGATATAAGTTGACATTGAGGTTTCAATTTTCCATAATGCTTGTTTCTAATCAAACAAGATCTGAAGTAATTGATATGATTTCATATACTTGAGGGATTGATACATAACTTTTATTTATATTTTCATTCGCATTTTGGTTTATAGACAATAATATATTTTAAAAATAATATGCACCAACAATTAGAGGTCTGTTTACATAACAAACCTCAGAGCAGGAACATATTTTCCTTCATAACACTGTTATGCCTTTTTCACCTTGGAAAAGTAGAAAATAAATGTCAAAATATATCATTCTTTCATTTCAATCAAATAAACGTATTTGCCTAAATAAAGTAGGGCATTTCATTCAATATTAATTTAATCCTTAAAACTGAGTTTTAGAGCAATAGAAGGATCTGACAGATGATATTCTTGCTCCAAAAGATACAGGTTTCAAAATCAAATATTCCATGAGTATCGTTAAAAGATTTAAAATATAAGCATAATTTACTACATTTGTGTCCCAAAGCAATCATTATATTCATTTTATAAAAGAATAATAAGTTCTAACATTTTACATGTGTGTGTTTTCTACATCTGTTCTACAATGCTGAAGACATCCCAAAATTTTTCATCTCAAGGTGTTAAAATTTCTTTGAGCTTACATTCAAGTGAATACATACAGAATATCTAAGTGTATGCTATATGAAAGAAAAAGTCACAAGAATCAAAACTTAGGTTCCATAATTTGTAGCATTTATTTTTCCCCCATGATACATGAAGCTTTCTCAGATCAGTTCAGTTCATTCAGTTCAGTCACTCAGTCGTGTCCAACTCTTCGCAACCCCATGAATTGCAGCACGCCGGGCCTCCCTGTCCATTAATTCCTGGAGTTCACCCAAACCCATGTCCATTGAGTCGGTGATGCCATCCAGCCATCTCATCCTCTGTCGTCCCCTTCTCCTCCTATCCCCAATCCATCTGAGCATCAGACTCTTTTCCAACGAGTCAACTCTTCGCAAGAGGTGGCCAAAAGAACTGGAGTTTCAGCTTTAGCATCAGTCCTTCCAAAGAAATCCCAGGACTGATCTTCAGAATGGACTGGTTGGGTTGGATCTCCTTGCAGTCCAAAGGACTCTCAAGAGTCTTCTCCAACACCACAGTTCAAAAGCATCAATTCTGCGGCGCTCAGCTTTCTTCACAGTCCAATTCTCACATCCATACATAACCATTGGAAAAACCACAGCCTTGACTAGACAGAACTTGGTTGACAAAGCAATGTCTCTGCTTTTGAATATGCTATCTAGGTTGTTCATAACTTTCCTTCCAAGGAGTAAGCATCTTTTAATTTCATGGCTGCAGTCACCATCTGCACTGATTTTGGAACCCCAAAAATAAAATCTGACACTGTTTCCTCTGTTTCCCTGTCTATTTCCCATAAAGTGAGCGGACCAGATGCCATGATCTTAGTTTTCTGAATGTTGAGCTTTAAGCCAACTTTTTCACTTTCCTCTTTTACTTTCATCCAGAGGCTTTTTAGTTCCTCTTCACTTTCTGCCATAAAGGTGGTGTCATCTGCATATCTGAGGTTATTGATATTTCTCCTGGCAATCTTGATTCCAGCTTGTGCTTCTTCCAGCCAGCGTTTCTCATGATGTACTCTGCATATAAGTTAAATAAACAGGGTGACAATATACAGCCTTGACGTACTCCTTTTCCTATTTGGAGCCGGTCTGTTGTTCCATGTCCAGTTCTAACTGTTGCTTCCTGACCTGCATATAGCTTTCTCAAGAGGTAAGTCAGGCAGTCTGGTATTCCCATCTCTTTCAGAATTTTCCACAGTTTATTGTGACTCACACAGTCAGAGCCTCTTCAAATCAAAGAAATTCCTCATATGGTAAGACTAAAGATATAATTTATTACCATAGTTAAATGTTCAAAATACGCTAATATGAAAGCCAAAAAACCTGTCAAGCTGGAAATTTCAAAGTTCCCCCAAACTAAAGATTTTTAATAATATTTTTCAGATGACCTTTTTTTTGGATAGGAGATTTACATACATATTCTAGTTCCAGATACATTTTCATTTTATCGCAAATGCAAACCCTCTACTTAAAAAGTGAATGTTGATGATACAATCCTTTCCATTCTCAATGAATTTCATTGAAGTTGGATTTAAGGCAGTACAATTGACTGACTTATATAGACTGTTAAGAAAATCTACTTAAATTAAAAGGGAAAAAGTGTTACTAATTAGTTCAGTTAAGTTCAGTCACTCAGTTGTGTCGGACTCTTTGCAACTCCATGGAGTGCAGCATACAAGGTTTCCTTGTCCATCACCAACTCCTGGAGCATACTCAAACACATGTACATCATGTTGATGATGTCAACCAACCATATCATCCTCTGTCGTCTCCTTCTCCTCCTTCCTTTAATCCTTCCTAGCAACAGGGTTTTCCAAATGAGTCAGATCTTCACATCAGGTGGCCAAAGTATTAGAGTTTCAGCTTCAGCATCAGTCCTTCCAATGAATATTCAGGACTGATTTCCTTTAGGATGGACTGGTTGGATTGCCTCGCTGTACAAGGAACTCTCAAGAGTCTTCTTCAACACCACAGTTTAAAAGCATCAATTCTTAGACACTCAAATTTCCTTATAGTTCAACTCTCAAATCCATACATGACTACTGAAAAAAAACATAGCCTTGACTAGACAGACTTTGGTGGCAAAGTAATGTCTCTGCTTTTTTAATATGCTGTCTATACTGGTCATAGATTTTCTTCCAAGGAGTAAGCATCTTTTAATTTCAAGGCTGCAGTCACCATCTGCAGCGATTTTGGAGCACACACACAAAAATAAACTCTGTCACTGTTTCCATGGTTTCCCCATCTATTTGCCATGAAGTGATGGGACCAGAGTGTTGAGTTTTAAGCCAGCTTTTTCACTCCCCTCTTTCACTTTCAAAAGAGAGTCTTTAGCTCTTCTTTGCCTTCTGCCATAATGGTAGTGTCATCTGCATATCTGAAGTTATTGATATTTCTCCCAGCAGTCTTGTTTCCAATTTGTTCTTCATCCAGCCATTATTTTGGATGATATACTCTGCATATAAGTTAAATAAGCAGGGTGAAAATGTACAGCCTTGAGGTACTCTTTTCCTGATTCGTATCCAGTCTGTTGTTCCATGTCCAGTACTAACTGTTGCTTTTTGACTTGTATACAGTTTTCTCAGGAGGCAGGTAAGGTTATCCAGTATTCCCATCTCTTGAAGAATGTTCCACAGTTTTTTGTTATCCAAACAGTTAAAGGATTTGGCATTGTCAATAAAGCAAAAGTAGATATTTTTCTGGAACTCTCTTGCTTTTCTATGATCCAGCAGATCTAGCAATTTGATCTCCGGTTCTTCTGCCTTTTCTAAATCCAGCTTGAACATCTGAAAGTTCATGGTTCACGCACTATTGAAGCCTGGCTTCAAGAATTTTGAACATTGGTTTACTAGCGTGTGACATGAGTGCTACTGTTCAGTAGTGTGAACACTCTTTGGCATCACTTTTCTTCAGGATTGGAATGAAAACTGATCTTTTCCAATCCTGTGGCCACTGCTGAGTTTTCCAGATTTGATGGCATATTAGTGCAGCACTTTCACAGTATCATCTTTTAGGATCTGAAATAGCTCAACTGGAATCCCATCACCTGAAATAGCTTTGTTTGTAGTTATGCTTCCTAAGGCCCACTTGGCTTCACATTCCAGGATGTCTGGCCTAGATGAGTGATCACACCATTGGGATTATTAGGTCATAAAGCTCTTCTTTGTATAATTCTTCTGTGTATTCTCTACCTCTTCTTAATATTGTCTGCTTCTGTTAGGTCCATACCATTTCTGTCCTTTAATGAGCCCATCTTTGCATGAAATGTTCCTTGGTAGCTCTAATTTTCTTGAAGAGATCTCTAGTCTTTCCCATTCTGTTGTTTTCCTCTATTTCTTTGCACTGATTGCTGAGGAAGGCATTCTTATCTCTCCTTGCTATTCTTTGGAACTCTGCATTCAGATCTTATATCTTTTCTTTTCCCCTTTGCTTTCACTTCTCTTCTTTTCTCAGTTATTTTAATGCTTCCTGAGACAGCCATTTTGCCTTTTGCATTTCTTTTTATTGGAGTTGGTCTTGATCTCTGCCTCCTGTACAATGTCATGAACCTCTATCCATAGTTCTTCAGGCACTCTGTCTATCAGATCGTATCCCTTGAATATACTTCTCACTTCCACTGTATAATCATAATGGATTTGATCTAGGTCATTCCTGAACGGTGGAGTGGTTTCCTACTTTCTTCAATTTAAGTCTGAATTTGGCAATAAGGAGTTCATGATGTGAGCTCCTGGTCTTGTTTGTGCTGACTGTATAGAGCTTCTCCATCTTTGGCTGCAAAGTATATAATCAATCTGATTTTGGTATTGACTATTGGGTGATGTGCATGTGTAGAGTCTTCTCTTGTGTTCTTGGAAGAGGAGTTTGCTATGGCCAGTGTGTTCTCTTGGCAAAACTCTCTTAGCCTTTGACTTGTTCATTTTGTAATCCAAGGCCAAATTTGCCTGTTACTCCAGGTATTTCTCTTGACTTCCTACTTTTGCATTCCAGTCCCCTATAATGAAAGGGACATTTTTTATTTGGTGTTAGTTCTAGAAGGTCTTGTAGGTCTTCATAGAACCATTCAACTTCAGCTTCTTCAACATTATTGGTCGAGGCATAGACTTGGATTACTGTGGTATTGACTGGTTTTTCTTGGAAATGAACAGATATTCTGTTGTTTTTGAGACTGCATCCAAGTGCTGCATTTTGGACTCTTTTGTTGACTATGATGGCTACACTATTACTTCTAAGGGATTCTTGAACACAATAGTAGATATAATGGTCATCTGAGTTAAATTCACCCATTCCAGTCCGTTTTAGTTCACTGATTCCTAAAATGTCAATGTTCACTCTTGCCATCTCCTGTTTGACCACTTTCAGTGTGCCTTGATTCATGGACCTAACATTCCAGGTTCTTATGCATATTGCTTTTTACAGCATTGGACTTTACTTCCATCACCAAAACAACTGGGTGTTGTTTTCACTTTGGCTCAATCACTTCATTCTTTCTGGAGTTATTTCTCCACTGATCTCCAGTTAGCATATTGGGCACCTACCAACCTGGGGAGTTCATCTTTCAGTGTCATACCCTTTTTTCCTTTTCATATTCTTCATGGGGTTCTCAAATTTAACCCTAACTCAAGTTGATCAGCAGTCAAATGATTTGTTACTAATTAGAATCTAATAATCTCTAAAAATGGGCTTCCCTGATGGCTCAGTGCTAATGAATCCTCCTGCAATGCAGGAGACCTGAGTTCCATCTCTGGGTTGGGAAGATCCCCTGGAGAAGTGAATGGCTACCCACTCCAGTATTCTTGTCAGGATAATATCATGGACTGAGGAGCCTGGTGGGCTACAGTCCATGGAACGGCAAAGAGTCAGATAGGACTGAGCAACTAACACTGTCACTTTTTTTTTCAGTCTCTAAGAATATAATTTCATATTGTTTATACTATTCATGGGGGTCTCAAGGCAAGAATACTGAAAGGGTTTGCCATTGCCTTCTCCAGTGGACCACATTTTTTCACAGACTTCCACAGCTCCCGGCCCTCCCATATTACCCCAGTTTTCCTAATATTCATGTTAGGGGTAAGGTGACTGCAAATACAAGAGGCAAAAGGATATCACAAAATGACTTGTCCAAGGTCAAAACAGCTGAGCAGGAGGAAAGGAAATGCTGTCTGCCTACAGTGGAGCTCATGTTCCTGCAACTCCCACACAGAGATACCAAGAGAATATTTCATGTGAAAATGGGCATGATAAAGGAAAGAAAAAGTATGGACCTAACAGAAGCAGAAGATATTAAGAAGAGGTGGCAAAAATACACAGAAAGTCTACACAAGAAATTCTTAATAACCTAGATATCCACGATGGTGTGATCACTTACCTAGAGCCAGACATTGTGGAATGCGAAGTCAAGTGGGCCTTAGGAAACATCACTATGAACAAAGCTAGTGGAAGTGATGGAATTCAGTTTAGCTGTTTCAAATTCTAAAAGATGATGCTGTTGAAGTGCTACACTCAATATACAGGGAAATTTGGAAACCTCAGCAGTGGCCACAGAACAGGAAAAGGTCCCAAAGAAAGGCAATGCCAAAGAATGTTAAAACTACTGCACAATTATACTCAACTCCAGAATGCTAGGAAAAGAATGCTCAAAATTTTCCAAGACAGGCTTAAACAGTACATGAACCAAGAACTTCCAAATGTCCAGTGAATTTAGAAAAGGCAGATGAGCCAGAGATCAAATTGCCAACATCTGTTGGATCACTGACAAGGCACTGGAGTTCCGGAAAATATGTACTTCTGCTTTATGGACTATGCCAAAGTCTTTGACTGTGTGGATTACAATAAACTGTGGAAATTTTTCTAGAGATGGGAATACCAGACCACCTTACCTTCTTTCTGAGAAATCCTCATGGAGGTCAGGAAGCAACAGTCTAAACTGGACATGGAACAATGGACTGGTTCAAAATTAGGAAAGGAGTATACCAAAGCTTGTATATCGTCACCCTATTTATTTTATTTATATGCAGAGTACATCATGCGAAATGCCAGCCAGCATGAGTCAAAAGCTGGGATCAAGATTTCCAAGAGGAATATCAATAACCTCAGATATGCAGATGATACCACCCTTATGGCAGAAGCAAAGAGTAACTAATCAGCCTCTTGCTGAAAGTGAAAGAAGAGAATGAAAAAGCAGGCTTAAAACTCAACATTCAAAAATCAAAGATTATGGTATCTGGTCCCATCATGTCATGGCAAATAGATAGGAAAACAATGGAAACAGTGACGGACTTTATTTTCTTGTGCTCCAAAATCTTTGTAGATGATGACTGCAGCCTTGAAATTAAAAGACACTTGCTCATTGGAAGAAAAGTTATGACCAATCTAGACGGCATATTAAAAAGCAGAAGCATTATTTTGGTGACAAAGGTCCATCTAGCCAATGCTATAGTTTTTCCAGTAATCATGTATGGATGTGAGAGTTGGACTATAAAGAAAGCTGAACACTGAACAATAAATGCTTTTGAACTGTGGTGTTGGAGAAGACCCTTAAGAGTCTCTTGGATTACAAGAGATCAAACCAATCTATCATAAAGGAAAACAGTCCTAAATACTCATTGGAAGGACTGATGCTGAAGCTGAAACCCCAATACTTTGGCCACCTGATGTGAATATCTGACACATTGGAAAAGATCCTGATGCTGAGAAAAAGTGAAGGTAGTTGGAGAAGGGGATTACAGAGGATGAGATGGTTGGATGGTGACAGGGAACATTTAACAGGATTCCTGAATACTGTTTTCTATTTCTCATAAATCCTCTGTTCCTTATCAGCTCCTGGAAATGGGAACAAGTGAAACGGCATGCAGTTCTCAGGTCTGAGACCATGGTAAAGGGTATCTGCTTAGACTCCTTTCAATAACTCCTTTCAGTGACTTTTTCAGCATCAGCGATCTTGTATGTATTAGATTATCCATAAAGTCAATGTCAAAGAATGCTCAAACTACAGCACAATTGCACTCATCTCACACACTAGTAAAGTAATGCTCAAAATTTTCCAAACCAGGCTTCAGCAATACATGAACTGTGAACTTCCAGAAGTTCAAGTTGGTTTTTAGAAAAGGCAGAGGAACCAGAGATCAAATGGCCAACATCAGCCAGATCATGGAAAAAGCAAGAGAGTTCCAGAAAAACATCTGTTTCTGCTTTATTGACTATGCCAAAGCCTTTGACTGTGTGGATCACAATAAACTGTGGAAAATTCTGAAAGAGATAGGACTACCAGACCACCTGGCCAGCCTCTTGAGGAACCTACATGCAGGTCAGGAAGCAACAGTTAGAACTGGACTTGGAACAACAGACTGGTTCCAAATAGGAAAAGGAGTACGTCAAGGCTGTATACTGTCACCTTGCTTATTTAATTTCTATGCAGATTACATCATGAAAAACTCTGGGCTGGAAGAAGTACAAGCTGGAATCAAGATTGCCGGGAGAAATATCAATAACCTCAGATATGCAGATGACACCACCCTGATGGCAGAAAGTGAAGAGGAACTAAAAAGCCTCTTGATGAAAGTGAAAGTGGAGAGTGAAAAAGTTGGCTTAAAGCTCAACATTCAGAAAACGAAGATCATAGCATGTGGTCCCATCACTTCATGGGAAATAGATGGGGAAACAGTGGAAATAGTGGTAGACTTTATTTTTGGGTGCTCCAAAATCACTGCAGATGGTGACTGCAGCCATAAAATTAAAAGATGCTTACTCCTTGGAAGAAAAGTTATGACCAACCTAGATAGCATATTGAAAAGCAGAGACATTACTTTGCCGACTAAGGTCCATCTAGTCAAGGCTATAGTTTTTCCAGTGGTCATGTATGGATGTGAGAGTTGGACTGTAAAGAAAGCTGAGCACCGAAGAATTGATGCTTTTGAACTGTGGTGTTGGAGAAGACTCTTGAGAGTCCCTTGGACTGCAAGGAGATCCAACCAGTCCATTCTGAAGGAGATCAGCCCTAGGATTTCTTTGGAGGGGAATGATGCTGAAGTTGAAACTCCAGTACTTTGGTCACCTCATGCGAAGAGTCGACTCATTGGAAAAGACTCTGATGATGGGAGGGATTGGGGACAGGAGGAGAAGGAGACGACTGAGGGTGAGATGGCTGGATGGCACCACTGACTCAATGGACGTGAGTCTGAGTGACCTCAGGGAGTTGGTGATGGACAGGAAGGCCTGGCATGCTGCGATTCATGGGGTCGCAAAGATTCGGACACGACTGAGCGACTGAACTGAACTGAACTGATAATGGCTATTGATAAAATTTCACCCTGTCTAATAGCTGAGTTGGAGAAGGCAATGGCACCCCACTCCAGTACTCTTGCCTGGAGAATTCCATGGACAGAAGAGCCTAGTGGGCTGCAGTCCATGGGATCACTAAGTGTCTGACACAACTGAGCGACTTCACTTTCACTTTTCACTTTCATGCATTGGAGAAGGAAATGGCAACCCACTCCAATGTTCTTGCCTGGAGAATCCCAGGGATGAGGGAGCCTGGTGGGCTGCCGTCTATGGGGTCACACAGAGTCGGACACGACTGAAGTGACTTAGTGCCCTAGCAATAGCTGAGTAATCATCTTACTAAAGATATATAAACCTACATTTCTGCTAATAAAGCACCCTTGCTCCATCAGAGCTTGGGTTCCCTTGTCTCTTTCTCTCTCTCTTTCTCTCTTTCACTTTCTTATCATCAACTCCGAACCACCAGGTTCGTGTCCATTAAAGGACTGCAACAGGATGGCATCACTTACTCAATGGACATGAGTTTGAGGAGGCTTTGGGAGTTGATTGACAGGGAAATCTGGCATCCTGCAGTCCATGGAGTCACAAAGAGTCAGACAAGACTAAATGACTGAACTGAACTGAAAGAATATGATTATTTATTTACAACTGTAAAAAGCACGTAAATTTGCAGATGGTCTCCCTAACACTGCTCTCCAAACTCTTGCATCCTTTTCTCAATTTCCCACTCTTCCTTCACCCTGAATTTCCTCTTCCTCATTCCTGATCACATAAACCATGCTTGACAGTGTCATAGATTCCAGGTAATCTATACAAATAGAGACAATTTTACTTTGTTTTCTAATATGCATTAACTGGTTTCTATCTCCTTCCTAATTCTATTAGCCAATATCTCTAATTCAATAATAGGGCAATGAATATATCTGACTTATAATAGCATCTCTAATATTTTCTCTTTAAATAGGATGATGTTTTCTGAACTTAACTATCAATATTTTAATGTTCTTAAATGTCAACTCATAATTTAATCATAGGTGATTTTAAACAAAATATGTGTTTATTTGAGTTCATTTAAACATTAATGGTGTTAATCATGTGACTTTTATTTCTCAACCATATCAATATGGTGATTATATTAGCTATCTATATTGAATCATTTTATATTTCTGTAGTAATTCACACTTTGTAAAGGTACAAAATGTTGTATATGTTTTGTTTTCTGTTTGCAAATACAGAGCTAGCACTTTGTATGACTATTCATATGTGTGTTACATTACCATGCTTCCACCTGTGCCCCTGACTCCAGACTAAGTCACTGTATCGAAAAATTATGATCCAAAAGTTTTTCCCTGTGTCAGAGTCTTGAATTGAGGAGATTCATCTCTTTGGATAGCCCAGTAGAAAACTGAGCCAAGGGATATCTTTCAGTATAGTGTCATGGTGGTATGTGGCTGAGAGAATATAGTTGTTATTCATGTTATTAGAATACATGTTATAGAATATCATGTTATTATAGTAAATCATGTTGTATCTTGTCACAGGCTATCCAAGCCTCTCAGACCCTTATTGTGAAACAACAACAACACAAAAATAGCTTGATGTCCAGATCTGTGGAAAAGTAGATCGTCTCACAAACATATCTAGGCGACTATCTCAGTGAATGAAATGGCCTTCTCAGTTCTTTTGAGTCCCAGAGAAAGAAGAGCCCTTATATCTAGAACCCAAGGCATAGTAACAGTAAACCTTCCACAACTGGTCCTAAGGCACCATAGGACCAGCCCCCATTCTGATACTGTTCTCAAAGAAGAGTGAATCCATTAGTCAAATAAGTGTACTTCATGTAGAAGGTAGAGAAAAAAAGAAGAAAAATACATGCAAACACATACATATACACACATACTCACTCGGTAAGTTCTGCACTTACATGCAAACCAAAACATTCAGGCTCTCCCACATGTCCGAGGGGCCAGATGCTCCTCCTGGCAGTATAGGAAGTGTCTATTCCTCATCCTGGAAGTCCATCCTTGTCTTTCCTCTGAGCAGAGCCTTTTCCCTGAAGAACAGCCTCAGAGCACTGCTCTCTCAATCTGACCAGTCCAACTGTCAGCATGGTGGATTAGGTGGGGCTGGCACTTCCTGAGAGAAGATATTCTCCTCTTCTGAACAACATGATAGACTCTGGAGGCCAGGGTGCGGCCTGGACAGATGTGTAGACCAGATGTGTGGATTTCCAGGAAGGAAATACGGTACAGTGGTAGACCAGAGGTTATGCTGTGTGGCATGGGGGAAGTAAGTGAAGTGAGTGTGAGTCCAGAAGGAGGGGTAGGGGTGGGGAGAAGACTAGGTGAAGAACCTGAGGTTAGGGCGGCTCAGAGGACAGCTGCCCTGGACCCAGGAACTCATAAACACATACCACATACAGAATTACAAAGAAAGTCTTCTTATTCTCATTGAAACTTATTGAAAACAATCTAACTCAGGAGACAGACAAGCAACATTTTTAAAGTACTGAAAGGAAAAGCAACAATAAGCCTGCCATCATTGGGGCCTATCTCCAGTAAAACTAGCTTTCAAAAGAAAAAAAAATATAAGGATTTTTTCCCCCAGACATACAAAAGCTGAAAGAAATAACAACCAACTGACCTATATCAGAAAAAAATATCAAATTAAACCCTCAAGAAGAAGGAAAGTGATCCCAAGCAGGATAAAAAACACTGAAAATAATAACTGTGAAGAAATATTAATATAAAATAATGTTTAAAATTATAAATCTCTATACAACATAATAGACTGATTAAAGCAAATATAAAACAGTATAAATATAAATAAAAGGCCATACAACATAAGCATCAAGGCCAGGGAATGACAAGTACTACTTTATTTTTGTAAGATTCTTAAAAATTATGTGATACAGTAATTTATTTGAATACAGACTGTAATAAATTGAAGTGTTCTAATGTAACCCTATGCAACTACTAAAATAACACAAAAAGTTATAGGCAAGAGGCAAAGAAGATAAAATCACAAAAAAATTAGTCAGTTTATATAGAAGAAGGTAGAAGAAAGAAAAGATTAAATAATTAGAAAATAGATATCAAATCACAGATTTAAACCCAAACATACTGAAATTACACAAAAATGAAAGTGTTAGTTGCTCAGTTGTTAGACTCTTTATGATCCAATGGACAGTAGCTCACCAGGCACCTCTGCCCATGGAATTCTCCAGGCAGGAATACTGGAGTGGCGTTGTCATATCCTTTTCTATGGGCTCTTCCTGACCCAGGGATGGAACCTGAATCTGCAGGCAGATTCTTTACTGCCTGAGCCACCAGGGAATCCCCAATATTGCACAAAATATCTGTATAGATTATCTAAATATTCTAATTATTAATAAAAAGCAAGATGGTAATAGTAATTTTATAAGTATATTAATTGATCTTAACTTCAGTTATAAAAAATAAGTAATCTGAAAAGAACACTGCTGGTAACCAGAATGCAGCCCCTGGGGCCTCTGCTGCTACCTATTGCACAATATTCCAAAGGGAAAACCTGTAGCTGGCCAAGATAATTTCAGTGCTCAGAAGGCACTACAGTGGGGGCAAAAATTAAGGGAAACTGGGGAAACTAATCAAATGAACAAAATTAAATAACAAAGCACTTGGAATGGTGACCACCATACAAAAGAAAGTGAAATGACTATTAAAGAAAAATATGTTCCCTTCTCAAGATATCAGGTGACAAAAGTGAAAGCATAATGTAATTGTTGGGTGTTTTCCTCTCAATTATTTTAAAGTTGGCAAGACATGCTCAATGATGCCCATTGTGAGTAAATTCTTTTTTAAAAAAAAATCTAGATCTCTCTTTGATAGTTCTATTTAATGAGGTGGTAAGGTGAAGAGCACACACTAGAGCTGTAGTGGTTCTGAACTAGAATTTCCATCTTAATTTTTATGACAGGTTTTATACTTCAATAATTTTTAGCTTCAGAAAAGTTCTAGGAACCTATATTTAGGATGATACATATGGAATTCAGATAAAACATAGGTTCTGAAACACACATAAGATTTCTCTCAATTGATTCTGAGTTGTGAGGCTAACTTCATGGGACCAATGTCTCAATTTGTGCCAAGAAATCCTTAAAGAAATGAATCTCTTTTTGGCATCCAAGATTTAAAAGCCATCCAGAAAAAATAAAAAAAATTGAATGCCTTGGCAAGATACTGTTAAATGGTAAGCTAATTGACAAGGATTTGTATAGCAGTTTTAGCTGAGCCACTGTGGTTTTGGCACATCAGAAAAGAGTAAGGCATGAAAGAAACAATAATCATCTTTGGACCAAATTAAAACTATTGAAATGCTGCTGCCCAAATTCTAGAAATTGCTACTGGATTCTTATCTGTTTGCCTTTGTTTTCACAATTTTCTCTGCCTGCAGCTTCCCAAAATCTTCAAGTGTCTCATACTCTTAGCTAATTCATCTTTCTGCTCAAAATTTTATCATCTCAGAAAACATTTTATGAACACTAATGAAACTTGTATGACTTATTACCTTGTCTTTACTTTTCATCACAGTTATTACTGGATTTTTGTTAGATATATTTCCTCTTGGATAGTGCCTGTATCATCCAATAGACTGAAAGCTTCATTAAGGCAAGGTAATTATCTATAAGCATCATCTTTACCCTCTATTGTAAAGCTTCACATTATATAATTATCCAGCAATGTAATTTCTCAGTTGAGGTGTTGAGAAAATTCTCAAAACTTAACAACTTTTATGTTTACATCAACCCTGGGATTTCTTTGGAAGGAATGATGCTGAAGCTGAAACTCCAGTACTTTGGCCACCTTATGAGAAGAGTTGACTCATTGGAAAAAGGAGGGATTGGGGCCAGGAGAAGAAGGGGACGACAGAGGATGAGATGGCTGGATGGCATCACTGACTCAATGGACGTGAGTCTGAGTGAACTCTGGGAGTTGGTGATGGACAGGGAGACCTGGCGTGCTGCGATTCATGGGGTCGCAAAGAGTCAGACACAACTGAGCGACTGAACTGAACTGAACTGAACTGAATTTTGGTCTACTTACTAACAGGCTCTAAAGGCAGATGTGAATGGTTCAACCCAAAGCAATACAACTTGATTTGTCCTTGGTAGCTACAAGTCAAAATTTTGAAGATTCCATATGGAGGTAACAAATAAACAGTTTTCATTTTAATAGATATTACTCCAGTACTCTTGCCTGGAAAATCCCATGGACGGAGGAGCCTGGTAGGCTGCAGTCCATGGGGTCGCTAAGAGTTAGACAGGACTGAGCGGCTTCACTTTCACTTTTCACTTGCATGCATTGGAGAAGGCAATGGCAAACCCTCCAGTGTTCTTGCCTGGAGAACCTCAGGGACGGGAGAGCCTGGTAGGCTGCCGTCTATGGGGTTACACAGAGTCAGACATGACTGAAGCGACTTAGCAGTAGCAGTAGCAGCAGCGGTAACATAAGAAAATAATAAGAAGGCAAAACTGCTAAATTGTGATTTCTGTCTGTCTCAGAGCATGACTGTTTCTTAGTTGTTCTGAAACAGAACCTTAATGTTTTATAACATATTTTAATCCATACTGCCTGCTTGACGTTTGTTATCTTTAACTGTGAAGAAGACTATTATACTACTGACACTAGAGGCCACTGATGAAATATATAGCTGCTGGTGCTCATCACTGCTACAGTCTCCTACTAACCTGGGTGTGACCTGAGATTTGCTTGAAAAGAGCTGACTCATTTGAAAAGATCCTGATGCTGGAAGGGATTCGGGGCAGGAGGAGAAGGGGACAACAGAGGATGAGATGGCTGGACGGCATCACCGACTCAATGGACTTGAGTTTGGGTGAGCCCGGGAGTTGGTGTTGGGCAGGTAGGCCTGGTGTGCTGCAGTTCATGGGGTCACAAAGAGTCGGACACGACTGAGCGACTAAACTGAACTGAAGTGAACCAGATTTAGCAGAAGTAACACAATGCCCCTTCTACCTCTCAGCTTTCATTACCCTGATTTCTTTTATTTAGAGTAGTTTCTTGGCTTGTGCGCACCCTGAACATGCATGGAAGAAGTTCAGTTGTCCAGGTGGAGAGACCACATAGAAAGACAGGTGGTAAAGCCACATGAAAGGGAAGGATGCTGACCTACATGGAGAGAAAAAGACAGCTAGTTGTGTTCGTTTCCCAGAGCTGCAGCAACAGTGTACCATAAACTGTATGGCTTAAAACAATGGAAACCTACTCTGTCATCGTTCTGGTGGCTGGACATGTGAAACCCAGTGTCAGTGGCTGCTTACTTCCTGAGTCTGGGAGGGGACTCTATCCAGGCCTCTCTCCTAGTTTAGGGTGGTGACCAGCCATCCTTGGTTTCCTTGGCCATTACGCAGATCATTTCAGTTTCTGTCTCCATCTTCACATGGTGGCTCTTTGCTGAGTGCCTCCTCTGTGTCTCTGCGTATGGACCTCTCTCCTTTTTCTTACAAAGACACCAGTTTTGGATTCAGGGGACCCCTGATCTATAGTGATCCTATTTCCAAACAGGTCACATTCTGACATTGTGGGCGGATGTGAATTTGGGAGGGGGCACTATTGAAAGGAGCGTGCTGGTCATCTCCGCAAGCCAGCTTATTCTAGTTACCACCCTCCAGTCCAACCCAACCACAGCATGACAGCAACTCAACTGACCTCAGCCCATGGCAAGGAAGCATGTAAGAAAATTAAAATAATTTTTGTAGTATAAATCTGTGTTTCAGAGTTGTTATATAATGATATGTAATAAAAAGACTGGTTAAAATTCTTTTCCTAAAGCCCTTATGGATGCATGCTGAAAGTGTATACATATATAAATATATACATAAATCAATGAATAAGTGAAAGTGATTGGACAATATCTTGGAATCTATTTTTCATACACTAACTGTCCAGTTGAGAGATTCTAAACAAAAGCACTCCAGAGAAGGACTCTTCAAAATAGAGAGCTATACACCCAGAGTCATTTATTCATCAATAAACATATCCAAGTTATAAAATCATCCATTGATACTAGCTAGTTTTACAATCAAGGATTATAATTAACTGAACATGTCCTTTGGAAAAAAGACAAAGTATAAATCAACTTGAACTTTTACTTATAAATCAACTGTGTCAGGAGTGGCTTGTGTTTAATATGGCACTCTCTAAAATGCTTTTCATGTATCCTATTTACTTTCAGTCACACCAGTTGGATGGAGTCGCAATATTACCATCTAGATATGGATATCAATTGGAATTAATTCCTCTCTTGCCCCTGACTCCCATCAAGCATTTACAAGCATGTCAATTTTACAAAAGTAATCCTTTGGTCTATTTATTTTTGGTATGAAAGAAGCAATTTTTGGAAACAGCTGTTCCCTGAGATTGTTTACTTACTTTTATAGTTGGTTATATTTTTAAGAACTTGAATCTTCTTCTAAAATTTTATAATTAAAAGAAGAATAACCTACACTTACTATTGCACAACTTCAAGGATTAGTTTTGCTCTATTGGCTCCTTCTTTCCTTTCCTCTCTCTTTTTTTCCGTTTTTTTTTTCCCTTTAGAACAGATACCATTTTTTTAAGCCCGAGTTTTCTTTTACTAATATAAAAATCTATAAACTTTCCCCCCTGGATTTATTTTTACTGTAAAAATCTGGCAACAAATTTTTATTGATGTTATTAAAAGTTACAATTTTATTTTCAAAAAGTCTGTGGCAATATAAAAGTATGATAAAGAATTAAAATGTCTTAAAAACTTACATGCCTAATTAATAATTTGAATGGAATTCAAGTAGGTCTAACAAAGAGAAATCCAGTCCTTATCCTTCATGTCAAACAACACATTTTTCAAAAATATTGACAGAGAAAATTTTACTTTTAGTCTTTCCAAATTACATGGCTAAATTTTCTTCATTTAAATATGTATAGGCCATAAGCATTAGTTACTATTTTTTAACAGATGCTAGGTTTACATATTTGAAAAGATATAGAATAGGACCACATTTTTCTCTCCAGGAAGGTATACGCACAGATATGTTTTGCTGTCCCAGGAAAAGAACAATTAAATGAAAACAAAAAGATTTCATTCTCTACCTTGTTTCTTTAAACATAGGAAGAAATAAGTCTCCTTCACTGGCTACATGGCACTGTTCTTTCTTGTCTTCAGTCTGAAAAATCAAATGAATTTTATTTTAAAGAAATTGCAACAATTATAGGTAGATATACTTTTGAAATTTCACTAATGTGTTTTAACTTAGTTTACTCAAGCAGAAGTGGCATTTCTTTTATTATTCTTCGGAATCTCATAAAATCACCAAACACAACTATTAAATGTAATAGCCGAACACATTAGAAATTCAAGGTTGAAGTAGCTAGAATGAAACAGCAGATTTTAAAGGAACAGGACTGTCACTTAGTGTCAGTGTTACAATTCCATTTATCAGCTCCATTAACTTAATGGTAAAAAAAAAAAAAATGTCTCCATCCTTTCTTCTCCCTGGTGCATATTCGCTCTCATACACATCTAAACTAATGCTAATAGAGAGTAAAGTGATGCTATCAGCATTCTTTTATGCAGCTTTTATCGTTTTCCATAAAATTCTGTCACTGGGATAAAACTAATGATTTTATACATCTGGCCCAGCCATACAAACTTTAATTTTCACTTTTCAAAGTTTCATTCAACCCTTTCTTTCGATGCCTTTCACATAGTGTTTCTGTCACATGAAAGTTGAAATATCAAGAAGTCAGAAATCTCATCAAAGAAAAGCAGGTGCTTTACTACTTTTGATTCTCCATCTTCCTCTGAACCATTTGAGATGCCAGTTTACCTCTCCCCTCTGCAGCCCTCATTTATATTGCAGACAACCACACAATAGACTCTCTGGTATTTACTGCTGAAAAACCCAATTGACGATGTGTGTAGTAAAATTTTACTGCTTGTCTCAGGAAAAAAAAAAAACCACGGAGCAATTCCTATACGTACTTTGCAGTTGAAAAGTTCAACCTTTATCTGTTTAGCCAGGCTTAATTCGAGAATAGGTCTCTTTCCACTGAGAGGAGAAATGCTGAGACATCAACCCCTTTACAGCAATCCCTGTGCAAGCTGATTTGCTTGCTGATGCTCAAGCATTTTTTTTCTGCTACTCTCAGGAATTTTACATTGTTTCATTTATAAAAAACCCTTGTATGATGAATGTGTCAATCATTCACCATTTTCTAACTTATAATTTTTGTATTGGTTTACAAATATCAAGTATGCCATTCTGTTTCCAAGTTATTCAGTTTTAAAATTCCATGAAAGCTCTTGAGAGTCCTGTGCTATATCCAGAACATTTAAATTAAATGTGCAAATTAATTCTGACATGAAGTTTATTGCCACAAATCAATATGTCACAGATATAGGTATTTGATTATAAAGTAATTATCTTACCTAATTTCTCTAATGTTCAGCTTTTAAAATATATAAACATACTTCAAAATTATTTAACTGAAGCTCTACCCTCTGTATATTTTGTCTTATAAGGTAAAACTTTTATAAAATGTGATAAGAATATAAAATGATAGTCTTTAAAAAACTCATTCTTCCTTGGTAATATTCCATTATCTTTCTTTTTTCTTTACAGAACTTAGTTTTTCTTGGCTCAAGTATTTGCAAGAAATGGCATAAGAGTAGCAGCCAGAAAACCACTTTTATGTCTCTCATCCACTGCTTACAAGTGGTTTAACTTTGATTCAGTAACACAAAACTTTTGTTGGTTACAACTATTTTAACTGTTCAAAGGAAATAATAATAACTGATTAATCAGGGGGCTATGTGAAAATGATGTGAGATAAAACATAATTCCTTTTCTGAAAATCATACAATACAATGACTAAAATGTAAAGTCCCAATAATAAAATTTATAAACAAATTAAATCAAATATATTTTCTTTTAGACATCAATGATTCATATCATGTAAAAATAGAATAAAATCACATAATACATTTGGACAATCAAATATGAAATGGAGCTGTTGAACTCAAGTAAGAACAATTCTGTGTCTTCTTAAGAATTAAAGTCTTCTTTTTCCATAAATGAAATATTTACTTACAAATATAGTAGATATTACTGGTATAGTAGACATGTTATGCAAATGTTCTTAGTGAGGAACTAAGATGAAGTGTTTCCAAAGGAAATGCAACAGAAAAGGTAACTCCTTTTCCCTATGATAAAATTTCTGAGTTTTTATAAGTTAAGGTTTAAAAACTACTGGGTCAGACCTGTCCATTTTCCACACATGAAGACCCTGCATTTAATTTGAAATGCATTGCATCTCCTGAGGTTCTGCCCTTTATATTTTCTCTTATCCACAGCCTAGCAAGGAGCTATGAGATTTCTACTTCATTTCTACATTTCACTCAAATGTACTTTACCAAATTGAGACAGAAAGTGTGAAGTATGTCTGGTTTCCACTTTTAGCATCCTTTACCAGGTGCTTTTGAAACTTGCCAAGTGAAATTTTAATCACCTGGCAAAGTATTTGAAATGTAGCACTCACCTGACAATTATTTAAGATTTATACATATTGATCATCTCTCTTATATGCATATCCTTTATTTTTAAACATATTTTTCTAATTTTTGATAAAATATTTGGCTATAATAAGTCTGGATCAGTAACAACAATTGAGATTGTATTTATATATTCTGAGGGTTAAAAAATCATTTATATACAAGTTTATTGTTAAACCTAGATCTTATAGTTGCAATATTAGATAAAAAACACTAAATATTCCACCAACAAGTATATTTAACTAGACAGTGAATAAACAAACATGAGATAAGGATAGATATTAATATATAATGATTAACATTAATATAATATTAATTAAATTTATATATACATATACTTCAGGTTGTTTTGATTTGAAGAATTAAAACAACCCTTTAATTCCATATGTAATTATCAATATTGCAGTCATAAGTATGTACAGGTTTTAAAATTTTAATATAAAATATACTTTTAAAAGTATTGGAAAATCAAGTGATATATAAGTTTCATAACATAGTTTCACAGTAAAAAGGTATTAGAATTATGTCAAAAACTTCCTTCGTGTACTATGGAATGACCATTGTATACAATAGATTTGTAACTACTTTTATTCCCAGGCCATTTAGTTAAAATACATACAATGTTTTCAGGGTACTATTCTAAATATGTGCTGTATATAACGCAGTCTCAGGTAACTAAGCATGAATGTTCTATAGTTCTTTGAGGTTTTCTTGCTGTATCAAAACAGCATTCATATTAATGCAGTGTATGATAAGTGTCAACTGAAAAATGCACGTAACCTAAAAGTTGTGCTTTGTGAGTCTCATTATCCCCTTGGATGGATATTTAAAAATAGTGATTGACTTTCTGGCTTTGTTTCTTATTTACCCCACTTTCCAGAGTATACATACTATTTCTGTTACTGAGACTTTGTTTTTCTTTTTTCTCTTATAGGTAGGTAAAAGCTCTTTCTCTTTATTTGAATTCAAGCATCATGTCTGTCAACAAAATTAAAAGGTTCTCTCCTTGAATGTACTATTCAACTTCAAACTGTACAAAAGCCATTTTGTAAAGTCTTCTTGAATATGTTGAGAGTGATAAAAAGCAAAATGTGTTTTTAAGTATAGTCTTTTAGCATAAGTCAGTAGAACCCTGAATTTAGTCATTCTTTACCTTACTTCAATTGTCTGTAGAATTGTAAGCCATTCAACATGTTCAAAATATTTAAAGGAATATAAATAATTAAATGAATGACTGTCAATGAAGAATCAGAACTTATAGGTAGTAAGCAGATAGAATAAGTATGGCTATTACTGAAATATACATCAAACATTATGCATAGAATAACTGATGTCTTTATATTCAGAAAAATGAGTATGCCTCAAGGTAATGTGTGTTTGAATATATTTGAATCTCAGGGCTCAACCTAAGTTTATAATAAATAGGCAATTATATTAAGTACAAGTGTGATTACCCTTAATGTGTGAAAAAATGAAATGTAAATTTTAAAAGAAATGCCACTTAATTTACCAAACAATAAGTACTTTTTAAGTATTTAAATACTGAAAAATAAAGATATCTTTAGCCTTCTAAAAGCAATTTACCATGCTGCCAACTGCCTGAAAAGGTACATTAATGTAATTTAAAACCAAAATGCTAGAAACATAAGACCTTAAGAAGAAAAATAATTTACGTACAATATTTTAATTAAAGGAAATATCATGGTAATACAAATAAAATTATCATAACTATTTTACAGATGAGCAATGGTATTACAGTATTTCAAAGCAGAAATATGTGATTTAATGCATTTTATTTTCAGAAAGGCAAATATGAGGAGCTTCACAAAAGAGTAGCCACTTGGAAATTATTTAAATTATCTAAATATTATGTATGTGATTAAGGTTCACTGGGATTATATTGATAAAAACCTAAACTATTTCACTTTTATTAGGATTTTGACCCAAAAGCAGTTTCATATATTCAGTATTTTAGTCATGATGGGAAAAATAATTCAGACAATAGTGTATCACATTTGATATTAAATTATATTTTATTTCTAGAAACGAAAAATAATGATTACACAAAGTTCAGTTCAGTAAAGTCGCTCAGTTGTGTATGACTCTTTGCGACCCCATGAACCACAGCACGTCAGGCCTCTCTGTCAAACACCAACTCCCGGAGTCCACCAACACCCATGTCCATTGTGGCAGTGATGCCATCCAATCATCTCATCCTCGGTCGTCTGCTTCTTCTCCTGCCCTCAATCGTTCCCAGCATCAGGGTCTTTTCAAATAAGTCAGCTCTTCACACCAATGGCCAAAGTATTGGAGTTTCAGCTTCAATATCAGTCCTTCCAATGAATATTCAGGACTGATTTCCTTTTAGATGGACTGGTTGGATCTCCTTGCAGTCCAAGGGACTCTCAAGAGTCTTCTCCAGCACCACAGTTAAAAAGCATCAATTCTTCAGTGCTCAGCTTTCTTTATAGTCCAACTATCACATCCATACATGACCACTGGAAAACCATAACCTTGACTAGATGGACCTTTGTTGGCAAAGAAATGTCTCTGCTTTTTAATACGCTGTCTAGGTTGGTCATAACTTTCCTTCCAAGGAGTAAGCATCTTTTAATTTCATGGCTGCAGTCACTATCTGCAGTGATTTCAGAGCCCAGAAAAATAAAGTCAGCCACTGTTTCCACTGTTTCTCCATCTATTTGCCAAAACTAAGATCATTACTTCTGGTCCCATCACATCATGGGAAATAGATGGGGAAATGGCGGAAACAGCATCAGACTTTATTTTTGGGGCTTCAAAATCACTGCACATGGTGACTGCAGCTAGGAAAATAAAAGACGCTTACTCCTTGGAAGGAAAGTTACGACCAACCTAGATAGTATATTCCAAAGCAGAGACATTACTTTGCCAACAAAGTTCCATCTAGTCAAGGCTATGGTTTTTCCAGTAGTCATGTATGGATATGAGAGTTGGAATGTGAAGAAAGCTGAGCACCAAAAAATTGATGGTTTTGAACTGTGGTGTTGGAGAAGACTCTTGAGAGTCCCTTGGACTGCAAGGAGATCTAACCAGTCCGTTCTAAAGGAGATCAGTCCTAGGTGTTCTTTGGAAGGAATGATGCTAAAGCTGAAACTCCAGTACTCTGGCTACCTCATGCGAAGAGCTGACTCATTGGAAAAGACTCTGATGCTGGGAGGGATTGGAGGCAGGAGGAGAAGGGGACAACAGAGGGTGAGATGGCTGGATGGCATCACCGACTTGATGGACGTGAGTTTGAGTGAACTCCAGGAGTTGGTGATGGACAGGGAGGCCTGGCATGCTGCAATTCATGGGGTCACAAAGAGTCAGACATGACTGAGCAACTGAACTGAACTCATAGGACCAGATGCCATGATCTTAGTTTTCTGAATGTTGAGCTTTAAGCCAACTAATTCACTCTCCTATTTCACTTTCATCAAGAGGCTCTTCATTTCTTCTTCACTTTCTGCCACACGGGTGGTATCATCTGCATATCTCAGGTTATTGATATTTCTCCTGGCAATCTTGATTCTAGCTCGTTTCTCATGATGTACTCTGTGTTTAAGTTAAATAAGCAGAGTAACAGTATACAGCTTTGACATACTCCTTTTCGTATTTGGAACCAGTCTGTTGTTCCATGTCCAGTTCTGTTGCTTCCTGACCTGCATACGTGTTTCTCAAGAGGCAGGTCAGGTGGTCTGGTATTCCTGTCTCTTTCAGAATTTTCCACAGTTTATTGTGATCCACACAGTCAAAGGCTTTGGCACAGTCAATAAAGCAGAAATAGATGTTTTTCTGGAACTCTCTTGCCTTTTGATGATCTAGTGGATGTTGGCAGTTTGATCTCTGGTTCCTCTGCCTTTTCTAAAACCAGCTTGAACATCTGGAAGTTCATGGTTCATGTATTGCTGAAGCCTGGCTTGGAGAATTTTGAACATTACTAGCATGTAAGATGAGTGCAATAGTGCATTAGTTTGAGCATTCTTTGGCATTGCCTTTCTTTGGGATTGGAGTGAAAACTGACCTTTTCCAGTCCTGTGGCCATTGCTGAGTTTTCCAAGTTTGCTGGCATATTGAGTGCAGCACTTTCACAGCATCATCTTTAGGATTTGAAATAGCTCAATTGGAATTCTATCACTTCCACTAGTTTTGTTCGTAGTGATGCTTCCTAAGGCCCACCTGACTTCACATTCTAGGATGTCTGGCTCTAGGTGAGTGTGAGTGATCCCACCTTTGTGATTATCAAAGTTAGGATAATATAAGCAATTACATAGTAAAAACACAATTTATAGTTTTTGCTGTTCAGTCACTCAGTACATGTCTGACTCTTTGTAACTTCATGGACTGCAGCACACCAGGTTTGCCAGTCCTTCACCATTTGGACCTTACTCATACTCATGTCCCTTGATTTAGTGATGCTATTCAACTATCTCACCTCTGTTGTTCCCTTCTCCTTCTGCCTTCAATCTTTCCCAGCGTCACAGTCTTTTGTGAGTCAGCTCTTCACATCAGGTGACCAAAGTATTGAAGCTTCAGCATCAATCCTTCCAATGAATATTCAGGACTGATTTCCTTTAGGATTGACTGGTTGGATCTCCTTGCAGTCCAAGGGACTCTGAAGAGTTTACTCCAGCACCACAGTTCAAAAACATCAATTCTTTGGGGTTCAGCTTTCTTTATGGTCCAACTCTGAAACCCATACATGACTACTGGAATAACCATAGCTTAGACTAGACAGACCTTTGCCAGTAGAGTCTCTGCTTGCAAGACCTGGGTTTGATCTCTGGGTTGGGAAGTTCGCCTGGAGAAGGAAATGGCAACCCACTCCAGTATTCTTGCCTGGAAATTCCCATGGACGGAGGAGCCTGGTAGGCTACAGTCCATGGTGTTGCAAAGAGTCAGACATGACTGAGCGACTTCACTTTAATATGCCATCTAGGTTTGTCATAACTTTTCTTCCGATGAGCAAGCATCTTTTAATTTCATTGCTGTAGTCACCATCTGCAGTGATTTTGAAGCCCAAGAAAATAAAGTCAGGCACTGTTTCCACTGTTTCCCATCTATTTGCCATGAAATGATGGGACTGGATGCCATGATCTTTGTGTGCTGCATGTTGAGTTTAAGCCAGCTTTTTCATTCTCCTCTTTCACTTTCATCAAGAGGCTCTTTATTTCTTCTTTGCTTTCTGCATCCATCCTGGCATTTCACATGATGTATTCTGCATAGAAGTTAAATAAGCAAGGTGACAATATACAGCTTTGACATAATCTTTTCCCAATTTTGAACCAGCCCATTGTTTCATGTCCAGTTCTAACTTGCTTTTTGAGCCACATAAAGTTTTCCCAGGAGGCAGATAAGGTGTCTGGTATTCCCATCTCTTCACTAATTTTCCACAGTTTGTTGTGATTCACACAGTCAAAGGCTTTAGTGAAGTCAAGAAGCAGAAGTAAAATAATTTTTAAGTTCCTATTAGCTCTTGTTCATAGGAAAGAAAACATGCTTCATGTCTAAATATAGTTGGACTTCTACAGTCTAACTGGGAAAGACCTTCCTACCTTTAAGCAAGGTCTACCACAGATACCTGTAATGATCAATCTGATTCTTAACTTGTAAAATTGGAATTGTTAAAAAACCCCATCTGGGATAAAACAGTCATGCAGATAAAATAAACAATGAATAAACAAGAATAAAGAGAATAAAGTACATACTGAACAAAGGTGATTCTGGAGGAAATAGAAAACATGGAACAGAGAAAAACATTAAAACTATTTTTAATTAGAAATCACTATAAAATTTAAAATGATGATGTGACAATCACAATTAACTGATGGGTAGCTATGAGTTAAAGCAATCCAAACCACGGAGAATTTCTGACATTTAAAACTACTATTATAATTTTCTTTAACATAAAGGGTAAAATATAGAATACAGTAACCTGATAACCAAATACACGATTAGCTAAGAAGTGATTGGCAAGTGTAGGTACAATTTTAGAAGTAGAATTTGCTTGATGATTTTGGAAGAGATTTTGAAGGATTTTGAATTTAAAATTGGAACTTGTGATAAATTTTCTTGTTTATAATGAAACTCACAGAAATATGAGATTATAGATTAAAAACTAATGGAAACATAGTGTCAGATTTCAGTGACTCTTGATCTAATATTGTTTACCTAAGTTACTTTCTTTAATTCAAAAATTCTACTAATACTAATATAGATGGTGCCCTTATTAAAGAGTAGTTGACTATACGTTCATGAGTTTTTTTTCTGGGATTTTGATTCTGTGTCATGGCCTAGGGGTCTGTTCTCTGTTCTTCTAACAGTACCATAGTGTTTTGCTTACTGTAGCTTTGTAAGAGAGTGTTATGAACTTATAACATTAACCCATATCTTTCAGAATTCTCCACAGTTGATTGGGATCCACACATGAGAGGCTTTGGCATATTTCAATAAAGCAGAAATAGATGTTTTTCTGGAACTCCTTGCTTTTTCGATGATCCAGTGGATGTTGGAAATTTGATCTCTGGTTCCTCTGCCTTTCCTAAAACCGGCTTGAACATCTGGACTTTCACAGTTCATGTATTACTGAAGCCTAGTTTGGAGAATTTTGAGCATTGCTTTACTAGCATGTGAAATGAGTGCAATAGTGCAGTAGTTTGAGCATTCTTTGGCATTGCCTTTCTTTGGGATTGGAATGAAAACTGACCTTTTCCAGTCCTGTGGCCACTGTTGAGCTTTCCAAATTTGCTGGCATATTGAGTGCAGCACTTTCACAGCATCATCCTCCAGAATTTGAAATAACTCAACTGGAATTCCATCACCTCCACTAGCTTTGCTCATAGTGATGCTTTCTAAGGCCCACTTGACTTCACATTCCAGGATGTCTGGCTCTAGGTGAGTGACCACACCATCGTGATTATCTTGGTCATGAAGATCTTTTTGTACAGTTCTTCCATATATTCTTGCCATCTCTTCTTAGTATCTTCTGCTTCTGTGAAGTCCATATCATTTTTGTCCTTTATTGAGCCCATCTTTGCATGAAATGTTCCTTTGGTATCTCTAATTTTCTTGAAGATATCCCTAGTCTTTCCCATTCTGTTGTTTTCCTCTATTTCTTTGCATTGATAGCTGAGGAAGGCTTTCTTATCTCTCCTTGCTATTCTTTGGAACTCTGCATTCAAATGCTTTTATGATTCCTTTTTTCCTTTGCTTTTTGCTTCTTTTCTTTGCACAGCTATTTGTAAGGCCTCCCCAGACAGCCATTTTGCTTTCTTGCATTTCTTTTCCATGGGATGATCTTGATCCCTGTCTCCTGTACAATGACACTAACCTCCATCCATAGTTCATCAGGCACTCTTATCTATCAGATATAGTCCCTTAAATCTATTTCTTACTTCCACTGTTTAATCATAAGGAACTTGATTTAGGTCATACCTGAATGGTCTAGTTGTTTTCCCTACTTTCTTCAATTTAAGTTTGAATTTGGCAATAAGGAGTTCATGATCTGGGACACAGTCAGATCCCAGTCTTGTTTTTGCTGACCGTATAGATATTCTCCATCTTCGGCTGCAAAGAATATAATCAATCTAATTTTGGTGTTGACCATCTGCTGATGTCCATGTGTAGTCTTATCTTGTGTTGTTGGAAGAGGGTGTTCACTATGACAAGTGTGTTCTCTTGGCAAAACTCTATTAGCTTTTGCCTTGCTTCATTCCATATGCCAAGGCCAAATTTTCCTGTTACTCCAGGTGTTTTTTGATTTCTTACTTTTGCATTCCAGTCCCCTATAATGAAAAGGACATATTTTTGTGGTGTTAGTTCTAAAAGGTCTTGTATGTCTTCATAGAACCCTTCAACTTCATCTTATTAGGTGTTACTTGTTGGGGCATAGACTTGGATTACTATGATATTGAATGGTTTGCCTTGGAAACGAACAGAGATCATTCTGTCGTCTTTGGGATTGCATCCAAGTACTGCATTTCGGACTGTTTTGTTGACTATGATGGCTACTCCATTTCTTCTAAGGGATTCTTGCCTGCAGTAGTAGATATAATTGTTGTCTGAGTTAAATTCACCCATTCCAGTCCATTTTAGTTTGCTGATTCCTAGAATGTCAACATTCACTCTTGCCATCTCCTGTTTGACTACTTCCAATTGCCTTGTCTCATGGACCTAACATTCCAGGTTCCTATGCAATATTGCTCTTTACAGCATCGGACCTTGCTTCTAATACCAGTCACATCCACAACTGGGTATTGTTTTTGCTTTGACTCCATCCCTTCATTCTTTCTGAGTCATTTCTCCAGTGATCTCCAGTAGCATATTGGGCACCTACTGACCTGGGGAGTTCCTCTTTCAGTATCCTATCATTTTGCCTTTTCATACTCTTCATGGGGTTCTCAAGGCAAGAATACTGAAGTGGTTTGCCATTCCCTTCTGGAGTGGACCACATTCTGTCAGACTTCTCCACCATGACCCATCCATCTTGGGTGGCCCCACATGGCATGGCTTAGTTTCATTAAGTTAGACAAGGCTGTGGTCTGTGTGATTAGATTGACTAGTTTTCTGTTATTATGGTTTGTGTTTCTGCCCTCTGATTTCCCTCGCAACACCTACTGTCTTACTTGGGTTTCTCTTACTTTGGACCTGGGATATCTCTTTACAACTGCTCCAGCAAAGCATAGCCACTGCTCCTTACGTTGGACGAGGGTTATCTCCTCACAGCCGCCCCTCCTGACCTTGAACGTGGAGTAGCTTTTATTGGGCCTCCTGCACCTGCACAGCCACTGCTCCTTGGACGTGGGGTTGCTCTTCTCCAAAATCACCGCAGATGCTGATTGCAGCTATGAAATTAAAAGACTCTTGCTCCTTGAAAGGAAAGTTATGACAAACCTAAATAGCATATTCAAAAGCAGATACATTACTTTGCCAACAAAGGTCTGTCTAGTCAAGGCTATGGTTTTTCCAGTAGTCATGTATGGATGTGAGAGTTGGACTGTGAAGAAAGCTGACCACCAAAGAATTGATGCTTTTGAACTCTGGTGTTGGAGAAGACTCTTGAGAGTCCCTTGGACTGCAAGGAGATCCAATCAGTCCATTCTGAAGATCAGTCCTGGGTGTTCTTTGGAAGAACTGATGCTAAAGCTGAAACTCCAATACTTTGGCCACTTCATGCAAAGTGTTGACTCACTAGAAAAGATTCTGATGCTGGGAGGGATTGGGGGCAGGAGGAGAAGGGGACGACAAAGGATGAGATAGCTGGATGGCATCACCAACTTGATGGACAAGACTTTGGGTGAAATCTGGGAGTCAGTGATGGACAGGGAGGCCTGGTGTGCTGCAAAACTCATGAGGGTCCCAAAGAGTCGGACATGACTGAGCGACTGAACTGAACTGGAAGTACAGGGATCCAGAGAAGGTGAGTTATGGTTTAACAACAGACCATAGGAGGGACTATAATAGAAAAGTGTCTCACTTGCCTCCAGGGACTGCACTGGGAGGTCAAGTCAGAGTGGAAACCTGGGGTACATGACTTGATCAGTGTCTATGGGTGGGGTACTTGGGGTTCCTCTGCTAAGGCCAGATTGGTCAATTCAAACTAAATAGTAGGGTTCGGGTAATCCCAATGGAGGTCTTACCTAAAGAACAGATAAAGGGAAGGCTCTAAGAATTTGGGGGATATTGTTGATCCAAGGACTCTTGTGTATGTTGTATCAGGAGCTTATATTTGCTTGTGACTCTGGAGGCTGTTACCTAGCTAGTATGCTTGCAGAGGGAGCTAGTGCCAGTCTGAGGTTACTGAGGGCTGCTTGGTCAAACAAAATGGATGCCAAGGCAGCTACTATGTCATAGCTTAGCTGAAGCCTGGACATGTAGTTTGAAATCAGGAGGTGTGGTGTCTCCAGCTTTGTTCTTCTTTCTCAAGATTGCTTTATTTTGTGGTTATATAAAATCATTGGGATTGTTTTTCTATTTCTGTGAAAAATGACATTGGAATTTTGATAGGGATTACACTGAATCTGTACATTACTTTGGGTATTGTGGACATTTTAACAGTTCTCCTGATCCATAAACAGGGGATATCTTTCCATTTTCTTGTGTCTTCAATTTCTCTCATCAAAGTCATAATAGCTTTCAGTTCAGTTCAGTTGCTCAGTCATGTCTGACTCTTTGCAACCCCATGAACTACAGCATGCCAGGCCTCCCTGTCTATCACCATCTCCCGGAGTTCACTCAGACTCACATCCATCGAGTCAGTGATGCCATCCAGCCATCTCATCCTCTGTCGTCCCCTTCTTCTCCTGCCCCCAACCCCTCCCAGCATCAGAGTCTTTTCCAATGAGTCAACTCTTTGCATGAGGTGCCCAAAGTACTAGAGTTTCAGCTTTAGCATCATTCCTTCCAAAGAAATCCCAAGGCTGATCTCCTTCAGAATGGACTGGTTGGATCTCCTTGCAGTCCAAGGGACTCTCAAGAGTCTTCTCCAACACCACAGTTCAAAAGCATAATAGCTTTACATGAATACATTTTTTACCTCCTTGGTTAAATTTATTTCAAAGTATTTTATTCTATTTGCTGCTATTACAAATGACCGTTTTTTTCTTAATTTCTTTTTGGTAACTTGTTGCAGGTTTATAGAAATGCAGCTGATGCTTTTGTATGTTAGTTTTGTATCCTGATAAAATTCATTTTTTAGTTCCCACAATTTGTGTGTTTGTGTATTCTTTAAGTATTCTTTGTGTACTCTAGATACATAATCTACAAACAAGGAATATTTCTTAATAACTTTATCCTTTCTGATTTGGAATAAACAAAGAGCAAAAGATGCTCTCTTTAATAAACAGTGTTAGGAAAACTGAATATTCACACACATAATGAAATTGGACCCTTATCTTACATTAGGATTAAACAAAATTAAACTCTAAATTGATTGAAGACAAATACAAAGTCTAAAATCATAAAATGCTAAGAATAAAACATAGATAAAATCACTGCAGATGGTGATTTCAAGCATGAAATTAAAAGAGGTTTTTTCCTTGGAAGAAAAGTTATGGCCAACCTAGACAGCATATTAAAAGCAGAGACATTACTTTGCTAACAAAGGTCCATCTAGTCAAAGCTATGGATTTTCCAGCAGTCGTATATGGATGTGAGAGTCGGACTATAAATAAAGCTGAACCTGGAAAAATTGATGCTTTGGAACTGTGGTGTAGGAGAAGACTCTTGAGAGTCTCTTGGACTGCAAGGAGATCCAACCAGTCCATCCTAAAGGAAATCAGTCCTGAATATTCATTAGAAGGACTGATGTTGAAGCTGAAACTCCAATAGTTTGGCCACCTGATGCCAAAAACTGACTCTTTGGAAAAGACCCTGGGAAATATTGAAGGCAGGAGGAGAAGGAGATAAAGGAGGAGATGGTTGGATGGCATCACTGACTTGATGGACATGAGTTCAAGCAAGATCCCAGAGCTGGTGATGGACAGGGAAGCCTGGCATGCTGCAATCCATGGAGCTGCAAAGAGTCAGATGTGACTGAGCAACTGAACTGAACTGAATGCTTTTGGATAAGACATTAAAAATACAGGCAGAGAAAGTAAAAATAAACAAGTGGAACTACATCAAACTAATATGCTTCCGAACAATAAAGGAAATAATCAACAAAAATGAAAAAGTGACTTACATATTGGGAGAAAATATTTGAAAACCACATATCTGATAAAGAGTTAAGAGTTAAAATATATGAGGAATTCATACAACTTGATAACAAAAGCAAAAACACAAATAATCCAATTTTTAAAGGACAAAGGACCTAAATAGACATTTTTCCTAAGAGATAAACATGGAAAACAGGTTATATCATAAGATGCTCAGCATCACTAATCATCAGGAAAATGCAAGTCATAACACAATCAAATTACTTCATACCCATTATGATAGCTATTATGAAGAAGACAAGAGATACCAAGTACAGCTGAGGATATGGAGACAAGGAACCCAGTACTCTGGGTTCATGTGAATGTAAACTGTTACAGCCACTGAAGAAAACAGAATGGAAATTTCTTTAAAAGTAAAATTGCCACATGATACAGCATTCCTGTATCTAGTTATATATGTCCTAAAGAAGTGAAATCTGGATCTCTAAGATATATCTATAGCCCCATATTTACTGCTATATGAACCAAAATAGTCAAGATATAGATACAACTTAAGTGTCCAGTAACAGACAAAGGGATAAAAAAACTGTGGCATACATATATACAATGGAATATTATTCAGCCATTAAAAAGAAAATATATTATTTCATTGAAAACAATGTGGATGAATCTGGAGAACACTATGCTAAGTGAAATAAGGAAGACAAAGAAAGACAAATACTGTATGATCTCACTTAGGTGTGGAATCTAAAAAAGCCAGACTCATACAATAGTGGTGCCAGGGACTGGTGGATGGAGGAAACAAGAGAATGCTGGTCAAAGAGTACAAACTCTCAGTTATGAAATGAGTAAGTACAGGGGGTTAATGTACAGCACGGTGACTATAATTCATGTTACTGTGCTGTATACTTGATATCTATTGACAGTAGATCCTGTGTATCCTCACTACACACATACACCTCACACAGATACACATACATAAAGGATAATAACCACAGGAAGTGAAATATGTGTTAATTAGGTTGATTGTGGGAACTATTCTACAATGTATACATATTAAATAATGTTATTCACCTTAAGGAAATAAAATTTTGTCAATTTTACTTCAATAAAGCCAGAAGAAAGAAATTCTACTAACAGAAATCTAGGATATGAAAATATATTTAAATAATGCATTTATTTGTGGGTGCATATATGCATATGTGCATACATGTACATACATGTACACATGTATCTACTCACATGTATGCACATATTTACATATCTGTGCATGTGTGTATGCATGCATATACACACATATACATTATTTACACATATTATCATAACTTAGAATTTTGTTCAGTTCAGTTCAGTTCAGTCTCTCAGTCGTGTCCGACTCTTTGTGACCCCAGGAATTGCAGCACACCAGGCCTCCCTGTCCATCACCAACTCTCGGAGTTCACTCAAACTCACATTCATCAAGTTGGTGGTGTCATCCAGCCATCTCATCCTCTGTTCTACCCTTCTCCTCCTGCCCCCAATTCCTCCCAGCATCAGAGTCTTTTCCAATGAGTCAACTCTTTGCATGAGGTGCCCAAAGTACTGAAGTTTCAGCCTCAGCATCATTCCTTCCAAAGAAATCCCAGGGCTGATCTCCTTCAGAATGGACTGGTTGGATCTCCTTGCAGTCCAAGGGACTCTCAAGAGTCTTCTCCAACACCACAGTTCAAAATCATAAATTCTGTAGCACTCAGCTTTCTTCACAGTCAAACTCTCACATCCACACATAACCACAGGAAAAACATAGCCTTGATTAGATGGATCTTTGTTGGCAGAGTAATGTCTTTGCCTTTGAATATGCTATCTAGGTTGGTCATAACTTTCCTTCCAAGGAGTAAGTGTCTTTCAATTTCATGGCTGTGATCACCATCTGCAGTGATTTTGGAGCCCCCCAAAATAAAGTCTGACACTGTTTCCACTGTTTCCCCATCTATTTCCCATGAAGTGATGGGACCAGATGCCATGATCTTTGTTTTCTGAATGTTGAGCTTTAAGCCAACTTTTTCACTCTCCTCTTTCACTTTCATCCAGAGGCTTTTTAGTTCCTCTTCACTTTCTGCCATAAGGGTGGTGCCATCTGCATATCTGAGGTTCCTGATGTTTCTCCCAGCAATCTTGATTCCAGCTTGTGCTTCTTCCAGCCGAGCGTTTCTCATGATGTACTCTGCATATAAGTTAAATAAGCAAGGAGACAATATACAGCCTTGATGTACTCCTTTTCCTATTTGAAACCAGTCTATTGTTCCATGTCCAGTTCTAACTTTTGCTTCCTGACCTACATATAGGCTTTGCAAGAGGCAGGTCAGGTGGTTTGGTGTTCCCATTTCTTTCAGAATTTTCCACAGTTTAGATTTTTATTAGTAGCCTTTTTTTTTTTTTTTTTTTGGCTTCTCAGGTGGCACTAGTGGTAAAGAATCAGCCTGCCAGTGCTGAAGACATAGGAGACACAGGTTCTATCCCTGAGTAGGAAAATCCCTGGAGAAGAAAATGACAACCAACTCCAGTATTCTTTCCTGGAGAATCTCATGGACAGTGGAATCTGATGGGCCACAATCCATAGAGTTGCAAAGAATTAGGATTGAAGTGACTTAGCATGTGTGCGCATACACACACACACACACACACACACACACACACATACACACATGCACGCATGCATGCATATATGTATGTGTCTGCATGCACAAATGTATGTGTCTGCATGCACAAACCATATAAATAATCAAGGAAACATTTAAATATATTTTTAATTCTTAGCTTACCATTGTTCTCATTTTCCTCCATATTCTTTTCAATCAACTTCATTTTATTCCATCCCTTTCTTTCTGCATGTCCTCATTTTACTGTGTTTATGTAATCAAATTATTATTTTAAGCATGTATGTATGTTGTTGTGCTACAGATAAAACAACTACAAAGTGGTTTCACTAAAAATAAAACACAAATACAAAACAAAGTAAATTTTACAGCATATAACCCTAAGATAAACTACAGTGCTTCAGAAAAATTCAAAAATATTCTATTAAAATTATCCTGAGTCTCTAAATATTAAAATGTATAAAAGTCAAACTTCAAAAAATCACTTTTTAATAGATATTATAATTGTAACTTTACTGTACTGGCAAAGAGACAATGGTGTATTAACTATATAAAAACAGGGCACTTCTAAATTTGCTTTACTCATTAATTTAATTTTGCATTAAGTAATTTACATGTATGCCATTTTCACCCTTGCTATTTCCAAGCTTTAATTAGCTAAATTTAACTGAAATCTCTAGATAGGTCACAGCTCTCAAGTTCAATAAAATAGAGTAAAATGGCATTAATAGAAATTCATAAATTATCAGTGTTCTTTGGAGTAATACATACATAATTTATTTTTTGTCAATACCCAGCACATTTTGTAACATCTACATAAATAAAAGAACTAATAGTGTTGCATATAATATCCTTCTTAGCAAGATAAAGGGCATTAATTCAGAAAAAAAAAAATCTGCGAATTTAGTGATATGGCCAGTACATCACATACCATGTTCTACTAGAACCCTATGGGCTTCCCAGGTGGTACCAATTCACTTGCCAAAGCAGAAACTGCAGGAGATGGTAGTTCCATCCCTGTGTTGGGAAGATCCCCTGGAGGAGGAAAATGGCAATCCATTCCAGTATTCTTAACTGAAGAATTCCGTTGACAGAGGAGTCTAGCCAGCTACAGTCCATGGGGTCGCAAAAGAGTCAAACACGACTTAGCAACCAAACAGTAACAACTTATTTATCTGCCATACTGAGCATGCAGGCAGCATCAACTAATGCAGTCTTTCAGATCGCACTAATTAAGATGAATACTCTTTACCATCAGTTCTCCCTTCTGCCTTCACCACATTGTTTTTAACAGCAAGCATCACCACCTGACAGAGCATTTTTGGTTTATGCATTTTTGTCTGTCTCCCTCCTTCCCACACTCATCCTGATAAATGCCAGGTTTCATCCTTGTGCATTACTACATGCTTGGGTCTAAGAACAAGGATTGACACAAACAGCACTCAAAGATATTTGCTGAAATGTGAAATGCATCTACCAGTTGCGATGTGCTTTTTATGTTTTTCTGAGGCTCCGGTTTGAAACAGACCCAATGGATCCCAAAGAGAAATGCAATTCTTCTAACCTGGCTATGAGCACAAAGGGCACAGGAAACTCACCTGCCTGTGTTTGGGTTCCAAGAGACACACCTTCCCTAGGTGAGCAGAGAGAAAAGAGAATCACAGTCACTCTGGTTGTCCGACTAGCGTTTCCCCAGCCCAGCTTGCCCTGTCTGATCATCCCCCACAGCAGCCACCTGTGCAGAACGAGGGCAGGACTAAGTGTGGTCCAGGGTCAGCGTCCCAGAGACTCAAGGCCAGGGAACCTCGTCCAGACCACCGGATCCCACGCAAATAACATCAGAGGCTGGTTCAGCAGAGACTGCGATCTGAGTTGGGATCGGAATCCACTTTCAAGAACAATCTACTTTGCAGGGGTCACAGGCCTCACCCGTGGACATCTCCATCCGGAATGCTGTGGCCCCAAGGAGAACACAGGATGGAGGAAAAGGTCCCCTCGGCCTCCACCAGGCACCCACGCCAGGAATTAGCCGGCATGACCAACTTCCTCGCGGAAACACCACACTCCACCAAACTGAGCACCACACTGTGTGGAAACCGAGAACTGCCTATACACATGGGTGCATAATGACGTGACGCGCCAGCAAGCGAGCTCTGCGATGTTAGAGGTCACGACCTGTGACCTGTGACATCAGAGGCTGCGCCTTGGGTAGTCGGAGGATGCAGGTGATCTCAGCCTCGCGTGTTCCCTCCCCTATGAAGATGAAGCTTCTGGGAAGTCCCTGAGGGCCTGGCGAGCTGCTTGTGAAAGAGCCACCAACTCCTTGGGGCTGGAGGCTGCCCTCTTCGAGGAGTTGGGCACCCTGGCCCCTATAACTTGCTGGCTCCAGGCCATCAAGGTTCTCATCTTCTCGTCCATCTAAGGTCTGTGATCCAGAACAGTGAGGGTGATGGTACACTGTGGACGCCTGGGCTCAGACTGGAGGGGGAGGACAAAGAAAACCCACCAGGGTTTCAGCCCTCAGTGTACTTTCAACATTTAGATTCCACTAAAATGACACTTGCAGACTTCTTTTCCACCCTGAAGTCCCCAAGGCCTATGCTTGTAGCGTAAGGGAATTAAAGAAAGCGAGGTTTGGAGAAGGAAGGAGTCCGGCGCTTTACAAGAACAGATCACCTTTAATAAGGCGAGAAGGGGCAGCAGTCAGATTAATGAGCTGCTGCACTAACCCAAGAAAAGAATAAGTATATATAGGCATATATGTGGAAATCTGTCTTAATGGGGCCTGTTCTCCAAGGCTGTTCGGATTAGTTACCTTTTAAACGCTGGGGCGAGGAATTCAGATCAGCCTGAGGCTGGGACCGGCTGGGAGCTGGACATAATCAACCTTAACGTCCAGTTTTTCTTCCCTGAGACAGTTCTTTGTTTGTATAGAATGGTGAGGAGGACCCTGAGGGGAGTTTTAACACCAGGCTATTTTGAGCCTAGTAACTTTCCTTCAGTATTCATCCTTCTCCACTTTTCTCCACTCACTAGGAAACTTTTGTCTTTTTTTTTGTGTGTGTGTGAGAAGTATAACATAAAATGTACCGTTTCAAGCATTAAAAAAATTGTTGCATGACTACTGTTCATACATCATTAAAAAATTAAGTTGAAGTTACAAAAGTGAGAAAAACTAACACAATAAAAGACTTTGATCTTCAACAATTGAAAACCATTGTAAATGGGTTTACACTTTGGTTACTATTCAAACGTATTTAAAGGAAAGAATATTAATCAAAGAAACACAAAATGTGCTCTTCAGAATTATTTTCTGTGCAAGTTAACTAAGAGTTTGCAGATAAATTTATAAAAACTCAATTTAACCAGCTTAAAGTATAGTGGTAATTGATTGGCTTACGCAAACAGAAAACCAAACATTAAATCAGATAAGAAGTTACCTGGCTGAAGATTTTTAAAAAGTAATGATTTATTTTCAGTTTTCCCCTATGCATTTCAAAATGATTTCCTCAGCAGTTGGCTGCTATAGGCTCCAGTGGCCTAAAACTTTCTTGCTCAGGTCCAGTAGGGAGAGAATATTTCACTTCTAAAACCACAGAGAGGAGAGTGAAGAACTTGACCTCCCAGATTCCCACTAAACATTTTCCAAATTAGCCATGTCTGAATTGGGTTGTATGACAGTCCCTGAGGCCAAGTGTTTAATTGAAACCTTGGCACTGAATCTGAGATTGGAATGAATGTTACTGAAATAGCTTTGTTTCAACAAGAGAGGAGAGATTCCCCAAGAGATATCCCCAAGTTACAGTTCGACTGGCAGATTCGGAGTGAATGTTGGGCAGCAAAATCATGTGTCAGCTACACAGGTTTAGTCTCTTTGGGGTACTTTAGCTTGTATGTCCTTACCCATTGCCAATCATAAAGTAAAAGTGTAGCCATTAATAGTTTTGAGGGGACACAAGAGAAAAGTTCACTAAGAAATTCTGAAGCATTCTTAATTTTACTGGATTTCTTTTTCCTGTCTAGAATATAGTAAAAGAGAGATAGGAATTCTTGAGAAGTTCCCAGAAAACAGCAGCATAAAAAGTCCTCACTCCTTAGAGACTAAGACTTGAGAGAAAGAATTAGAAGAAATTTAATCTCTATAACAGATATAGCCAATTTAGTCATTTTAAGTGTTGGAAGCATTAGCTCAACTAGCCTTGTTTATCCTATTCTTCTGTCTCAAATTCCTGCTCACATGCTACTTGATACCTCCATGCTGGGTTCTAGCATAGTACACATATCAGGTAATAATAATTGCAGTAATAAATGTTCAGTGTTTGAGCACTCATGTGCTATTTATTCATTTTGCTAGGAACTTTATGTCAATTACATTGTTTTCTCATTGGAACAACTTTAGTTCATCTTACATTAAAAAATTAAATTGATGAGTTTTTAATACTTGTACAAAATTCTGAAAGCTATTGAATTTATAGCAGTAGAATTTCATATCAGATCTTTTAGGCTGCAATAAGTATGCTCTCTCTTATAATTACTGGAGGCTGCTATTTGCCTAGAGTGCTTATCACATTTCCTGGATTTCCTGTTATTTATTTCCAACCATCTTAGTCCACTGGTTTTTCACTGACAGTTTAATATGTGTGTATGGAGAACAGTTACAACAGCCAGGATGCTGGGCATCTAAGATGGATAAGATAAGGCTACTGCCCTTAGGAAAGACACAATTTGTTGTGAAACACAAGAAGGTAAACAGGTACATAAATATTATGTGACTGATAAATTCTATTAATTGTAGATTATGTAACTGTACTCATTATCCCACTGAGAACAACTAGAAAAGCTGAAAAAATATAAAGTTGTTTTTAAAGACATCAGAGTGCTAAATAGGCAACAGAAGAAAAGTAAAGGATCTCTGAGATAAAATAACATTATTTGAATTTTAAGTTATTTCTACTCAGTTTCATATATAAAATGTGGCACTCAATAGTTAGGAATACAGTGGAAAGCAGAAGCTGTTATTAAAAATAACAATAAAATGCAACTGCATAAGATTCAGATAAGAAAACAGACACAGATGAATATTTTAAAATATGTGAATAAAATCAGATATTATAACTAGAACTTAGCCTGAAGCATGTAAACAATAATTTGAGATGGAAGAATCAGAATGAACAAGGCTAACAGCTAATATTACTATATCTAATAAACTGAAAGATTAACACTGAATACTTGAAAAAGAAATATGTCTTAAAATACAACTCAGCTTAAGCACTAAGTTATGAATTTGGCAGTAGAAAACTTTAAACACCTGAGGAGGATTTATATACCTGTGACAGGTCAGAAAACATAACTTGAGTGAAGTGCAGTCAGGAAGGAAATCTGGGAAGAAGGAGGAACTAAGGGTATAGTTATAGTAAAGTCCAACCCGAGTCAAAGAGAGCTCAGGGAAGTAGGCTTTCATATTTATACAGCAGTTATTCATGAACCAAGAGCTGTGTGGGCAAGCAGTGATAGACGAGGGATCTTACTATAGGTGTACGTAGAGAAATGCAGCTCCAAATACCTGGGAGCTATGTTTGCTGCAAGTTCTGGGTACAGGTAATAGAAAACAAATCCCACCAAAGCAGGGAGCAGAGCATCAACATAGTGTAAGAGATCCAAAGGCAATTAGCAGAAATACCAACAATGTTTGCTAAAAATGGATATCACCTTGAGGAACAGAAAAATGGTTAAATCATACAGGTCATCCAAATAGAAAGAAGCAGTCCCCAGTTAGTCTGAATGAAAACAGCATTTGACCAGAAGAGAGGAAAGGTTAAGAGGGGAGGGTAACTGGCAGATAAAGGAAATGCTTACAGTTTGATAAATCATGGGCAGGAACTTTAGATAGAGATCCTCTTTATTTTCTTTCCATATACTTTGTGCCTATGGAAACAATGAATTCAATGCCTTTTGAGACATTGAATAATTTATATATATACTGGAGATAATGAGATATTATCAATTAATTATATACAAAATATAGATCAGTACACAGAATCAACTAACCAAAAACAAATTATGTTGATATCTTTAATGGCAGAAAGTTGTTTTGTGCATAGGTGGGTCATAACGTTATAAGACAACTTCAGTTCAGTTCAGTTCAGTTGCTCAGTCATGTCCAACTCCTTGCCACACAATGAATCACAGCACGCCAGACCTCCTTGTTCATCACCAACTCCCGGAGTTCACTCGAACTCATGTCCATTAAGTTGGTGATGCCATCCAGCCATCTCATCCTCTGTCGTCCCCTTCTCCTCCTGCCCCCCAATCCCTCTCAGCATCAGAGTCTTTTCCAATGAGTCAACTCTTCGCATGAGGTGGCCAAAATACTGGAGTTTCAGCTTTAGCATCAGTCCTTCCAAAGAACACCCAGGACTGATCTCCTTTAGAATGGACTGGTTGGATCTCCTTGCAGTCCAAGGGACTCTCAAGAGTCTTCTCCAACACCACAGTTCAAAAGCATCAATTCTTCGGTGCTCAGCCTTCTTCACAGTCCAACTCTCACATCCATACATGACCACTGGAAAAAACATGGCCTTGACTAGACAGACTTTTGTTGGCAAAGTAATGTCTCTGCTTTTCAACATGCTATCTAGGTTGGTCATAACTTTCCTTCCAAGGAGTAAGCGTCTTTTAATTTCATGGCTGCAGTCACCATCTGCCGTGATTTTTGGAGCCCCCCAAAATAAAATCTGACACTGTTTGCCATGAAGTGATGGGATCAGATGCCATGATCTTCATTTTCTGAATGTTGAGCTTTAAGCCAACTTTTTCACTCTCTGCTTTCACTTTTATCAAGAGGCTTTTTAGTTCCTCTTCACTTTCTGCCATAAGGGTGGTGTCATCTGAATATCTGAGGTTCTTGATATTTCTCCTGGCAACCTTGATTCCAGCTTGTGCTTCTTCCAGCCCATTGTTTCTCATGATGTACTCTGCATATAAGTTAAATAAGCAGGGAGACAACATACAGCCTTGACGTACTCCTTTTCCTATTTGGAACCAGTCTGTTGTTCCATGTCCAGTTCTAACTGTTGCTCCCTGACCTACATATAGGTTTCTCAAGAGGCAGGTCAGGTGGTCTGATATTCCCATCTCTTTCAGAATTTTCCACAGTTCACTGTGATCCACACAGTCAAAGTACTTGATAATAAATAAGTAAATAGTCACTTTGCAAATATCAAACAGTATTGTAAAAACACACATAAGTATAACAGTGTGATAAATAATAACTAAAAGAGGATGTTGAGTGGCAGCGGGGCTTGTGACCTTACTCCCACAACTTTTCTATAAGTGAGACTTTTCTCTTAGTTCTTATTCCTTTTCTGAGCTTTGACCTTTAAACTTTCAGGTGAATTTGTGAACTTCAGAATGTTTGCCATAAGTTTCTTTCCTTGGTAAAGTAACCCAAGATGTCTTAAAGCAATTTTGACCAAAGTAGAAACCAATCCCCCACCCCCCAAAAAAAAAAAAAAAATGCAATTCTTTAGAAGAGAGAAAAATACTATTGTATCTGGCACTATATTATTCATCGTAAACAGTTCCAAAGAAAGAGATAATCTGTGTATTTGTTGGTGGGTTGTGAGTTAAATTGTGCTTAGGAATAACAAAAACACAAGAAATATTTTTTGAGAAGAAAATATAATTGGTATATGAAATAGAATTCATGAGTAAAGAAAAACAAAGTAATAAAAGAGATAGTTTGGGAAAATTTAGATAGCTCAATACAGCCCAATAATAATAAAAGTGGTAATACTATGATTCAGTTCAGCTCAGTTCAGTCATTCAGTCATGTTCAACTCTTTGTGACCCCATGAATTTCAGCACGCCAGGCATCCCTGTTCATCAGCAACTCCCGGAGTTCACTCAAACTCATGTCCATCGAATCGGTGATGCCATCCAGCCACTTCATCCTCTGTCCTACCCTTCTCCTGCCCCCCAATCCCTCCCAGCATCAGAGTCTTTTCCAGTGAGTCAACTCTTCGCATGAGGTGGCCAAAGTACTGAAGTTTCAGCTTTAGCATCAGTCCTTCCAAAGAACACCCAGGGCTGATCTCCTTCAGAATGGACTGGTTGGATCTCCTTGCAGTCCAAGGGACTCTCAAGAGTCTTCTCCAACACCACAGTTCAAAAGCATCAATTCTCCGGCGCTCAGCTTTCTTCACAGTCAAACTCTCACATCCATACATGACCACTGCAATAAACATAGCCTTGACTAGACAGACTTTTGTTGGCAAAGTAATGTCTCTGCTTTTCAGTATGCTATCTAGGTTGGTCATAACTTTCCTTCCAAGGAGTAAGCGTCTTTTAATTTCATGGTTGCAGTCGCCATCTGCAGCGATTTTGGAGCCCCCAAAATAAAGTCTGACACTGTTTCCACTGTTTCCCCATCTATTTCCCATGAAGTGATGGGACTAGATGCTATGATCTTCATTTTCTGAATTTTGAGATTGAAGCCAACTTTTTCACTCTCCGCTTTCACTTTCCTCAAGAGGCTTTTTAGTTCCTTTTCATTTCTGACATAAGTGTGGTGTCATCTGCATATCTGAGGTTCTTGATGTTTCTCCCAGCAATCTTGATTCCAGCTTGTGCTTCTTCCAGCCGAGCGTTTCTCATGATGTACTCTGCATATAAGTTAAATAAGCAGAGTGACAATATACAGCCTTGACATACTCCTTTTTCCTATTTGGAACCAGTCTGTTGTTCCTGTCCAGTTCTGTTGCTTCCTGAGCTGCATATAGGTTTCACAAGAGGCAGGTCAGGTGGTCTGGTATTCCCATCTCTTTCAGAATTTTCCACAGTTTATTGTGATCCACACATTCAAAGGCTTTGACATAGTCAATAAAGCAGAAATAGATGTTTTTCTGTAACTCTCTTGCTTTTTCTATTAACTACATACAAAAGAAGTTAATATGAGTGCAATAAAGTACTTTGCCCAAGTTTTTCAAGTGATGCAGAAGTGTGACCTCAGCAAAAATGGTGGAATAATAAGTTCCAGAAATTCTTTTCTCCACCAAAAAAGAAAAACAAAAACAGAGCCAACTTTTCCAAAATTCTGAAAACTAACCACCATAGGCAGCAGTCCTGAAGAGTATTAAAAACCAAAATTGTGGACTCTCAGTGAGAACAGTGAGCTTTATGGCATTTCAGTTTGCTCCATTTCCAACTCTCCCTCCTCAATTCTGTAGTATTCTTGAAAACCAGAAACAATTCAGGATGAAAACCAGCAGCCTGGCAGCCTGGCAGCCTGGGGGTAGGGGGCAAAGTAGGAATGGTGTTTCTTCGGACCCTGTTCCCTGAAAGACTGCTTGCAAAGCTGACTTTTATTTGACAAACGGAGCTCACCACGTGCTTCTTTTTGAGGAATCGTTCATCAAAACAAACAGAAATGTTGAACTGCTGCCTTAAGTGGTAGATAACAGTTGAGACAAACTATAGGCTAACTAAAATGCTTAAAAGGAAAAAATTTGAGAGTGAGACATCCAAAGAGGGCTTTGATAAGCTACAACATATTCTGGAGATTTGGCCACAAGTATGGGCTAGGCTGTGTACATGCCCAAACTGGATATACTCATAAAACACTTGAAGAGACACTAAGCTCTCACCTTGGCTAACCTGAGGCAGGAAGTGAAGGCTAAGTTGGAGTAGTAAACTGTTTTGGGTGGTTGTTGAAGGTGAATTTTAATACAGAGACAGAGACCCTTGGTAATAAACAGGAGACTTGGAGATTTCAGCCATCTTACAAAATCTTTGTTAGGTCTCTGACAGACCATTAAGCTAATTGAACACACCTTGGCCACATAAACACAGAATACAGATTTGATGTGTTTACTTCAGAAAAATTACTGAATAAACAACAACAAACAGAAACCAAAACAAATCCTGGAGACGTGAGAGAAACTAATTAATAAAGTTGCCATATTGTGACCTTTAAAACATCCAGTTTTTAACCAAAATTTGCAAGACTTGCAAAGATAAGAAATGATGATCTCAAGACAGAAAGAAAAATATAAACAGTCCATTAAAATAAAACAGTCCATAAGAATCATCTTAACAAGAAGCCCAGATCTGGACTTAATGAGACAAAGATTTTAAAGTAATTTTAAGTTAAGTTCATAGGAAAAAAAAAATCTGAAAACTAAAGAAACATATGAGAACAGTTTATCACCAAATATAGAATTTTATCTGAGATGTAGAAACTATAATTTTAAGAAGTTAAAATAATTCGTTAAAGATATTTAGCAAAATCAGCAAAATTTAAGATATATCAGTTGAAAGTATCCAGGTTAAGAAACAGAAATAAAAGAATGAAGATGAACACAACCTATGAGATAACAAGACACCATGAAGCATGCCCACATAGGTAAAATGAGAGCCCCAGAAAGAGAGGAGAGGAAAAAAAAAGATGTAGAAAACATATTGGGAAAATAAATAGTGGCCAAAGCCATCCCTGAATTTGATGAAAAACTAATCTGTATATCTGAAAACCTCAGCAAACTCCAAATAGAATAGATTCAAATAAATTCACATCTAGAAGCCTCTTACTAAGATTATCAAAGGCAAAATTTGCAAGATAAAAAATAGATAGCCAATGGGAATTTGCTGTATGGCTCACAAAACTCAAACAGGTGCTTTGTATCAACATAGAGGGGTGGGATGGGGAGGAAGATGGGAGGAAGCTTCAAAAGGGAGGGGATATATGTATACTTACAGCTGATTCATGTTGAAGTTTGACAGAAAACAGCAAAATTCTGTAAAGCAATTACCCTTCAATAAAAAAATAATATATAAAAACTTTCAGGACCATACAAAGAGCAAGAGAGAAGTGATATCACATATAAGAGATTTTCAGTAAGATTGGCAACTGTTTTAAGAATCCATGGGAGCCAGAAAGAACTGGGTTGACATATTTGAAGTCCTTGAATAATGTCAGTCAAGAGTTCTGCATCCAACAAAACATTCTTCCAAAAATAAAGGAAAGCTTAAGACATTCTCAGATCATCAAAAATTGAGAGGATGTGTCACTAGCAGACATGATGAACTAGAAATAAAGGGAGTCCTTTATGTTGAAATGAAATGACAGTGGATAACAACTTAAATCAATAGGCCAGAGCATTTGGTCACACCGAGGGCCCTTTGAAAAGGCTATGCCAATGGTTCATGGATCTCCTCAGCTCCTCAGCTATTACAGATGAAGGAGGTAACAGAAATGTGATTATTATCCAAGAAATATCTCTGAAGGAGACCGTTTTCTAAGAGGTGAAACTACATTTTATACACAAAAGATAGACAAAGTTCTTGAAAATTTTATACCAGCAGGAAAGCTGCCAGCTTGAAAAGCAAGGTCTAAGGTACAAAGTATGAAATGAAAGAGGACAGTTGTACTACAGGTAAAAAAAAACAACTTGATAAAAATCTACTTGGCTTCTGTAGATATGTAAATATATGCTGTCTGTCAAGTAACATAAATGGTGGCTTAGAGAGTGGAGCCACAAGTCTAAAGGGCCAAGATACAAACCACAGAAGGTTATTCTGTTATTTCTAAGAAATTATGGAATTTGGTTGGAAAATTGTGACTGGTGACTGAATGTTTTCCATCATTGTCTTTTTTTTGAGTACAAATGTTTATAGCTGTTATAGTATGCCTGTCCCACCATAATACTTTGAGAACAAATAACTTATTTTCTACCTTTATACACTGGATCCTCACCTGTTGATAGATTATTTAGATGGAAAGATTAGAAATTTCTCATCTAGTGAAACTTAGATGTATTTCTCATTTGTGTTGATAGTGGAATATGATGATATTTTTATTGATTCTGTGATGGAGGAATCATATTTTCTGTGTGGGTTGAATGTGAATTTTTGAAGATAGCAGTGCAGACTATAGTAGTTGAATAATGCCTCCTAAAAGTCATATGAAAATGCACAGGACCCAGGATAACCTAACCAACTTAAAAAATAATAACAAAGTTGGAAGATTCACTATCAAAATTTCAAAAATAACTATGTAGAATTTTGTACCTCATCATTTATAATCTCAACTAATTTACATTGTATTAAATTAATTTCATTATAATTTTGAATGCAATCTCTCTTATTGTTTAGTGCTAAGTCATGTTCAATTCTTTGCAACCCCATGGACTGCAGCACACTTGGCTTCCTTGTCCTTCATTAACTTTCAAAGTTTGCTCAAATTCATGTCCATTGAGTCGGTGATACTATCTAACCATCTCATCCTCTGCTGTCCCTTTTTCCTTTTGCCTTCAGCTTCCAGCATCAGGGTCTTGAGTGAGTCGGCTCTTCACATCAAGTGGCCAAAGTGTAGGAGCTTCAGGTTCAGCATCAGTCCTTCCAATGGATATTCAGGGTAGATCTCCTTTAGGATTGCCTGGTTTGCTCTCCTTGCAGTCCAAGGGACTCTCAGCAGTCTTCTCCAGCACCACATTTTGAGCACATCAACTCTTTGGTGCTCAGCCTTCTTTATAGTTCCAACCCTCACATCCATGCATGACTACTGGAAAAACCATAGCTTTGACTATATGATTGCTTGTTGGCAAAGTGATTATCTCTGCTTTTTTGTTGGCAAAGTGATATCACTGTCTAGGTTTGTCATAACTTTCCTTCCAAAGAATTATTGCCTCTTTAAGTTCATGGTGTCAGTAACCGTCCTCAGTGATGTTTGGAGCCCAGGCAAATAAAATGGTCATGGCTTCCACTTTTTCCCCTTCTATTAGCCATGAAGTGATTGGACCATATGCTGTGATCTTAATTTTGTGACTGTTGAGTTTTAAACCAGCCTTTTCATTCTTCTCTTTCACACTCATCAAGAGGCTGTTTACTTCCTCTTCACTTTCTGCCATTAGAGTGGATATCATCTGAAAAAATCTTAGAAGAAATGGGAATAGCAGACTAAATAGCTGTCTCCTGAGAAACCTGTATGTGGGTCAATAAGCAACAATTAGAACTGGACATGGAACAAATCGTTCAAATTTGGGAAAGGAGTATGACAAGACTTTATATTGTCACCCTGATTATTTAACTTCTGTGCGTAGTACATCATTCAAAATACTGGGCTGGATAAATCACAAGCTGGAGTTAGGATTGCTGGGAAAAATATCAACAATCTCTCTAAACATATCTTAATGAAACCAATTATGCCCTTAGGAATTTAACTAACAAAAGAAAATAGAGAATATAATGCTAAAATGCATGCATTCATAAGCAAATGAATAAAATGAGTACATTAGTAATAGAAACAATATTTGTACAACTATCACTTGTTACTGTTACTAGATACTGAAATTTCAGTTGAATTTGAACTGACTTGTGTGTTTATTATATCAGAAATCTATACTTCCTCCAGGTCAGTGGTAAAACCTAGAGACTCAGATCTCCATCCATCTGAAGAAAAGTTATGACCAACCTAGACAGCATATTAAAAGGCAGAGACATTACTTTGCCAACAAAGGTCTGTCTAGTCAGAGCTTTGGTTTTTCTAGTAGTCATGTATGGATGTGAGTATTGAACTATAAAGAAAGCTGAGTGCTGAAGAATTGCTGCTTTTGAACTGTGGTGTTGGAGAAGACTCTTCATAGTCCCTTGGACAGCAAGAAGGTCCAACCAGTCCATCCTAAAGACAATCAACCCAGAATGTTCATTGAAAGAACTGATGCTGAAGCTGAAACTCCAATACTTTGACCACCTGATACAAAGAACTGACTCATTGGAAAAGACCCTGATGCTGGAAAAGAATGGAGGCAGGAGGAGAAGGGGACAACAGAGGATGAGATGGTTGGATGGCATCACCGACTGGATGGACATGAGTTTGAGCAAGCTCCAGGAGTTGGTGATGTACAGGGAAGCCTGAAGTGCTGCAGTCCATGGGGTCGCAAAGAGTCAGACGTGACTGAGTGACTGAACTGAATGGAAATGATCCTTCTTTTAGTCAGATCATTGTCCATAACTGCCATCTGAAAAGGGAATTGTTCTTATATTAAAGGTAGTTGAAGAAATCTAAAAAACCAAAAAAACACATACAGTATATCTTACCAGAATATTTTCCTAATTTGCCAAGTGAAGTATATTGGTTGGTTTAGTCACTAAGTCGTGTCTCCACTAAGTACTGACTCTTATGACCCCATGGACTGTAGCCCACCATGTTCCTCTGTCATTGGGATTTCTGAGGCAATAATACTGGAGCGGGTTGCCATATCCTCCAGGGGATCTTCCCAACCCAGTGATGAAACCCAGGTATCCTTCATTGGCAGGCAGATTCTTTACTACTAAGCCACCTGGGAAGACCACTCACCCAAAGTACCTTGCATAAATTTTTATATGTTTTTATAACAGTATTTTTCTTCCCATTGTTTGCCATGAGTTTCAACATGAATAAAGGAAATTCAACTCTTTTAGTTGTTCTTAAAGGTTTGTATGAAAGTAAAAGTATTAGTCCCTCAGTCATGTCCAACTATTTGTGACCCCATAGACGACAGCCCACCAGGCTCCTCTGTCCATGGTATTCTCTAGGCAAGAATACTGGACTGTGTTTCCATGCCCTGGGGAAAGGTTTGTATAGGTAACTGAATTTAAACAATTTAGATGTGTTAGCTGAAGGTTAGAAATCCTTTGATATGTTTTATGAGTCACCTTTCTATTGTTTATTTTCCAGTCAGTTTTATTCTGTCTTATGTTTGAAGGGAGCTTTGACATTTAAAAATTACTTTATTACACTAACTCCCTCTCTTTCTTGAAAAGGAAATGGCAACCCACTCCAGTACCCTTACCTGGAAAATCCTGTGGATGGAGGGGCCTGGTAGGCTACAGTCCATGGGGTCGAAGAGTCAGACAGGACTGAGCGGCTTCACTTTCACTTTTCACTTTCATGCATTGGAGCAGGAATGGCAACCCACTCCAGTGTTCTTGCCTGGAGAATCCCAGGGACAGAGGAGCCTTGTGGGCTGCTGCCTATGGGGTCGCACAGAGTCAGACATGACTGAAGCAACTTAGCAGCAGCAGCAGCTGTTTTTTTCTAAACTCTGAGCATCAGTTTACAGAATATAAGTATAATTTATATTCTTGATTTAAGGGATGTTTAAATTAAGTCAGATACACCAAAATATTTCTTATAAAAGTTTTCTAGAAATATTATGTTTACAAAAAATTCACAAAAGTAAACATTTCTTTTGCATGCGTGCATGTTTAGTTGCTTCAGTCGTGTCCGACTTTCTGCAACCCCATGGACTAAGGCCTGCCAGGCTTCTCTGTCCATGAGATTCTCCAGGCAAGAATACATAAGTGGATTGCCATTTTTAAAAAAAACATTTCTTTTAAATACAACTAAATTGTTCGACTTTTCCTAAATCAGTGTAAATATTTTAATACCTTATGAGACAAGGTCTACTGCATTTTTCTAATGTTTTTCTAAGATTTTTAATGTAGATATTTTACTGCCTTTCATTTCTAGAAGATTACAAATATCAAATTATATGAAAAGTCTGGAATTTTTGAGTATTTCAATGAATTTTAGATTAATTTTGGAAACAAATGAGTGTATCCAGTACCAATGTAGATGCAGATTTCTGTTTTGCCAAGTTTTATTTATGTTTTTCAGCTAAGTTTTATAATTTCTGCCATTTGTTATTAATTTTATTGCTATGCATTTGATAAAGTACCTTCCTATTGTGAGTGGGATTTTTTTTTTCTTTTGCATTTTCAATTGTTTTACATTTCGGTTGTTTCGAGTGTCAGTTTGAAGGATGTTCATATTATCTGCTCCTAGAAATCTTGGAATAAATTGCCTGAAACTGTTCTTGAAATACTCTAAAGGATCATTTTTTTCTGTCTCTCTGCTAGAGTGGCCTCCTTGGATTTTTGCATGCTTTTAATCAAGTTTGATATATTTAATTTTTCATTCCTTGGTTTTCTAGAAAATCATAGGGAGCCATCTGTCTTTTGGTTAGAATTTATATATTTTATTTATAATATATTTTTCTTTTTTAGAGAAACTTAGATAATACAAATTTCTCTTTTTAGAACTGGTATGCAAGAAAACAGACATTTTTCAAGTGAGAATTAGACTTCTTAAAATATATATATTTTTTTCAGTTTAGGATCCCTTACTGGTCTTCACTGGAAATGACAGAATTCTTTCCTTTTGACCTGAGACTTCATCTTCTGGCACTCATGAAGAGTTAATCACTATGTTACCTGGCAGTGTCTGGCTGCTAAGCCAGCTGGCACCCTCTGGGACTTGACTAATGCCATATCCAGTGGCCTGGCAATCAGATTTTGCCTTTTCCTGCTGTCACTCTTGACAGTTAAGTTCCTTCCTGAGTTTACCAAGTGAGGAAATGACAACTAATAATATGGTGAGAATAATCTCAATGTATTATTACTTGTCAGTTGCCTTTGTTGCTAAACTGTGGATAGAGACTTTTTCTGACTGCAGGTTTCTGAGCTCTCTGACTTCAGCAAAAACAAAGAAATCCAGAATGTTTCAGAATATGACTCAGAGTATGTAGCCATCTTTCAGAGGGGACCAGCTGGACTCCTCCTAAGCAAAGATCTGTTGTTCTGGAATACCACAAGAGAGACATCCTACAATCTGGTTTTTATTCTGTCTGCACATTATACTCCAACAAAAACTAATTCAAAAAATAAAACAATTATTATTTAAAATTAATAGCACTATCATTTAAATTAGAATGTTATAACAATTCTTGCAATATAGAGCACTTTGTTTTCCCTGATTAAATAAAAGTGGGAAAATTTGTCTGAGTGATTGGTTCATTAACTACCCACATAATTGGTTTTTCAAAGAACTTGATTGTCCTAGATTTTTATAGATTTTTCTCAGGTTCTGACATACTACTATACCTCTCTATGCTTCTGTACCTATAAAGGCAGCCAAAGATATTTTTATTTTTGAGAACAGAATTTTATCTAATCAAACTAGATAAAGTTATAAAAAAATTCTCTAGCCCAGGTATAAAGGCATCTAGTTTGATATTTTTTTTTTGTCTAGGAGAGATGTTTGTGACTACTCTGGTCCTATTTCAAAAGAGTAAGCAGAAACCTCAATTTTTTGTTTTTAACTTTTGTAACATAATTCCATTTCCTTTGCTTAGCATGTATTTACTCCTTTGTATACTGCCTGTTGACTTTGAGTGTTCAATTAGTGTTGTAATAATTTCACTTATATTTTCTGCACTCAGTTTCATTCAGATTTCTCTATAAATGTAATTTTTCTCAGATTTATTCATATTTAACTGTATATTTTTCATTTCTCTATTTTCCTTGTTGTTTATTTGTAATTGATTTAAAAGAACCACCCATTGTTTTTCATTTCTTGATAGCTTCATTTTTTTGCCATTAATATCCACTTTCATCTCTATCAGTTTCATATACTTTCTTTCATCTTGGTGTATTCATCATTTTCTCTGTTGTTAAATAAAATTAAGTATTCAGATTATTTAATCTTAGGCTTTATTCATAAGTCCAGGAGTTTATCTATAAACTTACTGTTAGAAACTACATAAAATTTAAAGTAAAAATTAATTGAGACATAACTAAATAAATATAGGTGAATATCATTATTTTTTTGCTTAAATTACATATCCAAAAGTTAAGAATCTATTTGGTACTTATTTTGCATGCATATGTATATATTTGTATAAATAAATTATATGCCTAAATTTGTACAGTTTCTGATATAATGATAGTTGATATTTTGCAATGCTTACTGTATTTTTGTTAGTTTTTACAATTTTGTTATATTTGGGACTCCTATTTAATGTGGATTTATAAAGATCAACCTCATTAATTTGCTTGCATACATACTTGACACACTTGTGTCATATTTGTGTATGTTTAGGTTGTTTCAGTTACTTTGTCATTGAAAAAAATTTTCAATAAATATTCTCAACCTTATTATAACTTTCTTGTCCAGTATGGTAGCAACCGGCACATGTAGCCTTTTAAATTTAAATATGTTTCTTTTAAAAACTAAGAGTCCAGATTGTCAGCACAGTAGCTAAGTTTCAAGAGCTCAGTAAGAAGGCCTTGTTTGAGGCCCTGATATCAGACAGACAAGACATAGAGCATTTCCACCAACTGAAAGTTCTTTTGGTCAGTTCTTATAGTACATTCTAGCAGGTATGATTATTGGAAAGGTTTTGAGAACTAAAGTTTCATTTTTAAGTGTCTGTACACTTTAAATTTGCATGCAGCCAAATAAAAATGATTGTAGAATTTGGCAGTCACACTAACAATGAATGAAAGTATCTCATTTTCTGTAATTTTTAAAATTAATTGTATTATTATTATTTTACCTTACGATATTGTATTGGTTTTGCCATACATCAACATGAATCCGCCACAGGTGTACACGTGTTCCCCATCCTGAATCCCACTCCCACTCGCTCCCCATACCATCCCTCTGGGTCATCCCAGTGCACATGTTACCTTTTAAAAATAGGTTTTTCTCTTGTTGTCTCACATACAGGGTCATCATCACTGTCTTCTAAATTCCATATATATGTGTCAGTATACTGTATTGGTGTTTTTCCTTCTGGCTTACTTCACTCTGTATAATCGGTTCCAATTCCATCCATCTCATTAGAACTGAGTCAAATTTATTCTTTTTAAGGGCTGAGTAGTATTCCATAGTGTATATGAACCACAGCTTTCTTATCCATTCATCTGCTGATGGACATCTAGGTTGCTTCCATGACCTGGCTATTATAAACAGCGCTGCCAATGTATGACAAAACAAATACAGTATTGTAATTAAAAAAATAAATAAATTAAAAAAAATAGGTTTTTTCTTAAAATAGGAAAAGTAGTTTATTGTTACTGTAGTTTTTATTCATGTAATTATCAGTGAGTTCATGGCTCATATTTGTTAAAATTTGCATTTCTGATTCTTTAAATTGCTTTCTCTTTATACTAAGTATTCTATTGACTATCCTTTTATACACAGAGATTACCAGGCTTGCATTGACCTTCTTAATTCTAATCATATCTATGTACATGTTTCAGTATTTTTATCTAGAACCAGCATTAAAATTATTATACTATTCCTCAGTTTCTCTGGCTTTGTGTGTTTTTTTTTTTTTGTTTGTTTGTTTTTTTTTTTTGTGATACCCATGTTTTTGCTTTTCTTCACATTCTTTCCCTATTTGGGGAAGGTCTGTATAACTCTTGTCTTAATAGGTAAGGTGAGGGAATTGACCTTGAATTCCACTTCCTGCTAACTGGCACCGTTTCAAGATTCTGTTTTCAAATCTGTAAAAGAAGGGAAGGTTGATGTGCACAGTTCCCAGTCCAGTTCCTCATTTCTGGCAGTTCTTTATCTTCTGGCCCTGCGCTACTCTGATTGTTTTTCCAAGCATTGTTTCCAGGTTTTCTGGTGTCACACTGAACAGAGCCAGTGTTGTACACTGAGGAGTGCACTCATCAGCCAGCACTGTGGCCAGGTTCTGTTTTCTCTGTCCTTACTTACAGCAGTTTACCCGTGGCAGGTACCACTCTCCTCCTAATGCACTCCAGCGTCACCTGTTTTTTCCTATGTTCTTCATGTCAGTATCAGTGATTTGAAATCTCTGTCTCAGGGAATCCCCTGAGACAGCATTTTAGAGAGGGTCTCTGCTTGTCACAGAGTCTGTGGCTCAGTTAGCTGATCAATGGCAATAGAATATGAAACTTCGTCTCACTTCTAAAATAAGCTTTTTAAAAGATTAGGGACTCAGTCTAAGAGCTGAAACCTGCCTCTATATCTTTCCACTTTTCCTCTATCTAACTCTTAAGTATCTCATATTAGTGTCAATTCATAGAAGATTCCAATATTAGGTTATCTGTCAGAATTACTATAGGAGACTGCTAACGGTTTTAAAAACATATCACTGTATCTCCATCAGTACTTATTGAATAGTTGTGGAAGGCTCCCTTGGGGCCTGCAAACCAGCTGTCATTTTGAACCAGAAATCTCTGATCATAACATTTCAAAAATAGTATCTTTTGCTGTAGCTGGCAGTAAATACTGATAAAGCACTGAAGCTGTTCTGTGAGTCAGAGATTCATTTTAAATTGAATTTGATATGTCAAAATTCCCCTTCAATTCCATAAGTCAAGGGATTGAAGTATGTTAATTTCAAGGATCCCTGGTTTTTGTTTGTTTGTTTGTTTGTTTTTAAGGAATATGAGAGAATTCCTTAGTGAAAAAGCAAGTTTCTAAGAACATCTTTTAAAAAATAAGTGAATGTAGTGGGACATATGTATATTCTGTAGATACTCTTTGAGTTCATGCTCAGTTGCTTAAGTTGTGTCTGACTCTTTGGGACCCTGTGGACTGTACCCTGCCAGGCTTCTCTGTCCACAGGATTATCCTAGCAAGAATACTGGAGTGCTTTGCAACTTCCTCCTCCAGGGATCGGATCTTCCCAACCCACGGATCGAACCAGGGTCTCCTGCAGCTCCTGCATTGGTAGGTGGATTCTTTACCACTGAGCCACCTCAGAAACCATTGGTACTCCTCATATCTGTTTAAATAGGTATCTTAAATAGAATGCCTCATGTTATTATCCACTGATACTGTTTAATGGTATCAAAATTGTTTATCAGTTGATGGCTCAGTTTCACATTCCAGTTCTCTGCTTGCCAATGATATGTCTGTGTTGAAGGACATCAGTGATAAATTGAAGTCATGTATTTTATTGCCCTGTAGAGTATGGTTTAAAAATTCCCAAATGTGTTGTGCAGATATACTTTTTAAAAATAATTTTAACAGTAAGCAAAATGCATTGTTTTGAGGAGAAAAACAACATTGCTTTCTGCTTCAGAATATGGTTTATGAAGTAGTAAGAGTTTTTCCTCCTTAAAAATAGTATCAGTCTTTCTCTATTGTGCAAAATATCTAGATGTTGCAACAGTAAAAATATATGTACTGTTTTTTAATAGAAAATATTCATTCTGTTTTTTACTGCAAGGACAATGGCAAATGACAAGGAAACTGCCACCTGTTATAGTCAAACTGTTCTTCCATATTTTTGTACTTAGAGTATGATATGTGTATAATTCATCCTTAATTATATGTTTAAAAAGCCCTGATAGTATATAAAATTAACATATGGTAGAAAATAATAATAACTCAAATTTTTTATCATGTGGTCTGTGCCAGAAATTATAAGAGGAAATCTTAATAAATTGTCTGGTATTTTTCTCATTCTGCAGAGAAAAAGATTTATGCACCTTTTTTTGTTGTTGTTTTTAATGTGGTAGCTTTGTGTCAAGTAACTGTTTGGTGATGTGCAAGGACCACAGAATAAAGGGATTATATTCCGTAAGCTTAGTTCTCAAAAAACATTGACTGTTTGAATCCCTACAGTTTAGTGCCTTAAAAACAAATAGAAACACTATGAAACATATGAAATACTGTTAAAAATAAAAGTCTAGTTCACAGTGATTTACCCTATATCAAACATTTCTCACAGAAAATTTTGTAGTTTTGCTCTTCAATGTTACCCAGATTTTCCAAGTTCCCTTTCCTTTGTACTTATTAAAAATGCTTGTATATGTAATTTGATCATTTGTTTTCTAGAATAAGTAAAATTTTGGAAAATTTTTGGAATCACTTGAAATTATGGCATTAGTCTATATAAATAATAATTTCTAATTTGGGTTAATTCCATGAGTCAACTCCAGTGATAGGTAAATCTATAATTTTATATTTAAAATTAGTTATCATATCATTAGGATTTACAGTCTAGCAGGGGACATTTGGAGTTCTGACTCCTAATCAGACTATCAAAAGTAGATACTTTTAAATGCAGTTATAATTCAATGCAATTTCTTGTTATGTGGTCTACAGTATAGTGATATAGGATTTTTAAATAGAATTTTACTTAAAACAATAGGCTTAATTTATTTTTTGTTCTAGATCCTGATCAAAGTTTTATAGTTTAACAACTATATATATAATTTTATTCAAATGAGGACTATTACAACTTTCTTTTATGATTTATTTTTAATTGAAGGATAATTGTTTTACAATATTGAATTGGTTTCTGCCATACATCAACGTGAATCAGCCATAGGTACACATATATCCCCTCCATCTTGAACCTCCTTTCCATCTTCCACCCCTTCCTATCCCTCTAGGTTGTTAACACAACCCCTGTTTGAGTTCCCTTCTCAGTTCAGTCACTCAGTTGTGTCTGACTCTTTGTGATCCCATGGACTGCAGCACGCCAGGCTTTCCTGTCCATCACCAACTCCCAGAGCTTGCTCAAACACATGTTCATTGAGTCGGTGATGCCATCCAACCATTTCTTCCTCTGTTGTCCCCTTCTCCTCCTGTCTTCAATCTTGTCCAGCATCAGGGTCTTTTCTAGTGACTCAGTTCTTTGCATCAGATGACCAAAGTATTGGAGCTTCAGCATCAGTTCTTCCAATGAATATTCCGGACTGATTTCCTTTGGGATTAACTAGTTTGATCTCCTTGCAGACCAAGGGACTCTCAAGAGTCTTCTCCAACACCACAGTTCAAAAGCATCAATTCTTCAGCACTCAGCTTTCTTCATAGTCCAACTCTCACATCCATACATGACTACTGGAAAAACCATAGCTTTGACTAGACAAATGTTTGAATTCCTTGAGTCATACAGCAAATTCCTTTTGGTTATCTGTTTTATATATGGTAGTGTATATGCTTTCATGCTACACTGTCCATTCTGTGAACATGTTTGCAGGGCAGCAATAGCTGTGGAGACATAAAGACTTATGGACACAGGATAGGAGGGAGAAAATAGAGGTTGGTAAAAATTATGTTTTGTAATGATAGCTCCTATAGGTTGTTAACCTGAAGATAGCATTTTGTTAACATAAATATTTACATATGTGATGGAATGATTTCTGTTTCTTTATTTAATCAAATCCATGCCCTGGGATTTCTTTGGAAGGAATGATGCTAAAGTTGAAACTCCAGTACTTTGGCCACTTCACATGAAGAGTTGAATCATTGGAAAATACAGATTCTTGGAGGGATTGGGGGCAGGAGGAGAAGGGGACAACAGAGGATGAGATGTCTGGATGGCATCACTGACTCGATGGACATGAGTCTGAGTGAACTCCGGGAGTTGGTGATGGACAGGGAGGCCTGGCGTGCTGCGATTCATGGGATTGCAAAGAGTTGGTCCCAACTGAGCGACTGAACTGAGCTGATGATTATTTCTTTTCCTTTTTTTTTTTTTTTTTTTAACCTATAAGGAATTCTATTCTTCTCTGCTGACTCCTTTTACAAGATCTTCACCATCTCAATTCACTTTCAATATGCACTTCCATATTTTCTTCTAGCCTAACCTCTGAATCAGTGCAGTTTTCTTACCTTAAACACACACACACGTGTGTGTGCACACACATACACACATGCTAGTGAATATAATGCAATAATGCACCAACTCATGTTGGATAGGCATTATACATTTCTAGTACAATGTCAATGGGATCCTTAATGCTTTCTGACATTTCTGTTGTTCCTTAATTATGCCTTGACAATATTCTCCACAATAGCTATTTCAAATTCCTCAATCTTCTCAAATTTTCAATCTGCTTATCCACTCCCTCAGTCTGAAAACTGACATTGAATTAAAAAATTAAATCTCTTGACAGAAATGAATCTGAAATCTCACTTACAATTGTTTTTTATGATAACTACCATTTATTGTCTGTGGTAGACAATGTTCTAAGCACTTCACCAGTGCCAATATGCATGAAAGTGAAAGTCATTCAGTCCTGTCCAACTCTTTACAACCCCATGGACTATACAGTCCGTGGAATTCTTCAGGCCATAATACTGGAGTGGGTAGCCTTCCCCTTCTCCAGGGGATCTTCCCAACCCAGGGATTGAACCCAGGTCTCCTGCATTGCAGGTGGATTCTTTACCAGCTGAGCCACAAGGAAAGCCCTTAAATCTCACTTATACAAAATATTTTTTAAATGATCCTCCCTCCCCCCTCCCTATTGCTGATCTCAGTGAAAAGGGTGTTTCTATTTTCTGTAAAATTGTAGTCTGGATTCTATTCTCCCCTTTCTTTTCAGAGACCTCATTTGATTGATTCCAAATAATTTTCTCTCTCTTTTATGACTCTCTACTATCTGTACATAAACATCCTTAAATTTTACTGTAAATGAACAAAAAGAAATAACAACAAAACCAGTGGCCTTTAACATTCACTCTGGCTCTATTAGAGATACACTCTGACATTAAGAAAATGAATATGAAAAGGTATATCCACATAAACTTTCTCCCCGAAATTCCAAGTTTTGTTTTCACCTGTCATAAAAATTAACATTGTAACATCATCCGGTGATTAGTTAAAGCAAGCTATTCTTTTTGTTTCTCGGGTTATCAGCCTAATGAATTCACTCCCTTTGGTTATACCATTTCCTCTGTCTTTTGCTATCAAGGATAGAAGAGTAAAACTGCATAACATGCACCAAATAGCCATTGCTTTCAATTAGTAGATTAATAAATAAAAATGTGAATGGAAGCGAAAGGTTAGATACAAATATTGATATAGATAGGCAACTTAATTTTCCATTTAAAATTTTAAAAACCTATTGCTTGAAAGCCCTTAGTAACTGAAAAAGATAATGGCAGCTAATTTATGATAAAGCCTTCTGTTAACCAACTGTATAGAATTATAATGTTGAATATGTCAAGCTTTGTTGCTTAGATTAGCCAAACCTTGTGAATATGAAGAGCATGAAGCAGTATGTCAGCATTTATTGAGAATTTATTCTTTAATGAGTATTGTAATATTGGAGTGGGTAGCCATTCCTTTCTCCAGGGGATCTTCTTGACCCAAGGATCAAACCCAGGAATATTGCAGGAATATTCTGTACCATCTGAGCCAGTAGGGAAGCCCAGCACTACTCTCTAATAGGTATTGTTATAGATACACAAGTATATTAATGAATGTGAAATATGCTTACAAAAATATTTTGAAATAAATGCAGTTATCCAATGCATTTGATAAATTTGGGAACATATGAGAATGGCTAAGTTAATCAAGCTCACACAACCAGGAGGTGATGAAAGAGATTCAAATCTGGCCCCAGAGATCACACTCTTAACTCCTATACAAATCTGTTTTTCTAATCTTTTGGCTCTTCTGTCTTTTTTCTTGACTCTGTGGACTTTGATGCTCTTTCCTTGAACTAAGCAATCCTTATGAAAGTATTCATCTAAAGTAGTTTTAAGTGTGTTAAGCATTAATTTTGAAGTGAGATAAATAAACATAGTCTTACCATAGCTAGTATGAGACTTATTTTTAACAACACCTGTAGAGACCATACTGGTTTGAGGTTTTCTGATAAAAATACTTATTTCTCTTCTAGCAACATCAGGTTTTCTCTTTCTATAAAACCAAATTTTCTATTTCATTGTTTTATTGTTTTCTGTGTTTCAATTTTGGCACATCCTACAGTTAACATTCCCCAAACTCATAATCACATCTCACACTAAGTATCATAATTTGTATTCTCCCATATCACAGAATGCCCTTGGCATATCTAAATCTGAATTTTCTTTACTGATAGATTGCATAGAACATCATTTATGAAATATTATTTATGTGTTCCTCTTATTTGAATCTAGGTTCTCAAATATTAAGCACTTTAAGTCACCTCATTTAGATTAATATGTGTATTATCTGTTACTTTGATACTTTTATATTTCAAGTGAAAAATACTTAGTTCAAATTTCTATATCTAATTGCATCTCATTTTCTTCCTATTTAGTGAATATTTACTATTTTAAAAATGAACCACTGTACAGCATTCTGTCATATTTGCATCAGAAGTTAGAGAATATTTCATAAGAAATTAAGCATTTCATGTGTAAATCAGCATGTACTAATAAATATTTTCATTGATTATTATAATATGTAACTATTTTATATATATAGACACACACACACACACACACACACACATTTTGGATGCACGTATTACCTTACAATATTTCTAATGAAGTGTGTTCAATATGTGAGACTCTCAGAATATTGATTAGTCAGTATTCCTTCTGTGCAGTTCACAAATTAGGAATATTTCTTTATTTTTCTTTTCTTTTTATTCTTTACTTTTTACAACTACCTTGCTCCATGCTGGGAAATTCACTTGACATTAGTGTTGATTCATTTTACAAGGGTAAGTGAAGTAATAGTTTTCATTATCTGTAGTAATCATACAGATGCATTAAAGCACATAAAGAACACAAACTTTCTTATGAATGTCTATTTTTATTAAAAATTTAGGCTGTTAAAAAGTAAATGCCTGACTTAATTCCCGAGTCAGGGAAACTCAGCTCTGTGATTTTATCACTGTTAAGCTCCCTTGCAGTCACATACACAAGCCAGATATAAAAATGACAATAGACGAAATGCTTTGTTTAGAAATCTGATGACATGTTTCCATTATTGGGGTCATACAGAAGAAGTGTTTTGGCTGTCTGCCAGTGCCATGTGGGTACTTAATTCCATTTTTATTTGGATCTCTGTGACCTAGTCTTCACAGCTACATCAATGATAAACGAACATCTCATCTTAGTAACATATCCCATAGTAACTGGTATCTGCATTTTGGCACATGGCTAATTAAATATTGATTTGTTGAATGAACTCTAAGCCTTCAGTATTTTTCTAATTAAAATAATGACTTTTCCATATGCCATCAGTTAAGTTTCTCTTTAAAAAGTTAAAGACAGGAAGAATTAGTTCAAAAGTATAAATTATTAAGCATATTATACTTGAAGGTATGGTTAATAGACATATTGTAATAGGTTCAGGCAAATTGCTTTTATTGCTTATAAAAAGAGAGATTTTGTGCTTCTAATCCATTTTGGCAATGGCAAAATGCAGCATAAATAGTAGTGGTTATGGCCTTATAAGAATACATTTACTCAGGCGTTCCAGGACATAGAGTTCCATGGACCATGTTTTAATAGGTCTTGGTCATGAATTGTTCTTTAAAGAATAAGATGAAGCTTAAGAAGCAATTGCTAATGCTGGAAGAAGACGTAGAGTGATGACTGTGCTTTAAAAGGTTTTCCCAGAGTTTGTCACTTTTAATCCACAAAACTATTTGAAGTAATCTGTACTTTTTCTCTCTGTTTCACCTCCTTTAAAAACTCTCGCTACCTAAACTTTTTCTTGTAAATTTATTAGTTTGATTGCAGATACTTATTAAATATAGAGTAGATTTACCAGTATATATGAGTAATAAGAGGATGTAGAGAACAAAAATGCAAAGGCCCCAACCTAAGAAATTGAATGTAATTTTTATATTTGAAATCTCACCTATGTCTTCCTTCCTACTCCTTTCCTTTCCCAGCCCCACAGGGGAAAATATTATTCAGATTTTGTATTTATAATCACACTACTTTTCTTTATTTTCCCCCATGTACGTTGCTTTACATTGCCACATATAGCTTGGTGGTGGTTTAGTCACTAAGTCGTGTCCGTCTCTTGTGACCTTATGGACTCTAGCTTGCCAAGCTCCTCTGTCTGTGAGATTCTCCAGGCAAGAACACTGGAGTGGGTTGCCATTTCCCTCTCCAACATATAGCTTAGCCTGATATTTTTCAACCCATTTATAGCATAAGTATTTTTCTGTGATTAGTTTTTCACTCAGTGTTTTTTATTCCAGATTTAACATAGCTAAATAGTACTATTCATGTTTGCCTTTTTTTTTTTTTTTTACTTCTGGATAGTATTCCATTTTATAAACATAACACAATTTATTTTGATTAACAATTGTATTCCATCAGTTGGGGTTGCAAGAAACAAAATCACAATATATATTATTTTACAGTGATTTTTTTTTCTTTAGCAACCAAAGGGTTTTTTGAGTCCATAAAATAGTAATATTTCAGGATCTTTAATATTACAGAAGAACATCCAAGCAAAAGTGGTTAGCTTACCCCTTTGTTAAGAAAACTGCAAGGTGGCATGGTGGTAAAGAATCTACCTGCAGATGTAGGAAACACAAGAGACACTGGTTCGATTCCTAGTCAAGAAGATCCCCTGGAGGAGAATGGTGCTCCAGTATTCTTGCCTGGAAAATTCCATGGACTGAGGAACCTGGCAGGTTATGTACATGGGGTCAAATACAGTCACATATGATTGAGTCGCCTCCACCATCACTGCAAGATAAAAGCAACTTTAGAATGCTGTTGTATCACACAGTGAGTATCCTGAAGAATTTATAGGTTGGATAAAATAAGGTCAAAATCAGATTGATTCTATGGCTTGCTTACTTTTCAAAATCTCAGGAATTATGGGTAATTTAGGTTGCATTTGTCATGTGATAACATGATAGACTTCAAGACAGAAATTAAGGTTTTACCAGGTATTAGGTAGGCTACAGTCCATGGGGTCGCTAAGAGTCAGACATGACTGAGCGACTTCACTTTCGCTTTTCACTATCACGGATTGGAGAAAGAAAGGGCAACACACTCCAGTGTTCTTGCCTGGAGAATCCCAGGGATGACGGAGCCTGGTGGGCTGCCGTCTCTGGAGTCGCACAGAGTTGGACACAACTGGAGCGACTTAGCAGCAGTAGCAGCAGCAGTTTCTAGGATTAGCAAGAGAGGTTAGGAACAGTACTGTGAAACAATGTTTAAGTGAGATTGATAAAAAAAAAAAAAAAAAGTCCTTCAGTATTCCTTGAGTATCTTTACCTCAGTGTTTCTGTAAAATTTCAAATTTATTTCTAGAAGTGATTATTCCAATTAAAGTCCAATAAAAATATATGTTCTGCACCCTACCAATACTTGATATTTTCTAGTTTTCTTTGCATTTGCCTGACTGATGATGAGGTTGTTCAGCTCCTCAAATATTTATAGGTCATTTTCTTTGTTTTTTTTTTTTTCTTTGTTTTTGCTATTTTAGTGATATTTTAAATTTTGCTTTTGTATAATCAGTATTTTTTAATTGCTCCAAAGAAGGACTTTCTGTATTCTGATTTGTTGTTCTTATCATCTATCAGGATATCTATATCTTTATTTATATCTATTGCCTATCAATCATCTATTTAATCTGTCTATATATATATATATTTATATAATGTTATCTCACATTTTATTGAGGTTGTTAAGTGGCTAAGTAGTGTCCTGCTCTTTGAGACCCCTTGGACTGCAGCATACCAGGCTCCTCTGCCCTCAGTATCTCCCACAGTTAGCTCAAATTCACACCCATTGAGTCAGTGATATATATATATAACAAGCTCATCCTTTGCCTCCCGCTTCTCTTTTTACCTTCAGTATTTCCCAGCATCAGGGTCTTTTCCATTGAGTCAGTTCTTTGTATCATATGCCCAAAGTATTGAAGCTTCAATTCAGCTTTAGCATCAGTGCTTCCAATAAATATTCAAGGTTGATTTCCTTTTAAGATTGACTGGTTTGGTCTCCTTGCAGTCCAAAGGACTCTCAAGATTCTTCTGCAATACAAGAGTTTAAAAACATCAATTCTTTGTTGCTTAGCTTGCTTTATGGTCCAGCTCTCACATCTGAATGTGACTACTGGAAAACCCATAGTTTTGACTATACAGACCTTTGTTGGCAAAGTGATGTCTCTGCTTTTTAGTGCGCTGTCTAGGTTTATCATAGATTTTGTTTCAATGGGCAAGCATCTTTTAATTTCATGGCTGTAATCACCACCGACAGGGATTTTGGAGCCCAGGAAAATAAAATCTGTCACTGCTTCCACTTGCCATGATGTGATGGAACTGGATACCATGATCATTGGTTATTGAATGCTGAGTTTCAAGTCAGCTTCTTCATTCTCCTCTTCCACTCTCATCAAGAGGCTCTATTTACTTTTCACTTTCTGCCATTAGAGTGATATCATCAGCATATCTCACGTTTTAGTGACCTGTTCCTTAATTTCCATTATTGTATATTTATATGAACATATAGGAACAGGGGCTAATTATTTAGCTATGATCATATTTGTCAGTCTTATCATTTATAGTAAACATTTTTATATCTTTTGTAGGAAATATTTTCCTATTTTTGATTCATAATGGTTTTATTCTGTTTTGCAGTTTTATTGTGATTTTATTCTGTCACATTAATGATTTATTTGAGATAAAATTTTATGCATAGGGAAAAGATATGCATAAAAGATATGCATAGGGAAAAGATAGGTTACAAGTCTCTGTTTTTTCAAATAGATTTAACTAGTTGATATCAAACTCTTTGTTAAGAAACATTTCCCCCATTCTGCAATGCCAATTTGCCATAAAATAATGTTCCATCCTTTTTTTTAAATTTTATTATTATTCTTATTTACTTTACAATATTATATTGGTTTTGTTATACATCAACATGAATCCACCACGGGTGTACACATGTTCCCAATCCTGAACCCCCTCCCACCTCCCTCCCCATACCATCCCTCTGGGTCATCCCAGTGCACCAGCCCCAAGCATCCTGAACCCTGCATCAAACCTAGACTGGAGATTCATTTGTTATATGATATTTACATGTGTCAGTGCCATTCTCCCAAATCATCCCAACCTCTCCCTCTCCCACAGAGTCCAAAAGAGTGTTTGATACATCTGCTTCTCTTTTGCTATCTCACATACAGGGTTATCGGTACCATCTCTCTAAATTCCATATATATGTGTTAGTATACTGTATTGGTGTTTTTCTTTCTGGCTTACTTCACTCTGTATAATTGGCTCCAGTTTCATCCACCTCATTAGAACTGATTCAAATGTATTCTTTTTACTGGCTGAGTAATACTCCATTGTGTATATGTACCAGAACTTTCTTATCCATTCATCTGTTGATGTTTCATCCTTTTTAGTTATGTTTCTATTATTCAGATATTATTTGTTGTTCTGTGAACTACATAGCATTATTTAACTTCTAATCTTTGACATCTAGTAAGGCATGTTATTTCATCCTGCATGTGCTAAATCCATAATTACAATCTAAGAATGATAACCCCTTCCCCCCAGTCTCAGGACATTTAGCAACATCTAGAGATATTTTGGTTGTCACATTTGGGAAAGGTGTGCTATGGCATCTAATGGTTATAAGTGAGGAGTACTGCTGAACACCATGCATTGCACAAGATTATCACACTTCCCCCAATAAAGAATTATCTGGTCCAAAGTGTTAGTATTGCCAAGGTTGTAAAACCCTGAACTAAATGGATAACACACTGGGATATCTTTGTGAAAAGGGAGTTATATGTTCCATGAGTTCAGTAGGATTCAATATAGACATGTGGGTTGCAAAACTTTGGACACGACTGAGCAGCTGAACTAAACTGATGTATCATATGAATTGAATCCTAAATTTCCATCTATAGGATGCATGTTCCCAATTGGTGAAAATATGAATGTCCTATATCCCTGCACATTGCTGGGCAGCTGGACAGGACTGTTCTTGGCCTATCGCACACCTCTCATTTGGAAGGTCTCATCATTTCCCCGGGATTTCTTTCTCTGTAGTGATTTTCATTATAGAAAATTTAATTTTCCTTTTTTTTTTAATTTGGTCACACAGTTTAGTGAAACACTGTTTCTTTACTGAATTCCTCCGCAGAGACATATTGGTTTTGACTGTGTTAATTGTCTGAATTTATAGTTCATAGGGAGGCTTCCCAGGTGGCGCAGAGGTAAAGAATTTGCCTGCCAATGCAGGAGACGCAAGAGACACAGGTCCAGTCCCTGTTAGGGAAGATCCCCTGGCAACCCACTCCAGTATTCTTGCCTGGAAAATCCCATGGACAGAGGAGGCTGGTGGGCTGCCATGCATGGAGGCTCAAGAGTTGGACACAGTTGAGCAACTGGGCATGCACACAAACACATAGTTCATAGGTGATAATTTTGTATGTCAGATTTAAGAAGAAAACTATTTCCTGCTCAGAATTTTGAAAGATTTGTACTGATTACTGGATTCTAGTGATGTTGACAAGAAATTAGGCGTTGTTCTAATTTCTGATCTTTTTAAAATATTTACTTATTTTGGGCTTCCTGGGTGGCTCAGACAGTAAAGCGTCTGCCTACAATGCGGGAGACCCGGTTTCAATTCCTGGGTTGGGAAGATCCCTTGGAGAAGGAAATGGCAATCCAGCACTCTTGCCTGGAAAATCCCATGGACAGAGGAGCCTGATAGGCTACAGTCTGTGGGGTTGCAAGAGTGCCACACAACTGAGCGACTTCACTCACTCATTTTTAATTGACTGATGATTGATTTACAATATTGGTTTGATTTCTGTCATACATCAATGTGAATTAACCATAGGTGTACATAGGTCCCCTCCCACCTCCTGCCCATTTCCACCTCTCCATGTATTACAGAGCCCAGTTTGAGTTCTCTGAGTCATTGAGAAAATTCCCATTGGCCCTCTATTTACATATGTTAGTGTATATGCATCCCTGCTACCCTCTCCATTTATCTCACCCTCTCCTTCATTTCCCCTACTCTGTCCATAAGTCTCTTCTCTATGTCTGCATCGTTATTGCTGCTCTGCTATAGATTAATCAGTACTATCCTTCTAGATTCCATATATATGTGTATCTTAACCTATATATGCTTTATGTGAACTTTTCCCCTCTATTTTGAAAGCTGTTAGTATCTATTCTTTGTTCCTATTACTCTTCAGTTTCACAATGGCGTACCTTGATGTACATATTTTTTTAATGAAATATTTGAAATAGTAGTCTTTTTCATCTGGAAACACATCTCTTATTTCTAATAAATATTTATCATAAACTTATCTTCTGTTTTTACTATTCTTCCTTTCTGAAACTGTGGTTTGTGATGGACTTCATGAAACTGATTAAAACTTATTTATCTTATTTCATGAGTATGTGTTATTTTCTAATCTTCATATTTTGAGTTTGTTTCATTTTATGTCATTCATTTCTTCTTTCATGGATGTAACAGATTTTCTTAGAATAATTGCCCTTCCTCTCTTAAGGATATTGCCTAAGTTTCCACCAGATTCTGTTAACTTGGTTCAGTCTTTACTGTTGCATGTTCCTCAAATGCTTGGGGGTCCACTGATCATGGAAACTACAAAATGATTCAGGATTTCTTTGTATCTGTTAATTTGTCTTGGTGGCTATTGGGCTTTACCTCTTTGACATAGTACAACTGAATAGATTTCTTTGGTTGACTCTAAAGGGTTAAGTGTTTTTGTCTTTGTGCTCAAGCTGCTCAGATAGCTACTCAGATAGCTGCATTTCTTTTTCCTGTGTCTTAAACAGCACTGGCTCTCACTGTCTTGGTATCCTGTGAGGGAAAGGGCCATGCACCCCAGTCTTTATATAGAGACTTATAGTTGCTTTTATTTTTATTTTTTAAAGACAGTACACTGAGTTTCTATCATGGTGAAGGAGGGACTATGAAGCCTTGGGATCTAAATATTATTTCATAAGAACACACACACTCTTTGTGTTTTAGCACCATATTGACATCACTTTTTAAAATGTCTGATATTGTCCATTCTTGTATATTTCCAGTTCTTCCAAAAACAGTTTTGTTTTCTATATTTTGAGTTTGCTAATTGCAGTTAGCATGCATTCTGCCTTTCAGCTTTGGAATTGTATTTCTGTCATATTTTCTTCCTTTTTCTTGGACCTTGCAAGATTTCACCTAAAAGAAGTCTATTTATGTTTATTTACCAGTGTTTGAGGAAAGAACAGGCAGATTGCTCAGTCAGTCTTAAATGTTAGGGAGAAGTTTTGTTGTTGTTTAAAAAAAAAAAATGCATGTGGATTAACGTGATAGAAACAACCTTTCTTAAACATTTATTATTTCTTCTTTGGACATTTTTTTCTTATTTACCTAATTCTTTTTCATATATTTTTGCAGTAAAATTTATACATATTTGTTTGACCCACATGTATTATTTTTAATACATGAAAGTTTTACACACTTTTTTCTAGCTTAAAACAAGTCTTTTGAATACTATTCATAAATTACATGCATAAGATTTTAGTAGTTTTATTGAATTCACCATGTATCAGTACTTTAGAATTTTCCATATTTCTGCTAATTTTTATTATATTCTTAAGGGAAAATACGTGTGAGATTTTCAAACAGCCTGGCCATTTGAGAAGCACTTATCACAAAAATTGTTTTGTCACTGTATCATTTGTTTCCTAAACAATCACAGTACAGCATATGTAACTATACCATTGAATCTTAAAGTGTTCATAAACATCACCCCAAAATATTACTAATTAAAGCTTACTTAACATAACTCAGTGAGATCTGTGGATATGGCTTATTTCCACATTGCACATTTTATAGTAAAATTGCAACTATAAAGCCCTTTGTGTTGTTGCTCATTCACACATAACTTCTCATACAAGGTGTTTTTACTCAAATACAAAATCAGTGCCCGCACAAAAACAACATCCCTTCTTGACTGAAGTGGTTTGTTTTTTTTTTTAATTTTATTTTTACTTTATCCTACTTTACAATACTGTATTGGTTTTGCCATACATTGACATGAATCCGCCACAGGTGTACATAAGCTCCCAATCCCAAGTCCCCCTCCCACCCCATATCATGTCTCTGGATCATCCCCATGCACCAGCCCCAAGCATCCTGTATCCTGTATCGAACATAGACTGGCAATTCGTTTCTTACATGATAGTAAACATGTTTCAATGCCATTCTCCCAAATCATCCCACCCTCTCCCTCTCCCTCAGAGGCCAACGTTCTATACCTCTGTGTCTCCTTTGTTGTCTCACATACAGGGTCTCATTACTATCTTTCTAAATTCCATATATATGTGTCAGTATACTGTATTGGTGTTTTTCTTTCTGGCTTACTTCACTCTGTAAAATCGGCTCCAGTTTCATCCATCTCATTAGAACTGATTCAAATTTGTTCTTTTTAAGGGCTGAGTAATACTCCATTGTGTATATGTACCACTGCTTTCTTATTCATTCATCTGCTGATGGACATCTAGGTTGTTTCCATGTCCTGGCAATTATAAACAGTGCTGCAATGAACATTGGGGTACATGTGTCTCTTTCAGTTCTGGTTTCCTCAGTGTGTATGCCCAGTAGTGGGATTACTGGGTCATAAGGCAGTTCTATTTGCAATTTTTAAGGAATCTCCACACTGTTTTCCATAGTGGCTGTACTAGTTTGAATTCCCACCAACAGTGTGAGAGGATTCCCTTTTCTCCACATCCTCTCCAGCATTTATTGCTTGTAGACTTTTGGATTGCAGCCATTCTGACTGGTGTGAAATGGTACCTCATTGTGGTCTTGATTTGCATTTCTTTGATAATGAGTGATGTTGACCATCTTTTCATGTGTTTGTTAGCCAACCATATGTCTTCTTTGGAGAAATGCCTATTTAGTTCTTTGGCCCATTTTTTGATTGGTTCGTTTATTTTTCTGGAGTTGAGCTGCATAAGTTGCTTGTATATTTTTGAGATTAGTTGTTTGTCAGTTGCTTCATTTGCTATTATTTTCTCCCACTCAGAAGGCTGTCTTTTCACTTTATTTATAGTTTCCTTTGTTGTGCAGAAGCTTTTAATTTTAATTAGATCCCATTTGTTTATTTTTGCTTTTATTTCCAGTATTCTGGGAGGTGGATCATAGAGGATCCTGCTGTGATTTATGTCAGAGAGTGTTTTGCCTATGTTCTCCTCTAGGAGTTTTATAGTTTCTGGTCTTACATTTAGATCTTTAATCCATTTTGAGTTTATTTTTGTGAATGGTGTTAGAAAGTGATCTGTGGTGGTGGTGGTGGTGAAGTCGCTCAGTCGTGTCTGACTCTTTGCGACCCCATGGACTGTAACCTACTAGGCTTCTCCATCCATGGGATTCTCCAGGCAAGAATACTGGAGTGGATTGTCATTTCCTTTTCCAGGGGATCTTCCCAACCCAGGTATCGAACCCAGGTCTCCCCATTGGAGGCAGACGCTTTAACCTCTGAGCCACCAGAGAAGCCACCAGAAAGTGATCTAGTTTCATTCTTTTACAAGTGGTTGACCAGTTTTCCCAGCACCACTTGTTAATGAGATTGTCTTTACTCCATTGTATATTCTTGCCTCCTTTGTTGAAGATAAGGTGTCCATAGGTGTGTGGATTTATCTCTGGGCTTTCTATTTTATTCCATTGATCTATATTTCTGTCTTTGTGCCAGTACCATACTGTCCTAATGACTGTGGCTTTGTAGTAGAGTTTGAAGTCAGACAAGTTGATTCCTCCAGTTCCATTCTGCTTTCTCAAGATTGCTTTTGCTATTTGAGGTATTTTATATTTCCATACAAATCTTGAAATTATTTGTTTTAGTTCTGTGAAAAATACCGCTGGTAGCTTGATAGGGATTGCATTGAATCTGTAGATTGCTTTGGGTAGTATACTCATTTTCACTATTTTGATTCTTCCGATCCATGAACATGATATATTTCTCCATCTATTAGTGTCTTCTTTGATTTCTTTCATCAGTGTTTTATAGTTTTCTATATATAGGTCTTTAGTTTCTTTAGGTAGGTATATTCCTAAGTATTTTATTCTTTTCATTGCAATGGCGAATGGAATTGTTCTCTTAATTTCTTTTTCTACTTTCTCATTATTAGTGTATAGGAATGCAAGGGATTTCTGAGTGTTGATTTTATATTCTGCAACTGTACTATATTCCCTGGTTAGCTCTAGTAGTTTTCTGGAGGAGTCTTTAGGGTTTTCTATATAAAGGATCATGTCATCTGCAAACAGTGAGAGTTTTACTTCTTTTCCAATTTGGATTCCTTTTATTTCTTTTTCTGCTCTGATTGCTGTGGCCAACACTTCCAGAACTATGTTGAATAGTAGCGGTGAAAGTGGGCACCTTTGTATTGTTCCTGACTTCAGGGGAAATGCTTTCAATTTTTCACCATTGAGAATAATGTTTGCTGTGAGTTTGTCATATATAGCTTTTATTATGTTGAAGTATGTTCCTTCTATTCCTGCTTTCTGGAGAGTTTTTATCATAAATGGATGTTGAATTTTGTCAAAGGCTTTTTCTGCATCTATTGAGATAATCATATGACTTTTATTTTTCAGTTTGTTAATGTGGTGAATTACATTGATTGATTTGTGGATATTGAAGGATCCTTACATCCCTGGGATAAAGCCCACTTGGTCGTGGTGTATGATCTTTTTAATGTGATGCTGGATTCTGATTGCTAGAGTTTTGTTAAGGATTTTTGCATCTATGTTCATCAGTGATATTGGCCTGTAGTTTTCTTTTTTGTGGCATCTTTGTCAGATTTGGGTATTAGGGTGATGGTGGCCTCAAAGAATGAGTTTGGAAATTTACCTTCCTCTGCAATTTTCTGGAAGAGTTTGAGTAGGTTACGTGTCAGCTCTTCTCAAATTTTTGGTAGAATTCAGCTGTAAAGCTGTCTGGACCTGGGCTTTTGTTTGCTGGAAGATTTCTGATTACAGTTTAAATTTCCATGCTTGTAATGGGTCTGTTAAGATTTTCTCTTTCTTCCTGGTTCAGTTTTGGAAAGTTGTACTTTTCTAAGAATTTGTCCATTTCTTCCAAGGTGTCCATTTTATTGGCATATAGTTGCTGATAGTAGTCTCTTATGATCCTTTGAATTTCTGTGTTGTCTGTTGTGATCTCTTCATTTTCATTTCTAATTTTATTGATTTTATTTTTTCCTCTTTGTTTCTTGATGAGTCTGGTAATGGTCTGTCAATTTTATTTATCCTTTCAAAGAACCAGCTTTTTGCTTTGTTGATTTTTGCTATGGTCTCGTTTGTTACTTTTGCATTTATTTCTGCCCTAATTTTTAAGATTTCTTTCCTTCTACTAACTCTGGGGTTTTCCATTTCTTCCATTTCTAGTTGCTTTAGGTGTAGAGTTAGGTTATTTATTTAACTTTTTCCTTGTCTCTTGAGGTATGCCTGTATTGCTATGAACTTTCCTCTTAGCACTGCTTTTATAGTGTCTCACAGGTTTTGGGTAGTTGTGTTTTCATTTTCATTCGTTTCTATGCCAATTTTGATTTCTTTTTTGATTTCTTTTGTGATTTGTTGGTTATTCAGAAGCATGTTGTTCAGCCTCCAAATGTTGGAGTTTTTAATAGTTTTCTCCTGTAATTGAGATTTAATCTTAGTGCTTTATGGTCAGAAAAGATGCTTGGAATGATTTTGATTTTTTTGAATTTATCAAGGTTAGATTTATGGTCCAGGATGTGATCTATCCTGGAAAAGGTTCCGTGAGCACTTGAAAAAAGGTGAAAATCATTTTAGGGTGAAGTGTCCTATACATATCAATTAGGTCTAACTGGTCTATTGTGTCATTTAAAGTTTGTGTTTCTTTGTTAATTTTCTGTTTAGTTGATCTTTCCATAGGTGTGAGTGGGGTATTAAAGTTTCCCACTATTATTGTGTTATTGTTAATTTCCCCTTTCATGCTTGTTAACATTTGTCTTACATATTGCAGTGCTCTTATGTTGGGTGCATATATATTTATAATTGTTATATCTTCTTCTCGGATTGATCCTTTAACCATTATGTAGTGGCTTTCTTTGTCTCTTTTCACAGCCTTTGTTTTAAAGTCTATTTTATTGGATATGAGTATTGCTACTCCTGCTTTCTTTTGGTCTCTATTTGCATGGAATATCTTTTTCCAGCCCTTCACTTTCAGTCTGTATGTGTCCATTGTTTTGAGGTGGGTCTCTTGTAGCAGCATATATAGGGATCTTGTTTTTGTATCCATTCAGCCAGTCTTTGCCTTTTGGTTGGGGCATTCAACCCATTTATGTTTAAGGTAATTATTGATAAGTAGAATCCTGTTGCCATTTACTTTATTGTTTTGGGTTCGGGTTTATATGCCCTTTTTGTGTTTCCTGTCTAAAGAATATCCTTTAGCATTTGTTGGAGAGCTGGTTTGTAGGTGCTGAATTCTCTCAGCTTTTGCTTGTCTGTAAAGCTTTTTATTTCTCCTTCATATTTGAATGAGATCCTTGCCAGGTACAGTAATCTGGGCTGTAGGTTATTTTCTTTCATCACTTTAAGTATGTCTTATCATTCCCTCATGGCCTGAAGAGTTTCTCTTGAAAGATCAGCTGTTATCCTTATGGGAATCCCCTTGTGTGTTATTTGTTGTTTTTCCCTTGCTGCTTTTAATATTTGTTCTTTGTGTTTGGCCTTTGATAATTTGATTAATATATGTCTTGAGGTGTTTCGCCTTGGGTTTATCCTGTTTGGAACTCTCTGGGTTTCTCGGACTTAGGTGATTATTTCCTTCCCTATTTTAGGGAAGTTTTCAACTATTATCTCCTCAAGTATTTTCTCATGGTCTTTCTTTTTGTCTTCTTCTCCTGGGATTCCTATAATTCGACTGTTGGAGCATTTCATATTGTCCTGGAGGTCTCTGAGGTTGTCCTCATTTCTTTTAATTTGTTTTTCTTTTTTTCCTCACTGATTCATTTATTTCTATCATTCTATCTTCTATCTCACTAATCCTCTTTTGCCTCTGTTACTCTATTTGTTGCCTGCAGAGTGTTTCTGATCTCATTTATTGCATTATTCATTATATATTTACTCTTTTTTAAAAATTTCTTCCAGGTCCTTGTTAAACCTTTCTTGCATCTTCTCAACCCTTGTCTCCAGGCTATTTATCTGTGATTCCATTTTGTTTTCAAGATTTGGATCATTTTCACTATCAATATTCAGAATTCTTTCTCTGGTAGATTCCCTATCTCTTCCTCTTTTGTTTGGTTTGGTGAGCATTTCTCCTGTTCCTTTACCTACTGGGTATTCCTCTGTCTTTTCATCTTGGTTGTGTTGCTGCGTTTGGGGTGGCCTTTCTATATTCTGGGAATTTGTGGAGTTCTCTTTATTATTGAGCTTCCTCTCTGTGTGTGGGGTTGTATCAGTGGCTTGTCAAGGCTTCTTGATTAGGCAGGCTTGTGTTGGAGTTCTGGTGGGTGGAGCTGGATATCTTCTCTCTGGAGTGCTGTGAAGTGTCTAGTAATGGGTTATGAGACGTCAGTGGTTTTGGAGTAGTTTTGAGCTGCCTGTATATTGAAGCTCAGGGGTTTGTTCCTGAGTTGCTGGAGAATTTGCATGGTATGTCTTGCTCTGGAACTTGTTGGCCCTTGGGTAGTGCTTGGTTTCAGTGTAGGTATGGAGGTGTTTGATGAGCTCCTATCAATTAATGTTCCCTGGATTCAGGAGTTCTCTTATGTTCTCAGGATTTGGACTTAAGCCTCCTGCTTCTGGTTTTTAGTCTGATTTTTACAATTGCCTCAGGACTTCTCCATCTATACAGCACTAATGATAAAACATCTAGGTTAAAGATAAAAGGTTTCTCCACATTGAGGGTCACCCATAGAGGTTCACTGAGTTACATGGAGAAGAGAAGAGGGAGGGGATAGTTAGAGGTGACTGGAATGAGATGAGGTGGGATCAAAAAGAGGAGAGAGCAAGCGAGCCAGTAATCACTTCCTTATGTGCGCTCCACTCTCTGGACCACTCAGAGATGTTCACAGAGTTATACAGAGAAGAGGAGAGGGAGGAAGTAGATAGAAGTGGCCAGGAGGATAAAAGAGGGAGATGAAAAGAAGGGAGACTGATCCGGCCAGTAACCACTTCCTAAGTGTTCTCCACCATCTGAAACACAGAGAGATTCAGAGTTGGGTAGAGAAGAGAGGGGGAGGGAGGAGACAGAGGCCACCTGGTGGAGAAAAAGGAGAATCCAAAGGACGAGAGAGTGGTCAAGCCAGTAATCTTGCTCTCATGTAAAATTGAGTACTGAAGATTTGGTTTTTAAATGTACAAAACTGACAACAAATACCAAAATGCAAAGATTAAAAATCTGAAGTAGAGATTCAATTTAAAAAATACAATATTAAAGAAAAGAAGAAGAAGAAGCAAAAGAAAAGAAAAGAAAAGAAAAGCCACAAGTATTATTAGAAAACAACATCACCCACAAAAAAATAGACAACATTTGCTTTAAAAATACGGATTTTTTTGAAAAGTAATAATAGGTTATAAAAATAATAATTAGAGAAATAGAGAACTTAAAAATTTAAGAAAGTTAAAAAGGAAGAAAAAGAAAAGAAGACAAAATACAATTAAAAATTAAAAAATAGAGAAGAAAAAACAATCTTGCAACCACATCATCTCAAACAAAAAATCATAAAAGTAATAAAGGTATATCTGGCCCTTTCTCTGGCATTGTGGGCTGTGTGGGGTCACTACCAAGGCAGTTCCCTCTGTTTAACTTCCTCTGTTTGCTGGTCTCTTCAGTGTCTGATTTCCATCTTGACATGGGGAGGGCAGTGATGGACTCCACGCTGGGCTTGCCCCTGCTTGCGGTGCACACCGCTCAGGCTCTGTATTGCTCTGCCGGGAAATCGTCTAAGGCCTGCCCTAGGCTTCATGCACCTCCCGGTCTAAGCCACTCGGGCTCGGTGCTCAGGAAACCCTCAGAGGCACAGATTTGTTTGGGCCTGTGATTTGTGCCCTTCCCAGTTCCAAGTAGCTCAGGAGTTTGGCGAGCGCAATCGCTGCAACTTATGGCCTTTCAGTGCTGCTCAGTTTTCTGGGTGTACTGCTGGAATTCCTTCTCAGACTGATGATGACTGTCCAGAACCCACAGAAGTCTTAGTTAGCAAAGAAACCTGCTTGCTGTTTGGAAGGTAATGTCTCTCTTGGGCTGCAATTGACCCCTTCCAGCCCTTAGGGTTCTGGCTGCCTGTCACTGGAGGGAGATGGACTGCAGCCGGCTATTTCTGATTCCTCCTTTGTTCTGTGCACGGTCCTTGTGGTGTCTTATGTTTGAGCATTTTGTGTGGTAGCTATCCCACAGTTTGGTTTGCTACCCAACTTAGTTCGCTCTGGCCACAGGCGGGGCATTTTGGCCAGATTCTCCAAAAAAGCACTGCAGCCCGCACCTCCCACTGCCCAAATCTGAGAAAGCACTGCTGTCTGTGCCTCCCACTCCTCTCTGCCCAACCCCCACTTGCTAGTGGCGGATGCAGGCGTCTGTGCTGCTTTTCCGCTGGGGGATTTACTGTTGGGCTCGTAAGCTGTTGGTTTTAATTATTTATTTTTCCTTCCTGTTACGTTGCTCTCTGTGCTTCTAAGGCTTGCCACAGACTTGGTTGCGAGAATGTTCCTGGTGTTTGGAAACCTCTCTTTTTAAGAGTCTCTTCCCAGGATGGGATTCCCTTCCTGAGACAGGATTCCCTTCCCAAGACGGAGCTCCCTCCATACCTCCTTTGTCTCTTTTTCCTTCTTTTATATTTTTTCCTACCTGTTTTTGAAGCCAATGATCTGCTTTTCTGGGTGCCTGATGTCCTCTGCCAGCATTCAGAAGTTGTTTTGTGGAATTTACTCAGCATTGAAATGTTCTTTTGATGAAATTGTGAGGGTGAAAGTGGTCTCCCTGTCCTATTCCTCTGCCATCATTTCCCAATCCTCCGATTGAAGTGGTCTTTAAAAAAATTGTATTGTGTCCCTGCTTATTAACTCAGATCCTTTAAATAAAGAAGGAAAACAAACTAGTTCTACCTGTACGTCGATACACTTGTTATATAATAATCTAGATTTGAGAATTCTTTGTTCTCACTTTTTTGGCTCTATAGTCTCAGATAGTCTCTGTGACTTTCATGTGTCAGAGCACCACTTGAGCTCTGTCTTCCAGTTCAAAAGCTACCACATACAAGTAGTCTTTTCCTGAATCACTCAGCCAAAAGTCCTCTCTTTCTTTTTGATTCAGTTCAGTTCACTTGCTCAGTTGTGTCTGACTCTTTGCGACCCCATGAATCGCAGCACACCAGGCCTCCCTGTCCATCACCAACTCACTCAGATTCACGTTCAAACTCAGATTCACGTTCATCAAGTCAGTGATGCCATCCAGACATCTCATTCTCTGTTGTCCCATTCTCCTCCCTGCCCCCAATCCCTCCCAGCATCAGGGTCTTTTCCAATAAGTCAACTTTTCACATGAGGTGGCCAAAGTACTGGAGTTTCAGCTTTAGCATCATTCCTTCCAAAGAAATCCCTGGGCTGATCTCCTTTAGAATGGACTGGTTGGATCTCCTTGCAGTCTAAGGGACTCTCAAGAGTCATCTCCAACACCACAGTTTAAAAGCATCAATTCTTCAGTGCTCAGCTTTCTTCACAGTCCAACTCTCACATCCATACATAACCACTGGAAAAACCATAGCCTTGACTAGACGGACCTTAGTTCAGCAAAGTAATGTCTCTGCTTTTGAATATGCTATCTAGGTTGGTCATAACTTTTTTTCCATGGAGTATGTGTCTTTTTAATTTCATGGCTGCAGTCACCATCTGCAGTGATTCTGGAGCCCAGGAAGATAAAGTCTGACACTGTTTCCACTGTTTCCCCATCTATTTCCCATGAAGTGATGGGACCAGATGCCATGATCATTTTCTGAATGTTGAGTTTTAAGCCAACTTTTTCACTCTCCTCTTTCACTTTCATCAAGAGGCTTTTTAGTTCCTCTTCACTTTGTGCCATAAGGGTGGTGTCATCTGCATATCTGAGGTGACTGATATTTCTCCCGGCAATCTTGATTCCAGCTTGTGTTTCTTCTAGTCCAGCATTTCTCATGATGTACTCTGCATAGATGTTAAATAAGCAGTGTGGCAATATACAGCCTTGATGTACTTCTTTTCCTATTTGGAACCAGTCTGTTGTTCCATGTCCAGTTCTAACTGTTGCTTCCTGACCTGCATACAGATTTCTCAAGAGTTACTGCTTTCATTTCATAGCATTCATTGCAACAGTATGTCCCTTAAAAACCCAGAATAGTACCACATTGTAGGGTATTTTATAAATGGGAGTAAGAAAGAGCAAAGAAAACATGGGATGAGATTTTCCAGGTAGGAATAAGAATGAGTTGTCATGCCCTCCTAAGGGGATCTTCCCAACCCAGGAACTGAACCTACATCTCTTCTGTTTCCTGCATTGGCAGGTGGGTTCTTTACTATGAGCAAGACCTTAGAAGACTAAAAATAATAATAATAATCTAAACTTCAAATTGTAATTTATGCTTTCAATCAGTGTTTTCTGATAGATATTTTTTTGATAATTGTAATGCTCACAGTCTCAGTTGTCCTGGGCAGCAGTCCATAGGGTTGCAAAGAGTCAGACATAACTGAAGCAAATTAGCATTAATATATTATTTTTATTTTACTAAAATATTGTGATAATGACAAATTATTACATTATTAATAATTAAAATTTTAAATACTTACCATGTCAAAGACACTACAAGAAAGTTTTATGTGTCAGTTTATAAAATCCTAGTAACACAATGAAGTGAATATTGATACACAGGGGATGAACAGACTTATCCTCACTTAATTACTGTTAAAAGATTAATGTTCAGTGAAATTGAGTTAATTTCCCAAAATAAAACAAGTTACAAACTTGAAATTTGAACTCATATTTTTTTGCTTCTAAGTTTTTTAATTTGATGATTGTTACACTGCCTCTTTAGCTTAAAATATCAAATTATATTTGCTGAGTTGAGAGAGAACAAAACTTCATGTGCTTTTTTAAATTCCCCTCTAAGGTACAGGAATTTAAAGTCCATAAGATAATAAGCTATGGGATTCAGATAAACTCTGAGAAGGCTTTTTGGATATGATACCAGAGTTGGCACTGAAATTACATTTATTTATAAGTGACCTACTTCCAAAAGAGACTTCAGAGGATGTAAAAAAAAATTAAGTAGTATTTTCAAGACCAAGAAGAGGTTTGAAGAGAAAAGTTTGTCAAAAATGGAATACTGTGATTCCTTCTCTTGCTATGGTTTCATAAATTCTGGTAGAATACAAGAGACTCCTGAGTGAGAAAGAGAGGATGTTATTGCTCCAGACAAATTGAACTGCATGTTAATAACAGTTCCCCTTGTCCCCAGGACCCATGGGCATGACTAGTGGCAGGGGAGAGAATACTTTCCCAAGAGTGACTCTTGTCTTAGGACAAGAATTCTGAAATTGAGAAACCCCAGACCAACCTAGATAACATACTGAAAAGCAGAGACATTACTTTGCCAACAAAGATCCATCTAGTCAAGGCTATGGTTTTTCCAGTGGTCATGTATGGATGTGAGAGTTGGACTCTGAAAAAAGCTGAGCACTGAAGAATTGATGGTTTTGAACTGTGGTGTTGGAGAAGACTCTTGAGAGTCCCTTGGACTGCAAGGAGATCCAACCAGTCCATTCTGAAGGAGATCAGCCCAGGGATTTCTTTGGAAGGAATGATGCTGAAGCTGAAACTCCAGTACTTTGGCCACCCCATGTGAAGAGTTGACTCAGTGGAAAAGACTCTGATGCTTGGAGTGATTGGGGAAGGAGGAGAAGGGGATGACAGAGGATATGATGGCTGGATGGCATCACTGACTTGATGGATGTGAGTCTGAGTGAACTCCAGGAGTTGGTGATGGACAGGGAGGCCTGGTGTGCTGTGATTCATGGGATCGCAAAGAGTGGACATGACTAAGCGACTGAACTGATCTTACACAGAAGCCACTGGAAAACGTGCACAGCCTTTATTGAAGAAAGATGTTATTTTCATTATCCTGGTTAAAAAAAAACAAAAAACAAAAAAAACTCCCCTTTGCTCAAGAGGGAGATATACTATCTCTTTTGTGCTCTACAGACAGTTTTTAAAAGCTAGTCCAGGGGGTGGGGGAAGCTGTCATACACACATAGTGACACCATACCATGAAGAATTGTCCCCTGACAAGATTAAAATAGGAGAGAATGGAATTTTCCTCTGAATTCCCCATATTTATAAATCAAATTTTCTAGCTCTGTATACACCAAATGACAAGAAGCCCAGCTGTTTGTAAAAGAATTTTTTTTCTTGATCTTAAGCTATGAAAATATTGTATTATGAAGAGCATTATGTAATGGAAAATTAGGCAAAGGATTTAATGAAATATTTAATTTATATTAATAAAATGAAACACATGTGGATGTTTTCTATGTTTATCCTGTGTAAGACCAAAGGCATCATAGCAAAGAACAGGTTCATAAAACTAGTTTTTGATGAGTGCAGAAAAACTGTGGCAAGCTTTGTTGTTGACAAGTGTTTTGACTGATGCTTATAACGTTTTTACATATTTAAACAAATGTATTTCTCCTTAATACATTTGTAGCAGCATATTTCTACAACTGATAATGTTCTTCCAAAATAACTAAAATCAATCATTTCTTCATGTTACATCTTAAAATTGAATCCTGGTTTATAATCTTTATTGCCATATATATATGTTTTTTAATTTGCATTGCTTTAATGAATTTTATGTACTACTCTGAATTAGTTCATCTTTTAAATTATAAATATAATGATTTGGATTGCATCCAAATCTTCTCTTGACAGGATAATATCTTTATTGTTTTTTTGAGGACTTTCATAGGATTTTATTAGAAAAGCAACGTTTTAGGGAGGAAAAAATCATAACAGTGAAAAAAATAAGATTTAGGAAAAATTATGTTAAGATATTTTGTTTTGCAAGTTATACTTGCTTATTGCTGTACATAAACAATCTGGTTTCGGTAATGAATAAAATATTGTGAGAAAGTACAGCAGCAACTGCTACATCACATGGAAAATTTAAATTTCCATGTAATGTGTTTAAATGCTTGAAATTAGAATTTTGGAGCTCTCAGATGCTACTATAATGTCCTCTTTCTTTTTAGTATATGTAAACCCATCTCCACAGGATAAGAATTTGGGATTAATTCAACTGAGTAACAAGAGGAAATTCATATTCAAGAGCTATTTTAGTTACCATCCGTCATTGTCTAACTGCACATTTAACTTGATTTTACTCCTTCCTAATTCCATTTAATTAAACATGTTTACAAGTACAAAATTTTAAGATCCAGGAATACAAGAAAAAACAACTCTGTAGTCAAAGTAGACTTATTAAAATTTCCATTCTGAAATTCCTTTAGTTGACTTATAGGACATGCTCTATTATCGTAGAGCCTTTTCTAGCAAAATCACGATTAATTTATATTTGAGTAGCCAGTAGAGATTTTGTGAAATAAACATATTAACTACTCAAAGAAAGCTCAATTCAGCAGCTTGGTGCATCATAAAAAAGAACTTTGTCTGCATTGTATTGGATAATATACATGAAACTGGAAACATCATGAACTAATACCCCTAAAACAATTTTTAATAAGCAAACGATGCTCTGGTAAATAGTTTAGTTATTTACCCTAAGTTTAGCTAAACCCTCACCTCGGAACATCTACTCCAAGGGAAGCCATACACACATGCAGGTCACTAGGGTCTGATGATTAAAGTATAACAAAGTTCAGTAACCCAAGTTTATGATGATGTTTCTGAATATTTGATGTTAAAGGAAATAGGTGAAGTAATAGAAATGAACTCTATTTGATAAATGTTTTTGTGTATATCACCTTAGATAATCTTTGCAATCATCCTTTTATGTAATACCTCCGTTTCGTGTAAGAGGAAACGGAAACGTTTTAGTGGAGTGATTAAAGACATGAGTGCTGAGGCTGGAATACCTGGTCAAGGTCAACCTTCACCATATGTTAGCTGTCACAACTTGGTAAGAGTAAAATCTGTAGTTTCTGTTTTCTCATCTATAGCTGAAGATGATCATATAATTAGCCTGGAGAATTTGGGGGGCAGATTTTAATTTTCTTAAAATAACTGTATATAGTGCTTAAGAGATAGCCCTTTATACAAAAGTTTTCACTGATTGTTACTAATTGTTTCTATTATGCTGCTATTGTTGTTGTTTTTCCTTCACTGTTTTTATTCAGTGAAAGATTAAACAAAGACAGCCCATCTACTGTTTTGGAAAGCAGGATGTAAACTAAAGTTTATATTTTGAAGTTAAATTTTTTCTTACAAATTTTGATACAACATATTTCACCCTTTTTTTCCTCCTGATGTCTGTCTGTCTCTCTTTCTGTCTTTCTTCCTCTCCCTCCTCTTCTTTCTTACTGCAGAGCAGGGCAAATACAGCAGAATTAAGAGGAAGTTTGATACAGAGATCTTCCATTTATCCCCTGCCACCACACATGCATAGCCTCTCTCATTATCAGCAGTCATTACCAGAGTGGTACATTTGTCTCTATTTATAAACCTTCACTGTCACATTATTGTCACCCAGAGTTCATAATTTACTTTAGAAATCACTCTTGGTGTTGTACATTCTGTGAATTTGGACTAATTTATAGACATATATCCATTAGAATAATATCAAACACAGTAGTTTCTCTGCCCTAGAAATCCTGTGTTCTGCCTATTTATCTATTTCTGTCCTCTCCCTCCCAATCTCTGGTAGCCTGATCTTTTTACTGTATCATATTTGTCCCTTTTCTGTTAATATAATGTCACATATTTGGAATCATAGAGTAAGTAGCTTGTTTGAACAGACTTTTTAAGTTAGGAATATAAATTTCAGTTTCTTCCATTTGTTTTTCATAGTACTTCTTGAGGAAATCTTGGCTGCTTTTACATTTTGACAATTATGAATAAAGCTGCTATGAATCTTTTCTCAGATATATATTTTAAAAATATTTTCTCCCTTTCTGTGGCTTCTATTTTTATTCCCTTCATAGTGTTTTTTTTGTGGAGCAAAGATAGTTAATTTTAATGAAGTTTAGCTTGTCAGTTCTTTCTTTCATGGTTTATGCCTTAAGTGTTGTACCTAAAAGCCACTGCCTAAACAATGGCCAGGTTCACCTAGATTGTTTTCTAAGATATCATCAAGATTTATTTTTGCACTTTACATTTAGTCTATGTTTTGAATTTTGCATTTAGCTCTATAATCCATTTTGAGTTGGCTTTGGTAAATGGTGTATGTTATGTATCTAGATTCTTTTGTTGCTGTTGTTGTAGATGTCCAGCTGTTCCATGACCATTTATGGAAAAGTCTACTTTTACTCAATTGTATTGCCTTTTCTCATTTGCAAAAATCACTGAATTATATTTAATGTGGGTCCATATCTGGGCTCTCTGTTCTGTTCATCTGTTTGTCTATTCATTTTGCCAGTACTACACTATTCTGATTATGGTAGCTTTATAACCAACAGTAAACATGTCGTGGGTGACTGCAAGGGTGCACAGAGCATGGCCAAGAGGAGCTACCCCACATCTGATCTCAGGGGCAGAAGCCGGGAGGACCCCATTCCCAAGGGGTGGCAGCCAACAGGAGTTACCCACGTCCAAGGTCAAGGGCAGTGGCTGAGAGTGCCAGGCTGCAACGGTGCAGGAACGGCCAAGAGGAGCTACCCCACGTCCAGGGTCAAGGGAGATGGCCGAGAGTACCAAGCTGCCACAGTGCAGTATAGCCAAGAGAAGCTACCACATGTGCAAGGTCAGTGGTGGCAGCTGGGAGGAGCAACCCCACATCAAAGGAATGGTAGCTGCACAGGTGCAGGAGGGCCTAGAGTAGCTATTCCACTTTCGAGGTCAGGAGGGATGGCAGTGAGGAGATACCCCTTGTCCAAGGTAAGAAGCAGTGGCTGCACTTCGCTGGAGCAGCCGTGAAGAGAAATCCAACATTCAAGGTAAGAGAAACCCAAGTAAGATGGTAAGTGTTATAAGAGGGCATCAGAGGGCAGACACACTAAAACCATAATCACACAGAACTAGTCAATCTGGTCACACTAGGACCACGGCCTTGTCTAACTAACTCAACGAAACTAAGTCATGCCAGTGGGACACTCAGAATGGGAAGGGGGGGTTATGGTAGAGAGGTTTGACAGAATGTAGTCCACTGGAGAAGAGAATGGCAAACCACTTGAGTATTCGTGCCTTGAGAACCCCATGAACAGTATGAAAAGGCAAAATACCAGGATACTGAAAGAGGAACTACCCAGGTCAGTAGTTGCCCATATGCTACTGGAGATCAGTGGAAAAATAACTCCAGAAAGAATGAAGAGATGGAGCCAAAGCAAAAAAAAAAAATACCCAGTTGTGGATGTGACTGGTGACAGAAGCAAGGTCCAATGCTGTAAAGAGCAATATTGAATAGAAATCTGGAATGTCAGGTCTATGAATCAAGGCAAATTGGAAGACTTAAATTGAAGAAAGTAGGGAAAACCACTAGAACATTCAGGTATGACCTAAATCAAATCACTTATGATTATACAGAGGAAGTGAAAAATAGATTTAAGGGCCTAGGTCTGATAGACAGAGTGCCTGATGAACTATGGAATGAGGTTTGTGACACTGTACAGGAAACAGGGATCAAGACCATCCCCATGGAAAAGAAATGCAAAAAGCAAAATGACTGTCTGAAAAGGCCTTACAAATAGCTATGAAAAGAAGAGAAGTGAAAAGCAAAGGAGAAAAGGAAAGATATAAGCATCTGAATGCAAAATTCCAAAGAATAGCAAGAATAGATAAGAAAGCCATCCTCAGCGATCAATGCAGAGAAACAGAGGAAAAGAACAGAATGGGAAGACTAGAGATCTCTTCAAGAAAATTAGAGATACCAAGGGAACATTTCATGCAAAAATGGGCTTGATAAAGGACAGAAATGGTATGGACCTAACAGAAGCAGAAGATATTAAGAGGTGGCAAGAATACACAGAAGAACTGTACTGAAAAGATCTTCACCACCAAGATAATCACGATGGTGTGATCACTCACTTAGAGCTAGACATCCTGGAATGTGAACTCAAGTTGACCTAAGAAAGCATCAATATGAACAAAGCTAGTGGAGGTGATGGAATTCCAGTTGAGCTACTTCAAATCCTGAAAGATGATGCTGTGGAAGTGCTGCACTCAATATGCCAGCAAATTTGGAAAAGTCAGCAGTGGCCACAGGACTGGAAAAGGTCAGTTTTCATTCCAATCCCAAAGGAAGACAATGCCAAAGAATGCTCAAACTACCGCACAATTGCACTCATCTCACATGCTAGTAAAGTAATGCTCAAAATTCTCCAAGCTAGGCTTCAGCATGAACCATGAACTTCCAGATGATCAAGCTGGTTTTAGAAAAGGCAGAGGAACCAGAGATCAAATTGCCAACATCTGATGGATGATAAAAAGCAAGAGAGTTCCAGAAAAACATCTATTTCTGCTTTATTGACTATGTCAAATCCTTTGACTGTGTGGATCACAATACACTGTGGAAAATTCTGAAAGATGGGAATACCAGACCACCTGACCTGCCTCTTTAGAAACCTATACGCAGTTCAGGGAAGCAACAGTTAGAACTGAACATGGAACAACAGACTGGTTCCAAATAGGAAAAGGAGTATGTCAAGGCTGTATATTGTCACCTTGCTTATTTAACTTTTATGCAGAGTACATCATGAGAAACGCTGGGCTGGAAGAAGCACAAGCTGGAATCAAGATTGCCGGGAGAAATATCAATAACCTCAGATATGCAGATGACACCACCCTTATGGCAGAAAGTGAAGAGGAACTAACAACCCTCTTGATGAAAGTGAAAGAGGAAAGCAAAATGTTGGCTTAAAGCTCAACATTAAGAAAACAAAGATCATGGCATCTGGTCCCATCACTGCATGGGAAATAGGAAACTGTGGAAACAGTGTCAGATTTTATTTTGGGGGCTCCAAAATCACTGCAGATGGTGACTGCAGCCATGAAATTAAAAGACACTTACTCCTTGGAAGAAAAGTTATAACCAACCTAGATAGTATATTCAAAAGCAGAGACATTACTTTGCCAACAAAGATTCATCTAGTCAAGGCTATGGTTTTTCCAGTGATCATGTATGGATGTGAGAGTTGGACTGTGAAGAAGGCTGAGCACCGAAAAGTTGATGCTTTTGAACTGTGGTGTTGGAGAAGATTCTTGAGAGTCCCTTAGACTGCAAGGAGATCCAACCGAAAGATCAGTTCAGTTCAGTTCAGTTGTGTCCGACTCTTTGCGACTCCATGAACTGCCGCACGCCAGGCCTCCCTATCCATCACCATCACTCAGAGTCCACTCAGACTCACTCCATCGAGTCTGTGATGCCATCCAGTCATCTCATCCTGTGTTGTCCCCTTCTCCTCCTGCCCCCAATCCCTCCCAGCATCAGAGTCTTTTCCAATGGGTCAACTCTTCTCATGAGGTGCCCAAAATACTGGAGTTTCAGCTTTAGCATTATTTCTTCCAAAGAAATCCCAGGGTTGATCTCCCTATAAAATGGACTGGTTGGATCTCCTTGCAGTCCAAGGGACTCTCAAGAGTCTTCTCCAACACCACAGTTCAAAAGCATCAATTCTTTGGCGCTCAGCCTTCTTCACAGTCCAACTCTCACATCCAAACATGACCACAGGAAAAACCATAGCCTTGACTAGATGGACCTTAGTCAGCAAAGTAATGTCTCTGCTTTTGAATATCCTATCTAAGTTGGTCATAACTTTTCTTCCAAGGAGTAAGCGTCTTCTAATTTCATGGCTTCAGTCACCATCTGCAGTGATTTTGGAGCCTCCCAAAATAAAGTCTGACACTGTTCCCACTGTTTCCCCATCTATTTCCCATGAAGTGATGGGACCAGATGCCATGATTTTCATTTTCTGGATGTTGAGCTTTAAGCATACTTTTTCACTCTCCTCTTTCACTTTCATCAAGAGGGTTTTTAGCTCACCTTCACTTTCTGCCATAAGGGTGGTGTCATCTGCATATCTGAGGCTATTGATATTTCTCCCGGCAATCTTGATTCAGCTTGTGTTTCTTCCAGTCCAGCGTTTCTCATTATGTACTCTATAAGTAGAATGACAATATACAGCCTTGACATACTCCTTTTCTTATTTGGAACCAGTCTGTTGTTCCATGTCCAGTTCTAACTGTTGCTTCCTGACCTGCATACAGATTTCTCAAGAGGCAGGTCAGGTGGCCTGGTAGTCCCATCTCTCTCAGAAATTTCCACAGTTTATTGTGATCCACACAGTCAAAGGCTTTGGCATAGTCAATAAAGCAGAAATAGATGTTTTTCTGGAACTCTCTTGCTTTTTCCATGATCCAGTGGATGTTGGCAATTTGATCTCTGGTTCCTCTGCCTTTTCTAAAACCAGCTTGAACATCAGGAGTTCACAGTTCACGTATTGCTGAAGCCTGGCTTGCAGAATTTTGAGCATTAGTTTACTAGCATGTGAGATGAGTACAATTGTGCGGTAGTTTGAGTATTGTTTGGCATTGCCTTTCTTTGGGATTGGAATGAAAACTGACCTTTTCCAGTCCTGTGGCCACTGCTGACTTTTCCAAATTTGCTGGCATATTGAGTGCAGCACTTCCACAGCATCATCTTTCAGGATTTGAAATAGCTCAACTGGAATTCCATCACCTCCACTAGCTTTGTTCATAGTGATGCTTTTTAAGGTCTTCTTGACTTCACATTCCAAGATGTCTGGCTCTAGATTAGTGATCATATCATCATGATTATTTGGGTCGTCAAGATCAGTTTTGTATTGTTCTTCTGTGTATTCTTGCCACCTCTTCTTAATATCTTCTGCTTCTGTTAGGTCCAGACCATTTCTGTCCTTTATTGAGCCCATCTTTGCATGAAATATTCCCTTGGTATCTCTAATTTTCTTGAAGAGATCTCTAGTCTTTCCCAATCTGTTGTTTTCCTCTATTTCTTGGCATTGATCGCTGAAGAAGGCTTTCTTATCTCTTCTTGCTATTCTTTGGAACTCTGCATTCAGATACTTATATCTTTCCTTTTCTCCTTTGCTTTTCACCTCTCTTTTTTTCACAGCTATTTGTAAGGACTTTTAGACAGTCTTTTTTTTTTTTTTTTTCATTTCTTTTCCATGGGAATGGTCTTGATCCCTGTTTCCCGTACAATGTCATGAACCTCCATCCATAGTTCATCAGGCACTCTATCTATCAGATCTAGGCCCTTAAATCTATTTCTCACTTCCACTGTATAATCATAAGAGAATTGATTTAGGTCATACCTGAATGGTTTAGTGGTTTTCCCTACTTTCTTAAGGAGATCAGCCCTGGGATTTCTTTGGAAGGAATGATGGTAAAGCTGAAACTCCAGTACTTTGGCCACCTCATGAGAAGAGCTGACCCATTGGAAAGGACTCTGATGCTGGGAGGGGTTGGGGGCAGGAGAAGAAGGGAGTGACAGAGGTTGAGATGGCTGGATGGCATCACTGACTCGATGGACATGAATCTGAGTGAACTCCGGGAGTTGGTGATGTACAGGGAGGCCTGGTGTGCTGTGATTCATGGGGTCACAAAGAGTTGTACATGACTGAGTGACTGAACCTAACTGATAATAAGTTTTGATGTCAGGTAGACTTACAGTAAATGTTGAATTACGTGCTTTTACGGTAGTGTCAGTCCTCCAACTTTGTTATTTTCTTCCAGTGTTGTGTTGCCTAGTCTAGTTCTTTTGCCTCTATATAATCCACCAAATAACTTTCTAGGATTTTATTAGGATTACATGGTACCTGTAAGTCAAGCTGAGAATAACTGACATCTGGACAATATTGTGTCTTCCTATCCATAAACATGGAATACCTCTGTCTCTATTTAGTTAGTAATTTAAAAAAATTTTATCCATGTTTTCTTCTCAGTATATATTTTGTCAGATATATTTTTAAGTTTTTCATTTTTGTTGATAAATGTAAATTTTCTGTTTTTAATTTCATATTCCATTTGTAGGGAAATAAACTCAACTTTTATGTGTTTATCTTTTGTCTTGCAGCCTTACTATAATTTCTTGTTAGTTCCAAGGATTTTTGTGTTTATTATTCTAGATTTTTTTTTACATAGACAGTTATACTCTCTGCAAATGCAAGTAATTTTATGTCTTCTTTTTCAATTTCTTTTTAATTTTTTGTTATCACTTAGCTGGAATTTAGTATGATGCTGGAACGAGTGGTAGAGGGGAAAACTTGATCTTAGTAAAGAAGCTTTTAGTTTCTCACTGTTAAGTGTAATATTAGTTGTAGGTTTCTTCTAGATATTCTTTATTAAGTTGATGAAGTTCTTATCCATTCCTTGTTTACTGAGAGTTTATCATTAATAAAGTGTTGAATTTTATCATATTTTTCTGAATTTATTGAAATAATCCTGTGGATTTTTTCTATTTTAGCCTATTAATGTGATAGATTGCATTAATTGACATTTTAAAGGTTAATTTTATTATGTTTGGCTGTGTTGGGTCTTTGTTGCAGCACATGGGCCATCTCTTGTTGCAGCGAGCAGGGGCTACTCTTCGTTGTGGAGCATGGGCTTCTCATTGTGGTAGCTTCTCTTGTTGTGGACAATGGGCACTAGGTCCGCAGTTCAGGAACTGCCGCACTTAGGCCTGATTATTTTGTCTCATGGTCTCTAGAGTGGGCTCAGTAGTTGTGGTGCACAGGCTTAGTTGCTTTGCGGCATGCAGCATCTTCCCAAAATAGGGATTGAACCAGTGCCCTTTGCATTGGCAGATGGATTCCCATCACTAGGCCACCAAGAAAGTGCTACGTTAACTCACTTTTGAATGTTAACCCAGTCTTGCATACTTGATAAATCCCATATTGTGATGGAATATAGTTCTTTCTATATAATGCACAACATGCTTTTAAGATGCCAAAAATTATTTCTTATACTAAAGCATTATGCCGTGAATGATTAAACTGAAAAATGGCTTGGTTAGTAGTTTTGCTCAAATAAAAATGAACTGGTTTCTAATTTTTCTCCACAACTTTTTTCCACTTTTGGGTAACAACCACTTTGGAAAAAAAAATTGAAACTGGTGCAGAAACTGCACTAGAATGAGGAATGGAAAGTGCCTTTTTCAATGAAAAAACATATTAAAGTATATAAACTTTCTCACTGTTAACATTATATGATCATCTGCTATTGCTTTTAGGAAAAATCCAATAGAAAGTATTCATGAAGTGAAAAAAATGTAAAAAGTAATATCAATACAATATAATAAATGCAATACCAAATATAAATATAATAATTTCAATAAATTTACCATCCCCCAAATGAAGCCCAAACCAGAGAAAACTGGCAGCACAACTCTCTATCATTAATTATTCTTTTAATGTATTTCAGGTATGCAAAAACTACAAAAAGGTGTTGAAAAGCCCAATATAAAATCAATACTGACAATGGGAATGTGTAAAACAGACTCAGACTCAAGAAACGCTTTGAAGGAAAATAAAATATCACCTTACCAATGCAGACAAATTAGCAAAAATCTCCAAAAAATAATGAATGCAACCACATGCTTACTCAGAATAGAGGAGAAATAAAGAGAAATAGCCACACAATGCAAAAACCTTAAAGATGCAAAGTGAAATAGACTGTATAAAAACCCACCAATATTACAACTTTTAAGCCATTGTTCTCAGCTGAAGTCAGATCTCATGGATATAAATATATTAAGTTATAGAAAAATCAAACCATATAATCTAAAATAATTCTTATGTATCTAAAGCCATCTGTAGATCAACACCAATAATCTATTCTTAAAAGTAGCAGTGTTTTTAAAAAATGGCAAAAAATTCTTCTCTTTACAAGAGGAAAAACAGAAAACACAGCACATCTAACTAAATTCTCCAGCAACTTTCAAAAATATTATTAAAATACAATAAAACACTTGCAAGAAAAAAACTATACTGTTAAAAAGTAAAACAAACAAACAAACAAACAAACAAACAAAAACCTTTCTGATACCAAACAACTAATACTTTCTTAAAAAATCATTGCTTTCAGCATAGAGGTCATGTACAATCTTCATGGCTATATTTGTTTTTGTATTTGCTTTATGTCTGGCAAATAACCCACATCAGTGAGTAAAGCTAGCAATTATAATTTAAAATTATAATCCAAGTTAAGATTATTTCTTGATGCCTTATTCAGGTTATTTTAAATTACAACTAAAAATAAGGTATTTCTGAAAAGAACTGTGTCTTCTTCAGATTGTGTTCTCCAAGAAATAGACTGAAATAAAAATTTTCCATCAAGAAATTAATTTGAAGGGTTTTCACAATTAAAACTTATGGGAGACTTAAGGAAAAATTTTGCGTGGAAGGACAAATTGAATTGTGATGCAGTCCACAAGTCTTTAGCACATCCCATGGAGCTCTGGGGCTGGAATAGCATTGCATCCACTGACAGCCTCCACAGTTACTTGTTGACATCATTTCACTTGTTTTAGGGGATTACTCAGTGGTGGAGAATCCACTTGAGTGCAAGAGATATAAGTTAGCTCCCTGTCCCAGGGTTGGGGAGACATCCTGGAGAAAGAAATGGCAACCTACTCCAGTATACTTGAATTGGAAATCCCATGGAGAAAGAATCTTGGTGTGCTGCAGTCCATGGAATTGCAAAGAAAGTTAGCAACTAAATGACTTAGTGACTAAACAGCAACAACAATCATCTAAGTTTATCAGCAAACATTTTATTTTCAACTTACAAAAGCATATTGATAGTAGGAGTGGGAGAGGGTGGAAGGTGGGAGGAAAGTTAAAAAGGAGGGGACATACGTATGCGTACGGCTAATTCATGTTGATGTATGGCAGAAATGAAAACAATATTGTAAAGCAATTATCCTTCAATTAAAAATAAATTTTAAAATGTTCCTTCCCAGATTTGCAAAAACTAATGATGATGAGATCTTGTAATAATAAAAGAAAATATATATTCTACTGTTATAAATATTTATTGCACAGTAAATAGCAAGCTCTATCTTAAAACAGCAGAACCACTAAAAACCACTAAAGAAATTTAATACAATTCCACTGCTATCCAGTAGTGTGAACACTTAATGATTAGAAATCTCCTGGTGGCTACCTACTTTACATAAATATTTTTTAAATGATGTTTCTAAAATATATATAGTTTGCCCTGCTGGGATTTATTTTTCTTTACAATGGTCTTTTTTTTTTTTTTTTCTTAAATGAGGTTTTGAATATGTTTTCCATGTAGTAGAGAACATTATTCCAAAAGTGTTACATTTTAAACTACTGCATGCTATATATTCTAATGTGGCAGCTCTTCAAATGTATTAATTGACTGAACTGGATACAGCAATGTTTTTGTTACATAGTGAAAAACCACTATTACCAGCACAATAGATGCCCTATATAGTAGTGGTGGCAGAAATACCATAATGAGCCCAATAATAATTAAATATTTATTATAATTGTTTAGTAATATTTTACTTATGTGAAACTAAGTAAAATTTTTGTTTACATAAATATATGCTAAGAATAATGTACATTCCTTAGGTATATTTTCTATCTGATGCAAAATCTTCGTTTTCCATCCTCCAATGTTTCACTTTTGTGTTGAACAGATTTAGACCTGAGCTGCAGAATATAAGTAGCTATGCCCAGTGCATAGTCTTCCTTTTAATTGTGTATGGAGATTAATTTAGGTGTTTGAATGTGACTGTTAAACTACCTTGAGAAGTGCCATTTTAATAAAGGCTCTGAAAAATACCCAGAGGAAGATTCAAAAATAGAACAATAATTCTTATATATTCTCTCTCTTGAGAACTTCTCATTATTACTATAAATTCCATCATAAAATAATTATGTATCTCACTATGGTGTTAAGGCTAAACCTTGTAAAGAGTATGGGATAACTAAGTCATATGATTATCTTTTCAAAGATATAATTAAAGTAGATTTAATTTTTCCTTTTCTTCTTTTACAAATGAGTATTCAGTTTGACAGTACCTCTCATTGTCATTGGAAAACAAATATAATTTTAAAAATAAAGTTTTACCACATGAGAAACTGCTGAATATTAAAGTTATGAAATCAACATTTCTATTAAAAATGAAAAATACTCTGTTTTTCATCTTAACTTAAACATAAATAGAAAATTCTATTTCAGATAGTATGAAAGACTGATGCTATATATCTATATATTTTTCTATAGAACTAATCCTAAAACAACTTGCTAATTGGAACACTTAAGACATTCTAATAGTGATATCCTTAAATGACCATGTGCAGTGTATTTAAATGACCTGTCTTTTTGAGAAAACAAATTACTGCTAAGAGTAGACCTAGCATTTTTTTTTTTCCTTAAATAGTAGAAAAATACTGTAGTTTTTAGCACACATGAACTCTTCCTTATGGCTTATTACTTATGGCATAGAAAAAGCAATAGAATTCAAAAACAAAAATCTGCTTCATTGACTACACTAAAGCCTTTAACTGTGTGGATCACAACAAACTGTGGAAAATTCTTTAAGAGACGGGAATACCAGACCACCTTACCTATATCCTGTGAAACCTGTATGCAGGTCAAGAAGCGAAAGTTAGAACTGGACATGGAACAATGGACTGGTTCAAAATTATGAAAGGAGTACTACAAGTTTGTATATTGTCACCATGCTTATTTAACTTACATGCAGAGTACATCATGTCACATGCTGGGCTGAATGAAGCCCCAAATCAGGATTTCCAGGAGAAACATCAATAATCTTAGATATGCAGATGACACTACCCTTATGGCAGAAGCAAAGAAGAACTAAAGAGCCTCTTGATGAAAGTGAAAGAGGAAGACTGGAAAAAGCTGGTTTGAGACTCAACATTCAAAAAACTAAGATTATGGCATCTGGTCCCATCACTTCATGGCAAATAGATGGGAAAACAGTGGAAACAGTGAGACACTTTATTTGCTTGGGCTCAGATGGTGACTGCAGCCATGAAATTAAAAGACGCTTGCTCCTTGGAAAAAGCTATGACCAATCTGAACAGCATATTAAAAAGCAGAGACGTTACTTTGCCAACAAAGGTCCCTCTATTCAAAGCTATGGTTTTTCCAGTAGTCATATATGGATGTGAGAGTTGGACTGTAAAGGAGGCTGAGAGCCAAAGAATTGATGCTTTTGAATTGTGGTGTTGGAGAAGACTCTTGAGAGTTTGTTGGACAGCAAAGAGATCAATCCAGGCAATCCTAAAGGAAATCAGTCCTGAATATTCATTGGAAGGACTGATGCTGAAGCTGAAGCTCCGATACTTTGACCACGTGATGCAAAGAGCTGACTCATTAGAAAAGACCCTGATGTTGGGAAAAGATTGAGGGCAGGAGGAGAAGGAGACAACAAAGACGAGATGGTTGGATGGCATCATTGACTCAGTGGATGTGAGTTTGAGCAAGTTCTGGGAGATGGTGAATGACAGTGAAGCCTGGCGCACTGCAGTCCATGGGATCGCAAAAAGACGTGACTGAGAAACTGAACAACAACAAATGGCATTGGTATCAGCAACACTTTCATTTTCTCATTAAGTCCTCCAGGCCTCCAAGTTCATTTTTAGACAGAATTCCTGGTAAGCAGTTCATAAAAGAATGTAAGTTTGCTCCAGGAAAGAAATACCATTAAGATTTTATTTAAAAAAGGAATCCTTATGGAGTATCTTCTGTATGGGCTAGTCTAGTGATAGGTTTTACTGGAGCTAAATATTATTTAACCAATAAGGAAATTGAAATTTGGAGATTTGTATATAGTATGCCTTATACATAACATATTTGACATTAAAAATCAGGTTTGATGGACTTCGTAAATGATTCCTAATCACTTTACTAAATTGATATTCAAAGGTGACAGCCACTTTGGTGTAAGCTATTTTTTAATTTTAAAACTATTTTTTATTTATTAGGGTATAGTTGCTTTACAATGTTACGTTAGTTTCTGCTGCACAATGAAGTGAGTCAGTCATATGGATACTTATAACCCCTTCTTCTTGGACTTCCCTCCTAGCCACCTCCCCAAATCCCACCCATCTCGATCATCACAGAGCCCTGAACTGAGTTCCCTCCACTATACAGTAGGATGCTGACAATTTGATATTAACAATTATGTTCCCTGTAATTCTATCTTAAAAGCTTTTGATGTGTCTTCTGCCTTTAAGGTCAGCAGTGGTCTCTTAGGTAAACTCTTGTTTGTGATGTTCTAACATCTTTTACTGCCTTCATTTACCTAGCAGTGAGAAAGTTAATAAACATGCAAGGTTACTTGCATAGCATTGAAGTGAAGTGCTCAATCGTGTCCGACTCTTTGTGACCCCAAGGACTATAGCCTACCGGGCTCCTCCATCCATGGGATTTTCCAGGCAAGAATGGTAGAGTGGGTTGCCATTGCATTAAAATTTCATCTTTACAAAAATATTAAATATCTGAACAAAAGCCATCCTGCTTACCTTGCAGAACTGCCTTTGACCACAAATGTCAGAATTTAACATTATCAGTGATTGTTTTGCACAGGATGGTCATTCTTAAGACTCCCAATTCAGTTGTGCAAATCAATATTCATGGAAGTCTTTTCATTTGAGAATGTATTGTTACATCTCAAATGAATCTTCCTGATTTGACCAGCTTCAAATCAGGGGAGACACTGGAGATCAGTTTTTCTCTAGACAAGGAAAACAGGGATTATACACTCCAGAGCACTCATCTATCACTTTAGATATGCCACTCATTGATGAAACAATGGAAACTCACACCAAGGTACACAATAAAGCGGCATTTAATCACTGGCTACCTGCTATGGATCAGGCAGCATGCAAAGTGCTTTTTATGTACATCGTCTTTAATCTGTGTAATAATCCTTACGGCAGGGATTATTATCCCTGGTTAGAGAAGAATAACAGAGGCTTAGAAAGATTAAGTGATTTTTCTCAAGGACTACAGAGCTAGTTAATTCTATATTTGGAGTCAGAGCCACAGGACATTTGTCTCTGATGTCCACAAGGGAATGATGTTATGAAGTGTGACATTAACAGGTAGCAGAGAGAGAGTTTTAATCATAATATATTCTATCACATGGCATATAATTTTTTAAATGTTCACATACTAGTGAAAAACAGTGTTGAGTTAGGTCAGGGTACCTCAGGCTGCTGAATTTCTTATACAAAGAGTAAATGAATCTCCAGGTCTATCTTTTATACTTTTACTCAATATGTCCACTCCATTTGCCTATTCAGCTAACCTTTCCTTTGGTGCTCACTCTTTTCTTATTTATGACCACCTACTGCCTTTAGTGATCCTATCTGGGCCAATGTACTATCTTGCACATTTGAATTCCTAGCTCAAATTTAGTTTCTAAGGCCTTGTTGTTCATGGATCATATTTCAAAACATGGATATTCACCTATGGAAGTATTCTAATCCTTATCACCTGACCTTAATCTGGATTTATCATTGGTAACTACCAGGGCTTCCCTTGTGGCTCAGACAGTAAAGCATCTGTCTGGCAATGCAAGAGACCAGGTGGGTTCGACCCCTGGGTAGGGAAGGTCCCCTAGAGAGAAGGATATGGCAACCCACTTCTGTATTCTTGCCTGGAAATTTTCTGGTGGGCTACAGTCCATGGGGTTGCAAAGAGCCAGACGTGACTGAGCATGCACAGATGATGATGATGATGATCCTCCAAACCAAGTTTCTTACACACATTGGTGGTTTAGTTGCTAAATGGTATCTGACTCTTTGCAACCCCATAGACTATAGCCCACCAGGCTCCCTGTCTATGGAATTTCCCAGCCAAGAATATTGGAGTGGGTAGCCATTTCCTCCTCCAAGGGATCTTCTAGACCTAGGAATTAAATCTGTGTCTCCTGCATTTCAGGCAACTTCTTTATCAACTGAAACACCAGCAAAGCCCTCTTGTACACATTATCAGCTCATAATTTTACCATTGAACATTTCTAACCAGAGACTAAGCATTGTCAATTTTATGTTCCTAATATTTATTGATATTTATTGAATTGGAGACTGAACTGGGGAGTTCCTCTTTCAGTATCCTACCATTTTGCCTTTTCATACTGTTCATGGGGCTCTCAAGGCAAGAATACTGAAGTGGTTTGCCATTTCCTTCTCTAGTGAAGCACATTCTGTCAGACCTCTCCACCATAACCCGCCCATCTTGGGTGGCCCCCACACAGAATGGCTTGCTTTCATTGAGTTAGACAAGGCTATGGTCTGTGTGATCAGATTGGCTAGTTTTCTGTGATTATGGTTTCAGTGTGTCTCCTTCAGATGTCCTCTTGCAACACCTACCATCTTACTTGGGTTTCTCTTACCTTCGATGTGGGGTATCTCTTCACAGCTGCTCCAGCAAAGCACAGCTGCTCCAGCAAAGCACAGCTGCTGCTCCTTACTTGGACCAAGAGTGTCTCCTCACGGCCGCCCCTCCTGGCCTCGAATGTGAATTAGCTCCTCTCAGCCCTCCTGCACCCATGCAAACACATTTATTAAACTGGACATGGAACAACAGACTGGTTCCAAATAGGAAAAAGAGTACGTCAAGGCTGTATATTGTCACCCTGCTTATGTAACTTATATACAGAGTACATCCTGAGAAACGCTGGGCTGGAAGAAGCACAATCTGGAATCAAGATTGCCGGGGAAAATATCAAGAAGATAGGCAGACGACACCACCCTTATGGCAGAAAGTGAAGCCTCTTGATGAAAGTGAAAGAGGAGAGTGAAAAAGATGGCTTAAAGCTCAACATTCAGAAAACTAAGATCGTGGCATCCGGTCCCATCACTTCATAGAAAATAGATGGAGAAACACTGGAAACAATGTCAGGCTTTATTTTTTGGGCTCCAAAATCACTGCAGGTGGTGATTGCAGCCATGAAATGAAAAGACACTTACTCCTTGGAAGGAAAGTTATACCAACCTAGACAGCATATTAGAAAACAGAGATATTACTTTGCCAATAAAGGTCCGTCTAGTCAAGGGTATGGTTTTTCCAGTGGTCATGTATGGATATGAGAGTTGGACTGTGAAGAAAGCTGAGCGCCAAAGAATTGATGCTTTTGAACTGTGTGGTGTTGGAGAAGACTCTTGAGAGTCTCTTGGACTGCAAGGAGATCCAACCAGTCCATTCTGAAGGAGATGAGTACTGGGTGTTTACTGAAAGGAATGATGCTAAAGCTGAAACTCTAGTACTTTGGCCACCTTATGCGAAGAGTTGATTCATTGGAAAAGATCCTGATGCTGGGAGGGATTGAGGGCAGGAGGAGAAGGGGACGGCAGAGGATGAGATGGCTGGATGGCATCACCACTCGATGGACATGAATTTGAGTGAACTCCAGGAATCAGTAATGGACAGGGAGGCCTGGCGTGTGTGATTCATGGGTTGCAAAGAGTTTGGACATGATTGAGTGACTGAACTGAACTGAATATTTATTGAATCCATTACCTTCTCTCCTCTGCCATCCATTGCTCCTGCTTTTCTTTCTTTCTTTTTTAATGCAGTTTATTTTTATTTACTTTATTATTGTTATTTTTTTTTTTTGGCTGAGCAGCATGTGAAATCTTAGTTATCCAACCAAGGAGTGAACCTGTCCTGCACCCCCTTGATCAGAAGCTCTCAGTCTTCACCACTGAACTACCAGGAAAGTCCCCACTCCTGCTTAAACTGAAGTACTTACATTTCTCAACTGGTTTGTCTAAATCCATTTTGTTGTTGCCTTCCTTCTCTACTCTTGTTCTACCATATAACTCCCAGATTAAACTTTTTCAGTACTAAGTAATCATGTCAATGTCATGTCAGTGGATTTTCACTGACATAGTATTAGTACATTTAAATCTGTAGGATGGTTTCTAATGGCTGCATTACCTGGTCAGATTCTAGTCACCAGTTTCAGCTCTCCCTGTGGTTCTCCTCATAGCCTTTGTAACATACTCTGGTGGCAGGATAATAATGTCCCTCCAAGAATATCCATGTCTTAATTCTTGAAATCTGAATACGTTACTTAAGATGGTAGAAGTGACTTTGGCAATGTGGTTTTGAGATATGAGTATGACATAGGGAAATTGTATGGGATTATCCTGTGGGCCCAGTGTAATCACACAGGTCCTTAGACATGGAAGAGAAAGTCAGAAGAATAAGAGGAAAGTTACCTACAGTTGAATAGTTAGAGATGCTTGGCATTGTTGGCTGAGAGCCACAAGACATAAGAGGAGTTTGGAGACTGGAAAGGCAAAGAAGTGGATTATGCTGGAGAGCCTTTAACAAAGGAATATAGCACTGAAGACACCTTAATTTTAGTTCATTGAAACCCATGTTGGATTTCTCACCGATAGAACTATAAGATTAGGAATCTGCTTTAAGTCACTACATTTGTGATGATTTGTTACAGAAGCCTTAGAAAACTAGTAAACATATCATCCAGAATATTGAACTACTTGCATTTTCACGAGCAGACTAAGGTGTTTCATACCTTCATATTTTGTTTTCTTTTTCTCAGTTTTCTTTTGTTTGAAATGATTTTCTGAAATTTAGTTTTCTATTAAGAATGTTCATTGCAGCACTGTTTATAATAGCCAGGACATGGAAGCAACCTAGATGTCCATCAGCAGATGAATGGTTAAGAAAGCGGTGGTACATATACACAATGGAGTATTAGCCATAAAAAAAGAATACATTTGAGTCAGTTCTAATGAGGTGGATGAAACTGGAGCTGATTATACCGAGTGAAGTAAGCCAGAAAGTAAAATACCAATACAGTATACTAATGCATATACATGGAATTTAGAAAGATGGTAATGATAATTTTGTATGCGAGACAGCAAAAGAGACACAGGTGTACCGAACACTCTTTTGGACTCTGTGGGAGAGGGAGAGGGTGGGATGATTTGGGAGAATGGCATTGAAACATATATAATATCATATAAGAAATGAATCGCCAGTCTGGGTTCAATGCAGGGTGCAGGATGCTTGGGGCTGGTGCACTAGGATGACCTGGAGGGATGGTGTGAGGGGGGAAGTGAGAGGGGGATTCAGGATTGGGAACACGTGTACACCCATGGTGGATTCCTGTTGATGTGTGGCAAAACCAGTACAGTATTGTAAAGTTAAAAAAATAATAATAAATAAAAATAAAAAACAACTAGGAGAAAAAAATGAAAGCAGATTTATGTCAATCATTACATCTTCTATGTGTTTTTCTTTTCTCTACGTTAGACTTGAGTCCTGGTTTTTTGTTTGTTTGTTTGTTTTGTTTTTTCTTTTTACTTCCTACCATACTCAATCATGTCTTAGCACTTATCAAAACTTTTTTTACCTTTTTTTACACTTGCTTACTAACCATTTCTTCAGTACCAGTCACTTAATTCCTTGAAGAAAGATATTTCTCTCTGCTCATTGCCTTTTATATAGCCTGGCACAGTGAGTGAACAATACAAGCTTGTGATGACAAAAGAAAGAAGTAAAGAATTACAGTTGACACTTGAAGGGTTAATCAGTATGTGATTTGTGGTTACCTGCCATATCCAACCGCAGATTGTAGAATTTACTGCTGAAAAATATCTGTGTATGAGTGGACAGTTCAAACTTTCTTTTTATTCAAGGGTCAGCTGTAACTCAGTGATTCCACATAATATTAATGACATATTTTCACAGTGAATTCTACTGGTGTTAAAGAGAACTGTACACTTAAAGACTGTGATGTTGCCAAGTAATTATTCTCCAGGATTTATTCTACAACTGTAGTATGTTGGTGGGGGAGGGAAGTAAAGGGAGGGGGTGAGGGAGATGTCCTAAAAATTTAGACATCCTCTCTGGAAACTACTAGTTTATATCAATAAACTGAAGATATGCAAGTCACCAACATTATTAGAGTTGCATAATTTTAGGAAGAAGTCAAATACTTTCTGAAGATATTTTGTGAAAAACAGGTACTGTACAAATGGAGCTAGATGTGTTCTTTCTGGATTCAGGAATTTCTGCAACTTACATCAAAAACAGAACCATTCCTTTTACTGTTAAAATATGAAACTGTAAGGTGTGAATGACTATATCACATTAGTTTAATTAGCAATACTTTAAAATGTGAGTGACTATTTAGTTTGCATTTGTTTAATTACTTTACCAATAATTCTAGTTCTAGACCTTAAGGTAGATGAGACTTAATTAGGCTAAAAATCCTACTTAATGTCCTAATTTACAAGTCCAAACTTTCAGCATCTGACAAATCAGGCAGGAGAAAGTGTTAACAATAGATCCACTTTTTGTACTGGAGAATTTCTCCATCATTCTTCAAGTTTTATGCTGAGTTTACAATCTTTAATAAAAAATTACTGCTTCTCCTAAAATTTTCTAGTATTTCCTAGAACCCTGCTTTACATATTTTGGAGAGTTAAATTATTTTTATAGTAGTATATAGTCAGTAAAATAACCTTGACAAAAGATGACAGAAATTATACCATTTTCACAATTTGCTATATGAGTATTAGAAAATCTGTTTCTTTTAAGCTATTAAATCATGTTGTTTTATAAATATAGGTGTTTTCAATCTCCAGTAGAATTATGCAAGGAACAAATCAAAATCCTCATTCACATTTTTTTCTGAAAATATCTAGATTCAGTAGTTTTCAGTTATTAATTCAATTCACTCAGTTATTCATCCTTTAACAAACATTTTTTGAGCTCCATTTGTGGGCTAGATGCTATTCTAAGACTCGGTATAATAATAAAATAGACAAAATGCACTTCTCTCATGGAGATTGTTATTTTTGCATTAAAATATGCAAAACTTAACAGTTTTTATATCAGGTTTAGTGCTATGGTAAAAAAAAAGAATGTAAAGGAATGAACTAGGAAACGTAATGGAGAGAGAACTTTTAAAAATTGACATTTTAAAAAGCATGGCCAGAAAAGCTTATATGAACTTTATAAACTGATGGAAGATCTTATAGAAATGCTGTCATGATCAAAATAAAGGTACTATATGGTCATTTACTTATACAGTGCTGCAGTAGTCAGTAATAAAAAGTGGTATAAAGTAACACATTATTTAAAAAAAAAAATCTATGACTAGCAAAATATTTGGATGCTCACTGGAATAATTTAGGGAACTTTTTGAAGACATAAAAACAAAAAATTGATGGCAATAAATGTATGTTAGATTTTGAAGACTCAGAATCATAAAAATGCAATAATTTGTAATCCTGATATCTAAAATTCTGTGCACTTTAAAACCAAGCCCTAACAATATTTCATTGAATTAAAATAATGTTAATATATAAATAGAGAGAGTAATGAAGTGCTGAATTTATTCTGAACATAAGAAGGGGTAGTTTCCCTGCTAACTATTAAGTCATCATGTCTATGGGCACATACAACCAAGAGGTATGGGAAACTGGTAAATGACTGACAAGACATTGCCTATCAGTGCATAAAGCACAGACTCTCATAAAACAATGTTCAAATGATTCCTCAGGTGGAAAAGGCAAATAGATTATTACTTATGCTATATATTAGGGGGCTTCCCCAGTGGTTCAGCAGACAAAGAATTTGCCTGCAAATGCAGGAGACACAAGAAATGCAGGTTTGATCCCTGGGGCAGAGGATCCCCTGGAGGAGGAAATGGAAACCCACTCCAGTATTCTTGCCTGAAAACGCCATGGACAGAGGAGCCTGGCAGGCTATAGTCCAAAGAGTTGCCAAGAGTTGGACATGGCTAAGAAAATGCACACATATGCTATACAATAAGAAAAAGGATAGCTAAATGGACTAGAGATCTTTCTGTGGGAAGCAAAGCTTTAAAATATTTTTAAAAATTTTGGATAATACTAGTATGATAATGAGATTAAGGAAGATAAGAAAAACATCAAAACACAAACAAGAAAAATATCCATAAATTTGACTTGTAGCTCTTTTAGGGCAAAGGGCTAATAAACAGAGATAAAAAGGGAAGCTCTAGACTGGGACAGGATTTTTCTTAGAGCATTTAGCAAACATTTAGCAGTTTTCCAGAATGTATTAGGACTTCCTTCAGAACCATAAGTTAAAAAAAGCGTACAAAGTGAGCAGAGGATATGAACAGCTAATCATAGAGAACATTAGAACTGTCAGTAAAACTAAGTAAAAAAAAAGAGAGAGAGGAGAGAAAATATCAGTGAAAGAAAATTTGGAGCAAAGATTTGAAATTTTTGCGGTGATAATACACACTGTTTATGAAAGCACATGTAGATTATGGCAATGCAGAAAGGTGGACATGAAGGGTACACACCTACTGCAGAATTATAGGTTTCTTCAGGGAAAGAGAAGCAGGATGGCACTTGGTGGTCAGATAGTCTGTGATAATCCAGGAAGTATACTTAAAGTATTGGAAGCATAATTGATTATTGTGTATCTGGCAGATACAGGCTTATATTTTATACCAATTTATACTTGAAACAACTTTCTGTTTTCTCAAAACACATGAAAAGGCAGATATTATGAAATAGAGGAAAAGAACAGAATGGGAAAGACTAGAGATCTCTTCAAGAAAATTAGAGATATCAAGGGAATATTTCATGCAAAGATGGGCTTGATAAAGCACAGAAATGGTATGGATCTAACAGAAGCAGAAGATATTAAGAAGAGGTGGCAAGAATACACAGAAGAACTGTACAAAAAGATCTTCAAGACCCAGATAATCATAATGATGTGATCACTCATCTAGAGCCAGACATCTTGGAATGTGAAGTCAAGTGGGCCTTAGAAAGCATCACTATGAACAAAGCTAGTGGAGGTGATGGAATTCCAGTGGAGCTGTTTCAAATCGCGAAAGATGATGCTGTGAAAGTGCTGCACTCAATATGCCAGCAAATTTGGAAAACTCAGCAGTGACCACAGGACTGGAAAAGGTCAGTTTTCATTCCAATTCCAAAGAAAGGCAATGCCAAAGAATGCTCAAACTACTGCACAATTGCACTCACCTCACATGCTAGTAATGTTCAAAATTCTCCAAGCCAGGCTTCAGCAATACGTGAACCGTGAACTTCCTGATGTTCAAGCCATTTTAGAAAAGGCAGAGGAACCAGAGATCAAATTGCCAACATCTGCTGGATCATGGAAAAAGCAAGAGAGTTCCAGAAAAACATCTATTTCTGCTTTATTGACTATGCCAAAGCCTTTGACTGTGTGGATCACAATAAACTGTGGAAAATTCTGAAAGAGATGGGACTACCAGACCACCTGACCTGACTCTTGAGAAATCTGTATGCAGGTCAGGAAGCAACAGTTAGAACTGGACATGGAACAACAGACTGGTTCCAAATAGGAAAGGGAGTGTGTCCAGGCTGTATATTGTCACTCTGCTTATTTAACTTATATGCAGAGTACATCATGAGAAAAGCTAGGCTGGAAGAAACACAAGGTGGAATCAAGATTGCCGGGAGAAATCTCAATAACCTCAGATATGCCATTGACACCACCCTTATGGCAGAAAATGAAGAGGAGCTAAAAGGCCTCTTGATGAAGGTGAAAGAGGAGAGTGAAAAAGTTGGTTTAAAGCTCAACATTCAGAAAACAAAGATCATGGCATCCGGTCCCATCACTTCATGGGAAATAGATGGGGAAACAGTGGAAACAGTGTCAGACTATTTTGGGGGCTCCAAAATCACTGCAGATGGTGATTGCAGCCATGAAATTAAAAGACGCTTACTCCTTGGAAGGAAAGTTATGACCAACCTAGATAGCATATTCAAAAGCAGAGACATTACTTTGCAGACTAAGGTCCGTCTAGTCAATGCTATGCTTTTTCCTGTGGGCGATTCATGGGGTCGCAAAGAGTCAGACATGACTGATCGAATGAACTGAACTGAACTGAACTGATACATATGTATATATGTACATATTATGTATGTACGTAGAGAGAATATTTAAAAACAGAGACATTACTTTGCCAACAAAGGTCCATCTAGTCAAGGCTATGGTTTTTCCAGTAGTCATGTATGGATGTGAGAGTTGGACTGTGAAGAAAGCTGAGTGCAGAAGAATTGATGCTTTTGAACTATGGTGTTGGAGAAGACTCTTGAGAGTCCCTTGGACTACAAGGAGATCCAACCAGTCCATCCTAAAGGAGATCAGTCCTGAGTGTTCATTGGAAGGAATGATGTTGAAGCTGAAACGCCAATACTTTGGCCACCTCAAGTGAAGAGTTGACTCATTGGAAAAGTCCTGATGCTGGGAGGAATTGGGGGCTGGAGGAGAAGGGGATGACAGAGGATGAGATGGCTGGATGGCATCACCAACTCGATGGACATGAGTTTGGGTGAACTCCGGGAGTTAGTGATGGACAGGGAGGCCTGGCATGCTGTGATTCATGGAGTCACAAAGAGTCAGACACAACTGAGCAACTAAACTGAACTGAGTTGAACTGATGTACATATTTAGGACTGAATTTTTAATAGAATAAAAGGATAAAATTTGAAAATGTTCCTTACTCTCTGTTCCCCCTATGAACCAGAGTCATGTCCAATTTATCAGTTTATTAACTTTTGCACATTTCACACAATTATTTTCAAAACTATATTCAATAATAAAGAAGTTCAGCTTTTTATCCCTCAACTGACTTCAGTGTTTCAAATAAGCTACTAATTTATCTGTATCCATTTATATACATATTCCAATTATCAGCTTCTTGAAGGATTTATTCTTCTCAGAAAACCTTTAACTTCTTAATGGGTTTGGGGGAAAAGAGTTACAGACTCTAATTCTCTAACTGTTGTACTCAATGGCTGCAATAGTTTGCAAAGTTCTTACAGCCTTTATCCAAGACCAAAATTTCAGACTTACTTTGAAGTCACTGATCACTGAAGTCACTCAGTCGTGTTTGACTCTTTGCAACCCCATGGACTGAAGCCTACCAGGTTCCTCTGTCCATGGGATTTTCCAGGCAATTGTACTGGAGTAGATTGCCATGAAGCAGCCACTGGAAAATCCTATGAAGCCTCTATCTTTGGCTTTTTTTTTTTTTTCATCTGAGTAAGGGTTTACAAAAACTACATAACTGAACACTGAATTTTGAATTACACTTTGGAAAGAACCACCTTCCTAATCACTGCGATTTCTGGTTCAGAGACTTATCAGACAGCTCCAGAAGTTGTCACTTGAGCGTATTGCCATCTCAGATACATAATGAGGATGAAAGGATGCTACAGTTAGGTATGGTCCCCATCAAGTGAGATGTTCAAGGAATCCAGCCAAGACACTTTTCCAGACTGTGCACATCTATAATGGACCTATGGTTATAGCTTGGAAGAATTGGAATGAAGAAATGGATGGCACAGTTATGAGGCTCCAAATCTTAGCAAATTATTCACTTCCAAACAAAGCACAGCTTTGAGAAGACTGTATTTTTAGGTTGATGTGATAGAATGAAATGCCACCAAAGAGGAAGATTTCTGTCCAAAGTAAAGGAATTAAAGGGGAAAGTTTTGGTAAGCCCTGCTGTGAGCAATAAATACACAAAGTAGAAGAATCATAAGATTTCACAACTCAGACCTAGAAGAAAATTAGAAATTATAGTCTAGGAATAAAAGCTCTGAGAACTTTGCAACTACTGTAACCTTTGCATCTTTCCCATGTGCGTTGTTTTTTCTATTCCTTGTCTTTATCTTAGTACTGATTTATAGAAAACCATTTTTTTAAAGGGTTATGTTAGCTAAGGGAGTTAGCTATGGATCAGAAGTTAGTGTTTGGGGCTCCTTTTATTTCGGTTTGCATTCTTTAGTTAAAATATTTTATAGTAAATCTGTACTTTTAAAGTTCTTCCCTTTTAGGGTAAAAAAATACTGTATATTGCCCATCTAGAAAAATGGTATAAATGACCTTATTTTGCAAAGCAGAGACAAATCTAGAGAGCAAACGTATGGATTCCAAGGTAGGGAAGGGGTGTGGGATGAATTGGGAGACTGAGATTGGCATATATATACTACTATGTATAAAATGGACTGGAATGGGTGAATTTACCAAAGATGATCATTAAATTTACTACAGTGGGCAGGAATCTTTTAGAAGAAATGGAGTAGCCATCATGGTCAACAAAAGAGTTCAAAAGGCAGTACTTGGATGCAATCTCAAAAACAACAGAGTGACCTCTGTGCATTTCCAAGGCAAACCATTCAATATCACAGTAATCCAGTCTATGCCCCAACCAGTAACGCTGAAGAAGGTGAAGTTGAAAGGTTCTATAAACACCTACAAGACCTTTTAGAACTAACACCCCCAAAAGATGTCCTTTTCATTATAGGGGACTGGAATGAAAAAGTAGGATGTCACGAAAAACCTGGAATATCAGGGAAATTTGACCATGGAATACAGAATGAAGCAGGGCAAAGGCTAATAGAGTTTTGCCAATAGAACGCCCTCGTCACAGCAAACACCTTCTTCCAGCAACACAAGACTCTACATATGGACATTACCAGACGGTCAACGCCAAAGTCAGATTGATTATATTCTTCGCAGCTAAAGATGGAGAAGTTCTATACAGTCAGCAAAAACAAGACTGGGAGCTGACTGTGGCTCAGGTCATGCACTCCTTATTGCCAAATTCAGACTGAAATTGAGAAAAAAAAGGAAATCATTCAGGTATGACCTAAATCAAATCCCTTATGATTATACAGTGGAAGTGAGAAATAGATTTAAGGACCTAGATCTGATAGGTAGAGAGCCTGATGAACTATGGGTGGAGGTTCGTGACATTGTACAAGAGACAAGGATCAGGACCATCCGCATGGAAAAGAAATGCAAAAAAGCAAACTGGCTATCTGGGGAGGCCTTACAAATAGCTGTGAAAAGAAGAGAAGCAAAAAGCAAAGTAGAAAAGGAAAGATAAAAGCATCTGAATGCAGAGTTCCAAAGAATAGCAAGGAGAGATAAGAAAACTACCTCAGCAATCAATGTAAAGAAACAGAGGACAACAACAGAATGGGAAAGACTAGAGATCTCTTCAAGAAAATTAGAGATATCAAGGGAACATTTCATGCAAAGATGGGCTCGATAAAGGACAGAAATGGTATGGATCTAACAGAAGCAGAAGATATTAAGAAGTGGCAAGAATACACAGAAGAACTGTACAAAAAAGATCTTCATGACACAGATAATCACGATGGTGTGACCACTCACCTAGAGCCAGACATCCTGGAATGTGAACTCAAGTGGATTTTAGAAAGCATCACTACGAACAAAGCTAGTGGAGGTGATGGAATTCCAGTGGAGCTCTTTCAAATCCTGAAAGATGATGCTGTGAAAGTGCTGCACTCAATATGCCAGCAAATGTGGAAAACTCAACAGTGGCCACAGGATTGGAAAAGGTCAGTTTTCATTCCAATCCAAAGAAAGACAATGCCAAAGAATGCTCAAACTACCACACAATTGCACTCATCTCACATGCTAGTAAAGTAATGCTCAAAATTCTCCCAGCCAGACTTCAGCAGTACGTGAAACATGAACTTCCAGATGTTCAAGCTGAGTTTAGAAAAGGCAGAGAAACCAGAGATCAAATTGCTAACATATGCTGGATCATTGAAAAAGCAAGAGAGCTCCAGAAAAACATATATTTCTGCTTTATTGACTATGCCAAAGCCTTTAACTGTGTCGACTACAATCAATTGTGGGAAATTCTGAAAGAGATGAGAATACCAGACCACCTGACCTGCCTCTTGAGAAACCTATATACAGATCAGGAAACCACAATTAGAATTGGACATGAAGCAACAGACTGGTTCCAAATAGAAAAAGAAGTACGTCAAGGCTATATATTGTCACCCTGCTTATTTAACTTATATGCAGAGTACATCATGAGAAACGCTGGGCTAGAAGAAGTGCAAGCTGGAATCAAGACTGCCGGGAGCAATATGCAGATGACACCACCCTTATGGCAGAAAGTGAAGAAGAACTAAAAAGCCTCTTGATGAAAGTAAAAGAGGAGAGTGAAAACTTGGCTTAAAGCTCAAGATTCAGAAAACTGAGATCATGGCTTATGGTCCGATCACTTCATGGCAAATAGATGGAGAAACAGTGGAATCAGTGTCTTTCAAACAGGCTTTATTTTATATATTTTTTTAATTTTTATTTTTTATTTTATTCTACTTTACAATACTGTATTGGTTTTGCCATAATTTGATATGAATCAGCCACATGTGTACACGATCTCCCAATCCAGAAACCCCCTTCCCTCCCACCGCATATCATCTCTCTGGATCATCCCCGTGCACCAGCGCCAAGCATCCTGTATCCTGTATCGAATATAAACTGGCACTTCATTTCTTACATGATAGTATACATGTTTCAATGCCATTCTCCCACATCATCCCACCCTCTCCCTCTCCCTCAGAGTCCAGAAGTCCATTCTATACATCTGTGTCTCTTTTGTTGGCTCACATAGTGGGTCATCATTACTATCTTTCTAAATTCCATATATATGTGTTAGTATACTGTATTGGTGTTTTTCTTTCTGGCTTATTTCACTCTGTATAATCGGCTCCAGTTTCACCCATCTCATTAGAACTGATTCAAATTTATTCTTTTTAAGGGCTGAGTAATACTCTATTGTGTATACGTACCACTGCTTTCTTATCCATTCATCTGCTGATGGACATCTAGGTTGTTTCCATGTCCTGGCTATTATAAACAATGCTGCAATGAACACTGGGGTACACATGTCTCTTTCAATTCCGGTTTCCTCGGTGTGTATGCCCAGTAGTGGGATTGCTGGGTCATAAGGCAGATCTATTTGTAATTTTTTAAGGAATCTCCACACTGTTTTCCATAATGGCTGTACAAGTTTGCATTCCCACCAAAAGTGTAAGAGGGTTCCCTTTTCTCCTCATCCTCTCCAGCATTTATTGCTTGTAGACTTTTGGATTGCAGCCATTCTGACTGGTGTGAAATGATACCTCACTGTGGTCTTGATTTGCATTTCTCTGATAATGAGTGATGTTGAGAATCTTTTGATGTGTTTGTTAGCCATCTGTATGTCTTCTTTGGAGAAATGCCCATTTAGTTCTTTGGCCCATTTTTTGATTGGATCATTTATTTTTCTGGTGTTGAGCTGCATAAGTTGCTTGTATATTTTTGAGATTAGTTGTTTGTCAGTTGCTTCATTTGCTATTGTTTTCTCCCACTCAGAAGGCTGTCTTTTCACCTTGCTTATAGTTTCCTTTGTTGTGCAGAAGCTTTTAATTTTAAATAGATCCCATTTGTTTATTTTTGCTTTTATTTCCAGTATTCTGGAAAGTGAATCATAGAGGATCCTGCTGTGATTTATGTTGGAGAGTGTTGGGCTCCAAAATTACTGCAGATGGTGATTGCAGCCATGAAATTAAAAGATGCTTACTCTGTGGAAGGAAAAAAATTATGACCAACCTAGATAGCATATTAAAAAGCAGAGACATTACTTTGCCAACAAATGTCCATCTAGTCAAGGCTATGGTTTTTCCAGTGGTCATGTATGGTTGTGAGATTTGGGAAGAAAACTGAGTGCCAAAGAATTGATACTTTTGAACTGTAGTGTTGAAGACTCTTGCGAGTCCCTTGGACTGCAAGGAGATCCAACCAGTTCATTCTAAAGGAGATCAGTCCTGGATATTCTTTGGAAGGACTGATGCTAAAGCTGAAACTCCAATACTTTGGCCTCATGAGAAGAGTTGATTCATTGGAAAAAAACTCTGATGCTGGGAAGGATTGGGGGCAGGAAGAGAAAGGGACGACAGAGGATGAGATGGCTGTATGGCATCACTGACTCAAAGGACGTGAGTCTGAATGAACTCCGGGAGTTGGTGATGGACAGGGCAGCCTGGCGTGCTGCGATTCATGGGTTCGTAAAGAGTTGAAGATGACTGAGTGACTGAACTGAACTGAACTGAACTGAGTGAGAACCAATTCTATAGCACAGGGAAGTCTACTCAGCACTCTGTGGTGACCTAAATGGGAAGGAAATCCAAGAAAGAGGGGAATAATGTATATGGATGGCGATTCACTTTGCTAAAGAGCAGAAACTAACACAGCATTGTGAAGCAACTATACTCGTTTTAAAATAAAGTTCTTCCCTCATATGTACTCAATATGACGCCTTACAGAAGGATTTCTGAAGACTTTAACACCAGTGGTATGAAATCTATGTGAAATGAGTTAAATTTTATGCAAATTGGAATTATGTGACATTTAATCACTTAATGGCAAGCACTAATACAATCTTTGTGAATTTAAAAATAATATAAATATATTGACATTTATAAATTTTGCATGTTTTCAAAGATAGGAAGCCAAATAAAATGTAAATTATGTATACATAATTGTCTTGTGGTGGCCAAAGTAAAACTATAAAGAGAAATAGCTGCCATTATTTTTCAGGGTAGTTTTACACATCACTATGTTTTTGTATATCAGAACTTCTCTTGAGAAATATTGGTGACAAGTGTGCTTGTATTTGAATATTCACTGTTAACTGTAACCACTTATTCTGATTATTATCACTTACTGTCATGTATTATGCAAAAAGAGGTATTGGTTCTCTTGCTGATAATGTACTAAAACTGAGTACCTTTGTTACAGAATTTAGAAGTGAAAATGCTCCGAAAAGGATCAAATGACTGAAATCCTGCACTATTTGATTAATTTAGGAATAAAGTCAGAAAAGCATTACAGATAAATCTTAAAAAGAACCATGCTACATTGGTATAATGTTAAATAAAAATGTAATTTTAATTTTCTTAAATTATTATGACTAGAAAGAGAATATATGTTATTCTTGAATACTTAGGAATATGATTGAGTTATAGCAAAGAGTTGGACATGACTGAGCAACTGAACTGAACTGATACACACAAACACACACACACACACACACACACCTCCCTTATATTGATGGAAATACCTTACACTGAGTAACTATTTTTATGTATTTTAAAATGGTTTATAATAATATATTATTTGACACATATTCCAGAATGAAAGTGATATTCAGTTTTTCAAAAGTCTGAAGATTAAATTAAATTTAAATTGTTGTTAACAAAACAACAACAACAACAAAGAGCTCTATGGTTAAATAGAGGTATTTTTTATGACAAACTAGATAGCTTTGAGTGTGCTAAGGTTATATCTCAGATTATATATACCTGATTTCCAAAATATAGTTTACCCGTTAACTTTCAGATTTCTGAACTTATAAAAGCACTGTTGGTCTTGTCTGTTGCTCAAAATCACATATTCTAAATACTATCTACTTTTCATGCTTTTAAATCCTCAATTTCAGTCTAGTTTTGTATGCATAAAAAGACCTCATGAATCATAGGTGACTAGTTAAAATTATGTGACATTATATCTCACAGTACATGGTTTAACTCCTAGATAGATATCTAAGCATTTACTGCTCATTTTTCTTCCCCTCAGGCTTATCTGGTGGCTCAAACTAAGGCATCTGCCTGCAATGCAGAAGACACAGGTTTGCTGACAGTTCACGAGGTCGCAGAGAGTCAGACCCGACTGAGCAACTAAATTATTATTATTAGTATTTCTTGCCTCTGTTCATTTTCAAAATAATAATTTTACATAGACTACAATATGAAATACAATATATTCCAAGATTTTTTCCTGTATTACAATGTACCTAAATAAGAGAAATGTCACTCTTCCTGAAAATAGTCTTTAGATTAGTCCCAGTCTGTAGTTTTCATTAACACTCCTTATTTATGCTTCATGTTTTATTTATGTTTTTAATTAGAAACTCAGCCAGATTCAAATGCTGAAAGCAGTAAGCAGGCTGAAGGGACCCACATTTTGTCTTCTGGAGTCTCAGGTGTGCATAATCAGTGCCCTTTGTAGAAATGTACAACGTGAGCTAATTTTTATAAAACTGGAACAAGCCTCTCGTATAATTTTTATAATACCATAAAACCCAATGTTATGTTAAATTATTTTTTTTACATTCAACAAGGACATTAGGAGGAGACACAGCAGTGAAAGGTACAATCTTTTCAGCATTCTTTGCATTTCATCCTACAGTGGCTACCCTTTCATTTTCTAGCTTTATTACCAGCTACAAGGATTCAAATTATTTCAACAAATGACATCTTAAGCTGTTTAACAAATACGGCTTTCAACTTTTAGGTTATTTCAACCAAGTATATTTTAGAGTTGATGGATTTCCTCTGTGGGAGATGGGCATTGACAACCCAAAATGTCTGATTCCTTTACAAATAAGAGTTATTTTGTTAATTCTACTTTTCCAGTCCCTTAAACATTAATCAGTTCTTTATAACTTTGGAGGGAGATCATAAATAAATGATAGTTTTATCCTCTCTGTGTACTTTACTCTATTTCAAGCTAGATTTTTTAAAGGAGTATCAAATCATAGCAATCTTAATAAGAGCAACTTAAAACTGAACATGAAGAAATTTAAAATGGTTTTTTTAAGATTCTAAATTATTTGTTCTGCATAATAGAAGAAAAATGAGACAGGTAATGAAAATAATACTTATAGAAGCTGTTATTTTAGATTGAAGGTTTGAGGAATTATGTGGTTTATTCAAGTTCATAGAGACAATGAAGTAGCAAAGTTTTAAAGCTAAATTTTATTTCTGGAACCATCTTGGTTTTTTTGTTTTTGTTTTTGTTTTTTTAGTAAAACATTCTATCAAATACTGAAAAAGATGATTCTCACTCTCATCACAGTTTGATTTAACTGGCATTCTGGGAAATTGTTACTATAATTATTATCATATACTCCTTTATCTCTTTTAGCTATTATTCTGGATCCTTATATAAAAATATAGCAGTTATTGTCTTCATCACACATATCTTTCACATCTAAATAGTATAAATTTTATTTCAAATTGGTTTATAGATTTTGCATTGTTCCATTCTTACTGTCACAGTCCTGGTCTAAGCAGTCCATCTAGTTATTGAGTTACTGAAGTTTCAGATCTACTCACGTTTTCTGTAGTCTCCTTTCAATTCCTTGGTATTAGTGGACAGATGTTGGAAGATCACTGTCACCCTGTCAGTACATTGACCAGGACCTATAAAATGTTTTTTGTTGTTGTCTAATAAATCACAGTAGGAGCCCTTACCACTTGTTCAACTGTCTATCTAAACTTTATATTAAGCAGTAAATTGAATCAAGTCAGGGATTTCCTCAAAGCCCCCTAAAGTCCCTGTTTTTGATGCATTCTTCTGTGTCTTTATTATCTTTCAATCTAGCAAAGCCCTTCCTATTCCTAACTTCTCTAATTTTCAAACACTAAGCAACAAAAAAGCAAAGAAAAGAAAGTGCTGCCTTCTTAAAGATGCTTCCTCTACCCATTACTTTCTACACTCCAGGAAAATTGTTCCCATACTCTGATAGTAAAAACTCCTATCCCAATGACTTCTGTCTCTATCAAGTAAGAAAATTATTAGTATTCCACTCTCAGAAGATTTTACATTGCCTTTTTTAACTAACTAAAATATCTCTTTAAAAATTTATTTTTCTAAAAGTAAAATTATATTTACTAGGAAAAATCCATTTCAAGAAAACTTTGAATCTTCCCCTGAAAAACAATTTGGTAGCATAGCAGAAAGCACAGAGATGTCAGGATTGTTCACCCTGTTCCTTTCATATATAATATCAATACAAGCAGATGAGAGTGTATATGGCAGAAAAAGGTTAGGATAACTTTTGTCTAGAAAATGACATTTAAGCAGACAACTGAGGGTTGCTAAAGAGTTAAATAGAGAAAGCATTTAGAGAGAGTAGGAATACAAAGGGAATTCAAGGAAGTTGAGGTAAGAAGGAAAAGACACTGATACAGAGATGGAGCCCAGAGAAGGAGGATGGAAGAGGAATGAGAAAAGAATTCAAATATTGTAGGACCTTGCAACGGAAAAGGCGATGGCACCACATTCCAGTACTCTTGCCTGGGAAATCCCATGGGCCTGATGGCTACAGTCCATGGGGTTGAGAAGAGTCCGACACGACTGAGAGACTTTACTTTCACTTTCATGCATTGGAGAAGAAAATGGCAACCCACTCCAGTGTTCTTGCCTGGAGAATCCCAGGGACAGGGGACCCTGGTGGGCTGCCATCTATGGTGTTACACAGGGTCGGACACGACTGAAGTGACTTAGCAGCAGCAACAGCAGCAGGAACTTGCAAAACATATTAAGGACTCTCAAAATGTATATTAAAGAGCAGTGGGAAATAATGGAAAGATTTTAGGCTAAAAGTGATGGAAACTGAGTTACTTAAGCTGCTATAGTGCATGAACTGAAGTGACTTAGCACAAAGTGCATGAAAATTATATAGTTGTTTAGTTTTAAAAATCATTCGAGAGGGATAAAGATTGTTACATGAAAGGTAGGTTCTTGAACCTGATACAAAGCAGGTAAGGATGAGATGGTTGGATGGCATAACTGACTCAATGAACATGACTTTGAGCAAACTCCACGAGACAGTGAAGAACAGGGAATCCTGGTGTGCTGTTGTTCATGGGCTTGCAGAGTCAAACATGACTTAATGACTGAATAAAAAAAAATAACCTAGTATATGATTATTTCCTCCTTTATCTCAGAAAAACTTAGGTTTCATTAGCATATGAAGTTTAGCTATCTTCTTGTCCTGCCTTAAGTCTTTCCCAACATCAGGGTCTTTTCCAATGAGTCAACTCTGCATCAGGTGGCCAAAGTTTTGGAGCTTGAGCAACAGCAACAGTCTTTCCAGTGAATATTCAGGGTTGATTTCTTTTAAGATTGACTGGTTTGATTCCCTTGTAGTACAAAGGATTCTGAAGACTCTTCTCCAGCACCATCATTGGCATTCAGCCTTCTTTATGGTGCAACTCTCACATCTGCACATAACTACTGGAAAAACCATAGCTTTTACTATACAGACATTTTTCAGCAAAGTGATGTCTCTGCTTTTTAATGTGCTGTCTAGGTTTGTCATACCTTTTCTTCCAAGAAACAAGTGCCTTTTAATTTCATTACTGCAGTCACTGTCCACGGTGATTTTGAAGTCCAAGAAAATAAAATCTGTCACTGTTTCCATGTTTTCCCCATCTATTTGTCATGAAGTGATTGAACCAGATGCCATGATCTTAGTTTTTTGAATGTTGAATTTTGAGCCAGCATTTTCACTCTTGTCTTTCATTTTCATCAAGGCTCTTTAGTTCCTCTTCAATTTCTGCCATTAGAGTGATAGCATCTGCATATCTGAGGCTGTTTATATTTTTCCTAGCAGTCTTGATTCCAGCTTGTGATTCATCCAGCCTAGCATTTTGCATGATATACTCTGCATATAAGTTAAATAAGCCAAGTGAAAATATACAGCCTTGACAGAATCCTTTTCCAATTTTGAGATAGTCCATTGTTCCGTATCCAGTTCTAACTGTTACTTCTTGACCAGGATACAGATTTCTCATGATACAGGTAAGAAGCTCTGGTATTCCCATGTCTTTAAGAATTTTCCACAGTTTGTTTGTTTTGGTTTTAATTCCATTCATTTTTCTATAATCCAATGGATGTTGGCAATTTGATCTCTGGCTCCTCTGTCTTTTCTAAATCCAGCTTGTACATCTGGAAGTTCTTGGTTCATATACTGTTGAAGCCTGCCTTGAAGGATTTTGATCATTACCTTGCTAGCATATGAAATGAGCTCAATTGTACAGTAGTTTGAGCGTTCTTTGGCATTGCCGTTCTTTGGAATTAGAGTGAAATCTGACTTTTTCCTGTCCTGTGGCCACTGCTGAGTTTTCCAAATTTGCTGGCATATTAGTGCAGCCCTTTAACAGCATCATCTTTTATTATTTGAAGTAGCTCAGCTGGAATTACATCATCTCCAGTAGCTTTGTTCATAGTAATACTTTCTAAACTCCACTTGACTTTCATACTCCAGGATGTTTGGAAATGAGGAAAAAAAATGCAACAGAGGCTTGAAATAGGGGCTGCTGAAGAAGAAGGTAAATTTTCACTTTGAAATAAAACTTCAGTCAGTCAGTTCAGTTGCTCCGTCATGTCTGACTCTATGCAACCCCATGGACTGCAGCACACCAGGCTTGCCTATCCATCACCAACTCCCAGAGCTTGCTCAAACTCATGTCTATCAAGTCGGTGATGCCATCCAACCATCTCATCCTCTGTCACCCCCTTTTTCTCCTGCCTTCAGTCTTTCCTAGAATCAGGGGAAATACAGCTTACGCAGTGGTAAATTAAAATTTCCAACATGAATATAAAATAATATTTTAAAAAGTTGTCTTTCTGCATTAAAAGCAATTTGACAACACAATAAAAATGAAGTGTATATATATATATATATTCATATTATAAGGATTGTTTTAGTTTCTGAATATTATACAAGATTAAAGATGACAACATTGAGTGTGATTTAGGGTCTTTTTGAAGGAGTTTGAATTTAGTGTCACAGACATTGTTTACAGTTCTTTTTTCCTCTCTTGGGTTATCAAAGAAATGAATTTCACTTATTTATTACAGTAGCAGCAAGTTTTCATTCCTGTTTAAAGGAAAGAAAATCTATATTTACATACAGATTTGTCATGAATAATTCTCTTTCTTTTGGTGTGTTATATGTTAAATCTGTTTAGTCAGGCATAATATTTTAAATATTAAGTTAGTATCTCAACCCTGGGACTCACAGAATTCATCTTACCGATTATTTTTTCTAAAAAGTCAAAGACACACTCATATTACTTCTAATATTAGGCCATTTTGAAACCATGAAATTGATTAATATTCAGGAATTTTAAAGATACACAAAATTATGTAAATAACTGTGCCTTTTGATAATATAGTTTTAATGTATTAATACATTTGTTTTATCTAAGGCAGATCCAGTTATATGCTATTTTAGTCTCTGAATTGCATTTCTCCAACTTTGAGGTTGGTTTAGCTTTAATATATTTGTAAGATGGCTTTTAATGTGATTACTTTGAATGATCTTTTCATTATCCTTCTTGCGTTGAAGTTTTTGTTCTTTTTGATTGTTCTCAGATACAGGAATGTAGTGTATTGGGTTTGAAATGTTAAATAAGACACATCTTATCTCCTTTAGCTTTATCTCTCCTTTTACTCAAATTGATTTGAAGTGTAATGTCATAAGCAGAAGCCAAGATTAGGAAGAAAAGAGTGGAAGGGACAGAAAAGAAGTCATTAACTTTTCCTCTCAGTTCATGTGAGCTAAATGATATGTAAATCATGAAGAAAGGAGTAAATGATAGGTGTTGTGATATCTTATAACCTTTATTGGGAAAAAGTAACTTCTGAAAAATTAGTTAACCTATTTATTAGATAAAAATATTTACCAGAATACCTTAAAAATCAATACTTGGATATGTACATGTAATTTTCTGTCTGTCTACTTCTCACATACATTGGACTTTAATCGATTTAAACACTATTTTTAACAAATATTAACTCAGCTGATTCAGATCTATGAGAAACTATATATAAATGAAGAACAGGTTGGAATTCAGAAATCTGTGGCTGAGCAGTTAGATAAAACTGTAGTCATTATCAAGCCATGAGATCTGTAAATAATAACCAGGTGAATTTCTCAGAACTATTTTAAAAGTTTTCAGGATATAACTGATTGATTGTAAATGGAAACTCAAAGCTTTAATAATGAAGAACAGATATATGATAAATATGTTATTAGGTATAAAACTATAATTGATTTCATTTTCTTAATATACATATGAATGATTAAAGGAAAATCTATGACATTGTAATGTAGGGTTTATAACATATGTGGATATAATACATATGGCAACTAATGAAAGAGAAGGGGAGAAGCTTACTAAAATTACAAAGTTACAAAGCTCTTACATTTTATTGCATTTTAATTACCCAAAGTGAAATATAGGATTTTGCATGTAATACATAAAATAAATAGAAAAATATAAAAGACCATAAACTGAGATGAGTTCAGTTCAGTCACTCAGTTGTGTCCAACTCTGCAGCCCCAGTGACTGCAATTCGCCAGGATTCCCTGTCCATCACCAACTAGGGAGCTTACTCAAACTCATGACCATTGAGTTGATGATTCAACCCAAGGGTCTTATCCTGTGTCATCGCTTTTTCTTTTCACATTCAATCTTTCCCAGCACCAGGTTCTTCTCCAATGAGTCAGTTCTTTGCATCAGGTGTCCAAAATATTGGAGTTTCAGCTTCAGCATCAGTCCTTCCAATGAATACTCAGGATGGATTTGCTTTAGAATTAACTGGCTTGATTTCCTTGCAGCCTAAGGGACTTTCAATAATTTTCTTCAACACCATAGTTCAAAAGCATCAGTTCTTTGGCAGTCAGCTATTTGTAGTCCAAATCTCACGTCCATACATGACTATTGGAAAAACCATAGCTTTGAGTATAAGGATCTTTGTCGGCAAAGTAATGTCTCTATACTTTTTAATATCTGTCTAGGTTGGTCATAGCTTTTCTTCCAAAAGCAAGCGTCTTTTAATTTCATGGTTCCAGTCACCACCATTTTGGAGCCCAAAAAGTAAAGTCTCTCACTGTTTCCATTTTTTCCCCATCTATTTGCCATGAAGTGATGGAACCAGATGCCATGACCTTAGTTTTTTTGAATGTTTAGTTTCAAGCCACCTTTTTCACTCTTCTCTTTCAACTTCATCAAGAGTTTCTATAGTTCCTCTTCACTTTCTGCCATAAGGATGGTGTCATCTGCATATCTGAAGTTATTGATATGTCTCTTGGCAATCTTAATTCCAGTTTGTGCTTCATCCAGCCTGGCATTTCACATGATATACCCTGCCTAGAAGTTAAATAAGCAGGGTGAAAATATACAGCCTTGACGTAGTCCTTTCCTGATTTAGAACCAGTCTGTTGTTCCATGTCCAGTTCTAACTGTTGCTTCTAGACCTGCATACAGATTACTCAGGAAACAGGTAAGGTGGTCTGGCACTCCCGTCGCTTGAAAAAATGTTCCAGTTTGTTGCGATCTACACAGTCAATGGCTTTGGCATAGTCAATAAAGCAGAATTAGATGATTTTCTGGAACTCTTGCTTTTTTGATGATCCAATGGATGTTGGCAGTTGGATCTGTGGTTCCTCTACCTTGTCTAAATCCCACTTGAACATCTGGAAGTTCATAGTTCATGTACTGTTGAAGCCTGGCTGAAGGATTTTGAGCATTACTTTGCTAGAGTGTGAGATGAGTTCAATTGATCATTAACTTGAACATTCTTTGCCATTGCCCTTCTTTGGGCCTGGAATGAAAACTGACCTTTTCCAGTCCTGTGGCCACTGATGAGTTTTCCAAATTTGCTGACATTTTGAGTACAGCACTTTCACAGCATCATCTTTCAGGATTTGAAATAGCTCAACTGAAATTACATCACCTCCACTAGCTTTGTTGGTAGTGATGCTTCCTAAGGCCCACTCTACTTCTCATTCCAGGATGTCTGGCTCTAGGTGAGTGATCACACCATCATGGTTATCTGGATCATTAAGATCATTTTTGTATAGCTCTGTATATCCTTGCCACCTCTTCTTAATGTCTTCTTCTTCTGTTAGGTCCATACCATTTCTGTCCTTTATTGTGCCCATCTTTGCATGAAACTTTCCCTTGGTGTCTCTAATTTTCTTGAAGAGATACCTAGTCTTTCCCAGTCTATTGTTTCTCTCTCTCTCTCTCTCTCTCTCTCTCTCTCTCTTGTATTTATTGCTGAGGAAGGCTTTGTTATCTCTCCTTGCTATTCTTTGGAACTCTGCATTTAAATGGGTATGAGACCCAGGTTCGATTCCTGAGTCAGGAAGATTCACTGGAGAAGGAAATGGCAACCCACTCCAGTACTCTTGCCTGGAAAATCCCATGGACGGAGGAAATTGATAGGCTACAGTCCACAGGGTCACAAAAAGTCAGACATGACTGAGTTACTTCACTTTCATATTTTAACTTTCACTTTCCTTTTCTCCTTTGCCTTTAGCTTCTGTTCCTTTCTCAGCTCTTTTTAAGGCCTCTTCAGGCAACCATTTTTGCCTTTTTGTATTTTTTCCCTTGGGAATGGTCTTGATCACTGTGTCTTGTACAATGGCACAAACCTCCATCTATAGTTCTTCAGGCACTCTACCATAGCTTATCCTTTGACTCTGTTTGTCACTTCCACTGTATAATCATAAGGGATTTGATTTAGGTCATAACTGAATGGTCTAATGATTTTCTCTATTTTCTTCAATTTAAGTCTGAATTTGGCAATAAAGAGTTCATTATATGAGCCACAGTCAGCTCCAGGTCTTGTTTTTGCTGACTGTATAGAGCTTCTCCATCTTTTACTGCAAAGAATATAATCAGTCTGACTTTGGTATTGACCATCTGTTGATGAACAGTATCCCTGAAAACCCCATGAACAGTATTAAAAGGTTAAGATGAATTCCTATGTAATTTTCACACATTTATGTGTATGTTTGTGTGTGTGTTGTATATTCTTTTTAAAAAGCAGTGAGAATAAAGACAGTGAGAGTGAAATAAAGGAGAAAAGACTGTAGAAAAAAAAAAACACTAACATTTTTGACTTAACTAGAGTTGTACAATAATTACATTAACTGTCAGTGACCTTAAACTCCAATTAAAAGCAGAAATTATCAGTGTAGATGAAAAAGAAGAGAACAACTATCTGAAAAGATCTTAAATAGACATGCATTAAATATAGATTTATTTGAATGTAATCAACTTAAAAAGGTAAACTATGCAAAAACTAAAGAATAAGCCTGGAGGAGAATATTAATATTTGCAATATTAGACTTATGAACAAAAGTAGATAATTTTATAAAGATATAAATATAAATGCAGGAGAGGATGTGGAGAAAAGGGAACCCTCTTACACTGCTGGTGGGAATGAAAACTAGTACAGCCATTATGGAAAACAGTGTGGAGATTCCTTAAAGAATTGCAAATAGAACTGCCTTATGACCCAGCAATCCCCCTGCTGGGCATACACACCAAGGAAACCAGAATTGAAAGAGACACATGTACCCCTATGTTCATTGCAGTGCTGTTTATAATAGCCAGGACATGGAAGCAACCTAGATGTCCATCAGCAGATGAATGGATAAGAAAGCTGTGGTACATATACACTATGGAATACTACTCAGCCCTTAAAAAGAATAAATTTGACTCAGTTCTAATGAGATGGATGAAATTGGAACCGATTATACAGAGTGAAGTAAGCCAGAAAGAAAAACACCAATACAGTATACTGACACATATATATGTAATTTAGAAGACAGTAATGATGACCCTGTATGTGAGACAACCAAGAGACACAGAGGTATAGAGTGGACTTTTGGACTCTGAGGGAGAGGGAAAGGGTGGGATGGTTTGGGAGAATGGCAATGAAACATGTATATTTTCCTGTAAGAAACGAAGCGCCAATCTATGTTCAATGTAGGATGCAGGATGCATGGGGCTGATGCACAGGATGATTCAAGTAGAGGATGTGGGGTGAGAGGTGGGAGGGGGCTTCGGCATTGGGAGATTGTGTTCACCTATGGCTGATTCGTGTCAATGTATGGCAAAACAAATACAGTATTGTAATTAAAAAAAAAAATACAAACTGTGCAACTCCTTGAAGATAGCATATACAATCTGGATAACCTTGAGTTTGTTAATGACTTTCTAGTTAAAACACCAAAGGCACCAATCCATGAAAGAAAGAATTGATAAGCTGAATTTCATTAAAATTAAAAAACCTCTGCTCTAAGTCAGTATCAAGAGAATGAAAAGCCACAGCTTAGGACTAATTGTTTGCAAAAAGCATGTTTTATAAAGGACTGTTATGCAAAATACACAAAGAAATACTGACCCATCTATAAAAATCAAACAACCTCATTAAAAAAACAGGTCAAAATCCTTAACAGAAAGCTCACTAAAAAAGATATACAGATGGCAGATATTATTTGAAAAGATGGTCTCTATCATATATCAACATGGAAATGCAAATTAAAATAATACCTCTACGCATACATTTGAATAGCCAAAAGTCATAACATTGACATTATTTATTGCTAGGGAGAATGTATAATAATATAATGATGGATATGTGGCATTATACATTATACAATGGAATATTATTCATTAATAAAAATAAACTTAACTGCTGATATATGAAACAACATGGAAAAATATGTCTGGTTTGAGTCATATGACCTTTTGACAAAGATACTTATAAACACAAATGTGTTGCAAAGGACTGGGCTGGCCAGATGTCTTGACTATAAAGGGAAATTCTGACCTCAGTAAAACCAAAAGAGAACCAGGTGTGCATGGTTCTCTCTGTATGATTTTACTCAGTGTATTTTTATCTAATTTCTTGTGTCAATGTTTGCCATTATCTCTCTCTTTTATGGGAATATGATTGAGTCACTAATTAAATTTGTGGATTTCATGAACTGTTCAATATTATGATTGAACAGTGGTGGTACTACAGAATAGATTTTGTTCAAAACTGAAAATTCTTACATGAAAAGTGGTACTTTTACATAATACCTCAACTGTACATAATATTGCATATAATATACCTCAGTGACCCTGATTTAGGTATTTCAGTGGGCTAGTTTAGAGGAAAACAATATGTGTTAATAGCTATAAGGGTATTTGTATATATATATATATATATATATATATATAACACATGCATATATGTATCTCTATATAATTTCCTCCTAAAGAAGGAAACTTTCTATTTGCATGTAGCATATGTATTCAAATATAAGAATTAGCAAATAATCTGTACTAACAAAGCACATTTATATCATTTGAAATTATCCAAAAACATTGTTGATTTCATTTGATAACAACTGACATTTAGTATATTGATTATTATAATCTAAAACATTGTTTTATGTGTTCTACAGATATGATCATTAATGACTAGCATGAATTTTCTCAAAATTTCTAAAATTAAATGGTATTTACATTGATGAAATGATATTTTTGAGAATTATAGTTAGATAATTGTTCTTGAAGTTTGGATTTAATGTCAATATGTTAATCAATGAAAATTCAACTCCTGTTATAGCATATAATAACTATTATCGTAAAAAATTGTCTTACCCATTGACCCATTTTTTGTTCAATACATTGATCTCATGCATACAATTTGAGCAGCAGTTAGTGGAAACACCCTCATTATCATGGTTTGAATAAGTATGAAGAAGGTATTTTTTTGTTAATTTATTTTTTATTGAATAATAATTGCTTTACAGAATTTTACTGTTTTCTGTCAAACCTCAACATGAATCAGCCTCAACATGATATACATATATCCCCTCCCTTTTGAAACTCCCTCCTATCTCTCTCCCCATCCCACTTTTGTAGGTTGATACAGTGCCCCTGTGTGAGTTCCCTGAGCCTTACAGCAAATTCCTGTTGGCTATCTGTTTTACTTATGGTAATATAAGTTTCCATGTTATTCTTTCCATACATCTCACCCTGTCCTCCCCTAGGCAATTCTTATATGACGTGAATTTGATACTGGCTGGAGGAGAGTTCCATGGGCAGAGAAGCCTGGCAGGCTACGGACCATGCAGACCTAAAGAGCTGGACATGACTAAGTGACTAACTAACTGATGCAAAATTATGTAATTTTCAACATGTATTTATATATTTTAGTTTAGTATAGATTCTTAAAAGAAAATGAAATGATCAGTTCAGCTCAGTTCAGTCACTCAGTCATGTCTGATTCTTTGTGACCCCATGGAATGCAGCACACCAGGCTTCCCTATCCATCACCAACTCCCAGAACTTACTCACACTCATGTCCACTGAGTCGTTGATGCCACCCAATCATCTCATCCTCTGTCGTCCCCTTCTCCCCTTGCCTTCAATCTTTCCCAGCTTCAGGGTCTGTTCCAGTGAGTCAGTTCTTCCCATCAGGTGGCCAAAGTATTGTAGTTTCATCTTCAGCATCAGTCTTTCCAATGAATATTTAGTATTGATTTCCTTTAGGATGGACTGGTTGGATCTTCTTGCAGTCCAAGGGACTCTCAAGAGTTTTCTCCAACATCACCACTCAAAAGCATCAATTCTTTGGCGTTCAGCTTTCTTTGTAGTCCAAATCTCACATCCATACATGACTACTGGAATAACCATAGCTTTGAGTATAAGGACATTTGTTGGCAAAGTAATGTCTTTGCTTTTTCTTTTATTATTATTATTATTTTTTTACTTTACAGTACTGTATTGGTTTTGCCATACATTGACATGAATCTACCACAGATGTACATGAGTTACCAACCCTGAACCCCCCTCCTACCACCCTCCCCATATCATCTCTCTGGGTCATCCCAGTGCACCAGCCCCTAGCATCCTATATTCTGTATCAAACCTAGACTAGTGATTCATTCCTTACATGAGAGTATACATGTTTCAATGCCATTCTCCCAAATCATCCCATCCTCTCTCTCTCCCACAGAGTCCAAAAGTCTCTTCTTTACATCTGTGTCTCTTTTGCTGTCTCACATACAGGGTTATCACTACCATCTTTCTATATCCCATATATATGTGTTAGTATACTGTATTGGTGTTTTTCTTTCTGGCTTACTTCATTCTGTATAATAGGCTCCAGTTTCATCCACTTCATTAAAACTGATTCAAATATATTCTTTTTAAGGGCTGAGTAATACTCCATTGTGTATATGTACCACAGCTTTCTTATCCATTCATCTGCTGGTGGACATCTAGGATGCGTCTATGTCCTGACTATTATAAACAGTGCTGCAATGAACATTGGAGTACATGTGTCTCCTTTAATTCTGGTTTCCTGTGTGTATGCCCAGCAGTGGGATTGTTGGGTCATAAGGCAATTCTATTTGCAGTATTTTAAGGAATCTCCACACTGTTCTCCATAGTGGCTGTACTAGTTTGCATTCCCACCAACAGTGTAAGAGGGTTCCCTTTTCTCCACACCCTCTCCAGCATTTATTGCTTGTAGACTTTTGGATGGCAGTCATTCTGACTGGTGTGAAATGGTACCTCATTTTTGTCTTGATTCACATTTCTCTGATAATGAGTGATGTTGAGCATCTTTTCATGTGTTTGCTAGCCATCCATATGTCTTCTTTGGATAAATGTCTGTTTAGTTTTTTGTGGCTTTGGAGAGAACCTGAAGTCAGGCAGGTTGATCCTCCAGTTCCATTCTTCTTTCTCAAGATTGCTTTGGCTATTCGAGATTTCTTGTATTTCCATACAAATTGTGGAATTTTTGTTCTAGCTCTGTGAAAAATACTGTTGATAGCTTGATAGGGATTGCATTGAATCTGTAGATTGCTTTGGGTAGTATACTCATTTTCACTATTTTGATTCTTCCGATCCACGAACATGGTATATTTCTCCATCTATTAGTGTCCTCTTTGATTTCTTTCATCAGTGTTTTATAGTTTTTGATATATAGGTCTTTAGTTTCTTTAGGTAGATATATTCCCAAGTATTTTATTCTTTTCGTTGCAATGGTGAATGGTCTTGTGTCCTTAATTTATTTTTCTACTTTCTCATTATTAGTGTATAGGAATGCAAGGGATTTCTGTGTGTTGATTTTATATCATACAACTTTACTATATTCATTGATTAGCTCTAATAATTTTCTGATGGAGTCTTTAGGGTTTTCTATGTAGAGGATCATGTCATCTGCAAACAGTGAGAATTTTACTTCTTCTTTTCCAATTTGTATTCCTTTTATTTCTTTTTCTACTCTGATTGCTGTGGCCAACACTTCCAGAACTATGTTGAATAGTAGTGGTGAAAGTGGGAACCCTTGTCTTGTTCCTGGCTTTAAGGGAAATGCTTTCAATTTTTCACCATTGAGCATAATGTTTCCCGTGGGTTTGTCATATATAGCTTTTATTATGTTGAGGAATGTTCCTTCTAGTCCTGCTTTCTGGAGAGTTTTTATCATAAATGGATGTTGAATTTTGTCAAAGGCTTTCTCTGCATCTACTGAGATAATCATATGGCTTTTATTTTTCAGTTTGTTAATGTGGTGAATTACATTGATTGATTTGCGGATATTGAAGAATCTTTACATCCCTGGGATAAAGCTCACTTGGTCATGGTGTATGATCTTTTTAATGTGTTGCTGGATTCTGATTGCTACAACTTTGTTAAGGATTTTTTCATCTATATTCATCAGTGATATCGGCCTGTAGTTTTCTTTTCTTGTAGAATCTTTGTCAGATTTTGGTATTAGGGTGATGGTGGCCTCATAGAATGAGTTTGGAAGTTTACCTTCCTCTGCAATTTTCTGGAAGAGTTTGAGTAGGATAGGTGTTAGCTCTTCTTGAAATTTTTGGTAGAATTCAGCTGTGAAGCTGTCTGGACCCTGAGCTTTTTGTTTGCTGAAAGATTTCTGATTACAGTTTCAATTTCTGTGCTTGTGACGGGTCTGTTAATATTTTCTATTTCTTCCTGATTCAGTTTTGGAAAGTTGTACTTTTCTAAGAATTTGTTCATTTCTTCCTCGGTGTCCGTTTTATTGGCATATAATTGCTGGTAGTAGTCTCTTATGATACTTAGTATTTCTGTGTTGTCTGTTGTGATCTCTTCACTTTCATTTCTAATTTTATTGATCTGATTTTTCTCTGTTTGTTTCTTGATGAGTCTGGTAATGATTTGTCAATTTTTTTATCCTTTCAAAGAAACAGCTTTTTGCTTTGTTGATTTTTGCTATAGTCTCTTTTGTTTCTTTTGCATTTATTTCTGCCCTAATTTTTAAGATTTCTTTCCTTTTACTAACCCTGGAGTTCTCCATTTCTTCCTTTTCTAGTTGCTTTAGGTGTAGAGTTAGGTTATTTATTTGACTTTTTTCTTGTTTCTTGAGGTATGCCTGTATTGCTATGAACTTTCTCCTTTTATAGTGCTTTTTATAATGTCCCACAGGTTTTGGGTTGTTGTGTTTTCATTTTCATTCATTTCTATGCATATTTTGATTTCTTTTTGATTTCTTCTGTGATTTGTTGGTTATTCAGAAACGTGTTGTTCATCCTCCATATGTTGGAATTTGCAGTAGTTCTTCTCTTGTATTTGAGATCTAATCTTACTGCATTGTGGTCAGAAAAGATGCTTGGAATGATTTCATTTTTTTTTTAATTTATCAAGGCTAGATTTATGGCCCAGGATGTGATCTATCCTGGAGAAGGTTCCATGAGCACTTGAGAGAAAGGTGAAATTCATTGTTTTAGGGTGAAGTGTCCTATACATATCAATTAGGTCCAACTGGTCTATTGTATAATTTAAAGTGTGTGTTTCTTTGTTAATTTTCTGTTTAGTTGATCTGTCCATAGATGTGAGTGGGGTATTAAAGTCTCCCACTATTATTGTGTTATTGTTAATTTCCCCTTTCATACTTGTTAGCATTTATTTGTCTTACATATTGCGGTGCTCCTATGTTGGGTTCATATATATTTATAATTGTTATCTCTTCTTCTTGGATTGATCCTTTGATCATTATGTAGTGGCCTTCTTTGTCTCTTTTCACAGCCTTTGTTTAAAGTCTGTTTTATCTGATATGAGTGTAGCTACTCCTGCTTTCTTTTGGTTTTTATTTGCATGAAATATCTTTTTCCAGCCCTTCACTTTCTGTATGTATGTGTCCCTTGTTTTGAGGTGGGTCTCTTGTAGACAACATATATAGGGGTCTTGTTTTTGTATCCATTCAGCCAGTCTTTGTCTTTTGGTTAGGGCATTCAACCCATTTACATTTAAGATAATTATTGATAAGTATGATCCCATTGCCATTTACTTTATTGTTTGGGGTTCAGGTTTACACACCCTTTTTGTGTTTCGTCTAGAGAATATCCTTTAGCAACTGTTGGAGAGCTGGTTTGGTGGTGCTGAATTCTGTCAGCTTTTGCTTCTCTGTAAGCTTTTGATTTCTCCTTCATATTTGAATGAGATCCTTGCTGGGCACAGTAATCTGAGCTATAGGTTATTTTCTTTCATCACTTTAACTATGTCTTGCCATTCCCTCCTGGCCTGAAGAGTTTCTCTTGAAAGATCAGCTGTTATCCTTATGGGAATCCTTTTGTGTGTTATTTGTTGTTTTTCCCTTGCTGCTTTTAATATTTATTCTTTATGTTTGATCTTTGTTAATTTGATTATAATGTGTCTTGGGGTGTTTTGCCTTGGGTTTATCCTGTTTGGGACTCTTCGGGTTTCTTGGACTTAGGTGATTATTTCCTTCCCCATTTTAGGGAAGTTTTCAACTATTATCTCCTTAAGTATTTTTTCATGGTCTTTCTTTTGTCTTCTTCTTCTGGGACTCCTATAATTCGACTGTTGGAGCATTTCATATTGTCCTGGAGGTCTCTGAGATTGTCTTTATTTCTTTTAATTCATTTTTCTTTTTTACTCTCTGATTCATTTATTTCTACCATTCTATCTTATATTTCACTAATCCTATCTTCTGTCTCTGTTATTCTACTACTTGTTGCCTCCAGAGTGTTTCTGATCTCATTCATTTCATTATTCACTATTTATTGACTCTTTTATTTCTTCTAGGTCCTTGTCAAACCTCTCTTGCAGCTTCTCAATCCTTGTCTCCAGACTATTTATCTGTGATTCCGTTTTGATTTCAAGATTTTGGATCATTTTCATTATCATTATTTGGAATTCTTTATCAGGTAGATTCCCTGTCTTTTCCTCTTCTGTTTGGTTTGGTTGGCATTTATCCCGTTCCTTTACCTGCTGCATATTCCTCTGTCTCTTCATCTTGGTTATATTACTGTGTTTATATTACTTTCAATATTCTGGCAGTTTGTGGAGTTTTCTTTATTATGGAGTTTCCTTGCTGTGAATGGTATTGTATCAATGGCTTGTCAAGTTTTATTCGCTAGGGAAGCTTGTGTAGGAGTTCTAGTGACTGGTGCCTGATTTCTTCTCTCTGGAGTGCAATGAAGTGTTCCGTAATGAGTTATGAAATGTCACTGGTTTTGGAGTAACTTGAGCTGCCTGTATATTGAAGCTCAGGGGTGTGTTCCTGTGTTGCTGTAGAATTTGTGTGGTAAGTCTTGCTCTGGAACTTGTTGGCCCTTGGGTGGTTCTTGGTTTCAGTGTAGATATGGAGGCATTTGATAAGCTCCTATCAATTAATGTTCCTTGGATTCAGGAGTTCTCTGATGTTCTCAGGATTTGGACTTAAGCCTCCTGCTTCTGGTTTTCAGTTTTATTTTTACAGTAGCCTCAAGCCTTCTCCATCTATATACCACTGATGATAAAACATCTAGGTTAAAGATGAAAAGTTTCTCCACATTGAGGCACACCCAGAGAGGTTCACTGAGTTACATGGAGAAGGGAGGAGGGAGGAGGGAGTTAGAGGTGACTGGAATGAGATGAGGTGGGATCAGAAGAGGAGAGAGCAAGCTAGCCAGTAATCACTTCCTAATGTGCTCTCCCCTGTCTCAACCACTCAGAGATGTTCATGGAGTTATACAGAGAGGAGGAGAGGGAGGAAGGAGACAGAGGTGGCCAGGAGGGTAAAAGAGGGAAATGAAAAGGAGAGACAGATCCAGCCAGTAAACAGTTCCCTAAGTGTTCTCCACTGCTGGAACACACAGAGATTCAGAGTTGGGTAGAGAAGAGAAGGGGGAGGGAGGAGACAGAGACAACCTGGTGGAGAAAAAGGAGAGTCCAAAGGAGGAGAGAGCGGTTAAGCCAGTAATCTTGCTCTCAAGTAAAAATGGGTACTGAAGATTGGGTTTCTAAAGGTACAAAATTGATAACAAATACCAAAAAACAAAGATTAAAAATCTAGAGTAGAGGTTGTATTTTCAAAAATACAATATTAAAGAGAAGAAGAAAAAGAAAGAAAAAAGTCACAATAATTATTAAAACAATGACAACAACCACAAAATATATATATATATGACATTTGCTTTAAGAACCTAAAAATTAAAAAAATGTTAAAATTTAAAAAAGAGAAGAAGAAAAAGAAAATAAGAAAAACCAAAACAAAAAATGAATTATTGTAAAAATAGTAAAGGTATATGTGGGACTTTCTCTGGTGTTGTTGTGGGCAGTGGGGGGTCAGTTCATTTTAGGATAGTTCCTTGGTCTGGTTTATATTTCTTAAGATCTATACTTCCCTCTGTTTTAGCTTCTTCTGTTTGCAGGTCTCTTCAGTGTCTGTTTTCTGCCCTGACACAGAGGGGACGGTGGTGGACAATTTTTTTTTTTTTTTTTTTTTTTTTATGGCTCGCTTGTTCAGTCGTGCTGTGGGGAAGGAGGGATGCTGCAAATAAATAATATTGTCATGTGCTCGTGGTGTCTCAGCCTTGCTGGGCCTGCCCCTGCTCATGGTGCACACCCCTCAGGCTCTAGGTTGCTCTGCCAGGAGCTGTCTGAGGCTGGCCCTGGGTTGCATGCACCTCCCCCAGTCTAAACCGCTCAAGCTCAGGCACTCAGGTAGTCCTCAGAGGCAGAGACTCGGTTGGGCCTGCGTTTTGTGCCCTTCCCAGGTCCGAGCAGCTCGAGTGTTTGGCGAGTGCAGTCACTGCGACTTATTGCCTTTCCTGTCCCTGCTGCTCAGTTTTCTGGGTGTACAACTGGTGCCCCTTCTTAGGCAGATGGTGACTGTCCAGAACCCCAAGAAGTCTTAGTTAGCAAAGAAGCTTGCTTGCAGTTTGGAAGTTAATGTTTCTCTGGGGCTGCAATTGCCCCCTTCCGGCCCTTTCGGCTCTGGCTGCCTGTCACTGGAGGGGGATGGTCTGCAGCTGGCTAATTCTGTTCCATCCTTTGCTCTGTGTGCAGTCCTGGTGGTGTCTTATGTTAGAGCTTTTCACGTGGTAGCTATCCCACAGTCTGGTTTGCTAGCCCAGGTTAGTTTGCTCTGGTTACCCTCAGGGCATTCCAGCCCGATATTTAAAAAGCACTGCAGCCCGCACTTCCCTGCCCAGCCCTCGCTTGCTACTGGCGGATGCAGGCATCTGCACTGCTTCTCTGCTGGGGGAGTTACTGTTGGGCTTGTTAATCTGTTGGTTTTAATTATTTATTTATTTTCCCTCCCTGTTATGTTGCCCTCTGTGCTTCTAAGGCTCGCCACAGACCGACAGCGAGTGTGTTTCCTGGTATTTGGAAACTTCTCTCTTTTTTAAGACTCCCTTCCCAGGATGGAGCTCCCTCCCTACCTCTTTTGTCTCTTTTTCTATATTTTATTTTTTTTCCTACCTGTTTTTGAAGACAATGATCTGCTTTTCTGGGTGCCTGATGTTCTCTACCAGCATACAGAGTTGTTTTGTGAAGTTTACTCAGCGTTGAAATGTTCTTTTGATGAATCTGTGAGGGAGAAAGTGGTCTCCCCATCCTATTCCTCCACCATCTTAGGACCACCCTCTGTCTTTGCTTTTTAATATGCTGTCTAGGTTGGTCATAGCTTATCTTCTAAGGAGCAAGTGTCTTTAAATTTCATGGCTTCAGTCTCCATCTGTAGTGATTTTGGAGCCCAAGAAAATAAAGTCTTTCATTGTTTCCCTTATTTCTCCATCTATTTGCCATGAAGTGATGGGACTGGATGCCATGATCTTAGTTTTTGAATGCTGAGTTTCAAGCCAGCTTTTTCAGTCTTGTTCTTTCCCTTTTATCAAGAGGCTTTTTCCCCCTCTTCACTTTCATAATGGTGATGTCATCTGCATATCTGATTTTTTTATATATCTCCTGACAGTCTTGATACCAGCTTGTACTTCATCCAACAGGGCATTTCACATGATGTACTCTGCATAGAAGTTAAATAAGCAGGGTGACAGTATACATCCTTGACATTCTCCTTTCCCGATTTGGAACCAGTCTGTTGTTCCATATCCAGTTCTAACTGCTGCTTCTTGACCTGCATTCAGATTTCTCAGGAGGCAGGTAAGGTGGTCTGATATTCTCATCTCTTGAAGAATATTCAGCAGTTTTGTTGTGAATCACACAGTCAAAGGCTTTTGCATAATCAATAAAGCAGAAGTAGATGTTTTTGTAGAACTATTTTGCTTTTTCAATGATCCAACAGATGTTGGCAATTTGATATCAATTTGATCTCAATTTACTACACCAAAGCCTTAGTGTAGATTCTTAAAAGAAAATGATACAAAAACATAACAGTAAAACATATAAAGTTTCTAAAGTAAAAACTGAATATATATATATATATATATATGTTTCTCTGGTGTTTCACTTGGTAAAGAATTTGTCTCCAATGCAGAAGACTTGAGTTGATCACTGTGTTTGAAAGATCCTCTGCAGAAGGGAATGGCTACCCATGCTGGTATTCTTGCCTAGAGAATTTAAGAACAGAACAGCCTGGTGGGCTACAGACAATGGGGTAGCAAAGCGTCAGCCACAACTAAGCAATTTTCTTTTTCATATGCGTAAATATGCTATTTACATATATATTTGGTTTAAATATGTGTGTTAGTGGCTCAGCTGAGCTAGCAGGGACGCCGCCTTGAATACATGTGCATACATATTTAATCTAGCATATTTAGTGTACCTCTACTATATTTCTGTATACACAGTGTCCCATTTATTCTTAGAAGTGTGCTCTTGGAACAGTAGCCACACTGTACTGAGGACAGTTCCTTCCTCTGTTCAAACACTATCCTTTTAGTTGTTATTAACATAACACTGGCTTGTTTTTTTCTAGAAATAACCACCTAAGCAAAGGCAAATTCTTATTTTTCAAAGGAGCAGGGAAAAAGATATTTTTACTAATTAGATAAAATATCAGACAAGGGTTTTGGAGGATATCGACAGCTGTTCTCCCATCTTCTGAAATGCAGAGAGGTGACTAACAATCAGAAAGCTGCAAAAAGAGAAATAAGTAGTCACAAGCTACATCAGATTTGAGTTTTCCATAAAATTCACTTATAAAATCAAATATTTTCCATAGTTAGGTGAGGTCACTGTTTCTGAATTGCCACTATTACTCATAGCCATTAACAATATTTTTATAAGTCAATACAAGTTATACACTATCATCACCTCAATGCTGGAGATGCAGGTTGTATCCCTGAGTGAATAAAATCCCCTGGAAAAAGAAATGGCAACCCACTCTAGTATTCCTGCCTGGAGAATCCCATGGACAGAGGAGCCTGGTGGGCTACGGTCCACCGGATCAGAAAGAATGGACACGGCTGAGGAACTGCTGGCACTGCTACTACTATGAATGACCTGTCAGTTACGTGTAGTTCTATAAGTAACTTCTAAGCTATTAGTTGTCCTAAAACTAGAAAATTTACTTACCTTAAAACAATTCCAAAGCTATCCACTAACATATTACAAAACTGGGACATATTCTGATAGTTAAAGTGAGCTCAGCTGTCTACATTTTAATATAAAATTGGTGTATTTTTTGTGAATAAGTCTTTAACTTGAATATAACACACCTACATGACCGTTCAATATGTTAGGATATTTCAAATTGTCTCTGTGTGCATGCTAAAGTTGCTCAGTCATGTCTGACTCTTTGCAGCCCTATAGACTGTAGCCCGCTAGGCTCCTCTGTCCATGGGATTCTCCAGGCAAGAATGTTGTAGTGGGTTCCTATGCCCTCTTCCAGGGGATCTTCCCAACCCAGGGATCAAACTCACGTGTTTTTCATCTCCTGAATTAGCAGATGGATTCTTTACCACTAGCACCATCAAAGAAGCCCCAAAGTATCTCTAAGTTTTTTTGTTTGTTTGTTCATTTGTTTTTTTATGAAAATGCATACAAAAATTCTGAGTTCCAGATTTAAAAGCTGTATTAAGAATATGGAAAACTAAGCAAAAAATTGAGAAAAATATTCATTATTTTAATATATTTTACATATATATTTTTGTTGTTATTGTTCAGTCATTCAGTCATATTTGATTCTTTCAACCCAAAGGACTGCAGCACTCCAGGCTTCCCTGTTCTTTACCATGTCCCAGAGCTTACTCAAACTCATGTCCATTGAGTCAGTGATGCCATCCAACCATCTCATCCTTTGTTGTGGTTATCTGGGTTTACAATAGTTCTTCTGTGTATTCTTGCTACCGCTTCCTAATATCTTCTGCTTCTATTAGGTCCATACAATTTTTGTCCTTTATTGTGCCCATCTTTGCATGGTTCCCTTGGTATCTAATTTTCTTGAAGAGATCTCTAGTCCTTCCCATTCTATTGCTTTCCTCTATTTCTTTGCATTGTTCACTTAAGAAGACATTCCTATCTCTCCTTGCTATTTTCTGGAACTCTTCATTCAGATGGGTATATCTTTCCATCTTTCCATTACTTTTCACTTCTTTTCTCAGCTATTTATAAGGCCTCTTCAAACAACCATTTTGCCTTTTTTTCATTTTTTTTTTTGGGGGATGGTTTCGGTCACTGCCTCCTGTTCAATTCAGTTGATCAGTCATATTCAACTCTTTGCAATCCCAAGAATCACAGCACACCTGGCCTCCCTTTCCATCACCAATTCCCGAAGTTAACTCAAACTCATGTTCATCGAGTTGGTGGTGCGATCCAGCCATCTCATCCTCCATCATCGTCTTGTCCTCCTGCCCCCAATACCTCCCAGCATCAAAGTCTTTTCCAATGAGTCAACTCCACATGGGGTGGCCAAAGTACTGGAGTTTCAGCTTTAGCATCAGTCCTTCCAAAGAACACCCAGGGCAGATCTCCTTTAGAATGGACAGGTTGGATCTTCCTGCAGTCCAAGGGACTCTCAACAGTCTTCTCCAGCACCATGGTTCAAAAGCATCAATTTTTCGGCCCTCAGCTTTCTTCACAGTCCAATTCTCACATCCATACATGACCACTGGAAAAAACATAGCCTTGACTAAATGGACCTTTGTTGGCAAAGTAATATCTCTGCTTTTGAATATACTATCTAGGTTGGTCATAACTTTTCTTCCAAGGAGTAAGTGTCTTTTAATTTCATGGCTGCAGTCACCATCTGCAGTGATTTTGGAGCCCCAAAGATAAAGTCTGACACTTTCCCCATCTATTTGCCATGAAGTGATGGGACCGGATGCCATGATCTTCATTTTCTGAATGTTGAGCTTTAAGCCAACTTTTTCACTCTCCTCTTTCACTTTCATCAAGAGTCTTTTTAGTTCCTCTTCACTTTCTGCCATAAGGGTGGTGTCAATTGCATATCTGAGGTTATTGATATTTCTCCTGGCAATCTTGATTCCAGCTTGTGCTTCTTCCAGCCCAGCATTTCTCATGATGTACTCTGCATATAAGTTAAATAAACAGGGAGACAATATAAAGCCTTGATGTACTCCTTTTCCTATTTGGAACCAGTGTGTTGTTCCATGTCCAATTCTAACTGTTGTTTCCTGACCTGCATAGAGGTTTCTGAAGAGGCAGGTCAGGTGGTCTGGTATTCCCATCTCTTTCCAGAATTTTCCACAGTTTATTGTGATCCACATAGTCAAAGGCTTTGGCATAGTCAATAAAGCAAAAATAGATATTTTTCTGGAACTCTCTTGCTCTTTCCATGATCCAGTGGATGTTGGCAATTTGATCTTTGGTTCCTCTGCCTTTTCTAAAACTAGCTTGAACATCTGGAAGTTCATGGTTGACATATTGCTGGAGCCTGGCTTGGAGAATTTTGAGCATTACTTTACTAGCATGTTAGATGAGTGCAATTGAGCAGTATTTTGAGCATTCTTTGGCATTGCTTTTCCTTGGAATTAGAATGAAAACTGACATTTTCCAGTCCTGTGGCCACTGCTGAGTTTTCCAAATTTGCTGGCATCTTGAGTGCAGCACTTTCACAGCATCATCTTACAGGATTTGAAATAGCTCTACTGGAATTCCATCGCCTCCACTAGCTTTGTTCATAGTGATGCTTTCTAAGCACAGTTGACTTCACATTCCAGGATGTCTGCCTCTAGGTGAGTGATCATACCATCATAATTATCTTGATCATGAAGATCATTTTTGTATAGTTCTGTGTATTCTTGCCACCTCTTCTTAATATCTTCTGCTTCTGTTAGGTCCATACAATTTCTGAGCTTTATCGAGCCCATCTTTGCATGAAATGTTCCCTTGGTATCTGTAATTTTCTTGAAGAGATCTCTACTCTTTCCCATTTTGTTGTTTTCCTCTATTTCTTTGCATTGATCACTGAGGAAAGCTTTCTTATTTCTTCTTTCTTTTCTACAAAACTTTGTCCTTAGTTCTTCAGTGACTCTATCAGATATGACCCCTTGAATCTATTTGTCACTTCTACTGCATAATTCTAAGGGATTTCATTTAGGTCATACAAAGATGGCCTGGTGGTTTTCCCTACGTTCTTCAGTTTAACTCTGATTTTGGCAATAATGAGTTCATCATCTGAGCCACAGTCAGCTCCCAGTCTTGTTTTTGCTGACTGTGTAGCACCTCTCCATCTTTGGTTGCAAAGAATATAATCCATCTGATTTTGGTATTGACTATCTTGTGATGTCCATGTGTAGAGTCATCTCTTTTGTTGTAGGAAGAAAGTTTTTGCTATGATCAGCGTGTTCTTTTGCAAATCTCTTTTAGATCTGTCCTGCTTTGTTTTGTACCTGAAGGCCAAATTTGCCTGTTATTCCAGATATCTCTTGACTTCCTACTTTTGTATTCCAGTCTCCTGTGATGAAAAGGACATTTTCTTTTCTTTTTCTTTTTTTAAGTTTCCAGAAGATCTTGTAGGTCTTCATCGAACCATTCAACTTCAGCTTCTTCAGTATTAGTGGTTGGGACATAGACTTGGATTATTGTAATATTGAATGGCTTGCCTTGGAAATGAACCAAGAGCATTCTGTCATTTTTGAGATTGTACCCCAAGTACTGCATTTTGGACTCTTTTGTTGACTATGAGAGCTACTTTCTTTCTTCTAAAGGATTCTTGCCCACAGTCATAGATACCATGGTCACATGAATTAAATTCACCCATTCCTCTCCATTTTAGTTCACTGATTCCGAAAACATTGATGTAAAATGTCACTGTTCAGTGTTTTTAATATTAAATTTTAAGCCAGCTTTTCACTCTCCTCTTTCATCCTCATCAAGAGGCTCTTTAATTCCACTTTGTTTTCTGCCATTAATGTGGTTTAATCTGCATATGTGAGGCTGTTGGTATTTTTCCCAGAAATCTTGATTTCAACTTGTAACTCATCCAGCCTGGCATTTCGCATGATGTGCTCTGCATGTAAGTTAAATAAACAGGTGACAATAAACTGACTTGTTATACTCTTTTCTCAATTTTGAACCAGTGTGTTGTTCCATGTAGTGTTTTAACTATTTCTTCTTGACCTTCATACAAGTTTCTCAAGAGACAGTTAAGAAGGTCTAGTATTGCCATCACTCTAAGAGTTTTCCACATATGTTATGATTCCTAGGCTTCCCTGATAGCTCAGTTGGTAAATAGAGTCTGCCAACAATGCAGGAGACCCAGGTTTGATTCCTGGGTTGGGAAGATTTGCTGGAGAATGGATAGGCTACCCACTCTAGTATTCTTGGGCTTCCCTTGTGGCTCAGCTGGTAAAGAATCTGCCTGCAGTGTGAGAGATCTGAGTTTGATCCCTGGGTTAGGAAGATCCCCTGGAGAAGGGAAAGGCTACTCACTCCAGTATTCTGGCCTGGTGAACACTGTATAGTCCATGGACTGTATAGTCCATGGGGTCTCAAAGTGTCGGACACAACTGAGCGACTTTCACACTTTTCACATAGTCAAAGGCTTTAGTATAGTCATTGATACAGAGATAGATGCTTTTTGAAATTCCCTTGCTTTCTCTATGATCCAGCAAATGTTGGCAATTTGATCTGTTTCCTCTGCCTTTTCTATACCCAGCTTGAACATCTGGAAGTTCTCAGTTCATGTACTGTTGAAACCTAGCTTGAAGGATTTTGAGCATAACCTTACCAGCATGAGAGATGGGGGCAATTGTCTGATAATGAGAGGGTAACAGGTAGGAAGGTCAGAGGTAACCACGTGGCAGGAGGAAATAAACTGCAAGTAGCAGATGTTGTTTTCTGTTTCTTTCTTTTTTGTCTTTTTCCTTCTCTACACAAAATTAAAAGAGTCTTCTTTTAATTATGTGTTGAGTACACCTGGTTTTCCCTTCAGTTGACCAATGCGTTTTTCTTATGAAAATGTTTTTCTTAAGTTATTTTATTGAAGTTATGTATTTGCTTTGGGATTTGCCTTTCTTCAAAATGATTCCACCTAAGACTAACTTTTTCCTTTCTCAAACCTTGGACTAATAAAGGCTCAACAAACCAGTGTTCCTGTCAATTGTTTTATGGCCAGAGGATGATACACCTTGTGGCATTCTATCTCAAAAATGCATATTGTGGGAGAGGGGCCTGGTGAAACTCTCTCAGCCTTGAGGCGTTTTTCTTATATGATTAATAGCTTTCTAACAGACATAAAATACCTTGCTAAAAACTAGCAAGGGGGCCCTCTTTCTGTCCCCTTCTGATGTCTATATCAGAAGCTTACTCTACCTATGTTATACTTTAATAAAGATTTGATACACAAAAAGCTCCAAGTAGTCAAGCCTCATCTCTGGCCTTGGATCAAAATCCTCTCCTCTGGAGGTCACAGATCTGTAACATGTGACTCACAGCAGCAACTGTTTAGTATTTGAACATTGTTTAGTACTACAGTTCTTGGGAACTGAGATGAAGATTGAACTTTTTCAGTCCTTTGTCCACTGCTGGGTTTTCCAAATTTGCTGGCATATTGCATACAACACTTTAAAAACATCATTTCTTAGGATTTTAAATAGGTCTGCTGGAATTCAATCACCTCCACTAGCTTTATTGATAGCAATCCTTCCTAAGGTCCACTTGACTTCACCATCCAGAATGTCTGGCTCTTGATGAGTGACCACACCATCGTGATTACCTGGGTCTTTAAGATATTTTCTTTTTTTTCCCCAGTATTTATTTGTTTATTTATTTTTAATTTATTTTATTTTATTTTTATTTTTTAAATTATTAAATTTATTTATTTTTTAAATTACAATACTATATTTGTTTTGCCATACATTGACACGAATCAGCCATAGGTAAACACAATCTCCCAATGCCGAAGCCCCCTCCCACAGTTCTTTCATGTATTTTCGACATCTCTTCTTGATCTCTTTTGCCTCTATTAAATTTTTACCATTTCTGTCCTTTATTTTATCCATCTTCGGAAAAAATGTTCCTTTGATATTTCCAGTTTTCTTGAGGTGGTCTCTAGTCTTTCCTCTTCTGTTGTTTTCCTGTTTCTTTGCATTGTTCATTGAAGAAGGCCTCAGATGACCATCATATCAACTCCTGTGGGCAAGAATCCCTTAGAAGAAATGGAGTAGCCCTCATAGTCAACAACAAAGTAGGAAATGCAGTGGTTGGGTGCAGTCTCAAAAATGACAGAATGATCTCTGTTCATTTCCAAGGCAAACCATTCACTATCACAGTAATCCAAGTCTATGTCCCAACCAGTAATGCTGAAGAAGCTGAAACTGAATGGTTCTATGAAGATCTACAAGACCTTCTAGAACTACACTCCCCCAAATATATATATATGTCCTTTTCATTATAGCAGACTGGAATGCAAAAGAAGGAAGTTAAAAGATACCTGGAATAACAGGCAACTTTGGCCTTAGAGTACAGAATGAAGCAGGGCAAAGGCTAACAGAGTTTTGTTAAGAGAATGCATTGGTCATAGCAAACACCCTCTTCCAACAACACAAAAGACTCTACACATGGACATCACCAGATGGTCAATACTGGAATCAGATTGATTGTACTCTTTGCAGTCAAAGATGGAGAAGCTCTATACAGTCAGCCAAAACAAGACTGGGGGCTCACTGTGGCTCAGATCCTGAACACCTTAATGCCAAATTCAGACTTGAAAAAAGTAGGGAAAGCCACTAGACCATTCAGGTATGACCTAAATCAAATCCCTTACGATTGTACAGTGGAAGTGACAAATAGATTCAAAGGATTAGATCTGATTGAGGGCCTAAAGACATTGTGCAGGAGGAAGTGATCAAGACCATTCCCAAGAAAAAGAAGTGCAAAAAATCAAAATGGTTGTCTGAGGAGGACTTAAACAAGTTGAGAAAAAAGAAAAGTGAAAGGCAAAGGAGAAAAGGAGATATACCCATTTGAGTGCAGAGTTCCAAAGAAAAGCAAGACAAAATAAAAAAGACTTCCTCAGTGATCAGTGCAAAGAAATAGAGGAAAACAATAGAATGGGAAAGACTAGAGATTGTTTCAAGGAAGTTAGAGATACCAAGGGAACATTTCATGCAAAGATGGGCACAATAAAGGACAGAAATGGCATGGACCTAACAGAAGCAGAAGATATTAAGAAGAGGTAGCAAGACTACACAGAAGGGTTAGACAAAAAAGATCTTCATGACCCAGATAACCAGGATGGTCTGATCACTCACCTAGAGCCAGACATCCTATAATGCAAAGTCAAGTGGGCCTTAGGAAGCATCACTACAAACAAAGCTAGTGGAGGTGATGGAATTCCAGTCGAACTATTTGAAATCCAGAAAATGATGCTGTGAAAGTGCTGTACTCAATATGCCAGCAAATTTGGAAAACTCAGAAGTGGCCACAGGAATGGAAAAGGTCAGTTTTCATCCCAATCCCAAAGAAAAGCAATGCCAAATACTGCACAATTGCACTCATCTCACACGCTAGCAAACTAATGCTCAAAATTCTCCAAACCAGGCTTCAACAGTCCATGAACTATAACTTCCAGATGCTCAAGCTGGATTTAGAAAAGGCAGAGGACCAGAGATCAAACTGCCAACATCCATTGGATCACAGAAAAAGCAAGTGTTCCAGAAAAACATCTACTTCTGCTTTATTGACTATGTAAAAGCCTTTGACTGTGTGGATCAGAACAAAATGTGGGACATTCGCAAGATGGGAATACCAAATCATCTTACCTGTCTCCTGAGAAATCTGTGTGTAGGTCAGGAAGCCTCAGTTAGAACTGGACAGGGAACAACAGATTGTTTCCAAACAACAGATTGTTCCCTGCTTATTTAACTTATATGCAGACTACATCATGCAAAATGCCATGCTGGATGAAGCACAAGCTAGAATCAAGATTCCTGGGAAAAATATCAATAACCTCAGATATGCAGATGACACAATCCCTATGGCAGAAAATAAAGAAGAACTATAGAGCCTCTTGATGAAAAGTGGGCCTAAAACTCAACATTTGGAAAACTAAGATCATAGCATCTGGTCCCATCACTTCATGGCAAATAGATGGGGAAACAATGGAAACAGTAAGATAATTCATTTTGGGGTCTCCAAAAGCACTGCAGATGGTGACTGCAGCCATAAAATCAGAAGGTGCTTCCTCCTCAGAAGAAAAGCTATGACCAACCTTGACCACATATTAAAAAGCAGAGACATTACTTTACCAACAAATGTCCATCTAGTCAAGGCTCTGGTTTTACCAGTGGTCATGTATGGATGTGAGAGTTGGACTGTGAAGAAGGCTGAGCACCAAAGAATTGATGTTTTTGAACTGTGGTGTTGGAGAAGACTCTTGAGAGTCCCTTGGACTGCAAGAAGATCCAACCAGTCCATCTTGAAGGAAATCAGTCCTGAATATTCATTGGAAGGACTGATGCTAAAGCTGAAGCTCCAATACTTTGGCCACCTGATGTGAAAAACTGCCTTACTGGCAAAGACCCTGATGCTGGGAAAGATTGAAGGTGGGAGGAGAGGGGAGGACAGAAGATGAGATGATTGGATGGCATCACTGACTCTATGGATATGAATTTGAGTAGGCTTCAGGAGTTGGTCTTGGGAAGGGAAGCCTGGCATGCTGCAGTCCATGGGGTTACAAAATGTCAGACAAGACTGAGTGACTGAACTGAACTGATTTTATATATATTTTCTTTTGTTCATAAATATTTTCATTTGCTTAATACATTTGATGAAATACTTACGCACAGTATTTGTAATATGCTTCTTCAAATCTGTGAGAAAATGACATTTAACAGAAAAATATGCAGTATATTTAAATGGAGACTTAGCAAAGGGAGATATGTAAATAAATATATCGATCAATTTTTGTAAACTTAAGCATGACACATATCAAGGAAAAAAAAAAAATTAACAATGTTTTGCAAGTCCCCTTCATATTCCCTCATAATTACCACCTTTGGGAACCACCATAGTTTCAGTTATGACCATGATGGAGATTATTCCTTTTATCTAAATATTATAGGCAGCATGTAGTCTTCAGCATCTTCTTCCTTGCATCTAGCATCATGTTTGTGAGATTCATTCATGTTGCTACTTATATCACTGTGTGTGGTTTTCCTTTGCTATGTTGAATTTCATTGTTTGACTATCTTCTGATGAATTCTTCCCATTTAATAGTTGCTGGCATTTGAGCTGCTATCAAGTATAACTCTTGAAAGCAGCATTGCCATGCTACTTGTGTATGTATGACATATTTGTGTATGCTTTTTGGTACAGGGATGTATGTGTGACTCTAAGGGCCTCTCCAAGGAGGGAGACTGCTGCATCACAGCACACAACAGCTAGTACGAAGAGGTTTAATAGATGTTGCCAGAAGTTTCCCAACAGGTGTTTTACCAATTTAATTTCTCACCAGAAATGTGTGAATGATCCAGTTGTTCCATCATTACTAATATTTAGTATTGTTCAGCTGTTTTCTCTCCATATTCTGGTGGGTGCTTACAGTAACTTCATTATTGTTTCATTTTGCCTGTCCTTGATAACTGATGACATTGAACACTTTCCCTAGGTTTATGCCCATAGACTATATTCTTTTGTTTAGTAGCTATTCACGTCTTTTGCTCATTTTTTCATTGACTTTTCTTTTTCTTACAGAGTTGAAGATGCTATTTTATGTATGAACACTTGTCAAATATGTATTTCCAAACATCTTCTCTCAATATGTTGCTTGCCTTTCCATTCTCTTGATATTGTTTTAAGTCTACCTGTAAATGTTGTGTACATTTAAAATTTACTAAAGAAAGATTCACATGTGTCATAGCACCTAGAGTGACTTCAAAATAACCATTTTAATTAATTTTATTAAAAATTAAAACCAATTATAAGGCAAATAAAATACTCCAAAATTATTTGAAAAATAATAATTGAAAATTTCACTAATCTAGTATGCTACAAATTTATTTCTTCCTCAATTTTGTGACATTTATAACTTCTTAAGTATTATTTTCTTGATTAGAGAAAATGTGTTTTTATAGTCTTACCCATTTTCCCCAAGGTGCTTTCTTTTTTTTTGAATTGAGCACATTAAGAAGGATTACATGTGTTAAGAAGTCCATTTTATATGACACACATGAGGAGAGAAAAGAGTCTCTTGGCAAAGGCAGGATATTATTGCATAAGCATTCTAACTCTAGGGGAGCCATTAAGTGTAGTATAAGTTAAACTTATATTTGTTGCTTTCCGTTTTTCTAGTAAACAAATACATATGGGGACATAGATTTCAACCTTGAATTTAATTTTCTATATGGAAATCCTGAGCATTTTACCTATCTCCTTATAATAGGTAATAAATCATATTTCTGAAGTATCCTTATTGTAAACTCTTCGGGACATATGTGAACTAGTCATAGTTTGCTAGTTATAAATAATTATAAGTAGTCATAAGTTACTGATTTGGTCTTATTATTTAAATTAATCCCCATGTATGACTACTGGAAGTACATCAGTTTACCCACTCTAATTAGTCCTACTACATAGTTGTGGATTTTTGATACCCTTGCCAGTAGTCTGACTCAGTGGTGTATTACCCAGCAATAAGAAATAGTAATCTATGACTTAAAATTAAAAATAATTTATCATAATTTTATAACCATAAAATTGAGAAACATTTTAATTTCACCACTTAAATTTTATATTATTTTGAAAAAATACCACTTTGCTTTTTATTATATATTGTTTGTTTCTACCACTTAATTTTACATTGGTAAGCTGATTAACAGACTGAACTGGCTCTCATTTCATTATTTTCACTGCAACTCTGGAAAAAAAAATTTGTCTTGTTAAACTATTTTATTAAATCAGATGTGCATTTGACTGTTGCTCAAATACCTTTGACTCTTTCCTAAATATCAGACATCTAACAGTGACATCTTTAAACAGCCTAGTGTAAGCTCAGGTTTAGAAACTTCATAATATTATTTCCAGAAGATTAAATTAATTACAAAAGTTTTATTAAGGTGGTAATAAAAAACTGTGAATATATTAAAAGTTCTTTGACTCTCATAGTTCTTCAGTACCATAACTGTTATTTTTAGTGCTATTTTTATTTTATTATGGCTAACAAATGGACCCTTATACAATTAAAGTATTAAAAGGTAACTATATTGTGATGATTTTCATCTGTCTAATTAGTGATATTCTAATTTACAAAATGATACACATTATTTTAGCATCTTTAAGACCACTCATATTTTCCTGTATTTTTTGTTTTGTTTTGTTTTGTTTTCACTGTGTTTTTTTAAAGATTTCTTCTTACTTTACTAGAGCATAATAATGATATAATGTATTTCACATATTTAAAATATAAAAATTGATAAATCTAAATATATACACACACACACCCCTATGAAAACATTATCAAGTGTATGCATGTATAGGATTGTTATGTTGTTGTGAATTGAACCTTGTTACTATGAAATGACCTTTGTTATCCCTGGTGACATTCTTTTTTCTGATAATCTACTTTGTCTTTTATTAATATAGCAACTACAACATATTTTTTATTAGCAATAGCTCAATATATATTTATCCACAAATTTTCCTTTAATCAACTTAATGTGTGTTTATATTTAATTTGGTTACAGTTTGTGTTCATTTTTTTGTTTTGTTTAGTGCAAACTGTCCATTTTGTATTGCTGTTTCATCAGTCCACATTGGGAGTCTTTATTGTGTTTCTCTTTTCTTCTTCTCCTGCCTTCTCTGGAATTGAGTATTTTTATGACTTCATTTAGTAGTCTTACTCTTGAGGCAGTCTGAGCACAGGTTGGAAAAGAATATCCAGACATAGAGCATTTCAAAAGGGAGTGAGTTTAAGGGAAAAGAACAGAGATAAAGTGGGCACTATGAGCTCTGTGGACCGACCTCCTCACAGACTAGGGAAAGACTTCAGTTTTCGTGAGTTGATAGACAATTTTGATAGCCTCAAGAAACAAAGAAAATTCCTGTTGGGAAGTTGGCATTAGGTGATTGGGGCACTATCAGGTGCTTACTGGAGTGGGTATCTTTGCTTAACTGGGAGTCAGAAAACTTGTTCACGATGACTAAGGGGCTTTTGGCAAGGTTACCAAGGGGCTCAGTCAGCTTCAGAGGTGACCTTGGTTCCGGGCTCTGCTTCTATGGCCTTGATCCAAGGCCTTGCACCTGTGGCCTTGGGGCAAGACTCAACATTTACTACTTCATCAGATGTTGCCCTCTGTTAGGGCTTTCGTATCACTTTGCATGTCATAGTATACAATTTATTATTAACTTACTGCACCATTTCACACCTGTGCTGCTGTTGTTCAGTTATTCAGTCGTATCCAACTCTGTGACCCCATGGACTGTAGCCTACCAGGTTCCTCTGTTCATGGAATTTTCCAGGCAAGAATACTGGAGTGCTTGCCATGTTCTTCTCTAGGAATCTGAAATAGTGTCCATTAATTTCCCTTCTCTTAGGGTTTAGGTGTTACTGTCATTCATTTTACTCTTCATGCATTATAGTAGTCCACAAAGCATACTGAATTAGTCTATACACATACATATGTGAATGAAAAATTTAAAAATTAAAGCAATATTGTATATTTATTTGTGCATTTAACTTATGGTGCTGTTTGATTAGATCTAATTTATATTTGGTATCATCGTTCCTCTTCTTGAAAGAATTTCTAGATTTCTTGCAATAAAGTTCTACTGATAATGACTTTTTCAACTTTCATCTGTCTTAAAAGTCTTTATTTTGCCTTCATTAAATTTTTTTTCCATAATAACTTTTGCCTTATAATTTTCATTAATGTCTAGTCTTTCATTCAGTGTCATTTCACTACTTTAGGATCCAATTCATCTTCCCACATTTCTTATATATTTTTTTTTTGTCTGCTGCTCTTTTCCAATCTTTCCTAGTCTATCTTTGCTTTGACATTTTAAAGAGTATCCATCCGTAATTTTGTAGAGTATCCCTCAGTTCAGGTTTGTCTGGTATTTTCTCATGACTAGGTGGAAACTATATATTTTGGACAAGAGCCCCATAAAGTAGAGTGCTCTTCTCAGTGTGTGATTTCAAGTGGTGTTTCATAGAAATATGACATTTACTGGATATATTAAAATAAATAGAACACTTGTTTAGAAAGCATCTGTTGGTTTTTTCTTCTGCAGATTTACTGTTTTTTTTTTATTTAATATATATCATGGAAGTATACTTAAAGTTTTGCAAATATTTTATTTCCTTCTAACTTTTACCTGCTAGTTTTAGTATCTACCATTAGGTCTTGCCTGCAAAGGTTATCACTGTGATGTTCTAATTATGACTTTTTGTTTTCCTCATCCCATCTATGTTTACTCAAGGTAAACTGGGACAATTCTCAAGGTCAAATTATCCTTTTTCCTCTTTCATTTATTCAGTTATTTATTTATATCAGTGCAGACTCATATATTTTGTTCTTTGAGTTATAATCAACTACTTTTTTTTTTTTTGATACAGTTATTCCACTTTTGACCTTTGAGAGTTTACCAACTTAACTCATTGTTCCTTCTAATATGCTGCCAAATTTTTAATTTAAATTTTTATAAATGAATAGTTTGTATTAATACATATTCAAATTTGCTATTTATATTCTCTAAAATAGCTAATCTACCTTAATTGTATTCAGTGAATTTTCATTTCAGACATTATAGTTTTCACCTCTTGAAATTTGATTTGAATCTTTATTGTATTTTCAGTGTCTCTACTTCTTGGGTTTAATCTCTCCTCTATCTTGAATATGTGGAATACAGACTTACAACTATGTTTATGTTCCTGTCTAACAACTTTTTTTTTAGATCTGTTTCAATTTACTGATATCTTCTTCATTGTTCCCCTGCTTCTTTCAATGCCTAGTAATCTTGTTGGATGCCAGAGCTTGTGAAATTTACCTTGTTTAGTGCTGGGTGTCTTTCCAACCCTATGGATATTCTTAAGCTTTTTTGTGTTTCAGTTAAGCTAATCTGAAACAGACTGACCCCTTTAAGACTTACTTTAAGCTCTGTCTGTGGCACTGTAGCAGCCTTTAGTTCAGTGCTAACTTGACCATACTTCTGAGTAAACCTTATGTTTACTCTACTAGATATCTGGTAAATCGTGAGGTTTTCTACTCTGGGTTATGGGACCATGATCAGCTTCTTTCTCTAAGTGTGCCCCTTCTGTGTGGAACTTTCCCTGGCTTCAGATAATTACCTACTAACCCACAGACCTGCAGGGCGAAGCACCCTCTCTTTCTCTCTGGCTGTCTCTTCTCCTGCTCACTTGAGAAATCCAGCTTCCTTGGCTTTCTTGAATGTCCAGCTCCATCTTCTTAACTCAGGAATATTCCAGGGCTCCATCTGGGTTGCTTTACTTGTGACAGCATGGGAACCCAAGTGAGTAAAACTGTGACAATTAAGGGTTCACTTCATAAAGGCCTTTCACTGAAGGATCTCTGGCCTGTGCTCCTTGAGGTTCAAAGCTAACTGTTCTTTCATATATTCCTTAGAACATGTCAGGTGCTTCAAGTGGGACAGTAAATGCAATCCCTGAATTTCAACTTGGCTCATCCTTAAATCATATTTTTAAATTTTGCACTTATTCAAATAAAAACATGTCTTTTAGAACAAATATACTAGTTATGTTTTATATTTCATGTATCTTCTAAAGTACTTTTGAACTGTAAAAACATTTTCTGTTTTCAATATGATTTTCAGAGATTCATGTATATTTATGAGGAAAATTTGGAAATAGTTTTAAAATGAAAGCTATATTTTGGAAAGAAGAGTAACACATGATGTTTCCTACTTTGGGAGGAGGGGCTTGATTATTGAGTTTCATAAACAAAAGTGAATGAAAACTATTGCACTACTCTCTTTGAGTTTCTTTTTAAAAATTTTAGTCTCATACCACATTAGAATAACAAAGAACCAATTAACTGTTCTTTATTTTTTCCTTACAGCCTGCATTTATCAATTCCTAACATTTTTACAGTGCAAAAATCTATATAGATAGTGGCACAAGTACTAGGAAGCAAGATTATTTGAAGCTGCAAATATTGAAATCACACTGTAGGAGATTTTCTTGTGTATATTCTTTATTTGGGACTTGCAATAAGATGTATAAGCCTATCCAAAACAACAGTACAATGATAAGCCATCAGAACATATAGAGCTGTGCATTTTCTCTGCACAGCAAACAGAGCAAGATACTTAAATCCAGCACTATGACCTTCAGTTATGTTCATATTTCTATGAAAAAGAGAAGGGCACAGTCTTCCTTCATTGTATAGATCATCTCTGTTTATCAGCTTTGATTCATATGTGACTTAATTCAAACCCACTGTAAAACTGAAATAATTTGAAATATCTGAAATAAAACAAATATTCTAAAATATTGTTAAATACTAATTGGAAAAGACCCTGATGCTGGGAGGGATTGGGGGCAGGAGGAGAAGGGGACAACAGAGAATGAGATGGCTGGATGGCATCACCAACTCAATGGACATGAGTTTGGGTAAACTCTGGGAGTTGATGATGGACAAGGCCTGGTGTGCTGTGATTCATGGGGTCGCAAAGAGCTGGACAGGACTGAGCAACTGAACTGAACTAAACTGAACTATGTTAAACTTTGTTGCTATTATTGACTGTGTGTCTGACCCTTTGTGACCTTTGTGACCCCATGGATTATAACCCTTCAGGCTTTTTTGTTCATGGAATTTTCCAGGGAAGAATACTGGAGTGGGTTGCCATTTCCTTCTGCAGGGGATCTCCCCAACCCAGAGATCGAACACCTGTCTCCTCATTGACAGACAGATTCTTTACTACAGAGCCACCTGGGAAACTCTGGGAAACCCTGATGTTAAACTACCAAAAATACTCCTTAGTGTACATTTGCAGAAAGCTACATAGAAATGCAAATGTCTATTGTATTTTATAATCCTCTAAGCAAGTTTATATGTATATCCATAGAAGCCAATATATTGATTAAAATTATTGTATAGAAATATTACTTATATTGATTTGTAGAATCAGTCAGTAATGATGTATTATTACATTTATGTCTCTTGGTGGAATCTGTATGGAATACTGAATTTTGACACTTGAAATAAAACATTTATATAACTGCTATTTAATAGCTATGTTTCTATTCCTTCTAATAGAATAATAAAAATAATTGGAGATTCTTCTTTTCTATAGTCTGCATAATCATTTAAACGCCATTTGCCATATATTCCATTTTGAAGAGCTTAGAAATATTGTAGGATTTAATAGAAAACTAATGAACTCTAAAAATTAGTGTTAATTTTACTTGCAGTGCTTCCAATTAGGTTTACAGGAATCTTTCATTAACCGTTCTGAATCTCTATGACCAAGCATATGTAATGGTTGGTAAATTTACTGAATTAGAATTCTAATCTAAACAGTGTATTTGATAATATCATCAAATTATCTTACAACTCTACAAAACCTTTTCTCAGAAGCCCAGAATGAAGTGATATGGCAAGCATTTTCAAGTAGACAGTTTGTATAGAGTCACCTCTAAGGAAAATTATACAGCATTCTTAGATTTGTTTCAGCATATTCAGTCTTTTTTTTTTAATGACCTCTCCTTGTATAGTACACTCTTGCTTTTTCCGCCTGAAGTGTTTTATTTTTTCCCCTCCCATTTCCTCTCTGTCAGAAATGGATATCATAAACTCCAGAAAATAACATTAGCCTTGAATACATCTTTCGGCACAATAAATAAGAATAGATAAAAGAAAGAAATACAGAGGTGAGAGAAGAAGAGATGAAAATTTTTCATCATTAAAAATCATTTCAGTTCTCAAGCAAAATGAAATGGCACTTTATTAAAACACCTTAAAATATCAGAACATCAGTAAAGGAGTATGTGTTCATAGTACTATGTAAGTTTCAATTTAGTTGATTTATCTATGAATTCCTTTTATTTAATCTTGCATTTTTAAAAAATAATCCAGTAAATGTTTTTGAGCATGGCCATGTGTAATGCCAGTAGAGGTGGCAAATCTATTTTTTAAAAGACTTTAATTATAAATTTCAAAGTCTGATAGTTACTTTCATGATCTCCTTGGATTGATAACTACTTCTGGGTCTTATTTTCAGTCACTTTATTAAAGCAGATTACCAAAAATTTTGTTATTGCTGTACTACTGCTTAAGTTGTTTAAAAGATTTTGCTTTTAAAAAGCAATGAAGTACTTACCAAAATGATGAATGATGTCACTTCTAAGGCTTTTTTGGAATGCCTTACAAAGTTAAACAACAGTCTTACTAAATCACATGTTGTGAAACAGTAATTTAAATAGTACCATATTTTATTTCGGGTCGCCCAAGTGGCTCAGTGGTAAAGAATACACCTGCCAATGCAGGAGACATGGGGGATGCGAGTTCAGTCCCTGGGTCAGGAAGATCCCCTGGAGGAGGGCATGGCCACTCACTCTAATATTCTTGCCTGGAGAATTCCATGGACAGAAGAGCATGGAAAGCTACAGTCAATGGTATTGCCAAGAGTTGGACACGAAAGAGCAACTAACACTTTTCATTTGCTTCCTTGTATAAACTTTAGAATCAGTTTCTTGGTATCTACAAGATAACTTCCTAGGATTTCACTGGGAGTGGCATTGACTGCGTAGATCAAGTTGGAAAGAACTGACATCTTGACAATTTTGATTCTTTCTGCTATAAACATGGAATTCTTTCCATTTAGCTAATTCTTTGATTTTATTTTTCAGAGTTTTATAGTTTTCCTCATATAGATCTTGTTCATACCTTATTAGATTTATACATCAGTTTTCACTTTTTGGAGTATTATTGAAAATAATACTATATTTTCAATTTCACTTGTTCATTGTTGCTATATGGAAAAGCAGTTGACTTTTTAATCTCACAATCTTCTGATAATTGTTAATTCCAGAGGTGTTTGTCCATTCTTTGGGATTTTCTACATGAATGATCATGTCATTTGTAAACAAAAACAATTTTATGGCCTCCATCTCAATTGGTATGCTTATTATTTCCTTTTCTTGACTTACTGTGTGACAATTACTTGCAGTAGGATGTTGAAAAGGAGTGATGAGAAGGGGACATCTTTGCCTTGTACCTGATCTTATAGGGAGATTGGAGTTTTTTAACTGTTGAGTGTGATGTTGGATAAATTTTTGTAGATAATCTTTATACTACTGGGAAGTTTTCTCTCTGTTCTTGGTATACTGACACTTTTAAGTCATGAATGAATGTTGATATTTGTCAAATATTTTTCTCCATCTATTGATATGACCATGTCTGTTTATGTGATGGATTATACTAATTGATTTTTGAATGTTTAACCAGCCTTGATTGCCTGGATAAATTCTGCTTTCTCATGGTTTATAATTATTTTTACATTGTTTGAATGGTTAGCTTTTTATTCCAAATATTATGTTGCTAAGTCATTTCAGTCGTGTCTGACTCTGTGCAACCCCATAGACAGCAGCCCACCAGGCTCCCCCTTCCCTGGGATTCTCAAGGCAAGAACAATGGAGTGTGTTGCCATTTCCTTCTCCAAAGCATGAAAGTGATACGTGAAAGTGAATTTGCTCAATCATGTCCGACTCTTAGTGACCCCATGAACTGCAGCCTACCAGGTTCCTCGGTCCATGGGATTTTCCAGGCAAGAGGTACTGGAGTGGGGTGCCATTGCCTTCTCCATCCAAATATTATAGGCATCAATTATTATGATGTGAACCATAATTAATTTCCATTCTCATCTCTTTTTTTTTGTATCAAGTTTCAAAATAGTACAGTTTTCAAAAACTTTTTATTTTTGCCTTTATCGTATACCTAAATCATCTCAGACTTTCCATTGTGTTATGCCTTTTAATGAGTCCTCCTTTTTCTCTCTAACCTATTCCATCTGGGTCTGGTTTCCTTTGCTTTCCCTCTCAAACCACTCTGATATGTTGCTAAACCTATCGAACAGCTGCCATCCTGAGGCATTTTGTTCATTGTATTTCTGGATTGGATATGCTTTTCAATATTCATTGACTTTGCATGGTTGCTTCCTAGTTTTGTTTGTAGATAAATTTTTTTTTAATAATTTCCTGTTTTCCTTCTAACTTTAAAATGCATGGACTGCCAATCACCTTGTTTTCTCTTTGTTGTTGTAAGATTTTTACTTCTTTTATTGCCTTGCTAATAATTCTGTCTTCATAGAGAAGAAAGATAAATGTTTACACACAATCTGCAGTATTAAACTTCAAGTTCTATATAGTTTTTAAAATACACATGAATTTTGGCAAAGCAAATGCATTTTTATGAATTTGTACAAACTTGTTTAATCCCAGGGACAGGGGAGCCTGGTGGACTGCCATCTATGGGGTCGTACAGAGTTGGACACGACTGAAGCAACTTAGCAGCAGCAGCAGCAGTATATGTTCAGTGATTTTATTGCAGTAAAATAAAAGATCACAACCATCAAAACAGATGTGTATCTATAAAGGAATTTATTTAGATTAATACTAAGAAGTGATTACAAATGAGTATATCAATGAATATTTACTAAAATACATGTTATATATATACATACATTTAGCCTGTGAGTCTCTGAATTCATCTGTCTTTCAAGATTTGGGGTTGACTGCCATGCAAGCTCCACTCTTTGAAGGATCCAACTAAGTCATTGATTTTCAGCTTTTTCATGATTTTCTTATAGAATGGGAATGGTTACAACCAAGATTTTAATATGTTGAAACTGAAAACAGAAGTCCCTTTCATCATTTACTGTTTAGCTGACATTAATGTGCCAGATACTATGATGATTAATATTATCTCTAAAAACATTATTTTACTCTCATAATTTATAAAGAAGCATTTACACTTTCAATTGTAACTAGTAAATAAAAGATTTTATTCAGATATTATTTTTGCCATCTAGAAATAATATGATATATACATATGTATATAGATATACAGATATAAAATAATGCATTACTTTTACTTAAGCTAATGATAAAATAATTTTTAACAAGAAAAAATAAAAGCACTTCATAGTTTCCTATAGTACAAACTTATAAGTATTGAAAATATAGAATTGTAAGAGAACATGTAGGGTAATAATAATTAACTCAGAAGTAAAATGCTATCACCGATCCTACATATGTATTGTCAGCAATGATTCAATTTCTGCATGCAAAATAATCTGTTATGATAAATTATGTTGAAAATGTTAATTTAATGCCTTTACATTTTTTTGTAAGTTAGAAATATTTTGGGGTCATAAAGTTATATTTGGTCATAAAGAGTGAATGTCTCTTAATGATAAACAGTAAAAACAATTTATATCAAAATTAGTGCTCCACAACATTTTATGTACCTTTTGAAGGATATCACACATAACTTAATTTTCAAGACATGGTAATTTAAATGATGTAAAGTTTCAGTAGACAGCCATTACTATTCTTGGCAGTAGATAGAGGTATGCATCAATGCTTGATTGATAAAATTATGTAACTTTTCTTACTTAGCTGTTTAATATAACAGATTATATTAATTGATTTGCTACTATTTAACCCATGTTGCATCCTTCAAATAAAGTCCATATATGCAGTTATTTTTTATACAGTGTTATATTCAATTTGTTAATACTACACTGAAGAGTTTGCAAAATTTCATATGAGAGATATTAGTGTAGTTTCCTTTTTATATATACCTTTTCTTTTCATTTCAGTTCTTGTCGTTTTGTTTTTTTTTTTAATCAGTGTAATACAGGGCTCAGAAAATGAATTACTGCTAAGTCACGTCAGTCGTGTCCGACTCTGGGATTCTCCAGGCAAGAACACTGGAGTGGGTTGCCATTTCCTTCTCCAATGCATGAAAGTGAAAAGTGAAAGAAGTCGCTCAGTCGAATCCGACTCTGCAACCCTATGGACTGCAGCCTACCAGGCTCCTCCATCCATGGGATTTTCCAAGCAAGAGTACTGGAGTGGGTCGCTAGTGCCTTCTCCTAGAAAATGAATTAGGTGCTGTTTATTTTTCTTTTATTTCTGGAAGAGTTTTGTAAAACTGATGTTCCTTCAGTTCAGTGGCTCAGTTGTGTCCAGCTCTTTGCGACTTCATGAATCGCAGCACTCCAGGGTCTCCCTGTCCATCACCGACTCCCAGAGTTCACTCAGACTCGCATCCATCGAGTCAGTGATGCCATCCAGCCATCTCATCCTCGGTCGTCCCCTTCTCCTCCTGCCCCCAATCCCTCCCAGTATCAGTCTTTTCCAGTGAGTCAACTCTTTGCATGAGGTGGCCAAAGTACTGGAGTTTCAGCTTTAGCATCATTCCTTCCAAAGAAATCCCAGGGCTGATCTCCTTCAGAATGGACTGGTTGGATCTCCTTGAAGTCCAAGGGACCCTCAAGAGTCTTCTCCAACACCACAGTTCAAAAGCATCAATTCTTCGATGCTCTGCCTTCTTCATAGTCCAACTCTCACGTTCATACATGACCACAGGAAAAACCATAGCCTTGACTAGACCGACCTTAGTCGGCAAAGTAATGCTTCTGCTTTTGAATATGCTATCTATGTTGGTCATATCTTTCCTTCCAAGGAGTAAGCGTCTTTTAATTTCATGGCTGAAGTCACCATCTGCAGTAATTTTGGAGCCCCAAAAAATAAAGTCGGACACTGTTTCCACTGTTTCTCCATCTATTTTCCATGGAGTAATGGGACTGGATGCCATGATCTTCATTTTCTGAATGTTGAGCTTTACGCCAACTTTTTCATTCTCCTCTTTTACTTTCATCAAGAGGCTCTTTAGTTCCTTTTCACTTTCTGCCATAAGGGTGGTGTCATCTGCATATCTGAGGTTATTGATATTTCTCCCAGCAATCTTGATTCCAGCTTGTGTTCCTTCCAGTCCAGCATTTCTCATGATGTACTCTGATGTTAAACTTTCTTAAATATTTATCAGAATGCTCATGTAAAGTCGCTTGGGTCTGGGGATATATTTTGGGGGAGCTTTTTAACTTGAAATCAATTATTTAATGGCTCTAGGACTATTAAAGATGTCTTTTTAATATATTATTTCCAAAAATAATGAGAAAAAAGGTTGTATTATTTTATGTATTCATGTTTTGGCTCTTTTTGTTGTTTGCTCTTCCAAAATTATTACTTTTTGTATGATACTACACTTGATACTTAAAGTAAGTGCCTAGAATAACAGATTAACAATATGTTTTCACAAGGAGGATGTAGTTGTTTAAATTCTAAGTTCTATTGGATACATAAGGCATTTCACAATGAACTTTTTATGAACAAGAGGGTTTTACTTCCTCAGTTTCACCAGTAACCAAAATTAACAGTGAATTTTAGACAGGTTTGTTTGTTTCTGCAACTGTTTGAAAATACTGGTGATACAATGTTTTTTGTTTGTTTGTTTGGCTTATTTTAACTGACAGCTTTGGTATAGAAATACTTTTTAGTTAAAAAAGAAAATTTTCCATTTTCTCTTTGGATATACAGCTAGTTCAACCTGTGCTTACTTTTCTGGGTTATCTGTAATTGGATTACTTTCTGATATCAAACTTTGAACATGCTGTTTCCATACTTTTTCTCTTACCCAAAAGCTCTATCTCTGGCCCAACCAACTTTCATCTGAAACATCCCTCCTCATTAAGTTACTAGGTGAACTGTCATCATCACAGAAAACTCTTTCCTAACAGCCTATTCTAAAGTACCTTCCTACAGCAGTCTCAGTCACATTACATATTTAGGTTGATCATCGAAAATCATCATATTCCTGCCTGTATGTCACTCTTTTTTCCTAATTGTATTTAAACTTCATGAGGATACAGAATTTGTCTTTTTACCTATACATCCATACCCACTTGAATAGAACTCAGCATGAACACTTAATAAGTATTTTTAATTGAACAAATGAATATAGTCAATTACAGTTTTAACAGATTTTTTTCCTAGTGGCAATTTAGTTCCTCTAAGCTTTTGTCATAACCTCTGGCACAAAATAAGAATATAATATATAATGCATGAAGATCTCCTAGTCCTAGTTATAGGATAAGGATCTCAAATAATTTGATAAATATTGCATATTTTTTCAGGGCATCTTCTTTAGGCACATGTATACGTAACTGGGTCTATTAAAGCCTGGTTAACAACTTTTGCAAATTTCATTATAGTCAGTCATTCATAAAATAGTTGTTCATATGCTTGGTCCACCTAATGACAATGACTTAACAATGCATGCATGTATGCATGCTAAGTCGCTTCAGTCATGTCCAACTCTTTGAGACTCTGTAGACTGTAGCCTCCCAGGCTCCTCTGTCCCTGGGATTCTCCAGACAAGAATACTGAAGTGGGTTGACTTCCAGGGGATCTTCTTGACCCAGGGATCAAATCCACATTTCTAACGTCTCCTGCATTGGCAGGTGGGTTCTTTACCACTAGTACCACCTGGGGAGCCTGACTAATGATAAGAAACTTTCTTTTCTATTTTAAAAATGTCTGCACAGGCAAACCAAGCTAGGTCTGACAGCTTTCCATCATCAGGGAATAGAATTATTTCTGCTGCTTCTCTACATTCTTTCTTTTTTAAAAAATAAACATACTAATATGATGCTGTTTCTACATTTTATTTAGTTATGTTTGGCTACACTGTGCAGGCATGTGGGATCTTAGTTCTCTGACAAGGGATCAGACTCAGGTCTCCTGAAGTGGAAGTGCAGATTCTTAACCAGTGGACCACCAGGGAAGTCCCTTTAACATGAGCTTCATATTATGCTTCAAGATGGCTACTTGAACTTCTCCAACATATTTTCTCTATTTTATACTTTATTACAGGTTTATATAATAATTTGGACTTGTTGTAACACAACTATTTCAAATTTTAAAATGTCCTGTGAATCTGATAGCTTACCTCTAATGAAGACAGATGAGAAAATAAAGTCCAGAGAGTTTAAAGGACTGTGTCTACACCATGCAAGGTATAGGACATTTAGATTCTCGAGGTGATTTAGTCTCTAATATTTATTCTTTGTATACAATATGATAATGGTTTGATAGCTTTACCTTTTAAAAAACTATTTGAACTGGAAAGTAGTTATAAAACACCTAAATTTGCATTCAGGGAAAAATTAACTCAGCTCATTAGCTGTCCATACATTTTTCCCCAGAATACTGAGTAAGGAGATCAGAAGGATAATGAATCTTTCTCTAACTTGAAATGAGAGGTATTATCATTCACAGAATATCTTACATTCACATAATAAATACTTTACATATTAAAAGCCTGATTGACCTATAAACCTTAGAATACTTAAGAAAAACTGCTTCTAATATTTAGCAGAGCATGCTATAATGAATTAACTGGGGCACATATTTATAAATTAAGATGACTTAATGTTCTAAATAATATTTAAGTTTTGAATTTCACAGTGTACTTTTACAGATATTTGTAATGTTCCTTTGCAGCTGGTGGAAATACAGTGACTTAAATAGGGCAAGCAAAGTTTTGTAGTCATCTTCCTTCAACAGGTAAACTCCTAGAGTTGACATTTAATCCCACATTTTCTTATTAGAATTGGTAATATATTTTCTGTAGGTTGTCTCTGTCAAGGAATGTTGAAGTAGTTTGAAAAAGGATATCAACATGATGATCTCATAGGGAGACAAAAACAGGACTACAATAATAAGAAAAATGAAGCAATGAAAGCAAAGAAATGGTTGCTTTGTCAGCAAAGCACAGAGCATCCCTCACTGGACCAGTCTTTGGTGTAGGAGCAAATTTTGAAGATGTAAGAGTCTTTAGTCTCCATATGAGTTATATAATCAGTGGCAGAAAAGAGGTGAGCAGTCAAATAAAACTATGCATTACAACTTTAGAATTAAAAGAAAAAGTGGTTATTAAATGTGAATGTTTACCATTGGCAACATTTATTTGCACAGAAGAAATACCAGCCTTTAAGCTGAATAATGTATCCTTGGATCTGACCCATTCCAAGTACAGAGGCTTGGCAACATCACATCTGTGTGGCAGGAAGATGGTAAAGTCAAACACTGGTATTGCAGATTTCTCAAAAAACTGCTGAGAGAACAGATTAAAGCCAGAAACACAAAATCTTTTTCTAAGCTTAAATTCCATTGCATGTTCAGTAGCTTAATCATGTTCTACTCTTTGTGGCCCCATGGAATATTGTCTGCTAGTCTTCTGTGTCCATGGGATTTCCCAGGCAAGAGTATTGGAGTAGGTTGCCATTTCCTTCTCCAGGGCATCTTCCTGACCCAAGGATTGAAACCATGTCTCTTGCATCTCCTGTACTGGCAGATGGATTTTTTTTTTTTTTTTTTAACCACTGGTGCCTCCTGGCAAACCCATTAAACACATATCCAAGGAGCAGTGGCTGCACTGGTGCAGGAGGGCTGAGACGAGCTACTCCAGGTTCAAGGTCAGCAGGGGCAGCGGTGAGGAGATACCCCTCATCCAAGATAAGGAGTACCAGCTGCGCCTTGCTGGAGCAGCTGTGAAGAGATACCCCATGTCTAAGGTAAGAGAAACTCAAGTAAGACAGTAGGTGTTGCAAGAAGGAATCAGAAGGCAGACACACTGAAACCATAATCACAGAAAACTAGTCAATCTAATCACACTAGGACCACAGCCTTGACTAACTCAATGAAACTAAGCCATGCCATGTGGGGCAACCCAAGAAGGGCGGGTCACGGTGGAGAGGTCTGACAGAATGTGGTTCACTGGAGAAGGGAAAGACAAACAACTTCAGTATTCTTGCCTTGAGAACCCCATGAACAGTATGGAAAGGCAAAATGATAAGATACTGAAAGAGGAAGTCCCCAGGTCGGTTGGTGCCCAACACACTACTGGAGATCAGTGGAGAAATAACTCCAGAAAGAATTAAAGGATGGAGCCAAAGCAAAAACAATACCCAGTTGTGGATGTGACTTGTGATAGAAGCAAGGTCCAATGCTGTAAAGAGCAATATTGAATAGGAATCTGGAATATTAGGTCCATGAATCAAGGAAAATTGAAAGTGGTCAAACAGGAATCAGCAAACTAAAATGGACTGAAATGGGTGAATTTAACTCAGATGACTATTATCTCTACTACTGTGGGCAGGAATCCCTTAGAAGAAGTGGATTAACCATCATGGTCAACAAAAGAGTCCGAAATGCAGTACTTGTATGCAATCTCAAAAATGACAGAATGATCTCTGTTCATTTCCAAGGCAAACCATTCAGTATCACGGTAATCCAAGACTATGCCCCAACCACTAATGCTGAAGAAGCTGAAGTTGAACGGTTCTATGAAGACCTACAAGACCTTTTAGAACTAAGACCCAAAACAGTCTTTTCATTATACAGAACTGGAAAGCAAAAGTAGGAAGTCAAGAAACACCTGGAGTAACAGGCAAATTTGGCCTTGGAATACGGAATGAAGCAGGGCAAAGACTAATACAGATTTTCCAAAAGAACATACTTGTCATAGCAAATACCCTCTTCTAATAACACAAGAGAAGACTCTACACATGGACACATCACCAGATAGTTAACACCAAAATCAGATTGATTATATTCTTTGCAGCCAAAGATGGAGAAGCTCTATATGGTCAGCAAAAACAAGACCAGGAGGGACTATGGCTCAGATCATGAACTCCTTATTACCAAATTCAGACTTAAATGGAAGAAAGTAGGGAAAACCACTAGACCATTCAGGTATGACCTAAATCAAATCCCTTATTATTATACAATGGAAGTGAAAAATAGATTTAAGTAACTAGATCTGATACATAGAGTACTTGATGATCTATGGATGGAGGTTCATGACATTGTACAGGAGACAAAGATCAAGACCATCCTCATGGAAAAGAAATGCAAAAAGCAAAATGGCTCTCTGGGGAGGACTTAAAAATAGCTGTGAAAAGAAAAGAAGGAAAAGGCAAAAGAGAAAAGGAAAGATAAAAGCATCTGAATGCAGAGTTCCAAAGAATAGCAAAGAGAGATAAGAAGTCTTCCCCAGCAATCGATACAAAGAAATAGAGGAAAACTAAAGAATGGAAAGAGTAGAGATCTCTTCAACAAAATTAGAGATACCAAGGGAACATTTCATGCAAAGATAAGCTCGATAAAGGACAGAAATGGTATGGATCTCACAGAAGCAGAAGATACTAAGAAGAGGAGGCAAGAATACACAGAAGAACTGTACAAAAAAAGATCTTCATGACCAAGATAATCACGACGGTATGATCACTCACCTAGAGCCAGACAACCTGGAATGCAAGGTCAATTTTCATTCCAATCCCAAAGAAAGCAATGCCAAAGAATATGCAAACTATCACACAGTTGCACTCATCTCACACGCTAGTAAAGAAATGCTCAAAATTCTCCAAGACAGGCTTAAGCAATAGGTGAGCTGTGAACTTCCAGGTATTCAAGCTGGTTTTAGAAAAGGCAGAGGAACCAGAGAATCAATTGTCAACATCCCCAGGATCATGGAAAAAGCAAGAGAGTTCCAGAAAAACATCTATTTCTGCTTTATTGACTATGCCAAAACCTTTGACTGTGTGGATCACAATCAACTGTGGAAAATTCTGAAAGAGATGAGAATACCAGACAACCTGACATGCCTCTTGAGAAACCTATATGCAGGTCAGGAAGCAACAGTTAGAACTGGACATGGAACAGCAGACTGGTTCCAAATAGGAAAAAAGAGTATGTCAAGGCTGTATATTGTCTCCCTGCTTATTTAACTTATATGCAGAGTACATCATGAGAAATTCTGGGCTGGAAGAAGTACAAGCTGGAATCAAGATTGCCAGGAGAAATATCAATAACCTCAGATATGCAGATGACACCACCCTTATGGCAGAAAGTGAAGAGGAACTAAAGATCTTCTTGATGAAACTGAAAGAGGAGAGTGAAAAAGTTGGTTTAAAATTCAACATTCAGAAAACAAAGATAATGGCATCTGGTCCCATCACTTAGTGGGAAATAGATGGGGAAACAGTGGAAATAGTGTCAGACTTTATCTTCTTGGGCTCCAAAATCACTTCAGATGGTGACTTCAGCCATAAAATTAAAAGATGCTTACTCCTTGGAAGGAAAGATATGACCAGCCTAGATAGCATATTCAAAAGCAGAGACATTATTTTACCAACAAACGTCTGTCTAATCGAAGCTATGGGTTTTCCAGTAGTCATGTATGGATGTGAGAGTTGGACTGTGAAGAAAGCTGAGTGCTGTGTTGGAGAAGACTATTGAGAGTCCCTTGGACTTCAAGGAGATCCAACCAATCCATTCTAAAGATCAATCCTGGGTGTTCTTTGGATGGAATGGTGCTGAAGCTGAAACTCCTGTACTTTGGCCACTTCATGTGAAGAGTTGACTCACTGGAAAAGACTCTGATGCTGTGAGGGATTGGGGGCAGGAGGAGAAGGGGACGATAGAGGATGAGATGCCTGGATGGCATCACTGACTTGATGGATGTGAGTTTGAGTGAACTCTGGGAGTTGGTGATGGACAGGGAGACCTGGAGTGCTGCAATTGATGGGCTTGCAAAGAGTCAGACGCGTCTGAGAGATTGAACCTAACTGAACTGAACTTATTTTATCAATCTGCTTGTATGTAGCTTATTCTCAACTCCACACCTCTTCCCTCTAACTCACTGATTAGCTGTATCTGTCATCTTGTGCACAGAGGTTAGGAACATATCTATGTAGATTTATATGTTTTATTTCTATATAGATATATGTATATACACACACAACTCACAAATGCACCTATAAGCATAAATGTATCACTGTACCCAATATCAATGCAATACCACAATGTTCACTGTAGTAAGTTTAGCTCTCCATATGTATTAGTTTATTCTTTAATTATGAGATATCTGTCTTTTATCTTTATCAGTTCAGTTTAATCACTCAGTCATGTCCGATTCTTTGCAACCTCATGGATGACAGCACGCCAGGCCTCCCTGTCCATCACCAACTCCCCGAGCTTGTTCAAACTCATTTCCATTGAGTCAGTGATGCCATCCAATCATCTCATCCTCTGTCATCTCTTTCTCTTGCCTGCAATCTTTCCCAGCATCAGGGTCTTTTCCAATGAGTCAGTTCTTCACATCAGGTGGCCAAAGTATTGGAGCTTCAGCTTCTGTATCAGGTTTTCCAATGAATATTCAAGACTAATTTCCTTTAGGATGGACTGGTTGGATCTCCTTGCAGTCCAAGTGACTCTCAAGAGTGTTCTCCAACACCATAGTTCAAAAGCATCAGTTCTTTGGCACTCAGCTTTCTTCATAGTCCAACTTTCACATCCATAAGTGACTCCTGGAAAAACCATAACATTTGATTATTTTATCAGTAACTGTTACATTCTAGGCATTTCATTTATTTGGCTATATTATAAATGATACCACTTTCTAAAAATGTCTAATTGTTCATTACTTGCATGCAGAAACATGATAGATTTTGCACATTGACTTTGTATTATCCTCAATATGTGTGTATGTCTTTCAAAATATAAATTTTTAGACCTATTTCAGGTTCACATCAAAATTGACGGTAGTGAAGGTACAGATATTTCACAAAGAAAAGCGTGATACAGTGATGAGAAGCCATTATTTTAACTGAATTATGTTGCATTTAAGAGTATTTCTTGATGGCTTCCAATGATAGACTGTGAGATGTGGGAAACGATATAGAGTTTTATTAAGTGGGTAGAAAAGTGAGAATCACATGGAGAAGCAGCGAGAGAGTGCAAAGTTCTGTCTGAAAGTTTATGGTGAAAGAAAAAGAGAGTGAGTGAGTGAAGGAGAAAAGAAAGGATGGTGGAAGGGAGGAAGGCAAGGAAGAAAAATATAACTTGAAAGCATTATCAGAGAGAGCTCAATATTGTTTGTATTATGAAAGAATGTGGAAGAGGTTAATAAATATTCAGTAAATGATGTGCGAGCACCTAGAAATAATTGAAAAAGCAGGTGAATATCTACTCCTTCATTTATATTAAAAATTACATGTATCCGTTAATAAAACTTAAATTCTGTTATGTGCCTACAAAATTTTACATCTATGAGATATCACAATCAGTGAAATTTTCTGAAATACAATTTCTGATTCAGAAACTACAAATGACTATAAATTTTTTCCATAACATTTTTTAAATGTCTGCAAAAAAAATAAATAACTAATGCAAGAATATACCAGTATTTATGGAGGGAAGCCCAATATTGTCCAAGTCTAATATGTATATAAATAATACAATCCTAATTGTACTAGGGTTTTACTGATTTTTCATTTTCTTTTCAACAAGACTAATAGGCACTAGAATTTAGATATTAAGAAATTAAAGTAGTCATAACAAGATACTATTTGTTGTAGGACCTTCTGTAACAGAAAGAACTATATTCAATACCCTATAATAAACCATAATGGAAAAGAATATGAAAAAGTAGTATATATAATATATATATATTATATGTATAATGGATATAATATACATTGTGTATATATATGTATATATATATATATATATGCACTAAATCACATTGCTATATATCAGAAGCTAATATAATATTGTAAATCAACTATTTCAAAAATTTTTTTAAATTTTAAGTCATAAAAATATATAAAATAAGTATATAAGGTAAGTGAAATAATTGGGGCTAGCACTCCAAGAGTTTTAAAGATAAGTAAATAAGGTTTAATTATTAAAAGTTCTTTTGCCACAGGTATAGATTTTTTTTTGAAGGAATAGAATGAAAAATTCCCCAATCAAGCCCAAATAATTAGAAAATTTATTGTTGCAAAATGTATGAATGGAAACCAGTTGAAATGTTAGTGTTTAAACATGGTATTGGGCTAACAGGATGGGATAATTAAATAAAATTATTTGGATCCATACCTCTTACCATAATCAAAAAAATTCAGTTGATCAAAACAAAACAAAACAAAAAAACATAAAAACTTATAATATATGAATGAAGTTTTCTATTTATAACTTGAATTTGGAAAGACATTTCTAACTATCAGTCAAAATCCAGGAGACCTAAAGAGGAAGAAACATGGGTTCAGCACAGAAAAAATGCATTTCCAACATTTTTGCACAGGGATATCAGATAGAGGGGGAAAAAAAGTGCATCTAAAGACAAAATGGTAAATGAAAAAATGACCTAAAACAAAAAAAAAATTGTAGTTTATGCTTCAGAATAAAAGCCTTGATTTCTCAATACATAAAGTTTCAGAAAGTCAATAAATAAAAATAAACAACCAAGCAGAAAATAGTCAATAGATATGAACATACAGTTGGAAAAAAAAAAGTAATTGTAAAGGCTACATAAATATATGAAAAGATAGTCAATTTTACTTAAAGAATTTCAAGTGAGATTGTACTCAGTTCAGTTCAGTCACTCAGTGGTATCTGACTCTTTGTGACCCCATGGACTGCAGCATGCCAGGCTTCCCTGTCCATCACCAGCTCCCAGAGCAATAATTACTCAAACGCATGTCCATCGCATCGGTGATGCCATCCAACCATCTCATCCTCTATTGTCCCCTTCTCCTCCTACCTTCAGTCTTTCCCAGCATCAGGATCTTTCCCAATGAGTCAAATCTTCACACCAGCTGGCCAAAGTATTGGAGTTTCCACTTCAGCATGAGTCTTTCCAGTGAATATTCAGGACTGATTTCCTTTAGGATTGACAGGTTGGATCTCGTTGCAGTCCAAAGGACTCTCAAGAGTCTTCTCCAACACCACAGTTGAAAAGCATCAATTCTTCAGTGCTCACCCTTCTTTGTAGTCCAACTCTCTATACCTGACTACTGGAAAAACATCCATACATAACTACATGTAGTCCAACATCCATACATACTACATACTACTGGAAAAACCATAGCTTTGACCAAAAGGACCTTTAGTGGGTAAGTAATGTCTCTGCTTTTTAATATGCTGTTTAGGTTATTTCCAATTCTGCATTGTTTCCATAATGGAGTAGTTCATGTTGGATTAACTCTCCCGCAGAGAAAATCTTTAAAGTTTAATTTACATTAAGACAAACAAGCAAACAAAGATAATCAGAGCTTTTTATGGTGTAACTCCAGTGATGAGGAGCTTACAGCTGTCCACACTACCCACCCTTCATGTCTACATTGCTGATACCTTGCAAGGCATCTGCCTCAGGCCAGTTGTGAGCTACTATGCTTAGTGAAATAAGTCAGAAAAAGACAAATACATATGACATCACCTATGTGAGGATTCTGAAAAACACACAAATGTATATAACAAAACAAAAACAGGCTCATAGATACAGAGGACATTTTAGTGAGGAGAGGGGCAAGATGGGGGTATGGGATTAAGAGATAGAAACTGCTGCTGCTAAGTCACTTCAGTCTTGTCTGACTCGTGCAGCCCCATAGATGGCAGCCCACCAGGCTCCCCCACCCCTGGGATTCTCCAGGCAAGAACACTGGAGTGGGTTGCCACTTCCTTCTCCAATGCATGAAAGTGAAAAGTGAAAGTGAAGTCGCTCAGACATGTCTGACTCCTGGCGACTCCTGCTGTCTGACTGCAGCCTACCAGGCTCCTCTGTCCATGGGATTTGCCAGGCAAGAGTACTGGAGTGGGTTGCCATTGCCTTCTCCGGAGATACAAGCTATTATATGTAAAACAAATAGGATTCAATGATGTATTATATAACACAGGGAATATAGTACATATTTTATAATTATTTTAAAATTATTTGTGGAGGATAATGGATAAAAATACCAAATCATTATATTGTACACCCGATGAACATACAATACTGTAAATCAATTATGCTTTAATTAAAAAAAAGTTTTAATTAAATAGAAATCAAAAGGTTTTCCTTCATTATGGAAAACCAAAAGGGAAAACCAAAACTTTGTTTGGATTATATAGTATTTTCCCTCTCAGCTAATCATTCTCAAACTAGCCTTAGTAACTGCTGTGAGCAAGTGTGTGTGTGTGTGTGTTCACTAAGTCATTTCAGTTGTATCTGACTCTTTTCGACGCTAGGGACTGTAGCCTGCCAGGCTCCTCTGTTCATGGGATTCTTCAGGCAAGAAATGCAGTGGGTTTCCACGACTTCCTCCAGGGGATCTACTGACCCAGGGGTCAAATCCACATCACTTATGTCTCCTGCGGGCAGGTTCTTTGCCACTAGTTCCACCTGGGAAGCTGTGAACAAGAGATAAATACTGAGCTGGTTTAAACATCAAGAGTGATCGTTCTAGACAGATATATTAAGACACCAGGAATACTATTAGAATCTTGAAGTTTCCTGGTTTAAGCTATGAGCACACTAATGTGATCTGCTGGAGAAAGTTAAAACTTTCAGTATGGTATTATAAATTGAATAAGTCAAGCTGTCTTCCTCTTGTTTAATGACCTGGAAAAATATCTGGTTAATTTCTGATTTTCAAATCAGAAGGTTATATTCTGTTTGATAGTCCTATCTGAACTCACTTAGCCACGCTTTATTGGCTTCAGTTAAGCCAAAATAAGGGCTTCTTTATTTTACCATCTCAACTGGTACAGAGTCCACCTGCAGTGCATGAGACCCCAGTTTTATTCCTGGGTCTGAATGATCCCCTGGAGAAGGGATAGTCTACCCACTCCAGTATTCTGGGGCTTCCCTAGTGGCTCAGCTGGTAAAGAATCCACCTGCAGTTTAGGAAACCTGGGTTAGGAAGATACCCTGGAGGAGGGCATGGCAGCCCACTCCAGCATTCTTGCCTGGAGAATCCCCATGAATGAGGAGCCTGGCAGGCTGAAGTCCATGGGGTCACAAAGAGTTGAACATGACTGAGAAATTAAGCACAGCACAGCGCAGGCCAAAATAAACACCTGTTTATTTTCCAGATGTTTGGGCATCTGTTTTACTTATTTTCTCTACATTTTCAGATGTATACCTTCTTCTTTATAATGTACTCTTCCAAATTTACCTCGGATGTGAAGTGTTAATGAGATATTTCACAGAACATCTAAGTTGTTTCTCTTACGTCAATGGAATATCTTAATACTGTCATCTAATTTAACTCAGAAACATGAGCTATAGTGAACAGCATCACTGGTGATAATTTTGAAGACAAAATTGGGCACAATTTAAGCCTTGGGTATTGTGTAGCTTTGAAATTATCTTTACTATTATACCTATTGGGTCCTTTCTAAAGCCTTTTGGTGTCAAATAATATTCTGCTAACCAGTGTTAACAGAAAATAGATAAAGAAGTGAATGGTTTTAGGTGTGTGGATTTAAGAATTTAGGCAGCAGTAGCTATAATCCTGATAACAATTTGGCTTAATAGTTCTCATGGCAACAGAGAAGAAAACAAAGGAGAAGATAAGAAATAATGTTTTCCCTACTTTTCCTTTTTGATATGAAGGAATCTTGACTGAAGACAAATCTCTGGTTCCATCTTTTGTTTTCATCTTCTACAAAAAGAGAGGAGTGGATATGACTCAGCTGGGTAGACCTAATATATTAGCAGTTGATAAACACATACTGGGTGGCAAATGATCAATACATTCCTATCTCTTCATCTTGCACTGCTTCAAAATAGTCACGTGGGACCTAGAGGCTTCCAGTTTATTGAACAGAATGGAATTAATTTCAATATCAGTTATTCCTATGGTCTCATGCTTGGAGATAGTGGTCAAAAGTGAAAACTTGAGCCATTATGTTTATTCTCTCTTTGACTTGTTCAAGGGTGAAATAATTTTGCTGAAGAGATGTTTCTTTCTCCTGGCACAAATTCCCACATAGGACAAGTGATTCATTTATGTACTGTACATGTACATTGTGTGTGTGTGCTGAAAAGTGAAGTGATGATGGAATGGCTGTAGCAACTAAATGGATGATGATCAAGTCACCTTGAAGAATACAGACCTCAGTCAAATATCCAGGCAAAAAAACTCAATTAGTTTTCTTCTCTAGAAATTATAAACTGTATTATCCTTTACAGTGGGGTGAATTTCAGCCTATATATCATATATTATTATATAATATGTGGATGAACTATGTGTGTGTATGTGAGCCTGTGTGTGTATCTGTTCTTATATATATTGTTATTCATATGCAGAATATATGAAGGCAAACATAGGGAATGTGCAGCACTCGTGGAAGTGAGGTGAGCAGGAAGAGAGGACAAAGTATTACCAAGCCAATTTGGCCCTCTTGTTGAACCACATTTTTAGTAGGGTTGTCAGCTGTTATCAGCTTCCATTCAAATGCTAGCGACCTAATAATTAAGTTAGCAAAGGATTCCTTAAATGTTATATTCATGAACAGAGAGTAGTAGCACATTACCAAGTTACTTATGATGAGTCTACTAGAGCTCTTAATTAAGATTCCACCAAAGAACATGTTGTCATGTAAGCTTGACATATTGCACTTCTAAACCAGGTGTCCCCATGCATTTACCTGAAATCTCTAAAATTTTCAGAAATGACATTTTGGTTTAGTGCATAGCCAGTGCTACTGCCTTGAGCTGATTATGTGAATATAATTTGCTTTCATTCTCACTTGTTTTATAGTGTCTGAGTGTGTAATACTGACTGTTTTCATGAACAGTAATTTGTCCTAGAAACTTCAGAATAATGGGATATTAAATCATATGTGTCAGGTCAAATATAACATAACTATTGTAAAGTTGATTCATTTATGTACAGTACATGTACATTGTCTGTGTGTGCTGAAAAGTGAAGTGATGATGGAATGGCTGTAGCAACTAAATGGATGATGATCAAGTCACCTTGAAGAATACAGACCTCAGTCAAATATCCAGGCAAACAAACTCAATTAGTTTTCTTCTCTAGAAATTATAAACTGTATTATCCTTTACAGTGGGGTGAGTTTCAGCCTATATATCATATATTATTATATAAAATGTGGGTGAACTATGTGTGTATATGTGAGCCTGTGTGTGTATCTGTTCCTATATATATTGTTATTCATATGCAGAATATATAAAGGCAAACATAGGGAATGTGCAGTAAAATTTCACCTTGAAATTTTCATCCATACTAAATTCTTGGACAGGTTAAAAAAATGTGTTACTGTTTCAATGCCCATTCTTCTATAGACTTACTTGACTTGCAGGTCTAACTTTATTCATCTTATAATTTCTATGATCCAGGCATACATTGCTCTTCTCTTTATTAAATTTTTCCTAGCAGCAACATTGATTTGCATTCAGCGAGTTCATACTGAAAATGGCATAATTTTATATACTTAATGCTAAGGGTGCAAAAACTGAACAGTGTATTTTTGCTTCATCCTAACACTAATATAGCATGATATTAGAGGATTATTACCATGAAGACTGCATGGCAGGGAGGGCATTGTAATTTTTCCTTGTCTATATAAAAGAATAAACAAAATGTGCATATTATTAAAGAATGAAATACATTAAGTATACAAACATGCCATTAAAACAATGTCTCCATATTTATTAAGGATATACATTTATGCAATTTCTGAATCGTATTTTGTCAAAAGAATTCATGAAAAAAATGATGTTCAGGATTCAAGGACTATTTTAATGAAGAAGAACCTCCTAAGGCTGGCATAATGCTTCATTTCTGTTGGCGGGTTTCAGTCCTAACCAGGCTTTATGAAATGAACAATGTTTGAAGGATTTCTTGATAACATCACAGGAACTGTTCCTGTAGCAATACTTTCCCCAACCTGCAGAGCCTTGCCATGGTGGTCTGGTTAAGTTCTAATTTGGATAATTAAATTCTCTCTGCCTATCTGACTTTTTACGGTCTTCAGCCATTTTTTGCAGTCTTCTGTTATTTCCTGTTTTGAGTTGATGACTGCTGTGCCCTGTGGAACCAAGGCTGAATAATGCACAGGAAATTATTCACCCTTCTGTTACAGTTGTGGTAGCATAAGAGTTTCTAGTTCCATTTTTCATTTCATTGAAACATGTTTTTAAATAAAATGAGTTTTTCTTGTTTCTGGTCTGCTTTTGGAAAAATAAGTTCCATGGAAATCTATACCCATTCAATTTCTATTAAAATATGTATTTAACCAAAAGAATAGCTTCTCTTTAAAAATATGTACATAAAATATATGGTGTGACTTTAAAGATTTTAAGCAAACTTAATTAAAATAAATTTTGATTCATTAACCTCACATAGCAGTATATATGTTTTTATAATTGAGAAGCCCACCATTAAGCTTCCCAGTACAAATTATACTTATTATATGTATACTTAATGAATAATGTATACTATGGGTCTAGCTGTAAACTCAGGAAGGTCATGCAGTTCATCTTTGGGGCAGGTGCCCATATTTGTCCTACATACATTTTAGTGGTTCTGGTACCATTTCATTTTCTCTGGATCATTCTAAAGAGAAAGCAATATTTCATTCACATTCTTCTCAGTGCACTCCGACCCCACCTTGGATCTCATTTTCTGGCCCCAGAAGCCCTAATTCCCACTCCACCAAGGTCTAAAGTACCATGGAAAGCATAGTAATAGAAGGTAATAATACAAGCTCTGCCTGTCTTTTCCACACAAGTAAACATAGTTTACATCCTGTTCTAAAAGGAAAAGTATATTATTTACTTTTAGGTTTATGACTCAATATCAGCCATATAAATAAATGTGATGTTTCAGTGGGTTTAGAGAAAAGGTAACATTATCAAAGAAAAATATGAACTCCAGTAGTGGTTAATATTTCACCATAAAGACCACAGAATATGATATTAAAAATGAGTACTTTGAAGTAAATATTAATACATATATATTTAAAAAAATACAGGGATACAATTTACATAGTCTTAAATTTATTTTCTAGCCAGACTTTTTCAGTGTGTACATATATTTATATGTGCACATATACATAGTATACTGGGTGGCTCAGACAGAAAAGAATCTACCTGCAACACAGGAAACCCAGGTTTGATCCCTAGGTTGGAAAGATCTCCTAGAGGAGGAAATGGCAGCCCACTCCAGTGTTCTTGCCTGGAGAATCCCATGAACAAAGGAGCCTGGCAGGCTACAGTTTATAGGGTTGCAAAGAGTTGGATATAACTGAGAGACTAAGTGTGTGTATCCACATTATATTGAATCAATAAGTATTATTCCTAATGTTAAGAATAGTAAAATAGTAAGTTTGTAAAATACATTTATTATCAGGATAAGTATGCTTATGAGAGCATTTGAAAAACATATTCTCATAATTCATCTCATATTAGTCAATCTAAGTTAGAAGTAAGAGTCATAGTTTTCCATATCTTGAAATTTAAAAATGCCCTGCAAATATAATTTTCTTCCAAATGAAGACAGGTCTGCGTTATCCTGAAGAAAACACCCTGTGTGTGCGTGCTTCCTCTTTGCACCCTATTTGAGGAGAGGAAGCATGTACCCAAACTTTGGCCTCTTTGGAAACCTTAAAACTCTTCTGCCTCACTAAGGGGAAAACATAATGTAAGTAAAGGAAAATGGTGCCATTAATGAGAGTGAGGCATCATATTAATAAAAGAAAAAAAAGCAATAACCAGATGACAGTGTAACAATATTTTTGCTTCTTTTTTTCTCGTATGTCAAATTAAATAAGCTGACTCTGTAGGCATAACACACTTTGGTGGTGTCTTTGCCATAAGAACCAAGTGAAGGCCAGAATATGATCCAAATGAGAAGACATGTTACAGGCTTTTGCTCGCACCTATGTCTGAGGATATTAGGAAACCACCAAGATTCACAGCCAACTCTGTACAGCTGACCAGAATAAAATAGTATTTGGTGTTTCTGAAACACCTGGACTGCATATCTTTAAAAAAATAAACCACCAGTGATAGTGACCATGATGGATGCCTTGTAAAGAATTCAGTTATCTTAACATATTACTGAGTAATTTAACTAACTAATGTAACATATTGGTTATTCTCTCTCACACATGTAAGTAACAGTAGCTTTTATGCCATTATGTTGTGATACTTTAACCTTAATTCTCAATACTTGAAAAAGCCATCAAATTCTCTGTTTCGAGCTAATTACTTAAAAATTTCAATAGATCCATTAGCATATGTAACGGTGCATGTGTAGCAGGCCCGTACAGCAGGTATAAGAAAAAGGTCATTGAGTCAGACAGAACTCACATCTAAAACCCAGCTCCACTACATACTTTGTAGAGACTTGATTTTCTTACACATAAAATTTTGATGAGTGTCTAACTCACAATATTATTGCAAGATAATATATCTAAGCCATTTGATACAACACATGGTCATACAAAACCAGTGATTCTGGAACAGAGGTCATATATAATGAGAAATATTCAAGTATATAGAATTGAAAACAAAGGGGAAAAAAGTTTATTATCTTTTTTTAATATTTTGGCTAAATTTTCTAAGTCCTTTCAGATCAAATATTGAAAATTGACTACAGAAGTGGAGCATTATTATTTTCTCCTGAGATTGCACTGCACATATAAATGATTAAATGAGATAGCTTTTGTAAAGCACTCAAATATTTATCTGGCACACAGTAAATATTTAAAATACATTTATTATCAGGATATGCATGTTTAAGAGACCTTCATGGTAAAATGAGGAGAAGGCATTGGCAACCCACTCTGTATTCTTGCCTGGAAAATCACATGGACAGAGGGGCCTGGTAGGCTGCAGTCTATGGAATCAATGAGAATCGGATATGACTGAGCGACTTCACTTTCACTTTTCACTTTCATGCATTGGAGAAGGAAATGGCAACCCACTCCAGTGTTCTTGCCTGGAGAATCCCAGGGACGGGGGGAGCCTGGTGGGCTGCCGTTTATGGGGTCACACAGAGTCAGACACGACTGAAGCGACTAGCAGCAGCAGCAGCATGGTAAAATGTATTTAGTTCTTATGCTGTAACATGGTTTCACTGTTTATCAATACACAGTTCATCATGGCAACATCGGCGGTTTAAGAACCATTCTAGCTATATTTATGAAGGTACCCACATTGGCTGAATTGCACCTGATGAAGTGTATTAAGACAGCTGTTTTCAGAGAAGGCAAAAACAAGTAAGAAGCCCATTTGCCTGAATATTATTTTCGAAAGATTTAAGTCCTTCTGAAAATAGAATATAGAGATTGACCAGTGTGGAAATGACAGCTTGTGACTATGACAGAAAACTTGTAATGTTCATATACATGAGTAAATGAGAAATCTTTAAAAGGTAATTACTGTATTTTAGAAACATGCACGTGTAGATTTATCAATTTGCTTGCTCGAATACTTTTCCCTTTTTACATGCCCTCCAATATCTTATGACTTCTATGCCTATGTCATTATAGCTCTAAAATAATCATCAGTATCACTCTTTCCAGAGCATGTATAAACAACAAAACCTATTTTTTAAATGAAGAAAAAATGTATTTACATATTCTGTTTCTCATGAGAATCAATTTAGCAACATAAATAAGTAATTATTTCTTAGTCTTAAATATCAATAGCTAGTTTTTCCTACAACACATATGTTCCCTTAGGCCACTAAAGCAGTTATGCTTTTCCTTCTAAGCAAGCACAAATCAGATACATATTTTGATGTTAAAATACTACAAAAATCTCTTCTATAAATTTTCATAATCATATGGTTTGGAGCAGTGTTCAGATTAAAGTATATGAATATATAATTTTACCAATGGCTGTTTTCCAAAGAATATATTTAATAATTTGCTGCTTTAAAATTGATTTTTTTTCTGATTTTCTGCATTTCAAAATTGAAATGATACATGTCATTTGAATTTTAAAATACATCTACATATAGCACACCCAATACTGTCAGTCAGGACCAGCAATATAAATTGTGAGGACACTTGTTCAAATATTATATTTTCAATTCAAAATGTAGCACTGAAACCTATACATTACCGTGTGTAACCTTATATAGCCAGACGCAAGGAGTTCACATTAGGTGCTCTGTGACAGCCTAGAGGGGTGGGATGAGTGTAAGGTGGGAAGGAAGCTCAAGAGGAGGGAACTTATGTATATTTATTGCTGATTCATGTTGATGTATGGCAGAAACCAACACAATAGTGTAAAGCAATCACTCTCCAATTAAAAATAAATTTAAATTAAAAAAACTATACTCTCAAGACAGTGACAACAAAGCTTTAAACCAAGCATGGGGCCTTTCTGACAATGGAGTCCCATGCAACTGCCCAGGTGTCATGAAGTGGGCTTTGCTGTCAAAGCAACAAGAACTTTGGAAAATAACTTTCTTCTCTTTAATGGTGAAGTCAGCAGTTTCCATCTTGTGATGATCTGCCATAGGATGTATGTTTCACACAGATAACTCGTTACAATCAATACAAATATGATGCCATGACAATTCATTTTTCTTCAAAAGCCAGAGACTATACTGAATAAAAAAATCTGTCTTCAGTTTTCTAAAGTGAATTCAGTAATTGAACAAATTCTTTCTTATATGCTTATCTCTTGCAAATTTATTTTGTTTAGAATTTGAAAAGTAATTATCCAGTTTTCTTTGCATCTAGCAAGTCTTAATCCTTAGTTGAAATATTTTTATGATGTATTAACATATTTTGGGCTTCCCTGGTGGCTCAGAGGGTAAAGGGTCTGCCTGCAATGCAGGAGACCTAGGTTCGATCCCTGGATCAGGAAGATCCCTTGGAGAGGGAAATGGCAACCTACTCCAGTACTCTTGCCTGGAAAAATCCCATGGACAGAGAAGCCTAGTAGACAACAGTCCATGGGATCGCAAAGAGTTGGACACGACTGAGCAACTTCACTTTCACTTTTTATTAACGTATTTAATGTACAGATACTCTTAAAAATCTTTGAGTTTTTTTATAATCAGGTATGTACTTTTACATTAAATATGAGTGAGTTTTAAATTTGATATATATATTATAAATTATTTTAAGTTCTTAAAATATTTGACGAATTTTGAAAAATATTTTCTGAGGCTTTGAGAATTTAAATACATAGTCCAAACCTGGTATAGCACCATCTATCTGTATACATATGATGTATAAAACATAAAGTTTTTAAAGTTGTCCTTATCTATAAAAAGGACTTCCTTGGTGGCTCAGACAGTAAAGCGTCTTGCTTACAATGCAGGAGACCTGGGTTTGATCCCTGGCTCAGAAAGATCCTCTGGAGAAGGAAATGCAACCCACTCCAGTACCCTTGCCTGGAAAATCCCATGGACAGAGGAGCATGATGGGCAATAGTCCACAGGGTCGCAAAGAGTTGGACAGGACTGAACGACTTCACTTTCACTTTTATCTATGATACACAAGAACCTAAGGAAAGCCCTCAAACTTTTAAATCCCTAATTTGTTTTTTCAACATTATTTAAAAATAAAATTGATTCATTAAGAAGAATAAACGTAACTTTAATACTTGAGATCATCACAGATTAATGTATATAACTATAATACTAAATCAAATAAATGATAAATTATAAACAATATGAGAGACTACAACTTCCTTAAGACAAACAGGTAGGCCTCACATTTTGTAAAATATCTGATATGGCAAATTGTGAGAGAGAAACCCAGAATTTATTCTAACAATTTTAATCTACTTTGTTTTTATGATAATTATAATGATAACAATATTGACTAATGATATCAGATATCTTTATGTGCTGTTTACTATGCTTTATAAGGAAATGGCAACCCACTCCCGTATTTTTGACTGGAGAATTCCATGGACAGAGGAGCCTGGAGGACTACAGTCAATGGAGTTGCAAAGAGTTGGACACGACTGAGTAACTTTCACTTTCATAATTGTTATACCTTTCGGTTTTCACTAACATATTGAGATGTTCATTTCAGTATTAGAGATGAGGACACACAGAGAGAAAGTCAGATTAAATTCCCCACATTTATAAGAGTTACTGTCAGGGCACAACCTGTGTTTGTACAGTTGCAAAGTCCTGCAACGCAGCATGGACAATGATCTCTTTCATTGACACGTGATCTATTTCAGTTCTCTTTATCAATGTCATATGTATAAGAAAGCTTTTCTTAAAACTTTAACCATTTCACAAGGTGTCATAGGGTATATGACACCATAGGGGACTAGAAAAATGATTTGCTACTTGCTATAGAAGAAAAACGTTAGTGTTAATTTTTAAAATAAAACATTAATTTGAATCCAATTTGTCTTCTGTTTTAAGCAAGTTTAGTTCTCTAAGTAAAGTTCAAATAAGGTTTAATAAGTTCATGATCTTGGCTACAAGAATTCATGTTCTGTGACTCAGTGCTAGTTCTTAAGATTACTCACTCAGTGTCATAAAAATATCAAGTTGCCTGATGATGATCTTTTTATCTACTATTAATATTTTTAATTAAAGCTAAGGAGAATATTTACTTTAGAAGCTATATTTGTATGATTTTAAATACATGAATTTTTCTTTTAAGGAACACTGGAGGTCAGTGTAGCTTATTACCATGATAGTAATAATATTATTTGTGAAATTGCATCTCTGGATTGAGTATCAGAGAACTGCATTTTTATGTTGAATTTTGTGGAAAGATCTTGAAGAAAAGACTTCCTTTACTCATTCATTTAAAATAGGAGTTAAGTCATTTAATTCAGATTGAACAGGATTCAAGTGAATCTCATTACTTTCTAGCTGAGTAATCAAAAGAAAATTAACTGCTTTGAATTTAAGATCATCATTTGAAAATAGGCAGAGAAATAACCCTGTTTCATAGGATTTTTGTGGAGACTATATGAGAAAATGCATATAAAAAGATTTGTGTTATGCTTAGTATATATTTTCCCTGGTGACTCAGATGGTAAAGCATCTGCCTGCAATGCAGGAGACCTGGGTTCGATCCCTGGGTCAGGAAGCTCCCCTGGAGAAGGCAATGGCAACCCTCTCCAGTACTCTTGCCTGGAGAATCCCATGGACGGAGGAGCCTGGTGGGCTACAGTCCCTGGAGTCACGAAGAGTCGAACACGACTCAGTAACTTCCCTTTCTTTCCCTTTAGTATGTATTTATAATTTTTAAAGTATTAGCTATTATAAATAGTTCTCTATTGTCACCCACCTTTTTGAACTTTCCTAGTTATGAGAGATTTCACTAAATTGTGAAAAATGATACTGTACCATCTGATATTTAAACTCTTAGAAAACATTTATTATTCTGTGTGGAAATCTGCGTAACTCCAGTAGTTTACCAAAAATCTTAGTTTTATCAACTTGTAGCTTTAGCTCATTGAGCATCAGTTCAGTTCAGTCACTCAGTCGTGTCCGACTCTTTGCAGCCCCATGAATTACAGCACGTCAGGCCTCCCTGTCCATCACCAACTTCCAGAGTTCACTCAAACTCATGTCCATCAAGTCGGTGATGCCATCCAGCCATCTCATCCTCTGTCGTTCTCTTCTCCTCCTGCCCCCAATCCCTCCTAGCATCAGAATGTGTGAACTACAATACTAAATTACTTCAGTAAGTCCCTTGCATACAAATGAGTTTCATTCCAAGAGCTGATACATAAATCTAATTTTTATAAGGTCAATAAAGTTAGCCTAGGTATTCAACTAATGCAGTTGCATTTAGCTATGTAGTACTGTAGGAGGTTTATAACACTTTTCACAAAATAATACATAAAAAAATAAAAAGATAAAACATATTAAATATTGCAGTAGAGTACCTTGAAAAGCACAGTAGTATAGTACAACAGCTAGTATAAAAGAATATGTTTGCATCTTTGAACGTTCCCAACTTGAAGGTACATATGTAGGGGACTTACCCTATGGACTGTAGCCTACCAGGCTCCTCCATCCATGGGATTGTCCAGGCAAGAATACTGGAGTGGGTTGCCATTTCCTTCTCCAGGAGATCTTCCCAACCCAGGGACTGAATCCAGGTCTCCTGCATTGTAGGCAGATACTTTACTGTCTGAGCCACAAGAAAATTCCTATAATTTATTACTGATTCTTTATATTTTAATATGTGTATTATATTCTTATTTTTGCCTACCCAGAAATCTTTTCTAATTCTGAGTCTGAGTGAACTCCAGGAGTTGGTGATGGAGAGGGAGTCCTAGCATGCTGTGATTCATGGGGTTGCAAAGAGTCGGACATGACTGAGTGACTGAACTGAACTGAACTGAACCCCTAAAGTTGTTGCTGTTGTACACTCACTAAGTAATTTAGACCCCATGGAGCCTATTGTTTGTGACCCCATGGACTGCAGCTCATCAGGCTTCCTTGTCCTTCACTGTCTCCTGGAGTTTGCTTAAACTCATATCCATTAAGTTTATGATGCCATCCAACTATCTCATCCTTTGTTGCCCCTTTCTCCTGCTGCCTTCAATCTTTACAACCTTGAGGGTCTTTTCCAGTGAATTACAACTTCATATCATGTGGTCAAAGTATTGGAGCTTCAGCTTCAGTATCAGTCCTTCCAGTGAATATTCAGGATTGATTTCATTTAGGATTGACCAGTTTGATTTCCTTGCTCTCCAAGGGACTCTCAAGGGTCTTCACTAACACCACAGTTCAAAAGCATAAATTCTTCACTGCTCAGCTTTCTTTATGATTTAACTCTCACATCTGTACATGACTATTGATAACACCATTGCTTTGACTATATGGATCTTTGTCAGCAAAATGACATCTCAGCTTTTTAATACACTGTCTAGGTTTGCTATCTTTTCTTCCAGAGAGCAAGCATCCTTCAATTTCATGGCTGCAGTAACCACCTGCAGTAATTTTGGAGCCCAAGAAAATAAAATCTGCCACTGTTTCCATTTTTTCCCCATCCATTTGCCATGAAGTGATGGGACCAGATGCCATGATCTTAGTTTTTTTAATGTTGAGTGTTAAGCAAGCTTTTATGTTCTTCTCTTTCACCTTCATCAAGAGGCTTCACTTTCTGCCCTTAGTATGCTGTCATCTGCATATCTGAGGTTATTGATATTTCTCCCAACAATCTTGATTCCAGCTTGTGCTTCATCCAGCCTGGCATTTTGCATGATGTACTCTGCCTGTAAGTTAAATAAGCAGGTGAGAGAGTCAGTTCTCAGGCAGGTTGATAAGAAGTCTAGGGAACCCGAGGAGGAGAAAGGGGTCTGGGGTTTTGAGGAGGAGATAAAGGTCTGGAATTCTCAAGGAGGAGGAAAGAACAAACTTTCTCTTTTTTTCTACATTCCTTAGTTTTAGTTACATAAAAATTTTTTTTTAAGTCTTGAACTGATGATTACACAATAAACAACTCAGTCTAAACTCTGTACTAGGGGTTGTATAACAACAGTGTAATCTGTTTGAAGGCAGTTTCTCCTTCCCAAAACCTTCTGACTAATCCTGATATTTTAGAATGTATAATATGGGAGTGGGTCTGGTAGGATCTTTCTATTGTTAAATTATAATCCTGTTTTTCTAAAATGTAAATTGTGGAAGTGGGTCTGGTAAAATTTTCACAAACTTGAGACATTCTTTTGATTTATTGTTATAACTAATTTAAAAAGTATATAATTGCCTTGCTAACACTAGTGAGGGGGCACTCTCCATCCCACTTCTGATGTCTATGTCAGAAGCTTGCTCTGTATCTTTTATACTTTAATAAAACTCCACTTTTGCATTCCAGTTCCTTAAAATGAAAATAACATATTTTGGGGGTGTCAGTTCTCGAAGGTCTTGTAGGTCTTCATAGAACCATTCAACTTCAGCGTCTTTAGCATTACTGGTTGAGACATAGACTTGGATAACTGTGTTGTTGAATGGTTTGCCTTAGAAACAAACAGAGATCATTCTATCATTTTTGAGGTTGCATCCAAGTACTGCATTTCAGACTCTTCTGTTGACTATGATGGCTACTCCATTTCCTCTAAGGGATTCTTGCCTGCAATAGTAGATGTCATCTGAGTTAAATTCACCCATTCCAGTCCATTTTAGTTCATTGATTCCTAAAACTTTAACGTTCACTCTTTCCACCACCTGTTTGACTGCTACCAATTTGCCTAGATTCATGGACCTAATATGCCAGGTTCCTATGCAATATTGCTCTTTACAGCATCAGACTTTGCTTCTTTCACCAGTCAGATCCACAGTGGATCTGATGGGTGTTGTGGGATGGGTGTTGTTTTTACTTTGGCTCCATCTCTTCATTCTTTCTGGAGTTATTTCTCCACTGATCTCTAATAGCATATTGGGCACCTACCGACCTGGGGAGTTCACCTTTCAGTGTCCTATCTTTTGCCTGTTCATACTGTTCATGGAGTTCTCAAGGAAAGAATACTGAAGTGGTTTGCCATTCCCTTCTCCAGTACACCACATATTGTCAGAAATCTCCACCATGACACATCTGTCTTGGGTGGCCCTACTCAGCATGGCTCATTGTTTCACTGAGTTAGATAAGGCTATGGTCCATGTGATCAGATTGGTTAGTTTTCCATGACTGTTGTTTTAGAAAAGGCAAAAGAACCAGAGTTCAAATTGCCAACATCCATTGGATTATCGAAAAATCAGGAGAGTTCCAGAAAAACATCTACTTCTGCTTTCTTGACTATGTCAAAGCCTTTGACTGTGTGGATCACCACAAACTGTGGAAAATTCTGAAAGAGATGAAAATACCAGACCACCTGACTTGCCTCTTGAGAAATCTGTATGCAGGTTAGGAAGCAACAGTTAGAACTAGATTTGGAACCACAGACTGTTTCCAAATAGGGAAAGGAGTACATCAAGGCTGTATATTGTCACCCTGCTTATTTCAATTATATGCAGAGTACATCATGCAAAATGCCAGGCTGGATGAAGCACAAGCTGGAATCAGGATTCCCAGAAGAAATATCAATTTCAATATCAATCAACCTCCAATATGCAGATGATACCAAACTTATGGCAGAAAGTGAAGAAGAACTAAAGAGCCTCTTGATGAAAGTGAAAGGGGAGAGTGAAAAAGTTGTCTTAAATGCAACATTCAAAAAACTAAGATCATGACATCTGGTCCCATCACTTCATGGCAAATAAATGGAGAAACAATGGAAATAGTGACAGACTATTTTATTGGGTTCTAGAATCACTGCAGATGGTGACTGCACCCATGAAATTAAAATATTCTTACTCCTTAGAAGGAAAGTTATGACCAAACTAGACAGCATATTAAAAAGCAGAGACATTACTTGACTGACAAAGGTCTGTCTAGTCAAGGCTATGGATGTGAGAGTTGGACTATAAAGAACACTGAGTGCTAAAGAATTGATGCTTTTGCACTGTGGTGTTGAAGAGGACTCTTGAGAGTCCTTGGACTGCAAGGAGATCCAACAAGTCAATCCTAAAGGAAATCAGCCCTGAATATTCATTGGAAGGACTGAAGCTGAAGCTGAAACTCCAGTACTTTGGCTACCTGATATGAAGAACTGACTCATAAAGACCCAGATGCCAGGAAAGATTGAAGGTGGGAGGAGAAGGGGACAACCAAGGATGAGATGGTTGGATGGCATCACTGACCCAATGAACATGAGTTTGAGTAAACTCTGGGAGTTGATGATGGACAGGGAAGCCTGGGATGCTGCAGTCCATGGGGTCACAAAAGTTGGACACAACTGAGCAACTGAACTGAACTGAAAACTCTGCTACACAAAAGATCTTGAGTAATTAAGCCTGGTCCCTGGTTCCAAAGCTAAATCATCTTCTTCTGAGATCATGGATCTGATACTGTTCATGTAAGTTTTCACAGGGTGCCAATATATAACCTTGATGTACTCCTTTCCCAATTTTGAGCCTGTTCATTGTTCCATGTTCAGTTCTAACTGTTGCTTCTCGGACTCCATACAGGTTTCTCAAGAGGCAGGTAAAGTGGTCTGGTATTCCCATCTCTTAAATCAACTGTTTTCGTTTGTTTATTTGTTTGCTTTTTGTGATCCACACAGTAAAAGGCATTAGCATAGTCAGTAAAGTAGAAGTAGATGTTTTTATGGAATTCTCTTGCTTTTTCTTTGATCCAACATATGTTGGCAATTTAAGCTTTGGTTCCTCTGCCTCTTCAAATCCAGTTTGAATATCTGGAATTTCTTGCTTCACATACTGTTGAAGCCTAGCTTGAAGGATTTTGAGCATTACTTTGATAGCATGTGAAATGGAAGCAGTTTTGTGGTAGTTGGAAAGTTCTTTGGCATTGCCTTTCTTTGAGATTGGAATGGAAACTGACCTTTTACAATCCCGTGGCCATTTCTGAGTTTTCCAAATTTGCTCACGTATTGAGTGGAAGACTTTAATAGCATTATCTTCTAGGATTGGAAATACTTCAGCTGGAATTCAATCACCTTTTTTTTTTTTTTTTTTCATAGTAATGCTTCCTAAGGCACACGACTTCACACTCCAGGATGTCTGGTTCTAGGTGAGTGGTCACACCATTGTGGTTATCCAGGTCATAAGAAATTTTTTGTACAGCTCTTTGGTGTATTCTTGCTATCTCTTCTTAATCTCTTCTGCTTATATTAGGTCCTTGCTGTTTCTATCCTTAATTGTGTCTATCTTTTCATGAAATGTTCCCTTGGTATCTCTAATTTTCTTAAAGAGATCTCTAGTCTTTCCCATTCTATTGTTTCCCTGTATTTATTTGCATTGTTCACTTGTTTCTTGTCTCTCCTCAATATTCTTTGGAACTCATATTCAGTTAGGTATATCTTTCCCTTTCTCTTTTGCCTTTTACTTCTTTTCTTAGCAGTTTGCAAGGCCTCCTCAAACAAACATTTTGCCTTCTTGCATTTCTGTTTCTTTGGGATGGTTTTGATCACTGTCTCCTGTACAGTGTTGCAAACCTCCATCCATAGTTCTTCAGGCTCTCTGTTTATCAGATCTAATCACTTGAATCTATTTGTCACTTCCACTGTATAATCATAGTAGTAGTGGTGTGGTCACTCAGTCATGTCCAATTCATTGTGACCCCATGAACAGTAGCCTGCCAGGCTCACCTCCAGGCAAAAATACTAAAGGTGGTTGCCATTCCTTTCTCCAGGGTATCTTCCTGACCAAGGATTTAAACCTGGGTCTCCTGCATTATGGGCAGATTCTTTACCATCTGAGCCATCATAGTGGATTTGACTTAGGTCATACCTAAGTGGCCTAGTGGTTTTCCTTACTTTCTTCAATTTAAGTCTGAATTTTGCAGTAAAGATCTCATGATCTGAGCCACAGTAGCTTCAGGTCTTGTTTTTGCTGACTCTATTGAAATTCTCCATCTTCACCTGCAAAGAATGTATAATCAATCTGATTTCAATACTGACCATCTAGCAGCATCCATGTGTAGAGTCCTGTCTTGTGTTGTTAGAAAAAGGTGTTTGCTATGACAGTGTGTTATCTTGACAAAAGTCACTTTGTACACCTGCTTCTCTTTGTACACCTGCTTCACTTTGTACTCCCCATCCAGACTTGCCTGTTACTCCAACTATCTCTTGACTTCCTACTTTTGCATTCCAGTCCCCTATGATGAAAAGAACATCTCCTTTTGGTTTGAGTTCTAGAAAGTCATCATAGAACTATCAGACTTCAGCTTCTTTGGCTTAGTCATTGAGACATATACTTGGATTACTGTGATGTTGAATGGTTTGCCTTGGAAATGAACCAAGTTAGTGCAAAACCTACTTGTTTACAGTCTTGATGGAATTGTCCATCAAAATGACAGCCTGATCTCTTCCCCTCAGACTATCTCTGGTTTCATGAATCAACAGAAACATTCAAATACTCTCTCAGGGAAATGACTATTCTTCAAGTCAAAAAGAAAAGAAAATGGCTAAAGTTAAATGGGCCACCTTCTTCCCAAAGGTGGTAGCATATTTTCATTGAAACATTGATAGCTTATTTCACTGATTTTCTAATTTTTCTCCTTTTGTCTCTTTCCACACACATATATATCTTTTAGTCCATGAAGAATTAATTCTAAAAATTATTTTAATTATGCTTTTTTCCAGTTTCATTGAGAAATAATTGATATGCAACATTGTATAAATGCAAGACATACAGTATAATGGTTTGATCTGCAAATATTATGAAATGATTACCACAATAGTTTTAACTAATAGCTGTCTTTTCATATAGATACAATAAGAACAAAATAAAAAAAGATAATAATTCTCCTTGTGATGAGAACTGATAGAATGTACTCTCTTAGCCACTTTGCTGTGCATCAATGGCAGTGTTAGTTATCATTATGATGGTGTACATTACTCCCTAATATTTATTTATCTTATAACTAGAAGTTTGTACTTTGGACCACCTTTCCTCAATTCACCCTCCCTCGTCCCTCTGCCTTTGATAACCACAAATCTTACCTCTTTTTCTATGTTTTTGGGTTTTTTGTTTTTATTTTTGCTTTAGATTCCTCATAAAAATGTGATCATACAGTATTTGCCTTTCTATGACTTATTTCCTATTTCATGCCTTCAAGTTTCATCCATGTTGTCCCAAATGGCTGGGTTTCCTCATTTTTTGAAGCAGATAATAGACATACATACCACAACATTTTTGTTTTTCTTTCAACTAATAGTGGACTCTTAGGATGTTTCCATGTTTTGGCTGTTATAAATAATGCTGTGAACATGGGGACACAGATATTTTTTTCAAGTTGGTGTTTTCCTTCCCTTTCAGTTCAGTTCAGTCACTCAGTCATGTCCAACTCTTTGCGACCCCATGAATCACAGCATGCCAGGCCTCCCTGTCCATCACCAACTCCTGGAGTTCACTCAAACTCAGGTCCATCGAGTCAGTGATGCCATCCAGCCATCTCATCCTCGGTCGTCCCCTTCTCCTCCTGTCCCTAAACCCTCCCAGCATCAGGGTCTTTTCCAATGAGTCAACTCTTCGCATGAGGTGGCCAAAGTACTGGAGTTTCAGCTTTAGCATCATTCCCTCCAAAGAAATCCCAGGGCTGATCTCCTTCAGAATGGACTGGTTGGATCTCCTTGCAGTCCTTTCCTTTAGGTACATACAATATAAGAAGTGAAATCGTGGGCTCATATGGTTGTTCTGTCTTATATTTTTTGAGGATATTCCATAATATTTTCCACAGCAGCTATACCAATTTACAATCCCACCCGTAGTGCACAAGGGTTCGCTTTTCTACATCCATGCCAATATTTGTTTTTGCTCTTTTTTTCTTTCTTAACTGGAGTATAATTGCTTTACAACGTTGTCTCAGTTTCTGCAGTGTAACAGTGAATCAGCTATATGTATACATACATTGCCCCCACTGCTGATCCTCCCTTCTACATTACACCCTGTCTCACCCATCTAGGTTACTACTGAGCCCTGAGATTTGTGTCACCCTCCCTTCCCTATCCTGCTGTGTCCACTGCAGGTATGAACTCTCTCAGCCAGGATTCCCGTGTTTGTTGTAGAGGTCCATCCCCTCCCCCCCACCCCCCGCCACTCTTTTCTCACATTCAAGTTCCCAGCATTTGGGTCCTGCAGATTTCCCTGAAATCCCCATGGTGTGAGATCAGAGAAGGGGATCCTATAAAGCCACCCACGGTGCTAGGGTGCTAGTTGTCTCCTTGGTTTTCATTTTCACTGAAGGAACCACAGGCTCAGGGGACACCTCTCTGCATGGTGGAGTGCTGGGCTGGGAACAGCTGTTAACATGTAGCTACCTCTCTTACCTTTTTCATTTTCATGCAGTCTGCCTTTGCCTCTGTGCTACCAGGAGGTGCTGCAATCACCTCTGTCTTCCAGGACTCTCTGAGCTGTGTCTTGCTCTTGAATAGTTGTTGTCAGTTATGTTTCCTGTGACGGGAAGCAATCAGGAACGGCATATGTTGTGATTTTGGTGATGACACTCCCTGCTTAGGATTTTCAGAGGACACTTTTTTTTTTGGTTTTTTTCTACAAACATATGCAATAACTATGTAACAATTATTTACTTTATATTTCTCTCATTTTTAATCCAAAATTTTAGATTTCATCCAACTTTTCACTCATAAATAATAATGTAATACAAATATCATTATTTAGAAACTTTTCTCTATTTTCTATAGTTTACAGTTTATATATCTGTAAGAGAATATATATTGTTATATTTATATATCGACAATCATATTGTTATGTAGGGTGAAGACACTGGATAATTAGGTGGGTAAAGCATGGTTTTCCTTTTATTCAAATTCTGTTTCCAAGAGTAGTTCATGTTGCCCATACACACTAAGAAGACATTTTAATTCTGATTCAAACCACCTTTCACATTTGCTTTCTGTCAGAAAAATACATGCCCTGTCATCATAAATTCTTCCTGGCAAACCTTTTTCTTCACTGTACTCCTTTTCAGAACCAGGCTACTCATCTCTTGACAGCATGCAAAATGTAATGGTTACAAAGTAAAGTCTGCTAACTTTCACTCCTGATGAATTGTCAAAAGGCATATTAAAAAATAATTGGGGAGAAACTGCACAGATTTTTTTCAATATATTGAGTGATTTCTCTGCATTGCTTGACTGGTGAGCTTGCAAGATACCATTCTCTCCAATATTAACAAGCCAGGACTACTGTTTTAAGGAAAGGAACAGCACTGTATTGCACTCAGCTTGCTGTTGTGGTTTGTTTCCTTAGGCCTTCGATTTATCTAGAAAGTCAGCAAGTAAAACAGTCTTTTAGTACATGACTAGTTTGTGTTTCCAATTTACCTTCTATTAAGACTCATTTTTTTTCACCAAGCTTGCAAAGTATATCATAAATACCACCTGAAATAGAAATAATAAACCCTTCTATATTGTTTTATTAACAGCTAATGTCTTAAAAAATTTTAGAAAATTCACCTGTTAATATGTTCTATTCTTAGCCTGTCTTACACAAACTATTTCAACCATAGTCAGTTTCAGTGATGTAGTCCATGATCAAATGCTTCTCCTGAGAGCCTAAACAAAATAAAACAAATGACCCACAATGATATACTCCATTAAGAGGTATATTTAATATCTTTGGAATCTCAAGTGAAAAAAAAGCAAAGCTTCTACTGTAGGAAAATGAGGATCTAGAAATAGGAACTAAGGAGCAAAAAGAACAGGAAATTCAACTGGAGTTAAGGTGCTGGCTGAAAAAGTGGAATCTGAACCTCATGTTCTCTTTAAAAAAGTATCATTAATATAGACTGGAAATAACTTCTGTACACAGTGTTTCAACTGTATCTAGATAAAATACAAGTTGCTAATAACATGCTTTTTAATGATAAGCAGGGTTACTAGTTTTTCACAGATTTCTGTAATTGCAAAATAATGTTAATTAAACTACAGCACTAATTACTACAAAGCCATATTCATTGTTACCAAACTGATCATACCATATCTGTATTTTTTTAAGAAAATAAGAAATTGAGAATTTATAAGGTTATAAATTAAAATTCTGAGGGGCTTCCTGGTCAAAAATTTGCTTATAGAAATGTCTGTTGTATTTCTGAATGAAACTAATATAAATATTGTTAGGAAAAGTTGATGAGTTTTCACCAATAATTTTGAGATAAAATATTCTAGAGTTAAAAATTAACTCTAGTGACATGTGTCATTGATGACTAGGTACTATTTCCTGCATGATATTAATATTCATAAAAAATCATTTAATGTCATTTTTGCCTTTTGTTTCATGAATCCTTCCTACTCTAATTCACTAAGTAAATTAAATCTACATATTTCTAAAATGCTTTTTTGGCAAATCCAATCTGTCTTTACAAGGAAAACATTTTAGGAAAACAGCTCATTCTCAATTGAAATTATTGTTATGGATTAAAGGCTTTTGTTAAGAGAGTATTGGACATTTATGAAGAAGATTCCATTTTCTTTTCCATCCTCAAATTAATTAAAAATTAATTTATAAAATAATAAATGAAACAAAATCAAAACTTCCAGAATCAAGTATCTAACAGAAAGGCTTTTCCAAAAAATTGCTTTTCTTTTCAAGAAACATTTAGGTAATGACCAGTTATTAAAAACATTGCTTTCATAAGCTGTTTATACACACAGAAAAGGAAGCATCATCACATGATAAATGCCACATATTACCTAGTCTATCTCAGGCAGGATTGTCCAAAGTCCCGTGACGTTACACTTCATTTGTTTGTCGGTGTATTAACAATTTAAATGTTGCTTCAGTTCTACTCAACTCACTGCAATTGCCTAAAAATTGTAGTAAAAATACATTGAAAAATAAGTAAAGAATAATTGTTGGTGTTCATTACAGATCTACACATATTCTTACCATGTGATCTAGCAGCCATACTTTTTGGTACTCATCCAAATAAATTAAAAGTTTAGTTCCACAGAAAGCCCTGAACATAGATATTTATAGTAACTTTATTTCTAGTAGCTCAAACTTGCGAACAACTAAGTGGTCCTTCAGTAGGTGAATGAATAAATAAACTGTGGTGCATCCAGACCATGACATACTATTCAGCACTAAAAATAACATGCATTATCAAGCCATGAAAAACAGGGAGGAAGTTTAAATGCACTAAGTGCATTTAAATGAAATATAATAAATTATTAGTGATGAGAATGAGTGACTGAGTGTTTTACTCTTTGTGGCCCCATGGAGTATACAGACCATGGTATTCTCCAGGCCAGAATACTGGAGTGGGTATCTGTTCCCTTCTCCAGGGGATCCTCCCAACTCGGATCTGACCCAGGTCTCCCACATTGCAGGTATATTCGTTACCAGCTGAGCCACCAGGGAGGCCCAAGCACACTGGAGTGGGTAGCCTATCCCTTCTCCAGTGGATCTTCGAGACCCAGGAATTGAACCAGGGTCTCCTGCATTGCAGGTGGATTCTTTACCAGCTAAGCTACCAGGGAATCCCATAAATGAAAATAATAAATTATCAGTGATGAGAATGAGTTCAAATAAATAATTCATAGACTCCTAAACAATTACTGTTTTTATCCATTTTCAACAGAAATACTTTTATTCTCTAATATTTTAAAATGATAGCTTCAAGGGCTTATCAGAAACTCAGAAAAGTTTGCTGAGAACTCTTGGCCTAGTGTCTCATAAGTCATGTTCATACTATAACTAGATTGTGAAATACTGGCAGCTATAATATGACACTTTAGGAAAAATATGTCTTCCATGTTAGAAAAGTAACAGATGTGTGTTTCTAAAGATTTTAGATATCTCATCATGAAATTGTACACACATTTGAGAGTAGGTCTAATGTTCTTTTCCTAGTGGTAGTGTTATGAAAAATCACTCTGTAAATACTTTTGTCATCTTAGCTTGAAACATAAAATGTAAGTAAATCTTATAAATGGGGCTTATGAGAGTGGCAGAATGGAACGATTTGATTGAGAAAGTCAGTTTGGATATATCAATAGAAAGAAACATATTTCTTAAATCTGTGGTACATTGCAGAGTTTCTTTTCTGCTGGTTTGAATTCTCTTTCTGACACTCATTGGTCTCTTGCACCTGTCACTGTGGGATAATGATACCTGATGGGAAACTGCTCAAAGTTCTCAAAGACAGCAATGATAGGAATTCATTGAGTATGTCTGCATTATATAACACATAGACAATTCTATTTTAATTATATTTTTATCTTAATGATTTAATCTAATTTAATACTTTTAGGATTTGGATATGATCATTGATCTTTTTGCCTCCTGCCTTTTATTTCTCATTCGTATTAAACCGAGTTAGTATTTGTCATGTGCCAAATTGAATAAAAAACAAACAAAAACTATAAAATATTGCCTAATACCATACAGATTCTTAGTCATTTTTTACTGTCACTGAAAATTGATATTTGTGTTTTATGAAATACTCATAACTACAGAAAAGCCTATACTTGTTTTTTTTTAGTGTGTATTTCTTGATGTGATTCATATATATGTGTGTATATATATATATATATATATATACACACACACACACACATACTGATGCAATTCTTTTATATATATATATATATATATACACACACATACATATATATAATAAATCTCATAAATAACACAAATTCATACATAATAAAGCAGGAAGGAGCCCTTTGAAGCAAAGTGTCAGCCCCATCAAACATGAAATAAAGCCTTGCCTGGAGACTGACTCCATGCCTTATAGGTTTCCCTTTTAGCTATCGCTGTAACCCAGCCAAGGTTGATCTGAGCATGTGATAAGAAGAGACACACGTTTTGGGGTAGTCTCCTGAAAAACTGACTGAGATGACTAAAAACTTTTCCTCCCAAATTGCAACTTTTGGAGATCTCCTGCCAGGCCAACCTGAGGACACTAGAAATCCCTCCCTCCTCCCAGGCTGATCGTCTGGTCTTGAGGTAAGAGGCTCCAGGGACTGTACATATGGGTGAACTGGGACCGTCGGTCTGAGACACATCTGGCTGTGACTCCACCTCCTTGTGAGGATCCGCCAGAGGCTCAACCCAAATGGGTGGTCCTCACCTCCTCTTCGTGACTCCACAGTAGTCTGGACCTACTTGAGTGCTTACTTGAGGAACTGGTTTCCCACAGCTGGATTTTTTCCATCCCTGGACGCATGGACTTGGTTTGTTATAGTCACTTTATGCTCCAGTGGTTTACTTTTCATTCTGTTTTGTTGCTATTGTTCTGTCGCTAAGTCCTGTCTGACTCTTTGTGAACCAACAAACTGCAGCATGCCATGCTTCCCCTGTCGTTTGCTCTCTTCTGAACTTTGCTCGAACTCACGTCCATTGAGTTGGTGATGCCATCTAACCATCTCATCCTCTGCTGTCCCTTTCTCTTTTTGCTTTCATGCTTTCCTGGCATCAAGGTCTTTTCCACTGAGTTGGCTCTTTGCATCCATTGGCCAAAGTATTGGAGCTTCAGCTTCAGAATCAGTCTTTCAATGAATAGTCATAGTTGATTTTCTTTAGGATTGACTGGTTTGATCTCCTTGCAGTCCAGGGGACTTTTGAGTCTTCTCAAGCACCACAATTTGAAGGCATCAGTTCTTCATTTGGTGTGTAGCCATTCTTTTACCAATTAGTAATTTGTGCTCTCATCTAATTTCTTGTAGCTAGTGGGCTGCCGTCTATGGTGTCGGACACGACTGAAGCGACTTAGCAGCAGCAGCAGCAGGTACACAATTTGGATCTGTTCCAGAAGTAATTGCATATTATACTAATCTCTGAACTAGTTACAGTTACTTGAATTATGTTACCCACAGTAAAAGACGGACTTGCCTCCAACAACTTTCTCCTTTAGCATCAAAGAAAAAAAAAAAAAGGGTGGGGGAGCCTTCCAGACATTAGGAAAAAAGTAATTTGCCAACAAAAAGGTAGGAAAGCAATTTAGTTTGAGCACACATCTAATACACTACAAAAGTTTCACATTAGCTGGTGTCTCAAAATATTTGGGGTAGAATTTTCAATATTAAAATGTTTCCTGTGAAAGCAAACATTGTTTATTCTTGTATCTATATACATGGCTTTTTATTCCATACTGAACTACAGAAAATTTGATGAAAGACAAAAGAATCTTTGCAACTCAAGAAATCAATCCCATTCCTGCTTGAATCTATGTCCTCACTTAGAGCCAGACTGGTTTCTTACAATAATGCTCTGTGAAGCTGTTCATTTATTTACTGTGATTTCTTTAGCATTTACATTGGCTTATGTCATTTCAAATGCCTTGGTTTTCCAAAATATCTTCATATTGTGCTGACATTTCAACACCATTTTCTCTGAATATATGATTCTTGGATCATAGATCTTTCCTTTTGATATATAATACATATTATTCCATTTTCTTCCATCTCTTAGTGTTGCAGTTAAGTCTAAACTCCTTTGATTTTCATTCTTCTTAAGAACCTTATATTGTCTAAATACTTATAGTACTCAGACTTGAGAAGCATTTTAAAACTACAGGCTAAAGGCCCACCATTTTTGTTACTTTTGCTAAATTCTTTATGCTCTTTTATGTGTACACTTAAATTAGCCCTAACTGAGAGAAATTTGCTCATTTATAACCTTTGTAAATCTCCATTTTCTCTTCTCAAAAGATGTTAAGATTCTCAATGCTATCTACATAATACTATTAACTTTTGAAATATTTTCTATGATCAGAGAATCATATCTCAGCTTACAAGCTGATTTTTATGATCACCCATTTTGAAAACCATTGGAATATTTTGGATGATGAAGCAGAAATGAAGTCGCTCAGTCGTGTCTGACTCTTTGCTACCCCATGGACAGTAGCCTGCACCACACTCTTCCATCCATGGGATTTTCTAGGCAAGAGTACTGGAGTGGGTTGCCATTTCCTTCTCCAAGGAATCTTCCCTACCCAGAGATCAAACCCAGATCTCCCGCATTGTAGACAAATGCTTTACCATCTGAGCTACCAGGGAATTCCATTTTGGATGATAACATTTCCTAAATAAGTAGCAACCATATTTGATATTTTGCCAATGTTAGACTTGACATGGTATTTATCCAAATAAATCTAAATGAGTTCCACTGAAGATTATGCAGTGACCAGAAATGGAGATAGTAGAAAATATTATTTACTTGCAATTAACTGAAGGACTGAGGCTAAAGCTGAAACTCCAGTACTTTGGCCACCTCATGTGAAGACTTGACTCATTGGAAAAGACTCTGATGCTGGGAGGGATTGGGGGCAGGAGAAGAAGGGGACGACAGAGGATGAGATGGCTGGATGGCATCACCAACTCGATGGACGTGAGTCTGAGTGAACTCCAGGAGTTGGTGATGGACAGGGAGGCCTGGCGTGCTGCGATTCATGGGGTCACAAAGAGTCGGACACGACTGAGCAACTGAACTGAACTGAACTGTTGTTCCTAGAACATGCGTGTCCTTCAATGGACCAAATATAGCGTGATGCTTTTGTGCTTTGGCTATATGACTTTGTCCAAAGAATATGACTGAACATAATGAATGCAAAGGAAATTCATTCATATTGTTTGCTTTAGTTACTGCATACTCAAGATTGTTATTTACCACCCTCCTCTCTCCTTTACTATAAACAGATGTTTAGAATTAGAGATTGGACCAGATTTTGATTCAGTTTTTCAACAAGACTGCTTCCTAGGTGATTGTGTATGTTTCCTGTTTTTGTTTTATTGCTTATGTGAAAGTAACTTTTGTGAAGTTAGCAGTTAGTGATGATCATTGTCCAGATCTATTACTTTATTTGTTGTTGCAAATGGTGCTTTTTATTTTACCCCATGATTTCTTTCTCATTTTTCAGCTGGCATACTTTCAGAATGAAAAATTTCATGTCATCAAATGTTTAACTTATGAGAGGACAGTTTACACATGAAATATATGTTAAGTATTCAATTATTTTTTTTAATTTACTGAAAACTCTTCAAAAGAATCAATCTATTCTCTAGTATTCGCCAATGAAGAGCAACAGGATTTGTATTTTTCAATTTTATTTTTATATCATTAAGAACATATGTGATACTTTTCAATGCATGTCAGTTATATTGTTCATTGGTGCTCAAATTATACAATTGTGGCTATAGAACCTTCTTCAGATTGGCTCATATTAGCCCTTATTTAACTTGGGACTTGCCTGGTGACTCAGACAGTAAAGAATCTGCCTGCAACACAGGAGACCTGGGTTCATGAGAACTACCTGGAGAAGGTAACGGCTACCTACTCAAGTATTCTTGCCTGGAGAAGTCCATGAACAGAGGAACACCATGGGCTGCAGTCCATGGGGTCACAAAGAACCAGACTCAACTGAATGATTAACAGTTTCCTTTCATTCTTTTATACATGTCTTTACTTATTTTTCCCATAATCATATCAGTCTTTGATAGCTTCCCTTTTACTTAATATGACAATGCATTCTAGTATCATTTTGTACTTTTTCTGCTTCAGTTCTGAAATTAGTAATTATTAAAAAAAAATGCTCTTAGTGGAAAATCATCTTTAGAGTCTACTATATGAACTGCTGATTCTAAATTATTAATCATTGTTTCTCCACATTTTAATGGATAAAATGAGAAAGTATATATATGTCTATTACTATACTATTTAAGTTTAAATAATACTTGAAATTCAAATAAGAATTTAGGATTTTTAAAAAACTTGTTATTTATTTTATATTTGCATTTATTTTACCTTAAAGTAAAAATCTTGGTTCCTAATAACATCATCATGATAAATTACTTGCTTCATCCTATTGGTATATACATGCATGTATTATCAATAGTTTCAGAAGAAAATATTAGTAATAACACTAATTACTTTATAATCAGATTTAATTGTTCCACTTTTTTTCAAGGTCTTTTGGTCCTTAGAGAAGTATCTCACTAGGAAAATGCTATAACATTTTTGAACTTAAAGTCAATGTATTTAATTCCTCATTGTAAGGAATGACATCAGAAATAGCTCAAAAATGTTAGGATTATTTCTTTCATTGAGCTATTTTTTTACAAATGACTTAAATTTTGACATTCAGTGATTATTATGTAAAGCATTCATCTGCTATAAAATTATTTCTGCAAAATGTGGTGCATTCAGAGCAGTCTAATTTCTATTCATGTCCTCTCCTTCCTGTTTCTTCTTGTCCATTTTACATAACTAAGTTTAATTTTGTTTATTTTCCATTTTTGTAAATTACATGTATTTATGTGGATTTTAAAGTTTCTTAAATTTGTACTCTTTGAATATGAAAATTTATAAGTACACAGTTGTAAGATTACAGGGTAATAATAACAAAATTAAGAACTGTACTAGTTATATTTAAATAATTAGAATCTTTAAACAAATGTGTTAATATTCACAAACCAAATGAAACTCAGACTTTAAGAGAACTGGCATTTCATTATATCAGCTTTATACAAATAAAGTATATTTAGCAATTCATTTTTGCCAGTATTCTCTTTTGTTGATTTCAGTTATAAAATTTAGTCATTGCAGTAATTGTGTTTTGCAATATTCAGTCTGCTCATTTGGCATTTCTTACAATCATAAATAATTTAATACTACATATTTACATAAAATAATGTGTTTAAAAGCATAACATTAAGCATGTTTTTTAGTTATATTTATACAGCATTAGACATTTTGGAAAGCATATGGAATATGCAAAAACAGAATACCATTTTTCTTGAATGATACCCTGACTTGTGTTATTTGGCAATTATGTTCCTTGAGATACCCCAAACTCAGCAATTCTAAGTCTTTATGGTTGCTGTATTTGTTTGAAGATAGATAATTTTTTAATTATTATTCTATTGTAACAAATAATGTTGTGAACATTGCTTTCTTAATTTTAACAAAACTTGAAAAATATTTAGATTATTTCAATTGTTTTCATTATAGAAATATCTTTCAGGAAAATACAAATGCCAGAGCCCTCCCACAGTTAATTACATTTTCTTTGTTCCTTTGGAGCTCTAAATGCCTATTTATAAAAGAGGAACAGATCATACTGGCATTTCTCTCTTTCCTTTTGCTCATCCTCCTTTTACATCTCCATTGCATTCACTTGCCTGTGTAACCACAACTAAATTCATATTAACTTAATCATATTTACTTAGTTAAAAAATAATTTATTTTAGAAAAACTTTCAAAAATTCATGGACTGAAACTCAGGAAAGAACATTATTTTGTTAATACTTCATGGTAAAACACTAGTTGTCTCTGACTAAAGCACTTGAGATCTTAATGTTCAATTCTTGTATGAAATTCAGTGAAGACACTTGGTAGCTTTATCATCATCTCTTTTATTATTTAATCATCCTGAGTTTAAATAATTAAGCATTTTCCTAATAAGGATAATTTTGGTAATGAAATGAAATATGTAAGGGTATCTACATTCAACAAGAAAACATAGCCTAAACAAAATAATGATTAGAAGGATGATAGTCTATAGAAATGCTTTTTTCATACTTCCTTGATTTTTACGCAGGTAAACAAGTTTTGTGTTCTATTTAGTTCATTATATTTTTTAAAAAGTATTTTAGAATTATATGTAAGAAAAAATGTAAAATCTGATTCATCCTTATAATCCTATAATGAACATGTTTTACTGGAGAAAGCTTCCTGATTATAACTAAGCCAATAGCCAACTTAGAGGTGAGGATTAAAGCATGGGTTCCTATTCTGATAGAAACGAAGGTAAATTTGGACTAAATGGAAGATATGACAATATCTAGGAGAGGAAGATGGTACATCTTATGATGCATCATTTCCAGACTGTCTACCAGTGCTTTAGCTAGAGTGTTTCTTGAATTTATCACTTATTTGCCTGCTAAAACTATACACCTCTAGTCTTTCCAGTATAACAGTAACAAAATTAAATGTAGACATTTTGAAGAGTGAAAATAAGAAACCAATGCCAAATTGGTCAACACTTATTCACTATGTATATCACACTTACCTTGCTGAGTGGAGATCCTTCAACGTTTACAACTTGGTGAGTCTGAGAAAGAAGTTCTACTATTATGACTAGCAATGGTGTTAGTATTTTATACAAATAATATAGAAGATTTACTTGCTTAGTAATTTATTTCTCAATCTTGGACAATAAGATAAGTTAAATGCAAATTTATAAGGTAAATTTGTTGCAGATCTTAAGATCAAGATCACCACTGAAATATTTTCATTATAGTTCTTTCACCCATTGTTTTTCAAGTTGTATAATTCTATCAAGTTGGAAAAAACATAAAAGCATATCACATAAAAATATTGCAGAGAAATAATTTTCAAATTTTGTATCAAAACTTTAAATATTGTATAGTTTAAAATAAAAGCAATACAGAGTCAACTTTCAATAACAATAGGATGAGGTTTGAGGTTGATTTCAAGAACAGAAGCCAAGAGCGATAAAGTTATTCACTTAAAAACACTGAAATGGAAAACCAGAATATTTTAAGTTTAGGTCCAGTTTGTGTCTGAAAAAGAAAAGGAATCACTAGGGAATTTTTGGCATAGTTTTGATATTGTAAATTTTCCTCAGGTAATTTCACATCGTTCAGTCAGCAATTATCTCCAAGTTCCACATGTAGTGACTCTTTTTGCCAAGTTAATATAAGCCCTCATGTAGTTCCTAAAATTTAACTATGTTTTAAATTCTACATCTGCATGTATTATGTGTTGTATATTTATGCATCTTATATTCTATAAGGCCTAGGTTATATTCAAATAACTTTTGATATCATACAAAAATTTACATATTTTTTCCTGTATAGACAATTTTACCCATGACAAAAGAAGTTCCATATTAGCTTATTCAAGAAATATTCCTGACAGATCTTAGCATTTTATTGGTCACAGGGTGAATGGCAAATCCAGAGTATTAACAAGAAAATGTGTTCTCAGGATAAAGATGAATGCCCAAAAACAAAGCCCTTTTTAAGACCTTGTAAAGATTTCAGGTGATGTTCCAAAATTATTTTTTAATAGACAAAAGTTCTTGTAATGCTGTTAAAATCTACTTTGCTAAACAAGACAGCATTTGCAAATCATAAGGGTTGTTTTGCAGAGAAGATTCAAAGGAGATCAAAATGGAGAAGGAACTACCTCTAAAGGTTTGTATAAGTTACTTTTGTCGAGTGGAGTCTAAGCAATATATAAGAAACCCAAAACATTTTTATAAGAAGTTTATATGCTTAGGCTGGAAAAAAAAAAAAAAGACATTTTACAAAAAGTCTTCATGCTTGCAGAAACTAAGACTGTACATTTCAATCCACCCCCCTTTTTTTCCCCAGGCTTCATTTGATATTATTAGACAAAGAAGTACAACTATTTGAGCTCTGGAGAAGGGAGAGTGCATTTTTCATTTGAGAAGACTAGGGGCTTCCCAAGTGGCACAGTGGTAAAGAATCCATCTTCTAATGCAAGAGATGTGGGTTCAGCCCCTGGGTTGGAAAGATCCCCTGGAGTAGAACTGGCAACCCCTCCAGTATTCCTACCTGGAAATTTCCAAGGACAGAGGAGCCTAATGGCCTATACTTCATGGAGTGGCACAGTCCGACACAATTGAACAGACACACACATAAATGATTTTAGTCAGGAAGGTGTACTTTGATAGTTTTAAAACTTGATATTCTTTGACAATTCTCTGATGATGAGGTAAGATTTACAGCCACTCCTGTTAAATCTGGCCAGCCTTGAGATTCCTTTTACCAGCATAGAAGAAGTAATTCTACTGGGCATTGGGCATGGGGAATATTTTCTCTTGGAGCTTTTGGTTAGGTGTCAGAAGTCTGAACACCCTAACGCCATCCTTCTGTTTAGTTCTTCCACTCTCCTCGCTCAGGCACTAGAATCATGTATGCTGAAACTGACACAAAACTGGATGCTGCAGAGCTAGTTGTTCTAGACTCGAATGACATGGACCACTTGTGGCTGTTTCAGTCAGCCCAAATGGAAGCCTAGATATCATAAAAAATTATAATATATAGGCATATTTATTTTACATGCTTTTGAGTTTCCAAACTGAGAGTCTCTGACCTAGTGCAATGGTTGTTTTATATCACTACATTGTTAGATGATTTGTGAGGCAGAAACAGATGACTAGAACAGGAGTATGTGGGAACTTCTGAAGTATTCAATCAGAGGATAGCATGACTTTTTGGTTTCAGAAAAGATCACTCTGGCTGCCTGACAGAGAAATATTTCAAGATATGATAAGTGAAAATGATATCACTAAATAGTTTTCACTGAATTAACTCAAGTAGTATAGGATGACAATTTCTCAAAGAAAGTTTTGGCATTGTAAATACAAAGAAACAAATGTGTTCTGCAGGTAGAGCCATGATCATTTTATTATTTGGTTGCCAAATATATAGAACTGCAAGTTAACCTACATTCATATTCTGTAATTTCATCATGTAGACAAAGCTGGCTATCTGTTTAAATATAGATTCTAATTTAACATGTCTGAGCTGAGGCCTGAGACTCTGCATTTTTTTGCAGATTCTCTAATGATGTTGATGTTGTTTATCTGCGCTTTACATGTTGAGTGGTACATTTCTGAGCTACTGTTGCCACAGATAAGATGTAGTTGTTCTTTCTCGGTTTTGAAATACGCTAGTGTAGTCACAGATTTGTTATCTATAAAAGGGACAGTTGCAATATCTAGAAATAAAAACAGTCTCAAAACACATATAGTGTATTCCAGTAGTCAAATCTTACATACATTTTTTGAGCAAATCAGAATTTGCTATAATTATAACTGCTCTTTATATCACTCATTATATTTAAATTGAAAATGCCAAAGCCACAGATTGATTAGGTTTAATTATCTCTGTACACCAACGCATATGTCTACACACACACACAACATATGCAAGCATTTTAATATTGAGCATGTAACAATTTGACTTCATAAATTTTCAATAGTATTTGCCTCAAATATCATGATTCTGTCAATTTCATATTTTTCACTGATTTTTAGATTATTTTTGCTTCTACTTATTGATATAAAAATAAGTGACCTAAATAAAAATAAATATAACCAAGAACTTATACTGTACTGTACTATTTGATTATTTCAATTATTCTATATCATAAATTTATGATTTCCAGTGTACGATTCATAGAACTTAACAGATGCACTGATTTGTGTCGCTAATGCTATAATCAGAATACTGAACAGTTCCCATCACTACAAGACTCTGTTGTATTGATCTTTTGCAGTCACACCTTCTCTCCAAACACAACTACTGGCAACCACTGATATAATTTCCTTCAGTATAGCTTTGTCACTTTGAGAATGTACTATGAAAGGAATCATACATTATGTCATATTTTAACTCAATGTAATAGTGATTTAATGTTCATTGACTGTATAAAATATATATGAATACCATTCTTTTAAAAATTTACTAATAATTGTTTTAGGACCTTACAGAAAGTGTTTTTTTTCCCTATCTTTGGCCAATTTGTTCACTTTTATTATTTAGATGTGTGTTGATAGTAGATTTTAGGACTATTTTATAAATATGAGATAAAAATCTATCAACATTAGGAAACACAATTGAAAGCCTTAATAATCAAAAGAAAAATATCTAAAATAATTTTAAAAGGGCTTCAGTGGACTCTAGCCCCTATCAGTTTAATAGTTATCAAAGAAAACATTTTGAATACAAAAGAATCACATTGAAATGTACACTTACATGGTGATATATTCATCTGATTTTATGTTTCTTTGTGTACGGTAGTCATAATTATTTTGAAATTGTTTCCTCAAATTTTTGTTTTTATCCCTTCTAAGTGATTTAGTTCTGGGATTTTCCCTCAGTATTGGAGATATCAAATAGATGATGCTTCCAGGAAGAGAACATCCTAATGACTAGAGTTACTATCTTACTGTTGTGCTTTGAAATTCAAATCATTGTTTGTTTGTATGAAATAATAATTTTGAAATTAGGCTTTGAAATGATTGCAGAAGGTAATTCTACAAATTTAGACTTTCTTTATGTTTCTAGTAAATTCAGATCATAGAGTTTTTCTGACTCATGGAGGAAGAGAAGTAAGGATGTAACATAAGAATACCCCAACTATATGGGTTCATCAGGTCACAAAGAGTCAGACACAACTGAGTGACTGAACTGAACTGAACTATATGGGTGCAGTAGCACTCACCTTGTGGAGGGCATAGTAACGATAGTCAGGCCTAAAGCATAAGAAAGGAGAAGAGGGGATTTTTGGGGCGGTGGAAGAAAAGATTCTACTTCATGTAAAGAGTTACTCATAATTTGTCAGTTCTTCCCCTTTATTTACGTCTAAATCTTCATTTTGAAAATACAGAGTTGGTAAAACTGAGCGTTGTTTTCAGGTCTTTACTTTAAAGCATGCTATTTTGAATTTATTGGAGAAACAAATCACCAACCAGTGATACAAAGAAGGAACAAGAAATCATTAATGAACAATTATATCAACTGGTGCAGGAAATAAGCAATTAGAACTTGCATGAAGAAAAATCAATACCCACATGTAACTTTTTCTAGCAACAAATTTCAGAGCAATAAAAGTAGGGCTAACTTTACCAATGAAAGCTAGATAACCAAAATTGAAATGCTAAATAGAACAAGACAAGGACAATTCCTGGCTATTAAACAACAACTAGAAAATTTAGGTAGAAATATCCAGACTTTAAAATATTCAAAACTGAATTTATTTTTACTGGATCTGTATAAAATATACTATCAATTGGAGGTTTTATCATTCTTTCACTTAATACTTTTCTATAAAATAGCTAAACAAATCTACAGTCTTCAAAAAGCTTGAAATCAAGTTAGAAAAACAAAACACTTATAAAGATGAGAAATATACATAATAATCTACTTGTATATGTTATTCAGATAGTTGGTTAAAATCTTTACTCTTTCAGTTCCAACATTTTAAAAAATTCATTTTTAATTTAATTTCATAATAATTTAATTGTTAATAACTACATTGTAATAAATGTATGTATGACATTTTAAGTCAATCTAATTTGCTTTGCTTTGATCATTTGTTAGTATTATTTCTCTTAGCTATTTATATTTGCATTACATTTTCATCATAATTTACCTTTAAGAGAAAAATGGAAAACTCAGACTCTTTACAAGGTAACAGCCATAACATCTGTAATACAATTGAGACAGTTACTAGATTTGTGAAGAAGCAAGAAAATGTATGAAAAATGTGAAATTAAATAAATAGTAATAAATATAGACTCCAAAACAACTTTATGTTGAAGCTTGTAATTAAGGGCTTAGAAAATGCAATTATAAATATGTCTAAGGATTTAATGTAAATAATAGGTGTAATAAGGTAACCAATGAAGATTTTCTACTGTTAAATATATAGCTACTGATATAGCTATGGGGAAGTTGGTAAAGAATCTGCCTGCAATGCAGGTGACTGGGGTTCAATTTCTGGGTCGGGAAGATCCCCTGGAGAAGAAAACGGTGACCCACTCCAATAATCTTGCCTGGAGAATCCCATGGACAGAGGAGCCTGGCAGGCATGAGTCCTGCACAGCTTAGTGACTAAACCACCAACCACCAAAGATATAAAAAGCCAGATGTAAAATCTAGAACTGAAACACATATAAAAGCATAATAGATTAATTTAAAGCCAGATTAAGTACTACAGAAGATAAGATTAGTTAAAATTTGAAGATAGGTCAAGTGAAGCTGCCTAAGATGAAGCACAAAGGAAAGGGGCGGGGGAGTTAAAACGAAAAGGAAAGAGAAAAATTGGAACATAAAAATTATTAGAATCATCAGACATTTTTCAAAAGTTTTGAAATAATATTAGCTGATTTATCAACAAAACAACAAACCCAAAGCAAGATAAACAAGAAGAAAACCTTAGGTAAAGAATCCACCTGAAATGCAGGAGGCCTCATTTCCATCCCTGGGTTTGGAGGATCAGATCCCCTGAAGGAGGAAATGGCAACTGACTCCATTGTTCTTGCATGTGAAATTCCCTGGACAAAGGAGCTTGACGAGCTATAGTCCATATAGTCGCAAGAGTTGGACACTCCTTAGCAATTAACCACTACCAAGATAAGAAATGCTAATATAGATGTATATTCTTCTAAATAACAAAAGAATTTAAGGAAGGGGTATAGGAGATACAAACTATTAGCTGTGAGATAAGCTGCAAGTATATGTTGTGCATAGTGCTGAACAGTCAATATTTTATGATGACTGTTAACAAAGAATAACCTTTAAAAATCGTGATCCACTGTGTTGCTCACCTATAACTTATATAACACTACATAGCAACTATAATTTTAAAATATTTACCCAGCACTTTTTACATGCCAAGCAGTGTGTACCTTACTTAAGCTACTGTATTTCATGTAATTTAAAAAAGGTTAACATATTCACTTAATAACACATTAATAGAAAGTGCCAATTTATCCAGATATGCATTAATTTAATACAAAACAAAAATAGCTGAAGGGAAAAAAGATATCAAATAAAGGTAGACAAAAACAAAATCTCAGATGGAGATTATAGTCTTCTCTCAATAGCTGATTGAAAAACAGAATGGTATCAATTGTTTAGAAAATCACAATAACAACAAATTTAATTGATATCTGTGCAATATTATACTTCAACAGGGGCTTCCCTGGTAGCTCACCTGGTAAAGAATCCACCTATGATGCAGGAGACTCTGGCTCAATTCCTGGGAGGAAAAGATCCCCTGAAAAGGGATAGTGAAAAACAAATACATTTAAATTAGATAGCTCATATCATTGTTAATTAAAATATATATTAAGATATTTTTTAGCAAATAGTACTAAAAAACAGTGTCACAAATTGTTGGATAGTGTTAAAAGGGTGTTAGAGGCAAATTTATAACTCTATAATACTTATATTAAAATGAAGAAAATTATTAAATTGTCTATATTCCCCTCAAGGCAGAAAACAAAGACCAAATTAAACTCAAACTATTTAGAAGATCATACATAATAAAGATAAAAGAGGAAACAAATGAGCAGAAAAGAGTCACAGAAAAAAATCAAAGAAACAAATTTTATTATTTGAAAATAAGTATGCAAAAATAAAATGCTAGCTAAACTACTGGATCATAGAAAAATCATGGAAATTCAAAAAATACAAGTACTTCTGCATCATTGATTACACTAAAGCCTTTGACTATGTGAATCTCAACATACTGTGGGCAATTCTTCAAGAAATGGGAATATCAGACCACCTAACCTGCCCCCTGAGAAATTTGTTTGTAGGTCAAGAAACAACAGTTAGAACCAGAAACGGAACTGACTGGTTCCAAATTGGGAAAGGATTACATCAAGGCTTTATATTGTCACCCTGTTTATTTAACTTATATGCAGAGTACACCACATGGAATGTGGAGCTGGATGAAGCACAAACCGGAATCAAGATTGCCAGAAGAAATATCAAGAACCTCAGATACACAGATGATATCAAACTAATGGCACCTCAGATACACAGATGATCTCAAACTAATGGCAGAAAATGAAGAGGAAATAAAAGCTTCATTCAGTTCAGTTCAGTTCAGTCGCTCAGTCATCTCCGACTGTTTGCGACCCCATGAATCACAGCACGCCAGGCCTCCATGTCCATCAACATCACTCGGAGTCCACTCAGACTCACGTCCATTGAGTCCATGATACCATCCAGCCATCTCATCCTCGGTCGTCCCCTTCTCCTCCTGCTCCCAATCCTTCCCAGCATCAGAGTCTTTTCTAATGAGTCAACTCTTTGCATGAGGTGGCCAAAGTACTGGAGTTTCAGCTTCAGCATCATTCCTTCCAAAGAACACCCAGGACTGATCTCCTTCAGAATGGACTGGTTGGATCTTCTTGCAGTCCAAGGGACTCTCAAGAGTCTTCTCCAACATCACAGTTCAACAGCATCAATTCTTCAGCGCTCAGCCTTCTTCACAGTCCAACTCTCACATCCATACATGACCACAGGAAAAACCATAGCCTTGACTAGATGGACCTTAGTCGGCAAAGGAATGTCTCTGCTTTTGAATATACTATCTAGATTGGTCATAACTTTTTTCCAAGGACTAAGCGTCTTCTAATTTCATGGCTGCAGTCACCATCTGAAGTGATTTTGGAGCCCAAAATAATAGTCTGACACTGTTTCCCCATCTACTTCCCATGAAGTGATGGGACCGGATGCCATGATCTTCGTTTTCTGGATGTTGAGCTTGAAGCCAACTTTTTCACTCTCCTCTTTCACTTTCATCAAGAGGCTTTTTAGTTCCTCTTCACTTTCTGCCATAAGGGTGGTGTCATTTGCATATCTGAGGTTATTGATATTTCTCCCAGCAATCTTGATTCCAGCTTGTGTTTCTTCCAGCCCAGTGTTTCTCATGATGTACTCTGCATAGAAGTTAAATAAGCAGGGTGACAATATACAGCCTTGACATACTCCTTTTCCTATTTGGAACCAGTCTGTTGTTCCATGTTCAGTTCTAACTGTTGCTTCCTGACCTGCATACAGATTTCTCAAGAGGCAAGTTAGATGATCTGGTATTCCCATCTCTTTTAGAATTTTCCACAGTTTATTGTGATCCACATAGTCAAAGGCTTTGGCATAGTCAATAAAGCAGAAATAGATGTTTTTCTGGAACTCTCTTGCTTTTTCCATGATCCAGTGGATGTTGGCAATTTGATCTCTGGTTTCTCTGCCTTTTCTAAAACCAGCTTGAACATCAAGGAGTTCACGGTTCACGTATTGCTGAAGCCTGGTTTGGAGAATTTTGAGCATTACTTTACTAGCATGTGAGATGAGTGCAGTCATGCGGTAGTTTGAGCATTCTTTGGCATTGCCTTTCTTTGGGATTGGAATGAAAACTGACCTTTTCCAATCCTGTGGCCACTGCTGAGTTTTCCAAATTTTCTGGCATATTGAGTGCAGCACTTTCACAGCATCATCTTTCAGGATTTGAAACAGCGCCACTGGAATTCCATCACCTCCACTAGCTTTGTTCGTAGTGATGCTTTCTAAGGCCCACTTGACTTCACATTCCAGGATGTCTGGCTCTAGATTAGTGATCACAGCATCATGATTATCTGGGTCATGAAGATCTTTTTGTACAGTTCCTCCATGTATTCTTGCCACTTCTTAATATCTTCTGCTTCTGTTAGGTCCAGACCATTTCTGTCTTTTATCAAGCCATCTTTGCATGAAATGTTCCCTTGGTATCTCTAATTTTCTTGAAGAGATCTCTAGTCTTTCCCATTCTGAAGGTAAAAGAAGAGAGTGAAAATGCTTGCTTAAAACTCAACATTAAAAAAAAACTAAGATCATGGCATCCAGTCCCATCACTTCATGGCAAATAAATGGGGAAACAATGGAAACAGTGGCAGACATCACTTTGCCAACAAAGATCTGAATAGTCATAGCTGTAGTTTTTTTCAGGAGTCATTTATGGTGGTGAGAGTTAGACCATAAAGGCTGAGAACCTAAGAATTGATGCTTTGGAATTGTTTTTCTGAAGAAGACTCTTGAGAGCCCTTTGGACTGCAAGATCAAACCAATCAATCCTAAATGAAATCAATCCTGAATATTATTGGAAGAACCGACTATTCATCGGAAGGACTGAAACTGAAGCTCCAATACTTTGGCCTCCTAATGTGAAGAGTGGACTCATTGGGAAAGACCCTGATGTTGGGAAAGATTGAGGGCAGGAGCCAAGCAGGCAACAGAAAATGGGATGGTTGAATGACTCAATGGACATGAGTTTGAGCAAACTCAGGGAGATATGACGGACAGGGAAGCCTGGTGTGCTGCAGTTCACCTGCAGTTCATGGGGTCGCAAATAAACACAACTTAGCGGTTGAACAACAACAGAGAGACTACTCAAAGAAAAGAGTGGGGAAATATAAATTTCCAGTATCAGATATGAACGATAAGATATCCTACATATCACACAATAAAATAAATATCAGAGACTTTCACAAAATGTTGCATGACAAAAAGCTGAGCATCTTAAATGAAAAGGAATAATTCCTTTAAAGAGAAAAATGACGAAATATTCCTCAGGAATAATATAAAATCTGAATAGTTCTATAGCTACAAAAGGAAAAAGAAAAAAAATAACAGACTGTCACTATAGAAAACTGTCTCCAAGAGTATCATAAGTATATGCTTCTCTCACAGAATCTTTAGAAAATAGAGGGTAAAAGAACAGTTTTGTATTAATTTTACAAAGTGAACAAATCGTGGAAGTTAAAATCTTAATAATATTATTGAAAAAGAAAATTACACTATATTTTATGAAATTATAATTCAAAATCTGAACAAACTGTTATCAAATTCTCTCCAGCAGTTCATAAAAAAGAATGAAAAGATAGCTACAACTGTTGAGGAGTATGTGAAGAAAGGAGAATGCTCAGGCATTGCTGGTGGTAACGTAAAAAAACGTACTTTGGAAAACATTTTGGAAATTTCTTAGAATATTGAAAACCACTCCAGTAGTCTTGCCTGGAGAATCCCATAGACGGAGCAGTCTGGTGGGCTACAGTCCACGGGGTCGCAAAGAGTTGGACATGACTGAGCAACTTCATATATATATATATATATATATATATATATATTTTAAATTTATGACCTTGCAATTCAACCTCACTAGTGGTTGTCTGTTCAAGAGAAATTGTATATATTTCCACATAGAAACTTACAGGTGGATGTTTTTTGCAAGATTATTCATCATAATAATAAAAATTGGAAACCACGTTTCCACTTAGTGACTGGATGGACAAAATATGGTATATCCGTAGAATGGGATAGTACAGATCAATAAAAAGGAATTACTACAGATACATGCTATGATGTGGCTGAACCTTAAAATATTATGCTCAGTTCAAAATAGCATAGTCTGACATAAGTGACTGTATATTGTATTGCTTTTTATACGAAATGTTAAGGAAATGCTAATCTATAGAAGCAGATTAGTAATTGTCTGAGAATGGGCAGAGGTTTAACAAAAAATAGGTATGAAGAATCCTATTAAAATGATGAAATATTTTAAAATTTTTTGTAATTATTGCATAACTTGATAAACTTAGTGAAATGTCAATGATTTGTACACATGAAATGGGTAACATATATATATGAGCTATGCTTCAATAAATTAATTTTTACAAAGAAGAAAAGGTTTGTCTCATATTAAAATGTCAGTTAATATAATTCACTATATTAACAGAATGAAGAAAATAATACATCTCAATATTTGAATAAAAGTCTTTAACAGAATTTAGCACACATTTTAGATAAAAAATAAAAATTAGAAGTGAATCTCTCAATCAGATAATTAGTAACTAAGGAAAGAAGCCTCACATAAGACAGTTTTTAATTTTCAGGGTCTCTGTATTTTCAGCTTAAACCTGAGAATGAGATACTACTTCTTCACAATGGAAACTTTATATAGTGAAAAAATAAACAATTTGATAAGAATCTGAAAATAAAATTATTTGTATTTGAAGTGATAATAGAAAAGTCTGTTATAATTTTTAAAAGAATCTACAAAACCCAAATTATTGTATTAAAGTTTTTGCATATGAGGTCAATATAATACCTAATTTATTTTTGTATAACTACCTTTTTTGTTTTACAACAATGATAAAGTAGCATTTCCAATTTGAAGTAAAATAAGGAAATAGAATACTTGGGTTTAAATTGAAATTTGTCAAAAGTTGTATAAACTCTTTATTTAAAACTTCTCCAAAAGGGAAAAAAGGAAAGAAAAAAAAGACATGAAAAGATGAATCAATCTTCATAAATAAGAAGCCTCAACCTGGTAAGATGTCCTTTCTTTCCAAAATATTTACCTCCAAATTCTAGCAGTTTTTGGCAGAAATTGACAAGATACACTTAAATATGTATCTTTTATTTAGGCAGTTGTACTCAGCGTGGAGGCAGGACTCCTCCCCCGCTCTATCTCAGGTCCTTGGACAACTGTTGTCCTGGGAAAGTGACTGCGTGGTGCCTGTGCAGGAGGTGACGTTCTTTCTATTAACAACTCAGGGATCACAACAAATGCAGCAACCACACAGGCATTATAGCATCCTATGCTATCTGTTTAGCAGACCCAAAAGGAGACTGACCTAAACTGACTGAGATTTTGAAGCCCTTTGTGGTTTCTGAAGAGTAACTGCAATGCAAGACTCTAATTTTGGGAAATTTAGCCTAATGAAAGACTGGATACAAGAAATCAGCAAAAGCAAGTTTTCCACAATCTGTAATTGAAAATGTTGAAGGAAATATTTTTATGCTTGGATCTTGACAATTAGGAATGCCTACAAAAGGTGCCAATACCGATGTGTGTTGCACCAAGATATATTGATTGAAGTGACTTTTTCACCTCATTCTATAAACTGAATTTACAGGAAGAAGTGAAGATTTAGGAGCCGTTGAAGCATTTGTGCCAGTTATCAAACTGTGTTTTGATAGCTTCCCTAAGCCATTGATATATATATATATTTATATATATATATATATCAATATGTATATATATATATATCAATATGTATATATATATATATATATATATATATATATATATTTGGACCTAGGAGAGAGAGTCTGCTTAAGAAGTATCAGATAGAATTTGTGTAAGGAGTCTAAATGGTTCCAGGGGAACCAATAAAATTTCACATCTGTTTCTAATTAATGACAACTTCAGGTTAACAGGGGGCCAAACTTCACATATCTATTCCAATATATTAGGTTTCCTTGATGCTATTTCCTGGACTAAAAGTAAGTAACAGAACTTGCCAACTTTAACCAAATATAATAGCATCAACTTTTGTACATTGATTGTACATTGACTCCTCAGTGTTTTCTAAATGGTATGTGTTATATTAAAATTAATTTTAAAATACATAAAAATGGATAGCCAAGTGATCATTAAAAAGAAGAACCAATTAAAAAGACATATACTAATTTACTTTGAGTTATGGAAAGATTGAGGGCAGGACGAGAAGGGGACAACAGAGAATGAAATGGTTGGATGACATCACTGACTCAATGGACACGAGTTTGAGTAAGCTCCAGGAGTTGGTGATGGACAGGGAGGCCTGGCGTGCTGCAGTCCACAGGGTCGCAAAGAGTGGAACACGACTGAGCAACTGAACTGAACTGACTCTGTTTCCACATTAACCAAAAGAGTGTGGCATGGACCTGAGGAGAGGATAGAAAGGCACAAAGACATTTGGAGACCAGAGCTCGATCCCTGGGTTGGGAAAATCCCCTGGAGGAAGAAATAGCAACCCACTCCAGTATTCTTGCCTGGAGAATTCCATGAACAGAGGAGCCTGGTGGGCTGTACAGTCCATGGGTCGTAAAGAGTCGGACATGGCTGAGCAACTAGTACTTTCCTCTTACACTTAAATCATGTCAAAGATGTTCCAAGGAAAATGGAAAATCTTTGAAACAAATGGCTAGGAGAACTTATAAACGCTTTAAAATGTTGAAACTTGTCATTTATCTCACACCATACATCAAAAATTAATTTGAGATGAATCACTGAGATAAATATAAACACAAGTATTAAAAAGTTTCTAGAAGAAAATGTAGGTACATATTTCTCAGATTTTGAGTGAGCAAGTATTTCTTAAATTGGACCCAGAAAGTGTAACATTTTCAGAAAAGCATAAGCTGGTTTCTTCAAAATTAAAATCTTCCCATCAAAAATATGTTTTACAGAATGATGGCAGAACAGGATGGGGAAATATTTTATACTTACATAAAGTAATTATATGTTTATATATATTTTTCTTTCCAAAATTCATATGTTGAAGCCAAAATTCATATGGCTCTCCAATACGACTGTATTCAGAGATGGGGCTTTTAAGGAGTTAGTCAACGTTAAAGAAGGATATAAGCATGGGGCCCTAATTCAATATGACTGATATGTTCATAAGAAGAGAGAGAGACCAGGGTTATATGTACTCAGAGAAAAGGTGACATGAGAACACAGTAATTCCGTGGCAATCTTTCAGGGAAAGGGGAGTGGTCTAAGGAGAAATCAAACCTGCTGACCCATTGATGTTGAACATTTAACCTCCAGAATTGTGAGAAATAAATTGTTGTTGTTTAAGCCACCCAGACTGTGATATTTTGTTATGGAAGCCTTAAAAGTATAATAATAGTTACTGCTACTACTACTATAATATATACAAGAACTTCTTTCCAAAATAAATGAATTATTCAGATAGCCTATAAACCAATAATAGAAGAAAGACAAAAATTCAATGAAATGGTATAAACAGTGGCAACAAACATTTTTGAAAAGGATGTGGAACAGCAGAAATTCTCCATACATTGCTAAAAGGAGCCTAAAATAGTACAATCACTTTGGAAAGTAACTTTGGCAGCTACTTCTTTAATTAAATTATAATAACTTTATGACATAGTAATTCCACTCCTAAATACTTAGACAAGAAAAATAGAAGCAGAAAGCCAAAAGCAGGTACAAGGATATTTGCATGTAATAGACAGTAATTGGGAACTATCCTAATGTCAACTAACAAATAATGGATAAACAAATTATGGCATCATCCTGCAATGTAATACCATGAAGGAATAATTTAAAAAATGATATATGAAAGCAACGTAAATGAATGTCTTAATCATTATAAGGAGTGGAAGAAGTACATACAAATGAGTATACAGTGCAAGATTCCATTTTTATCAAACATTGGAGCTCCATCAAACCAATCTGTTTTGAAATGCTCACAGTAGAAATCTCATGTGGAAGAGATGAAAAAGAAGTTCCATGAAGGGCCTTTCTAAGCCAACAGGAATTTTCTGTATTTTGATCATCACAGTGGAAATCAGTATATGTACACATTTACCCTATGTAAAATAGATTTCAATTAAAAAGTTAAAAATTCAAGGTCATGAGTAATTAGCAATGATGAAAAGACAAGTATTATTTTTGAATTTAGAGGAATAAAAGAAAATAACCAGCTTAGAATTTATAGTACAATAGCAATTATTAGTTCACCTAAAAACTACCTTCATCATTGAACAGTGCTAATTAAGAAATTTTCACAACTTTTGTAAATTTACTCTGTGGTAACACTTATAATCTCCACACATTCTGACAGTCTTCACTTATTTTGTTTATCTATTATCTCCTGTTTTCTCTTCCAAAACATAGCCAATATTTAAGCTCCCATATTTTCATAGAAAATTAAAAAGATTAAGTTTCTTTTGTTTTCAATTTTCTCCCATTAAATATGCAAACCTACCATAGTTGAAGTTATTCTTTCCTACTTCTTATTGCCTGTAGTGAAATAATATTCTCTTCTGATGCCAGTGTAGCCCTCATTCCAGTCTCTTTTAAGAGAGATAAATTTTCAGTTATCTTCTTTTCTAATTATGTTCCACCTATTTCCCTTTATTGGTACTTTCCTCAGCATCCCCACGGGCTCTAGCCTCTCCCATTCTCTTTTTACAGCCATGTCTTCAAAAAATATTTACATTTACTTTTTTCCTCCCTCCCTAAACTCTTTCTAATCAACTTCTAACATTCTGTTTTTATTCTTTTTGTTTGAACAAAATGAGTTTCATAAATTATGTGCCAGTGGATCCAGCAGAAACTTTTTATTTCATATATATTTGACACCCAGAGTATTAGACTTGACCTCTTCCTCAATATATTCTTTGGTTCTGGGACATTTTATTCACTTGGCTTTCTGTCTCTGGCTCATGTCAGATTCCTTTACAGGCTTCTCCTTTGCTTTTTGGTTAATGTTGAGGGAACATCAGAGCCACAGCCAAGGTCTTAAAATTTTCACTCTTTAAATCTGCCACAGATGATGGCACATACTCCTGTGTAGCCTATAATCTTCTCATACTACAGTCTCACACATACATGTCTGAGGTCCACATCTAATTCTTTGGCCATGTCGTTAGTGTTGACTATTTCTTAGAACTAACCACTTGGGTATTTCACAAGCATCTCAAAACACCACCTGTCCCAAATGAAAGACTTTGCTTTAGTGCCTCCCACTCCAATGATGCTTTTCTCATAGCCCATCAGTCTGTAATTTCATTTTATCCAGTTATTCATTCAACTTTCTAAGCTCCTGATCTTGCTTTTTTAAATGATAGTCTTCATTTTTCACTGACCTCCTCAGCTTCACAATTTTCTACTTCCCTCTTATCTTCTAGATTTTTGTCTTATTTTATGCTCTCCAAAGCATCCTATTCTTTCATGTTTCTAAGATGTATTTTTAAATTACTTGACCTGTATCAACATATTCTAACTGTAATCCAGTTTTAATGGGGATTCAGGAAAGACTGTACCCACTTTTCTAGATTCAACTCATTGAAATTCTTATTTCATAGCATGATTTCAAAAGTATGTATTGAATTGATTGTTAATTAATGACAATCTTTTTGTGACTAGGAGACTAGAAGGAAATAAATACAATATGTGCACTACCTCAACATTTGTTGAATGTCCATGGATTCTACTTTCTGCATATTAACAATAAATAATAGAAGAAATTGTTAGTTAATAGTAACATTACAGCATTAACAGTGTCTGTGAGAACAGGTTCATTATGACGATAGGTACAAAAATCCATGGCCCATGTTTGCTAATGATGTGTGGTTGATTATCAGTGGAACCACTGGATAATTATGGTGTTTTGATAAATGTGATAGAAAAAGCACTGGAAAACACAAGATGGCAATCTAAATAGCAGATCAAGGGGGTTGTTTACTGAAAACTGTATTTTGCTTATCATATGGTTTACACATTTTACATTGAGCTAGTAATACAGTGTTGAAGAAGATAATCCTGTTTTTAATGAATTTACTGTCTAGATGTATAACAAGACAACTGAACTGGCAATTGCAATACTGTGTCATAAGTGCTAAGTTAAGGTATACACACAGTAACAAGCAAAGTTGCTAAGAGAATATGATTTCAGAAAGGGAAAATGCCAGAGACAAGGAAAATTGGTTTGAAAGATTTGCAGTAATTCAAGAATGGCATAATAATGACTTGAAATAGACAGTAAAACCTGAACAGAAACAATTCTTGGCCTGGATTGAGGAACAGGGACTAGTAATAACTATTGCTGAGTTAGCACGAGCATCAGAATCATTTTGTGCCATTGGCCAAGGGAAGAGAGCACTAGGGACAGGCAGGAGTCATCAATAGAAGTCGATCTTGTAGACAAATAAAATGAAGATTCAAATTGTATGCTTTATTTCATAGCAATCTTATATTTGGAACCCATTTAATATATAAATATACACAAATGCTTTTTATCCTTTTTAAAAATGACCTTATTGGCATATTAGGCTTTGGATAAGAGTATGAGAATGAAAGGCTTCCCTAGTGGCTCAGATGGTAAAAAAAAAAAAAAAAAAAAAACCACCTCCAATGCAGGAAACCTGGGTTCGACCCCCTGGCATCAGGAAGATCCCCTGGAGAAGGAAATGGCAACCCACTCAGTATACTTGCCTGGAGAATCCCATGGACAGAGGAGAGTGACAGGCAGCCCCATGGTGTCACAAAGAGTTAGACATGACTGAAAAACTAACTCTTTCATTTCTATTTCATGAGAATGAAAATGTAACAAGGAGCTGTAGAGTAAATCTTGCTAGTAAGAGGGGACAAGATGAGGAACCCAAGTGTACTGAACTTGAGGAATATTGACCAGGAGATATGGTGATAGACCATTATATAATGGATAAATCCCAAACTAGTTACTTTATACATAAATTAGCTGGCATGGAGAACATTAATTTCTTCCAACAGTACTTTAAGATTTGTGCAAAGATTTTCCAAGTAGAAACTTTAAAAGTTTCAAGCTGAGCAAGTGATTTCTGTTACCTCATTCATTTTTATTGAAGACTAAACAGAAATCGGATGAGTGCTTAAAAGGAGTAGAGAATGAAGTCTGTCTTAGATCAGTATCAAGACCAGAATTACAATGGCAATGCTGTATCCATATATGAGAAAAACTTTATCATAGAACAAACATTTTCTAAGTTCAAACAGGCAGATTTTACATTAAAGTAGGATTTCAAAATTTATTTTAATTAAGTCATTTAATTCTTACTTTCATACTCATTACCAATACAACAATATATAAAATAATATGAACTGACAAGATGGATCTGTCACATAAATGATTATTGATAATTTCTATATATCTCTGTTACTAATATGATGCTTTCATTAAGTAAGAACATATGCATCAAATAATTCAGTAAATTTTAAATTTCTTAAAGCTGCCTTTAAAAGAAATTTTCAAAATAAATGCTAACATTCAGAAATTTAATTGCTATATAGTAGTGTGGCTTTAGGGAATTTTTGTTTTTACATTTATTAAGCAAATTTGCTAAATATTAAACCTTATTTGTAATTATGATGCAAAAACACAGCTGAGGAACTAAACACATAAATTGGGTTCTGTCATATGTACAAATATATGCAGCTTTAAATATACAGAGCATACACAGAATGCTCATGTGATGTAAACAAAAAGTAATGAATCTAGTTGAAGCTACTGTAAATATTGTGATACTAAATTTTATTTGTAATTCAACTAGAATATAGAGAGGATAAGTTCCATCCCTCAGGGTTGTTTATACTATGTATAGAAGGGAAATTTTTCTTCCATAGTTTGTTTTCTAGTTCTTGGTTTTCTTCCTAGCTTTTTCTAGTTTTCCCATGAATTCTCATTATCATTCTTTGTTTTGTCACTCAGTCATATCCAGCTCTTTTCAACTCCATGGACTGCAGCACTCCAGGCTTCCCTGTCCATCACCAACTCCTAGACCTTGCTCAAATTCATGTCCATTGAGTCGGTGATACCATCCAACCATCTAGTCCTTTGTTGTCATCCTCTTCCCCTCCTGCCTTCCGTCTTCCACAGCATCAGGATCTTTTTCAGTGAGTCAGCTCTTCACATCAGGTGGCCAAAGTATTGGAGCTTCAGCTTCAACATCAGTCCTTCCAATGAACACACAGGACTGATCTCCTTTAGGATTAACTAATTTGATACCCTTGCAGTCCAAGGGGCTCTCTAGAATCTTATCCAACACCACAGTTCAAAAGCATCAGTTCTTAGGTGCTCAGTCTTCATCATAGTCCAACTCTCACATCCATACATGACTACTGAAAAACTATAGCACTGATGATGTAGAAATTTCTTGGCAAAGTAATGTCTCTGCATTTTAATATGCTGTCTAGTTTTGTCATAGCTTTTCTTCCAAGCAACAAGCGACTTTTAATTTCATGACTGCACTTACTATCTGCAGTGATTCTGGAGCCCAAGAAAATAAAGTCTGTCACTGTTTCCATTGTTTCCCCATCTATTTGCCATGAAGTGATGGGACCAGATGCCATGATCTTCATTTTTTGAAAATTTAGTTTTAAATCAGCTTTTTCTCTCTCCTCTTTCACTTTCATCAAGAGAATCTTTAGTTCTTCTTCACTTTCTGCCAAATGGGTGGTGTCATCTTTATATCTGAGGTTATCAATATATCTTCTGGAAATCTTGATTTCAGCTTGTGCTTCATCCAGCCTGGCACTTCACATGATGTACTCTGAATATAAGTTAAATATGCAAGGAGACAATATACAGCCTTGAGTACTGATTTCCTAATTTGGTACCAGTCTGTTGTTCCATATCCCGTTCTAATTGTTGCTTCTTGACCTGCATATAGGTTTCCTGGAGGCAGGTGAGGTGGTCTGGAATTCCCATCTCCTGAAGAATTTTCAACAGTGTGTTGTGATCCACACAGTCAAAAGCTTTAGTGAAGTCAATGAAGCAGAAACAGAGGTTTCTCTGGAATTTTCTTCAGTTTTCATGACCCAGTGGATGTTGGCAATTTAATCTCTGGTTCCTCTGCCTTTTCTAAATCCAGTTTGAACATCTGGAAGTTGTCAGTTCATGTGCTGTTGTAGCCTAGCTTGGAGAATTTGAGCATTATTTTGCTAGCTTGTGAAATGTGTGCAATTGTGCCATAGTTTGAACATTCTTGGCACATTAACACTCATATAATTCTATTTATATATTATCATTCTTATAATTCTAATAATCTCATGATTCTAATGCAAAACTATTAATTCAATAATGACTTTAACTTAGCCTATGTATTTATTGACATTTTATTTTCAAAATCAAGAAGAAGTTAATTATAAACATGCTTGGCTCTTGAAAGGAACAAGCTCCCTGACAAACTGGAGTTACATCTTTTGCTGTAATACTTGAACAATCTAACATAAAACATCTAATCAGGACCTCTTTTAAAACAGATTATAGTATGATTAATTTGGAATGTAATGGAAAATGCTTTATTATCTTCTAGTATGTTTTTAGAGAATACTGAAACTTATTTTGAGGCCCTGTCAATAAGTATATATCATAAATAACATGTGACAATATGAAATTAACATATAATATAATCTTACTTGATCAAATCTGATATGTTCATCCACCTGCATTATGCTTCAAATTTATAGATATAAATAACAAAAGTTTAATATATAATTTAAGCATTTTACATGCAAATATAGGATAAAGAGAAATAAAGGATTCATTTTGAAAGTAAAACACCAATAAATGCATAGGCTAAGTTAAAATTATTATGGACTTAATATTTTTGCATTAGGATCATGAGATTATTAGAATTATAAGAAAGATAATAATTTATTAAGAACAAAAACCATATTAATATTTAAATAAACAAGTATAACTCAATGTCATAGCAATTTAGGATAAATTTAGATAGATATGAAAAAACAGAAAAATGATATAAATACATTTGATATTAAAGAAAAAAGCATGCCTACATTTATTCCTTTAAGATAAACAAATTAATGTGATAACTGTAATCTGTTATTATAGAGACTAGTTATAAGAAAAATACTTTTAAGATAATTTTTTCTAATTTTTCTTACATCTTGATAGTATAAATTTATTTAACTTGGGAAGTGGTTTTTCTACTTTTGTCTAATCAATAGTATTAATTTGCTAATTTTTCTGTGAAAAACCCAAGGGAAATCTTTATAAAGTTTTTGTCATAGACCATTTCTAACCATTTATAGTATTTTTAAAACATTTATCAGTTTTAACATTGAAGATACTTTTTCTTCAAATAATCAAGAATCAGTGCTGTGCTGTAGATTTGCAGTAATATAATTTCTTGTGACAACACTGTAAGAAATTTTAAGGAGACTATATGCAGGTCAAGAAGCAACAGTTAGAACTGGACAAGGAACAACAGACTGGTTCCAAATAGCAAAAGGAGTATGTCAAGGCTATATATTGTCACCCTGCTTATGTAACTTCTATGCGAGGTACATCATGAGAAACCCTGAGCTGGAAGAAGCACAAGCTGGAATCAAGACTGATGGGAGAAATATCAATCACCTTAGATATGCAGATGACACCACCCTTATGGCAGAAAGTGAAGAGGAACTAAAAAGCCTTTTGATGAAAGTGAAAGAAGAAAGTGAAAAAGTTGGCTTCAAGCTCAACATCCAGAAAACGAAGATCATGGCATTCGGTCCCATCACTTCATGGGAAACAGATGAGGAAACAGTGTCAGACTTTATTATTTTGGGCTCCAAAATCACTGCAGATGGTGACTGCAGCCATGAAATTAGAAGACACTTAGTCCTTGGAAGAAAAGTTATGACCAACCTAGATAGTATATTCAAAAGCAGAGACATTCCTTTGCTGACTAAGGTCCATCTAGTCAAGGCTATGGTTTTTCCTGTGGTCATGTATGGATGTGAGAGTTGGACTGTAAAGAAGGTTGAGCACTGAAGAATTGATGCTGTTGAACTGTGGTGTTGGAGAAGACTCTTGAGAGTCCCTTGGACTGCAAGGAGATCCAACCAGTCCATTCTGAAGGAGATCAGTCCTGGGTGTTCTTTGGAAGGAATGATGCTACAGCTGAAACTCCAGTACTTTGGCCATCTCATGGAAAGAGCTGACTCATTGGAAAAGACTCTGATGCTGGGAGGGATTGGGGGTAGGAGGAGAAGGGGACGACAGAGGATGAGATGGCTGGATGGCATCACCGACTCGATGGACATGAGTTTGGGTAACTTCGGGAGTTGGTGATGGACAGGGAGGCCTGGCGTGCTGCAATTCATGGGTTTGCAAAGAGTCGGACATGACTGAGTGACTGAACATAACTGAAGTGAATCTGTATTGATTTCTCATTTCTGAAGATTTGAAATTATTTTGAGAACTGTGAAAAACCCTAATACTGTGCTAAATAATTGAAATAAAACATGCATGATATATAATACTCTAATATTTCCCGATCTTTTATCTGTGAAAGAGAGAGATTTTTAACTAAAATATATTATAAAATTACTATGCCTTGGTATACCTGATGCTTGAAAAGATTTTTGGAAAAATTAAAAAGACTTAATTTAACCTAAAAATATATAAGAACACTCAGTACAGCCAAAAGGGATTTGAATTTGGAAAAAAGGTACAGCTTGAATAAATACAACTTTATCTGGAGAAGAATGTGCGTTATCAGGTTTTGCCCAGAGTGAATTTTAGGCAAAGTAGAATTTTCCAGCTCATCCATATCACAGCAAGTATCACTTGTCAATAAATTCAATGGTAATATAAATCATATAAGATTGTAGTCATTTTCAGGTTTATCTTTTCCACAAATTGTGTACTTCTTTTCACTTTTACATTTGAACCCAATTCATGTTTATACCCCATTACTGGTTTTATCCTAAAACCCTTGTTGGCACATTACTGATTTAAACTAAGGCATCTTACATCTGATATAATAAAATTTCAGCCTGTGGGTTGTATTTTCCATTTTAGATCCAAGTTTAGTCTTCAGTTTTCACTTAATGAGAAATAGATAACTAATCATAAAGTGTTTTAGGGGTCAAATTCAGTCACAAGAATAAGATAATCAGCCTATTCACAGGCATAGCCTTCCCTGTGATATGTATTCAGTTCAGTTCAGTTCAGTCACTCAGTCATCTGACTCTTTGCGACCCCATGAATTGCAGCACCCCAGGCCTCTCTGTCCGTCACCAACTCCTGATATTACCCAAACTCATGTCCATCGAGTCGGTGATGCCATCCAGCCATCTCATCCTCTGTCATCCCCTCCTCCCCAATCCCTCCCAGCATCATAGTCTTTTCCAATGAGTCAGCTCTTTCCATGAGGTGGCCAAAGTACTGGAGTTTCAGCTTTAGCATCATTCCTTCCAAAGAACACCCAGGACTGATCTCCTTTAGAATGGACTGGTTGGATCTCCTTGCAGTCCAAGGGACTCTCAATATTCTTCTCCAACACCACACTTCAAAAGCATCAGTTCTTCAGTGCTCAGCCTTCTTCACAGTCCAACTCCCACATCCAAACATGACTACTGGAAAAACCATAGCCTTGACTAGAAAGACCTTTGTTGGCAAAGTAATGTCTCTGCTTTTGAATATGCTGTCTAGGTTGGCATAACTTTCCTTCCAAGGAGTAAGTGTCTTTAATTTCATGGCTGCAATTACCATCTGCAGTGATTTTGGAGATATGTATTAGTATATATTATATTGTGTTCTTTATTACTATAGTATATAAATACACATTTCAAAACATTATGTGCATGATAAGATAAGCTTAAAATAATTGCAATGAAATCCTTACAGTCATACTTGTACTATGAATAAATACTTGTAATAAGTAAAATATAATCCATTTAGAGTTTGACTAGTCTTATGAAAGCAAATATACTTGAAATATGTTTTGGGCAGCTTCAATAGTTCTTAAAATGAATTTCACCTAATCTTTGCATTTTCGAAAATCAAATGCTTCTAAGTTACTAGAGGGTATGGTTTTCACAGATGTGAGTAACAAATTCAGGTCTGGGACATTTTACTAAAATCAGGATTTAGAAACAGACTACAAAGAATTGCTATTCATAACCACAGGACTGGGTTGGTCATAGTGAAGAACAGGGCACTGAATGCTGGGGGTCAGAGTGGACCTGGGTCGGAAGAGTGAAGCAAAGTCTAGGTGATGGGACCTAGAGGGTCAGAGTCCAGGAAACAGTGATACAGGCACTACAGAGTGAGGAACTGGGGTAGAACTTCTATGTGCAGGTGGTTGATAAGTGTTTATATGAAATTGTATGCATGTGTGTTGACAAAAACCATGTAATCTCTGGTCTAGAAAAATTTAATTCTCATAGGGAATCTCAGTGCTATTTCCTAGAGCCCTGATGCCGATGGAGGTGTATATTGTCAGCCAAACGTTTGCTAGTTCTGCAGCTCAAGAATCTTTTTCCTTAAATTTTTATATGTTTATTTTTGGATGTGCAGAGTCTTCATTGCTGGGTGGGTTTTTCTCTATTTTCAGCAAGTGTGGCCTTCTCTCTAGTTGCTGTACACGGGCTTCTCATTGCAGTGTCTTCTGTTGGGGAGCATGGCTCTAGGTGTGTGGTCTCAGCAGTTGTGGCTCCCAGGCTGTAAATCACAGACTTACCAGTTATGCCTCACTGGCTTAGCTGTTGTGAGCCAGATAGGATTTTCCCAACTCAGGGATCAAACCCATGTCTCCTGCGTTGGCATATGAATTCTTTACCACTGAGCCACCAGGGAAACCTGTAAGAATCTTAATGTTGTGTGATTTAGAACTTGTAGAAGACAGTCTATGGGTCCCAACCTCCCCCTGGTTGAAGGAAAGTCCTTCACTTTGAGTTGCAAAAAAGCAAAACAAAATAAAATAAATATTTTCTGGGGAGAGTATTAGGAAGGTACCTAGATTTTTAGTGTCCTAGAATCTGAGCAAACGTCTCCAGGTCAGGTAAGTCTAATCCCCACAGTCTTTTTGGAACAACATACAATATAGAGCTTCTGAACAATCCTCCTTTAATAAAGCTTGCCAGTGCTCTTGTGTCAGAAAGCCCGGGCCTTAAAGAAATATAAAAATATTCACAATGGACTGTTTTCTAAAGCTGGTGACCACAGCAGCAAGAGAGGAGAAAATAGTTACAGAGCAAAACATCTAGGGATAGGACTTTCCAGGTATTTCTTGAATGGTTTGTCAAGCTTTTCAGCCACAGAAATTGCCTTTGTGCTTCATCCCATTCCTTTAATATTATTTTCTTCTCTCTCTTATTTTATCTCTCTCCCTTAAATATTTCTGGGCTTCCCCAGGGGCTCAGACATTAAAGAATCTGCCTGCAATGCAGGAGACCTGGATTCAGTCCCTGGGTTGGGAAGATCCCTTGGAGAAGGGGATGGCTATTCACTCCAGCATGCTTGCCTAGGAATCCTTGGAAAATCCCATGGTCAGAGGAGCCTGGCAGGCTACAGCCCATGGGGTTGCAATGAGTCAGACATGACTGAACCACTAATACTTAAATATTTCTCTTTTCCATTGCATGTCCGTAAAATACTCATTTCATCTGCTGTCAAGTTTGTTTTTGCTTCATCACTACACAGAAAATGTATACTTTGCCTTTCACTGCTTGAGCCAAACTACTGGCTCTACATTTTCACATCCTCTGAGGGGGATCATCAGCCATGGACAGCTTCTGAAATGCCATGATCGAATTTTCTGATGTAACTCAAAGAGAAGGGAGAAACTGACAAGGGGCATCATAGAAAAGGGCAAGTCATAGGGTATAGAGAGCCTTGCTCTTCAAAAGGAGCCCACATACAAGCAGCATTGGCATCACCTTATTAGAAATGCTGATTCTTTGACCTCATTCCAGACTCACTCAAACAAAAATCTTTGTTTTAACCAGATTCTGGAGATATCCATGGTGATCTTGGAAGAGTCTGTATCAAGGAATGAAACACTGATGGGAAACCACAAGAGCCTTAGAAAAACTCTTTGGCCTCAGGGGAAAAAATGGTATCAAAGATGCAAGGAAAGGACTTTGCTGGTGGTCCAGTTGAGACTCTATGCTTCCAATGCAGGAAACACTGGTTTGATCCTTGGTTAAAGATACCACATACCACAGGGCATGGCAAAAAAGAAAAAAGAAGGATGCAAGGAAGGCCACTATAGGTGTAATTGGCGATAGAAATTTTGCTAAGTCCCTGACTATTTGACCTATTAGGTGTGGCTATCATGATGTAGTCATAGGAAGCAGAAATTTTAAATTTTCTGCTGAATTTTATCCTCATATGGTAGATACCACTCACAGAGAAGTTGATCAAATCAAATCATATCAAATATAATGTTGTTGCTATATACAGGAACATTACACCTTACTGTGGGACCTAGACATCTGCTGTGGATGAATTTTGATTGATGTGAGCAATAACATGAGGATAAACCAATACCCAATATCCAATGTGGAATATTTGGCTTCATTATTCCTGGACTCTTTGACTGTGAAAGGATTTAATGTTGTCTCAGCTTGGGCATCTGGTCCTATCACTTCATGGCAAATAGAAGGGGAAACAATGGAAACAGTGACATAATTTATTTTCCTGGACTCTAGAATCACTGTGGAGAGTATCTGCAGCCCTGAAATTAAAAGACGCTTGCTCCTTGGAAGAAAAGCTATAACAAACCTAGACAGAATATTAAAAAGCAGAGACATCAATTTACAGAAATGTCTATCTAGTCAGAGCTGTGGTTTTTCAAGTAGTCATGTATGGATATGACAGTTGGACTATAAAGAAGGCTCAGTGCCAAAGAACTGATGCTTCAAACTGTGGTGCTGGAGAAGACTCTTGAGATTCCCTTGGAGAGATAGGAAATCAAACCAGTCAATCCTAAAGGAAATTAACCCTGAATGTTATTGGAAGGACTGATGCTTAAGCTGCAATATTTAGCCACCTGATGTAAAGAGACAACTCATTGGAAAAGACCCTGATGCTGGGAAAGATTGAGAGCAAGCAAAGGGGGCTACAGAGGATGAGATGGTTGGATGGCATCACTGACTTAGTGGACATGAGTTTGAGCAACCTCCAGGAGATACTGAAGGACAGGGAAGACTGGCATGCTGCAATCCGTGGTGGTAAAGAGTCGGACATGATTTACCAACGAAGCAACAGCTTGGGCCCTTCCTTTATGACCTAAGGATGCTATTTGGCATGTTTATGTATGCAGCAACAATATTCAAGCTGCACAGAAGTTTACTGAACTTGCCAGTCAGTTGAATTTTGTTCCTGTTGATTTGGAATCAGAGCAATTGCAAATTTACCCCTGTGACTATTTATCTTCTGGAGAGGGCCAGTGGTGGTAGCCATAAGCCTGGCCATGTTTTTCTGCCTTTATTCTTGGGTCCTAAGTATGATTTATCCATGTACTAGAAACCAGTAGAGTGACTTTTACAAGATTTCTGATGAGACTGTGAATAAAACTTTGCCCATAGGTGCAATTACTTTGCGGGTCATCTGGCAGCTGTTTATCAGCTTTATTATGTCACCAATATAGAAGCTTTCCACTTTGTTTGGAGACCTGCTTACAGTATAGAAAATAGCTTGAATTACTAAGCTTTTACTTCACTTTGGTTCATGTTGCCTACAGCCTCTGCTTACGAGTAAGAAAGTTATAGAGATACTTGTTTTTCAACATGGCTTATCAGCAGGTATGAGATGTACTTGATATTCGTCTGATGCTTCCCTGCTAGCTCAAATGGTGAAGAATCTGCCTGCAATGTGGGAGGTCCAGGTTCAATTCTTGGGTCGGGAAGATCCCCTGGAGTGGGAAATGTCAACCTATTCCAGTGTTCTTGCCTGGAGAATTCCATGGACAGAGGAGCCTTGAGGGTTACAGTCCATGGCGTCACAAAGAGTTGGACACGTTGAGCAATTAACACACAAAGTAAAATACTTGATTAGTATCGTTAGTAAAATATAAGGTTTAAAGAATCCATCTGCCAATGCAGGAGACACAAGAGATGTGGATTTGATCCCTGGGTGGTGAAGATCTTCCGAAGAAGGAAATGGCAACTCTGAATTTGCCTGGAAAAATCTCCTGGACAGAGGAGCCTGCCTGGCTACAGTCCTTAGGGCTGCAAAAAGTTGAACATGACTGCGCAACTGAACACACACACACACACGCATACACACAAGGTTTAAAACAGTGTAAAACTTCACATACCTTATAATAGAAATTTTGGTATGTTTAGGGAAGGAAAAGAATTGTTCTTTAAGTAATGTTTCTACATAAGAATTATGTAGCTAATTCAAAACCATATAGAGTAAAAGCTGCTCCTATCCATTTATTTGCAGATTTATAGCAGAGAAGTGAACAAGAAAAAGGAAATGAAAGAGGCCAGTCACCATAAGGTGGCTATATTTTATAATGTTGCATTTCATCAAAAGAATGTTTTTCTTTCCCTTTAAAGAAATTTTGATCAATTGCTTAGAATATTGTGGACATCTCTATACCTCCCAAACATAATAACCATTCAATGAATATGATGAATTAGTCATAAAGCCAAGACCACAAAGTCATTACTATTTAAAAATTGACAAAGTGCATCATGTTTTGAAATAAAAGGCTACTATAAAGTATTATTAGTAAAAGTACTCTTACTTATCAAAGTTGAGTGGTAGTTTTAACAAGTTATTTTCCACAGAAGCTTTAACAGGATGAATGGATTTATAACACTGTCAGATACAAGTAAGAAAAACTTGGAAATAACTGACAAAAAAAAAATCCCAAGAGACTTTTATCCATTCATCCTCACCACCACAGATATTGTCTGACAGCACATCTAGTCTCTCTGATCTTCACTACAATAGATTACACATCTGACACTGGATTTTTATAGGTAAATACAAGAGTTCCTTGTTATAAAATGGCCTCTTGAGAAATTTATAATATTTTGTCATTACTTTCAAGAAGAAACAAGACTTCAAAAATATAAGTAACTACAACTATACACATTCTTCCACTCTCCTGCCTCTTGCTGTAGAATTTATAAAAACTAAAATATAGGATACTTTTTATCCTGTTGTGCTGTTTACAGCTTTATGTGTATGATAACATTGGGAAAAATGTTAAATGACCTTATGATAGTATGAAAATATATTTCATTTATGATTCCTCAAAAAAAGCTTTAGATTGATTTTTAATATTTGAATGCACTCAAACCTCAATTCTTCACTTAATGCATTCTTTTTGTCAAATACAGCTTTGGAAGTATGGTGGGTCCATGGAACCATCATATTTCCAAAGCTGTATTTGACAAAAAGAATGCATTAAGTGAAGATTTTTGAGTGTATTCAAATATTAAAAATCAATCTAAAGCTTTTGGTGGGGGAATAATAAATGAAATATATTTTGATAGCTCAGTTGGTAAAGAATCCTTCTGCAATGCAGGAGACCCCTGTTCAATTCCTGGCTCAGGAAGATCTGCTGGAGAAGGGACATGCTACCCACTCCAGTATTCTTGGACTTCCTTGATGGATCAGCTGGTAAAGATCCATCTGCACTGTGGGAAACCTGGGTTTGATCCCTTAGTTGGGAAGATCCCCTGGAGAAGGGATAGAAGGGCAACCCACTCCAGTATTCTGGTCTGGAGAATTCCATGAACTATAAAGTCTATAGGGTTGCAAAGAATTGGACACGACTGAGCAACTTTCACTTTAACTTTCAAAGCTGTTTGTTGCTTTATTAGTTCTTTACCTAATTATTTATTAATTTTGTACCATATAAAGAGGTTACTTTGAATGTCTTAATGATTTTCTGCTTGCCTATACACTGTTAAGCATATGTAAACTTTTCGGTAAGTTCTAGTTATTGTCACCCTAATTATACTAATCTATTTCTAACACTCGAGCTTTGCATCTTTTGAACCTCTCCATTTTCAGAGAATATTTAGTATTGATATTCTGTATCATATATTCCCATCCTCTTCTCCTCTACCTTTGCCATTTCATCATCATTGGTATTTAATATTTACAATGAAGTAACTGACATTTCCAACTCAAGTGTTTGTGACTCTCCACTAGTCTTCCATCTCTGCCTCCCTAGTCATTTGTTCTTCTTTCCTTATTAGTCAATGTCTTTTCTTCTTATAGGGAGATAAGTCCCATGGATTAAGAACCACCCTAATTGGTATAAGCTTAGACTAATTTATTTACATGCAATGGCAACTCACTCCAGTACTCTTGCCTGGAAGATCCTATGGAGGAGGAGCCTCCTAGACTGCAGTCCATGGGGTCGCTAAGAGTCAGACACGACTGAGCATCTTCACTTTCACTTTTCACTTTCATGCATTGGAAAAGGAAATGGCAACCCACTCCAGTCTTCTTGCCTGGTGAATCCCAGGGACAGGGGAGCTTAGTGGGCTGCCGACTATGGGATCGCACAGAGTCTGACATGACTAAAGCGACTTAGCATCAGCAGTAGCATTTACATGCACAAAGACCCTGAGTCCAAATAAGGTCACATTCAAAGGTACCAAGAGTTAGGACTTCAACATATCTTTTGTGGGATGCATTGCAAGCTGTAATATTCATGTTTCTATGTCAGTGTTATTCTGCCTTCACAAAATGAGTCAGGAAGTTTGCTTCTTTTCTGATTTATAAAATATATCATATAGGGTTGCTATCAGCTCTTCCAAACACATTTGAGCAAAGTCAGCTCTGAAAGCATAGGGGCTTTGAGAGCTTCTTTAATTTACAGAGGAAAATTCTGTGACAAGTGTGGCAAGTTGTGCTTTTTCAAGATTGTTCCATTTCTTGGCATAGAGTTGGGCATGAAAACACTTTAATTATCTTTTATTGTCTATGCAAAGATCATTGTTTATATTCTATCCTTAATTTCTGATGTAGGTAATTTATACTCTCACTTGTTTCCTCTCTTACTTGGTCTTGCTAATGTGCCTATTCAAGAATTGTTTTGTTTTTGTTTTTTTTTTTGCTGTTTCTCCTATTACTGTTGTGCTTTTTATTTTGTTTGTGCTCTTATGACTATTATTTCCTTCTTACTAATTGCATCAGATTTAAATTGCTCAACTTCCATTTATTTTTATGAGATTATTTATTTTTACATTTTATATGTGATCATTTATTCTATAAGTTTCTCTCTAATCACTGTTATAGTTCCGCAAATGCAGATATATTGTTATTTTAATATAATTTCAAAATATTTTATAATTATCTCTGTGATTGCATTTTTGGTCCATGCATGCACACTAAGTTGCTTCATTCATGTCTGACTCTTTGCAACCCAATCGACTGTAGCTCAACAGGCTCCTCTGTCCGTGGGATTCTCCAGGCAATAACACTGGAGTAGCATGCCATGCCCTCCTCCAGGGGATCTTCCCAACTGAGGGACTGAACCTGGATCTCTTACCTCTCTTAATTAGCAAGTGGGTTCCTTATCACCAGCACCTCCTGATAAGCCCATTTGATCTATGAATATTTACAAATGATTTTTAAATGTCCAAATATATATGATATTTCTAAATGCCTTTAATAATTAATTTTTATTTTAAAATCAATATTTTCAGAGAAAATACTTTCTAGTATTTCTATATTTGAGACTGGTATATATGGTCTATTCTGATGAGAATTATGGGTGCAGAATAAATATTCTATAATTATTGGATATGAGTTCTGTGCTTTGTTGCTCAGTTCAGTTCAGTCACTCAGTCATGTCCTACTCTCTGTGACTCCACAGACAGCAATGCATCAGTATTCCCTATCCATCACAAAATACTAGAGCCTACTGAAACTCATGTCCATGGCATCGGTGATGCCATACAACCATCTCATCTTCTTTCTTTCGTTTGTCCTCCAGCCCTCAATCTTTCCCATCATCAGGGTCTTTTCAAGTGAGTCAGCTCTTCACATCAGGTGGCCAAAGTATTGGAGTTTCAGCTTCAGCATCAGTCCTCCCAATGACTATTCAGAACTGATTTCCTTTAGGACTGACAGGTTGAATCTCCTTGCATTCCAAGATATTCTCAAGAGTCCTTTCCAACACCACAGTTTAAAGGCATCAATTCTTTCTCACTCAGCTTTCTTTACAGTCCAACTTTTACATCCATATGTGATTACTGAAAAGAACAAAACTTTAATTAGACAGATCTTTATCAGCAAAGTAATGTCTCTGCTTTTTAATATGCTATCTAGATTTGTCATAACTTTTCTTTCAAGGAGCAAGCATCCTTCAATTTCATGGCTGCAGGAACCATCTGCAGTGATTTTGGAGCCCTCCATAATAAAGTCTGTCACTGTTTCCATTGTTTCCCCATCTATTTGCCATGACGTGATGGGACCAGATGCCATGATCTTCGTTTTCTGAATGTTGAGTTTTAAGCCAACTTGTTCACTCTCCTCTTTGACTCTCATCAAGAGGCACTTTAGTTCTTCTTTGCTTTCTGTCATAAGGATGGTTGTCATCTGCATATCTGAGGTTGTTGATATTTTTCAAGGCAATCTTGATTCTAGATTGTGCTTCATCCAGCCAGGCATTTCACATGAAGTACTCTGCATATAAGTTAAAAGCAGGGTGACAATGGGATGACACTACCACTTGGAATATTTAGATTATTAATTATGAACAAAATCAATATAAATGGTTGAGGTGAGGTCTGTTTTATTATTTCCTGCTTGTCCAATCCTGTCTCCTTATCCTTCTGTCCTACTATTGGGTTCTTTCCTGAGTTATCCACTGTTGTTTTTTTTTTTTAACTATTGTAGTTTATTTACTCTATTGACTTAAGGAGTACGTCAAGGCTGTATATTGTTACCCTGCTAGTTTAACTTATATGCAAAGTAAATCATGAGAAATGCTGGACTGGAAGAAACACAAGCTGGAATCAAGATTGCCAGGAGAAAGATCGATAACCCCAGATATGCAGATGACACCACCCTTATGGCAGAAAGTGAAGAGGAACTAAAAGCCTCTTGATGAAAGTGAAAGAGGAGAGTGACAAAGTTGGATTAAAGCTCAACATTCAAAAACTAAGATCATGGCATCTGGTCCCATCACTTCATGCGAAATAGATGGGGAAACAGTGGAAACAGTGTCAGACTTTATTTTTGGGGGCTCCAATATCACTGCAGATGGTGACTGCAGCCATGAAATTAAAAGACACTTACTCCTTGGAAGAAAAGTTATGACCAACCTAAATAGTATATTCAAAAGCAGAGACATTCCTTTGCCGACTAAGGTCTATCTAGTCAAGGCTGTGGTTGTTCCAGTAGTCATGTTTGGATGTGGGAGTTGGACTTTGAAGAAGTCTGAGAGCTGAAGAATTGATGCTTTTGAACTGTGGTGTTGGAGAAGACTCTTGAGAGTCCCTTGGACTGCAAGGAGATCCAACCAGTCCATTCTGAAGGAGATCAGCCCTGGGATTTCTTTGGAAGGAATGATGCTAAAGCTGAAACTCCAGTGCTTTGGCCACCTCATGCAAAGAGTTGACTCATTGGAAAAGACTCTGATGCTGGGAGGGATTGGCGGGCAGGAGGAGAAGGGGATGAAAGAGCATGAGATGGCTGGATGGCATCACTGACTCGATGGACATGAGTTTGGGTAACTTCAGGAGTTGGTTATGGACAGGGAGGCCTGGCATGCTATGATTCATGGGGTCGCAAAGAGTCAGACATGACTGAGCGACTGAATTAAACTGAACTGAATACACTTTTTAGTGATTTCTCTAGAGGTTAAAGAATTAATTCTTGGAATATAGCTGATATTTTGTAACAAATTTAAGTGGAATAAATCTATAAAATATTGAATCACTATATTGTACCTGAAATGAATATAATAATCTAAATAAAGAATGCTTTAATATAAGAAATAAATTTTTAAACATGTCTTTAATGTATCACAGTACCTTTAATTTAGTACCTAAAATGGAGAAATCTTGATGCAGATACATACAATTAATTATCCTCATCTTTTGTGCAATGTTTTTCATGTATATTACATCTACATACATTAAAGACAACACAACAGGGTGATCTTTAGAGTTTTATTTGCCCTTCATTTCTTCCTACACCTAACATTCTATTTGTTGTCATTTCCCTTTATTTTAGGGTCTTTCTTGTGGCTTAGATTGAAAAGAATCCACCTGTAAAGCAGGAGGCTTGAGTTTGATCCCTAGTTTTGGAAGATCCTGTGGAAAAGGGAATGGCAACCCACTGCAGTGTTCCTGCCTGGAGAAGCCCCATGGACAGAGGAGCCTGGCAGGCTACAGTCCATGAGGTCATGAAGAGTCAGACATGACTGAAAGACTAAGCACACACACATCGATTAACTGTTATTTGCAGTTCAGTTCTGATGCCTGGAAACTTTCTCATGTTTTATCTATCCACAAGAGGTTTTATTTTGTCTACATATGAAGAGTAGTTTTTTAGATATGGAATTCTAGGTTTTGAGTTTGGGTTTTGTTGCTACTGTTGCTTTGATAAATTGGACTTCATCAACAAAATAGTGTAATATCCTATTAAATGGATGACAAGACAAGTTACATCCTGGGAAAAACATTGCAAGCTACAATTCTACAGCAAATTGTTTACAGGATATACTAAAAACTGAAAACTCTAGAGTTGAATAATTAGGAAACAAGCAGAATAGATATTTTACTGAGGAGAACTGTATTACTCAGTGTTCTCCAGAAAAATAGAAACAGTAGTATGTTTCTGCAGTAGTATATTTCAGAGAGAGGGAGGGGTGAAGAGAGTGAGAAACTGAGAGACTTATTGTAGGAAGAGTTGATGTTGCAGTTCAAGTCTGGAGTCATCCTGGAAACAGAATTCTCTCTTCATCAAGAAAGCTTAATTAAAAAAACCAAAAAAACAAAAAAACGTCAACTAAATAGAAGAGGTCGATCCACATTATGAAGGGTAATTTGCTCTTTATGAAGTCTTTTGATTTAAATTTTAATCTCATCTAAAGTACCTTTAATGTGATCTGGACTGGTCTTTGATCAAATATCTTGATACCATGGCTTATTAAAGTTGATATATAAAATTAACAATCACAACTCTGTGCACATGGCAAACCCATGGAAGATACTCAACATTAGCCATTCAAGAAATATAAATTAAAAGCACAATTAAATATAACTATACTCCTCTCTTATCAGAATGGCTAATTTTTTTTAAACAGTGATACAAAATGTGATTAGGAGGCAAAGTCAGGTCATTTTTATGTTATACATGAGAATGTAAAGTGGCATAGCCTCCATGGAAAGTAATTTGACAGTTTCTTAAAACTGAACATAAAACTAACATGTGGTCTGCCATTGCACATTTATCCCAGATAAATGAAAATATATTTCATACAAAACTGTTTCATAAATATTTATAGCATGTTTATTTGTAGTGGCCAAAGTCTGGAATCACCTCAGCAAACTAGCAGGTAAACAAACTGGTCCTTCAACAAGTGAATGGGTAAACAAACATAAATACATACTCTCAACAATTTGATACATAAAAACTCATAATACACCTTCATAGAATTATACTACATTAAAATAATTCTAAATACATACTGTATTATTCCATTTATACATAACATTTCCCAAAATGATGAAATTATAGTATGGAAAAGAGATTACAGTTTTCCAAGGGCTAAGGGAGGAGTAGGGGCAGATGGGAAGTAAAGTAGCCACAGGGATCCTTGTGGTGATAGAATTGTTCTCTACATTTTTAAAGCACTGTCAGTATCCTGGTTGTAATGTTGTACTGGGTTGGCCAAAAAAATCCATTCAGGTTTTTCCATTACATCTGATAGAAAAACCCAAATGACTTTTTGAAAAACTCAGTTATTATAGTCTTCCAAGATGATACCGTCTTGTAAAGTGGTAGGAAATATCTCTTTCTTATTATAACTCAATGTGAATAACATTAATTAATTTAATTAATTCACATTTAATTAAATTAATGTTTAATTAAAAAATCAGGAAGACTAATGAAGGTCTGCCTTAACAGGAATTAAAAGTAATTGCAAAAATTTGTGAGACATATCTATATGTATTGATATAGAAACCATGTATTACAACTTATTAACAAATCATTTGTGTAGAATAAAAAGCAGAAACTCCTGACTATCCATATACATTATACTTTTCATTTTAGAAAATAAAATATATGATAATATTTTGAAAGTTCACTACAAGTTTACACCCCAAACTGTAGGAGATGATAACTTTAGTGAAAGTTTTTTTTGTGTGAGTAGGTTTATGTTTTGTGTGTTTTTTGCAAGCAGGTCTATGTTTTGCATAAAACAAGGTCCAAGAGATGTTACATACCTATGGTTCTTTCATTTGTATGTGTCTTTGATTGGTTGGTTGATTGCTGTTGTTGTTTATTTGCTAAGTCATGTCTGATTCTTTGAGACATGGATTGCAGCACGCCAGGCTTCCCAGTCTTTCCCTATCTCCTGGCATTAGCTCAAATGCATGTCCATTGAGTCAGTGATGTCATCCAAGCATTTCATCTTTTGTCAGACCTTTCTACTCCTGCCCTCAACCTTTCCCAGCATCAGAGTCTTTTCCAGTGGGTTAGCTCTTTGCATCAGGTGGCCAAGGTATTGGAGTTTCAGCTTCAGCATCAGTCTTTCTAATGAATATTGAGGTTGACTTCCTTTTGTTGATTGGTAGTTTGGGTTTTGATGTTGTACATCTTTGCAAGCTATCAAATGGTGATCTGCCCAGTCTCTCTTTCTGGAGCAGCCAGTTTGGTCACCTGAGCCAGAGACCAAGGAGTCTTATTATTTTCTTGTTTTCTTTCTTGGCTCTTATTTGCATAGTGTTACCCTTATTCCTAACTTATTTACCATTGAGTATTGATGGGAAGAAATGTATGTCTTGTGCCTTGAGTTCACATTGCCTGATGCAGGTCAGATTTCCCAGGCTGCTAAGAAATCCTTAAGACACAGATTAAACTAATAACTAAGTAGTAGTTTGGTCTCATTATTAGCAGTTTTCCTTGAATGGCAGAAGTTGTGCCTTTTAACTTAAACATAGACCCTAAGAAATCTATCATTCCCAGAAGCAAATTATGATTAGAATTTTGACTCCATTTTTATATTTTAAACTGCTGGCATCTTTGCAGCCTCATCCCTCCTCCTTTTGCTTTCATTCTATTATCTGAGACGGCCAATAAGAATGCTAGAGAGCTCTCTTTTTTGGTGGTGATGGGAACTTCAAACCATGAAATTCCAGGAACCCTAACCACTGTAACCTTTCCATTCATTTGCTTCTCAGCTTTGCTAACTAATTTTATGATCAGTTTAGGAGCACTTTACTTTGTCCATTATGTAAGGAAGAAAGCTTTCATGTGTCCCCTTAGTGAGAGTGCAGGATCATAAGTTTTGATACCTAAACAACTATTTCAGTGGGGAGTTGATCTTGCTTCCAAGGGGAAACCACAAGACAGTTGGCACAGAGGACACAGTAGTTAAAGTCTTCACCTAGATCAGAATCTGTTTTGCTCTGGACTTGCTAACTGACTGTGTTGTCTGATCATGAATGTTCACTGAGATGACAGCTACAAATTATGTAGTACCTCACATTGTGTGGTTTTGTGCTGGGCTGTGCTGCACTTACTGAGTCTTACTGAGCTTCTGCTGTAAACTTAACCAACATTTGTTGAAAGTTTTTAGAGAGAGCAGTGTGGGATCAGGCCTGTCTTAACATGACCCCGGGTGAAATGTTTTGTCCTAGACTTCTTTGTTGGGTTGAGAAAAAGAAATATGCTTGCAACTTGGAAGAAAAGCTATGACAAACCTAGACAGTGAATAAAAAAAAGCAGACACAATAAGACCCCTATGTATGCTGCCTACAAGAGACCCACCTCAAACCAAGGGACACATACAGACTAAAAGTGAAGGGCTAGGAAAAGATATTTAATGCAAATGGAGACCAAAAGAAAGCAGGAGTAGCAATATTCATATCAGATAAAATAGACTTTGAAATAAAGACTGTGAAAAGAGACAAAGAAGGATAGTACATAATCATCAAAGGATCAATCCAAGTAGATATAACAATTATAAATATATATTCACCTAACATAGGAGCACCACAATACATAAGGCAAATGCTAACAAGTATGAAAAGGGAAATTAACAGTAACACAGTAATAGTGGGAGACTCACCCCTATGACAACCAAACAGAAAATTAGCAAGGAAACACAAGCCTTAAATGATACAATGGATCAGTTAGATCTAATTAATATCTATAAGACCTTTCACCCCAAAACAATGAATTTCACCTTTTTCTCAAGTGCACACAGATCATTCTCCAGTATAGATCACATCCTGGACCATAAATCTACCACTGGTAAATTCAACAAAATTGAAATAATTTCAAACATCTTTTCTGATCACAATGTAGTGAAATTCAATGTCAACTACAGGGAAAAAAAAACTATTAAAAATTCAAACATATGGAGGCTAAACAACACAATTCTGAAAAACCAACAGATCATGGAAGAAATCAAAAGGAAATTAAAATATGCATTAAAAACAAATGAAATTTAAAGCATAACAACCCAAATCCTATGAGATTCAGTAAAAGCAGTGCTAAAAGGAAGGTTCATAGCAGTAAAAGCTTACCTCAAGAAACAAGAGAAAAAAATCAAATAACCTAACTTTACAGCTAAAGCAACTAGAAAAAGAAGAAATGAAGAATACCAGAATTAGTAGAAGGAAAGAAATCATAAAAATCAGAGCAGAAATAAATGAAAAATAAACAAATGAGACTACAGAAAAAATCAACAAAACTAAAAGCTGGTTTTTGAGAAAGCAAATAAAATAGACAAACCATTAGCTCAAGAAAAAAAGGAAGAAGAATCAAATCAACAAACTTAGAAATGAAAATGGAGAAATCACAACAGACAACACAGAAATAAAAGGATCATAAGAGACTACTATCAGAAACTCTATGCCAATAAAGTGGACAACTTGGAAGAATGGATGGATTCTTAGAAAAGTATAACCTTCCAAAACTAAATCAGCAAGAAATAGAAAATCTTAACAGATCCATCACAAGCTCGGAAATTGAAACTGTAACAAAAATTCTTCCAACAAACAAAAGCCCAGGACCGATGGCTTCACAGGTGAATTCTACCAAAAATTTAGAGAAGAGCTAACACCTATCCTGCTCAAACTCTTCCAGAAAATCACAGAGGAAGGTAAGCTCCCAAACTCATTTGATGAGGCTACCATCACCCTAATATCAAAACCAGACAAAGATGCAAAAAGAAAAAAAGAAAACTATAGGCCAATATCACTGATGAACATAAATGCAAAAATCCTCAACAAAATTCTAGCAAACACAATCCAACAACATATTAAAAAGACCATACATCATGATCAAGTGGGCTTTATCCAAGGGATGCAAGGATTATTCAGTATTCTCAAATCAATCAATGTGATACACCATATTAACAAACTGAAAGATTAAAGCCATATGATTATCTCAATAGATGCAGAGAAAGACTTTGAAAAAATTCAACACCCATTCATGACAAAAACTCCATAAAGCAGACATAGAAGGAACATACTTCAACATAATAAAAGCCATATATGATAAACCTACAGTAAATATTATCCTCAATGGCAAAAAATTTAAAGCAATTCGTTTAAAGTCAGAAACAAGACAAGGGTGCCCACTCCCACTACTATTCAACATAGTTTTGAAATTTTTAGCCACAGCAATCAAAGAAGAAAAAGAAATAAAAAGAGCCCAGATTGGAAAAAGAAGAAGTAAAACTCTCACTGTTTGCAGATGACATGATCCTGTACATAGAAAATCCTAAAGACACCACCAGAGAATTACTAGAGCTAATTAATGAACAGTAAATTTTTAGGATATAAAGTAAATACGCAGAAATCCTTTGAATTCCTATAAACTAACAATGAGAAAACATTGAATTTAAGATAATTAAATTAAAGAGAAACTAAAGAAGCAATCTCATTTACCATTGTGATGAAGAGAATAAAATACTTAGGAAGAAATTTACCTAAAGAAAGACCTATATATAGAAAATGAAAAAAAATTCATAAAATGAATCAAAGATGACACAAATAGATGGAGAAATATACCATGTTCATGTATCAGAAGTATTAATACAGTGAAAATGAGTGTACTACCCAAAGCAATCTATAGATTCAATACAATCCTTATTAAGCTACCAATGGTATTTTTCAAACTAAAACAAATAATTTCACAATTTGTATTGAAATACAAAAAACCTTGAATAGTAAAAGCAATCGAGAAAGAAGAATGGAACTGGAAGAATCAACGTACCTGACTTCAGACTATACTACAAGGCTATAGTCATCAAGACAGTATGGTATTGACACAAAGACAGAAATATAGATCAATAGAACAAAACAGAAAACACAACTATGAACATAATGAATCCACACAACTATGGGCACCTTATCTCTGACAAAGGAGGCAAAGAATATACAATGGCAAAGAATATACAATGGAGAAAAGACAATCTCTTTAACAAATTGTGCTAGGAAAACTGGTCAACCACTTGTAAAAGAATGAAACTAGAACACTTTCTAACACCAGGCACAAAAATAAACTCAAAATAGATTAAAGATCTAAATGTAAGACCAGAAACTATAAAACTCCTAAAGGAAAACATAGGCAGAACACTCTCTGACATAAATCAAAAGATCCTCTATGACCCACCCCCAGAGTAATGGAAATAAAAACAAAAATAAACAAATAGGACCTAATTAAATTTAAAAGCATTTGCACAATGAAGGGTACTATAAGCAAAATGAAAAGACAGCCTTCAGAATGAGAGAAAATAATAGCAAACTAAGAAACTGACAAAGAATTAATTTCAAAAATATACAAGTAACACATGCAGTTCAATATCAGAAAAATAAATGACCCAATCAAAAATTTTGCCAAAGAATTAAACACACATTTGCAAAGAAGACATGCAGATGGCTAACAAACACATGAAAAGATGCTCAACATCACTCATTATCAGAGAAATGCAAATGAAAACCGCAATGAGGTACCATCTCATACTAGTCAGAATGGCTGTAAAAAATTCTATCAAAAAACTCTACAAAAAAATAAATGCTGGAGACAGTGTGGAGAAAATGGAACCCTCTTACACTATTTGTGGGAATGCAAACTAGTACAGCCACTATGTGGAGATTCCTTAAAAAACTGGAAATGCAACTTCCATGTAACCCAACAATCCCACAATTGAGCATACACACCAAGGGAACCGGAATTGAAAGAGACATGTGTACTCCAATGTTCATTTCAGTACTGTTTACAGTAGCTAGGACATGAAAGCAACCTAGATACCCATCTGAAGACAAATGGCTAAGAAAGTTGTGGTACATATACACAATGGAATATTACTCAGCTATTGAAAAGAATACATTTGAATCAATTCTAATGAGGTGGATAAAACTGGAGCCTATTCTACAGAGTGAAGTAAGTCAGAAAGAAAAACAATACAGTATATTAATGCATATATATGGAATTTAGAAAAATAGTAACGACAACCCTATATGTTAGACAGCAAAAAAGACACAGATATAAAGTGCAGACTTTTGGACTCTGTGGAGAAGCTGAGGGTGGGATGATCTGAGAGAATAGCATTGAAATATGTATACTGCCATATGTGAAATCAATGACCAGCCAAGTATGATGCATTAAACAGGGCACTCTAAGCTGGTGCCCTGGGACAGCCCAGAGGGATGGGATGGGAAGGGAGGTGGGAAGGGGCTTTGGAATGGTTGGGCACGTGTATACCCAAGGCTGATTCAGGTCAATGTATGGCAAAAATCACCACAATATTATAAAGTAATTAGCCTTCAATTAAAATAATTATTAAAAAAAAGCAGAGACATCACTTTGCCAACAAAAGTCCATCTACTCAAAGCTATGGATTTTCCAGTAGTCATGTACAGATGTGAGTTTGGACTATAAAAAGGCTGAGCACTGAAGAATTGATGCTTTTGAATTGTGGTGCTAGAGAGGACTTTTGAGGGTCCCTTGGACAGCAGGGAGATCAAACCAGTTAATCCTAAAGGAAATCAGTCCTGAATATTTATTTATTGGAAGGACTGATGCTGAAGCTGAAGCTCCAATACTTTGACCACCTGATGTGAAGAGATGACTCATTGGAAAAGCCCTTGATGCTAGGACACATTGAGGGCAAGAGGAGAAGGGGACAGCTGAGGATGAGATGGTTAGATAGCATCATCAACTCAATGGACATGAATTTGAGCATACTGTGGAAGATAGTAAAGGACAGATGTGGCTGGCATGCTACAGTCCATAGGGCCACAAAGAATCAGACACAACTTATTGCCTCCACAACAACAAACCTGGGCACTTAGAATTGCCTTAGCAAAATGCTATCACATGAAACTCCCCCTTACCCAGTAAAAATATCCGATACAATCCAATACAGAATAAAACAAGGCCTAAACTAATTAAGCTCTATCGTAGACTCATACTTACGGAGGAGGCCATTGTGCCTGCTTTATTTTCCCCTAGCAACCCAATTTGGTCATTGCTCCATCTTGATAAAAGATGACTGGCTCCCAGGAATATACTGCAAGTTTACATCCATTACACCCCTCACTGAGAGTCCTAGTCACAGCATTGGTCTTTCCACATGGTTCAGTGTTAAAGAATCTGCCTGCCAATGCAGGAGACACAGAAAATATGGATTCAGTCCTTGGGTCAGAAAGATTTGCTGGAGGTGGAAATTACAATCCACTTCAGTATTCTTGCCTGGAAAATCCCATGGACAGAGGAATCTGGTGGGCTACAGTCCTAGGATCACAAACAGCATGACTTTTTGCTCTTTGCATGACTGAGCAACTGAACAGACATGCATACATTGTATTATAGAAATTATTGACTTTATGCAATCAGTGACTAGACAATAATTTTCTATTGCATCTTCCTTCTATGTTCTATTCAGTACCTATTTCAACAGTCTCTATTCACATTGTTTGTTTCACTTGCTAAGAGACTATATTTATTTTTTTTTAAACCCAGATCTGGGTAAATTACAATTCTGCCATTGTACACATGCTTTACAGTCAAGAGCCTAACCATATTCATTATTTCTTCAGAATACAGATATAATAATATTTTGAAGTCATCCTTCTCAGAAATTTGATACACTCATTCTAGATATACACCCAGTCACAAAGGAGCATGCACACATACACACACACTCTCACTGAGTGATGAGACATTGCCCAGAACTAGTACAAGGCCCAGTCACTTTGATTAATTTCTGGACATGATATAGTAAAATCAGAGCTTCTCTCTTTGACACTTAACACCTCTACCTACCATTTTCAGCAAGTGCAATGTTAAAATAAATCCATCATCTTTGGGGGCTTTTTGGTTGCTAGATATGTTACTCATTTACAGATTTTTCCTAAAGTAATGTATGCTGCTGCAGTGATCCCAGTGTGAATGGCCTCCTACTCACCACCAGAAAGGTTCAGAATCTAACCAGATTATAATACAAACAGGCCCATGCTTTAAGATACACAAGAGATTCCTTAACTCTAGAAACTTTAGCAATGTCTATTCAAGTCTTTGTTTAGTTCTTACTAGATTATTTGAGGTTTTTTTTTTTTTTTTTTTTTATGGAGTTCTAAGAGACCCCACATATTTTGAATACAAATCCCTCATCAGATACATTGTTTTCTTATTCAGTACATTCCTTTTACTCTGTTGATTGGTTCCTTTCCTGTGTAATCATTTTAATTTGATGTAGCCTTTTTTGTCTGCCTTTGTTGCTTGATCAATGGAACAGAATACAGAGACAAGAAATGCTTCCCTGGTGGCTCAGAGGTCAAGCGTCTACCTCCAATACGGGAGACCCGGGTTCGATCCCTGGGTCGGGAAGATCCCCTGGAGAAGGAAATGGCAATCCACTCCAGTATTCTTGCCTGGAGAATGGACAGAGAAGCCTAGTAGGTTATGGTCCACGGGGTCGCAAAGAGTCGGACACAACTGAGCGACTCCACCTTCACATGCCTATGATCAAGTGATCTTAGACAAGATTGTCAGGAATACAAAATAGAGTGTCTTTTTCCCCCCTCTTTCTGACTTATTTCAAAAGCCAGTGATTAAGAGAAGAAATTTAAAAGCACGGAGGAGAAAAAGACAGTGCATTTATGGAAATAAAGATAAAAATGAATGCTGGTCCAAATTGAGATGTTTTATAAGGTTAAATGCACACTGAACTTAGTATAAAAGTGTAGTCTTGCTAATAATTGCTTATGTTGATTACATGTTCAAGTAATATTTTAGAGATATTGGGTTAAATAAAATGTATTATTTTTCTAAAAGAATATACAGTGGAGAAAAAAGAGTCTTGTCAGCAAACTGGGGCTTCTGTGGTGACTCAGTTGTTGAAGAATCTGGCTGCAGAGCAGGAGACCCAAGTTTGAGCCCTGGTCAAGAATTCAACAAATTATGTTGAGAAAACTGGATATTCACATGAAAAAGAATAAAACTACCAGTTTACATCCTACATGACACTCAAAATGAATTAAATATTTCAATGTAAGACCTGAAATTGCAAAACTCTTAGAATTAAAAATAGAGGAAAAGTTTCATGATATTGGGCTTGGCAGTGTTTTTTTTTTTTTTTTTGATATCTCAACAAAAACATAAGCAACAAAAGTAAAATTAGTGTCATACGTTTTTAAATTTTTTTGACATTTAGCATTTTAGGTATATAATATAATTGAGCATTAACCAAAAAATGGTATAATAATTGACTAATTTATATGGTACTCTGTTCTGTATCTGTTTATGTGTTGTGATGACATATCATTTATTATTACAGTTGCTAGAATACTCCATGATATTCTGGTGATAAGATGGTATGATAGGCAGAGTAAACCTGGGAATATGTTTATGTACATGGCAAAGGGATTTTGCATATATAATTAAGTGAATGACCTAAAGACAGAGAGATTATTTTGAATTATTCTGATGATCCCCATGTAATCATAAGATTCTTATAGAAGAGCAACAGGAAGGTGAGAGTAATAGAAATGGGAAAAGCCTTTAGGATCCAGAAAAACTGGGAGATAGATTCTCCCCTACTGCCTTCAGAAGGAGCAAAGCCCTGACAATACCTTGTGTTCTGTCATTCAGTTTTAAGTCACTAAGTCTGTGTCAAGTTAATTATTATAGCAGCAATCATTTTCATAGCCTAAGAAAATAGATTTTTCCCATTCTATCACTAGCAAAACAGAAAAAAGACATTATAAAAATATTTAAGCTTGTGCCCTGAAGTTTTCAGTATTCTTGTTTTTATGGGACACTTTTCTTTGCCAAACTTTCTATTTTCACTTGGCTTCTATTATGCTTTTTCATTGATAATTTATTCCTAACAAGATTTTATTATAGTAAGTGCCTTGTCTTCTCTTTAGAGATCTAAAAAGGTCACTAGATGCTTATGGTATGTGTAAGTATTCTTCCTGCAAGTCTCATTGCAATTACTATTTATTCAGCCAGTGAATGTTTGAGTTATTCTGTTGATTGATAACTTTCTTTGCTAAAAACATGAGAACAAAACATTCTCCTTTAGGAATATAGCTTAATATTCTACAGATATTACTTTTTATAAACCTAATTGCACTATGGTTTACTCTGTATAATTCTAGATTAGCATCCATCAATTCTGTACTTATTGATAAAAAGCAAGCTTTCCTTTAGAAGTTAGAAACAATAATGCAATGAACATTTTATTCTTTATAAGACAAAAACACTTTGATTATTCTCTCATTCAAACAAATATGCAAAAAGTATGGAATTTTTCTGCAAATGTAATGGCAATATTTTCTCTTTTAAGAATAAAACTTATTTTCAGGCAGGCAAATTGCTTATAGCAGCACTGCTTATTAATAGTTTAATGCAATCAACATGTGATTTAAAATTTTCTAATAGTCATTTTTAAAAAGTAAAAAGGAGAGTGTAAAAATAATTTTAATAATACATTTTATTTGGCCTGCTATGTGCAAAGTACTGTCATTTAACAAATAATCTACATCATATTATCAATAAATTTTATTTTATTTACAAAGTCTGCAGCATCTGATGTACATTTTATACTAACAGAGCATTTCAATTTTAACTAGCTTTAATATATCAAGTTCTCAGAAACTAAAATATTAGATTACACATGTATATAGGATTACTAGTTTAAAAATAGACTATTGAACTAAAGAAGAAATGAAGTATCCCTCATGGTCAACAAAAGAGTCCGAAATGCCGTACTTGAGTGCCATCTCAAAAATGACAGAATTGTCTCTGTTCGTTTCCAAGGCAAACCATTCAACAACACAGTAATCCAAGTCTATGTCCTGACCACTAATGCTGAAGAAACTTAAGGTTAATGGTTCTATGAAGACCTACAAGACCTTCTAGAACTAACACCAAAAAAGATGTCCTTTTCATCATAGGGGAATTGAATGCAAAAAGTAGGACTATGAGGGCTACTCCATTTCTTCAAAGGGATTATTGCCCACAGTAGTAGATAGAATGGTCATCTGAATTAAATTCTCCCATTCCGGTCCATTTTAGTTCACTGATTCCTAAAATGTTGCCGATCACTCCTGCCATTTTCTGTTTGACCACTTCCAATTTACCTTCTTCATGGACCTAATATTCCAGTTTCCTATGCAATATTGTTCTTTACAACATTGAACTTTACTTCCAACACCACTACAGTCACATCGGCAACTGGGCATTGTTTTCACTCTGGCTCCATCTCTTCATTGTTTTGGGAGCTATTTCTCCACTGCAGTAGCATATTGGGCACCTACAGACCTGAGGAGTTCATCTTTCAGTGTCATATATTTTTGCCTTTTCATAGTGTTCATGAATACTGAAGTGGTTTGCCATTCTTAGTACATCACGTTTTGTCAGAACTCTCCACCGTACCTGTGTCTTGGGTGACCCTACACAGCACGGCTCATAGTTTCATTGAGTTAGACAAGGTTGTGATCCACATGATCATTTTAGTTAGTTTCCTATGATTGTGATTTTCATTCTGTCTGCCTTCTTTTGGATAAGAGGCTAGCAGAAGCTCCCTGATGATGGGAGGGCCTGGGTGTGGGTCTGGAATCTGGGTCTTGTTCTCATGGGCAGGGCAATGCTCAGTAAATCTTTATTTTATTTTTTATTATTTTATTTTTTTAATACTTTATTCTACATTACAATACTGTATTTGTTTTGCCATACATTGACATGAATCAGCCACAGGTGTCCACGATCTCCCAATGCCAAAGCCCCCTCCCACCTCCCACCCCACATCCTCTCCCTGAATCATCCCGTGCACCAGTCCCATGTGTCCTGCATCCTGTATTGAACATAGACTGGCGCTTCATTCTTACAAGATAGTATACATGTTTCAATGCCGTTCTCCCAAATCATCCCACCCTCTCCCTCTCCCTCAGAGTCCAAAAGTCCATTCTATACCTCTGAGTCTCTTTTGTTGTCTCACATAGAGGGTCTTCATTACTATCCTTCTAAATTCCATATATATGTGTCAGTATACTGTATTGGTGTTTTTCTTTCTGGCTTACTTCACTCTGTATAATCGGTTCCAATTTCATCCATCTCATTAGAACTGAGTTGAATTTATTCTTTTTAAGGGCTGAGTAGTACTCCATTGTGTGTATGTACCACTGCTTTCTTATCCATTCATCTGCTGATGGACATCTAGGTTGCTTCCATGTCCTGGCTATTATAAACAGTGCTGCAATGAACATTGGGGTACATGTGTCTCTTTCAATTCTGGTTTCCTTGGTATGTATGCCCAGAAGTGGGATTGCTGGATCATAAGGCAGTTCTATTTGTAATTTTTAAGGAATCTCCACACTGTTTTCCATAGTGGCTGTACTAGTTTGCATTCCCACCAGCAGTGTAAGAGGGTTCCCTTTTCTCCACATCCTCTCCAGCATTTATTGCTTGTAGACTTTTGGATTGCAGCCATTCTGACTTGTATGAAATGATACCTCATTGTGGTCTTGATTTGCATTTCTCTGATAATAAGTGATGTTGAGCATCTTTTCATGTGTTTGTTAGCCATCCGTATGTCTTCTTTGGAGAAATGCCTATTTAGTTCTTTGGCCCATTTTTTGATTGGGTTGTTTATTTTTCTGGAGTTGAGCTGCATAAGTTGCTTGTATATCTTTGAGATTAGTTGTTTGTCAGTTGTTTCATTTGCTTTTGTTTTCTCCCATTTAGAAGGCTATCTTTTCACCTTGCTTATAGTTTCCTTTGTTGTGCAGAAGCTTTTAATTTTAATTAGATCCCATTTGTTTATTTTTGCTTTTATTTCCAGTATATTGGGAGGTGGATCATAGAGGATCCTGCTGTGATTTATGTCGGTAAATCTTTAATCCAATTTTCTGTTGATAGGTGGGCTGTTTTCCCTCCCCGTTGTTTGGCCTGAAGCCAAACTATGGTAGGGATTATGGCAGTAATGATGACCTTCTCCAAAAGAATTTATGCCAGCACTGTTGTATCCAGTGCCCCTGACCCCTTGGCAGGCACTGTCAACTCAGACTCTGCCAGAAACTCGCGGACACTCACAAGCAACTCTGGCTTGGTCTCTTGTGGGATCATTGCTCCTTTCTCCTGGATCCTGGTGTGGATAAGGATTTGCTTGTGCCCTCCAAGAATCTGTTTCCCCATTCCTGTGGAAGGTCTGTAATCAAATCCCACTGTTCCAAAATTAACTTCCTAGGGGTTCTCAGTCCCTTTGGCAGATCCTCAGTTGGAGAAATCTCTCATGGGTCATAGAACCTTCATAACAATGTAAAAATTTCTTTGGTGTAAGTGTTCTCCAGTCTGTGGGTTGTCTGCTCAGTGGCTCTATCATGGAGCTGTGGAAAATTCTTAAAGAGATGGGAATACAAGACCACCTTACTTGCCTCCTGGGAAATCTGCATGCAGGTCAAGAAGCAGCAGTTAAAAAGGACATGGAACAATGGACTGATTTCAATTTGAGAAAGGAGTACTTCAAGAGTGTTTATTGTCACTCTGCTTATTTAACTCACAGGCAGAGTACATCATGAGAAACACTGGGCTGCATGAAGCACAAACTGGAATCAAGATTGCCAGGAGAAATATCAACAACCTCAGATATGCAGATGACATCATCCTTATACAAAGAGGAATTAAAGAGCCTCTTGATGAAAGAGGAGAGTGAAAATGTTGACTGAAAACTCAACATTCAAAAAACTAAGATCATGGCATCTGGCCCCATCACTTCATGGCAAATAGAAGTGGAAACAATGGAACAATGAGAGACTTTATTTTCTTGGGCTCCAAAATCACTGCAGATAGTGACTGCAGACATGAAATTAAGATACTTGCTCCTTGGAAGAAAAGCTATGACCAACCTAGACAGCATATTAGAAAGCAGAGACATGACTTTACTAACAAAGGCCCATCTAGTCAAAGGTGAGTTTTTTCCAGTAGTCATGTGAGTATGTGAGAGCTGGACCATAAAGAAAGCTGAGCACTGAAGAAATGATGTTTTTGAACTGTGGTGTTGGAGAAGACACTTGAGAATTCTTTGGACTGCAAGGAGATCCAATCAGTCAGTCCTAAAGGAAATCAGTCTTGAATATTAATTGCAAGGACTGATGCTGAAGCTGAAGGTCCAATACTTTGGCCAACTAATGCCAAGAACTGACTCCTTAGAAAAGACCTTAATGCTGGGAAAGACTGAAGGCAAGGGAAGGGACAAGGACAACAGAGGATGAGATGATTGAATGGCATCACCAACTCAATGGCCATGAGTTTGAGCAAGTTCCAGGAGTTGTTGCTGCTCAGGGAAGACACACACTGCATCCACGGGGTCACAAAGAGTCAGGCATGACTGAGCTGATTGAACTGAAATGATTTTCATAAATATACCTAAAAGTCTAGATGTTTGAGACGTATTGGCATTGTTCCACCAAATATAAAATTCCCCAAATATTTTCCTCATTGTTTTATTCATTGTTTTAGTCAAGAAAGCTATGTTTCATTCAAGAACTTGACAGGAAAACACCTTCTCATGGTTATGCCATGTTAAAGGACATAGAATACAAGAAACCACAACATATATTCAGTGCAATAGAAACAAAGAGATAGGTTGGAAATGAGATTAGGTAACTAGAAAATGTAGAATTAACATATTAATGAGCTGATAGTGGCAAATATTTTCACAGAGTAATATATTGATGTATTTTATTCAATATTTTAATTATATTTAATTAAGCATTGGGCTCAAAAATCACTGCAGATGGTGACTGCAGCCATGAAATTAAAAGATGCTTACTCCTTATGACCAACCTAGATACCATATTCAAAAGCAGAGAATACATTACTTTGCTGACTAAGGTCCATCTAGTCAAGGCTATAGTTTTTCCAGTAGTCATGTATGGGTGTGAGAGTTGGACTGTGAAGAAGGCTGAGCACCGAAGGATTGATGCTTTTGAACTGTAGTGTTGGAGAAGACTCTTGAGAGTCCCTTGGACTGCAAGGAGATCTAACCAGTCCATTCTGAAGGAGATCAGCCCTGGGATTTCTTTGGAAGGAATGATGCTAAAGCTGAAACTCCAGTACTTTGGCCACCTCATGTGAAGAGTTGACTCATTGGAAAAGACTCTGATGCTGGGAGGGATTGGGGGACAGGAGGAGAAGGGGACGACCAAGGATGAGATGGCTGGATGGCATCACGGACTCGATGGACGTGAGTCTGAGTGAACTCCGGGAGTTGGTGCTGGACCAGGAGGCCTGGTATGCTGTGATTCATGGGATTGCAAAGAGTCGGACATGACTGAGCAACTGAACTGAACTGAACTGAAGCATTGGTAATTTCAGATACACTTATTTTATGTGGAGAAAAAAAAAAAGAGTCTTGTATTAGACTATCACTCTTATACCATAGAGAAGAATGGGCAAAAGAACTCTGCACATTAAATATTATTTGATTTGGATTACTTGAAAAAAATAATGATCTGCTACAACATAGGAAAAGTTGTAGCTGTGACACACTTTGTTTTCAGTATTTTGAATGATATGCAGCTTGACTATACTGGCTTAATAAAGGATTTCAGATACAAGCTATGAATATGATAATTCCCCTTGAAATTTTAAGAATATTGGCATACATTTGTTGAAAAAGTCCTTTCTAGAAAAACTCTATTTAAATGGCTTATTAATTACTATTTTGTTGACACCTTTTTGGTATGGCTATTTTCATATGAAAATAAAATTCAATCTGTTTGATTATTTATTCAATCTATATTATATTTTACTTATTACTTTGTTATGTTATTAATATTTTTATTGGAGGCATTTTTACAAAAAAGCCAAATTTACAGAGCAAATGTCAACAGAGTTAATTCTTCAGTGTTTTAAAAAAACAATATTTGGAAATTAATATATATTCATTTCATGTTGTTAGTATCAAATGATGTTTCTGAGAGAATGTTTATTGTTTAAATATTTTTTCACTATCTGGCAGTTCAGCAGGATCTGAATGCTTATCAACTTTCAATTTATTATAGGAAAATAATACAATGTAGTAATTACATTAAAAAGAAGATATGAATATATTTATAAATGATAAGCTAAATATAAATCATAACTGTAGTTAATTATGCTTAATAAATAATATGCAATATGATATAACATAGCATTTTCTCTTCTTTTGAGCTGTTAGAGACTTCATTGCTAGTAGAAGATTGAGCACATAGATGGCATTAATATATACTATTTTGATATTTGATCTTATATCTTGTTCGGGAATAATTATTATTACAAATATTATTTTATTTCAGAAACTAAGGAAAATGCTAAAACTTTCTAGAAATCACATGATATTTTGATAATTTGCAAGGTAAAATAAATCCAGGGAAATTTTTAGCATTTCTGTAGATTTGAAAAAGAAGATAGCCTCAATGTCTGAAAGAACAGACACATAAAATTATTTTGTTAGTTCCACAAGTGTTTATTGTTATTCCATTTAGAAATAACCCCTGGGCAGTGAAGAATTGGTTTCCATGTTTAGTATGTAAAATTTGGAAAGCAGTAAAAGAGATCTGCATTAAATTTTTACACTTTGGAAAGTTTGTTCTCTGGAGATTTTGATAACAGATTTATCAAATCTTTTATAACAAAGATTGGCAAGAAAATAGATCCTTTCTTTCTCTTTAAAAAGTATAGACTTGAAAATCACACACACATACGAACCCTTCTTGATTTGCACTTAAAGTGAAGAAAAGCTATAGGCTTCTTCCAGAGTCTTTATAAAATTGTTTCCTTCCTTAGTTATTTTAAGGCAGTGAGTTAGATGCTCCTGTACAGTATCATTGAGGAACACTTGTAATAGAAAAAAAAAAAAAAGAAGAAGAAGAAAGAAAGAAAGAAAAAAAATCACTGATCTGGAGTAACCATCCTATGAAAGATAAGAACCTCTAGTGTAAATCCTACTAGCCTGGGTGCTAGAGGAGACACTATTGTACTGCTTGATTGTATCCTGTCATGAAAAATATACAAGTATGAAGGTGCTTAGATATTTGTCTCAATCTTAAAGAGTTTGTTTAATTTTTAGTAGGTACAAAAATGAAAAGTACTGAACAACAACAAAAGAGCTGTCTCAATGCACTGAGAGTAGAAATAAGCATGGATCCCATATTTTCAGCAGCTTGTATCTGTTTAGTATACACTACTCAAATGTTTAGCAAAATGTCTTAAAAAAATCTTTATTTCCACAAAAGTCAGGCATATACATATGTATAAATGTGTGTAAACATAAAAATGTATATATAGGTAGATAGATTCATGAAATAGAGAAACAGAGGAAAATAATAGAGAAACAGAGAAAAAGAGGACAACAATAGAATGGGAAAGACTAGAGATCTTTTCAAGAAAATAGAGATACCAAGGAGTCTTTCATGCAAAAAAATAATATCCCCACACAATAAAGAACAGAAACAGTATGGACCTCACATAGCAGAAGATATTTAGAAGAGGCAGCAAGAATACAAAGAAGAATTATAGAACAAAAATATTGATGATGCAGATAATGATGATGGTGTGATCACTCACCTAGAGCCAGACATCCTGGAGTGCGAAGTCAGTGGGCCTTAGGAAGCATCACTACAGACAAAGCTAGTGGAGGTGATGGAATTTCAGCTGAGCTATTTCAATACCTAAAACATGATGCTGTGAAAGAGCTGCATTCAATATGTGAGCAAATTTGGAAAACTCAGCAGTGGCCAAAGGACTGGAAAAGGTCAGTTTTCATTCCAATCCCAAAGAAGGGCAATGCCAAAGAATGTTCAAAGCACCAAAGAGTTGTACTCATTTCACATGCTAGCAAAGAAATGCTCAAAATTTTCCAAGCCAGGCTTCAACATTTCGTGAACTGAGAACTCCCAGATATTCAAGCTGGATTTAGAAAAGGCAGAAGAACCAGAGATCAAATTGCTAACTTTTGTTGGATCATAGAAAAAGCAAGAGAGTTCCAGATAAACATCTACTTCTGATTCATTGACTATGCTAAAGCTGTTGACTGTGTGGATCACAACAAACTGGAAAATTCTTCAAGAGATAGGAATACCAGACCACCCTTACCTGCCTCCTGAGGAATCTGCATTCAGGTCAAAAAGCAACAGTTAGAAATGGTCATGGAACAGACTACTTGGGAAAGGAGTACATCAAGGCTGTATAATGTCACTCTGCTTATTTGACTAATATGCAGAGTATATCATATAAAATGCAGGGCTGGATGAAATACAAGCTGGAATCAAGGATGCTGGGAGAAATATCAGTAACCTCAGCTATGCAGATGACACCACCCTTATGGCAGAAAGTGAAGAAGAACTAAAGGGTTTCTTGATAAAAATGAAAGAGGAGAGTGAAAAGAGTGAAAATGCTGGCTTAAAACCAAACATTCAAAAAACAAGGATCATGACATCCAGTCCCATCACTTCATGGTAAATAGAAGAGAAACAATGAAAACAGTGACAGACTTTATTTTCTTGGGTTCCAAAATCACTGCAGATGGTGACTACAGCCATGAAATTACAATATGCTTGCTCTTTGAAAGAAAAGTCATAGCTTTTCTAGACAGCATATTAAAAAGCAGGGGTGTCACTTTGCCTTCAAAGGTCCATCTAGTCAAAGCTATGGTTTTTCCAGTAGTCATGTATGTATGTATATGAAAATTGAACAATAAGGAAAGCTAAGCTTTGCAGAATTTATGCTTTTGAGCTGTGGCATTGGAGAAGACTCTTGAGAGTTCCTTGGGCTGGAGGACTCATACTGAAGCTGAAACTCCAATACTTTGTCCACCTGACGCGAAGAGCCAACTCACTGGAAAAGACCCTGACACTGGCAAAGATTGAAAGCCGGAGGAGAAGGGGAGGACTGAGGATGAAATGGCTAGATGGCATCCTGAGCTCAATGGACATCAGTTTGAACAAGCTCTGAGAGATGGTGACGGACAGGCATTCTACAGTCCATGGGATTGCAGAGTAGACATGACTGAACTATCCATTTGTCCATAATGCCAGTTACAAGGTTTTGTCAATCTTACAATTAATTAGAGATGAAATAATTTAGTACAATCAGCTTTAATTGCATTGCATCAATCCTTTTATCTTTTATTTCTCAAAAGAGATCTTGATCCAACATTGATTGTTCTGGTCTCTACTTTTTCTGATATTAATATTTCCACTAAAAATTGTATGTTTTCATTTCCTTGTGTGGATGTTGTTTCCCACATAATCTTTGTGAATACTTTTTGACCAAATTTTAGTACAATTTAAATAACTAACATGTTTTATTAACAACTTGTGAAAATCAATGTCTCCCCAATCAAAATATTTGTTTTGCCTGCTGCCTCATTATTATTAATACTTTGGTTTTACTTTTACATATTTCTCTTTTAGATATTTGTGTTTTCCTGTTATTTATGAAGTAGGTCTTATGGGTTTGTTTTCTTCTTGTGGTTCATTTTGTGTATTATAAGAAATAATATTTAGACAATAGTGTAGTAACTCTTGGGCTTCCCTTATAGCTCAGTTGGTAAAGAATCTACCTGCAATACAGGAGACCCTGGTTCAATTCCTGGGTTGGGAAGATACATTGGAGAAGGGATAGGCTACCCACTCCAGTATTCTAGGCCTTCCTTTGTGGCTCAGCTAGTAAAGAATTTGCTTGCAATGCAAGAAATCTGTGTTCAAGCCCTGGATTGGGAAGATCCTCTGGAGAAGGGGAAGACTACCCACTCTAGTATTCTCTGCTGGAGAATTCCATGGACTGTATAACTCTTAAAATCTTATTATGAAATTTTATTCATTTTTTCATTTATTAATTCATTAAAAATATATTTATTGACATCTGATACTGACATGATATCTTTCTACACTAATACAAATATAATATGTCCAACATTAAGGGTTTTGTTTAATTTTGGGTAATTCAGAGATGTTAAGTAGAATTTTATAACATCATGATGTTAAAATAATAAAGGAGAGGTTGATTCCATTGACAGAAACAAAGCAAAAGCCAAGCTCATTCTTTCATCACACCAATGGAAAATGCAAATGCTTTATTAAGTACAAAATCAAACACAGTTGTGATGATATCCAAGCATTAGGAAGTTGAGTAATAAGGAATTTTCCCATTCTAATGATTAATTTCTAATTTATAGTTAACATGTTTACTCTAATGATTAATTTCTTACATAAGATTCTGATGTTCCAGTCCCTCTTTGTAGATTTTTGACTCTGATCCTGCAGGTGTTTTGAGTCCCCCAACGTCAGAGACATTGGACTGAAGAAAACAGAGGGATATGGGATATTAACCTCTAAATGGTTTCTATAGCAACTGTTGGAAAGAATTATCCTATTCCCAAACTATCTATGAACTATTTTAGTAATTTTTAAAGAAGTATTTGTTTCACCTCTGCAAAGCAGTCCTTCATTCCAACCTCAAGTACAACTTCAAATAGAGGAGAGTTATCCTTCCTAATGTGTTTAATTAATTCTTAGTCATTTATAACATGTTGAATGTACTGTTAATAGATAAACATATACTAATGAATCAATACTAAAGAGTAAGTTTGAGCAAAAGTTTAAAAAAAAAATTAAACAAAGGTAGTGCTGTCTTCATTCTGTCTTCCTTGTCTCTAAGTACTCACACTTCAGATCCTTTTTAAATGTTTTCTAAACACCAGGAAGTACTCACTGTAGTCTATCAACCAAACTTGTTTATTTTCTTAATGTGGCATCAGAATGTATGTGTTTGTGTGTGTGTGCATGCTTACATGTGTATGGAAGTGGAAGTGTTAGTTGCTCCATTGTGTCTGATTCTTTGCGACCCCATGAATTGTACTTCTGTCCACGGGATTCTCCAGGCAAGAATACTGGAGTGGGTTGCCATTCCCTTCTCCAGTGTATTTTCCTGACCCAAAGTTCAAATCCAGGTCTCCTGCCTGCAGGCAGATTGCATGTGTATGGATATATGCATTTCTTGATTGCCGTCACATTTAACCTTTCTGTTTCCTTAATTTTATTTTTTAAATATTTAATTAAAAATTAATACTATGTTTTATTTGGGGCTACTGACATTTTGAAAAGCAATTTTTTTTTCATAAATGACCTTAGTTTTATTCAGGTCCTCATTTCCTTTATTTGAAGGAGTTTCAAATTATGCATCTTTTATACATTCCAACAGGATATTTGAGAAATGGATCCTGAGATCAAAATCCCTGAAGTCATTAGGACATTTCTACTTATTTCTATAAATGACTGTTTAGATATTTGAATCTCATCCTCACACAAATGTTTTTAAAATATTTGCCAAAACCTCAGAAATCCAAAATCATTTAAATAAGCACTGTATCTATGAAAGAAAGCAATTCTTTACACTTCATCTATACCTAGGAAAATGTGTCTTTTCCCATTAACCAGGAACATGTGAGCTTTTAGGTGAATTAAATACTAATTATGATTATATAGATTTGTGTTTATTTTAAGTATTTTCATATTAATTTTAAAAAATGGGAAAATGCTCCAAATTTTATTATTATTTCTTGAAAGTATTAGCTGCTTAATTTTGTCTGACCCTTTGCAACTCCTTGGACGGTAGCCCGCCAGGTTCCTCTGTCCATGGGACTTCCAGGCAAGAATATTGCAGTCGGTTGCCATTTCATCCTCCACGGGATTTTTCCAACCCAGGAATAAAACCCATGTTTCCTGCATTGGCAGGCAGATTCTTTACCACTGAGGCACCCGGGAAGCCTCAATCATGGAAGTAGAAACCTCTAATGAATTTCAGTGAGTATAATTCATAATGTTAACTGCCATTTACAAGTACATGAGGAACTTTTCAATGAGGTAATAATTTTAAGGTATGAATTATTTTTCACTAGAAAAATATTAACAAAATCATACTGATATTAAAAAGTTGCCAAGATAAAACATTTTAAATTTGTGACAGGCTAAAGTAATTTTAATATAGAAATTCCATACACAATTAGAAATTTGACCAAAAGCTGTAATATCATTCATCAAACATAGTTAATGTGTATAGGTTCAGAATTATTTAATTAATATAATATTAAATCATGACATATAATTGATAATAGTAGTATCAAAGTTGAGTTACAAGGAGACTTAATAGTGTATATGAAAAATATTTGAAAAGTAAATTAATCAATTTAAAAATCTAAGAAATATTAAAGACAGTAAAATTTATGAGTATATTTATATAGATACATAATAGCATAAAAGAAAATCACATATTTTTCTTGTCAGTGATAGTTAACTGTTTTCCCACCTTAGGGCCCTAGGTAGGCTTAATAATTCAGAAGTTTTGTGGTTAAACAATATTCACTTAGTATGAAGTCTCAAATTTGCAAGATAAATTATATGTGTTTTATTGTCTCTTTATAACATTAAATTTACAAGGGATTTTAATATTACCTTATTAAAAATCTAGTTTATATTGTATTAAAGATAATTGTTTTAATCTATCTGTTCATTATTTTATACTTACAGTGTGTTTCTAATAAAGGGTTTTTTTTCCTTCCAAGAAAGAATTTAAATTGAAATATTAGTTCCACACATATCTATGACTCTTCCATAATGTCAGATCTTATGCCTAAACATTATGTTTGTGTTCTTTCCTTTTATTTTCAAGATGTAGATTTAATTTCTCTTCACTTTAGACTATTTTTATTTTTTCATTTTTCTGTTTATTATGTCTTGATTATAAGTACAATTTGAAAGGATGTTTTCTTCTATAAGTCCTATCCTTTGTTTAAAGTCTTCTTTTTTTTTCTATTTAGAGCTCTATATTTTAATCTGACACATACCTATCACTTTGTTCAAAAATGTTTTTTTGTTCAGCTGCTAAATCATGTTCAACTCTTTGCAACCCCGTGGACTGCAGCACTCCAGGTTTCCCTGTCCTTCACCATCTCCCATAGTTTGTAAAGTCATATCCGTTTAATCAATGATGCCATCCAACCATTTCATCTTCTGTTGCCCTGCCTTCAATCCTTCCCAGCTTCAGGGTCTTTGCTTCCAGGTGGCAAAAGCATTGAACTTCAGCTTCAGTATCAGTTCTTCCAATGAATATTAAAGGGTTGATTTCCTTTAAGATTGATTGGTTTGATCTCCTTGATGTCCAAGAAGCTCTCAAGTGTCTTCTCCAGCACCTCAGTTCAAAAGCATCAGTTCTTCAGTGCTCAGCCTTCTTTATGGTCCAACTCTCACATGCCTACATGACTACTGGAAAAGCCATAGTTTGACCATATGGACCTTTGTTGGCAAAGTGATGTCTCTGCCTTTTTTTTAAAGAAAACACTCAGTTGGTTTTATTTCACAATACACTCAGTCTCCAAATCATAACACCAGTACTACTACCAACATTATGATTACAGGAAATAGTTTTTAAAATATTTTGCATATGATTCCTCCATTCTCATTCCCACTTCTCTGCAGACCATACTTTCTCATTTTTAACCCTCACTGAATCTTTGTTTTACAAGTATATGTGTAGTACTGTAAGTCCTTAATTAATGTCTCTCTATTCATTTTGATTCTCTCAAGTTTGTTTTCTAGTAGATTCCTCAGGAAGAACCAATGGGAACAATATTCTTCAATTCTAGCTTATAACAGTTTGTGAGTTTTATACTTGAAAATAAGTTTGGTTATATGCAAAAATATTGGGCTCATTCTTTCTTACCTTAAATATAGAATTCCATAATAATTGTATTTTACCTTAAATTCCCTCATAATATTTCTTCTCTCATAGATTTTTACTGTTGAAAAGTATGATAATCTGATTTTCTTTCCCTTATGAGAGACTCTGTGACTGATTAACAAGTCTGAAGAAGTTTATTTTTCCTTTACAGTCTCTGCTTTTTAATATGCTATCTGGGTTTGTCATAGCTTTCCTTCCAAGGACTAAGCATATTTTAATTTCATGGCAAGAGTCATCATCCGCAGTGATTTTGGAGCCCCCAAATTAAAATTTGTCACTGTTTCCAATTTTTCCCCTTCTATTTGCTATGAAGTGATGGGACTGGATGCCATGACTTTAGTTTTTTGAATGTTGAGTTTCAAGCCAGCTTTTCACTGTCCCCTTTCACCTTTATCAAGAAAATATAGACAATTAAATAGGATCCATGGTTCTGTACCTCAAAAAGAGTGAATTCTTTTACTTAAATTGCATTATTATTTTGTTAACTAGCCCTCAAGGCTCCTCTGTCCATGAAATTCTCCAGGCAAGAATACTGGAGTGGGTAGTCAATCTGTTCTACAGGGAATCTTCCCAACCCAGGATCAAACCTAGGTCTTCTTTACCATCTGAGCCACCAGGAAAGCCCAAAAGTAGATGTCAGGTGTTTCAGTTTATATAACTCATCATGCCTGACCTTTCTACACCTAGATTTCATTGTTAGTCCCTTCCTATATGCTGTGGGCAGAATTATGGTCTCCCCACCTCAGACAGTCACATCTTAATCCCTAAAATTTGTGAATATGTTATGTTAGGTGGCAAGGGAGAATTAAGGCCTCAGATGGAATTAAGTTTGCTAATAAGATGACTCTGAGATGGGGAGATTATCCTGGTTAGCCCATCATTATCACAAGTGTTCTTATGAAGGCTAGATAAAGACAGAAGAATCAGTGTCAGAGTGATATGATGGGAGAAAGCCTGGACCAGTCAATGATGGTTTTGGTTCATGACTCCATTCAATAGTCGATATCTCAGTTCAGTTCAGTTCAGTTCAGTTCAGTCGTGTCTGACTCTTTGGGACACCATGAATCACAGCACACCAGGCCTCCCTGTCCATCACCAACTCCCAGAGTTTAATCAAACTCGTGTCCATCGAGTTGGTGATGCCTTCCAGCAATCTAATCCTCTGTTGTCCCCTTCTCCTCCGGCCCCCAATCCCTCCCAGCATCAGAGTCTTTTCCAATAAGTCAACTCTTTGCATGAGATGGCTAAAATATTGGAGTTTAAGCTTTAGCATCGACTCTCAAGAGTCTTTTCTAACACCATAGTTCAAAAGCATCAATTCTTTAGCACTCAGCTTTCTTTATTCTCCAACTCTCACATCCATACATAACCAGTGGAAAAACCATAGCCTTGACTAGACAGACCTTTGTTGGCAAAATGTCTCTGCTTTTAATACGCTATCTAGGTTGGTCATAACTTTTCTTCCAAGGAGTAACCATCTTTTAATTTCATGGCTTCAATCACCATCTGCAGTGATTTTGTAGCCCCCAAAATAAAGCTTTTGTTAACTTAATAAATAATTAACATTAATAACAAAACCCTATGAGCTCATCATAAACCAAAGAATCAATACAGTATTATTTAAAGTTTCTATGTATTTTTTTCTTTTTGTTAGATTTTTCCAATGAAACAACTGCTTTTAAATATGTATAAAATTAATGTGTGCATTTAAACAATCCTTTGTACTTCTACTCCCCATATTTGCATTTCCTAACATATGTATAGCAGGTATGTCAGTATTTGTTTACTTACCTACCTACTATCTATCATCTAGTTGCCTATCTAGATATGATGCAAGTAATCTCTTTTAAATATTACTATTCATATGTATACTGGCCTATACTATATATGTATATTTTAATTTTAGGTAATAAAATTTTTAAAAATGTTTCATGCCCAGTGAAACAAAGAGGAAACAGAATAGAGTCACAGGACTTGTCCCATCAGGGTGATAATCTTTCAGTTTAGTTCAGTTCAGCCACTCAGTCATATCTGACTCTTTGTGACTCCATGGAATCCAGCATGCCAGGCTTCCTTGTACATCACTAACTCCCAAAATTTGTTCAAATTCATGTCCATCGAGTCAGTGATGCCATCCAGCCATCTCATCCTCTGTCATCCCCTTCTCCTCCCACCTTCAATCTTTCCCAACTTCACGGTGTTTTCCAATAAGTCATTTCTCATCAGGTGGCCAAAGTATTGGAGTTTCAGCTTTAGCATCAGTCCTTCCAATGAATATTCAGGACTAATTTCCCTTAGGATGGACTGGTTGGATTTCCTTGCTGTCCAAGGGACTCTCTCAAGAGTCTTCTTCAGCACCACAATTCAAAAGCATCAGTTCTTTAGCAGTCAGCTTTCTTTATTCTCCAACTTTCATATCCATACATAACTTCTGGAAAAAATAATAGCTTTGACTATATGGGCCTTTGTCAGCAAAGTACTGTCTCTGCTTTTTAATATGCTGTCTAGGTTGGTTATACGGAGCAAGTTTCATAATTTTACATCCACAGTCACCATCTGCAGTGATTTTGGAGCCCAAGAAAATAGTCTGTCACTGTTTCCACTGTTTCCCCATCTATTTGCCATAAAGTCATGGGACTGGATCCCATGATCTTGGTTTTTGAATGTTCAGTTTTGAGCCAGCTTTTTCACTTTCCTCTTTCAGTTTCATCAAGGGGTCTTTAGTTCCTCTTTGCTTTCTGCCACATAGTTTTTGTGTGGAATCTATTTATATAGAGAACAGAAATAGACCTACAGACATAAAACAAACTGTTGGTTACCAAAGGGGCAAACAGAGGAGGAAAAAATTAGGAGTTTGTGATTAGCATACACATTGATATATAAAAATAGATAACCAATAAGGACCTACTATATAGATCAGGGAACTACACTCACTATTCTGTCATAACGCAGAAGGGAAAAGAATCTGAGAAGAATATACATGAATCAATTTTGCTGTATACCTAAAACTAATGCCACATTGTAAATCAACTATATTTCAACAAAAGTAAATTAATTAATTTAAAAAGTAAGGCTGTAGAAAAAGAAAGAAACAAGCAAACAAAAAGCAGGTCTCTGAATTCCATGAGATCTTTAAATTCCCTCATTGCAGCTGTTGGCTTTGGTCCACCTGCAATTCTTTGTTTGTCTTCATCCTTCACTTTTCATCCAGAATTTCCCTCCGCTTCTTGCAAGTCAATTCACGTATTTCAAAGTATATGTATTGCTGTATTTCATTAGGTATTGAAGTATTTTTTTAAGATGTAGAGTTGAAGGATAAATAGTCTGAAGTTTAGGGGAAATTTTGTCAGCTTTATTTTACAGAGAAAAAAAAAAAAAACCTATTTAACTTAGTAAAAAATAATTGGCCATTTATTATCTCAGAATTCCATGGGTCAGTAGTTTGAGCTGGGCTCCCCTGAGAAGTTCTAAGTGGTTCTTCTGATACATTAATGAACCCAAGGTCAGCGTGTGATAGCAAGCCCAAATGCACACATATTTTTAAGCCATTCCTTCCATCATCTAACTGTTATCCCATTAGTTAAAGCACATCACATGGTTAATTAAAGAGAGTCCACCCCTTTTATGAGGAGCTACAGTGTCATATTGAAAAAACACCAAAAAAGTAATGAGGGAGAATTAATTTGCAATATACCACAAATAAATTTCTTGTTATTGACCTGTGTCATTTTTCTTATGACATTTATGCCAGCCTTTTAAACTTTTCAGTATTTACTATTAGTCACTTAAATCTTAAAATATCAGTATGTTTTTGAAGCTAATGTTTTATAAGAATAGATTAATAACATTATCATTGTGTTACTATTTGAATTAAGGAAATGTTTAAATATGTGTGTTTCACATAACTTTTAACTGAAAAATATATTTTTAGATATTCATAATTCTGTTATCATAATTTGTCAGCTTAGAACCCTGAAAAACATAATAATGCTAATGGAAATAAACATATATGATAAACTTTAATGAAAGAAAAATAAATATAAATACAAAATTCAGCATAGGCATTACTTATAAAACAGCAAAGGAGAAAAAAAATTGAAATTTGGGACAGATCCAAAGAGATTTACTTCTCTTAAACTGGGAAATGGTTATCTGGAAAGCCCTTTGTGTGTTTTATGATAAAATATAACACTGCAGTATTGTGAAATGGTAGGATATTGATTTTGCTTTCAATAAATGTTACTGAAATAAGATTGTTAATACTGAAGCCAAGCAAGACCCTGCAGTTCTTCCCAGGAATAGACCCCTTTCTGTTCCTCTCCCAGATACCCTGTTTTTTGTTTGTGGAAAAGGTTTGGCCTCCTAAAGTTTGGCCTCCTAGAATCAGTCCTTTCCCTGAATTCCAAAATCCATATTTAACCAGAGACACGAAAAAATGTAGACACAAAGGAAAACAAAAGGAAACAATAGTTTACCTGTAAAACAAAGTCAAGGTGGAAGACTTTAACTGTATGCTGACCATTGAACATAGCCCCCAGACTGACTGGAATCTCAGGTTTAATAATGCTGACTCCTGTTACCTCACTACCCACCAACCAACACTGTGCACAAGCTGAATACATACTCCACAACCTTCTCTCTCACTCTGTCTTTTAAAACTCTTTCCTAAAATCCATCAAGGAATTCAGGTCTTTTGAGCATGAGCTGCCATCAGTACTGTGACTTTGCTTCATGTCAGGCAAGCTGACCCATGTTTGGTTCAGCAACAAAGTGTCAAAACCAAACAAACTAATAGTATTTCTAAAGATAATTTTAAATTATCTTTAGTAATTTAAAGATAATTTTAAATTATCTTTAGTATTGTAAGGTATAGATGTTAAAAAGGTATAGATGTTAAAAAGGTTATATAAGTTTGTTTATGATACCATGACTATTCTTGTAATCCTAACTTTCTTCATCTCTTAGCTTTGCTTTTTTAAGTAGTTGCTCTCCTTTATCAAGAAACGCACAAGCACCGTGCGAGTGCGAGTGCCCGAGGTAACGGTATGCCGCAATCCTCGCTCTATGATTTCAGGATTGAAATCACGGACAAGAAGAAGAGGGGAATGAAGGACTTAGGTTAAAATTTAAGCCCGGAAGGCAGGCTGTGCCTCAAGGAAAATAGCTTACTCCTTATCTGGTGACTCAGAGCCTCCTGACCGATTCTTAACAGATAACTTATGACCTGGTCAAGGAAACCCCCTCCCAAGAATGTATCTCTCTGTCGGACTTTTCTGGGTAAAAATTGACCAAATGCCGCAGGGTGATCAGCCAACCGTTTCAACTTAATTACCTGCAAACTTTTCCCACCAATCAAATGTCTCCACCTCACCTATGGCCCCTACTTCATTGTATCCCATACCCTGACCTCATCCCCACCTACCTGTGATTTTTTTGTATAAAAGTCCCTCACGACTGGCGTTCGAGGTTCGAACTAAAGATAATTAGGTTCGAACTAAAGAACTAAAGATAATTATCTTTATCTATACCTTACAATACTTGGGGGTATCATATTGTTTTCATAACCTTAAGGCAGGTACATTTTAAAATTACTTTTAACTGACAGTTATTCACCTTTGATTATTTTTGATGTTTATTATAAATCAAATTTGTTTTATTTTGCTTTAATATACATAAATAGATTTCCTGATGATATTTTGCTAATATTTACATATTTTTGGAGAGTTACTAAGTGATTGAGTATGAAGGGTTGAGTGGAATGATGTCATAGAGCAATGAATTATAAAGTAATTACAACAAGCCTAAGGATAAATTCTGTAGGAAAAGATGGTGTATTATGTAATTGTAGTGTTGTATGCATCTAAAAAAAAAGAGAATTTAGTGGGCAAGGCAAGGCAGAATTAAAAATAGGATAGCTGCCCACTCCAAACTCAGACTGTTGTTCTGTAATTTCTGTAACCAAAACTCGATGACCTCAGCAATGTTTAGGTCATCTATACTCAGTTAGCGGAGAAGGCAATGACAACCCATTCCACTACTCTTGCCTGGAAAATCCTATGGACGGAGGAGCCTGGTAGGCTGCAGTCCATGGGGTCACTAAGAGTCAGAAAGGACTGAGCGACTTCACTTTCACTTTTCACTGTCATGCACTGGAGAAGGAAATGGCAACCCACTCTAGTGTTCTTGCCTGGAGAATCCCAGGGACAGGGGACCTGGTGAGCTGCTGTCTATGGGGTCGCACAGAGTCGGACACGACTGAAGGGACTTAGCAATAGCATACCCAGTTAGAGACTGCACTCATCTTAGGGAAATTATATTAGTGTCTTATCACTACTGTTAATAATTGCCATGAAAATTGTCACTTAAAATAATATAAACATTTTAATTTTTACTGTTCAGAAACTGGAAGGCAAAAATCATCCATTGGGCCAAAATCAAGTCATTGACAGGTTGTTCTACTGCTGGAACTCTATAAGGAAACTGTGTTTTTTGTCTTTTCCACCTTCTAACGGCTACATGCATCCCATTGGCTTGTGACCCCCTCAGAGTACATCACCTTAGTCTCTGCTTCCATCATCATGTCATCATGTCTTCTGGCTCTGACTCTTTTCAAGACCTTCATATAAAGACGTAGTTATTATCAGCCCACCCCAGTAACCCAGGATGATTCTAGGTAACCCATCCAAAGAACTAAAATCATACATAAAAGTCCCTTTTGCCATAGAAGGTTGTATTCACAATCACAAGACCAAGGATTAGAATATGGACATGTTTGTGGAGATTGGTGTGTGAAGGTAGGAAGCATTTTTCAGTCTACATATTGCAAATAGAAAACTAAGGATATTTTGTATGTATAAGTTGGGTTTTGGTCCAACAGTAGTTTTTGTATCAGTAAGTTTCAGCATCTTGATCTCAACAAACTAAACATTTTCATGAAGTTTATGAAAATGTTATTAAATCTTAGTGAAGTAACTATCTTGGTGTATGAACACAGTAATGATTCTGTAAGAACAAATAATATCTTTAATATAATTTCCCTTCAATGCTGAGAGCTCATAGATTATCTGCTATTTTCTCAAAACTGTTGAGAAATAGCTCAAAAGTAATAAAATGGAAAACAAATAAGAAAATGTCAGTGGTAATGGCAAGGGAACGAATAATTTGATTACAATATGTCATAAAATTGGTGTTATTCTCACTAAGATAGTGATTCCAAAAGTAACATCTATAAACCCATTTAATTTCAAGTCATAATTCAATTTAGAAAGCATTTCGAAGTCTTAGAAAGAGTGCTGAGGTCTGAGGAAGTTAACATCACTGCCAGATGAGAAATGTATAGAAAAAAAGTAACAATCAGTATTCAAGATTAATGATTACTCTGACAAATCCATACTAAATTTAACTACATTTCCAAAGCATTCTAATTATATGCCTTAATAAAAAAACTAACATGTCAAAAAATAAATTTCTGAAGGCACTCAAAAGGTAACTTAGAAATAATTATAAAATAGCTAAATTTTCAGGACCTGTGGTTGAACAATTATAAAATCTTATTCCAGGATTTAAAAATACTTAAACATAAGGAAATAAATATCATTTAGGATTGGAAATCTCAGTCATAAAGATTTCATCTCCCTAAATTAATCTATAAATTCAAAAAGACTTCAATTAAAACTATTATGGGATCTTTGAAAGTTGAGGAAAATATGGCTACAATTCATCCAGACAATGAAAAGATAAAGAGATTGAACAAATACTTCAAAGTGACAGAGTGACAATTTCCTACCAGATATTTACACATAATGTCCAGCATGCTGTACATTTGCAGAAATAGAATGACAAATCATAGTAAAAAGAAATTCAAGGCATTCTCAGGAACACATGGACATTTAGCCCATAATAAAGTATGACTTCAAACCAAGAGAGATATAGTTTACCTAATGCCTGAAGTGCAATGAAGAGAAAAGCAATACCCAGCGTCATCATTTAGACTAAAATATATTCAGTTGGGGTCAAATATTTAAGTGTTATTAAGCTACAAAATTGTAACAGGAATAAATGTTTATATAAATGTATAGGAAAACTTGTTTTTATGCAAGGGCGGAAGTCAAACCAAGGACAAAGAGCGTGATTGTATAAACATGTATAACTTCTTATATCACAAAAATGTAGAAAGATATATATTTAAATAAGAAAAAAATCTGATGAAATATACTTTCAAAATTTATGACAAATTGTTGATATCTAGAATATGATTAGGTAATGTCAAAATTTCTTACATGTAGTAACCTTGTATACTTTTTCACCTAGAGTAGTAGACTAGATTGGTGATTTATTTCTGAGTTGATTTGATTTGTTCAATAGAGAATAACTGTATTCAACTTTCATTGCAAACCTCATCATGACAGTAATTAATATATTGGAAGTGCATCATTGAGCTAGCTTGTCAAAAAAAATTAATTACCTTGAATTATTTCATGTAATAATGGGCGGGAGGATGCAGGAAACATTTTATGACTCATAGAAAGGCAATAGCAGCAAAGTGTAGAAAACTCAAAGGAAATCAAGTGTGTTGCCATTAAATAATACTTGAGCACTCAATTGTTTTTATTTAATTAAATTCAAATATGATGACTTCCTTGTTTGAAAGCTCAGAAAATATTAACTATGAACAATTTTAATTTTAATAATTATAACTAGCATATGTAAAATAAATTACATATGGAAGATAAAAATGATTCCAAAATTTCCATTGGTAATCCTCCCTTATGAGAATTTCAAGAATTTTCTTTTCCATTTCTTTGCAATAATAATGATAATGTTTGCCAAATATCCATCCTGATCTTATCTCTGACTTATCCAAAAATAAGCTTTGGTTATTATGACTAAAACAAAAATTCTATTAATTATATGGTCATATGATAAATTTTAAGCTAATTAATTTAAATTTATTTGAAATAAATTTTCCATTTTAATTCTGATTATTAATTAGTTTAAAGGATAAAAGCACAGAACATTGACTATTTCAAGGACATGAGATTCCTTGATTGTATTTTACAGTCAATACCCTCCTCCTAGAATTAACTCCTTTTCCGTCTTCTCTCAGCATAGATTATAGCTATGATTTCTTGTATTTTACACATACATTGAGTCACACATTATTTTAACATGGTTTCCTTTTGTCATTTTTATTAGTATGTCTGTTAAATTCATCTCTGTGATTGCATATAATAGTATTTTCTATTGTTGTAAAATGTTCCATTATTTTAATATACTACAACTAATTTATTCTGCTAATACTCATGGGCATTTTGGTTGGTTCTAACTTTTAGCAATAATGAGTAGTTTTCTTTGTTTATTTTGTTTGTTTCTACTTTTTAACTTTTTGCACATATGCACTCCTTTGCCTTATATATCTATTTATATAGAGATAGAATTGCTGGGTTGTGAAACAGAAGAGGTGTTATTTTTGTAAATAATGAGAAATTGCTTTAATACAGTCAAGCATCCCAAGATGATTTTAAATCATTCATTCTCATGGAAAATGATTAAACTTCACTCATTTTCAGTGAAACTGAAAATTTTTAGTTCCTTATTTTTCTCTGCTCTTCCAGATTTCTAGTGGTATCTCACAGGTTTTTCATCTGCCTAGCCATGATATGTGATGATGTAGAGAAAATGTTCTTATGCTTCTTGTCTATCTGGTTATATTTTACAGAGTTTTTGTTCACTTTTGCCATTTCTTTGCAGTCGATTCTTTTTTCTTTGATTTTCTTCTCATTTTTAGCATTTAATTATACATTCCAGCTGTGAATTGTGTGTCATAAATGTACTCTTTAACAGTTTCGTGATTGTTCTCTCTCCTTGTGACTTTCCTTGTTTACCCTCTATATGATGTTTTTGAACAACATAAATTATTCATTTTAATTAAGTTCATTTAATTAATCAAGTTAAATTTGATACTTTGTTGAATCATGTTTAAGAAATCTTCACCTATCACAAAGTCATATAAAATTCTAGGATTTATATATTCTCCCTTCCTCCAAATGGAAAGACCATCCAGGTCCAGTGTTTTCCACCTCCTGACAGAAGGCAACATAGACAATGCAATCATTTCATTACTTTTCATTTCATCGCAGGATCAGATCTGAGTCCTTCTGATATTATGTGGGCCTGGCTTGCCTGACACAATGGCAAGAGGAATTAAATTAGGAGCTCTACTAACAATGAGCAGTAAGGAAAGACCCTCTGCTTCCCTTTTATTGAAACATGCAAAGGTAGGTGGGCCAAGAAGGCAGCAGAGACTCAGCCTCAGAAAATGGCCTGTGCTAGAAGGCCTCCTTGTTCCTGCCACTCTGACTCTCTCCTCTTCTGCTCAGGACATACCATCAAGATGTGTGTGTGTGTGTGTGTGTGTGTGTGTGTGTGTGTGTGTGTGTATGAAACTGGAGGAGATTCCACCATTACCATCCCCACTTAGAAACATGTTGTCACCCAACCCAGGCAAACCTCTATTGCCCCCTCAGGCAGCATCATCAAGGAATGATAGGAACTACATGGCACCAGGTAAACTAAGTAGACCAGAACAGCATTGTTAAAAATTCTGAAATCACAGCCCCCAAAATCAACCAAGAGTAACATGCTCAATCTAAACAGGGTGACTATCTGCTAAGATGAAATGTTTAACTAGAACTGAGGTACTCTTAATATAGTAGACCAGATATCTAAGATGCAATTTTAAAAACTCATATCATAAAAAAGAAAAAAAAATTACAACTTGAATAAGAAAAAGACAATCAACTGACCCCAATATCGTGATGAATCAGTTGTTCCACTTTTGACAAGGATTTTTTAAAGCAAGGTCTAAGCATACTTTAGAAAACTGACATAAAATATCAATGAGAAATTCTCAAATTTCTCTCATATTTACTTTATTTAATCACTTAAAAACTAAAATATGCATATGAAATCATTATTTATCTACCACAGTGAATGTTATAAATTACTATTTTCTTTGTTATAAAACGAAAAATATAAAGTTAAATACATATGATTTCTGGAATAATTTGGTCCATAAAATTTAGCAATGCAAATACATTGCACAAAAAGTTTGAGTGTTACAATTTAATTTTTGTTTTTGTGTATAAGAAAATTAAGAAAATATCTTACATTGAAAGAAAATTCTATAAGTTTTGATATCTTTAATTAGTATTTTCTAACTCTAAATAAATGCTTCACATTAGGAAAATGCCTTATTTTTGTTTGGTAAAGCACAACGCATGTCCTTGAATGTGTTTTCAATGCATAGATGCTATTTTTACTAATTATTTTTGCATTTAATTTCATGTACATATGCAAACATTTTGGTATGCTATCTCATTATTCTTAACTACTACATTAATCCTAAAATATAACACAGGTCTTTTCCCATGGGTTTATTAACATGCCAAGTTCAATATATAGCCTTGCATTTTTTTTAATATAAATGTATTTATTTTAATTGGAGGTAAATTACTTTACAATATTGTATTGGTTTTGCCATACATCAACATGAATTCACCACAGGTATACACGTGTTCCCCATCCTGAACCCTCCTCCCTCCTCCCTCCCCATACCATCCCTCTGGGTCATCCCAGTGCACCAGCCCCAAGCATCCAGTATCATACATCGAACCTCAACTGGTGATTTGTTTCACATATGATATTATACATGTTTCAATGCCATTCTCCCAAATCATCCCACCCTTTCCCTCTCCCACGGAGTCCAAAAGATTGTTCTATACATCTGTGTCTCTTTTGCTATCTGGTATACAAGGTTATCATTACCGTCTTTCTAAATTCCATATATATGCGTTAGTATACTGTATTGGTGTTTTTCTTTCTGGCTTACTTCATTCTGTATAATAGGCTCCAATTTCATCAACCTCATTCGAACTGATTCAAATGTATTCTTTTTAATGGCTGAGCAATAATCCATTGTGTATATGTACCACTGTTTTCTTATCCGTTCATCTGCTGATGGACATCTAGGTTGCTTCCATGTCCTGGCTATCATAAACAGTGCTGTAAATGGGACCTCAGTTCAGTTCAGTTCAGTCGCTCAGTCATGTCTGACTCTTTGCAACCCCTAATTAAACTTAAAAGCTTCTGCACAACAAAGGAATCTATAAGCAAGGTGAAAAGACAGCCTTCAGAATGGGAGAAAATAATAGCAAATGAAGCAACTGACAAACAACTAATCTCCAAAATATACAAGCAACTCCTGCAGCTCAATTCCAGAAAAATAAATGACCCAATCAAAAAATGAGCCAAAGAACTAAATAGACATTTCTCCAAAGCAGGCATACAGATGGCTAACAAACACATGAAAAAATGCTCAACATCACTCATTATCAGAGAAATTCAAATCAAAACCACAATTAAGTACCACTTCATGCCAGTCAGAATGGCTGTGATCCAAAAGTCTACAAGCAATAAATGCTGGAGAGGGTGAGGAGAAAAGGGAACCCTCTTACATTGTTGGTGGGAATGCAAACTAGTACACCCACTATGGAGAACAGTGTGGAGATTCCTTAAAAAACTGGAAATAGAACTACCTTATGACCCAGCAATCCCACTGCTGGGCATACACATCGAGGAAACCAGAATTGAAACAGACATGTGTACCCCAATGTTAACATCTACTGCTTTCATACTTTCTTATTCTTATTTAATACATACAGCTCTAAGTTCGCATACAAACTCCAAATATATTTTTCTGTTTTCTACTTTTTCCCTGCAAAAGTCTCTCCTTTTGTCATAGTCATCTTTTCTTTATTTCTTTTTGTCTTCATAGAATCATCATATATGAGGTTGTATAACCTATATAGGTTATATACCTATATAGGTAACTACATATGTAAGATTATATAGTATAGTGTTTATAAGTGTAGGCTCTTAAAGCTGGCTAGACTCCCTGCACTGAAATCTCAGTTTCATCTCTATGATATTTGGCAAGTTTATTAACTCCCACAGTTTCCTCATCTATTAAAAAAAAAGTGGGCATTAATATGCCTGCCTTGGAGACAAAATAGAGAAGGAAATGGGCCAATGTCTAACAAATAGGATGTGATCAATATACAGTGAATTTTTGAAGAGCATGAGTTTGCACTGTGTGAGCCAATTCATGAGCAATTTCCTTTTCAGTATACAATGCTACATAATCTATGGTGGGCTGAATCTGTGGATACAGAATCACAGATATGTAAAACTGACTATGGGACTTGAGCATCTGCTGTTTTGGGTACCACAAGAGTCAACTGTATCAGTATTATTCTTCAGAATTAACTGCTATATCCATGGCTGTAGTATATCAGTCTGGAAAGATAATCAGTACTTTGCCTTTTCCATGGCTGACTCATTTCCAATTCAAAACATCTACATAAAATTATTATTCTGGACAACTCTTCCTGTAGACTTGAAATTTCTGTCATTTAGACATACTTATGATTAGAGTTTTAGAATTATGATTTGACTAATCATACTAATTTGAACCATTTCTTTCCTCCTCGACCCCTGGGGAGGTGGACCTGGTGGAAAGGCTCTGAAAGAAAGAGAGCCGTGGAAAGCCTTTGTGCCACTGCAGCAAGACACTGGAGGTAGCTGACCATCTCCAGGAGGATCCTGAGTTCCTTTAAGAAGACAGTCTTAAAGCAAGAGAAGAAAAAGGAGTGGTTGGTTCTCTGGGAGATTTCCTCCCAGACTGCTGTGAGTGCCTGGTACTTGGTAATCATCTGTCACTTGAAAGAACTGGAGAACTTCAATATGTTTTCTGGAATGGTCTAGGGACACATCCCACTGGACACAAAGTCTCCCGTGGTGTATCCACCCTCAGGGGCAGCCATGGCCACTTCCAGGGCAGCCTCAGGGGGCCCATCAAGACATTGCCAAAGTGATACAGAGGCTGCAAGGTCAAGAGGGACAGCCATGAGGAGATACCCCTTGTCCAAGGTAAGGAGCAGTGGCTGTACTTTGCTGGAGCAGCCGTGAAGTGATACCCCACATCCAAAGTAAGAGAAACCCAAGTAAGATGGTAAGTGTTGCAACAGGGCATCAGAGGGCAAACACACTGAAACCATAATCACAGAAAACTAGCCAAAATCTGATCACACAGACCACACCCTTGTTTAACTCAATGAAGCTAAGCTATGCCATGTGGGGTCACCAAAGCGGGATGGGTCATGGTGGAGAGGTCTGACAGAATGTGGTCCACTGGAGAAGAGAATGGAATGCCACTTCAGTATTCTTGCCTTGAGAACCCATGAACACTATGAAAAGGCATGATAGGATACTGAAAGAGGAACTCCCCAGGTCGGCAAGTGCCCAATATGCTACCAGAGATCAATGGAGATAAACTCCAGAAAGAATGAAGGGATGGAGCCAAAGCAAAAACAATACTCAGCTGTGGA